>CP142451.1:40097500-41357500 GCA_038049695.1 Cinnamomum chago | reverse complement strand
GTTTTCAACGATTTTTGGTTATATATGTCATGAGCAAGATTTAATTGAGCTTGAGAAATTCATAACATGATTGAATAAGTAATCTTTCAACTTGTGATTAATTAGTACAATTCCTTGAGGATGTTAGTGACTAAATTTGGTAGACAAAAAGCCGGTGAGATTTTGAGCCTTTCGACTAACACATCCATATCAGTCCCACTATTTTCTTTCATGAGAGATATTCTTCCATAGATTTGTTTCTCTAGAACTTGCCTTGATTCTCTTCGAGGTCACATAGACACAAGCATGCATGAACATGATTAAGGCCATCGTTGTTATAAGCTACATAAGCCAAATAGCCTACCTTGCAATTAATTTTTCCCTTGTTGAACCCCTTTGAGCTTATATCTTTCGTTTATTGTAAACCCATGTTACAAGCTCTGAACCTGAAAAAAAAATACCTTTACCTAAGCCGTAGAGCCCGTGGAGCATTGTTCATCATTATGATAGTGTGCAAGAAATAAGTGTGGGGGTGTCGGAATTTGCAGTATGACTATGACTGGTGTAATGGAACATGTGTTCATTTTCAATTTATGAGTTCCATTATCTTTATTAAAAAAGAATTTTAAAAAAGAAAAAAAAGAAAAGAAAAAAAAAGGAGTTTAAGAAGTGATGGAGGAAATTGCTACAAACTATCCATGTTCATGAATCCTCCTAAAATTCCAAGAAAGGGGAATGTTTATAAGTGATAAATACAAAGGTGGAAGTTGTTGCGAAGAATCGTTCCTTGCTGCGAATGAAAAGTGTTCCTTTTGAACGATCTTTTTTCAATGCAAGAGTTTTACATGGTTTAAATACGTTGAAGCCAAATTGAAGAAGATGCTGAATGGAGTGATTGGTTTTATGTCTTATATATTAAAGCTTGAAGTTGGTTCATTTTTGCTTCACTAGTTTTGATGGCTTTTGAGCTACATTCCCAAATATTTCCCACCTTGATCCTAAACCCCGTTACAACCCTTGAAAAGTCCTTATGATTCGTGTTATGCATGTGATCCCAGTGGTGGAGAATGAGAAGATATGCAAGCCTATGGTAGATCATGTCCATTGGAATGAATTTGAGTAAACCAGATACCCTTTAAACAGATGAGAGTCGAGTGTTTATATCCGTGAGGGTCTATGTATTTAGTCTACTCCATATTCGAGTGAAAATGCTTACTAAGTAATTGTAAGTTGTTTAAAAATGTTTGCTCATGATATGTTATGAATTTTGAAGAACTTGGTTGTTCTGTGTTGATGGCATTGCAACCTTGGTATTCTTGAAAAAAAAAATTGAATTTAAGTGTTGCCCGAGGACGAGCAAAAAGTTAAGTGTGGGGGAATTCACTTTAGCTTATTTTAGTGTATGTTTTTAATTTGAATCACACCTTCATATCAGCCTATTTAAGAGGCATTTTATTTGTGCTTAAATTGTATCTCTTAGAGTGTTCTTGAAGAGACACCTTCTTAGAGAAAATCTTCATTTGTAAAGGTTATTGCCTAGCCTAAGAAAAGCACCTTGTAAAGGTTATTGCTTAGCCTTGAAAAGCATCTTGTAAAGGTTGTTGTTGAGCCTAGTAAAAACAACATTGTAAAGGTTATTGCTTAGCCTAGTAAAAAGCATAATTAGTGGAAATCCGGTGGGATGATTGGATCACAAGCCGGTAGTGGACGTAGGCATTGAGGCCGAACCACTATAAATCTTTGTGTAGTGTGTTTACTTGTGGTGATTGGTTTCTTAGCTTCCGCATCTTGTTTGGTAAATCATCTAATGTGACTTGTTTATCTTCAAGAATTAAATTTGGTCATTAGTGGTCATATTTGTAGCTCACCCTATTCACCCCCCCCCCTCTAGGGTTAGATCCCAGGACTTTCATGGTGGACTTCAAGAAGTTTGAAGTGATTTTCAGAAGATAGAGTTTCAAGTGGATGCCAAAAGCTAGGAAATTCTCGAATATTGATGAACTTTTGTCGGAGGAGTGTTAGAGGATTTTCAACGATTCAAGAATGATGGTGAAATCGACTCAGCGGGATGTATCAGTGTATGATTAAAATCATAGGAATTTGGATGATGTGCAGATGCAAACTGGAGAATCATAACCTATGGACAAGGCCAGTTGAAAGATTCAGAGAAGAATGACGCATGTGCATGACCTGAGGATGACGAACCTAAGATAGAGGCAGAAGATTGAACCAACAAGGTTGATTGGAACAGTTTTGAGACTTGAATGCTGAGTTGTAACCGTTTACGGTGATGTGCAGTAGACAAACATGTTTAGTCAGGAATCGATCGTTGTACATAGAACCAAGGGCAATTGGGCAGAAATGGCATCAGATCGGAAGAGTGAGTTTTGATAGAGGTACATTACAGTGTTTTTTGATAGAGACAGAGTAACAATATACAGGAATGAGACAGAACCTTCATTTTCTCGGACCGACATTGGTGGACAAGACAAGTAGCACATTCGAGGTTATGTAAGAACATCTACTGGGTGTCAATGGTTTGACGGAAGGGTTCTTCGAACACTGATTGTGTCAGAGGAATCTTGGACCATTTGAGATCTTTAACTGAAATCAGAGACCTCGACCACATACTCATCTCACCGCCATGTTTGACAAGAGATATTTCAGTTGTACAGGAGCAGTGCAAATCATCAATGTTTAGAGAAAATTCTCTATTGGTAAAACTCCAAGGAGATGTCAAGAGTTAGAGATTTCTAGAATTTGATGAGTTTTGTCAAAGAATTATTCAAAAAATTTCAATAAGTACAACCATATGGTGAAGTAGGCCCAACAGGATGCGTCATTTTGGGAGTCAGATTTCAGCAGCAGATGCAGAGGTTGACTGCAGAAAGGATCTCTACTTGATTTGCCTGACAACGAAGATTTTGTGGATTTTATCGACATGAGGAACTTCGGACTACAACGTACAGATTCATGGAGAAGGAAGTCAATTATTTCACGTTTTGTTCGGGGAAACAAATTTGGCCGAACGGTTGCAAGAGTGAGTACAGAGCATCAAATGTTGAAGAATGGTGAAGGGACAAGCATGTTAGTGTTAACAACCAATAGTTGCACAGAGGATTGAGAGCAACGAGTAGAAAGAGTTGGAGCTAGCAAGAGTACACCTTGAAGATGGTGCATTTGACATGAGACCCTAACTTCGACAATTGTGATGAAGTTGACAGAATTGTTCCAAGAATTTTCTTTATCAAGGTGGCTAGAAGTGAGAGATTTGGTGGAACTTAGAAGGAGTCAGAGTTGGCAAACTTCTTCAGCAGTCGTATTGGCAGGGCATTAACAGATTTGAGCCAGTGGAAAAATGTTTGACGACTGTTGATAGTTGACCGAAGGGTTCTACAGCGAGGATGACCCAGCGAGTTCAGACGCTTTCGAGAGGACCGATTTGGAGTATCCATTTGAGATTTTGTTTGTGGAATTAATGTCCCCACTTGCTTTTGGGCTTGTTTAGTTCATTTGGAAGACCAAATGTTCTATGGGGGGGAGGATGTGAGACCTCGACCCCTAATTTTCGGGATTAGTGTTGTTTTAATTGTCAATTAGTTTCACTAAGTGGGATTAGTGTTTGTTTGGTTGAGTTTGTGAGTTAGAATGGCTTTCCATTTTCTTTGGGAAGTTTTGAGAGCCAGTGGACCTAGTTAGTGAACGTAGGGTCCCATTTATTTTGCGTGGTCAGCGTAGGGAGGTTCTTTGTGATTCCCAAAAATTCCCATTTCAGCTCCGTTTGATTAATCCCGTCATTCCCTACAAATTTCGTGTTCACTTCGTACCCATTCGAAGCTCCGAAAATCAATTTTTCCAGCCCTAGGGACAAAATAGGTCTTTTCACAAAATCTGGACCCAAATTTTGAGATCTCAAAACCAAGACAAAATTATACTTTTTGAAAACTAGGTTTTGAAAGAAACATTTATCTCTTCTTCGTCGATTGCATCCGGGGCCCAGAAATTGATGTTTTAATCTCGATAAGTTTTAGTCACACCCACCCTTTTATAAAGGGACCAGCCCCTTCCTTCTTCTCCCATTCGTTCCCGCCATGTTTGAGGGAGAGGAGCTTCAACTCCTCAAGGTTTTCCCCTTTTCTCTTCTTCTTCTAGCTTCCTCTCACAAAATCCACCTCCAAACCTTGTAGAAATGGAGATTGGAGCTCAACTTCTTCTCCTCCATCCTTCTAGCTTCCCATGCACACCATTACTGTGCAAATCTCAGCTAGGCAGCCCCTCTTTCAAGCTTCTTCTTGCTGGTTGTTGGCCTTAGAGGTAACGACTTCTTTCCATCTTCCATTGTTGAGCAATGGTATCCCCTTAGGTCCTATTTCTTAATTTGTTTGAACACGTTCATTCTCTTAATTTGATGAGTTGCCACTTCTAGGGTTCTAAATGGGTTTATTTTGGTGGTTTTTGTATAGCTTGGAGATCTTTGGCTTGGGAGTGAGCTTAGGAGCTTGTTTAACTATCTTGGAGGCCAAGGCAAGTGGATGAATGGATTGTTTTGATTACTGGCATGTTTTGTGAGAAAAGATTGATTTCATTAATGGTTTTGATGATTTTAATACTTGCTTTTTTCTATGATTAATATTGATTTCGAAATGTACTTATTGATGAGTCTGTACCACTCTTGTTCATATCTTGGAAATATATGTAATTTGTTTTGGTTAAGTCTTAATTTAAGTTGCATATGGATTTTCACAAATGATGGGTTTTCTATGATGAATGTGATGGATGATGGGTGCATTTCTTTGGAGGATGTTTTAATGGAGAATGAACGTGGTCCCGTCCCGTATAGTTATATGTATTTATATATTTCGTTGGCTCTGATTACTTCATGTGTTTGAGACTAACGCCCCAATGTGCTCTCATCACTTCGGTGATAGAGGATTTAGCTTTATGTGGTTGCCACCCATCCTCATGATTGTGGCTCCCCTGAAGAAGGGTGATTTGCAGGGTTCCCATATGGATTGGGTTTGCAATGTGAGGAATACCCGATTTGTCAAATATCCATGCTTTTACAGATCCTTTAAAAGAACACTTGTTTTGTCAGATCTCCATGTTTTACACATGCTTTAAATGAATACATGTTTTGTCAGATATCGATGATTTTTCACCCGTTTTAATTATATGTAGCCTTTGATCAAATAACATGATTTATCACATGTTTTATTCTTCAACACATTTATTAACTTTTCACCCACCTGCCAGACCGTCGTGTCTGACCCACTATTTTGGTATTCAGGTTCAGACTTCTCCGCCCCGAGCAGAGTGCTTTTGTTGGCTATGGAACCACTAGTTTGCAGGTTGTGTTGTCGGCTATGTCATGTAGACATTGAGCTTGACATTGGAGCTTTGTCACAGGTGGGGTAGTGGTTATTAGTTTGTTATTATATGGCTTCTATTAGCCTTTTCTTAGGATTCTTAATTAATATACATTGATAATTTGTAACTTGAACATATATGGGAATGTAATATCCTGTTATTGTCAGCTCTGTACTTTATTGTGATGGTTTATTCAAGTCTGCTATGGTTCTTGATTTAATAGTTATGTGCTAACGGTTGAGTGCGACACGGAATCTGATGGCCATGGACTCCGGGTCATAAAGCCACGAAAACTTCCGCAAAATATTCAGAGTGTGTTGGAATGTGTCATCCTCACACATGCGGATCTGGGAGAAAATATAATTCTTACTTAATCCGATTCACGCTCCCCAAGGTTAGGTAGCTGCAGGGTCCAAGTTCTGAAGATACCATATGCTTCGGTTATTGGTAGCCTCATGTATGCTATGTTATGTACTAGACCGGATATCTGTTATGCAGTGGGCCTAGTCCGCAGATATCAGTCTAATCCAGGGCCTGAACATTGGACTGCTGTAAAGTGTGTTCTCAAATACTTGAGAATGACTAAAGATTACATGTTAATTTATGGCAGTGATGAGTTAATTCCAGTCGGATACACAGATTCTGACTTCATGTTTGATAAGGATTTCAAGAAATCCACCAATGGTTTTGTGTTTATGCTTGGTGGCGAAGCTATCAACTAGAGGAGTATTAAATAGGAATGTATCGCTGATTCTACCTCGGAGGCTGAATATGTAGCGGCTTGTGAAGCAACTAAGAAAGAAGTATGACTCAAGAGATTCCTTATGAAACTTGAGGTGGTACCTTAGGCACGACAGCCGCTCACAATTTACTGTGACAACAGCGGGGCAGTTGCTCAGTTGAAGGAACCCAGGGGCCATAGAAGCCAAAAACATGTACAGAGGAAGTATCATTTAGTTAGAGAGATTGTACAGAGAGGTGATATTGCTATTACCAAGATAGCCTCTGTGGACAATCTGACAGATCCCTTTACTAAGCCTTTGACTACCAAAATTTTTGAGCAACATGTAGACGGGATGGGCATGAGATGCAACCCTAACTGGCATTGAGCTCAAGTGGGAGATTGTTAGATTGTATAGACTCAATCCATCAGATGATGTAATAAATTGATTAACTTCTTTATTTGTCAATAAAATCATGCTTTCTTTTCATGAGATGAATGGTGTTTTATTGTTTAATATACATAACCAATACATATGACATAATGGTTCATGAGCTGAACTGGGTCCCATTCGTATATTAGATATGATATATGTGTATAGATGAGATCCACATACGGGAGACATGTGTCACAAATCTTATACTTAAATGTCTTCACAACCAGTGATGAGACTGGGCATCTCATCTGATAAGGCTACAGTACTTTGATCACTATGAGATAGTGTGATTTGTCTCGATCATCAGAATGTAAGATTCTGGATCATGGTGCTAGTACATTAGATGTATTGAAGGACCATGAGAAGCACCTTATAGAATACTGTCTCGATTTTAAGGTATGCTCTCATAATTCCCTAGCAACAGGCTCTCAATTATGAGACATTGATGAACTCAAGTTTCTGTCTATTCATTTGCTTTGAGTCACCAATGAGTGATGCCAAATATAGGTCAACACCTTGGTGTCTTGGGTACGTGGTAGTAGGACTGTGGGAAAATTGAATGGTCAAGATGGAATCTATCTATATTATCCTATTGTGCCAATTAATGGATTTGTTATTAGTAAGTGCGCACCCATCTCGATTAAGAGTTAATTGGATGGTACTAATGATCACTGTGATTAATTGGGTCTCAATGATAATAAGATGTAGATCTAAATTAGTGAGACATGTTTAATCCAATTGATCCATGGATATTGATAGAGGGGCCTATTTGTGGTAATTGGGAAGTTTAGGGTCTTCTTTGTAATTTATTCCTAAGACTGGAGTGCAATTGCATTTATATAATGGTATTATTTACAATTAACTGTGGGCCCATATTGCAAATGAGATGTGGCGTCATGTGTGTTACGGATTTTGTAATTGCAATTTGATGGATGCATTTGCACTTTAGCATCATTTGATATTTCACACATGCATTGATTTAAAATACCTTGAAATCTAGTTTTATACATGCATTGGTTTTTAGATTTGGAAAAGTTTTTGGTTTATGCATGTTTTGGTCATAAACTTGGATGCATTGGTTTTAGAACCCAAAACTCTTTTGAAAACATAATTCCTTGTGCATTATATTTGGAAAATCATCTTGTGAATTTAGGTTTGAGCTTTGCATACATTCATTACAAAAAGAATCATTTTTGTATGCATTTTCATTTGAAAAGAGTTTTATCAAATCAAGCTAGCCTTTGGTTTTAAACTTTTGAATCATTTTAGGCTTTGTGTTTTTCATGTTTTTAAACATCTTAGAATGTCTTAAAACATGTTATTTAAGCTTGATTTAGTGGCCCAAAGATCCCTCAAAGAAATACTTTGAAATGGAAAAAAGTTGGATTTTTGGCCCTAGGGACTCGCCCGGCAGTGTCGCCGGTCGACCGAGACCTGTGTCTCGGTCGACCGAGGACACTGTAGGGCGACTGTGCAGTTTCTGAACTGCAAGCTGCCAACGGTCATTTTTATGACCGTTGTGCTTTCTCGGTCGACCGAGACCCCTTTGCCGGTCGACCGAGAACTAGCCGTTGGCAACTTTTTGGCTATAAAGTCCATTCATTTCCAACCTTTTTCAAGGCTTGACACATGAACTTTTGAGAGCATTTTGGAGCCAAAGAAAGGGGAAGAAGTTGGAAAGGCTAGAGGGCCATAATGGAAATCAAATGCTTGAGATTTAAAAAGGTAGACCTTACTTATCATTTTGATTTCCATTAAAAGTAGAATCAATGCATGGTTAAATCTTTGTATTTTCATATTTGCATGATTTCTAGCTTTTAAAGAGTGGTGTTGCAAACTCTAAATCATCCTTGGTAAATTAGATTAGTTTGCAAACTCTCTTAACTAAATCACATGCTTTCTTAGACTTTTACATTCATACAACTTGTTTAGTTCATTTCTTAAAGTTGTTTGAATTTCTCATGTGATTAGTTTTCTCTTCAATCATCATTTTATTAGCTTTGATTTTAAAATGCATCATGCATTCATTTAAGAGCTTCTTTGTTGAGATTGATTGAAGAAACACATTCATACACTTGTGCACACACTTTAACTTATTTGAGTGTATGTTTGTTATTTGTTTTAAACTTTCATATTAGCCTATTCAAGAGGCAAATTCATTTGATCTTAAATTGTATCTCTTAGAGTGATCTTTTGTAAAGACACCTTCTTAGAGAAAAGCTTTGTGTAAGGTTATTGCTTAGCCTAAGAAAAGCATCTTGTAAGGTTATTGCTTATCCTAAGAAAAGCATTTTGTAAAGGTTATTGCTTAGCCTATAAAAGCACATTGAGAGGTTGTTGTTTAGCCTAGAAAAACAACATTGTAAGGGTTATTGCTTAGCCTAGTTAAAAGCATAAATAGTGGAAATCCGGTGGGGTGTTGGATTCACAAGCCGGTAGTGGATGTAGGCATTGAGGCCGAACCACTATAAATATTGTGTTGTGGTGATTGCTTGTGTGGTGATTGTTTATTAGCTTCCGCATATTGATTGTTTAATCATCACATGTGACTAGTTTATTTTAAAGAAGCTAAAATTGGTGTAAATTGGTCATAGTTGTAGCTCACCCTATTCACCCCCCCCCCCTCTAGGGTTAGGATCCCAAGGACTTTCAATGTGTCCCAGTTGGAGCCAGCTTTCTATGGAGTCCCTAGTGGTCCCCACGCTAGCCCAAGTTATTAGAAAGATACTAATCCTACTTGAACTCTAAGAGGAAGGAATTAGAAAGTTACTATTTCTATTTGAAGTGAGACTTCTAATAGTGGTAATAGTAAGTTACTAATTGTTGTGGAAGTGAAACTTCTATAATAATTATAAAGGAGAAAGTTACTAATTCTTTTGGAAGTGAGACTTCTAATCAATGATTAGTAAGAAGAGGATTGCCAAGCTATAAAAAGGGGAACAAACCCCTTGGACTTCCACTACAAGGATTCACGCCCAGGCTTCCACATTGTGCAAGTGTTACACAATTTCTCTTTCTCTTCCAATTCTCTTTCAGTTCCTTAGAGCTTCTAGTTGTTGTTTTTTTAAGAGATCCTACCCATCTTCTTTAGAGAAGAGATATGATACGGGATATAACATGGAAGACTAAAAGGTCTTGGAGATCCTAAGTTGTTTACAAAGAAAGAGTTTCTTCAACTAGCAAGTCTTCTTCTCCATTAGAGCACAACCAAGCTCCAAAGGTATAATCTATTTCATTGGATGTTGTGGATTTTTGGTTGCTTGTTTGTTAAATATTTCTATCTTCTAGATAGAGTTTATTGTTGTACATGATTGATGAGATGAAAGGATTGCATCCTGGATGTGGTTTATGGCCTTATGGGTACTTGATCTCTGAGTCAAGTGGGTTAAAAGTTTTGAAAACATATCCACTAGGCCCACCTACTTCCAACAGCAGTACCGCTAGAGAAGGAAGGCAGCAGGGCTGTTATATCATTTTTGACAAATGTATATGAGTTTTTATGAACTTTATCAGAGTTTTTGTGAAATTCATCTACGTTTTTGTCAAGTTTATTTGAGTTTTTAACAAATTTAAATGACGTTTTGTCGAATTTATCTGCGTTTTTCATATTTTGTCAAATATATTTGAGTTTTGCGTAAATTTATTTGAGTTCTGAAACAAGTTTCTCTAAGTTCTGGACAAATATATCTGAGTTTTTGGCTAATTTATCTGAGTTCTAGACAAATCTAACTGAGTTTTTGGAAAATTTATTTTAGTTTTTGGCAAATTTTTCTGAAATTTAAAAAATTGGTTTATCTTACTTTTGACAAATATATTTACAGTTTTTCTAATTTATTTGCATTTTTAATTTTATTTACGTATTTTGAAATTTACTTGCTTTTTTTTAAATTTATTTACATTTTTTGAAATTTATTTGGATCTTTTGAAATTGATTTTCATCAATTGAAATTTATTTGGATCTTTTGAAATTTATTTGTGTCTTTTTAAATTGATTTTCATCTTTTAAAATTTATTTATATTTTTTAAAATTTATTTGGATCTTTTGAAATTTATTAGAGTCTTTTTAAATTTCTTTGCATTCTTTTGAAATTATTGCGTTTTTTTATTTATTTTCTTTCTTTCGAATTTATTTTTATTTTTCAAATTTATTTGCATTTTTTAATTTTATTTACGTATTTTGAAATTTATTTTTTTCTTTTGAAATTTATTTGGCCTTTTTTGAAATTTATTTGTGTTTTTTTAGAATTTATTTGAAAATCTCATTAGTGAGATTCCATTGATCGTGGCCAATTATATGGTAGTTGACCATTATTAATGGGATATCCCACCAATCATGGGTTATGATTTAAAGAAAAGGTAAATTTGACATATTAGACGGGAATGTGTTAGAGGACCCTTGGCTACATGACTTTTTTGGTGGACTGTTTGCAATAAAGTCATACTTTGAGGGACCTCCGACCAAACTTCCCATATATATGGGAAATTCTCAAAATCTCCCCTATCTCAAAGGGGAGTTTCTGCCCATATCTATTAGCCAATTATTTAAGAGAATCTATAAAATATCCACAGTTTTAGGAGAATATTTAGGAGAGAATGGATAAGTGTACCGTTGATGACACGTGTCATGCTTTCATTGGCTAAAAGAGTGGCCTTTTTTTTCTGAAAAATGCCCAAGGAGTTTTGTAGGGTTACTATATATATATATGAGGCCAGCTCTCGTAAGCTTAGGGTTAGGATAAGGTAAGCTCAAGTGGGTGGTGGGCCCCACCTGGGGACCCCCATGTGGATGGGGATGGGGGGAATTTCAAGGACTCCTTGGGATCTTAATCTCTGCAAAAAAATCAGCCCCAATCGTGATTTCTATCATCTCCATATGGGCCCATGTTGGTATTTGAGATGCTTTGAGAAAATTGATGAAGTGTTTAAGCATGATTATGTGTTGGAATTATTGTCAACACATTGTCACAAACATTGCTAACAAGTGTGGAACAGAACAACAACACAGCTACGATCCAAATGTTGCTGTATCGAGTCTTTGCAATTTCCAGACAGCAGCCTCGCGCGCTCGAGCGCGTGTAAGTGTGCTCGAGCGCGCCCAGCCAGAACTCATGCAATTTCCAGACAGCAGTCTCGAGCGCTCGAGCACATGTAGGTGCGCTCGAACGCGTGGGCTGAGAATTTTTAGGATCTGAACGACCTTCTCTTTTTTTTATGGTAATCTATGTTTAAGAAGACCTAATCTTATTTAAGAGATGATGAGACTCGTGAAAGGAAGAATGGGAAGTATCTCTCCTAGCAATTAAGTGAGGAAATTATCAAGAGAGATATGTGTTTCTTCTCCACAGCAACTATTCCATTGATCTGAAGTTCAGGACAGAAGAGTTCTTCTCTGTCTTATGCAAGATTAGTCATTCTCAAGAGAAGTTTGCAAGGAGATACTGCTGTGATTCCTCTACAGCAAGTCAAGAAGAAACTCTGCATCAAGAAGATGGTTCTTCATCAGCAGTTCTTTAGATAAGTGTCTCTCAATTCATAGTTATTAAAATCTAAATGTATGGGATTGAGAGTGAGAGATTGTAGAAAGGAATTTCTGTAAAGGGTTCTTCTCTAATCATTGTAAAACATCAAGTGGGTGCTTGATATTGGGATTTGGTGATCCCGTCTGTTGGTGCAGACAAATTGTAAAGGGAGTTGTTGCTTCCTAGATAGTGGGTGCTATCTGACTCAGGGGTGGGTGCTCCTTGAAGTTGAAGCTTCATAATTAATCAGTGCAATACATTCTGAGACTAGCCTGGGATTGGTGTCCGGGTAGTCGTTGCACCGTGGACGTAGCCTTTGGGTGAACCACGTTAAAATCTTGTGTTCCTGTGGTTGCTTGCTTACTGTTTTATTGCTGTGATTATTTGGACTTACTTGTATTGGGATTATAAGTATTGAGACATCACTAATTCAGCCCCCCCCCCCCTCTCAGTGATCGTGTGATTCTAACAATTGGTATCGGAGACGGTTTCTTTGATAAGCATTAACACGCTGAGGGTGATCTTTAGATGAATCACATGGGATCCAATACAGGGAATATGAAGGCACCATTGTTTGATGGTACTAACTATTCCTTCTGGAAGCTAAGGATGCAGGCTTTCATTAAGTCTCTAGGCTATGATGTTTGGGAGGCTGTTAGAGTCGGCTACAATGATGCTATTACACCCACTGATGCGGCGACAAAGAAGCTAGCAGACAACGATTCCAAGGCACAGAACGCTCTCTTCAGCGGCCTTGTGGACAGCGAGCTAGTCAAAGTTATGATGTGCAAGACGGCCAAAGAGATCTGGGACAAACTGCAGAGTATACATGAGGGTGATGTGAAGATCAAGGAAGCAAAACTTCAGACTCATCGCTCTCAATTTGAATCTCTTCACATGGAAGAAGATGAGAACATTGTTACTTACATGCTGCGAGTCAATGAAGTGACTAACTCCATCCGTGGGCTGGGCGAGGAGATCAAGGAGCCAGTTATTGTCAAAAAGGTACTAACATCTCTTCAGCCTCGGTTTGACTCCAAAGTGTCTGTGATAGAAGAAGCAAAAGACCTGAATGCTTTCTCCATGGATGAGCTTCATGGTTCGTTGACTGCCTATGAGATGCGCATAGGCAAGACATCTTCATCTGACAGAGAGACGGCCTTCAAGGTAATAAAGAAGGTAAAGGATGCTGATCTAGGTGATGATTCTGATGATGAGCTTGAGGCTCAATTCGTCAGAAGATTGAAGAAAGGCAGTAACGGAAAGTACAAGGGAAAGTTACCTTTCAAGTGCTTCAATTGTGGCGGTGTTGGCCACTTTGCTGCGAAGTGTCCGTTCAAGGACAATGATGAAGAAGACTCTTCTGCTGATAAGAGTCAGAGAAAGCAGAGGTTCAGCAAAACAGGAAAGAATAAAAGCTTCATTAGCCATTACACCAACGAAGTGTCTGAAAGTTCAGGCGATGACGACTCAGCTGAGTCGAACGAAGCACTCTTCATGGTTACTGTTGAAGAGGAGGAAGAGCTGGAGGCTGATGATGATGAGGCTGAGGTCAACCTCGAAGAAGAACTTATTGCGGCACTTAAGGAGTTAAGTTTGGAGCGAAAAACAAGTAAGAAAAATCTGAAACTCCTCCATGATGCTGAAAGTTCTGTAATTTCTTTAAAAACTCAAGTTGAAGAGTTTAAAAGAACCATTGAAGTTTTAGAAAACCAAGTCAGTGCTAAAACTGAGGAGGTTGTAAAACTTGAGAATGAAATCCTTAGAGCAAGGGCTGAGAACATAGAAACAAATCAAAGGCTCAAAGAACTCAAAGCGATCAATGGATCAAGGAAATTAATTGAATTGTTGAAGATTCAAAGATCTGCCAACATCAAGTTTGGTCTAGGTTTTGATGCCGGGGAAACTTCTAGAGCCGCACCCTCTAAACAGATTACTGCACCACCCAAGTTTGTGAAGCAAACAGCTACACCTGCTAAGGTTGTGAAGCCCACCGTCTAGCCTAGGAAAGAGTTCATTCATGTGAGGAAGGTAATGAAGTCTAACCAACCACAAAGAAGATTCAGATTTTATGGTTACTGTTATCATTGTAATGAGTTTGGCCATAAAATTGCTGGATGTAAACTTCGTGCTAAACCTAGTAGGATTGTAACTAGGAACCCTTTCTCAGTCCTAAATAGCCAAAACATTGAGTGCTATAAGTGTTATAATTTTGGTCACTTGGCTAGGGACTGTAGGTTGCATATTGCTAATCAATTTTAGATTGAAAAGGAGCACAAACCTGTCAAGGTTTGGAGAATAAAGAAAACTGCTGCAAAAGTCAAGGAATCCCTCATTGTGCAAACCGCTTTCAATGCTCAAAAGAAGGCTACACCATGGATCCTTGACAGTGGTTGTTCAAATCATATGACCGGTGACAAAGCCAAGTTCACAAAGCTATAACAGTTTGAGGGTGGCTCTATAAAATTCGGCAACAACGACGGCGCCAAAATCTGTGGCAAAGGCGTTGTTCAGCTGAAAGAAGGCAAGATCAGTTCTGAAGAAGTGTTGTACGTGTCTGGACTTAGACACAACCTCCTAAGTGTAAGTCAGATCTGTGACAAAGGACATGAGGTAATCTTCACGAAGAATGGGTTTGCAATCAAGAAGTGCAGTAATGGCAAAACACTGGCTACAGGGTCAAGAACAACAGGTAATCTCTACACCTTGTCTGATGGGTCGGAGAAAACTTGCTTGATGAGCCAAGCGGAAGAGAGCTGGTTATGGCACAAGCGTTTGGGTCATATCAACTTCAACAGCATGTTCAAGTTACGTTCTACAAAAGCAGTTAGAGGAATTCCAGAAATTAGCAAGCCCTCTAACACAATTTGTGACTCATGTCAAAAGGGTAAACAAACTCGAGTTGTGTTCAAAACAAAGGAGCATTACTCAAGCAAACCCCTAGAGCTTTTCCACATAGATCTATGTGGACCAATGAGGACTCAAAGCACCAACGGAGATAAGTATTTCATGTTATGCATTGATGACTATACTAGAATGACATGGATTTTATTTTTAAAACATAAACATCAAGCACTTGATCGCTTCAAAGTGTTTAAAGCACAGGTTGAAAACATGCTAGGGAAGAAGATCAAGACGTTAAGGTCTGACCGTGGAGGCGAATTCACATCTGAAGAATTCACCAAGTTCTGCGAGAATCATGGTATTCAACGACAGTACTCAGCTCTTAGAACTCCACAGCAGAATGGAGTCGTTGAACGCAAGAACCGCACCGTGCAGGAAATGGCACGCACTAGGCTGGTTGAGAGCAAACTGGCTGACATATATTGGAAGGAAGCAGTCCATACAACTGTGTATATACAAAATCGCTGCATGATCAGGCGATTTGGAGACAAGACGCCATACGAGCTATGTTTTGGAAGGGCAGCTTCAGTCAAGCACTTCAAGATATTCGGCAGCAAGTGCTTCATCATGCGACTTGAACAAAATCCGGGAAAATTTGAAGAAAGGGCTGATGAAGGTATATTTCTGGGTTACTCCTCCACTAGCAAGGCATCTAGGTGTCTTAACAAAAGGACCAGAAAAATCATAGAGAGTATTGATATTCGAGTAGATGAAAATTATGAACCAATGAATGCTACTCATAATGACAGTCCAGTTTATGAGGACTTGAGCGAGATCGATGATGAAATGGCTGAACCTAATAATTCTGAGAAATCAAAGGAGGACTCAGAAAATGCTACTCCTAGAAAGCACAGCACTTGGGTTGAACAACACCCTAAGGACCAAATAATTGGAAATCCTAAGGCTGGTGTTCAAACTAGACATAGTGTGGCGAACACTTTTTCACTAGTATCAATGATCGAACCCAAGACAGTGGCTGAAGCAAGTCTTGATGAAAATTGGTTAAAGGCTATGCATGAGGAGTTAGAGCAAATAGAGAAGAACTCCACTTGGGACTTAGTCCCTAGACCTGTTGATAAGAATGTCATAGGTACTAAATGGGTCTTTAGAAATAAGCTGAATGAAGATGGGCAAGTTGTGAGAAACAAAGCAAGGTTAGTTTGTAAAGGCTATGCTCAAATTGAAGGCATAGATTTTGAAGAGACTTTTGCACCGGTGGCTCTTCTGGAAGCTATTCGAATGTTTCTTGCATTGGCTGCATACAAAGAGTTCAAAGTTTTTCAAATGGATGTGAAGTCGGCTTTCTTGAATGGACTACTTGAGGAAGAGGTTTACATTGAACAACCGGATGGTTTTCTCATCAGCAACAATTCAGACCTGGTGTGCAAGTTGAACAAGGCTCTTTATGGACTTAAACAGGCACCGAGGGCCTAGTATGCAAGGCTGGACAACTATCTTCGCAAAATTGGTTTCAGCAAAGGACTGGTTGATAGCAATCTCTATGTCAAAGCAGAACAAGGTAACCAACTAGTTGTCATAGTTTATGTCGATGACATAATCTTTGGCGGTAATGACGAGGAATTGTGCAGAAATTTTGCTGAAGAGATGAAGAATGAATTTGAGATGTCAATGCTTGGAGAGCTGAGGTTCTTTCTTGGTCTGCAAGTACAACAGCTGAAGCATGGTATCTTCATATCTCAAGTGAAATACATCAAGGAAATGTTGAAGCGTTTCACTATGGAGGACAGCAAACCGGTAAGCACCCCTATGTCTAGAAACACAAAGCTAAGCAAAGATGATAAGGCTCCATCAATTGATCACTCAACTTATCGATCAATGGTAGGAAGTTTGCTCTATTTGACGGCTACAAGACCGGACATTATGCAGGCTGTATGTATGGTGGCGAGATTTCAGGCATCACCAATAGAGGCGCACCTTACAGCTGTGAAGAGGATATTACGATATCTTAAGGGTACTGTGGAACTTGGTATATGGTATCCCAAAAGTAAATCCTTCATTCTTGTTGCATATTCTGACGCTGATTGGACAGGATGTGTAGATGACCGCAAAAGCACAAGCGGAGGTGCATTCTTCCTCGGTGGAAACTTGGTGGCTTGGCACAGTAAAAAGCAGGATTCAATCTCTCTTTCAACAGCGGAAGCAGAGTACATAGCAGCAGCAACTTGCTGTACCCAAGTCCTGTGGATGCGTCAAATGCTCTTAGATCTTGGTGTTAAGACAAAAGATCCTACGCCAATCTTATGTGACAACACAAGTGCCATTCATATCTCCAAGAACCCTGTCCAGCACTCCCGCACAAAGCACGTTGCCATACGCTATCACTTTCTTAAAGAAAAGGTTGCTGACGGTGAGGTAAAATTGGAATATGTTCCAACCACTGAACAAGTGGCTGATATCTTCACAAAGCCTCTACCAAAGGAAGTCTTCGAGTATCTTCGTAAGAAATTGGGAGTTACTCACTCTCCCAAGAATTAGAAGACCTTTTAGCAAGGGGGAGCAAATTCTCAATTTTTTTGCTCCTTTAAACAGTCCCTTTGGATTTGTTGTCAAAGGGGGAGAGCATGTATACATGCTGGTTCGCATGAAGACAGGGGGAGACTGTGATTATGGTATGGATTATTGTGGTTCGCATGAAGACAGGGGGGAGACTGTGATTATGGTATGGATTATTGAAGAAAGGTCTGTCGTGAAGACACTTCAGAAGCAGAAACTTACTTGCAAGCGTCGTGAAGGTCAGCATGTTCCAAGTGTTGCCAACAATTCCAAAGGGGGAGATTGTTGGAATTTGAGATGCTTTGAGAAAATTGATGAAGTGTTTAAGCATGATTATGTGTTGGAATTATTGTCAACACATTGTCACAAACATGCTAACAAGTGTGGAACAGAACAACAACACAGCTACGATCCAAATGTTGCTGTATCGCGTCTTTGCAATTTCCAGACAGCAGCCTCGCGCGCTCGAGCGCGTGTAAGTGTGCTCGAGCACGTGTAAGTGTGCTCGAGCGCGTGTAAGTGTGCTCGAGCGCGCCCAGCCAGAACTCATGCAATTTCCAGACAGCAGTCTCGCGCGCTCGAGCACATGTAGGTGCGCTCGAGCGCGTGGGCTGAGAATTTTTAGGATCTGAACGATCTTTTTTTTTTTTATGGTAATCTATGTTTAAGAAGACCTAATCTTATTTAAGAGATGATGAGACTCATGAAAGGAAGAATGGGAAGTATCTCTCCTAGCAATTAAGTGAGGAAATTATCAAGAGAGATATGTGTTTCTTCTCCACAGCAACTATTCCATTGATCTGAAGTTCAGGACAGAAGAGTTCTTCTCTGTCTTATGCAAGATTAGTCATTCTCAAGAGAAGTTTGCAAGGAGATACTGCTGTGATTCCTCTACAGCAAGTCAAGAAGAAACTCTGCATCAAGAAGATGGTTCTTCATCAGCAGTTCTTTAGATAAGTGTCTCTCAATTCATAGTTATTAAAATCTGAATGTATGGGATTGAGAGTGAGAGATTGTAGAAAGGAATTTCTGTAAAGGGTTCTTCTCTAATCATTGTAAAACATCAAGTGGGTGCTTGATATTGGGATTTGGTGATCACGTCTGTTGGTGCAGACAAATTGTAAAGGGAGTTGTTGCTTCCTAGATAGTGGGTGCTATCTGAATCAGGGGTGGGTGCTCCTTGAAGTTGAAGCTTCATAATTAATCAGTGCAATACATTCTGAGACTAGCCTGGGATTGGTGTCCGGGTAGTCGTTGCACCGTGGACGTAGCCTTTGGGTGAACCACGTTAAAATCTTGTGTTCATATGGTTGCTTGCTTACTGTTTTATTGCTGTGATTATTTGGACTTACTTGTATTGGGATTATAAGTATTGAGACATCACTAATTCACCCCCCCCCCCCTCTCAGTGATCGTGTGATTCTAACAGCCCAAAAGTTTAACGGTCAACAACATATTTGGATCGATACATAGTCGATCCAACGGTCCACTAAATTCGGGTCTGATCGAAAGTTGATGGACATGTGCAATTTAGGGGGTTCATGTGTTTGGTCCATTTAGATTGACCAAAAGTGGGCCCCACAAGTATGAGCTTACGAGATTTTATCCTAAGCTTGAGCTTAGGAGAGCCTTGCTTTATATATATATATATATATATATATGTGTGTGTGTGTGTGTGTGTACATACATATGTATACATATATATACACACATATGTATACATATTATAGGGAAATATTCAAGTGAGGGATTCCCTCACCATGTGTGGTGAGGGACTCCCCTTTTTGGGGAGGTTTCAAGTACAAAAGGGCTTTTGTACTTGAAGGGAGTACACCCTTTTGTACTTGAAACCTCCCTAAAAAGGGAGTCCCTCACCACACATAGTGAGGGAATCCCTCACTTGAATACCCCCATATATATATATATATATATATATATATATATATAGCAGCTCCCCTAAGCTCAAGCTTAGGAGAACATAAGCTCAAGTGTACGGGTCGCACGTGAGGGCTTAAGTGGATGGAAGCCCAAAATATTCAGAAAAGCCGAGTCATTTTCATTTCTCCCCCTATCATCCCATACCACCCTAATCGATGCATTTAGATTTCGCAGCTCTCTCTCTCTCTCCCCACAGCTAGGGCACGTTGAACGCAGGGAAGACGCTGCTCATCTCCTCCTGTCCAGGCGATCGGAAGTTTTCCTCTTCTCCCTTGGTCTCCTGCTCTCTCCACATCCAGCGAGCTCTCTGCACGTCGCCTTTGTCTCTCCCTGTCCAGACCTGTTTGTTAGTTTTCCTCTTCTCCCCTGTCTCCAGCTCTCTACACAGCCAACGAGCTCTCTACACGCCGTATTCGTCTCTCCCCATCCAGGCGATTGAAAGTTTTCCTCTTCTCCTCCATCTCTCTGGCGATCGACTGCCCCGGTAAGTGGGTTACCATTCTTCCCCATCTCCTTTCAAAGTTGTTTTCTTGTTTTTCCCCTTTCACCCATTTCATTTGAAATCTGTGTGTTTTTCTTTTCTTTTCTTTTTTGAAATCTGATTTCTTTTCAAATCTTTGTTTTTTTTTTTAAATCTGATTTCATCTCACTCATTTCACCCATAGGATATAGTTATCATGTTCTGCTAGAATACTTTTGTGGTCTTCTGTGCCTGCTTGATAAATGGTAACATCAAATGTGGATGGAAATTAGAAAACTGCTATCTACGCTCCAAAGAGAAGGCTCCAAAGAGCAACAACTAAGATTTTTTTTTTCAAATAGGAAAATCGTACATAGGCATAGTTTGTTCACTAAAATAGCAGGAGACATTCAAGATTAAAAAAAAGAGAAAACAAATACATGGCAGTAATAGAGTTGCCTGTTTTGTTTTGCGTTTTTTTTTCTGATTTGTAACTTTGAGTCCTTTTGATAAAGCATTTGCCTTTTCATTCATTCTGTTGGGATGTGTAGATGCCTATATTGAAGAACACATCTTTTCAACCTGATGCTAATTTTCATGGTGGAGATGTAACTTCTTGAGCCCATTTAATTGCATAAACAGAATCAGTTTCCATCAGTAGGGATCCAGAGAAAAAAATGTAAAACATTTTCTACCCTTCTGTCATTTGAATTTCAACTCTATTTGAGTATCCGTTTCCTATGGATATTGAGAAGGCCACCAACATTTCATTAATATTACATGAGCTACATCCATCCCATACATTTGTTACTTGTACTATCTGATACTATTGTAACAAACAGGAGGGACATACACATTGTCCATTTGTATTACAGGAATTTTATAATTTATGTGGCTTCTTTTGGGAACTGGATCTTGTGTTTGCTTGATCTTGCCACATTCATAGCTGATACAAGGGTGATCTAATCTGAGGTTTACACATTATAGCTTATTTCACATTCATAGGAGACATTTCAAACAACATGCTCTTCTTAAATGGCTCACCCATTTGATTAGAAAGCTTTTTTTCTTTTCAGCCCAAGGAACCCTTTGTTTGTCCATTCATTTGAAATCTATTTTACGTATTATTTGCACATATTTTGATTAGGGCTATAGAACCAAATTCATTGCACATATTTTAATTGTTTGTGATACAGATTGCAAATGGATATGATCTCCTCATCGTCACAATCACCATCCGTGCACTATCCGGTTGTAGATGACAACATGACACCAAAACTGGGCATGCATTTTGGAGATTTAAATGAGGCATTTAATTTTTACAATGCTTATGGAAATCTTGTTGGGTTTAGCATTAGAAAAGAATCAACTCGTAAAGAAGATGGGGAGGTAGTTTGGAAGCGATTTGTTTTTTCAAAGCAGGGTGAAACAGAAAATGCTAATGTAGTTGTCGATGCCTTGAGCAGAAAATCAGTAGGCTTGGCAAATCGAAGTGGCACTTGTATCTTTGAACAATTTGAAGAGTTGAGTATAGACCTGCAGCCACTAAGGAAGGGTGTTTTGTTAGCTAACATGTCAGTGTTAGAGCCTTCTTTTATTTAGAAGATCAAGGATAGTCAGTTGCAAGATCCAGAGTTGGCCAAGATTTCAGAGTACATAGCAGAACGTCCTGACTTCCGTATTGTTGATGGAGTTTTGTGTTAGGGATTTTGTAGATTGCAATTTGATGGATGCATTTTCATTCTAGCATCATTTGATTTACACACATATGCATTGATTTATAAAAACTTGAAATCTTGTTTTATTCATGCATTGTTTTTAAGATTTGTAAAAGTATTGATTTATGCATGATTTGCTTTTAAATCTTGGATGCATTTGTTTTGAAAAGAGTTTTAGAAAATCAAGCTAGCCTATGAGTTTTAAATCTTTCAAGATGTTTTAGGCTTTTTATGTTTCATGTTTTAAAACCCTTAGATTGATTTAAAACATGTTTTTAAGCTTGATTTAGTGGCCCAAATAGTTCCACAAAGAAATACTTTGAAATTGCGAAAATGGAAATTTGGGGCCCCGGCAGTGTCGCCGGTCGACCGGCGCAGAGGTCCCGGTCGACCGGGAACACTGCATGGCAAAAATAGCCCTGGCGCACCAACGGTCAGAAATCCGACCGTTGTGTGATCCCGGTCGACCGAGACCTGTTTGCCGGTCGACCGAGGACTAGCCGTTGGGCACTTTTTGCTATAAATATGAGTTCTTTCCTTTGCCAAAAGTTGGGAATTTTAAGCCCTTCCTTGAGAGGTTTTGAGGCATATTCAAGGGAAAAGAACCAAGGGATGAAGGGGAGCATTAGGAAAGCTAAAGCTTGGATTAATGAAGTTAAATCACCAAGTAGGCTTTACTTTCCTTAATCATATGTTTTCATGCTTTGTTTTATTTTTGGTAAATCATATCTAGCATGTTAAACTATGTTTGTGTTGTGTCCTTAACTTGTTTTATGTTTTGAATTGATTTATTGTTTTGGATACAACACCATATGATTCAATCCAAGTAGTACTTAACTTTGGTAAATCTAAGTAGATCATGTTAATGGAAAAATCTTTGAAATCATATGTAACATGATCCATATACTTGGTTGAATCTTTGGTTGTTGTTTTCCATCATAAGAACATCTCTTTCAAAACTAACTTATGTTTTGGATTCAACTTCTTTACAAATCATATGTTTCATGTTTTGTTTTATCTTTGATAAATCTTAGTAGCATGTTAACCTATGATGTGTTGTATCCTTAGCATGTCTTATATTTTGAATAGATTTATTGTTTTGGATACTTCACCATTGATTCAATCAAAGTAGTACTTTATCTTTGGTAAATCTAAGTAGATCATGTTAATGAAATATGTAACATGGTTCATATATAACATGGTTCATATACTTTGTTGAATCATTGGTTGTTGTTTTTCCATCATAAGAAAATCTCTTTCAAAAGTATCTTATGTTGTGGATTCAACATCTTTACAAATCATATGTGTATTATTGTTTTAAAGTTTCACAACTTGCTTTGCTTTGATAGGTATATCATATTCAAGTTGTATTTATAATTACATATGATTTGTCCCCTCTTTTCAATCAAATCTATTTTTATGTTTTGAGCTTCATTGTTGATTTGATTGACATCCCTATGCATCACATGTTTAGAGCTAATTAATTTCATACAACTTGTGTAACTTTGATATCATTAACAAGTTGTTACTTTTAACATGTGATTGCATTCTATCCTCAATCATAAATGTTTTATGAGCTAAAATTTTCAAAAGCCTTAGGCATACATTTATGAGCTTTCTTTTTCAAAATAATTGAGGACCACACACACACACTTCATGTACTTTCATCTTTGCATTCATAGTGTGAGTGTGTATTAGTTTTTCACTTCCATATCCGCCTATTTAAGAGGCAATGTAATGAGCTTAATTGAATCTCCATCAAGTGTATTATAGACACTAAATTAGAGAGATAACCAACCTTGTGGTTGAAGAGGTTATTGCTTAGCCTATAAAAGCATAATGGATAGGTTGATGTTAAGCCTTGAAAAACATCAATGTAAAGGTTATTGCTTAGCCTTGGAAAGCATATTGTAAAGGTTATTGCTTAGCCTATTGAAAAGCATAAATAGTGGAAATCCGGTGGGGTGTTGGATCACAAGCCGGTAGTGGATGTAGGCATTGAGGCCGAACCACTATAAATCCTTGTGTGATGGTGCTTGCTTTGTGGTGATTGTTGTTATTAAGCTTCCGCATTTTATGTGTAATCATCACTTGTGGCTAGTTTGTTTTAAAGAAGTTAAATTTGTTTAAAATTGGTCATAAATGAAGCTCACCCTATTCACCCCCCCCCCCCCTCTAGGGTTCGGATCCCCATGGACTTACATTTTGTACTACCGTGACCGTCTATGCGTGTCTGACATTGAAGAATTGAGGAATGATATCATTACCGAAGCTCACAGTAAGAAGTACTCTATGCATCCAGGCAGCATGAAGACGTATCAGAATTTAAAGGGCAGATTTTGGTGGAATAACATGAAGAGAGAGATTGCAGCGTTTGTCTCCCATTGTATGACTTGTCAGTTGATAAAGGCAGAACATCAGAGGCCTCCAGGATTGTTACAACCATTAGAGATCCCGGAATGGAAATGGGAGCACATTACCATGGACTTTATTTCGGGACTATCGAGGACTAGCAGAGGCAACGATGCGATATGGGTCATTGTGGACCGTCTCACCAAGTCAGCTCATTTCATTCCTATGAGGACAGGGAAGAAGATGCACATGCTACCTTTGGCAGAGTTGTTTGTCAACGAGATTGTCAGTCGACATGGACAGCCAATTTCTATCACATCTGACAGAGACAGCAGATTCGTCTCGAGGTTCTGGAAGACGCTACATGAGTTGATGGGCACGAAACTACAGTTTAGCACGGCTTATCACCCGCAGACAGATGGTCAATTAAAAAGAACAATTCAGACCTTAGAGGATATGCTCCGTGCTTGTGTGTTAGACTTCAAGACTCAATGGGATGAGACTCTACCATTGCGTGAGTTTGCTTACAACAATAGTTACCACTCGAGCATTGGGATGGCGCCTTTTGAGGCTTTGTATGGCAAAAGGTATAGGACACCTGTTTGTTGGGAAGAGGTCGGAATTCGCAATTTCCATGGACCGACTATTGTAAGTGAAACCAGCGACAAAGTGAAGTTGATCCAAGAACTCCTGAAAGTAGCCTGGAGTAGACAGAAAAGCTATGCAGATTCTCATAGAAGGGATTTACAGTTCAAAGAAGGAGACACGGTTTTCCTGAAGGTGTCACCTACGAGAGGAACTTTGAGATTTGGACAGAAGGGCAAGCTATCACGGAGATACATTGGACCATATGACATTGTAAGCAAGATTGGTGATGTGGCTTATAGGTTAGCCTTACCCCCTGAGCTATCCGAGGTACACAACATCTTCCATGTGTCTATGTTGAAGAAGTATGTCCCCGATCCTTCACATGTACTCCGGCATGAGCCATTGGAGATCAGAGAGGATGCTACCTATGTTGAGAAGCCCGTTCAGATCATCGATACGAAGGAACAAGAGTTGAGGACACAGACTATTTAGTGGGTAAAGGTACTATGGGAGAATCATGGACAGGAAGAGGCCACATGGGAATTACGAGATCAAGTTCAGAGGAAGTATCCACATCTACTACCTGAGGTGAGTTTTATATTTCATTTGGAGGACTAAATGCCCTAAGGGGTGGAGGATGTAAGACCCCGTCCCGAGTAACCTCGATTAGTATTAATTAAGTTGTGTTTTAGTTCTAAGCGTGTTTAGTGGATTTTGGTTAAGTTGGGCTTGTAATAGCTTTTGATATAGTTTTGGGGAATTTTTAATTGCTGTGATACTGGGGCCCTTTGGGGGTTCCTTTTTATGACTTTGCATGTGCTTGAGGATTTATCGGAGATTTTTGCATTCATTATTTTAATCTCGTTTTATTTGTATTGTTAATCCCTACGACTTTTATGTTGATCCCGTGCTCGTTTGAGATCCCGAAACCAAATTTCATAGCCTTGAGGGCAAAACAGTCATTCTGCACTAAATCTGTACCCAAAACTTGATATTCCCGAAACCCACAAAACATATACTTTTTGAAAACTAGTTATTTTGGCGATCATTTCTTCCTTCTTCGTCGAATTCATCCGAGATCCCGAAAGACATGATTTCAGCCCTAGAATGCCTTAAGTAGTGGGACCCATTCCCATTTGCTTATATAAGGAGAACCCATCTTCCTCATTTTCCTTTTCCAGCACAAAAGAGAGCCTAGGGTTTCTTGTAACCTTTCTCTTCTTCTTCTTGCTCTCTCCATCTCAATCTCCTACTAATCTTGCACCAACATCAAAATGGAGGTCATCATTCTTTTCCTCATCTTGAAGGCTATCTTTTGATACCATTTGTTGAGAAACCTATCAACTTTGAGACTTCCTTTGAGCTCACCTTGCCCATTTGGAGAACCTACAAGTAACCAATCTTCTCCATCTTCTAGATTTGTGTTCTTCTAGTCCTAGAGAAGCTTCATCTCCATTATTGTGAGTTCTATATTCTTCATTCATTGTTTGACCCATTTTAGGGTTTGTTTTGGGGGTTTTGTTTGTGCTTGTAGGATTCTTGAGAAAGCTTGGTTTAGTAGATTAATTTCCTTAATTAGAAGACCCAAGGCAAGTGGATGAGTTAATATTATGAGCTTTCAATGGTTTTTGTGAGAACCCGACCCCTAATCTCTTGGATTAGTGTTGTTTTATTTGTGGATTAGTTCCTTTAGTGGGATTAGTATTTGTTGGGTGAGTTTGTGAGCTAGAATGGTTTTTCTTCTAGTTTTGGGCTTTTGAGTGCTTTGGTAGCTTGTGGGGCCCTTTGGGGGTTCCCTTTTCGGCTTTGCTTTTACTTGTGAGATTTTCCCGATTTGTTTCGTATTGTGTTTTTGGCCCGTTGCATTCATCTTGAGGAATCCTACAACTTTCATGTTGATTCCGTATCCATTTGAGAACCCGAAACCCGATTTCTTGGCCTTGAGGGCAAAACAGTCATTTCACACCAAATCTGTACCCAAAACTCGATATTCCCGAAACCCGCAAAACATATACTTTTTGGAAACTAGATATTTCGAAGATCATTTCTTCCTTCTTCGTCGAATCCATCCGAGGTCCCAAATTAGATGATTTCAGCCACCCAAGTTCCTTAAGTTGTGGGACCCAACCTCCATTGTTAACATAAGAGAACCCATCCCCTTCATTGCTCATTTCCTCTCCATTGCTCCAGTACACAACTGAGCCTAGGGTTTACTCTTGTGTTTCCTCTTCTTCTTCTTGCTTCTCCATCTCAAATCCTCACCAATCTTGCACCAAACTCGAAATGGAGACCGTCTTCTTCTTCCTCATCTTGCAAGCTTTCCATTGATACCATTTGTGAAGAGAACCCTCCATCACAAGACTTCCCTTGAGCTTACCTTGTCTATTAGAGGACCTTGCAAGTAAGTGATCCCTCTCATCTTCTAGATTTGTAATCTTCTAGCCTTAGAGAAGCTCCACCTTGATTATTGAGAGGTTTCATTGTCATTTCATTGTTTAACCCATTTTAGGGTTTGTTTTGGGGGTTTTTGTAGAGGTTGTGGATCTTGAGCTTGAGGGGTGATTAGGAGCTTGATTTGCTTGATTAGAGTCAAAGGCAAGTGGATGAATGGATGGTTTCAATGTTATCAAAGTTTTATGAGAAAATCCTAAGTTTTATTACTTGTTCTTGATAATGTGATATATGTTTCTACACATGCTTCTTGTCATCTTTCTATTGATTTCGAAATTGCATATTAATGGTGGTTTCTCTCTTGTTAATCTCTTGGAAAAATGTGCTTTCATTTGGTCAAGTTTGTTCATATGGTTTTAAAAGGAATGAGGTTGGATTGGCTATTCATGGTTATGTTTATAAGTTACATTGACTTGAAATTGATACCCGTTTAAAGAGGTGTTTGAATTTAATTGTTCATTGGAGTTTTAATGAGGTTTTGAAGTGATTATGGAAGAGAAATGCTAGTGGTTTAAGTGTTGGAAAGGAAAGGAAAAAGGAAGAGAAAGAGGACAGTTGAACTGGTCCGGAATCCATTTCTGGACCGTTTGCTTGAGCGACCATGACACTTCGCTCGAGCGAACTGTCCAGGAAAGGATTCGGGCATTTCCAGTAACTTGGTCGCTCGAACGCATTTAAATAACCGCTCGACCGATGAGTTCGCTCGAGCGATGCGGGCTGCCTGGCATAGGCCACGATGGGATAACGTTGAACTGTTTTAATGCACTGAGACAGAAATTTCGACCGATCGGTCCGATCGATCGGAGGACTCAGTTTGAGTCCAGTGAAATTTGATATTGTGTTTTTTTTTGGAAACCTTTGGGCTTTCTATGAGTCCTAGGGGTATATACCTTAGTGTTAAGACCAATTATACCCTAATCTAAGGTCTCTAAGACTAGGGAACTAAAAGAAAAGAATGGTGTTGATTAGACACTAATTCTTGGTTTTAGGTGGGACCCTGACTACCCTTTTTGGACTGTTTGGACCATGTGTGAGAATATCTTGAGCCGACACGCCTCACGGTTGGTTCGGTGGCATCGAAGTTCAATCCATTTCAATCTTGAACGGGATGGAACGACGCGATATCTTCTTTATATCTAAACACAAGTCTATTTCCTTGTTATCGCTAATTCTATTCCTTTCGATGACTGAATCGGTTGCTCGATGTTTCCGGATTAATGTCATGCCTAGGATGGACCATTTATAATCTTGATTCTTGCTATTGTAACATCTAGTACTACCCATAAGCTCATTTTAAGTTTTGAAAGTAGTAAAAGTGCATAAGGAGCCCGGAATGTCTTCAAACTCAAGGAGTACCAAGTAATTGTTATAATCGACATACGGGACCCCTATTCACTTAAATAGATCTTGAAACCGATATTTTTACCCGAAATTGTTATAGTTCATTGTTTCACCTCTTTTCCCGAGATTTGCATTACATGACTTGTTTTCCCGAAAGCATTGGAGTTACTCTAGTAACAGTCATTTGTCCCGAAGTGCATTGCATCACATGATACGACAGTGTGCCCTTGAGCACCCCGTTTTACCCATTTATTTACTGTACTTGATTTACTTGTTTCCCCGAAAGCATTGAAGGTACACTAGTAACAGTTATTTGTCCCGAATGTATTGCCCGATATGAAGTGACAGTGTGCCCTTGAGCACCCCCATTTTACCCGTTTATTTACTGTACTTGAATTACTTGCATATGTCTCGATTGGTTTTGACCTATGAGTCGGCATCACTAAGCTTGGATACCTTGTCGGTTTGATCCACCGACTTGGAAATCCCTCTCCCGTCCCGCCAGCTGCAGTTTGGATCCCGATACCCGGTTATTGCCGTGGTCCCGTCCCAATACCCGGTTCGCTACCGTGGTCCCGTTCCCGTATATTTATATTGTATATATGATTTACGTTGAGTCTCCTCACCTTGTGTGACTGAGACCAACGTCCCGTTATACTCTTGTCACTTCGGTGATAGAGGACTTAGCTTCTTGTGATTTCCATCTTGCCAGTTCCCGATTCCTTGGATACCCGACATGTTTTATATTGCTTATTTGCTTTCCGATAAATGATTTGTTTCCTTTATGAAAGTTGTTATTTAAACAAGTGTTAATATTCTCCAATGTAAATTCAGTTATTATTATATTGTCTTCTGTTCTTTGTACCCGCACATATTTTAAATGAATGCCGGTTGGTTGAATACCCATGCTTTTACATACGTTTCAAACGATCAATGATTTTGCTAGATTTACATGATTACACATGTTGTAAATGAATACCCGAATTGTTAAATATCCGTACTTTGTTTTAAATGACATTTGGTTTGTCAGATCCCCGGGTTTATACATGTTTTAAATGAATACTCGACTTGTTAAATATCCATGCTTTGAAATATGTTTTAGATGACACTTGTTTTGCCAGATTCCTATGTTTATACCTATTTTACATGATACCCGATTTGTTTAAATATCCATACTTTGGAATAGGTTTAAATGAACATTAGTCTTGTCAGATTTCTTTGGTTACACCTGTTTTAAATGAACACCCGGTTTGTTAAATATCCGTATTTTCACATATGTTTCAAATGGACATTGGTTTTGCTAGACTGCTATGAATACCGGGTTGTTGTATACTTGTGTTTTTACTTAAGTTTCAAATGAACGTTGTTTTGTCATACCGCTATGTTTATACATGTTTTAGACGAACACCCGATTGTCAAATATCTATGATTATAGATGATGTAAATGAACACATGTTTTATTAAACATTCATGTTTTATCCATGCTTGAAACGAATACAGGTTTTTCCCCGAGATTCCCGACTTTGCTACCGTTTAATTATATGCAGCATTTGATCGAATAGCATGATTTATCTTATGTTTTATTCTTCAGTATATTTGTTATCTTTTCATCCACCTGCCAGACCGTCGTGTCTGACCCACTACTGTTGGTACTCAGGTTCAGATTTCTTCGCCCCGAGTTGAGTGTTTTTGTTGGCTGTGGAGCCATGCCTTGCAGGTTGGTTTGTCGGCTATGTCATGTAGACATTGAGCTTGACATCGGAGCTACGTCACATTTGGGTAGTAGTTTATAGCTTATTGTTGTATGGCTTTTATTAGCCTTTTTCTTGGGATTCTTAATTAATGTACATTGATAATTGTAACTTGAACACATATGGGAATGTAACATCCTGTTACTGTCAGCTCTGTATTTTATTGTGATGATTACTCCAGTCTGATATGATTCTTGATATAATAGCTATGTGCTAAAGGTTGAGTGCGACGCGGAATCCGATGGCCACGGACTTCGGGTCGCAACGCCACAAATGCTTCCGCAAAATATTCAGAATTTGTTGGGATGTGTTGTCTTCACATACGCGGATCCTGGGAGAAGTAAAAATACATTTATACTTAATCCCATTTCCCGCCCCCGAGGTTCCGGTTCGGGGGCGTGACAGTTTTCATGAGGAATGTGGTTGATTTGTCATCTCCATTCATATTTATTGACTTGCATTGATTTTTGAAATAAATGCTTTGAATGAACCTTGCTAAGTCATATAATGTTTTAGAAACATGTTAGTTAGGGTACTTGTTGCCTTTTGGATGTGTCTTAAATGAATGTTTGTGATTTGGTTTCTCTTTCCTCTTGTGGTCGTTGTGGTTAAGAAGGAGGTTATGGAATGAACACATATTGGGGTTTTGGAGAAGTGTAGATAGATGTAATGGAGGAACTCTTAGCTCAGTTTTATTGCAGGGATTAAATGGAAGTGAGGAGAATGGTCTTGAGGAGGAAAGAGGGCTCAAATCTGAACACTGTGGGTGTTTCCCACACCTGGCGGTCAGCCTGTGGTCACCTGTCGGCTAGCCGTTTGGTGACTGGTGGCTAACCGCCAGCTAGTCGAACAGTCGCGGTTACTTTTCCAAAGAGCAACATTTTCCTCCTGAAAGCACGGCCAGCCTCACGGTTAGCAAGCGGCTAACTGCCTAACCCATCGGCGGCTAACCGCCAGCCAACCGAACCATTTCGGTTACATTTCTAGTAACCTGTCTTTCTGTCAGGCCAACCGCGGTCAGCCGCGCGGTAAGCCAGCGGCTAACCGCCATCTGACCGCTAGGTAACCGAAATCACCCAGACAACCTTCCCAGAGAGCTCCTCGCTCGAGCGATGAGCTCTGTCGGTCGAAGGCTATGTTTGGGACAATGATGAACTATTTAAACGTTTTGGGACTATTCATTGAGAACCCTCTATGTCAAGGAGATTTACTAAGCAATGTATGAGACCATTTGAGAAAGAAACCATATCACGAAGATGTCATTCGAAGTTTTGAAAAATTCGAAGTGTATAAGGAGCCCGAGTTGTCCCCAAACTCAAAGAGTACCAAATTATTATTAGATCGACATACGAGATCCCTATTCACTTTAAATAAATCTTGAACCCGATACTTTACCCGAAATTTCAATTGTTATTGTACTTTATCGATCCCTAGATTTAAACTACATGCCTTGTTTTTCTGAAAGCATTGAAGTACACTTCGTGGGGTTGAGGCTTTGTGGGGTTGCCACGGGCTTTAAGCTTCTTCGTGTTCGCCCTTGGTGTCATGGCAGTGACACGTTGCGGGGCGATCTTTTGCTTCTTAGCAGGTGTGGTTTCCTCTACAGGAAGTGGGAACGGTCCCAGCGACCCGAAGATGATAGTTCGGGGAGTAGAGGTCGACCCGGTGTTCTGAGATTTGCCAAGGGAGGTGATGCTTCGGCAGCTAGCAGGGCGCTTATGAGTACGCTTGTTCTGCTTCTCCTGGAGCATGAGCTGGTACTTGTTCTCATTGAAAGTGATGGTTAATGAAGCTGCCATTGTTAGTTTTGGAAAACTTCTGAAACAAGACCACGTCCATTAGTAATCACAAGAATATAGTGATCATAAATGGGAAAAAACTACGGTTTTGTCTTTTCAAATCGCTCAAGGGAACATGGCCCAGTCCAAGCGAGGTGAAGAAGGCAAAAAGCCATCGAGGATACAATTGTTTTGAACGCAAGTACGGGAGGCTCAGAGCGAGCATTCCAGTGACTACTAGAAGCAATTGTAGACCTTAATTCAAATTACCGAGAAGCGAGGCTCACTCGAGGTAAGATGATATAAGGTTGGAGATACAAATGTGTCGGTCGCGAATACAGTAGACCAGGAAGGGCGTACTAGCACCGCTAGGCACAAATGTTGCAAATTGCATCCTTGGAATGGACATGAGATGGGATTTTTGAAAGGTCAAAATCGGATTCATAAAAGAGAGCAAATGGTGTTCCAGTCCAAACGCAAGCTACAAGCGATTTCCGCGAGCTTTTATCTGAAAGGGAAGGAACCAAGATTTTTCAGATGTAAACCCAAAGATGACGATTTTTTTTTTGTTTTTCTTTGAAAGAAACACATAGGTTTTCAATTCGGTCTTATAAAACCTTAGTAGATAGATCAGCCCCCAGGTAAGGGTAGGATTACGTAATGAACTCGTTTGGAGGACCCTTGCCTCGAACAGCCTAGCTGCCTCCACACTCTGGACAAGGCTTTTATTAGATCCACTTTGGTCAAAGAACACAATTGGTGCAACCTTAGTGGGTTTTGAAAAAAAAAAATTTGATTTTTTTTATGGATTCATCAAAGAGAACGAACGGTGTTCCAATCCGAATAAAGGCTCAGACATTTCTGCGAGCGCTAAATCCGAAAAGGAGGGGACCAAACTTTCTCAAATTTGATTCCAAAGAAATTTTTTGAAGGAGTTTTTTTTTAAGAGTTTTTTTTTTTTTTTTTGGAAATCCCTATCGGACTCATCAAAGAGAAAAGATGGCCCATTCCCCGATAAGAACAATAGCTGTGAACATTTCTATGAGATATCAAGTTCAAAGAGGAGAGAATCAAAGTTTCTTAAAATTGAATCCAAAAGAGAGAAATCAGATTTTTTTTTTTTTTGAAACGAGAAAGAATGGAAATAAGTTCAAAGGTAGAAATTTTCCAAAAATCCCATCTCATGTTTCTTTTTTTGGATGCAAGATCCAACATAGGCCACCAACTAGAAAGGAGCCTAAGAATCCAAGCATCCCGTTCTCAAATGAATGGTGTCCCACCGGGTATGCCAGCTTGATGGACCCGATTTCCTTCCTTTCCTCTCTCATCCGTCCTCGGGGTCACCGAGAGGGCCGAATGGAGGGAAAAAAGGGGGAGAAAGGCGGGTATCAACATTTTTGTACGGGTATGATGGATTTTCTATTCTACTTGGAATTTAGAAATTGTGATCCGGAGATCCACCTTCACAAGTAGAAAGGAAATCAATATTTTTTCTAACTTTCACATATATTTAAGAAAAGAGACAGTTCTTTTTAATGTCGTTGGAGGCGATTTTGTTTGCCGTGAAAGGCGATTTACAAATCTTATCAAAATGAAAGACAAGAATTTTGAGATTTTTGTCTCTTAAGGAAAATACAAAATACAACAAAAAAGTAAGAAAATGGATCTGACTTCTCAGGAGATTGCGGAGACTCGTTCAGATCGACGGTCGCAAGTCATGTATGGACTTCGCCATCGTCCTTCAAATGAGAACGCTTGATGCTTTGATTCTTTAGCTTGGCTTGGACTTCAGTTTTTTTAGAGGATAAGGACCAAGGGAAGGTCCTATATCCAATAAAAAATGAAGAGACGGGCTGAAAAGTCACGTCTAGGCAATGTTGACTATGAGAAGAGGGGGGATTTGCCTTAGGGGGGAGTGCCCCCCAAGGGACTTCAATCACCTTGTGGTGTTTGTTGCAGCAGAGTTTCTTCAGAGCTTCTGGGAATTCTGAATGATCTTTCTGGCTGATTTTTCTTCAATTTTTATTCGATTCATTCTTCTTGGAATGATCTCCTATTTATAGGCCTTTGGTAGCCATTAGGAGGGTTTATGAGCATTGATGGCTTTAAAGCTTCATGATGGGAGGAGTTACAAGTTTTTATTTCTTGATTTTGTAACTCCTTTTTCCTTGAATCTGATTGGTTGATGGAGAATGATGGGCTTTTAATCTCCTTTAATCTCCATGATGAGAGGAGCTTCATAACTTTAATGCCATGATGACTTTGACTTGTAACTCCCATTTCCTTGCTTTTGATTGGGCCGTCCAAAATAATGAGTTAATGACGTATTTAGTTGGGTCAATTAACAGCATTAAGTGGTCGCCGGGGATTTGAAAAGTCGCGGGCCGTGCCGCATCTTTTGGAATTCTTCTTGCGATGATCGACGATGGATCTTCATGTTGATCGATATCAGATGACCAAGCAACTTTAGACATAGATTGCTAACAGCGGGCCGATACCATCTGTCTTGTCGATTTCTCGATCGGTCGGACAGAAAGTGTACTTTCTTGGTAGGCCGGTTGGCGATCTCGGAGCGATCAATGATGATTCCATGCTTTTGACGGTGGATCCGTGATGTTGACGAAGACCAGTCGTTTCCGAGCATCAAAAACCAGATTTTCAAGAAATCACAGGGGCTGGAACTCCCAAAATGTGAAGAGGATCGGAAAACGGGTATTCCGGCGGAAATTCGGCGACCCTAATTTCTAGGGTCGCCGGCTTCCCCTTTGGTCGGAGTTTCGTCGGCCATTTTTCGAGCTTTTTGTTTCTTTTTTTCTCCCGTATTTTTCTTGACATTTTTTTTCATTTTTTGGCTTGATTCTCCTGAAAAAAACCCAACGAGAAGTCATGCAAAATTGAGACAAAAAGTTTCCTATTTTTTGGAAAAGCCGAAGACCTTGCCATGCAAAATTGCCCATTTTCGGTCAAGAGTCAAACTAGGTCAAACGATGTCGGAATGACCTGAAATTTGAGGTGAAACCTCCTTAGTAGTAGATAGGACTAACCATGGGCTTTTGCTTGAGTTTTGAAGTCGTTTGGGGCCCCGTCGCTGCTAGGCTTGATCTCGCTGCGAGTAAGATGTCGCGCTTTGATGTGCGGTCAACCGATGTCCGATTGACCTAAAATTTGACAGGGAGCCTATTGGAGTCATTTTGAGATGACCCATTAGCTCCGGTTTGGATTTCAATGTCCCGGGGTGCTCCGCCGCCGGTAGCCTTGATTTTCTTTCGAAGCATCAAAGTCGGGTCAAACGTTGTCGGAATGACCTGAAATTTGACATGCAACCCTCTTAAAGCATGTTGAAGCCGCCCATGTGCTCTGTTTGATGAGTAATGGTCTCAGTGGTTCTCACCGTCGAGAGGCTTGATTTTCTTTTGGAGCGTCGAAGTCGGGTCAAACGTCGCCAGAATCGCCTGAAATTTGACGTGGAGCCTTTTGGAGGTATTTTGAGACCATCCGTAGGCTCTGATCGAAGTTTTTGATGTCTTTGCCGCCGCTGCCTCTAGGAGCGCCTATTTGGTTGCCGGAGGAGTGAGGTTAGGCCAAATGATGTTGGAATGGCCCAAAACTTCATGTGAACTCGTCTTTTGGCTGCCTTGAAGGATCTTGCAGTTTTCAAGTGATTCTGACAAGATCTGATGCTTGAAGCAGCATTGCTTGTTTGTAGTAGGATGCGGCTTCATGTGACTCCTTGATGTTGAAGAGGTAAAGTGACATTTTTGGTGTAAACATGTATATATAGGATGAAGTTCCATCTAGCGCTCCCTTAGTCGAGGTAGGTGGAGGCACCGTCCCATCAGCCCATACCATGTTTCCTTAGTGGAGGTAGGTGGAGGTATTGTCCCATCGGATCATGCCTTAACTTTGTTAGCGATTTTGTGTATTGCAATTTGATAGATGCATTATCATTCTAGCATCATTTGAATTTACACACATGCATTGATTTAGAAAAACCTGAAATCTTGATCTATACATGCATTGTTTTTAAGACTTGTAGAAATCTTGATTTATGTATGTTTTGTTTTTTAAACTTGGATGCAATTATATTTGAAAAGAATTTTTATAAATCAAGCTAGCCTATGTTTTAAATCTTTCAAATCAATTTAGGCTTTTTATGTTTTCATGGTTTTAATCCTCTTAGTTTGATTTAAACCATCTTTCCAAGCTTGATTCAGTGGCCCAAAAGTTCCCTTCAGGAAATACTTTGAAATTTGAATTTTAAGGGAATTTGGTCTCTGGGCCCGGGTCGACCAGCAGTGTGCTCGGTCGACCGAGCACATGGACCCGGTCGATCGAGCCCACTGCGGATCGACCGGGTAAAGAGCCGTTGGGCTTCTTTTCAAACGGTCAATTTTATGACCGTTGAAGGCCAGGTCGACCGGGGAAGAGTCGTTGGGTAGTTTTTGGGTATAAATAATGGTTGATTCCTAAAGAAATTTAGAGGATCAAAAGGCCCTCCTTGAGATGTTTTGAGGCCAATCAAAGGGGAATGAGCTAAGGGATGAAAGGGATCATTTGAAAAGCTAAAGCTTGGTTTCATTGAGTTAAATCACTAAGTAAGCTTTACTTTTCTTAATTATATGTTTTCATGCTTTGCTTAATTATTGGTAAATCTTTTCTAGCATGATAAACTATGATTTGTTGTGTCCTTAACATGTATATGTTTTGAATTGATTTATTGTTTTGGATGCATCACCTTGATTCAATCCAAGTAGTACTTAAATTGGTATATCTAAGTAAATCATGTTATTGAAAACATCTTTGAAATTATATGTAACATGATTCCTATACTTGGTTGAATCTATGGTTGTTGTTTTTCATCATAAGAAAATCTCTTTCAAATCTATCTTATATTTTGGATTCAACAACTTCACAAATCATATGTACTTTTGTTTTAAAGTTTCACAACTTGCCTTGCTTTGATAGGTATATCATTTTCAAGTTGAATTTATAATTACATATGATTTGTCCACTAACTTCAATCAAATCTATTTTTATGTTTTATGCTTATAGCATACACATATTGAGCTGCATTGTTAATTTGATTGAAATCCCTATGCATCACATGTTTTGTTCTTAGAATTTCACAACTTATATAGAATACATATGTATATCTTTTACAAGTTATTTTTAACATGTGATTAGCATTCTTTCCTCAATCATAAATGTTTTTATGAGCTAAAACTTTCAAAAGCCTTTGGCATACATTTATGAGCTTTCATTTTCAAATTGATTGAGGACATCATATATACACATTGTGCATTCATCTTTGCATTCATAGTGTGTGTGTGTGAAGTAGATTTTCACTTTCATATCCGCCTAATTAAGAGGCATTGTAATGAGCTATTAATTATATCTCCATCAAGTGTATTATAGACACTACTTAGAGAGATAACCAACATTTTGGTTGAAGAGGTTATTGCTTAGCCTAAGAAAAGCATAGTGTAGAGGTTATTGCTTAGCATTGAAAAGCATATTGTAAAGGTTTTTGCCACTACAACAACTTGCACTTTTACCCAAGCTTTTTAGTGACGCTTTTATAAATTCGTCGGTAAAAATTAACTTTTACCGACATTCCTATAAAACGTCGGTAAAATCTGGACTTTTACCGACGTTTTATAAAAAACGTCGGTAAAAGTTAATTTTTATCGACGTTTTCATTAAAAACGTCGTTGAAAGTTCAATCTTGGAAATAAAAGAAAAGTAAAAATGACTTTTAGCGACGTTTTATTGGATTTTACCGACCTTTTTATTTCGTCGGTAAAAGTCTTTTACTTATTATTTATTTTTCTCTTTTTATTTTACGACGAAAAATAAACGTTGGTAAAATCCAATAAAACGTCGCTAAAAGTCATTTTTATTTATTTATTTTTCATTTCTATTTTGCCGACGAAAAAACATCGTCGGAAAAGGTCAATTTTATTATTTATTTCATTTTCGGAAAAATAAATATGAAAATGCACTTTTAGCAACGTTTCGTATTAAACGTCGGTAAAGTTAAATTTTATTTTTAGGAAAATTAAAAATCATATACATTTGCCAACGATTTTTGGTTTTGACCGACGAAAATTAGCATCGGTTAAATTTATTACCGACGTTTTATATAAAACGTCGGTAAAGGTTGTTCACTTTAAATAATAAAAATAAAATAATTTTTACCGACGTTTAATCTAAACGTCGGTAAAGATCTATATTTTCCTCTCCCGCCTCCTAAAGCCCTCTTTTCCCTCTCCTGACTCATTTCATTCTCTCTCCTCACTCATTTCTTTCTCTCCTGCCTCCAGAAGCCCATCTCTGCCCTCTCTCTCTCACTCGATCTCTCTGCGCTCTCTCTGTCTTGCAAAAAATGAGGGTAGTGGTTCAGCGGGTGGTCTCAGCCAGCGTCGAGGTCGGTCAGTATTTGCTTTTCCCTCCCTTCTCTTCTCTTCTTCAATCATCATCGTTTAAATGAAAATAAGAGAGTGAGAGAAGTTCTTGAAAAGCGCACCTTAGCTGTTGCAGGTAGATGGGTGCACGATATCAGAGATCGGGCCTGGCCTCCTTGTTCTTGTTGGTCTTCACGAATTGGAAGTTGAATCTAATGCTAACTACATGTAACCAATCCCCCCCCCCCCCCAACCCCCTCTTTTTCTTTTTATCTATTCATGCAATTTTGATATGACTGCAGTAGTTCTCATGTTGAATTTTATTTGGTCATTCACTGGACCTCTCATGGGGACTTTAAAATTTATGATTCATGATGGGCAAAGATAAACTCAGGAATGATTATGTTCTTCAGATGTAGGAAGGCATTGAATATGAGGCTTTTTCCAAATGCCAGTAGTGGAAAAACTTGGGATCAAAGTGTATGTGCCATTGTAATCATTTTTTTCTTTTAACCATACCATACCATTGTTTTACATTTGTTTGTTCTATACTCTTCTATTTGATTGACTGTGACTTCTATTTTTGTTTCCTTTCTTGAAAAAATAAAGTTTATGGTTCACAGGTTATGCAGAGGAAGTTTGAAGTTCTCTTGGGTATTATAAATGCCATACACTTTTCTATATATGTTTCTTTATAGGGTCAATTGTGATTTCCATTGGTGGTACTAAATAGCTCCTTGTGTATATCAATGACTTACCCTTGGATTCTCTTGGATTGTTTTTCTGTTGATTTCTCAGTTAGTCAGTTTACTCTTTATGGATTTCTAAAAGGCAACAAGCCTGATTTTCATGTGGCGATGTCGCCCCAGGATGCGAAGCCCTTTTATGAGTCACTTGTTCAGAAATTTAAAAAAAGTTACAATCCAGATGCAATAAAAGGTAGGCTCTTTTGAATCCCAATGAACCAGTTATTTTTAATTTTTTTTTCATAAAGTATAAACAAAATTAGTTTCTTCAAATTGCAACCTAGCATTCAGGCTATGCTTGGTTATCCCTACTTTTTCAAGGATGCAATGACTTTTTCAAGTATATTTTGTTATAGATCTTTTAGTTTCTAAAGTTACTTTCGTGAATTAATAAAATACAATGAAAGAATTCCCTAAATGACATATGCACATAGCTATACTCCACCCAAAGGGCATATGTATGTTGATTGTGAACCTCATTTGTAGAAACCAGATAACCTGAGCATGCTGCACTCTTTTATGGGCTGAGCATTGCATAGTATGCCTTTCATAATGGTGGTGTTGATGTGTCTGACATGGTTGTGAGAGATAAAAAAAATAATAGAAATGGATGGCCTTGTCATGTTGATGTGTTCAGGACAGTGGCTATTTAGAGCTGGCAGGGTGTTTCCGGAAAGGAAGGTGGATGACCCACTACACAGATGTTGAAAAGGTAGATAGCTTGAAGGTTGGGCAGCATGTCTGCTATGGGTATGCAAGGCATGGGAAATGGAGAAGCTGAGAGCATTCAAGGTGGGAGACAAGGTGAGGATCAGAGGGGGATTGGTGACACCTAGGTGGGGATGGGGTATGGAGACACCTGCAAGCAGGGGTGAGGTGGTAGGTGTGGATGCGAATGGGTTATTCTCCTGAGGATCAGATTCTGATGAAATCTGGTTGGATCTTGCTTTCTATGGAGTGGGTTTTGGTGGGGGTATTTCCTATGGGTTATTCTCCTTCTATAAACACCGATTCTCTTCTTCTTTCTCTTGCTATTGCAAATTCTTCTCCTTATTTTTTCTTCTTATCTTCCTCTAGCAATCAGCAATGGCTATACCTGCTGAAACCAAATTCCATGTTCTAGTTGTTGATGACAGCCTTATAGATAGGAAACTGATTGAAAGGCTTCTCAAAACCACATCTTATCAAGGTATATTGTTATTTACTGACGAGGAGAAAAAAAATCTCAACTTTGTAATTTTTTTCTTTGCCCTCAAATTTATTTCTTTGCAATGAGCTCTTTTCTTACATGCAGTCATCACCATGCTCAATAGAATGCATCATGGATGCAAGTATGTTTTACAACATGTATGCATTATGTTCAGGTATGATGAAAAAGGATACTTTTGTGAAACTCTTTGCAAATATTGTCAAGTTTTGTGCTAATCAATGGCTTTGGCAAATGACATTCATTATCATGACTACAATTACACTTCTTTAAGCGTGACTCAACTATTGAATCTTATGTCTTGTTCTCTTTCTTGCTTGCTTCCATAATTGTTAGTTACTTGTCTCTTGTTTGCATTTTTTAAATAAATGAGGAAAACTTAAGCTTTTGTACTTTTGATATGACCATGGTCTTTTCTTGTACGGTAAAAAGTGGCTTTACTTCCCTGCACCTTACTAGTAGAAGTGGCCAAACAGGGCCCATTGATGATTGGACCTTGGGTTGTTTACTTACAAGGCCTGCCATGCTATTGATCCAATAACAAGTATAATGGGTTGACAGTAAATTCGAGAAACAAACGATAGATAATCTTCAAAAATCTCTTGCATATAGCAACATTATTAGGACCCTAACATATCCTTTTAGAATGCAATGCGAGCTTTTAGGTGCAGGATTGGACTCATTTATCTTTGCCAAACTCAAAAAACCATGTAATAACAATTATCACTCTTAATGGGCCTAATAGAGAGATGGCTCAAAGAAAAACCAAAAAACCAATGCTTGTGTCATTCAAACCCATCTAAGACACTTCTCAATGGATAGTGCAGTTATAGGACTCTGACCCAATTCACACTGAGACCATAACAAGATGGAATATCTCATACCATCAAAATAGCGAGAGAAAATCGTTTTCTTCTAGTAGATCTCCTTTGTTTATAGGATTCATCTAAATCTAATGGCAGCCGTGTGAGTCGGTATTTATAAATACCCTTTGAGGGTCATTGGAACATCATACATAGAAGAATACACTGACTCTTGTTCCCATCACCTTGGCCATGGATCCTTACAAGGTACAATTTTTCCTTTTGATTTTCGAGTTCCATCAGATTTCCTTCATGGGTTTTCTCTTTTGAAGATCAATGTGTCGTAAAGTCGAAGCTTTTTCTTGTTTGCTCTTACTGTTTGATTGAATCCACTCATTGCATGCTGTCTTGCAGTCCCTTTGTTTTCCTTCTTCCAAGATACTTTTTATTGATTTCTCTTATTGTATCTGTATATTTGTATGCTGATGGGATATTATGGTAATGCATGGTTTGATCTTTGTTGAAAAAAATGTAAACAATGGATTATCTTCTTTTTTTTTTTCTTCTCTCTGCATTCTATGAACTTTTTCTCTTCATTGATTCCCCTTTTTTTCTAAATTCTTTGAAGGGGCTTGCTTTTTTTTTTCTCTCTTGTTATATATAATCGATGTTGCATTCATGACTCTATCTCTAGAGATATAAAGGTTTATGAATTTCTATTTTGCTTAGCTTTGCTTAAAATCACTTTTTCTTTTTCGTTTTTCTTTTTTTGAAAGGATTTGCTTAAAATCTCTTTTTATATTACGCCTTCTGCTGATTCTAGGTTGGATTTTATCTGGTTATTCTATCAAATCTTATTCAATGTGTATTTTTGTGATGCAGTACCGCCCTTCAAGCGCGGTTGAAAATCAATGTGTTTGACTGCCTGTATAGTGTGGACTGAGCAGTGAGCACCTTTGTCAGATTGAAGGGGTGAAAATGCAATTTAAAGTGTGGAATCCATTTGAGGAATCAATCTAAGAGTGTTTATTTCCTTTTTTCTCTCGAGATTTGAGTGGAAAAGTTTCAATCCCTAACAAGCTTTTGGATTGTATCCCAATGCACCCTAAGTTGATTCGCTGTTTTTGTTTATCCTCTGGACAATGATTCATTTCTAATAAGTTAGCTTTTCTTTTTCTTTCTTTTGGAAGATTTTGTTATTTCATTAGGAGATGTTGGACTTCTCGTCGCTAAGGGATATGGATCTTAAGTTGATTTGATTTTGATTGCACTGTAACTGCTCACCAGAGTCACAGATATGGTTGTGTTCACAGAGGTTCATCGGCAGTCATCTGTGAGCGCATTGTTTTATTGATTTTTTTTATTTCTTTATCAAATGTGATTACTAATGATTAGAGTATGGGAAGAGAGAGAAACTTGCAGCTGTTTTCTATTCACTTGTTGCTTATATTAGAGTCAACATGTTGATTTAGCTTATATTAGAGTCAACATGTTGATTTAATCAAGTTACTTAGTTAGGGCCTGTTCTTTTGCATTATAATACATAGGATTCCTACCATTATCATCAACATGATCAATGTAACTCTCATATTTATTTTAGTCGTCCATCAATGTTATATCTTGCAGAATTTCAAGATGGCATCAGAGTGGATGCTTTTGAATTGAAACACAAGTCATGTGTGTTACATGACGAAACTAAATTGTAATGCTACTATCATCTTAAATCTGTTTTATTCTAAGATATCAACATATGAAGTGATTCAAGTCACTATATATCATGATCAAGATTTTAAAATCTATATACTTTATGAGAAATATTTAGTATCCACTTTAATGGTGACATTACTGCAGAGTCACTATTGACCAAACCAATATTCTGTCTTGATAATAAAACAGTAGAAAGGAATTGAATCTTATCTTCTTATTGAACAGGACCTATTCTCCTTGAGGATTATCATCTGATCGAGAATCTTGCTCAATTCGATAGAGAGCGCACTCCAGAGCGTGTTGTCCATGCCAGGGGAGCCAGTGCAAAGGGTTTCTTTGAGGTCACCCATGATATTTCTCATCTCACCTGCGCCGACTTCCTTCGGGCTCCGGGAGTCCAGACTCCAGTTATTGTTCGGTTCTCAACAGTTATCCATGAGCGAGGCAGCCCCGAAACTCTGAGAGACCCTCGAGGTTTTGCTGTGAAGCTCTATACTAGAGAGGTAATGAGTGTCATTGCCATATTTTCATTTTTGTCATATCTCAGGTTCTCTTTAGTTACTTTTGAGATGTGAATTTCTTGTTGTAGTCTCTGGATTTGTTAAACTGAGATAATCTGTTTTCTTTCCAATAGATTGAATTCTTCTTACCAATCAACATACCTTTATATTTCCACCCCTCCAGCTCAAAGTAGATAATATCTAGAGCTTCTACAATAGTTTTAATTTTTTCCTTTTTTCCTTTTTATTATTTCAGTGTTCTTGTATTGAAAGTCTGCTAGAGCCAAAGCTATGTTATTCATAACTCTGTATGTTGTATAGTTTCCATCGTCCGCTGAATTTTACGATACCATATTCAGAAAAGAGCTGAATATTTGAATGGTAATATTTAGCAGAGAAATTTGGCTGGATTAATGTCTATGAGATTGGGCTTCCTCCAACATGACAATATCTAAATGTCACTATATCGAAATTTGCACCACACAGCTTATTAAAATGCTCCCCAAATTACCATTTCTGTTTAGTTTTAGTTAGATGTTCTTGGCACAGTAAGAGTACTGAATGTTCTTGTAGTATATTCCAATATACATGCATATGGACTTGTGTCTGGATACAATTTTGATCTACAGACTGCAGGAGAGAACTCAACATGACTGACTTTTTTTTTACCTGTTCTCCATGTATGCAGGGTAATTTTGATCTCGTCGGTAAAAGTATATTGAAAAACAAATTTATTTCTTTTTTAAAATAAAATACTTTTGCCGATGAAAAAAAACGTCGGCAAAAGTATTTTATTTATTTTTATTTTTTGAAAAATACTTTTACCGAAGTTTTTTTTCGTCGGTAAAAGTACAAATTTATTTATTTTTTAAAATAAAATACTTTTACCGATGAAAAAAAACGTAGGTAAAAAATATTTTATTTATTTTTAGTTTTTGAAAAATACTTTTACCGACGTTTTTTTTCGTCGGTAAAAGTACAAATTTATTTTTTTTAAAAATTAAATACTTTTGCCAACGAAAAACAACGTCGGTAAAAGTATTTTATTTATTTTAATTTTTTTTACAAATACTTTTGCCGACGTTTTTTTTCATCGACAAAAGTAAATTAAAAAACAAATTTATTTTTTTTAAAAAGATAAAATAGTTTTGCCGACGAAAAAAAACGTCGGTAAAAGTCAAATAAGCGTCGGTAAAAATGTAATTTTTGCCGACGAAAAAATATTTCGTCGGTAAAAGGTTTTGTCCACCTTTTGTTACCGACGTCTGGATGACGAAAATATTTTCGTCGGTAAAGTGTTTTACCGACGTTTTAGAGACTTTTGGCGACGAAAAATTCCATCGCTAAAAGTACAGTTTCTTGTAGTGTGCTTAGCCTATTGAAAAGCATAAATAGTAGAAATCCGGTGGGGTGTTGGATCACAAGCCGGTAGTGGATGTAGGCATTGAGGCCGAACCACTATAAATCCTTGTGTGATTTTGCATGCTTTGTGGTGATTGTTTTTGTAAGCTTCCGTAATTATTTACTTAATCACCACTTGTGACTAGTTTAATTTAAAGAAGTTAAAATTGGTCTAAATTGGTCACTAATCTGTAGCTCACCCTATTCACCCCCCCTCTAGGGTTCGGATCCCAGACTTTCAATTGGTATCAGAGTGAGGTTACTCCATTTTAGGGCTTAACAACCCAAAGTTAATCCTTTCTAGATTAGAACCCTGGTGTTGTGTTTTATTGCATATCTTTTTAATGATTTCCACTATGATCGAAAATGAAATTTCCCCGTAGTATCTTTTCACCACTCTAAGACTTTTTCGAGTTATATCTCCAAGAGTTGGTGGGTCCTCTAAGTGAACTCTCAAGGACAACCTTATCAAGACCTTAGGTGAATCTTCAAAGGTAGACTATTAGAGTAACCTTAAGGCCTTGAACCTCCCTTGACCAACCTATCCTTTATAGTTAAATCTTTTTGTTGGTCTTTGTTACATTTGCATTTTGTTTCTTTATAGTCACATCTCTTAAAATGCAATGTTTCTTTGTGATCATTTGATTTTGTCTTCATGAACTTTTAAGTTATATCTCATGGTTTTCAAAATCCTTTGATTTCAATATTATCATGATTGATTTGTATCTTTGCTTATTTAGTTACATTCTTTTTATGCAAATTGACTTTGATGTCTTACTTTGCGTGGTTGGAAATGGTGTCATTAATTTGCATGTTTGTGCCTAACTTGGTATATATTTTCATTAATGCAAATTGATGATTGTTTATGTGCTTTATAGTAAAATCTTTTATTTGAGCTTAATAAGTACATATGTGATTTAGTGTACTAAGCTCATTTGGTATAATCATCATATCCATTTTCCATTGCATTGTAAGCTTAGTACATTTGCTAAGAGTGGAGATGTTGCGTGATAGATTAATGGATCATTTTAGATGAATTCGAATTAAACCATTGTTCTTAATAGGTATATCCATATATGTGATCCATCTTTATCTATATGCGATCCATGATGTCCCTCTAACTCCATACCTTCTTGTGCTTGCATAGTTATATTCTTTATTGATGATATGGTATGAGTTAGATCTTGAGTGTTGATTGATCCTCTCTATGCAAATGTCAAATCGTTCTATGTATGATTGTGATCTTAGTTATATTTGTAGAAACCATACTAGAACTCAAATCCATCCTCTATGCCTTCTAGTCATTTCTTTTTGGATGGTTATGATGTTGATTCATGTATATTCTCTAAGTGATGTCATCCTTATACATGTTTCAACATCAGAGTAGTGATCTTGATCATATGAAACTCTTTGAAATCCATCCCTCGTATATCTATATGTTTGATGGATATCTTAGTTGTTGAATTCATATGATTTTGTCACCTTGAAAATTGCATGCATTACCAAGTTATATCCTTTTGCATTGCAATTTATCTTGTTCGTCACTATGCTCATTAATTATATCTTTAAAAGTGATGAATATCCATTTATGATGATTGATGGAATCTTGTGTTTGTCACATTCTTGCTCTTAATCATGTTTTCAAATTCAATTGGTTTCAATTAGTATCGATTGATTTGATGTCTTATCTTGAGTATGTGATGACCATATGTACATTGGATTGAACTTGATAGTAATATATTTGTTCCATGTCATACTCCTTTAGCATCATAATTTTCATGTTTGCTACCTCTCTTACTCATATTGGTAAATCTCATGACCACCATGTTTATATATTCATAATCTTGGTTGGTTATTAGTTGAGGTTGGCTTCATGTTTGAATTTCATTTCAGTCATCTTGCTTTTGATAGTCATATTTATTGATTGGATGAAATGATTTCAAAACATTCATAGCATATGATTTTCATAGTTAAATTAATTGAGGCTATGATTAGTAAACCCCATAACATCATGGATAGCTCTAATTTGAATTTATCTTAATAGTTATGTTCTTTATAACTCCATTTTAGAGTGATTGATTTAATAGTCTTATCCTTAAATCTCAATTGGTATTCTTTGTTTTTCCAATTGGTATCCATGATTGCTTTTCTCATTGGCCTTGCTCTTTACTTTGGTAATTTGATCATATTGAGCTTTATAGTTAAACATGTCTAATCATTTCCTTGAAGTTTTCCCACAATTGGTAAAACCATCTTCTTCTTGAACCAAATAGTTAAATCTTTGTCAATATGTTGACAAAAGGAGAGAATATATTGAGGGGGAGTGTAAACCTTCATAGGAAGTATTAGTTTTGATCAAATTCACCCTTGTATTAGCTCTTTACCCTTATAGCTTGCTAACCATACATGATAACCTGTTATGTATTTCATTTTCGATTTCTTTTGTTAACAGGTGCTTCTAAAAGGTATTTTTCTTATTTCATGTGTGTAGGTACCTTTGCAATTTAATGTCAAAGGGGGAGAGAACATTCAAGCTATCTAAAGGGGAATAGAATGTCCAAACTTCCTAATAGGAGATATTGTATGATCTTTTACAGGGGGAGAGAATGCATATCTTGCCAAAGGGAGAGAGAGTGCATGGTCAAATGGGGAGAGCTGAAAGAAGAGAAAGCTTGGGAGCTAAAGAAAATGCTTGGCTAAAGAAAGAAAGAAGAAGAGAAAGCTTGAAGAATGATTAAGCTCCAAGCATCAAAAAGAATGAAGAAAAAGTTCAAGAGCCCAAGCTAAGAGAAGAAGCATCCAAGAGATTTCAAGACTTGTCCAGCTTAGGGGGAGCTGAAGACTTGGCGTGTAAATTCGGTGTTGAGTAAGTTGCCATCAAATTGCAAAGGGGGAGATTGTTAGGGATTTTGTGTATTGCAATTTGATGGATGCATTATCATTCTAGGATCATTTGAATTTACACACATGCATTAATTTAGAAAAACTTGAAATCTTGATTTATACATGCATTGTTTTTAAGACTTGTAGAAATCTTGATTTATGCATGTTTTTTTTTTAAACTTGGATACAATTAGATTCGAAAAGAATTTTTATAAATCAAGCTAGCCTATGTTTTAAATCTTTCAAATCAATTTAGGCTTTTTATGTTTTCATGGTTTTAATCCTCTCAGTTTGATTTAAACCATGTTTCCAAGCTTGATTCAGTGGTCCAAAAGTTCCCTTCAAGAAATACTTTGAAATATGAATTTTAAGGGAATTTCGTCCCTGTGCTCGGGTCGACCTGCAGTGTGCTCGGTCGACCGAGCCCACTGCGGGTCGACCGGGTAAAGAGCCATTGCGCTTCTTTTCAAACGGTCAGTTTTATGACCGTTGAAGGCCAGGTCGACTATGGGAAGGCCAGGTCGACCGAGGAAGAGCCGTTGGGTAGTTTTTGGGTATAAATAGTGGCTCATTCCTAAAGAAATTTAGAGGATCAAGAGGCCCTCCTTGAGATGTTTTGAGGCCAACCAAAGGGGACTGGGCTAAGGGATGAAAGGGATCATTTGAAAAGCTAAAGCTTGGTTTCATTGAGTTAAATTACTAAGTAAGCTTTACTTTTCTTAATCATATGTTTTCATGCTTTGCTTAATTATTGGTAAATCTTTTCTAGCATGATAAACTATGATTTGTTGTGTCCTTAACATGTATATGTTTTGAATTGATTTATTGTTTTGGATGCATCACCTTGATTCAATCCAAGTAGTACTTAAATTGGTATATCTAAGTAAATCATGTTATTGAAAACATCTTTGAAATAATATGTAACATGATTCCTATACTTGGTTGAATCTATGGTTGTTGTTTCTCATCATAAGAAAATCTCTTTCAAATCTATCTTATGTTTTGGATTCAATAACTTCACAAATCATATGTACTTTTGTTTTAAAGTTTCACAACTTGCCTTGCTTTGATAGGTATATCATTTTCAAGTTGAATTTATAATTACATATGATTTGTCCCCTAACTTCAATCAAATCTATTTTTATGTTTTATGCTCATAGCATACACATATTGAGCTGCATTGTTAATTTGATTGAAATCCCTATGCATCATATGTTTTGTTCTTAGAATTTCACAACTTGTTTAGAATACATATGTATTTCTTTTACAAGTTATTTTTAACATGTGATTAGCATTCTTTCCTCAATCATAAATGTTTTTATGAGCTAAAACTTTCAAAAGCCTTTGGCATACATTTATGAGCTTTCATTTTCAAATTGATTGAGGACATCATACATACACATTGTGCATTCATCTTTGCATTCATAGTGTGTGTGAAGTAGATTTTCACTTTCATATCCACCTAATTAAGAGGCATTGAAATGAGCTATTAATTGCATCTCCATCAAGTGTATTATAGACACTACTTAGAGAGATAACCAACCTTTTGGTTGAAGAGGTTATTGCTTAGCCTAAGAAAAGCATAGTGTAGAGGTTATTGCTTAGCCTTGAAAAGCATATTGTAAAGGTTATTGCTTAGCCTAATGAAAAGCATAAATATTGGAAATCCGGTGGGGTGTTGGATCACAAGCCGGTAGTGGATGTAGGCATTGAGGCCGAACCACTATAAATCCTTGTGTGATGGTGCATGCTTTGTGGTGATTGGTTTTGTAAGCTTCCACATTTATTTACTTAATCACCATTTGTGACTAGTTTAATTTAAAGAAGTTAAAATTGGTCTAAATTGGTCACTAATTTGTAGCTCACTCTATTCACCCCCCCTCTAGGGTTCGGATCCCGAACTTTCAAACTTCTTATATTATTGCGGATGTGATCATCGGATAAGGATAACCTCTTATCTATATCCCGCGCTCATCTTATCAGTCAGTATGTTCCGTAACGTAGCCGTAGTGTTATGGGAATACATTTATTACTCAGTAATCTGTTAGGGATTTTGTATATTGCAATTTGATGGATGCATTATTATTTTAGCATCATTTGGATTCACACATGCATTGATTTAGAAAATCTTGAAATCTTAATTTACACATGCATTCCTTTTAAGACTTGTAGAAATCTTGGTTTTTGCATGTTTTGATTTTAAACTTGGATGCAATTAGTTTTGAAAAGAAGTTTTATGAATCAATCAAGCCTATGAGTTTTAAATCTTTCAAATCATTTTAGGCTTTTTATGTTTGATGCTCTTAAACCTCTTAGTTTGATTTAAATCGTGATTCCAAGATTTATTCATTGGCATAAAATTCCCCTCAAAGAAATACTTTGAATTATGCAATTTTAAGGGAAAATGGTCCTAGGCTTGGGTCAACCTGCAGTGTGGCCGGTTGACCGGCCCAAGTGTTAGACCCCGACCCGGACCAAGTCGATTAGCGTGTGATTAGTATGTGTTTAGTCCTAAGTGGGTTTAGTCGTTGTTGGGTTAGAAGTAATTAGTTTTAGTCTTGGACATAGCTTTGGGAATTTTGAGAACGTTTAGTATTAATTGGACACACTTAGGAAGGCCTGAGTGCACGTGTGAGCCTGGGAAGATAGTGTTGATTTCCGTGTGATTGTGATTTTAATTTCATTTGAATGATGTTTCGACGTGTTGCAACTTTCGTTTTAAGCATGTTCATATTTGAAGCCCAAAAACCCATGTTTTCGCCCAAAGAGGGTAAAATTGTCTTTTGTGCACAAATCTGGACACAATTTTTCGAGATCTCAAAACCATGTCAAAAATATACTTTTTGGAAACTAGATATTTCGACGATCGTTTTATCCTTCTTCGTCGAAGTCATCCGAGGTTCACAAGATCTTGTTTTGGTCACTTCAAAGTTCAGGTTATTTGGGGCCCATTTCCTTCACTAAAGCCCCTTCTCCCTCTCATTTCATTCATTTCCCCCGATCTCTGCAATCTCTTAAGCTAGGGCAAGGAAACCCTTTTCTCTTCATCTTCATTCCTCTTGCATGCTTTGTCTAGAGAGATCCAAATAGAATTCCAAGCTTATCACCTTCTCCCTCTCCCTACAAACTCTCTATCAATACAAGTTTCTTTGAGCTTCTTGTGAGACAAGCTCTTCATCTTCTTCACCTCTTCTTGTTTAGCCATTGTTAGGTAAGAGTTTCAACCCATAATTTTCATGGAGTTATTTTGGTTCCTTAAGATCTTGTTTTTCATTTGAAAACTCCTTTTTATGAAAATGGGTTCTTTGCTTTCATTTGTGTTAAGTTTGGTATGGTTTTCTCTTGGGTTTCTTGTAGTGTGAGAATAGCTTGAGGAAGTGTTTGAAGAGGAGTATTGTTAGCATTGGTCAAGGCAAGTAATCTCTATAGGAATGATGCATGTGTATTTGATTTCATTGTTGTTTTAGAAATTGTGTATAAAAATTTGTTTACAAGCTTCATGGATATGTTTTATTTGATTTTGATGCTTGACATTGTGATAAATGAACCCTTGGTGAGCATGAAGGCTCAAGGGACTATGTGTGATTGATGGATGAGAAGAAGAAGAAGAATGTGGTGAAAGATGTGAAAAAGAAAGGCAATTTCTGCACTCAGCGAGCACAGGCAGCAGCTTGCTCGCTCGAGCGACCCCTGGGTTCGCTCGAGCGATCAAGCCTCTGTTTGGTCCGAGCGCAGACAGAGAGCTGTCCGCTCGAGCGACCCTATGGTCCGCTTGAGCGAACTGCCCTCTGTATTATCTGAAACAAGACAGTGAGTGGTCTGTTCGAGCGTACCTTGTATCCGCTCGAGCGAAGTGTCATCAGCTTATAAAGTTCGCTCGAGCGAACCTGCCAGATTCAGGAAGAAGAATTTATTTCATTTCTGTAATTTCTCGAGGGTCGGAAAACTAGACTATGTTAAGGGTTTTGACTTGACATTGTGTAAATGGAACTTCGAAATGCAACCCAACTTCGGGGACACCAATTCTTGTATATTCTGACATTGGGGGTCCCAATTACACAAAGGTCAATTAGCAGCCTTAACACATGCTTGTCAGATTTCGTGTTTGAATTCCGTTTTGGTACGATAAATACCATCGTGTACTAGTTTTGGATTTCCAGTATAAGCTTGTTTTGAAGTTTTGTTTCAAGAAAAAGGGGATCACTTCCTAAGCGTGTTATGCATATTTATTATGCCCTTGCTAGTCGTGTTCATCGTGTTTTGATAAGTGATTTCCCCCTTTTTTTATCTCGACGTGTTTAGACCGTGTTTCGCGTGTTTTGTGCATTCATGAATTAAGTAAACACCACTGAGCTTAGACTGCCCTTTCGGTTTGATCCACTGTCTGGGGGTCTTTAAACATGTGGACTGTCTGCAGACTGGTCGTGCATTTATTACACATCGTGCGTGTCCGGTTCTGCTGCCGGAATTCCCGTCTTTGTGGGAAATCGTGTCGTGCTTATATTATGTATATCGTGCTTGTCGTGCGTGCTTGCTCTTTTCATTATATAAATGATAGAGAAAGGATGGGCTCTTTGTAGATTGTAACTGTTCATGATATATTATTTATTCATGCTAGTTTGTTTTGATATCTCGGCTTTGTTCGCATTCTTGAAAACGTACCTCAGTTGTCATAGTATTTCATGTCAAAGATTTATTTATATGTTTTTCTCTAAAAGTTATTGTTCATGTTCACGCCTAAATTGATTACCTGTCAAACCGTCGTGTTTGACCCTTGTTTGTTGGTGCCCAGGTGCAGGAGACGTTACCTTTGAGGAGGAGCATCAGGAGGAGGCTTGTGAGCCAACCCCTATGAGAGAGTGGCAGCCCGACGACGTCATTTAGACGTCGGGCGGGTTCTTCAGTCTCGTCATCTTTTCGTTGGGGTTTCATTTTGATTATTTTGGAGAAGTTTATTGGCCTCTGTTGGCCTCTCTTGGAATTGTAACAAAACTTAATTTATTTTCGTTTTAGTCTTATAACTTGAACTATGTCGGGAATGCCATTTGAACTTCTTCCTTTGATACTATGTCTGGTTTATTATTGTGACAGCACTTAAATATTTTATTGGTGCTCACCGTGATGTGTTTTGCTACACGCTTCCGCAAAGCTTGTACGTGTGAGTCAGATTCCGCGTGTCTTTGGGAATCCTCACCGCAGGAACCTGTGGGAAAACAATAAGTATATCATCTACTGCATCGCGGGCTCGGGGTCCCGTTCCGTGGTCGCGACACCAAGGGACTCGGTCAACCGACCACTTTGCAGGTCGACCGGGAATAGAGCCGTTGAGCTCTTTTTCAAATGGTCAGATTTATGATTGTTGAGCCCAAGTCGACCGAGGAAAGGTGCAGGTCGACCGGGGACTCGCAAAAACTCATTTTTTTTAGTATAAAAGCAAGTTCATTCCTTTGAAAACTAAGAGGAACTAAGAGGCCCTTCGTGAGATGTTTTGAGGCCAATCAAAGGGGAATGAACAAAGGGATGATAGGGGTCATTTGGAAAGCTAAAGCTTGGTTCCATTGAGTCAAATCACTAAGTAAGCTTTACTTTTCTTAATCATATGTTTTCATGCCTTGCTTTAATTATTGGTAAATCTTTTCTAGCATGATAAACTATGATTTGTTGTGTCCTTAACATGTATATGTTTTGAATTGATTTATTGTTTTGGATGCATCACCTTGATTCAAACCAAGTAGTACTCAAATTGGTATATCTAAGTAAATCATGTTATTGAAAACATCTTTGAAATTATATGTAACATGATTCCTATACTTGGCTGAATCTTTGGTTTTTGTTTTTCATCATAAGAAAATCACTTTCAAATCTATCTTATGTTTTGGATTCAACAACTTCACAAATCATATGTACTTTTGTTTTAAAGTTTCACAACTTGCTTAGCATTGATAGGTATATCATTTTCAAGTTGAATTTTTAATTACATATGATTTGTCCCTTAACTTCAATCAAATCTATTTTTTGTGTTTTACACTTTCAAATGCTTTTAGCATACATATATTGAGCTACATTGTTAATTTGATTGAAATCCTTATGCATCACATGTTTTGTTCTTAGAATTTCACAACTTGTTTGGAATACATAGGTATATCTTTTACAAGTAATTTTTAACATGTGATTGGCATTCTTTCCTCAGTCATAAATGTTTTTATGAGCTAAAACTTTTAAAAGCCTTTGGCATACATTTATGAGGTTTTATTTTCAAATTGATTGAGGACATCATACATACACATTGTGTTTTCATCATTGCATTCATAGTGTGTGTGTGAATTAGATTTTCACTTTCATATCCGCCTAATTAAGAGGCATTGTATTGAGCTAAAATTGTATCTCCATCAAGTGTATTCTAGATACTACTTAGAGAGATAACTAACCTTTTGGTTGCAATGGTTATTGCTTAGCCTAAGAAAAGCATAGTGTAAGAGGTTATTGCTTAGCCTTGGAAAGCATAATGTAAAGGTTATTGCTTAGCCTTTTAAGAAGCATAGATAGTGGAAATCCGGTGGAGTGTTGGATCACGATCTGGCAGTGGATGTAGGCATTGAGGCCGAACCACTATAAATTCTTGTGTGATGGTGCATGCTTTGTGGTGATTGTTCCAGTTAGCTTCCGCATTTATTTACTTAATCATCACTTGTGACTAATTGAACTATAAAAGTTAAAATTGGGCATTATTGGTCACTAATTTGTAGCTCACCCTATTCAACCCCCCCCCCTCTAGGGTTAGGATCTCGGACTTTCATACTCATCTTAGTTGACTTGGCCGAGTTGAAGATGAAACCGAGACCAGGTGTGGATGCATCCTGGCACTGTTGTCGAGGTGCCTTATACCGAGACCAAGGCGAGCCTAGCTGGTACTTTTACCGAAGCTAGCTCAAAGTCGGTGTTAGCTGGCACTGTTGCCGAGCTATATGTACCTTGGCACTATTGCCGAGTTGCAAACCGAGATCGAGATAAGCCAAACCGGTATTGTTACCAAGACTAGCATAATCTTGCTATTAGGGAAACATCCCACACAGATATAATATACCATTTGCAAAGCCCATCGAGAAAATTTCACTTCCGCAACACCATCTTGTATTGGCATTGGTTTAGAACAGGGCCACTATTCAATGATCACATCCAATTCATGAGAGCCGAGTGGCAAGACTATTTTGTATAAGCATTGGTTCGGAACAGGGCCACTATCCGATAAATCATCAAAATATGATTGTGCAATCCACTAATTTATATGGGATGGCTTGTGCCTACCGATTCATGTTCTTACAAGCACTATGTTCTTGTATTGATCAAGAACCCTGTAAATCTATCAATGCAGAACAAACAAACACTCAAATCTCCATCACAAACCCGAAAATCCCAAATCCAAATGCTCAAATCAAACAAACACCAATCTGTGAGTAGATATTTGAGTTTAGGGTATGTGGGGAAGGAAAAAAGAAAAGTAATTGAAAGAGAAAGAGAGAGGGAGGGAACAAGAGAGGGCTCACCTGTTGTTCGGTCGGACCAGGGCGTTGGCGGACGGTCAGGAGAGAGAGGTGCAGGAGAGAGAAAGCTCGGGATGGGGAGAGAGAAAGCTCGGGATGGGGAGAGAGAGGAACTTCCAAAATGTTTTGATTTCGTAGGGCTTGGGTGGGCGGGCAGGATGCCGAAATCCTAGCACTTAATTTCATCACACACAGGAGGGTGAGCTGAGCTGAGGAGAGGCCCCTTTTATGTACATATACATACATACTACTAGCAAAATCGCGTGCTATGCACAGACCTCGGAACCACCAAATGCACAAGCTAATATAAATTATACTCGGATAATAGGGTCATTGAGTTACATGCCACAATTAAAAGGCTTTATAACATCAATTATATCATTAAAAAAATGTGTTGTGTAATTTTCTACCTAGACCCCTAATTGCAGTTGAAATTTGTTTACTCTAGGCCCCGGTCCATATGTCAAAATAGTTTTTTTTTTATTTTCCCAAGTGAAGCTTCTTTTTGAAGATAGCTCAATAAAATGTGTTTTTCTTTCAAAGGAAAAATACATTAAATAGAGAATTTCAAAATATAAATTACCGGACCTAATATAAGGCTTGGGTTTGCAATATTCACCAGAGGCTTGCAGTTATTCTCAGTACCCAATTACTTAAGGGATAGCGGGATAAATCCCTTATTGCCCAAGTGTGGATTTTAAATTGAATAACCGAACTGGTCAGATTTTAAATTGAAAGCCCATAAGGATGGATGTTCACAGGCCAAGCAAGACTAAGGCATATGTGGGCCCAAACTGACTTTATAAACTGAGGCTCATATCCGGCCCAACCCTGGTGCCCATTATGATAAAACAATTTCTTTGGATCCCCTAATTGTGATTGAAAATGCTCAAGTGGGTCACACACACCTCTCCCTCTCTCCTTCACCCAATTCTTCTTGGGGGCTTTGGTCGGAGGTCCCTCAAAGCATGACTTTAAGGCAAACAGTCTACAATCTTTTTTCATAGTGTGATAGGTCCTTTTTTTCAAATTTGAAGACCTAAAATGTCTCATTTACCCTTTCTTCAAAATCACATCCCACGATAAGTGGGATATCGTGGGATATGCCATTAATAATGGTCAACTACAATTTAATTGGCCAAATAAATTTCAAAAGATCCAAATAAATTTTAGAAAATGTAAATAAATTCCAAAAGACGAAAATCAATTTCAAAATATGAAAATAAAATAAAAAAACTCAAGTAAATTTGAAAATTACAAATAAATTTTAAAAGAACGTAGAGAAATTTAAAAAGACAAATAAATTTCAAAAAATATAAATAAATTTCAAAAGATGAAAAAAAATTTAAAAAGACACAAGTAAATTTCAAAAGATCGAAATAAATTTCAAAAAATATTAATTTTTTTTCAAAAGATGAAAATCAATTTCAAAAGATCCAAATAAATTTAAAAAAATGTAAAGAAATTTCAGAAGATGCAAATAAATCTCAAACGATGTAAATAAAATTAAAAAATGCAAATAAATTTGCCAAAACTAAGATAAACAAATTTTTCAAATTTCGGAAGAATTTGCCAAAAGCTCAATTAGATTTGTCCAGAACTTAGATAAATTTTTTCCAAAACTCAAATAAATTAGCCAAAAACTCAGATAGATTTGTCCAGAACTCAGAGAAATTTGTCCAGAACTCAGATAAATTTGACAAAAAATGAAAAACTCATATAGATTTATATAGAACTCAGAGAAATTTGTTTCAGAACTCAGATAAATTTGCAAAAAACTCAAATACATTTGACAAAAAATAAAAAACTTAGATAAATTTGACAGAGATACCAATTTGTTGTGATCGTGTGTGCGGAAGCGTGTGATCAATAACCAAACAAATCAAAGCCACACAAAAAGAACACGGATTTACGTGTTCGGTGATTCCACACCTACGTCCATGGACAAAGCTCATCTTCTATTTCTCCACTTTGATCAGCGCAAAGTTTGGATCTTCACCTCGCTCTTGTTGTTCTTCGGTTCCACTTCAAACCTCTCTCTTTCTGGTTCAGAGAAACTAAGAATTAATCGAACGGACAGGTCCAACCCTCTTGCGGCTGCAAGGTCCAAACTGATCCCAGAGACTACTATCCTTTCTGGAAACCGACTGCGCTGAAAAACTCATCTACCCTGTTCTCTGCAACTTTTCCAATCAATGGCCGAACCTGTGTCCGGAATCCTTTGGTCTAAATATTGATGCAGCAGGGTTCATATTCTATAATTGCGACCGCTTCGAAATCCTCTGTAAATTCCGGGCAGAACCTAATCTCTTTACTGCTCGTCTTCTTCAACTGGGTTCTGTAACAGAACCTAATGCGCCTCCACATAAGATTTTCCTTGAGGAGGAGAATTTCTTTTGATTGATTTTTTTATTATTAATTCATAGAATTGTCCCGCTACCTCACCAACCGATCTACCTAAATAGGGATGAGCGCTTCTTGGACAAATGGCCAACTCCCCCTTGTGGGTCGAACCGATTCATCACTTAGGACGACAAGTGTCACTGGGGAATGACCAAATGGCTAGAACGGTTTAAGCTATGTAAAAGTAGCCAAAAGGCACTAGTGGATAGTGTCACACTATCCAACGTTGGGACTGGCAGTGATGTCTGCGTCTCGTTCTCCGGCCTAACAACGAGAGCAGCACAAAACCAAGCGGTGATCCTCTTCTCAGATTCAGGCGATGGTTTCTTCTACCGCAAGAGCAGCTTGGAGTCCTTTGTGTATCTTCTCCCTCGGCGATGAGCAAACCTGAGCCCAAAACAGAGATGGGAGTTCTCTGTCTTTTTTTTTTTTATACACTGCAACTCCAAGCTGGGCAAACCGAGAACCTTGAGATCCTCTAAGCAGTCAACGTTGTGGCCCATGGCTCTCTGATAATACAACATGTCCTGGTTGAAGAAGAAGAGGGATAATACAAGATTTGAAATTTCAAAATTTTATGCCCAAAACAGATGAAAGGGTAAACAGTCATGAAAATTGCATCTAAGGACCTCTCGCCGAAATATGTCCAGCTGCATGGACTACAGGCCTTAGAGGAAAAGTTGATGGACTGAAGGCCTTACAAGACCTTTATGAGGGACCTTTCACTAATTTACTCATTTTTCTTTGTGTCTTGGCCATCATTTATGGAGGAAAGAGAAGAGAAGGTAAGTAATTAAGATTTAAGAGCGAAACTAATATCTTCGCTAAATTTACAGCCACCATTCTGGCTCAAAAAGGGTAAAGTTGTCTTTTATACACAAATCTGGACACAAATTTCAAAATCTCAAAACCATGTCAAAAATATACTTTTTGGAAACTAGATATTTTGAGGATCATTTTATCCTTCTTCGTCGAGTTCATTCGAGGCCTGCAAGATCGTGTTTTCATTGATACAAGATTTGGCCATTTGGGCCCCATTTGCAAGTGTTTTAAAGTCAACTCTTTCCTTCTTTCCCTCTTTTCATTCTCAAACCCTAACCCTAGAGCAGCCAAGAGGAGAAACCTTTTCTCTCCACTTTATTTCTCTTAAATGATCAAGCTAGAAGACTCCAAATGGAATTTCAAAACCATCATCTTCTTCTTCTCATCCTAAGCTTTCCATTGACACAAGTTTCTTGAAGTTTCTAGTTGGGCAAGAGCTCCATTTTCTTCCTTCTCTCTTGTTTGGCCTTTTCTAGGTAAGAGCTGCAACCCATCTCTTTAATGGAGCCTTTTTGGTTCCTAAGGATCTTGTTTTTCATATTGCAAACCCTTTTGTGTAAATGAGTTCCTTGTTTTCAAGATTGAGTGAGTTTTGTTTGGTTTTCAGGGGTTTTGTAGTCTTTGGATTAGCTTGAGTGGAAGTGCTTGGAGAAGTTTGTGACATCTTGGACTAAGGCAAGTAACCAATCTAGGATGGATGATAACATGTGTGCATTTGATTTGTTTTCTTTTCAATCTTATCATTTCATTGGGAATTATGTCTTGAATGAAAATTTTGGGGATTTTGTTTTAGATTGGAGAATGGGAATGTAATGTCTCTATTTGTGCTATGAAATGTGTGTTTTATCCCTTGGAGAGCATGTAGGCTCAGGGAAGTGCAGGTTGAATGAGAAACAAGAAGAAGGGAAAAAGAAATGTGAAATTTTGAATTGAAATGCACTTCCCGTGCAATTTCGGTCAGCTGGCGGCTAGCCGAAATCCCTATTTCGGCTAACCGCGAGTTGACCAAGCTTGGCGGTCCCTTTTCCAGAAGTTGGCATATGCATCAGGGTTTAGCTTTCAGCCCTGCGGTCAGTTTACAGCTAGCCGCCAGGTCCCATTTTGGCTAACCGCAAGCTAACCGAAGTCAGTTCGGTTTCTTTTCCAAAGAGCTGTGTTTGGACCTGGGTTTCCAGCGGTCAGCCTGTCGGTCAACTGGCAGCTAGCCGCCAAATCCTAGTTCGGCTAGCCGACATCTAACCGTGAGCTGACCGAATTTGACACAATTACCCATTTTGAAGAATATTTGTAAGAATGAAAACTAGAACATGTTAAGTGACCTTTAGCCTGATATTGTGCACTCGAAACCTGAGATGTCTTTGAACTTCCGGGGCACCGATTCTCTTTTAATTCCACCATTTGGGCTTTGTCTACACAAAAGATCAATCAAAGGTCCTTACATGTGCTTGATAGGCTTTGTGTTCGTACTTTAGTTTTTGATACAATGAATATAATTGTGTATTCATTTTGAAGTTTAAGTACAAGCTTGTTTTGAAGATTTGTTTCAAGAAAAAGGGGGTCACTTCCTAAGCGTGTTATGCATATTAATTATGCTTTTTGCTAGTTGTGTTTGTCGTGTTTTGATAAGTGATTTCCCCTTTTATCTCAACATGTGTAGACATTGTTTCTCGTGTTTTGTGCATTTATGAATTTAAGTGAACACCACTGAGCTTGGACTGCCCTTTCAGTTTGATCAACTGTCTGGGGGTCCTTAAACATGTGGACTGTCTGCAGACTGGTCGTGTATTTTATTACACATCGTGCGAGTCCGGTTCCACGGCCAAAATCCCCATATATGTGGGAATCGTGTTGTGATTATATTATGTATATCGTGCTTGTCGTGCGTGCTTACTCTTTTCATTATAAATGATAGAGAAAGGATGGGCTCATCGTGGAATGTAACTATTCATGATATTATAAGTATTCATGTGAATTTTACTCGTACTTTGAAATGTACCTTAGTCATGTAACTGTTTACAATTCAGCAAAATGTCTTCATATGTTTCCTTAAACATTTACTACTTATATGCTCATGCCTAAATTGATTACCTGCCAAACCGTTGTGTTTGACCTTTGTATGTTGGTGCCCAGGTACAGGTGATGTTGCCTTTGAGGAGGAGTGTTCGGAGGAAGCTCTTGATCCACCCCCTGTCAGAGAGTGGCAACCCGACGATGTCAACTAGACGTCGGGCGGGTTCTTGAGTTTCGCTACATTTTGTCATTGGATTCTTTGATTATTTTGAGAATTGTATTGGCCTTTATTGGCCTCTTATGGGTTGTAACTAAACTTAACTTACTTTTATGTTAGTCTCATGACTTGAATTATGATGGGAATGTCATGTTAACTCCTTTCTTTTGATACTATGTCTTGATATTATTTGTCATAGCACTTAAAAATTTATTGGTGCTTATCTTGATGTGATTTGCTACACGCTTCTGCAAACTTGATCATGTGAGATAGATTCAGCGTGTCTCGGGAATCCTCACCGCGGGAACCTGTGGGAAACAAACAGAATCAATGTCACGGGCCCGGGACCCGTTCTGGGGTCGCGACAGGACTGGTATAACAGCGGGACATGTTTCAGGCACTTAAAAGAAACTAGAAAGGTCTTAGGAACGTGGCGAGGATTCGTGAGTTATATAGATTCGTTGGTATAGGACCTTAGAAACCCTTATACCATGTTTATTGTGTATTGACACCTTGTTTTACAGCATCATGCCTCCAAGGAAATTTCCAAACGATAATGCTTCAGGCAGATATCAGAACGAGTTAGACACGACTAATACGCCAACCGCTACACAATTTCAAGAACTCATGCAAGCTATGATAGAACAACAAAGGCAGGCAAATGAGACTCGAGCCAAATTTCAAAAACAGCTAGCAAAGAAGGATGAAGAAATGGCTCAAGTCCAGAGGCAATTCTTGGAAGTTCTTCAGAACAGGAATCTAGCTCCACAACCTCAGCCTTTGGGTCCACAGATTGTTATCCATAATAGGGATCATGACCCTAATGCGCTATTTGAGAAGTTCGGGAAGAGAGCACCGAAGGAATTTCCAGGCAATGGGGACCTGTTAGTTGCAGATGACTGGCTAGCTAATACCGAGAAAATCTTTGATGTCTTTACGTGCACGGGGAGACAGAAGGTCAACCTCACAGCTTCACTATTTTATGGGCTTGCTGATCGGTGGTGGCAAACGGTTAAGGACCCATACACGGTAATGGCTAACGAAGATGTGTGGGCAGCGTTCAAGATACAATTCCAAAATAAGTACATTCCCTCCCATGTTAAGAGACAGAAGGCTATCGAATTCCAGCAGCTCAGGCAAGGCAGCATGACAGTGCTAGACTATGTCACCAAGTTTGAGAGGTTGGCTAGATATGCTACCGAGTTGATTGACACTGAGCAAAAGAAGATAACAAAGTTTTTGGAAGGATTGAATCCGATTATCATGAGAGATGCCATAGGAGTAGTTCCACCAGCTACATATGATGAGGCGGTCAAACGGGCATATAAGTTTGAAGATATTAACAAACTGATCGTTCAAGACAGGAAGCAGCACTACTAGCAGCATAATCAGAAGCAGCGGCATAACAAGAAACCAAGACAAGAACAAAGTCAAGTGAGACAGGGTTGTGGCCGCTGTGGCAAGAACCACGAAACTCATGAATGTCGTAAGGCCACATGTACCTCTTTCAAATGTGGGGCTATGAACCATGCAATCAAGGATTGCCCACAACTTCATAATCAAGGAAACAGAAACCAACACCAGAGATAAGCAGCTCCTCAAAATCAAACACCAGTTCAGAATCAGGTTAGACCACCTCAGCAGCAGCATCAGGCTAGGCCACCAGCACAGAATCAGAATGCTCGTCCTCCACAACAGAACAGACATGGCCAAAGAAGACAAGATCAAGCACCGAATAGGCTATAGATGCATGGACGTTTATATTATCTCAACCATGTGGATGCTGAAGCTGCAGGAGACGTGGTGGAAGGTAAACTTCTTATTTGTGGGGTAGAAGCTCATATTTTATTTGATCCTAGATCCACACATTCGTTTTCATCTCCTAGTTTTACTAAGATGATTGATGCACCACATAGTGAATTGGATTACATTCTAATAGTAACCACACCAGTAAGGAAACAAGTTGTGTGTAGAACCTATTACCCTAGCTGTACAGTGTTGTTAGGAGATGTTAATTTACCGGCCAACCTCATGGATTTAGACATGCATGATTTTGATGTCATCTTAGGCATGGATTGGTTAGAAGCATATCATGCCACCATGGATTGTTTTAGTAAAACCATAGCATTCAGATTCCAAGGACCACAGGTAGAATTGATATTTCAGGGGAACAAGAGGAAAACTCAGGCAGGGTTTATTTCAGTCTTCAAGGCAAGCAGATTAGTTCAGAGTGGGTGTCAGGCCTTTATTACGTTTATCACGGAGGATAAACAATCCCAAGGGGTGGAGGATATCCCCATTGTGTGTGAATTTCTGGATATTTTTCCAAAAGAAATCTTGGGATTACCACCAATTAGAGAAGTTGAGTTCATAATTGAGCTCCTACCAGGGACGGCTCCGATCTCCATTGTGCCATACAGAATGGCTCCAGCAGAAATGGGTGAACTAAAACTCCAGTTGCAGGATTTGTTGAGCAAAGGTTTTATTAGGCCAAGTGTTTCACCTTGGGGAGCACTGGTGTTGTTTGTGAAAAAGAAAGATGGAAGTCTGAGAATGTGCATTGACTACAGAAAATTGAACCATGTTACCGTGAAAAACAAGTATCCATTGCCAAGGATAGACGAATTATTTGATCAATTGCAAGGAGCAGCCTATTTTTCCAATATAGACCTGAGATCAGGGTACCATCAGTTGAGAATTAGAGACTCGGATGTTCAGAAAACGGCCTTGAGAACAAGATATGGGCACTACGAGTACTTACTGATGCCCTTTGGTTTGACGAATGCACCCGCAGTCTTAATGGCTCTTATGAACAAAGTCTTTGTACCCTATTTGGATCACTCTACAGTAGTATTCATTGATGACGTCCTTGTGTATTCCAAGAGTAAGAAAGAGCATAAAGAACATTTGAGGACAACGTTGCAGCTTTTGAGGGACAACCAGCTTTATGCAAAACTCAATAAGTGCGAATTCTGGTTAGAACAAGTTGCTTTTCTAGGCCACATCATCTCCATAGAAGGTTTAGCAGTTGATCCAGCCAAGATAAAGGCAGTTGTTAATTGGGTGAGGCCAAGCAGTGTGACAGAAATCAGAAGCTTTTTGGGATTAGCAGACTATTACAGAAGATTTGTCCAAGGTTTTTCGTCCATTGCAGCACCATTGACAAAATTGACCGGGAAAAATGTCCCATTTGTTTGGACCGAATAGTGTGAAACAAGTTTTCTAGAGTTGAAAGGAAGGTTAACCACCGCTCCAATTCTTACATTACCATCGGGAAGCGGCGGATTTATTGTTTATACAGATGCTTCGAATATTGGACTAGGTTTTGTATTGATGCAGGATGGCAAGGTGATTGCTTATGGCTCAAGACATTTGAAGGACCATGAGAAGAACTATGCGACTCATGACTTGGAATTGGCGGCTGTTGTTTTTGCTTTGAAGATGTGGAGACATTATCTCTTTGGAGAGAAATTTAAGGTCCATTCAGATCACCGAAGTTTACAATATTTGTTTTCGCAGAAGGACTTAAATATGAGACAGAGACGGTGGATGGAGTATATCAAGGATTATGACTTCCCAATCAAGTATCATCCAGGCAAAGTGAATGTTGTAGCTGATGCATTGAGCAGAAAATCAGTGGTCATGGCCAGTTTGAGAGGAATTGGTGTTTTACGGCAGTTTGAAGAGTTGGGTGTAGAAGTACAAACCCTGACACTAGATGCAATGTTAACAAACATGACAATATCAGAACCTACCTTCATCCAGAAGATCAAGGAAAGTCAGTTGCAAGACCCAGACTTGGCAAAGATAGTAGAACATGTCACAGAACGTCCAGATTTCAAAATGGTGAATGGAATACTGTATTTTCGTGACCGGTTGTGTGTGCCAAATGTTGATGACTTGAAGAGTGAAATAATGAATGAAGCTCACAGCACGAGATATTCTATGCATCCGGGTAGCATGAAGATGTACCACAATTTGAAGAATAGATTTTGGTGGAACAACATGAAGAGGGAGATAGCAGCTTTTGTGTCTCGTTGTCTGACTTGTCAGTTGATTAAAGCAAAACATCAGAAGCCCCCAGGTTTGTTACAACCGTTGGAGATTCCGGAGTGGAAATGGGAGCACATCACCATGGATTTCGTTTCCGGTTTGCCGAATACCAAGAAGGGAAATAATGCAATTTGGATTATTGTAGATCGTCTGACAAAATCTGCTCATTTCATTCTAATGAAGACAGGGAATATGATGCACATGGCACTACTTGCAAAGTTATTTGTTGATGAAATTGTTAGTAAACATGGTCAACCCGTCTCCATTACTTCAAATAGAGACAACAAGTTCATTTCAAAGTTTTGGAAAACTCTTCATGAGTCTATGGGTACCAAACTTCAGTTCAGTACGGCATATCATCCTCAGACAGATGGTCGGTCAGAAAGGACGATACAGACTCTTGAAGACATGTTACGTGCTTGTGTATTGGATTTCAAGGTTCAGTGGGATGAGTGCTTACCGCTTTGTGAATTTGCTTATAACAATAGCAACCATCTAGCATCAATATGGCACCTTTCGAGGCACTCTATGGTAGAAGATGCAGAACTCCGGTTTGTTGGGAAGAAGTCGGTGAGCGTAGTTTTCATGGACCGACGATAGTTGGAGAGCCAAGTGACAAGGTCAAACTTATTCAGGAACGTTTGAAGATCGCCCGAAGTAGGCAGAAGAGTTATGCAGACACTCGTCGAAGAGAATTACAGTTTCAAGTGGGGGACAAAGTGTTCTTGAAAATCTCACCAGTTAGAGGAACTTTGCAGAAGGGCAAATGATCTAGAAGGTTTATTAGTCCGTATGAAATTTTGAGCAAGATTGGGGATGTCGCTTATAGACTTGCGTTACCGCCGGAACTCTCCGGGGTGCACAATGTATTTCATGGTTCTATGCTTAAGAAATACATCTCTAGTCCTTCACATATACTACAGCACGAGCCTTTGGAGATTCGAGAAGATGCCTCGTATGTGGAAAAGCCGATCAAGATCATTGATACCAAAGAGCAAGAACTGAGAAATCGGACTATTCAATGGGTCAAGGTACTTTGGGAAAATCACGAGCCAGAGGAAGCCACATGGGAATTAAGAGATCAAGTGCAGAGGAAGTATGCACAGCTTTTACCAGAGGTAAATGTTTGTCTTATTTGGTGGACCAAATATCCTAAGGGGTGGAGGATGTTAGACCCCGACCCATACTAATTTGATTAGTGTACGCTTAGTATGTGTTTAGTCCTAAGTGGTTTTAGTTATTGTTGGGTTAGAAATAATTAGTTTAGTAATGGATATAGCTTTGGGAATTTTGAGGACGTTTAGTGTTAGTTAGACACACTCAAGAAGGCCTGAGTGCACGTGTAAGCTTGGGAGGATCGTATCGGTTTCCATTTTTAATTATGATTTTGATTTCATTTGAATGATTTTAATATGTGTTACAACTTTCATTTTCAGCCCATTCATGTTTGAAGCCCAAAAACCTAAGTTCTGGCCCAAAAAGGGTAAAGTTGTCTTTTATATACAAATCTGGACACAAATTTCAAAATCTCAAAACCATCTCGAAAATATACTTTTTGGAAACTAGATATTTCGAGGATCATTTTATCCTTCTTCGTCGAGTTCATTCGAGGCCCGCAAGAGCATGTTTTCATTGATACAAGATTTGGCCATTTGGGCCCCATTTGCAAGTGTTTTAAAGTCAACTCTTTCCTTCTTTCCCTCTTTTCATTCTCAAACCCTAACCCTAGAGCAGCCAAGAGGAGAAACCTTTTCTCTCCACTTAATTTCTCTTGAATGATCAAGCTAGAAGACTCCACATGGAATTCCAAGACCATCATCTTCTTTCTCTCATCCTAAGCTTTCCATTGATACAAGTTTCTTAAAGTTTCCATTTGGGAAAGAGCTCCATTTTCTTCCCTCTCTCTTGTTTGGCCTTTTCTAGGTAAGAGCTCCAACCCATCTCTTTAATGGAGCCTTTTTGGTTCCTAAGGATCTTGTTTTTCATATTGCAAACCCTTTTTGTGAAAATGAGTTCCTTGTTTTCAAGATTGAGTGAGTTTTGTTTGGTTTTCATGGGTTTTGTAGTCTTTGGATTAGCTTGAGTGGAAGTGCTTAGAGAAGTTTGTGACATCTTGGACTAAGGCAAGTAACCAATCTAGGATGGATGATAACATGTGTGCATTTGATTTGTTTTCTTTTCATTCTTATCATTTCATTGGAAATTATGTCTTGAATGGAAAATTTGGGGATTTTATTTTAGATTGGAGAATGGGAATGTAATGCCTCTATTTGTGCTATGAAATGTGTGTTTTATCCCTTGGAGAGCATGTAGGCTCAGGGAAGTGCAGGTTGAATGAGAAACAAGAAGAAGGGAAAAAGAAATGTGAAAATCTAAATTGAAATGCACTTCTCGTGCAGTTTCGGTCAGCCGCTGGTCAGCTGGCGGCTAGCCGAGATCCCCATTTCGGCTAACCACGAGCTGACCGAGCTCGGCGGTCCCTTTTCCAGAAGCTGGCATATGCATCAGGGTTTAGCAGTCAGCCCTACGGTCAGCTTACGGCTAGCCGCCAGGTCCCATTTCGGCTAACCGCAAGCTAACCGAAGTCAGTTCAGTTTCTTTTCCAGAGAGCTGCTTTTGGACCTGGGTTTCCAGCGGTCAGCCTGTCGGTTAGCTGGCGGCTAGCCGCCAGATCCTAGTTCGGCTAGCCGACATCTGACCGCGAGCTGACCGAATTTGACACCATTACCCGTTTTGAAGAATATTTGTAAGAATGAAAACTAAAACTTGTTAAGTGACCTTTAGCCTGATATTGTGCACTCGAAACTTGAGATGTCTTTGAACTTTCGGGGCACCGATTCTCTTTTAATTCCAACATTTGGGCTTCGTCTACACAAAGATCAATCAAAGGTCCTTACATGTGCTTGATAGGCTTTGTGTTCGTACTTTAGTTTTTGATACAATGAATATAATCGTGTATTCGTTTTGAAGATTTGTTTCAAGAAAAAGAGGGTCACTTCCTAAGCGTGTGATGCATATATATCATGTCTTTTGCTAGTTATGTTTGTCGTGTTTTGTTAAGTGATTTTCCCCTTTTATCTCGACATGTTTAGACAGTGTTTCGCGTGTTTTGTGCATTCATGAATTTAAGTGAACACCACTGAACTTGGACTGCCCTTTCAGTTTGATCCATTGTCTGGGGGTCCTTAAACATGTGGACTGTCTGCAGACTGGTCGTGTATTTTATTACACATCGTGTGTGCCCGGTTCTGCGGCCGGAATCCCTATATATGTGGGAATCGTGTCATGATTATATTATGTATATCATTCTTGTCGTGCGTGCTTACTCTTTTCATTATAAATGATAGAGAAAGGATAGGCTCATTGTGGAATGTAACTATTCATGATATTATAAGTATTCATTTCAGTTTAACTTGTACTTTGAAATGTACCTTAGTCATGTAACTGTTTACAATTCAGCAAAATGTCTTCATATGTTTCCTTAAACATTTACTACTTATATGCTCATGCCTAAATTGATTACCTGCCAAACCGTTGTGTTTGACCCTTGTATGTTGGTGCCCAGGTGTAGGTGACGTTGCCTTTGAGGAATAGCGTCCGGAGGAGGCTCTTGAGCCACTCCCTGTCAGAGAGTGGCAACCCAATGATGTCAACTAGACGTCGAGCGGGTTCTTGAGTTTCGCTACATTTTGTCATTGGGTTCTTTTATTATTTTGAGAATTGTATTGGCCTTTGTTGTCCTCTTATGGGTTCTAACTAAACTTAAGTTACTCTTGTGTTAGTCTCATAACTTCAATTATGATGGGAGTGCTATGTTAACTCCTTTCTTTTGATACTATGTCTTGATATTATTTGTCACAGCACTTAAAAATTTATTGGTGCTTATCTTGATGTGATTTGCTATACGCTTCCGCAAACTTGATCATGTGAGACAGATTCAGCGTGTCTCGGGAATCCTCACCGCAAGAACCTGTGGGAAAACAAACAGAATCAACGTCACGGGCCCGGGACCCGTTCTGGGGTCGCGACAAGTTGGTCAAAAGCAAAGCTAAAGCTTAGAATCATAAGTAAATCTTCTATGTAAGCTTAGTTTTCCTTTTCATATGTTTTCATGCTTTGCTTAAATTATTAATAAATCTTTTTAGGTATGTTAACTATGATTTGTGTGTCCTTAACATTTATATGTGTTGAATTGATTTATTATTTTGGATACATCACCTTGATTCAAACCAAGTAGGACTCAAATTAGTATATCTAAGTGAATCATGTTTTGGAATCATCTTTGAAATTATATGTAACATGATTCCTATACTTGGTTGAATATTTGGTTGTTGTTTTTCATCATAAGAAAATCACTTTCAAATCTATCTTATGTTTTGAATTCAACAACTTCACAAATCACATGTATTTTGTTTTAAAGTTTCACACAACTTACTTAGCATTGATATACATCATTTTCAAATTGGTTTTTAAATTACATGTGATTTGTTCCTTCACTTCAATCAAATCTATTTTTGTGTTTTACACTTTCAAAAGCTTTAAGCTTACATTCATTGAGCTATCATTTTTAACTTGATTGAAGTTTTTCACACACACACCATGTGCATTCATCTTTGAATTTCATAAAGTGCTGCGTGAGTTTGTTTTAATTTTCATATCAGCCTAACTAAGAGGCCTTGTAATTGAGCTTAATCTGTATCTCCATCAAGTGTATTCTAAAACATTACTCAGAGAGAGAACCAACCTTCTGGTTGTATAGGTTATTGCTTAGCCTAGAAAAACATAGTGTATAGGTTGATGTTTAGCCTTGAAAAACATCAGTGTTAGAGGTTATTGCTTAGCCTATTGAAAAGCATTGATAGTGGAAATCCGGTGGGCTGTTGGATCACAAGCCGGTAGTGGATGTAGGCATTGAGGCCAAACCACTATAAATCATTATGTGTTGGTGCATGCTTTGTGGTGATTGTTTTTGTTAACTTCCGCATTTAAATTGATAATCATCACTAGTTGCTAATTTAATTTAAAGAAGTTAAAATTGGTCATAATTGGTCACTAATTTGAAGCTCACCCTATTCACCCCCCCTCTAGGGTAAGGATCCTGGATTTTCACGGACCAATTCTCTGGGTGGAGCTAGCTTGTGGAGCCTTAGTTATGGGGTCACGTATTCTAAATGGTAAGACTTGTCCATATGGAAAAGTGACCTCTGTTGTGGTAAATGGAGTTTGCTTCAGATTTTTAGACATATCATCATATAAGGGGTTGTACTGCCCTTGATACCCATCATATTATTCGTGTCGGGATTTGTGAACTTGCTGTGACCGTGGCGTGTGCCCTGGATCACGGAAACTAACCCTAGATTGGGACGAATGTCCCTCCATGACAAAAGAAAAGTGATGGAAAGGTGGGAAAGCACACAAAGAAAATGCAAAAAAATAAAATAAAAAGAAGATGTGCACCTAGAAAATAGGTGTGGGCCTAATCCTACTTCAATATAAACTAGGTGGGCAGAGATTCCAAGGGCTCACTAGTGAATTTTGAAAAAAGAATTTCAAGTGCCTTGTGTGTGAGAGGTGCAAGCAAAACAAACAAAGAACCAAAATAAGGACGTCCTAAGAACTAGTTATGTAGGAATCTTAAAATGCTTCTATGTTTAGTGGGGAAGACTTAGTTGGTTCCTAAGTTCAAACAGGGGTCTTAAATGGACTCTAAGTTTAGAATCGGAATCCTAGACAAAACCTAAGTTCAAAGAACGCTTGAGAGTGTCAATGCAAGAAAATATGTAACTTTTAAAATGAATGTGAAAACTAATGGATGTTAATGTGGAGAGCATTGGTAGATAGGCATAGACCCTTTCAAAGAAAATGACCCAAATCAATTTAGATGAAACACAAGCGGTCCCACCGTGATCGCCAGGCTGTTGGATGTGATTTTTGTTAGGAATTTTGTAGATTGCAATTTGATGGATGCATTTTCATTCAAGCATCATTTGATTTACACACTTGCATTGATTTAAAGAAAACTTGAAATCTAGTTTTTTACATGCATAGTTTTTAAGTTTTGGAAAAGTATTTGTTTTATGCATGTTTTGGTTCTAAACTTGGATGCATTAGTTTTAGAACCCAAACTCTTTTTGAAAACCTAATTCCTTGTGCATTTTACTTGGAAAATCAGTTTGGGATTTTAGGTTTTAACCATGCATACATTCAGCACCTTGAGAATCATTTATGTATGCATTTGTTTTAAGAAAGAGTTTTCAAGAAATCAAGCAAGCCTTTGTTTTAAAAGTCTTTGAATCCTTTTAGGTTTTTTGTTTCATGTTTTTATACATCTTAGAATGATTTAAAACATGTGAAAATGCTTGATTTTAATGGCCCAAAAGATCCCTAAAGAAAACCTTCAAAAAACCCTAAAAATGGGAAATTGGGGCAGCAGGCCCGGTCAACCGGCCATGTGTGGCTGGTCAACCGGCCAAGAGGCCCGGTTAACCGGCCACACAGGGCAGGTTAACCGGGCTCCTGAGCTCAACGGCTCTTTTTCTGACCGTTGTTCACCCGGTTAACCGGCCTGTCATGGGGTTAACCGGGTAAACTAGCCGTTGGGCACTTTTTGCTATATAAATGAGTTCTTTCCCTTTCCAAAAGTTGGGATTTTGAAGCCCCTCCTTGAGAGGTATTGAGGCATATCAAAAGGGAAAAGAACCAAGGGATGAAGGGGAAGATTAGGAAAGCTAAAGCTTGGATTAATGAAGTTAAACCACCAAGTAGGCTCTTCCTTTCTTAATCATATGTTTTCATGCTTTTTTTTATTTTTGGTAAATCATTTCTAGCATGTTAAACTATGTTTGTGTTGTGTCCTTAACATGTTTTATGTTTTGAGTTGATTTATTGTTTTGGATACAACACCATATGATTCAATCCAAGTAGTACTTAACTTTGGTAAATCTAAGTAGATCATGTTAATGGAAAAACCTTTGGAATTATATGTAACATGATCCATATACTTGGTTGAATCTTTGGTTGTTGTTTTCCATCATAAGAACATCTCTTTCAAAACTAACTTATGTTTTGGATTCAACTTCTTTACAAATCATATGTTTTCATGTTTTGCTTTATCATTGGTAAATCTTAGTAACATGTTAATCTATGATTTGTTGTATCCTTAGCATGTTCTATATTTTGAATAGATCTATTGTTTTGGATACATCACCATTGATTCATCAAAGTAGTACTTTATCTTTGGTAAATCTAAGTAGATCATGTTAATGAAATATGTAACATGATTCATATACTTTGTTGAATCTTTGGTTGTTGTTTTCCATCATAAGAAAATCTCTTTCAAATGTATCTTATGTTTTGGATTCAACATCATTACAAATCATATGTGTATTATTGTTTTAATGTTTCACAACTTGCCTTACTTTGATTGGTAAATCATTTTCAAGTTGTCTTTATAATTACATATGATTTGTCCCCTAATTTCAATCAAATCTATTTTTATGTTTTGAGCTACATTGATGATTTGATTGACATCCCTATGCATCACATGTTTAGAGCTAATCCATTTCATACAACTTGTGTAACTTTGATATCATTAACAAGTTGTTACTTTTAACATGTGATTGCATTATATCCTCAATCATAAATGTTTTATAAGCTAAAACTTTCAAAAGCCTTAGGCTTACATTTATGAGCTTTCATTTTCAAAATGATTGAGGACCACACACACACACTTCATATGTTTTCATCTTTGCATTCATAGTGTGAGTGTGTATTAGAATTACACTTCCATATCCGCCTAATTAAGAGGCAATGTAATGAGCTAAATAGAATCTCCATCAAGTGTATGATAGACACTAAATTAGAGAGATAACCAACCTTGTGGTTGAAGAGGTTATTGCTTAGCCTTTAAAAGCATAGTGTATAGGTTGATGTTTAGCCTTGGAAAAGCATCATTGTAAAGGTTATTGCTTAGCCTATTGAAAAGCATAAATAGTGGAAATCCGGTGGGGTGTTGGATCACAAGCCGGTAGTGGATGTAGGCATTGAGGCCGAACCACTATAAATACTTGTGTAATGGTGATTGCTTTGTGGTGATTCTTTTGTTAGCTTCCGCATCTTGTATGTTTAATCATCACATGTGACTGGTTTGTTTTAAAGAAGTTAAAATTGATTAAAATTGGTCATAGTTGAAGCTCACCCTATTCACCCCCCCTCTAGGGTTCGGATCCCCATGGACTTACAATTTTCGGACCCGATGTGGGTGGAAACACAGTGTTATATAAAGCGATACTCAAAAGTACCAACCGATTCCGAGGATTCCCGACTAATCCTAGAAATGGTAAAAAAGTGTGATCGCCAGTCATGATAAACGGTCATGACTCCGTTTGATTGCCTCCATGCAGGAAATTAAGGGTCCCACTCATCACAACGCCACCGGCGACGCGTGATGGTCTGATCAATATTATTTTTGGTCATTATTATGGGGTTCAATCCATCTTTAAGATTTGAGATGAGTGAGAAGACTAAATTCCATGCATTTGGAAGAAAAGAAAGAAAAATAGCTGAAATATGAAATAGGTAACATAATCCTAAATTTTATGGGTTGCTGCATGCTTGTTGCCCAATTTTTAATATTTTTTCTATAACTTGGATCGGTCTCAATTTTTATAGGGATTCAATGTATGTGATTATAGAGTCCCATATTAGATTCTGGATTTTTCTGAGTATCGAAATGTTATGAAATAGTGGACACAAATCTGAATAAAAATTTTGGAATTTCTGCCTGCAGAATCTGGCCCCTGACATAGGTCCACTCTATGAATTATTATAATTTCTACAGACCTCCAATTAGTCTAAAATTTTTATAAGAATTAATGGACCCAAAGAGGAGACTCCTGTAAAATTTTCATGAATTTCTTCTTAACGTCATGATTATGCGCACAAGGCCAAGTTAACCTACTGGATTTTCTGCACTGCAGAATTTGGTCTGTGACCGAGGTCCACTGTCTGAATTTTGATAAATTTGATAAAGCTCCAATTAATCTAAAATTTGTAAGGCAGTTAATAGATCCAAAGGGGAAGCTCATATGATTTTTTCATGAATTTTAAACGAAAAGAAAACCTTGTGATTATGTGCATAAATCCTGGTTAACATGCTGAGTTTTCTGCAGTGCAGAGTCCATGACTCAGGCCCATTGTCTGATTTTTAGAAATTTCTTGAAAACTTGAGATCAGTTGAAACCAAACCTCACTGAAATACAACTGGTATGGGAGTATTAAAAAAATCAGTGAGTCTTTATCCAAATTAGAAATCATTGAATCAGGGATTTTAAAACAGTGTACAAGTTTTCAAAATCTGCTGCGATCCGATTTACACATTTTGACTGATTCAGCTCAGAGATTCTAGAAAATTCATTTTATATTGAAACTACATAATTCTGGACTGATGGAAAAAATAATTCAGAAATGTATAAACAGAAAAATCAGCATGACATGATTCAGATTGAAACACATCGAAAACAAACCACAAAAATGGAAACAAATTATGAAATTTGCATAATGCAGAATTTCAGTCATTTTAGAAAAGCTTCTCCAGTACAAACAAAAAAAAACTTGGTTTCAATAGTGCCTTATCATAGCCCAAATACACAAGATTTCAGTATGAATCATAGCATAAAATCGCTTCAAATCCGATAGAAATGATGATTAAGGTTATAATCAATCATTATATGCAATAAAGGAATTCCTATCATCAATTTACAATCCCAAAGGAAAGTCAAGCCCTTTTACCTATTTTCATTCAACTAAAAAATAAAATAAGATAAAAAAAGGGGGTTGGGTACCAATATTCATTGAGGGGGATCAATTCCGTTCACTAGATACCCTCCTCGAATCCCTTGTGGGGGAAAGGGTAGGCTTTATTTGAAAACATGCATGTAAGGATGCATGAAAAAGGGTCAAAAGCACATGCGACATGATGCTCAAAATGAAAGCCTAGGTGCCAGATGGGAGGACTAAGCGCCCGATCGATCGAGGGAAAGATCACCTAGAGAAGTGGACTATCGCCCGTCAGGCCCATCTTAAAACCAACAATCGCTTAGGGCACGTTGAGGATGGATACACATTAAACTAACCTAACTTAGGAGAGAGTGTGGGACATGTGTGCCACTGTCAATCATAGGGAGTCCACTAGGAGGCTATCGCCGTAAGGCCTAGGGAGTCACGTAGAAGGGTGGACGATGGCGTGGTCACTAACACCTAAGGGTCGGTGTTACTTAGTGCATTGAAGTGATAATGAAAGCATGGGTGGAAGATGGTTTTAAAATTATAGCATGTGCTAAAAATTCTTTTCAAATATCAATGAATTCATGAATCAAGTATAGCCTACCCTAATAGCGTGAAGCTCAATGTTGAAAATTGGCGGAGGTTGAATGAAGAAATGAAAAGTAAATTTTTTTCTTGATTTTTGGGATTTTCTGATTTTTTTGGATTTTTGTAAATATAGGGCTAGAAGGGCCAGACTAGGGGTGTGCATGGAACCTAATCTAACCGTTCATCTCTTTTGCATTGGAGTGCATAGATGGGCAAACCCCATGAAAGGGCCAGCCCGTCTACCGCCGCTCTCTTAGTCCCGAAAGGGCTAAGTTAACGAAAATGGAGAAATGAGGATACAAATGATGGGTGCTTGAATGTAATGCAAGCTACTAGAGTTGATCCAAACCAACAAATTAAGATTATGAATGCCGATAAATATATTCACTAATTGCCACTTGCGATTTAAAATGCACACAATTAAACTACAATGCAGATAGATTAATGATGAATATGCGACTAAATTAAATTGAAACCGAAATTAAATATGCATGAGATTAGACCAACACATATAAATAAAATGTGAATATGCAACTAATCAAATTGTAACCTGAATTAAAGGTACAAAATTAATAAAAACAAAATGAAACTTAGAATGGGGAAGAATGGATCTCACCGATGTGTTGTAGAAAGAAAAATTATACTTTCGTATCTGGTAAATGTCACTGTTGAGCTCTTTCTCTTAATGGTGCGAGATTACTCCAAGCATTGGACCTCCATTCACTGAGATAAAATGCGTGAAATTGTGGGTTGATGGCTGAATGGTGGGCCGAATTTATAAGTTTGTGGGCCGGGAGTGGTCTAATTCAATGAGTTATATTAGATGTTATAATTGGATTGTGGAGGTGGGTCCACAGGTCAAAGAATAAATTGAGTAGGTCGATCAGTTGACTCAAATGGGTTGGACAGGTGGGTTTTGGCCAGGTTTGGGTGCAGGTTGGGTTTGTGGTGGCTCACTTAATGATTGGGTGGAGTGCATGGATGAATGCAGGGGCAGGGAAGAAGGATGAAGAAGAGAAAGAAAGAGAAGATGGGGCGTGCTGGTGGGTAAAGTAGAGGAAGAAGAAGTTGACAGTGTGCAGGGGACTATGGCAGGGAGGAGAAGAGAAAAAGAAAAGAAAGGAAAGGAAAGAGAAAGAAAACGGTGAAGGGATGCGTGTGCTGGACGTGAGCAGGTGTAGGTGCAGGGGCAGAGGCACGGAAAGAGGAAGAAGAAGTGCAAGGAGAGTAGAGAAGAAGATGGACAAGAAAGGAAGAAAGGAAAAAGAAAGAGAAAAAAGATGATGGTGTGGCTGTACAGGGAGTAGGTTGTGTGCAAGTGAAGAGAAGAAGAAGAGAGAAGAAAAGAGGGGGAGAGAAGAAGGGGAGGCAGAGGGAAGTGCTGGTGTGAGGTGGGTGCACAGGCGCGGGGTGTGCAGCGAGGTTCGTGTGCAGGGAGATAAGAATGATGAAGTGTCGGGGGTTACAGGTGGGTCATGTGCAAGTGAAGATGGGTGATGCAGGTGGTGGCAGCTTTGGTGGAGAGGAGAAGATGGGTGTGCATGTGCTGAGTACAGAGGAGGAAGAAGGCGAGGGACGAGGGAGGAGCAGAATGAGAGAAAGAGAAAAGAAAGGAAGAAGACCGAGAAAGGGAAAGAGGGAGAGAGAGAGAGAAGAGAGGAAGAGAGGGAGTGGGTCGTGTAGGAGGAGGGCAGAGAGGCAGAGAGAAGGAAAAGGAAGAAGAGAGAGGTGCTGGCGTGGGGGAAGGGAGGAAGAGACGAGGTGAGAAAGAAAGAAAGAAAATGAAAAGAGAGGAAAAGGGAATGTGCAGTGAGTGGGAAGAAGAACGGAGAGGGTGCAGTGTGTGCAAGGGAATGAGTGCTGGGATGAATGCAGACTGTAAGTGAAGAAAATATACTCACAAGATTAGAGAGGTGCCTCAAGGGACTTATCCAAAAGACAAGAGGTAGAACTGCTTGGACTAGGGACCTGAAAGGGGAGAAGAAGAAGAAGGCGTCAAAGGACCCTGGCTGTGGGCAGCGCTGGGCTCTCCGATGCCTGAGTGAATGCAGGTTGGAGAAGAGAAGTAGAGGAACGTTCAGGGAGTTTTTTTGCATGTATGTGTGCATACCACTTTTTTGGGTGGTCCATTACCTTATATGAGAAGGTTCCTTAGTGTCTGCGTGATTGGGCCCAGTCATCTGACTACTGGGGTCTTATCAGCCCATAGAGTCATTAATGAGGGTCCATCATAGCCCACATTGCATTTAATGAGGATTCATCATAGCCCACATCACAATAAATGCTAGTCACATTGGGCCTGATTTCGCCTTGATCTGTGGGCGGCTGAAGTCCCATCGGATCCTGTCTCGGGCCCTGCCCCAATATGGCTGCAGCCATTGGATATGGCTTTGCCAGGGATTTGGTGAGGATGGACAGCTGGGATGATGTATCTGTCCTGTTAGAGCGTGCTTGCATCTCGCCACGGTCCTGCATGGGACGTGGCTGTCAGGCCCTGCCTTGGTTGGGTGGCTTGTGGCGCTACTACTGGCGCACAACCGAGACCGAAGTGGACGTGGCATTAGTATAGCCGAAGTGAGATCATCTGATTATTACCGAAACCAGCAAAAAGAGGCCAAAGCGGTGTAGGAGCGAGCTTGTGTGTCAATCTGCGTCCGTGGCCTAGACCCCGGTTGGTGTTAGTGCCGAAATCAGGCTAGTCTTTTTTGGAATTCGGGGACGTCCCCACACAATAGCCCCCCAGCTCTTGACCTCTAGTGTTTCCCATTTCTGGAGGTTGAGAGCTGAGTTGGAACTCCGAAATCGTCTGGCGCTTATCTCAAGGGTATGTGCCGTCGCTGCTTCACCTGCCCGAGGCAATCAAGGGTCTGATAAATGCGAAGATCATGATTAACGTGGGGAGGCGGACCGACTGCGCCACGTGTCGTCAATGGAGGGCTCCCGGGTCACTTCGAGGCGGCGTGAGGCGATGCATTGTATGCGTCCCTTCTTTGAAAATCGGGATGGCGCCCATCTTCATCCTTTATAAGAAGTTCACCCCATCTTTCTCCATTTTTCACTTTGGCCTTTAGCAGAGAACCAATTAGAGAACTCTGAGCAAAGACCCTTCCGTGGCCTTCATTAGCTGCAGTCGTTCATTCCAGCGTCGTTCACCGGAGCCTGGTCTTGCCTCCAGCCTGTGAGTGCCCCTCTTTTCAACTTTCTTTTTCCTATTCATACTTCTCCATTTCCTAGGGTTTCTATCTTGCCCCTCGTTCCTCTCTTATCTGTCTTTAGGGTTTCCTAGAAATGGGGGTTTATAGTCAGTGGATAGACACCCCTCAGGCCTTAGCAGAGCTGAGGGCGGCGTTTTTTTTATCCCGGAGGATGTTCAGGTGAAGTCCTCCAACCCGTCCAGTCCGTACAGCTACGCCTTCTTCGGAGACTGGATGCCGTTTCCCTTAGTTGCCATTATTGAAGGCGGGGTTAGGTTCCCCTTTCATCCCCTCCTCAGGTCGTACCTCCAGGCCTGGAACTTGTGCCCCTGTCAGTTGATGCCAAACGGCTTCAAAATTATCATGGGAGTCGCCGAACTGAACAGGATCCTCGGGATCAATCTCGGCGTCCATGATATTGAGGACGTATATGACCTCTGTAAATCCCGAGAAGGCGGCACACATTACCTCCGTGTGAAGGCGAAGTGCCAGCCCTTTGTCACGGCATTGGAGGATTCAAACAGATATGCCAGGGATGATCGCCTGTTCGTCTCGGGCAACTGGGAGTTCAGAGCTACCGAATCCGAGGCGGCGAGGAGGGTCCAGGTCCCGCGGTCCAGCGGGACTCCACCGAGTAAAGCACTGACCCCTACTGGGTTTCGGTTTCTGCTTTTCATTTTATCTCTCTGCTCTGTCCTTACTTCCTTCTTTTTTTTTTGTTTTTAAACAGACCTTTCCCAAAGAAGACGAGACGCCCAGCGAGACCGGTGGTGAAGAAACACGGTCTGGTTGGATAAGGTCTACCGGTACCGAGGGCACCAGAACCGAGCAGCTTACTCCTTGCTCGGGTACGAGCCGAGGTACTTGTCGTACACGCGGAGGTCGATTCGACCGGCGGATATCCTAGCTCTTGCCAAAACCGAGAACAGAATAGTCTCTGGTGTTGGGGCGTCTACATCGGCAATCTACAACAACAGCGACCCGTTCCAAGAGGTTGAGAACTACTCTTCTCCGAGCGTCGAAGAGATGGGAATACGCCGGCCGACCTACCAGCCTCTAAACCTGGAGGACGCCTTATTCGACGAGCAAGCGGCGGCCCCCGTAATGGCCGGACCTTCCCCTGCCGCCCCCATTATGCCGTCGAGCACCGAGACCCGACCTTCTGCCAACGAAGAAACGGGGAGGCCTAGAAAAAGGTCCAAGGGGAAGTCTCCAGTTAGAGAGGACCGGCCACGGCCTCTCGGGGCGGCGAGGGAGAGTCCCGTTGAAGAGGAGCACACTCGAGCAGGGGGTCTGGAGGAGCGGCCCACCAAGCTGCCCCTTGTCGCGGTTTCAGCCGAACCAGAAGCCTTCATGCCAGACCTTGAGCTGTGGCCAGGGAGGCCATTAAATGTCGAGGACAAAGTGATCGGGAATTCATCCATGATCGCGGCCCTCAGTAGGGCCTGCGTGCTCCCCAAGGATGTGGAGAGGCAGCAGGCGGAGGATAGTACTCAGCTGCTTATGAGGACATTGCAGCACTCCCTCCTGGTAAGTGCTGGGTCTTTGAGTAGTAGTAGCTCTGCCTTTTCTTTATGCAATATTGAATCCCGTCCGTGTTCTTGCAGGCTGTCCAGAGGCTTCCACTGGTCCTGAATAGGATCATTGAGGAAGATGCTCGGCTCAACCGCCTGGTGGACGAAAAGCAGTAGGCCGAAGCTGCTTTGTTGGCCAAGTACGAGGAGCTGAAGGAGGTTGAGGCCAAGAGGGCCGAGCTTGATGCCCAGATTGTCTCGGCGGTGTGTGAGCTCTCTCAAGTCAAATCTGAGACATTTGTTTTACAATAGAAGCTCAACGCCGAAAAGAAGAGATCGGCCAAGCTGACGGCCGAGCTTGATCGAGAGAAGAAAGCGCAGGAGGAACTCCTTGCGTCGAAACAGGCTGAGGTCGACGCCACCTTCCTAGAGGGGGCAGCAGACGCGGGGAGAAACAACACCAACCAGATCACGAAACTGAGCCCGAAGCTGTTTCAGCTCGCCTGCTTCGCTGTGCTCAAGGAGATGGGGGTTCCTGAAGATCATCCCTTATATCAAAACCCACCTGAGTTCGGTCGAGCCACGTCTGCGCCCCAAGCTCCGGCCGAGGCTTCTGCTCCTCCTCCCCCGGAAACTCCCGTCGAAACGGCGCCAAGCCCCTCTGAAGTTGCTCCAACAGGCAACGCCGCAGTGGTCATTATTGAAGATTCTAGGGCTGGACCGTCTTGATTTTTTGTTCATTTGAGAAATGTAACCTTTTCTTTCATTTTGTCATGTACTTGTAGCTTCCAGATGTACAATTTTGCACTCATGAATAAAATTTCTCAATTTGCCTCAGATCAGTTTTTCATTTTTGAATTATGTTTGCCTCTGACTTGCTGTTAATTTTCTATATTCACTTTTCACAAGTATACGAGTTCGGTAGGAGTAGACTGGCCAGTTTAGGACTTAGTCAGGAGTGATGTATAAACCTTAGGGGCCTTCGTCAACCTTACGGATCCTAATCACTTCGGCAATTGGGGCCAATCCAGAGGCGATCTGGCCGAAGTGGATCCGCGCCTGAGCGGCGTTCACCTTCATGAGGCGATCTCGGCAACGGCCGTAACGGCTCCACGCCTGGGTGGTTTACACCGACCCGAGACAATCTCATAATTGGCCATAGAGGCTTCACGCCCGGGGGGCCCGTAGCCGACCCGAGGCGATCTCATCATTGGCCATAAAGGCTTCACGCCTGGGTGGCCCGTAGCCGACCCGAGGCGATCTCATCATTGGCCATAAAGGCTTCACGCCCGGGTGGCCCGTAGCCTACTCGAGGCGATCTCATCATTGGCCATAAAGGCTTCACGCCCGGGTGGCCCGAAGCCGACCCGAGGCGATCTCATCATTGGCCATAAAGGCTTCACGCCCGGGTGGCCCGTAGCCGACCTGAGGCTATCTCATCATTGGCCATAAAGGTTTCACGCCCGGGTGGCCCGTAGCCGACCCGAGGCGATCTCATCATTGGCCATAAAGGCTTCACGCCCGGGTGGCCCGTAGTCGACCCGAGGCGATCTCATCATTGGCCATAAAGGTTTCACGCCCGGGTGGCCCGTAGCGGACCCGAGGCGATCTCATCATTGGCCGTAGTCGAAGTGCTGACACAGGATGCTCCGCTCTTTGAATGTGAAATTCTCTTTCATTGAATTCTTCTAAGTACAAAAAGTATAGGTTTCAGAAATAGAACTTCTTGAGGTGAGACGTATTCCATGGTCTCGGTAACTGCCGGCCTGCCATGTCTTCAAGTCGATAGGCCGATTGTCCGGCCGTGGAGATCACCTTAAAGGGTCCGTGCCAATTTGGTGCCAGCTTGCCCTGGTTGGGGTCTCTATCGTTCGGGAGTGTCTTCTTGAGAACGAGCTCGCCCACCGAGAATCTTCTTTCTCTAACCTTCTGATTATACCCTCTGGCCAGCTGTTGCTGATAGGCGGCCAACCGGATTGCAGCTGATTCCCTTCGCTCGTCGGCCAAGTCCAGTTCCAGAGCTAAGTGTGACTCGTTCCGGCCTTGATCAAAGAGCTCGGTCCTCAAAGTAGGGAGGCCGATCTCTAAGGGAATGACAGCCTCCATCCCATAAGCTAAGGAAAAAGGAGTTGCCGAAGTGGAACGCCTTGGAGTTGTTCTGTAAGCCCACAGTACGCTCGGAAGTTCTTCTACCCACCTTCCCTTTGCTCTATCTAGTCGCTTCTTCAGTCCGTCGAGCACCACCTTATTAGAAATTTCTGCCTGGCCATTACTCTGGGGATAAGCCGGGGTGGAGTAGCGATTGCGGATGCCGAGCTCCTGGCAGAAGCTCCTGAAGAGGTTGGAGTCGAACTGAGTCCCGTTGTCCGAGATCAAAGTTCTTGGGATGCCAAACCTCGTGACAATATTTTTCCATATGAAGCTCTTGGAATCCTGCTCGGTGATGGAGGACAGTGGCTCCGCCTCGATCCACTTGGTAAAGTAGTCCGTAGCCACTATTAGCCATCTTCTATTCCCTGGAGTTCGGTGGAGCGGTCCCACTATGTTGAGCCCCCACTGGGCGAATGGCCATGGGCTGGAGAGCGGACTGAGATCTTGCGCTGGTTGATGGAGAGAGTGGGAGAATTTTTAACACTTTTCACATTTTCTAGCGTAGACTTGTGCATCCTTCTGCATATATGGCCACCAGTAACCTTGGCTGATAGCTCGGTAAGCCAGGGATCTCCCCCCAATGTGACTCCCACAGATCCCTTCATGTATTTCAAAGAGGACGTCTTCGACTTTGCTTGAATGGACACATTGGAGGTACGGGCCCGTGAATGACTTCCTGTAGAGCTTAGCTTCGGGAGACAACCAGAACCGGGCTGCTTTGAGTCTGACTCGATGAGCTTTGTCACTGTCCTCGGGAAGCTTGTCGTCCTTTAGGTAGGCTATGATGGGGTCCATCCAACTCGGGCCGAGATCAAGACACGACACTTCCCGAGGTGGATGGAGCTCAATACTGGGCGCGGCCACTGATCCCACTTTGATGCTTCTATTTCTTCCTGCTTCGACAGCAGAGGCCAAGTTTGCAAGAGCATCTGCGTGAGAATTTGATTCTCTGCCTATCTGTTTGACTTCGGCTGTCTGAAACTGAGAGAGCATCTTTTTTGCTAGGGCTAAATATGCGGCCATCCTGTCGTCGCGAGCTTGATAGTCCCCAGTCAGCTGGTTCGCCACCAGCTGTGAATCACTGAAGACCACCGGCTGTTGAGCTCCAAGGATTTTGGCGTTGTTCAGTCCGGTTAATAGGGCTTCGTACTCAGCTTCACTGTTTGATGCCTTGAAATCCAGGGTCAGAGCTTGCTCGATGACCAGCCCTTCTGTCGATTGGAGGACAACTCCTGCCCCGACTCTTCTCGAGGTGGAAGACCCGTCGACGAAGACTTTCCAAACTGGGGTGGGGGCTTGGCCCTGTAATTGTTCGGAGCCCGTGGGCGCCTCATGCCCCCTGCCCCCCAGTTCGGTGCCGAGCTGGATTGGTGTCGAACTCAAAGAAAACTCGACAAGAAAATCTGCCAGTATTTGGGCCTTGATCGTTGTCCTGGGCTGATACTAAATTTCGTACTGTCCCAGTTCGACAGCCCATCGGGAGATTCTTCCTGAAAAGTCAGCTTTTTTTAAAACAGACCTGAGTGGATGTTCTGTAACAACCACTATGGTGTGAGTTTGGAAATAATGAAAGAGCTTCCGTGAGGCACTAACGAGTGCCAACGCGAGCTTCTCTAGGGGTAAATATCTGGTCTCGGCATCGATGAGGGTATTGCTCGTATAATAAATTGGCTTTTGAAGCTTGTCCTCTTCTCGGACGAGTACCGAGCTCACCGCATCATCCGAGACCGCCAGATGAAAGTATAAAAATTCTCCGTGAACAGGAGTTGAAAGCAGTGGTAGGGATTTTGTATTTGCAATTTGATGGATGCATTAACATATTCATATCATTTGAATTTACACTCATGCATTGTTTTAGAATATCTTGAAATCTGGTTTTATACATGCATTGCTTTTAAGATTTGTAAAAGTTTTGTTTTATGCATGTTTTGGTTTTAAACTTGGTTGCATTGGTTTTAGAACCCAAACTCTTTTGAAAACCTAATTCTTTGTGCATTACATTTGGAAAATCATTTTGAGAATTTAGGTTTGAGCCTTGCATACATTCATCACTTTCAGAATCAGTCTTGTATGCATTTTCATTTGAAAAGAGTTTTTAGAAATCAAGCTAGCCTTTGGTTTTAAAGTTTCAAATCTTTTTAGGCTCCTTGTGTTTCATGTTTTTAAACTTCTTAGAATGACTTAAAACATGTTATTCAAGCTTGATTTAGTGGCCAAAAAGTTCCCCAAAGAAATACCTTCAAATATGTAAAAATTGGATTTTTGGTCAACAGGGCAGTCACCCGGCAGTGTCGCCGGTCGACCGAGACCTGTATCTCGGTCGACCGAGGACACTGCAGCTTGACTGCACCTGAAGCTCCAACGGTCACTTTTTTGACCGTTGTGTGGTCTAGGTCGACCGAGGCCTGTTTCTAGGTCGACCGAGAGACTAGCCGTTGGACTGTTTTTTGCTATAAAGTCTATTCATTTCCAACCTTTTTCAAGGCTTGACACATGAACCTTTGAGACCATTTTGGAGCCTTTGAAAGGGGATGAAGTTGGAAAGGCTAGAAGGTCATTAGGAGAGCTAAAGCTTGGATTAATGAGTTAAACCACCAAGTAAGCTCTACCTTTCTTTATCATAGTTTACATGCTTGTTTAAGTTATTGGTAAATGTTTTTGTGCATGATAACTATGATGTGCTGAATCAATTCTTCTCTTAATCTTTGATCTAATTAAGATTGGATTCATCACTTTGATTTCAACCCAAGTTTTGTTTTAAACTTTCTTAATCATGCTTAGCCTAAATCTTTGATTTCTTTTATTGCATGATTATTTCACTTGGTTGAAACTTCCCTTGTTGTTTTCATTCATTTAATCTTTAGTCAAATTAGTTTTGAAAACAACATTACACATGCATCACTTGATTAGGCTTAAACACTTTCATACAACTTGTGATCTTTAGATTTTCATATCATTCACAAGTGTGTAATTGTTCAAGTGATTTGCATAGAACTTCAATCATATCTTCTTGTGCCTTAAACTTTCACATTGCATTAAGCATAAATTGATTGAGCTTACTTTTAAACTTGATTGAAGTTTTCACACACACACTTCATAAGCATACATCTTTGCATTTCTTTGAGTGTTTGTGTGAGTTAGTTTTCATTTTCTTATCCGCCTATTTAGAGGCAAATTAATTTGAGCTTAAATTGTAATCTCTTAGAGTGATCTTTTGTGAAGACACTTTCTTAGAGAAATCTTTATCTTGTAAGGTTATTGCTTAGCCTAAGAAAAGCATCTTGTAAAGGTTATTGCTTATCCTATAAAAGCACATTGAGAGGTTGTTGTTTAGCCTAGAAAAACAACATTGTAAAGGTTATTGCTAAGCCTTGGAAAGCATATTGTAAGGGTTATTGCTTAGCCTTTGAAAAAGCATAAATAGTGGAAATCCGGTGGGGTGTTGGATTCACAAGCCGGTAGTGGATGTAGGCATGTTGGCCGAACCACTATAAATATTGTGTTGTGGTGTTTGCTATGTGGTGATTGTTTTTGTTTAGCTTCCACATTTTATATGGTTAATCATCACATTTGACTAGTTTATGATAAGAAGTTAAAATTGGTCTAAATTGGTCATTCTTGTAGCACACCCTATTCACCCCCCCTCTAGGGTTAGGATCCCAAGGACTTTCAAGCAGAGGGGGTGAAGAAAGATAGGCCTTGAGTTCCTGCAAGGCCTGGTCACATTCCGGAGTCCATTGAAATTTTAAATTCTTTCTAAGAAGTTGAAAGAAAGGCCGGCACTTATCAAAGGATCTGCTGATGAACCGATTTAGTGCGGCTGCCATTCCAGTGAGCTTTTGGACCTCCTTTGCCGAGGTGGGACTCTGTACTCTGAGGATAGCCGAGATCTGATCTGGATTTACCTCAATCCCCCTGCGTGTGACCAAGCTTCCCAAGAATTTGCAGGAACCGACACCAAAGGCGCACTTGGAGGCATTGAGTTTGAGCTTGAACCTCTTCAAAGTGTCGAAGACTTCAGCCAGGTCTGCCAAATGGTTTTGCGCTCGCTTGGACTTGACTACCATATCGTCGATGTAGACCTCAACAGTCTTGCCGAGCTGATCGTGGAACATCTTGGTGACGAGTCTCTAGCAGGTGGCTCCTGCATTCTTCAGCCCAAACGGCATCACCTTGTAACAGTAGGTGCCTCTGGGTGTTATGAAGGTTGTCTTCTCTTCGTCTGGCCCGTACAGTGGTATCTGATGGCAGCCGCGGTACGCGTCAAGGAAACTCATCCTGTCGTGTCCGGCAGTGGCATCGATCATCTGGTCGATCTTTGGGAGAGGGAAGCTGTCCTTGGGGCAGGCTTTGTTGAGGTCGGTAAAGTCGACGCACACCCTCCACTTGCCAGTCTTCTTCTTGACGACCACTGTATTGGCTAGCCAGGTCGGATACTGAACTTCTCTGATCACGCCAACCTCGAGCAGTTGTGGTTTGTGGCACCCCAGTCCTGCGAGCTCTCTGCATCACCGGTTTATGGTTAGGGTCCACATTCAGTTTATGGCACATTACCTCAGGGTCAACGCCGGGCATCTCTTGAGGCGTCCAGGCGAAGGCATCTTTGTTCTGCACCAGGAATTGGACCAACTCGGTGAAAGTAAATGCATTACAGATCTGAAATCAGATTCAAGAGGACGTCCATGGCTTATCTTGTTTTAAAAACTTGAAACTAATCTGATTTCCCAGCCATGAATCATCCATAAAAACTCCATGAAATCATAATCAACATGTGTATAATGTAAGGAGATGATAGAGGACTATTACCTTGATGATTTGAGTGCCTCTAAACTCTGAAAAGAAAGACTTCAAAGGTCTGAAACCAGCCTGCAACCAGCAATACAGGTGCAGGAATTTGTTGCAGAATCTTTCTCTCCTTTGATCTTCTCTCCTATTCCACTTCCCAATCTAATTGGTCTTGATGGTGGGATCAAACTATGGAATCCTAAGAAGGGTTTTCTGAACTACTCTTTGTGGAAACAACCCAGGACCTGATCACCTCTCTCCAATGAAGAAGAAGAGGGCAGCAAGGGCTGGGCGTGAATGCCTCTTTTATGTCTTGGGCGGCCAATGGGGTTTCTTACTTGTTGCAAGCCCTAGGGTAGAATTCCAGCCACTTGATCATTCATGTGTGTTGCACGCCCAAGGGGACTCTCTTATATTTATAATGATTAGATTCCTCTTTGGGAATCCTAATTCCAATAGGAATGTCAATCCCTAAAAAGAATAGCAACCTTCCCCTTTAGTTGTGCAATACTTACTAATTAAAGACACTAAAATTAGTAACCTTTAATCAATGGAATTCTTACCCAAAGAGGAGTCTTTCCTTCCAAGTAAAGATACCTAATCAAACTTGGAAACCTCACACAAGGGGCTCCACTTATGGCTGGCCCACAAGATAGCTAAACACACCATGGCCCACTAGTAAATAATTTAGCTAGAGTTAAATTCTTGTATGCCATCAAGAGCCTATTAGAATTTAAACTCAAAATTATTCTTCCACAAAATAATTCAACCACATATTATCTAATTAAATTAGGAAACCATGCCAATATAGGAAAGTGGCTAGAAGAGGGACCAAAAGACATATTTGCCCTTGGCTCCCAAAATGACCAAAATGTCCATGCTAACCCCATAGCAACATTAAGATCATTTTAACCCTTAACTCATTCCACTAGAGAGTTATGGTTGCACTCCAGGGACAAATATTAAATTGCAAATAAAGCTCATCATAAATAGACGATTGTCTTTGACCTACCAAGTACAATGACCATAATGCCCCTCTATGTAACATCCATAATCAAGTAGGTTAACCGATGTACTATCTACCTTCTTGATTACATCTCAACCTTAGAACTTCATACCCTTGACTTAATCATCATCCTGATATCATTCTCTTGATCCAGGGAGCGACCCACAAGTTCAATATCCATATGGAACATCCATATACTAAGATCTTAGATTCTGATGATTAATCGGATAATTCTAAGGGGACGATCATTCCATCATTTGATGGCATAGATTCCATATTGCATTTGCAGGTCCCAACTAATCAAGCCCGAGTACCCAAAACACAGAGCTGTTGACCCATGAACAGGATCTCACCCATAGTGAATTAAAGTACAAGAACTCGACTTCGTCAGTTCATCCACAAATGCTCAAGATTAAGAGCACTGGTCACTTAGTAGCAAGAGGTGAGTTGATCTCTCTCTGTGATAGTACTATTTTAGAGATCACACCTTCAAGTGGTCCTGTTCAATGCATGACACATGCACTAATGAGATAAATCCGGAAAAGCCTTCCGTGACTTAGGTAAGTCACCCTGAATACAGGAGAGTATCTCATTATAACTTATACCAAGATGAAGTGCCCAACTCCACCTCTCAGTTATGAACAAGTTTATTGTTTCAAGTGTCCATGACTCAGACCTAACTGTGTGTAGCCACTACACACCCAAGTCATTTACCAGAAACAATGGGCCTTATACAACCATACATATACACAAGTAATAAGAGAAAGAAGTCATTCCATTAAATAACCAATAAATATCCAGTTACAGAGATGTGAGTGCAGTCAGTGGGCTTTAGGGCATACACCAATCCCAACACTCGGACTTCTCTGGTTCCCCGAGCTGGCTGTCGAGCAGGAAGAATTGTTCTGGATCTTTTGAGTCGATCCTGATCTCGGTCAGGTCCTCTACGTTCTTCGTCTCTGGGTCTTGGCCGACCTCATCTAGCTTTTTCTCCATTTCGGCCATGTTGACTTCCTTGGGCTCTCGCTCGCCGGACACCACGGCTGTCAGACATTGCTTGGCCGTCTGCTGATCACCTCAAACTGTGACTATTTCCACCCTGCCATCCGGACCTTCCAACTGGAATTTTAGCCTCTGGTGAAGGGTTGAGGGGACCGCCTCCAGACTGTGGAGCGAGGTCCGGCCCACTATGGCATTATAGGGAAAGGGTGCGTCGACAACCAAGAAGCTGGTCACGACGGATGCGCCACCGACCTCGGCCCTAATGTCACCTTTCCCTTGGGGTACACTGGCTTGGCGCTGAAGCCAATGAGGGGAATCCGGGCTTCCTGCAGATCCTTCTCCGTTAGGCCCATCCTCCTGAAGCAATCGAAATAGAGGACCTCAGCTGAGCTGCCGGGGTCGACAAGGACCCTCTGCACGGTGCAGTCCTTCACACCTTGCTCAGTGCAGTCCAGTTTTTTAGTGACGATCAGCGGGTCGTTGTGGGGGAGCTGGACCCCTTCCAAGTCCGCATCTAAGAACCTGATCTCGGGTCGCTCCCTCCGAGCCCTCTTCGGAGCTAAGCCGAGCTCGGCGGCCATGACCTGCTCACTGTGAGAGGAACACCTGGCCTCGGCACGAGCTCGGTTACTCCCCTTGGGCGGGGGAGCTAAATGGATGACATTAATGATTTTCTCCGACCCGTCGCTGTCGTGGGCCTCTCGTCTCAGTGCGGAGCTCGGGTGTCGTTCCTGGTGTCCGCCTTGACGAACTCCTGCAGGTGTCCTTCCTGTACAAGCTTTTCCAAATGTGACCACAGTATCCTGCATTGCTCAGTTTTGTGGCCGCTCTGCTTGTGATACGCACAAAACCTGCTCTGATCCCGGGAAGACGGATCGCTCCTCATGGGCTCTGTCCAGCTGAAGTATGGCTTCGATTTGATCTTATACATGATCTTGTGGATGGGCTCCTTGAAGATTGTGTTAACTGTCCGGTACGCTTCCTCGGACAGCCTGGGCTTTTTGCTTCTTCCCGAGGTGAATGCCGGAGCTCTTGCCGAACTGGCTGGCGCCCAGCGTCTGTCTGGCTCGTCTGTTCGGGACGGTCCCTTATCTTTCTTTAAGGGCTTTTCACCTCGGTCTCTCTACAAGGCCCCATGGCTTTCCCGAGCCCGGACCTGATCGTCCTCTTGGGCGATGTAGCGGTTGACTATGGACATGAGCGCCGTTATGGAGGACACTGGGTTCCTGGCCAGATCTTTGCGAAGGTCACTATTTGGCAACAAGGCATTCTGGAACGCGAAGATTGCTACCTCGTCTTTGGAACTCTTGATCTGGCTGTAGACCGTCCAGAACCGCTTCGCGAACTGAGTGACGTTCTCCCCTTGCTTCATCTTCAGGGCTATAATATCCGCATCCGTTTTCGGCAAGATTCTGTAGGCCTGAAACTTCTTCATGAAGGACGGCTGGAGCTGCTGCCAACTCGAGATGGACCCCTCCGGGAGCGCACAAAACCACTTCAAGGGGAGGTCACCCAAACTGGAGGAAAAGACTCGACAGTTCAGATTGCCCTCGTCCCCCCAAACAGACATCCTCTGAGAGAAGTGCCTGAGATGCGTAGCTGGATCCGAGGTCCCATCATAAGTGACGAACCTTGGTACGGTGAACTTCTTTGGCAGGGGGTATCTCCTGATGTTGCGGGAGAAGGGGGATGCGCCGAGATCGACAGTCTCACAGGCATCTCGTTGATCTCGGGTGAGACCAGCCACTTCAAGGTTGCGTTGGACCGTCCGCCTGATGCGCTTGTCCAACCACTCCTGGTTGTTAAACTTGTTCTCTGGAATAGTCTCCGACGCCTTCCTCGAGTAGCTGCGGGTGGTGCTCGAGCCTTCATCTCGAGTTCAGTCATGCCTCTTCTCATCCAGGTGAACCCTCAAATCTTCTTCAGGGGAGGCAGTGCGCCTGCCACGAGAAGCCCTCTTCTCGTGTTGCCGCTGCGACTGCTGCTGCTTGGACTGTTGCTGCCTGGCCGACCCCGCAGCTCTTTCCAGCTGCTGCTGGAGCTGGCAGATCAAAGCATCCTGCTCTTTGATGGTATCATTATGTGCTCTAATCTCCTCGGAGTCGAAGTCATCATCAGGATTATAGTCTTCATCATCAGCATCCTCCATATGATCAGAGGGATGTGGTCCGTCGACCACTGGAGACTTACTCCGCTGATCCCGACCCATCAGGAGACCTCCTCCAGGCTGCTGTCGAGGGTCTCCCCGCCGGAGAGACGCCGTTATTCCCCTGGAGGGCGACTCCAGGCGGAGGTTATGCTCCTGAACGTCAATACAGACGAAATCACGTTCGTCGTAGGCCTCTGCAACTGGTTTCTTCCCAGATCTCTTCTTGGCAGGAAGGAGGTCAGACGACGGTCCTGCACGTTTCATCTTGGACGTTTCTCCGCCTTTCACAGCTCTCCTCGTCATGGTGATAGGGAAGATTATGCAAATCGTTCCCCACAGACGGCGCCAATTGTAAGTGCAGAAAATATACTCACAAGATTAGAGAGGTGCCTCAAGGGACTTATCCAAAAGACAAGAGGTAGATATGCTTGGACTAGGGACCTGAAAGGGGAGAAGAAGAAGAAGGCGTCAAAGGACCCTGGCTGTGGGCAGCCCTGGGCTCTCCGATGCCTGAGTGAGTGCAGGTTGGAGAAGAGAAGTAGAGGAACGTTCAGGGAGTTTTTTGCATGTATGTGTGCATACCACTTTTTTGGGTGGTCCATTACCTTATATGAGAAGTTTCCTTAGTGTCTGCGTGATTGGGCCCAGTCATTTGACTACTGGGGTCTTATCAGCCCATAGAGTCATTAATGAGGGTCCATCATAGCCCACATTGCATTTAATGAGGATTCATCATAGCCCACATCGCAATAAATGCGAGTCACATTGGGCCTGATTTCGCCTTGATCTGTGGGCGGCTGAAGTCCCATCGGATCCTGTCTCGGGCCCTGCCCCAATATGGCTGCAGCCATTGGATATGGCTTTGCCAGGGATTTGGTGAGGATGGACAGCTGGGATGATGTATCTGTCCTGTTAGAGCGTGCTTGCATCCCGCCACGGTCCTGCATGGGACGTGGCTGTCAGGCCCTGCCTTGGTTGGGTAGCTTGTGGCGCTACTACTGGCGCACAACCGAGACCGAAGTGGACGTGGCATTAGTATAGTCGAAGTGAGATCATCTGATTATTACCGAAACCAGCAAAAAGAGGCCGAAGCGGTGTAGGAGCGAGCTCGTGGGTCAATCTGCGTCCGTGGCCTAGACCCCGGTTGGTGTTAGTGCCGAAATCAGGCTAGTCTTTTTTGGAATTCGGGGACGTCCCCACACACAGACGAAAAGAAAGAAAGGAAAAAAGAAAAAAGAAGATGGGGTGTGCACTGGTGTGAAGGCAATGTAATGCAAGAAGAAAGGGGGAACTCTTACCCGTGAGTGCGAGTCTGGCTGCGAGGGGGCGACGGAGTAGAGATGCTGGCGAGTTCTTGAGTGGAGTGACTTGCAGACGAGGAAGAAAAAGTGGGCGACGATTGAAAGTCCTGGGATCCTAACCCTAGAGGGGGGGTGAATAGGGTGAGCTACAATTATGACCAATTTAAACAAATTTTAACTTCTTTAAATAAACTAGTCACAAGTGATGATTAATCAAACAAGATGCGGAAGCTAATATAAACAATCACCACCACACAATGATTTATAGTGGTTCGGCCTCAATGCCTACATCCACTACCGGCTTGTGATATAATCACCCCACCGGATTTCCACTAATTATGCTTTTTACTAGGCTAAGCAATAACCTTTACAATGTTGTTTTTCTAGGCTTAACAACAACCTTTACAAGATGCTTTTCTAGGCTAAGCAATAACCTTTACACAATGCTTTTCTTAGGCTAAGTAATAACCTTTACAAATGAGAGATTTCTCAAAGAAGGTGTCTATGCAAGAACACTCTATGAGATACAATTAAAGCTCAATGGAATTGCCTCTTAAATAGGCTAATATGAAAGTGAAAATCAAACTCACACAAACACTATATGAATGCAAATGTGTATGCTCATGATGTGTGTGTGTGATAACTTCAATCAAGTTTGAAAAGAAGGCTCAATTAATATATTGCTTAAAGCAATTCAAAGTTTAAAGCTCATAAAAGATTTGATTGAAGTCTAATGCAAATCACATGAATGAAAATCAACTTGTTAATGACATGAAAATCAAGAGCTTCACAAGTTGTATGAAAATGACTAACTTAGAACATGTGATGCATGTGCAATGTTGTTTTCAAAACTAAACAAGTTTAACTAAAGTTCAAATAAATGAAAACAACAAATAAAGTTTCAACCAAGAAAATGAATCATGCTAAAAGAAATCAAAGATTTAGGCTAAGCATGATTAATGAAGATTTTAAAACAAAACTTGGTTTGAAAACAAAGTGAAGAATCCAATCTTAATTAGATCAAAGATTAAGAGAAGAATGGATTCAACACATCATAGTTATCATGCTAAAAATCATTTACCAATAATTTAAACAAAGCATATAATCTTTGATTAAGAGAGGTAGAGCTTACTTAGAGATTTAACTTCATTAATCCAAGCTTTAGCTCTCCAAATGACCCCTTGGTCTCTCTTAGTTCATCCCCTTTGTCTTGTCTCCAAACAGTTCAAAGATGGCTTAAAAATCTCCAACTTTGACAAAGGAAAGAACTACATTTTATAGCTCAAAACTGCCCAACGGCTAGTCCCCGGTCGACCTGGCCCTTCCCCGGTCGACCTGGCCTTCACAACGGCTATAAAAAGATCCGTTAGACAGGAGCCTACTGCTCAGTCCAGGTCGACCTGGCCTCCAGTGTGCCCGGTCGACCTGGCCCTACCCGGTCGACCTGGCCCTACCCGGTCGACCTGGCCTTCTACGGGTCAGGCCTGGGACCAAAATTCCCAAAATTTTCATAATTCAAAGTTTTTCTTGAGGGAACTTTTCGGGCCAATAAATCAAGCTTGAATACATGTTTTAAATCATTCTAAGGGTTTTAAAACATGAAACATAAAAAGCCTAAAATGATTCGAAACTTTAAAACTAATGGCTTGCTTGATTTGATAAAACTCTTTTCAAATTTAAATGCATCCAATATCTAAAACCAAAACATGCATAAAACAAGATTTCTAAAAGACTTAAAACCAATGCATGTGAAAATCATGATTTCAAGATTTTCTAAATTAATGCAAGTGTGTAAATTCAAATGATGCTAATATGAAAATGCATCCATCAAATTGCAATATACAAAATTCCTAACAACGATCTGGTTCTAGAGTCAGGCTGCGAGAAAGACGGCGAGGGATGGTGCTGGGACGACGAGATGAAGATGGAGGAGGGTGTAGATGGCGATGATATGGATCTGGGGTGGTTGTTCTGCGCAGGGGAAGAGGATCGAGAGGGATGGTGATGTCGTGACGGGGCTGTGAGATGGAGATGATGAGAAGGAGAGTGGAAGATCAAGAGATGAGTTAAGATGGGGATGATGGTGGGGTTTCTTTGCACAGGGATGAGGCCAAGATGGGTGTTGCGTGAGTTAGAGGTGATGGGAGGGATGGAGATGGGCTGCAGGATGTGTGTCTGTGATAGAGGATGATGGGTCAGAGATCTGGAGATGGAGATGATGAGAGATGGAGGGAGGTTTTTGGGATCTGGATGAAAGAGAGATTTGCGCCTGTGTGGAGATTAGGACGAAGGAGACGAGGTTTATGGGGGAGGGAAGAGTTTCCTGGATCTCGGACTCTTCTTCCCCAGATCTGTGGGACTCTCCATTGCTTATCCAACTGATGGGCCATGCAAACTAGGCCAGGTCCTGAGTCATGGGTCAGATGAGGTCGGGTCAAGTTTAGGTTGGGTCTGGGTGAGATTTAGGCTTCAAGTTTTGGTTTAGGTTTGGGTTTGGATTGGAGTTTGATGGGCCAGGCCTAATGAGTTGGATTTGAGGTTTTGAACAGAGGTTCGAGGCCCAAAAGGTGGGCTGCAGTGGGGCTTTGTCAGGCCATCATCACTGGGACCTAGGTTTCGCAGATTTTGATCCACCCGTCGGATTTTTGAGATTTGAGTATTGATGGAGATTTCTCAATGAGTAGATCATATTGGTGTATGGGCTTGAGTAATTTGGAGGTCCAGGCTTGATTAATTTTGAAGAAAAGACAAACTTGGGATCTGACCGTCAGATTTTTAAAATCTCAGCATTAGTGGAAATCTCTCGACAAGTAGGCCCCGATGATATATGGGTCAGGTCCATTTGAAGATCTATGAAATATCTGAATTTTTGGGGTGCACACATATTAAATTCGTAAAAAAAGGCATATCTCTTGATCCGATTGTTGGATTCTTTAAATCCTTATATCAGCAAGAAGCTTATTAAAGGTAGATCATCATGGAAGTGAGATCCGACTCGAAACATGAGAGGTGATGAGATCCATAAAAAGAGGCCTGTAATGATCAACTTTCCTCATTGTGCATGATAATGAAGATTTAAATTTATTTATTCAAAATTGTCCAAATGGGGCAAAATTGGGGCATCAATAATATGAGTATTAAAATTGTCCATAGGGGGTGCCAAAATGAGGTGTCTATAGATTCTCCCTCCTCTTAACACACACCAAGTTGTTGTTGAATGTCATCAAGTGCTTGGAAGTCGGATGTCCATCCTAAAACCTCCGATCGGCGATTGGAGGGATCCGTTCATTGATTACATTATGTTCAGAATCCTACCTGAAGATCCAAAAGAGTGGGTAAGTATTCAAAGGCGAGCCCCAAACTTTCATCTGAATATTCCTTCAAAAATGCTTTACAGAAAATCCTTCAGCGAGTACTTCTATGCTACTTATCACAACAAGAAGTCGAGGAAACTCTCAAAGAAGTACATGCTGGTCTTTGTGGAGCTCATCAGGCTGGTCCTAAGCTCTACGATCAGATAAAAAGGTTAGGTTGTTATTGGCCTACCATGGTAGCGAACGCTATGTAATTTGCTAAACTCTGCCGATAGTGCCAAGTTCATGGAGATTATGTCCACATGCCTCCAGAATGGCTACATACCACAGCGATCTCATGGCCTTTCGAAGCCTAAGGTATGCACATCATAGGTCCTATCTCTCTTATTAGTTTCTTGTTTGTTGCAATTTTGATGGATGCACATTCACCTTCACTGTCAAATGATCACACACTCATGCTTTTAGTTTTGACTTTGGAATCTGAGATTCTAACTTGCATTTACACATGTTTTTCAAATGATTTATTCATGCATGTTTTTAGAATCCATATACTCTTTCGAAAACCTAATTCTTCATGCATTATTTTGGAAAATCAAATTAAGAATTTGGGTTTGTGATTTGCATACATTCTCCATTTTTAGAATCATTTTATTATGCTTAATCACACTAGCCTTGAGTTTCAAGTTTCTTCCTTCGATTTTTGAAAACTCTGCTGGAACTCTTCCTAGGCCAGTTTGGTCGGTCGACCGACCCCTGTGCCCGGTCGACTGGCCCAACTGGCATGCTGGAAAAACAGCCAGTGTACCCGGTCGACCGAGCCAGGCCCAGGTCGACCGGGTAACTAGCCGTTGGGCCAGGTTGACCCGGGGATCATGGGGTTGACCAGGACAACTAGTCGTTGGACTATTTTTTGTTTTAAAGTCCATTCCATTCCCTACTTTTGAGAGGCTTGATCTTTGAATTTTAAGAACCCTATTGAAGCCAAAAGAAGCGGAATAAGCCAAGAGAGCTAGAAGGCTATTGGAAATCAAATGTTTGAGTTTTTAAAAGCTATATCTTATTAGTTACTTTTGATTACCATTCCAATTAAAATCAATGCATGTTTAACTCTTTGTAATTTCATGAATACATGATTTCTAGCTTTTAAAGAGATGTTTTGCAAACACATTATCATCTTTGGAATATTAGATTGTTTTGCAAACATCCTTGTCTAAATCACATGTGCTCTTAGTAGTTAATCTTCAAACAACTTGTTTAGTACTTTTCTTCAAGTTGATTGAATCTTTCATGTACGTGATTAGCATATAACTTCAATCATCATTTTCTGAGCTTAGATTTTAAAATGCATCAAGCAATCATTTAAGAGCTTCATTTTAGAATTTGATTGAAGTAAACATTCATACACTTTGTTCACACACTTTAGCTAATTGTTGTGTATGTTTGTACATTGATTCAAACTTTCATATTAGCCTATTTAAGAGGCAACATCATTGAGCATAAATTGTATCTCTTAGAGTCTTTTTGTATAGACATCTTCTTAGAGAAATCGTTCATTTGTAAAGGTTATTGCTTAGCCTAAGAAAAGCACATTGTAAAGGTTATTGCTTAGCCTTGGAAAAGCATCATTGTAAAGGTTATTGCTAAGCCTAAGAAAAACACATTGTAAAGGTTATTGCTTAGCCTAGAAAAGCATCATGTATTGGTTGTTGTTTAGCCTAGAAAAACAACGTTGTAAAGGTTATTGCTTAGCCTATTGAAAATCATAGTTAGTGGAAATCCGGTGGGGTGATTGGATCATAAGCCGGTAGTGGACGTAGGCATTGAGGCCGAACCACTATAAACCTTTGTGTTATGGTGTATGCTTGTTAGACCCCGACCCAGACTTATTCGATTAGTGTACGATTAGTGTGTGTTTAGTCCTAAGTGGTTTTAGTTATCGTTGGGTTAGAAATAATTAGTTTAGTCCTGGATATAGCTTTGGGAATTTTGAGGACGTTTAGTGTTAGTCAGACACACTCAGGAAGGCCTGAGTGCACGTGTAAGCTTGGGAGGATCGTATCGGTTTTCGTTTTTAATTGTGATTTTGATTTCATTTGAATGATTTTACTATGTGTTACAGCTTTCGTTTTCAGCCCATTCACGTTTGAAGCTCAAAAACCCAAGTTCTGGCCCAAAAAGGGTAAAATTGTCTTTTATACACAAATCTGGACACAAATTTCGAGATCCCAAAACCATGTCAAAAATATACTTTTTGGAAACTAGATATTTCGAGGATCATTTTATCCTTCTTCGTCGAGTTCATTCGAGGCCCGCAAGAGCATGTTTTCATTGATACAAGATTTGGCCATTTGGGCCCCACTTGCAAGTGCTTTAAGTCAACCCTCTTTCTCTTTCCCTCTTTTCATTCTAAATCCCTAACCCTAGAGCAGCCAAAGGAGAGAAAACCCTCTTTTCTTCCATCTTCCTCACCTTGCATAACCAAGCTAGAAGCCTCCAAATGGAATTCTAAGGCCATCATATCCTTCCTCTCATCTCAAGCTCTCTATTGATGTCCTTTTCTTGAAAGTTAGAAGTGAGCAAGCTCTCCATTGTCTTCATTCCCTTTTTTTTGGGCATTTCTAGGTAAGAGCTTCAATCCATACCTTTCATGGAGTCTTTTTAGTTCCTTAAAATCTTATTTTTCATGTTTACAAACCCTTTTGTGAAAATGGGTTCTTTGTTTTCATTTTTTTTGTTGAGTTTGAGTGGATTTCCCTTGGGATTCTTGTAGTCTTGGCTTAGCTCTTGAGTAAGAGTACTTGAAGAGGATTGTCTAGCATTTGGGCAAAGGCAAGTAATCTCTATAGGATCATTGTTGCATGTGTATTTTAGATTACATTGTTATTCTAGAAATTTTGCATATGAACTTGTTTATAAGCTTCATGATCATGTTTTCCTTGGATTGAATGTTTGAAATTGTGAAAAAATGGGTGCTTTATCCCTTGGAGAGCATGTAGGCTCAGGGAGGTGCAGGTTGAATGAGAAACAAGAAGAAGGGAAAAAGAAATATGGAAATCTGAACTGAACTGCACTTCCTGTGCAGTTTCGGTCAGTCGCTGACCAGTTGGCGGCTAGCCGAAATCCCTATTTCGGCTAACCGAGAGCTGACCGAGCTCTGCGGTTCCCTTTCCAGAAGCTTGCATTTTTTACAGTGTGTTTCGGTTAGTGTGAGAACCCGACCCCTGATCTCTTGGATTAGCGTTGTTTTATTTGTGGATTAGTTCTTTTAGTGGGATTAGTAGTTGTTGGGTTGAGTTTGTGAGCTAGAATGGTTTTTCTTCTAGTTTTGGGCTTTTGAGTGCTTTGGTAGCTTGTGGGGCCCTTTGGGGGTTCCCTTTTCGGCTTTGCTTTTCTTGTGAGATTTTTCCGATTTGTTTCGTATTGTGTTTTTGGCCCGTTGCATTCATCTTGAGGAATCCTACAACTTTCATGTTGATCCCATATCCATTTGAGGACCCAAAAACCGATTTCTTGGCCTTGAGGGCAAAACAGTCTTTTCACACCAAATCTGTCCATTAATTTCGAAAATTTCAGAATTTGGCAAAATTAGACTTTTTGGAAAGTAGATTTTTCGCTGATGAATTTTGTCTTCTTCGTCGTTTTCATCCGGGCCCCAGAAACTTGTGTTTTTCCCTTGAGAAGTTTAAGTGAGGTGGGGCCCACACCCACCCCTTTATAAAATGGGTTCCTTCTCCTTCCTCTTCATCCATTTCCCTGCAACGGTTCCAGCAAGAGCTGGAACCACTCCTCTCTCAGCCACTCTCTCTCTCTCCTCTTTCCCTTGGCTTCTCTTGATTGTAAATGGAGATTTGATCTCCTCATCATCTTCCATACCTTCCAAGCTTTCCAAAGATGTTATTTTCATGGATTTTGAGCAAAGGCAACTTCTCTTTTCAAGCTCTTCTTCTTGGTTCAAGGCTTTAAAGGTTAGCATTTGGTTTCTTTCTTTTAATCTTTGTTTTCCCAAACCATTTGGAGTATTTTTATCTTCCATTCATGGATTTTCATTGAGGTTTGCAATGGATTGGATTTTCTAGGGTTGTCATGGGAAAATTTGGGGGTTTTGGTGGGTTTGGAGCTAGAGACTTCTTTGAGGCTTTTGTGGAGTGATTTGTGCATCTTCTTAACCCAAGGCAAGTGGATGAATGGATGGTTTTAATGTTATCAAAGTTTTATGAGAAATCCTAAATTTTGTTACTTATTCTTGATAATTTGATATATGTTTTCACATATGTTTCTTGCCACATTCTAGTGATTTTGAAATGCATATTCATGGGTTTTTCTCTCTTGTTAAATCTCGTAGAAAGGTATGCATTTTATTTGGTCAAAGTTTGCTCATATGGTTTTATAGAAATATGGTTGATTTTATTGTTTCTCCCTACATGTTTATTTATTACTTTGACTTGAAATGAATGCTCATGGAGAGCCTTGATAGTACATTTATTGTCATAGATATGTGATGGTTCATAGCCTTAATTCCTCTTGTTTTGTCCCAATTATATCTTATGTGAAATGGTTTCATTCTTGCTTTCCTTGGATTGAATGTGATGTTGATGGAGGGGAATGTGATGGAGGTTGTGAAACATTTGATGGTATTTGAATCAAGTTTTAGACTCCTCAATTGATGTATAAAGATGGTTCAAAGAGGGTTGTAAAAAAAGAAGAGAAAGAGGGGAAATGAACTGCCCAGAATTCAGTTTCTGGACAGTTCGCTCGAGCGACCATGACAGTTCGCTCGAGCGACCTGTCCAGAAAGGGATACGGGAATTCCAGTAGCTTGGTCGCTCGAACGCATTTAAATAACCGCTCGAACGATGAGTTCGCTCGAGCGAACTCCCAGATTCGCTCGAGCGATGCGGTCTGCCTGGCCTGATGGCCTGATGCGCGGGTCAGTTTGAGTCCAGTGGGTTTTGAGGTTTATTTTCTTCGTGGACCTTGGCTAACCTCCTCGAACTCACTCGACCATATGTGAGAGCGTCTTGAGCCGGTGCTCTTCACGGTTGGTTCGGTAGCATCGAAGTTCAATACATTTCAATCTTGAACGGGATGGAACGACGCGATATCTTCGTTATATCTAAACACAAGTCTTTCCCTTGGTTATCGCGAATTCTATTCCTTTCGGTGACTGAATAGGTTGCTCGATGTTTCCGAATTAATGTCATACCTAGGATGGACCGTTGATAATCTTGATTCTTGCTATTCTAACATCTAGAACTACCCATAAGCTCTTGTTAAATTTTGGAAGTAGTAAAAGTGCATAAGGAGCCCGGAATGTCTTCTAACTCAAGGAGTACCAAGTAATTGTTATAATCGACATACGGGACCCCTATTCACTTAAATAGATCTTGAAATTAATACTTTTCCCGAAATTGTCATAGTTCATTGTTTCACCTCTTGTCCCGAGATTTGCATTACATGACTTGTTTTCCCGAAAGCATTGAAGTTACATTAGTAACAGTTACTTGTCCCGAAATGTATTGCCCGATATGATATGACAGTGTGCCCTTGAGCACCCCCGTTTACCCGTTTATTTACGTGCCCTTGAGCACCCCCGTTTACCCGTTTATTTACTGTACTTGATTACTTGCATATGTCTCGATTGGTTTTAACCTATGAGTCGGCATCACTAAGCTTGGATACCTTGTCAGTCTGATCCACTGACTTGGAAATCCCTCTCCCGTCCCGCCAGCTGCAGTTTGGATCCCGATACCCGGTTATTGCCGTGGTCCCGTCCCGATACCCGGTTCGCTACCGTGGTCCCGTTCCCGTGTATTTATTATTGTATATATGATTTACGTTGAGTCTCCTCACCTTGTGTGACTGAGACCAACGTCCCGCTCTTGTCACTTCGGTGATAGAGGACTTAGCTTCTTGTGATTGCCATCTTGCCAGTTCCCGATTCCTTGGACACCCGACATGGTTCATATTGCTTACTTGTTTTCAGTTAAATGATTCATTGCTTTTATGGAAGTTGTTATTTAGATAAGTGTTAATGCTCTCTACTGTAAATCCAGTCACTATTATATTGTTTTATGTCCTTTGCACACGTACATGTTTTACATGAATGCCGGTTGGGTGGATACCCGTGCTTTTACACATGTTTCTAACGATCGATGGTTTTTGCTAGATTTATATGATTACACGTGTTTTAAAGGAATACTCGAATTGTTAAATATCCGTGCCTTGTTTTAAAGGACATTTGGTTTGTCAGATATCTATGTTTATACCTGTTTTTAAATGAATACCCGAATTGTTAAATACCCATGCTTTGAAATAGGTTTCAAATGACACTTGTTTTGCCAGATTCCTACGTTTATACCTATTTTACATGATACCCGATTTGTTTAAATATCCATACTTTGGAATAGGTTTAAATGAACATTAGTCTTGTTGGATCTCTTTGGTTACACCTGTTTTAAACGATACCCGATTTATTAAATATCCATATTTCTACATAGGTTTCAAATGGACATTGGTTTTGCTAGACTGTTATGGATACCTGATTTGTTGTATACTTGTGTTTTACTTAAGTTTCAAATGAACGTTTGTTTTGTCAAACCACTATATTTATACATGTTTTAGACGAATACCCGATTGTCAAATATCTATGATTATAGATGATGTAAATGAATACATGTTTTATTAGATGTTCATGTTTTACCCGTGCTTGAAATGAATACAAGTTTTCCCCGAGATTCCCGACTTTGCACCCGTTTAATTATATGCAGTACTTGATCGATTAGCATGATTTATTATATGTTTTATTCTTTAGTATAATTGTGATCTTTTCATCCACCTGCCAGACCGTCGTGTCTGACCCACTACTTTTGGTACTCAGGTTCAGATTTCTTCGCCCCGAGTTGAGTGCTTTTGTTGGCTGTAGAGCCATGCTTTGCAGGTTAGTTTGTCGGCTATGTCATGTAGACATTGAGCTTGACATCGGAGCTACGTCACATTTGGGTAGTAGTTTATAGCTTATTGTTGTATGGCTTTTATTAGCCTTTTTCTTGGGATTCTAAATTAATGTACATTGATAATTGTAACTTGAACATATTTGGGAATGTAATATCCTGTTACCGTCAGCTCTGTATTTTTATTGTGATGGTTACTCCAGTCTGATATGATTCTTGATATAATAGATATGTGCTAAAGGTTGAGTGCGACGCGGAATCCGATGGCCACGGACTTCGGGTCGCAACGCCACAAAATGCTTCCGCAAAAATATTCAGAATGTGTTGTCTTCACACACGCGGATCCTGGGAGAAGTAAAATATAATTGATGCTTAATCCCATTTCCCGCCCCCGAGGTTTCGGTTTGGGGGCGTGACAGTTAGCGTGACGGTTAGCTTGCGGCTAGCCGCCATATCCCATTTCGGCTAACCGCTGGCCAACCGAACCCAGTACGGCTCCTTTTCCAGAGAGCTAAGTTTCAGACCTGAGTTCTAGCAGTCGACCTGTCGATCAGCTTGCGGCTAGCCGCCAGGTCCTATTTCGGTTAGCCGACAGCTGACCGAAATTGACAAATTGCTTGTTTTGAAGAGTATTTGCAAGAATGAAAACTAGAACATTTTAAGTGACCTTTAGCCTGATATTGTGCACTCGAAACCCGAGATGTCTTTGAACTTCCAGGGCACCAATTCTATTTTAAATTCCAACATTTGGGCTTCGGTTACACAAAGACCATCCAAAGGTCCTTACATGTGCTTGATAGGCTTTGGGTTCGTACTTTGGTTTTGATATAATGAATATCATCGTGTACTCGTTTTGAAGTTTAAGTACAAGCTCGTTTTGAAGATTTGTTTCAAGAAAAAGGGGTCACTTCTTAAGCGTGTTATGCATATTAATTATGCCTTTTGCTAGTCGTGTTCTTTGTGTTTTGATAAGTGATTTTCCCCTTTTACCTCAACATGTTTAAACAGTGTTTTGCATGTTTTGTGTATTCATGAATTTAAGTGAACACCACTGAGCTTGGACTGCCCTTTCAGTTTGATCCACTGTCTGGGGATCCTTAAACTTGTGGACTGTCTGCAGACTGGTCGTGTACTTTATTACACATCGTGCGTGTCCGGTTCCGCGGCCGAAATCCCCGTATATGTGGGAATCGTGTCGTGATTATATTATGTATATCGTGCTTGTCGTGCATGCTTGCTCTTTTCATTATAAATTATAGAGAAAGGATGGGCTCGTTGTGGAATGTAACTATTCATGATATTATAAGTATTCATGTCAATTTTGCTCGTGTTTTGAAATGGACCTTAGTCATGCAACTGTTTATAATTTAGCAAAATGTCTTTAAATGTTCCCTTTAACGTTTACTACCATATGCTCATGCCTAAATTGATAACCTGCCAAACCGTTGTGTTTGACTCTTGTATGTTGGTGCCCAGGTGCATGTGACGTTGCCTTTGAGGAGGAGCGTCCGAAGGAGGCTCTTGAGCCACCCCCAGTTAAAGAGTGGCAACCCGACGATGTCATCTAGACGTCGGGCGGATTCTTGAGTTTCACTACATTTTGTCATTTGGGTTCTTTTATTATTTTGATAATTGTATTGGCCTTTGTTGGGCTCTTATGGGATGTAACTAAACTTAACTTTCTTTTGTGTTAGTCTCATAACTTGAATTATGATGGGAATGCCATGTTAACTCCTTTCTTTTGATACTATGTCTTGATATTAATTGTTATAGCACTTAAAAATCTATTGGTGTTTATCTTGATGTGATTTGCTACACGCTTCCACAAACTTGTTCATGTGAGACAGATTCCGCGTGTCTCGGGAATCCTCACCGCGGGAACCTGTGGGAAAACAAACAGAAACAATACGTCACGAGCTCGGGATCCGTTCCGGGGTCACGACAATGCTTGTGGTGATTTCTCTTGTAAGCTTCCGCATCTTGTTTGGTAAATCATCACTTGTTATTAGTTTATCTTAAAGATTTAAAATTGGTCATAATTGTAGCTCACCCTATTCACCCCCCCCCCCCCCCCCCCCCCCCCCCCACCCCCACTAGGGTTAGGTCCCAGGACTTTCAATTGGTATCAGAGCCTCATGCTCTATCTTTTAGGATCAAGTGTTTTTGAAACTCTTGATTAGGTGTAAAAACCTTGAGTCATAACCCTAGATTTGTGTTTGAATGAATACTATTGAAATGGATTCCACTAAGGTAGATTGTTTAGACTTTTGTGTAGATTCTTCTAGACCTCTCTTTCTTCCATCTATTGGAGATTCAAGCCTTCAAATAAATGAATCTCAATGTGACTTAAAAGAAGAAGAATATGATGAAGATGGTCTTCAACAAGCCTATGAAGAATTATATACCTTATCTATAGAGCTTGATAAGAAAAAAAAAAATTAAGAGAAGAATAAAAAAGGCTAAACAAAGAACTAGTCTCTTCAAAAGATGAACTTAGAGAGAAAGAAAAAGTGATACAATGTTTAGACTCTAAGTTTATGATCTCTTTACATAACCTATCCAATATCAAAGATGAATTAAATGAGGTTAAGATAAGTTATGATGAGCTTAATAAAGAAAATTTTAATCTAAGAGATCAAATACAAAGGCAAGAAAAAGACTTTATCAATTTAGAATCCAAGTTGACAATTTCCAAGGAAAACTTGTCTAATGCTCAAAGAAATTTAAAAATCTTAGAAGTTGGATCTAATGTTGCTAATGAACTTAAATTCGAATTAAATCTTGCCAATGAAGAACTAAACAACTATAAGGAAATTGAAAATGAGTTATTAAAAGTCAAAAATGAAAATTCAATCCTTATAAACAAAGTCACTCAACTTGAAGGTTATAAACAAAAGTATGAGTGCAAATTTACCCAAGGTGAAGAGAGATTTGAAAAGTTATTTAAATAGGGTAAATCTCATGGAGATAGGACGGGTCTTGGTTTTGATAAGTATACTTCACATGACCCTAAATTCACCAACACTTTTGTGAAAGGTGAGTCCTCTTTCTCCTACGTCCAAAACTAAATGTCATTATTGTGGTAAAGAAGGACATTTCAAATTTGAGTGCAAATTAAGGAAAAGTCATATGTCTAAACCCATCTTTGAACCTAAGAAAATTAAATCTAATTCTATGAAGGGTAAGACCTTGAATTCCAAGGAAGACTCTAAGAAGTTCAAACAAGTTAAAACATTTCAAAAAGAGTCATCCAAGATAGATTTTAAAAAGACTAAAAATCAAAATAAATCTATCAAAAAGAAACTTCTCTCTTTTCCTCCTTTAACCTTAGAAATGAAAGAATTCTTGAAAAAGGTTGAAAAGTTAAAATTAAAGTTCAAAAGACAAAAAGAGGGAGGAAAAGCTAAAAGAAATGAGAAGAATAAAAAGAAAATGAAACACCAACTTCCAAAGACTAATCATCAATCTAAAATAGTAAAACCTCAAAGATTTGATGACAAGTCTAAAAGAATTCAATCCTTATCTCCTCTAGTTGGTGGAATTTCTAAGATAGTCTCCAAATCCCAAGACCTTAGATGGATACCTAAGGTAAGACCTTTAGAAGATTACTAAGGCTTCTTAGATAGATAGGACCAGCCCTTTCTCTTAGTTATACGTCTAGTTGGTCTTGTATCTAGTTCTTTCTACTCTCTTAGTATATCTTTAGGCTTTTAGATTCATTTGGTTGAGTCTTGGTTGTTGGAAATGCATTTTGAATTTATAATGGAATTTTATGATTAAATGCATGATTTTGATCAAATTGATTTGAAAAAGCTTTTGAAAAGTTATACATTCTCAATCAATTGATTTGTTTTTCAAATGGTTTATTTTTGAATGAATTCATAGTCAAACCTTTGTTTTGCCAAATTTAAATGATTTTGAAAAATGCTTTTTATCTTACAAGCCTTCTTTACTTAAAAAGGAATTATTTAGAATTGATTTTGTAAAATATCTTTTCTAAAATCTTTTAAGCTTGTTTGATAGCTGGGGTTAAGGGTAATCAGTTTTTAGTTTGACCCATCCACCTTCAAGCCTGTTTTCTCTGAATCAGTTCAGTATGTCTGTTTGCCCTAGTTAGCCCGGTCAACCGGGCTAAGTGGCCGGTCGACCGAGCCTGCGCACTCAGCAACTTAAAACAGTTGCGCTGGGTCTATTCTGTTCCATTCAGAACTATTTCTTTCATTGCAGGTCGACCGCAGCAGTGTGCAGGTTTCCCTTTCCTCCTTCAGATTTCTGTTTTCTTTCCTCTGTCCTTCTTCCTGTATGCGATCTCTTCTTCAAGCACTGTGATCTTCGTCCATTTTGGTATCAGCTCTATGATCTCCCTATCTTCTTCATATCAGTTGGGCGTCTTCTTCCTCACTGTTGAGCATTTTTCAAGACACTCTATCAGCTGCATTTGTTGTTCTCATTTCTCTTGTGTGCTGTGTCTATCTTGCCCAAAGATTTTTTAGACCTCTTTCATTCTAGTTGACCTTCATCTGTGTTGTCTCCTTGGTGATCAATGTAGTTGTGGGAATCATGGTTGGATTCAGTTTCGTGGTTTTATTGATGGTCATTTGATTTGTTTTAATTGTTCTGATCTCCAAGATCATTTGTAGACCTCTTGGCTCAGATTTGAGTTGTTTTGTTCTGTGTTTTTCCTCTAGTCTCAAATTCTGCACCCTAAGGGCACGTTTGGCAAATTGAGAAGAATCCCTTAGTTAGAGGTTTTCTTTGGTATGTTGGAATCAAGTCATCCTCAAAGAGGATTTCCTAAAAATAGTTCCACGTTTGGCAGAAGAGAGTAATCATGGAGTCCATGCATTATGTGATCCAACAATAAGAAGTTTTTAGTCAATTTCTCATAATCCATGAAATATCAAGGGCTGATCTTTCATTCCACAATCACTTTTGTCTCTTTAGATATTCTAAACGGTTCAGATCGTGCAAAGGGGGCCACATAAGTTAAAAAATTAACATTTTAGATTATGAACGTTTTTGCAAATATCTCAAAATAGAGGATAGATCTACGGTTGAAAGTTGGGCCCCTAGTTGTATTTGGTCTCCTCTAAACTATTCACGGTTCAGATGATGATTTCGAGGCCCACAAAAATAAAAAAATTGAAAAAAACAGACTGCCAATAATCCCGTTTTTTTTAACTGTGGGGCATATTAACAGTCAGAATGGTTTTGCAAATATCTCAAGTTATAGGTGGAATCAACGGCTGATTTTTGGTGTGGTAGCCGTTTTGGACCTTTTGAACACTTTTACCGGTTTAGATCTTGATTGTGGGGCCCATGAAAACCAAAAAAACGCAAAAACCGGTCCCACCTATTTTAACGTCAGATTCACTGTAGCTCCGCAAATCCGCGACTTTGTGGATTCCGCGGATCCTATGGGGGGGTGTCTGACTTCCAAAATATTTGCAAACAAGGATTTCTCTCTTCCTCCCTATGCTTTTCCATGCTGATCCAAACGTGGATTTTCCACGGGATTGAGGAAAAATGATAGAAATCCTCTCTGAGGATGTGTACCAAACATGCCCTAAGTGTTTGTCAAAATTCCTTAACCACATCTTTCCTCAAATAGAAACTGTTGTGCCCATTTTTTTTGCCTTTTATTCTCTCTTGAGCATCTTTCTCTTCATTATTTACGAAAATGGCTCGAACAAAGCAAACATGGAGGAGGCCTAGCAAGAAGTCCAAAACCGGACATGCTTCATCTTCCCAAAGATCTCCCTCTACTTCTCCTGAGCTTGGATCTCCTCCAGAGACTAACTTCAACCCAATTCGTTCTCCGTCTTCAGTTGTCAAATCTTTTAGAAGCAAAGGGGTAATTGTTGAGAAGTTTTGTGTTGTTAAAGATCTAGTGGACTATAATGTCCCTGCTATCCTTGAAGCCATTGGTTGGGGCAATATATTGACTTGGAGTGGCAACACCTTTACCTCGTCTGTCTTTGGTTTTTATGAGTCTATTTGTACCTCCACCGCAAACTCTTTTACAGTCAGAACCTCATATGGTGAAGAGATTGTATCACCAAAAAGGATCTCGTTAGTGATGGGCATTCCTAGGTCCAATGGACCAAAATTTATTTCAGATGTCCTTCCACTTGATGAAAGGGACGCTTTCACTAGAATTTTATGTGGTCAATCTGTTGAGTGGTCAGCCAAGAATTCTCTTCCTGCATCTTCTTTGATTCCTTCCCTTCGGATCAAACACATCATTTTCACTCATAGCATTTATCCAAGGAAAGGGGATTGGACTGCGGTAACCCCCTATATGGCGAACATCCTGCACAACGTTATTACAGGTGTTCCAATGTGCTTACCGTCTGTAATTATTCATCACATCATCAGGGTTGTCACTGGCTCTCAGCCATGTGCAGCTCCTTTTGGGTTCCTCATTACCCATCTTGCTAGATCTTTTGGGGTGGTTGTTCCTGCTTCTGAGAGACCCGTTCAGACCACAGTCTTCAACAAAACGAATATTCTCTTGATGAAGCTTTCCCCTCCTCAGCGAGTGAACCCCGTAGCTGAAGGAGACGTAGAGTTAGAGGCTGCAGAGACAGAGATTGCATATTAGTAGTAGCCCCAGCCTGTTCAGCCACGTCAGCCCCAGCCCCCTCCTCAGCGTACTATGGAGGAGCGCATGATGTCTGTGGAGCAAGCAGTTGTTTCCATTCGCACAAAATTTCAAGAGTTCAGAGGGATGATGAAGAGAACTCTAAAGTACCTCTTGAACATATCCAAGAGCTGTAGGCGCCATGATGACACTATGCCTCCGTCTCCTACAGACTCTTCTTAGACCTTTAGGAGTGTTTTCATTTCTTTTTGTGGAGATTGTTTTTGGGTAGTGATAGATTGGTTTTCTTGATGTATTCTTTATCTATCAACTGACTTATTGTTTTGTTTATTGACCATGATCCTTGTTTATGTATTGGTCAAGTATTTAGTGATCTTTGTACTGAACTTTTCTTGTTATATCAATGAAATTACAATTTCACATTTCATCTCTTTTCCTCTTGTTATATTTCTCTTGATGAATGTTTATGTTGCTTTGAAGCTTTAAAAGTGTTAAATCAAATTATATTTGTTATCTTAGCTTCATTTAAACAATGCTAGACAAATCTATATACATGATAACCTGTTTCGCATTACAATTGCATTCTCATTTGGTAACAGGTGCTACTGAAAGGTATATGTTTTCTCATGTATACAGGTTCCTTTGCAATTCGATGTCAAAGGGGGAGAAAAAGAACATATCTATTTAATGACACAGGGGGAGAGAAGATTAAAAGATCTCAAGATCAAGCAGAAGGGGGAGAGAAGAACAAGATCAAATTAAGGGGGAGATCTGCTTCAAGATCTAAAGGGAAGATCGCTTGGTTGCTAAGAACAAGGGAGAGCTCTAACCAAGGGGGAGAAATCATCTTGGAAAGATTTAGTTAAAAGCTCGCGACGATTCGGTCATGCCGTTGAAGCTACATTCAAGAGATTTCTAGAACAGAGCAGTTAAGAAGATCCAAAGTACTAGAAGTGTTGTGATCATAGTAGTTGCCATCAAATTGCAAAGGAGGAGATTGTTAGGTTCTTGTTTGTTGCAATTTTGATGGATGCACATTCACCTTCACTGTCAAATGAACACACTCATGCTCTTAGTTTTGACTTTGGAATCTGAGATTCTAACTTGCATTTGCACATGTTTTTCAAATGATTTATTCATGCATGTTTTTAGAATCCATATACGCTTTCGAAAACCTAATTCTTCATGCATTATTTTGGAAAATCAAATTAAGAATTTGGGCACCCTGGCCTTGAGTTCCAAGTTTCTTCTTTGGATTTTTGAAAACTCTATTGGAACTCTTCCTAGGCCATTTTGGTCGGTCGACCGACCCCTGTGCCCGGTCGACCCACCCAACTGGCCTGTTGGAAAAACAGCCAGTGTACCCGGTCGACCGAGCCAGGCCCAGGTCGACCGGGTAACTAGCCGTTGGGCCAATATGACCGTTGGGCCAGGTCAACCCGAGGATCATGGGGTCGACCAGGCCAACTAGTCGTTGGACTTTTTTTTGCTTTAAAGTCCATTTCATTCCCTACTTTTGAGAGACTTGATCTTTGAATTTTAAGAACCCTATTGAAGCCAAAAGAAGGGTAATAAGCCAAGAGAGCTAGAAGGCTATTGGAAATCAAATGTTTGAGTTTTTAAAAGGTATATCTTATTAGTTAATTTTGATTACCATTCCAATTAAAATCAATGCATGTTTAACTCTTTGTATTTTCATGAATACATGATTTCTAGCTTTTAAAGAGATGTTTTGCAAACACATTATCATCTTTGGAATATTAGATTGTTTTGCAATCATCCTTGTCTAAATCACATGTGCTCTTACTAGTTAATCTTCATACAACTTGTTTAGTACTTTTCTTCAAGTTGATTGAATCTTTCATGTGATTAGCATATAACTTCGATCATCATTTTCTGAGCTTAGATTTTAAAATGCATCAAGCATTCATTTAAGAGCTTCATTTTAGAATTTGATTGAAGTAAACATTCATACACTTTGTTCACACACTTTAGCTAATTGTTGTGTATGTTTGTACATTGATTCAGACTTTCATATTAGCCTATTTAAGAGGCAACATCATTGATCTTAAATTGTATCTCTTAGAGTGTTTTTGTATAGATATCTTCTCAGAGAAAACTTTCAATTGTAAAGGTTATTGCTTAGCCTAAGAAAAGCACAGTGTAAAGGTTATTGCTTAGCCTTGGAAACGCATCATTGTAAAGGTTATTGCTAAGCCTAAGAAAAGCACATTGTAAAGGTTATTGCTTAGCCTAGAAAAGCATCTTGTATAGGTTCTTGTTTAGCCTAGAAAACCAACGTTGTAAAGGTTATTGCTTAGCCTATTGAAAAGCATAGTTAGTGGAAATCCGGTGGGGTGATTGGATCATAAGCCGGTAGTGGACGTAAGCATTGAGGCCAAACCACTATAAACCTTTGTGTTATGGTGTATGCTTGTGGTGATTTCTCGTGTAAGCTTCCGCATCTTGTTTGGTAAATCATCACTTGTGACTAGTTTATCTTAAAGATTTAAAATTAGTCATAATTGTAGCTCACCCTATTCACCCCCCCCCCCCCCCCCCCCCACCTCTAGGGTTAGGATCCCATGACTTTCATCTCTCCCATTAAGCAAAGGTCATCGCTTCATCTTCGCCGCTACGGATTATTTCTGCAAGTGGTCAGAAGCATTTGAGCTCCGCGAAATGAAGACCTCATCAGTCCTTCAATTCTTGCGCACCAACATTATCTGTCACTTTGGCATACGTAAAAGATTCATCCATGATAACGGACCGCAATTCCGGGATCACAGATTCTATAGGTTCTACGACAAGTACAAAATCAAAGTTGTCCTTTAACTCCATATAATCAGGCAGCGAACGGACTAACAGAAGCCTTCAACAAGACAGTCTGCAAAATTCTCAAGAAAATGGTCTCTAGTCACAAAAGAGATTGGGGCGACAAACTACCTGAAGCTTTGTGGGCTTATCGAACCACCGTTCGAGGACCAACCCATAGCACTCCATTCTCTTTGGTCTATGGATACGAAGCTTTTGTCCATTTGGAAGTACAAATTCCTTCCTTAAGGGTATCTTTGCAAAATGACATGATGCAAGAAAGCAATGTCAAATTGAGACTCCAAAAGCTAGATAACCTCGATGAGAGACGGCTTGAAGCTCTACAAAGCATTGTGCTATACCAAGCACGCATGGCAGGATCTTTCGACAAGAAGGTCGGTCAGGCGACGTGCCTACAAAAAGCGTGACTTGGTTCTTGCAGTAAAAAGGCCAATGGTTTTCGCTCACAAATCCAAAGGCAAGTTCGAACCAAAATGGGAGGGACCCTTCGTCATCGACAAAGTCTTCTCCAACAACGCATACACTCTTCTAAACATGGAAGGTGACAGAAGTATGCTGCCCATCAACGGCAAGTTCTTGAAAAGGTACTACCCTTGAAGACTTCCTCCACTCGGTTAGAGCAATGCCTATATGGCCAAAGCCTATTCCTAGGTACTTGCTCACCAAACCCATCCTTTTTGGAATTTTCATCCTTATGTTGAAATTTCTAAAAAAACTCTCAAAACAATGTTTACTTTCATAGTTTCATTGTTCAAAAAAAAAAAATCAAATCCAAGTTTAGGAGCATCTTCCCGGACTTGACCAAAACTTTCGATCCTTGAACCCAAAATTCATGGTTTGAAACAAAAATCAGGACTCAAGAATTTCCACCCCAATCCGCCTCGACTTTTACAACCAAAAATGGTTTTGAGTCAAAATTTACGACCCTCGTGTCTTTAAACAAAAATGGTTTTTTTAGAAACCGCGAGGAAGCGACGCTCAGTCAATACTCGCAAAGCCCGAAAATCGAAAAGATGCGAACCCCATTCGATACTTCCAAATTTTCAAAATCGCAAGGAAGCAACACCTTGTCGATACTTGTAAAATTTAAAAAATCGTGGAGATGCGACATTCCAGTTGATATACACAACCCAAATTTTCAAATTTCAAAAATCATGGAGACGCAACATTCCAGTTGATATCCACAACCCAAATTTTCAAAAAAAAAAACCTTAAATTTCAAAAAATCGTGGGAAGCGACATTCAATCAATACCCGCTAAACAAAAGATTTTGAAAAAGCAAGGAAGCGTCGTTCAGTCGATACTTGCACCCCAATTCCCGAGGAGGCGACATTCCATCGATACTCGCAAATCTAATGAGCAAGAGGTGACATTCCATCAATACTTGCAACACCATTCAGCAGGGAGACGACTTTTAGTCGATACTTGCATTTTTGAAAACCAAAATCGGCTTCTACGCCAAAAACAAAATTCGGCTTCCATGCTAAAAAAAATAAATAAATAAACAAACAAAAAGCTGGCTTCCATGCCAAAAACAAATTTCGGCTTTTACGCCACAAAATTTAGGCTTTCATGCCATAAAAAAAAAAGGGCTCCCATGCCACCCCAAAATTTGGCACTCATGCCATAAATCCAAAAATTTGGCTCTCATGCCATAAATCCAAAAATTCGGCTTTCATGCCATCTCCAAAAATTCGACTTTCATGCCATTTCCAAAAATTCGGCTTTCATGCCATCTCAAAAGCTTTGGCTTCCATGCCACAAACAAATTTTGGCTCTTACGCCACAAAATTCGGCTCCCATACCGTCTCAAAAATCCAGCTTTCAAGCTATCAAAAAAACCAAACTTTCGCCACAAAATCTGGCTTTCATGCCAAGACAATCCTTTGACAAAAGATTTTAACAAAATGACAACCTTTTGGTCAAATTTTCAAACAAACATTCTCATCCAACTTTTGCTTATTTTCATCAAAAAGAATTTGAGTAAAAAGTATATAAAGTACCAAAAATGTTTTTACATGGAGGTACCAAAAAAAAAGAGAAGAAAAGGAGTTTGTTACAAAAAAAAAATCAGGAGCTTAGTCTAACATGGTATTCAACCAAAGATTCAACTCCTCAAGGAGACTCTTGGCCTTAGCCTCTAAAGCTTCCAGGCCACGCTTCTTCTAAATCTTTCCATAAAATGCGGCAGAACACCGCGACCCATCTGCAGCACGGGGAAGTTCTTCCCAAAGAATCTGTCATTGTTCGTATTCCTGAGTCTTTCTCCGGAGATTACTCTTAGCCTCCTCAACCTGGAGAATTAGAGTCCCTTCTCTAGCATGAGCTTCCACAATGGCGGCCCATTTGGTAGCAGTTTGTTCCTCCAATAACTCAAGACACTGCCTGGCTTCAAAGACCTCCCTATCAAGACGACGCGGGTCTTCTGTTAGCTCAATGATGACGAACTCGGTGACATTCCTCTCCCCCACGAGATCTCGTTCAGTTCATACTTGACATCGCCAGAAGGCTTCAAAAACATCTCATTGAAAAAATCACCACTTAGGAAGCTCTTGGTCTCATTCCATTTGTTGCCCAGAGTAATGACTTCATCAACAAAAGCCTTTGCACTTGCAATGTCCAGACCGACCTCTTCGCTATCAGCAAGGATGTCCTATACATGCTTCATCATGCCAAAGCCAGCTTCCAAATGGCCAGAAGAAAGAGTTTCGACCCATGAGCTCAAAAGCGCTCTTCAACACTTTCTTCGCATACTGAAGAGATGGCCCAGATGAAGGCTCGCCCCTCTCCATTGGTCGACTGCCTGTGTCATGCCTTGTTGGAGGAGTGATCATCGGACTCTTTCTAATCGGAGACACTAGCGAAGGAATCTCCTTAGAAGATTTCATCCTTGCCGCGTTGAAATTGTAAGAAGAAGTCCCTACTTCTGGTTCAACTGTAGGCATCCCCTGCTCTGGCCCTGAAAAAGATGGGGGAACTTCTCTTGTTACTTCACAACCTGCCAGCAAAACAAAAAAAAAGGGTATGAACATGATCCTGTTGAAAAATCATTATCATCGGGATTATTGCTACAAATACCTTCTCCGACGATCGGCGAAATACTTTCTGCCTCCATGAGTTCATCCGAAGCATCGTCAAAGGTCGCGTTCATTGATGGCTCAAAGTAGTCGGAATCCTGTGGCAAGTCAGTTGACAAGAAAACAAGCAACATGTTAGCAAATGACATCACAGACAAAAAAAGAAAGAAAACACAAAGAAGTCATACCAGGTAAAGATTCTGGAATCACTCCAGAGTCCCTCGGTTCTTCAGATGCCGCAATCGGATATGTCACTGCCTCATCAGCCGGAACCTCAGGCATCACCAAAACATTGTCTCCTACTAAAAAAGGGAGAGAAGGCAAATCAAGAACAAAAAAATCTCAATGAAAGAAACGGAAATAGGAAGAGGATGAATCATACCTTCATTAACGGTCTTTACCTCTCAGCTCCTCTTTTCCGGAGGTTCAACAGCGTCCCCTAACATCTCTTCAGCAATGGTGAGAGGGACTTCTGAATCAGGAGAGTCCTCGTGCCGCCTGTTATTACAGTGCTGCCCACTCTTCTCCTTACTTCTATGGGTTGGTTTGCTTAAATTACCCGACCCATCGTCAAAGTCAGGAGCCTCGATTGAATCCTCGCCGAATGGTCTGCTCCTCCCAGTGGACTCCAAGGAAGCCTTCATTCGTTCCGCTTGCATCCAAGTGTCGATCTCGGCCTCCTCCTCTTCTAGCTATTTCAAGACCTCACCAGGTATCTCTTGTGCAGCTCCTGATCTGATGATGTCCTGATCACTGAGAAAGCCTATCTTGTGCTTCTTTCCAGAAAGGAAAGCCAGAACTGCCTTTCGCCGGACTCCATCTGATATGCCAAGACCCTTCCCAGAAGATTGCTTCACATCGAACTCCTTCTTGGAAAGCCCCTGGTACACCAAAAAGCTCTCTACGAACCATTTCGTAAAGCCAGCAGTCCGGAAAGTGGGCAACTCGGGATTGGAAATCATGGTGGTAGTGTCCTCCGCACTGTAAAAAGCCCATGCATTCCTCCCGTCCTGCAAACCTCCAAAACGCTTCACCATGCTCGAAAGCGCTCCAACAACGCCTTGAGAGAAGCCCAACTGCAATGCAAAACGCTAGGGGACATACGGCTGGATATCAACAAAAAGATGTCTACGGTATACCATCGTACCAACGCGTATGTTGAAAAGTCACTTCTTTTCTGCGTTTGTCAAAGAATAGTGTCTTCTATACCCTGCCCTGGTGGAATCACAGGAGACACCAAAATCAAAAGCCCTCTTCCGCAAACCAGGAGAAAGCTTCATTGAAGATTGCCCAATCTCGACGTCCCTGAACCGTCGGATCCTCAAACGGGCAGACAAAAGTGATTCAAAAACGGCTGTCCCTCTAGCCAATCGAATCATAAAAGGGTCATCAACATGTGCAACTTCCAATCGATGGAAGCCAGGACAATGGTACACATACCACGAATAAAATATATGGGCTGAAAATACCCTGTTCATAGGGAGCCCAAGCCGAACCAGGAAAGCAACAACCTGCAGTTCGGTACACAAATAGGAGTAAAGAGCAGGTACCAAAGCCAACTGCTCTCCGAAAGCCATCTTACAAGCCGAAAAAATACAATGCGGCCTGATGTGCGTACCATCTCCTCCAGCAAAACAGCCTCACTCAGCCAGTAAGTGAGGTAAACAGAGAGATCTCTCCGCAGCACAATGTCAGAATAAATGGCACCTATGCTCATGAAGAAGTCTTTCAAGTCTCCTCGCATGACAGAAGTCTTCTTCGAACCTAGAGTCTTAACTCTGGCCTCCCGGGTCGTGCTATCAAAAGACTCTCTGCTGTCAAAGAATTGGGGAACAAAGAGCCAAAACTCCTCCAACTGCTAGATTTAACTTTCGAGCCCTCCTTCTCCTTCAAAAAGTTGTAGAAGGTGACGAGCTGAAAGTATAAAAGCCTGAACTCCTCAGACTACTCCTCAAGGACTCTGTCAATAGGCATGAACTCCTCATAAAGTTTGCCAAGGACAGGCAGCCCGATGATGGCGCTCAATTCCTTCAAAGAAAAATCAATCTCACCATTCATGACAATGAAGGTGTTGGTTTGTGGAAGGAATGACTCCAACATGGCCATGAAGGCTTCATCGGAGAAAACCACAGTTTGCCGAAAAACATGAACCGCGTCAAAGATCTCGGCCTCCTTCAGAATGGCCTTGCCGACCTGCAGGATGTGATCAGTCCATGACTCCCAGCTTGAGTCAGCGCTGAAACGGCCACGAAGTCGAAAAGCCTTCACCCAATTGCTGCCGTCACCCTGGAAAATGCCAAGGCCCACCATTCTCAAATCAAATGATGGATGATCAGAACCTTGGTAGCCGCTGGCTGGCATCAACATGTCCATGCGGACAGGTGACTTCTCTGCATAACCGGAAGGGCCGCCAACAAAAACCCCAGTCTTGATCACATTAGTCATCTTCACCCAGCTCGGAGGATCTTCCCTCTTAGGGCATGTAGGAGAAAGGCTCATGATCGAGACAATGCGATCAAAGGTCGACCAGGTAGAAATAGTTCTCTCCTCACCATCTGTCATCTAAGAGAACTAAAAACATCTCCTTTGGTATGTCAAGTCGTCAGGGACTGCGCCACCAAAGAAAACGGTAGGCTTGGGCACAATGCTCTGATCGTCTATGACCCAAGGACGGTTGCTTACCATAATCTTGTAAAACTCCTCATCCTTGAGAGCGATTAATTGCTGTCTCATCTCATCACGGTTGAGGGAGTCGCACTCTTCCAAGTTTCTCTCCACAAACTAGACCTTCTCCAAGGCTTGCTGTACGGCCACATTAAGAGACTTGGTAGACCGGCGAGGTGCATCAGTAACAGGCTCTTTGCCCTTGTTCGTTCTGGAGGAACTACCTGCAAAGGATGGAAAAGAAAAGATAAATTTCCACCAAACTGACAGAATTTTGCTAAAAAATTTCTAGTGAAATTTTGGCATGGTCCGGGGCAATTCCGAAGAAAAAGGAAACACCACGAAAAAGATAGGAAGCTTGAAGATGAGCTCAACATCACTGCAAGCTCATAGTCAATGAAGGATTCTGAAAGAATGATTAAACTCAAACATTGTTGCGAGATCAAGCCAGTCCTATCAAATCTCCACAAGCTTGAAGAAGGGCTCAACAGTGCTGCGAGCTCTGAACTCTAAAACTTGCAAAGCTCCTCAAAATCCCGCAAGACTAAGAAAGGGCTCAACATTGCTGCGAGCTCCAAATCTCAAAACTTGCAAAAGATTTCCAGGTATGCATCATCATGCTTCCAAATCAATTTACTAAAAATCATGCATCAAAGAAAATCATCATCCATTAGATGCTAGGAAAACTTTAACCAAAGTTTGACCAATTCGAACCCAACTTGGTCAAAACCAATCAAACTTTGTCCAAGTAAAAAATCATGTTGGCTTGACCTAGAGATTCTAGCCTTCTATCTTGATGCATAAAAAAAAATGCATGAATATCTTGGATTGCATAAACCTCATTATCATGGTGAGCAAAAGAAGGAAAGCAAAAAAAAAAAAAAAAAAAAAAAAAGAAAAAAAAAGAAAAGAAAAGAGAAAAGAGAGAAATCTCTTCAAAAAAATTTTTATGGGCTGGCCCATTGCCACGTGGCAATACGGCCAGGTCCGTGCGAACCTGTCCGTACAGCCATTAAAAAAAAGAAACGTGCAAAGAAAAGAGAAAACGTGAGCAAAAAAAAAAACAGCACGTGTAAGAAAAAAAGGATAAAACACGTGGAAAAGAAAACGAAAAAAAGAGAGAAGAGAAAAGAAAAAGAAAAGAAAAGAAAGAAACTTTTCTACTTCTACATGGAGTTTCTTGTGAAGGAAGAAAACTTACTTGAAGCCATGGATGGAGAAGAAGAAAGAGAACTTGAAGATTCTTGAAGAAGAAGAGAAGTTCTTGATCTTGGAGCACTCTTGAAGACTTTTGCAAAAAAAAAAAAGCAATAAGGGCAAGAGATTCAACCTCCTTTGCTTTTATAGAGGAGAGCAAACCAAAAGAGGAAGCAAGGAGAAAACCAAGGAGGTAAGTGCTAAAAATTAGCAACTTTCCCAAAAGAAAGGGGATTTGAGATATCCTCTCCTAAAGAGAAGATTCTTTGAGAAATTCTCTCCAAAAAGAAAGGGAATGAGAAATATTCTCTCCCAAAGAAAGATACTTTGAGAAAATCTCTCCCAAAATAAAAGAAACTTGAGAGATTCTCTCCAAGTAAGGATATTTTTAGATATTCTCTACCCAAAGGAGATATTTTTAGATATTCTTTACAAAATGACACCATATGAGATCTAAGTCATCTTTAAAAGCTTAAGATCCCATCGGTTAGCCCACATGAGTCCGGTTTGGCCACCTAGGCACTAAAAGGGGCTTCCTATCAAAAACCTCATTTACCAAGAGCATACAAAATGGTTTCATGCCTCTTTTGAGTTAATTGAACCATTCAAAAAAAAAAAAAGCCTCGTGAGTTTCCAAAAATCCAAACCATCCAACCTCATGAACCAAATTAAGCCAAAATCTTGAAATTGACATTCCACAAAAAACCAAAAATCGGTCCCCTAACTTGCCACATACAACTTGTTAGGTCACAAGGCCAAAACCAAAAAAGCAAATCCTGACCCCCTGACTCGCCACATACAGCTTGTTAGGTCACAAGGTCAAAACCAAAACCAGATATGACCCCCCAATTTGCCACATACACCTTGTTGGGACACAAGGTCAAAATCAAAAATCAAACCCTGACCCCCCTAACCTGCCACATACAGCTTATTAGGTCACAAGGTCAAAAACCAAAAAATCCTCTTGACCGCCTAATGTGCCACATATAGCCCTTAGGTTCACAAGGTCAAAAGGAAAACCAAAATCCAAAATCCAACTCCCTCATGTCATTTTCAAAGCTTTTCATTGAGACGGTACATGATCCCTCTCACTACCATAAAATCCCCTTGGAAACTCAAAAGGCTATTAAAAAAAAAAAAAAAAAAACCTCAAAGACTCTTGGTCAAGTCAAAAGCTCTTCTTCAAGTTTCTCTTCGAGGCACATTAACTCCAAAAGTTACTCGTCATTGTACCTCAAGGAAGCATTTGTTGACACCAAAAAAGTCACCTTGCCTCCTCAACATCAAGAAGCTGCACCCTACTACAAACAGGCAATGTTACTTCAAGCATCAGATCTTGTCAGAATTAAACAAAAACTGCAAAATCCTTCAAAACAGCCAAAAGAGAGGTACACACGAAGTTTTGAGCCATTCCAACATCATTTAACCCAACTTCACTCCTCCAACAGTTGAACAGGCGCTCCCGGCGGCAGTGAAGCCAAAGACCCTGACACACAAAACAGAGCACACAGTTGGCCCCAAGATGCCACTAGGAGGCTCTACATCAAGTTTCAGGCCATTCCAACATCATTTGGCCTAACTTCACTCCTCTGACAGCTGAACAGGCGCTCCCAGCGGCGACAGCGTCGAAGACGTACATCAAAACTTCGATCAGAGCTCACGAATGGTCTCAAAATACCTCCAAAAGGCTCCATGTCAAATTTCAAGTCAAATCGACAACGTTTGACCCTCCATCAACCCTCGAGTAGTAAAATCAAGCCTCTCGGCGGCAAGAACTATCGAGGCAATCACTCATCAAATTTAGCACATGGGTGGCTTCAACATGCTTCTAAAGAGCTGCATGTCAAATTTCATGTCATTCCAACAACGTTTGACCCGACTTTGACGCTCCGAAATAAAATCAAGGCTACCGGCAGAGCAGCACCCCGGGACCATGACATCCAAATCGGAGCTAATGGATCGTCTCAAAATTACTCCAATAGGCTCCCTGTCAAAATTCAAGTCAATCGGACATCGGTTGATTATACATCAAAGCACGACATCTTCCTTGCGGCAAAATCAAAGTCTACAAGCAACGGGACCCCACACGGCTTCAAAACCCAAACAAAAGCCCATGGTTGGTCCTATCTACTGCTCAGGAGGCTTCACCTCAAATTTCAGGTCATGCCAACTTTGTTTGACCTAATTTTGACTCTTGATGGAAAATCGGCTACAAAGTCTCCGACTTTTCCAAAAAATAGGAAACTTTTTGCTCCAATTTGTATGGCTTCTGTTTGCAATTTTCCGTAAGTATACGGTTGTCTTAAGTAATATAGACTATGGAAGTCCGAATATCGTTCCCACGAGAATCGTTACAAGGACAAAAACAATTATCAATGAAAAGGAGTATCAACTCAAATATAGCTAACAAATCCAAATGAAAACAAGAAATAAGATAATAACAAGGGAAATTAAAAAAAATGCAAACTAAAAAAAAACAAAAAAATAGATAACAAAGAGATGTAAGTAGAAATAGAAGAACTCAAAGAAGAACAAGGTTAGTAACAAAGTTCATGACAAAAGAAAACTAACAAGGTTAATAACAAGAACAAATGACCAATGTTAGATAGATCAAATGAGTAATTGTGTGAAAACAACAAGTGAAAGATCAAGATAAAAAGAAAATAGAAACATCCATGGAAATGAGCTAATAATTAGTGAGTAAGATAGGGAATGAATGGATGAAAATAAGTGTGCTAAAATAGTGTAAAATCAAATGGGGAATAAAAACAAACACATAGAAGGTATGAACAAATAAACTAATGGATATGATGGTGTGGATAGAGGATTGGAGTGTGAGAATTAAAAAAAAAAGTAAATAAGTGTGTGGGAATGTGAATACAATCAAGATAAAGTAAGTAAAATAAGAAACAAGCAATACTAATGGATAGATTGAATCATCTAGAATCCACTAAGTAACACTAATCCAACACTAATGCTCTTCTATTTTCCCAAACAAATATTCAAATCTAATGACAAATCAATGCTTCGATTTCAAAAATGTAACTTTAAAACTCTAAGATAGAAATTAACAATCTAATAGCTATCTTCCCTTCATAAAAGAAAAGATTCATAATGACTATTTATCAAAAGTAAGCATAAACCATCAAAAGATATTAAATCCTAAGCATGATTTATCAAACCTAAGCATAAATAGTAAAAATAATGCTAAGAAATAAAATAAGCATGGAAGGTAGCACATTGCAATGAAGAAAAATCTATTCTAGTATGTTAAGCACATAAACAAAGAGAATTAAGAGCATAAGCAAAGGGAATAGTATTAACTTAGCTTCATCTAGAAGATCCAATCAAAGTGATTAGCCACCCATTGGAGAAGACAAAGCTTTCATTATAAATATTCAAATTTTACAAAGCTTTCCTCACTTTCTCTCTACAATTGCTCTCAATTACATAAATACCTTAAGTAAAGAGGAGGAGGCTCTCCTTGCTTGTGTTTCTAATGCCTAGAGCTCCCTTCCTTATATAGAGACATTTGCCTTACTCCTTTTGGTTTCTTTCCAATGTGGGACTTCACAAGAATGGAGATATGAACATATGGATGCGATTCCTATGTTAGAAAATAGTCCCCAGATTGATGTGTGATTTTGACCCCCGAAACTTCCGAATTGGAAAATATATTGTGAAACATGATTTGTAGATCTTAGAACAAGCTTTCCAATGCTTCTGAGATCACCTCAATCGGACACCCGAGTAAAAAGATATGGTCAAAATACCAACCCAGGTCTTTTATTTGTCTTCTTATTGTTGGCCTATCTTTGTCATTTCTTCATTCAATTGTCTTCCAAACTTATACTTACTCTCTTTAACTCTTGAATCTCAACTTTAATCTTTAATTAACACCTACAGAGAGAAATTAACATATAAAATTGAGAGTATTTTCGAACATATTTTGTATGGAGCCCATTAGAACTCATATAAATGAATACAAATGACCATCTATAATGGAAAGATATGAGCAAAGCATGATGGGGAGGAAATTTACTATTTTTCTACTTAAAATAGTGTTTTGAGTTCTTTTATTTTTGAAAACTCATAAAATAATGCTATGAAAATGTCTCTTTTGTGAACTCATCAGCTTCTCGTCAGGTTTTCTTCAGGGGAATCAAGCCAATAAATGAGGAGAAATGTCAAGAAAAATACAGGAGAAAGAAAGAATCAAAAAGATCGAAAAACGGCCTAGAAACAGCGATCAAAAGGGAAAAAAACCCCATGGTCGCCGGCGACCAGGTGCCAAAGTCCAATTCAGCACAGCGTATCATCCACAGACAGAAGATCAATCAGAACGGACGATACTGACTCTTGAAGACATGCTACGTACCTGTGTGTTAGATTTCAAGGTTCAGTGGGATGAGTACTTACCGCTTTGTGAGTTCGCTTACAACAATAGTTTCTACTCTAGCATCAGTATGGCACCCTTTGAGGCACTCTATGGTAGAAGATGCACAACTCCATTTTGTTGGGAAAAAGTCAGTGTGTGTAGCTTTCATGGACCGACAATGGTTGGTGAGACAAGTGACAAGATCGAGTTGATTCAAGAACATTTAAAGGTCGCCCGAAGCAGACAGAAGAGCTATGCAGACACTCACCGAAGAGAGTTGCAGTTTCAAGTGGGTGACAAAGTGTTTTTGAAGGTTTCACCGGTTAGAGGAACTCTGAAGTTCGGGTAGAAGGGCAAATTGTCAAGAAGATTTATTGGTCCATATGAGATTTTGAGCAAGATTGAAGACATTGCCTATAGACTTGCGTTACCATGCTCAAAAAGTATTTAACGTTTCTATGCTCAAGAAGTATGTTCCTAGTCATTCTCATGTATTACAGCGCGAGCCGTTAGAAATTCGAGAAGATGCCTCGTATGTGGAAAAGACGATCAGAATCATTGACACTAAGGAGCAAGAGTTGAGAAAACGAACTATTCATTGGGTCAAGGTACTTTGGGAAAACCACGAGCCGGAAGAAGCAACATGGGAATTGAGAGACCAAGTTATTAGGAAGTATCCACACTTGTTGGTAGAGGTAAAATTATTTTATTTGGTGGACCAAATGCCCTAAGGGGTGGAGGATGTTAGACCAAGACCCGAGTTAGTTCTACTAGCGCTAATTGAGTGAGTGTTTAGTCTTAAGTAGGTTTAGTGATTGTGGGGTTAGAATATGGTTGATTTTAGTCTCGAATATAGCTTTGGGAATTTTGAAAGCGTTTAGTGTTAGTCAGACACACTCAGAGAGGCCCTAAGTGCATGTGCAAGCGTGGGAGGATAATTCTGGTTTTTTAAATTTATTTGCGGTTTTGATTTCTTTTGAATAATTTTATTTTTATCAACAACTTTCCTATTCAGCCCGTCTGTGTTTGAAGCTTAGAAACCCAAGTTTTGGCCCAAAAGAGTAAAATTGACCTTTCACACTCAAATTTGGACAAGAAATTTTGAATTCTCAAAACCATGTCAAATTTATACTTTTCGAAAACTAGATTTTTCAAGGATCATTTCATCCTTTTTCGTCGATTTCATCCGTGGCCCACAAGATCGTGTTTTGGTCAGCGCAAGCTTTAGACCTGTTGGGACCCACTTTCATTTCACTTAAACTCATCTTCCCCCTCTCTGTCTCGGTCATTCTTGCAATTTTCACAAGAACCAGAGCTGGGAAGAGAACTTTTCTCCCTTCACTTCTCCACCTTGCATGCCCTAGCTAGAGGACTCCATTTGCAAATCTGAGACCACCCTCTTCTTCCTCTCCTTTAAAGCTTCACAAGGGACCCATTTATTTGGGGATTTTAGCTGGGTAATCTTTTCATCATCTTCACCTCTTCTTTCTTGGATAGCCATATGTGTTGGAAGTAGGTGGACCTTGTGGATAGATTTTCAAAAATTTTGACCCACTTGACTCAGGGATCAAGTATCCATAAGGTCATAAACCATATCCAGAAGGCTATAAAAGCCATTCCAGAATCCATGTCCTCAATCTCAGCCATCATGATCAGCAAATAAACCTATCAAGAAGATAGAACAGCAGCCAACAAGCATCCATAAAATCTACAACATGCAAGGAAGTAGATTATACATTTGGAGCTCGGTTATGCTCTAATGGAGAAGTTGCGTCTTTCTTTGATTACGAAACTCTTTCACGTATCAAGTAAGAGTCTCCAAGACCTTTTGATCTTCCACGCAATGACCTGCTTATCAGATTCTCTTTTCTCAAGAAAGTTGGTGGAAACCTCAAAAGAAATCCCCACTAGAAACTCCAAGGAACTAGAAGAGAACTAGAAGATAAAGAGAGGAAGTAGAGTTATGCAACAACTTGCAAAAGGGAGGGTTGGGCGTGCAATAATGGTAGTGGACGTCCAAGGGTATGGTTCCCCTTATAAAGCCCTCTAGCAACTTCCTCTCTACCTCTCTTACTAATTAAATTAGAAGTCTCACTTCCACACAAATTAGTAACATATTATTACCACTATTAGAAGTCCAACTTCAAATAGAAATAGTAACTTTTTAATTCCTTCCTTTTGGAGTCCAAGTAGGATTGGTATCTAATAAATTGGGCTAGCGTGGGGACCACTAGGGATTCCTTAGAAAGCTGGCCCCAATTGGGACACCGCGACCCCACATCTCATGTGCAATCCGGGCCCACAGTTGATTGCAAATAATACCAATATATAAATGCAATTGCACTCCAGTCCTAGGAATAGATTTAAATTACAATGAAGACCATAAACTTCCAATTACCACAAGTAGGCCCCTCCATCATTATCCATGGATCAATTGGAATAAATCTGTCCCATCCAATCTTAGATCCACATCTTATTATCCTTGAGCCCCAATTAATCACAGTGATCATCAGTACCATCTAAGTAACTTTTAATCGAGATGGGTGCGCACTTACTAATGACAAATCCATTAATTGGCACAAGGGGATAATATAGAAAGATTACATCTTGATCATTAGATATTCTCACAGTCCTACTACCACGTACCCAAGACACCGAGGTATTGACCTACAATTGGCCTCACTCATTGGTGACTCAATGCAAATGAATAGATAGAAACTTGATTTCATCAATGTCTCAGGATTGAGAACCTATTGCTAGGGAATTATGAGAGCAGACCTTAAAGTCGAGACAGTATTCATAAGGTACTTCTCATGGTCCTTCAATACATCCAATGTACCAACACTATGATCCAGAATCTTACATTCTGATGATTGAGACAAATCACACTATCTCATAGTGATCAAAGTGCTGCAACCTTATCAAATGAGATGCCCAGTCTCATCACTGGTTGTGAAGATATTTTTAAGTATAAGATTTGTGACACATGTCTTCTGTATGTGGATCTCATCCATATACATATATCACATCTAATATACTAATGGGACCCGGTTCATCTCATATGTCATATGTATTGGTCATGTGGATTAAGTAATAAATCACCATTCATCTCATGAAAGGAAAGCATGATTTTATTGATAAATAAAGAAATTAATCAATTTAATACATCAACTGATGGATTGAGACCATACAATCTAACAATATGTAAGAGCTTCAGCCCATCTTTTCCATGGAGTTCTTTGAGCCCCTAAAGAGCATGTTTTCTCAACATGCAAACCCATTTTCCAAATGGGGGTTTCGGTTATCAAAATTGTTGATTTTGAAGTGGTTTATTGGGGCTTCTTTTGCAGATTCTTGGTTCAGATGTAGAGTGGGATTTTTTAGGAGATTCTTGTGTGACTTTTGGCCAAAGGCAAGTAACCAATCTAGGATTGATAAGTGCTTGTGTGTTTTGAGTTGTATTTTTCCTTGAAAATGCATCATTGTGTTATTAAGTTTGCAATCTATGCTATTTAGACTCTCCATAGTGTTTTCCCAATCTTTTTACATGTATTGATGTTAAGTACTTTCCAAACTTCTGGATTTCTACTTGGAATTGTAAGCCTATGTTTTGTTTAGAAATTTTGGATTTGTTTTGATGAAGAATGTAGATTTAATGGCTTAGTTATGGATGCGAATGTGTGAAATGTTTGGATTGATCCCTTGGAGAGCATGGAGGCTCAGGGAATTGCAGGTGAATCAGAAATGAGAAGAAGGGAAGAAGAGATTCAGAAAATTTTACAAAGGGCAGAACGAGCATAGGCAAAAACCAGTCCGCTCGACTGACCAGGCCACTGCCTAGCGCAGGAACAGGCAGAAGCCTATCCGCTCGAGCGTTCCTTGGGTCCGCCAGAGCGACTAGGCCACTACCTGGCAGGAGTCGGGATAGAGACTTGTCCGTTCGAGGGGAACTTTTGGTCCCCTCGAGCGAACAAGCCTCTGTGTCGCGTCCGCTCGAACGAATGGATGACCGCTTGAGAGAACCTGGGCTGATTCCAGGACTGAGTTTTGTTTTCTTTCATGGGTTCTTAGGGAATAAAAACTAGACTATGTTAAGGGCTTTAGCTTGACATTGTGCAATTGGAAATCCGAAATGTATTCTAACTTCGGGGACACCAATTCGTTTTATTTTACCGACATTTGGGTTTCAATTACACAAAGGTCAATGAAAGGTCATAGCATATGCTTGATAGACTTCATGTTCGAACTTCAGTTTTGATAGAATGAATATCGTCGTGTACTCGTTTTGGATTTCAAGTATAAGCTTGTTTGAAATTTTGTTTCAAGAATCAAAAGGGATCACTTCCTAAGTTCGATATGCATATAACTTATGCTATTTTGCTAGCCGTGTCTTGCCTCGTTTTGATAAGTGATCTTTGTCACGCCCCCGAATCAGGACCTCGGGGGCGCGAATGGGATTAAGCATAATTATATTTTTCTCCCAAGATCCGCGTGTGTGAAGACAACACATTCCAACACATTCTGAATATTTTGCGGAAGCTTTCGTGGCGTTGCGACCCGGAGTCCGTGGTCATCGGATTCCGCGTCGTACTCAACATCTAGCATATAACTATTATATCAAGAACCATATCAGACTAGAGTAACCATCACAACAAAGTATAGAGCTGACAGTAACAGGATATTACATTCCCATATATGTTCAAGTTACAATTATCAATGTACATTAATTAAGAGTCCCAAGAAAAGGCTAATAAAAGCCATACAATAACAAGCTAATAACCACTACCCATATGTGACGCAACTCCGGTGTCAAGTTCAATGTCTACATGACATAGGCGACAAAACAACCTGCAAAACATGGCTCCACAACCAACAAAAGCACTCATCTCGGGACGAAGAAGTCTGGACCTGAGTACCAAAAGTAGTGGGTCAGACACGACGGTCTGGCAGGTGGATGAAAAGATAATAAATATACTGAAGAATAAAACATATGGTAAATCATGTTATTTGATCCAATGCTGCATATAATTAAACGGTTGCAAAATCGTGGATCTCTGACAAAACATGTATTCGTTTCAAGCATGGGTAAAACATGAAAATCTAACAAAACATATGTTCATTTACTTCATCTATAAAAGCATAGATATTTGACAATCGGGTGTTCGTCTAAAACATGTATAAATGTAGAGGTCTGGCAAAACAAACGTTCATTTGAGACTTAGGTGAAAGCATAAGTATTCAACAAACCGGGTATTCATTTAAAACGTGTGTAATCATAGAAATCTAGCAAATCCAATGTTCATTTGAAACATATGTAAAAGCATGCGTATTTAACCAATCGGGTATTCATTTAAAACATGTGTGTGTACAAGGAACAGGAAACAATATAACAATAACTGAATTTACCTTGGAGAATATTAACACCTGTTTAAATAATAACTTTCATAAAAGAAATGAATCATTTATCGGAAAACAAATAAGCAATATAAAACATGTCAGGTATCCAAGGAATCGGGAACTAACAAGATGGCAATCACACAAAGCTAAGTCCTCTATCACCAAAGTGACAAGAGTACAACGAGACGTTGGTCTCAGTCACACAAGGTGAGGAGATTCAACGTTTGTTTGTCTTGGAGCATGAGCTGGTACTTGTTCTCATCAAAGGTGATGGTTAATGAAGCTGCCATTGTTAGTTTTTGGAAAACTTCTGAAACAAGACCATATCCATTAGTAATCACAAGAATATGGTGATCATAAATGGAAAATACTATGGTTTCGCCTTTTCAAGTCGCCCAAGGGGACATGGCCCAGCCCAAGCAATATGAGGAAGGCAGAAAAGCCATAGAGGGCACAATTGTTCTGAACGCAGGTAGGGTCAGCTCAGAATGAGCGTCCCAGTGACTGCTAGAAGCAATTGTGAACCTTAATTCAAATTACCGAGAAGCAAAGCTCACTCAAGGTAAAATGATATAAGGTTGAGATACAAATGTGTCGGTTGCGAATACAGTAGACCCGAAAGGGCGTACTAGCACCGCTAGGCACAAATGTTGCAAATCGCATCCTTGGAAAGGACACGAGATGGGATTTTTGAAAGGTCAAGATTGGATTCATAGGAGAGAGCAAATGGTATTCCAATCCGAAAATGAGCTCAACATTTCTGCGAGCTCGAAAGTCCGAAAAGGAAGGAACCAGGATTTCTCAAATATGAATCCAAAAGTGACGGAAGTTTTTTTTTTTTTGAAAGTGTCAAGATTGGACTTTATAGAAGAGAGCAAATGGTATTCCAATCCGAAAATGAGTTCAACATTTCTGCGATCTCGAAGTCCGAAAAGGAAGGAACCAGGATTTCTCAAATATGAATCCAAAAATGACAGAAGTTTTTTTTTTCTTTTTTTCTTTGAAGATTTTTTTTTTTTTTTTTTTTAAGAGTTCACATAGATCTCCAATTCGATCTTATGAAACCTCAGTTGATAGATCAGCCCCCAGGTAAGGGTAGGATTACTTAATGAACCCGTTTGGAGGACCCTTTGCCTAGAACAGTCTAGCTGTCTCCACACTCTGGACAAGGCTTTTCTTAGATCCACTTTGGTCAAAGAACGCAATTGGTGCAACCTTAGTGGCTTTTTTTTGGAAAGATTTTTTTTTTATCATGGATTCATAAAAGAGAGCGAATGGTGTTCCATTCCGAAAATGGGTTCAACATTTCTGCGATCCCGAAGTCCGAAAAGGAAGAAACCAAAGTTTCTCAACTTAAACCCAAAAGAGGAAAATCTGAAAAAATTTTGTAAATCAGATTTTGTTTTTTTTTTTTTATGGATTCATAGAAGAGAGCGAATGGTGTTCCATTCCGAAAATGGGTTCAACATTTCTGCGATCCCGAAGTCCAAAAAGGAAAAAACCAAAGTTTCTCAACTTAAACCCAAAAGAGAAAAATCTGAAATTTTTTTTTTAAATCATATTTTGTTTTTGATTTTTTTTTTTTTTTTATGGATTCATAGAAGAGAGCGAATGGTGCTCCATTCCGAAAATGGGTTCAACATTTCTGCGATCCCGAAGTCCGAAAAGGAAGAAACCAAAGTTTCTCAACTTAAACCCAAAAGAGGAAAATCTGAAAATTTTTTGTAAATCAGATTTTGTTTTTGATTTTTTTTTTATGGATTCATAGAAGAGAGCGAATGGTGTTCCATTCCGAAAATGGGTTCAACATTTCTGCGATCCCGAAGTCCGAAAAGGAAAAAACCAAAGTTTCTCAACTTAAACCCAAAAGAGAAAAATCTGAAAAAAAAATTTTAAATCAGATTTTGTTTTTGATTTTTTTTTATGGATTCATAGAAGAGAGCGAATGGTGCTCCATTCCGAAAATGGGTTCAACATTTCTGCGATCCCGAAGTCCGAAAAGGAAAAAACCAAAGTTTCTCAACTTAAACCCAAAAGAGAAAAATCTGAATTTTTTTTTTTAAATCAGATTTTGTTTTTGATTTTTTTATGGATTCATAGAAGAGAGCGAATGGTGTTCCATTCCGAAAATGGGTTCAACATTTCTGCGATCCCGAAGTCCGAAAAGGAAGAAACCAAAGTTTCTCAACTTAAACCCAAAAGAGGAAAATCTGAAAATTTTTTGTAAATCAGATTTTGTTTTTTGATGATTTTTTTTTAGAAACAAGAAAGACTGGAAATAAACTCAAAAGAAGAAATTTCCAAGAATCCCATCTCATGTGGTTTTTTTTTTTTTTAGATGCAAGATCCAACATAGGCCACCAACTAAAAAGGAGCCAAAAGGAATCTAAGCACATGTTCATCAAATGAACGAGTCCCACCGGGTGTGCCAGCTTGATGGTCCCGGCTTTTGTCTTTTTCCAAAGCTGCCTCCGCCCCGGGGCTGACGGGGTATGGTGGAGGGAAAAAGGAAAAGCGGGCATCAGGTTTTTTTGTACGGGTATGCCAATTTCTCTTTTATACTTGGAATTTAGAAATGGTGATCCGGAGATCCACCTTCACAAGTAAAAAGGGAAATGAAACTTTTTTCTAGTTTTCCATTGCATACATATTTTAATAAAAGAGACAGTTTTTTTTTTATTTTGCCGTAAAAGGCGATTTTTTGGCATTTATAGCCGATTTTTGGCGTTTATAGCCGATTTGTGGCGTTTATAGCCGATTTACAATTCTCATCAATAATGAAAGACAAGAGTTGTGGTTTTTTGTCTCTTTAAAAAAAATACAATTTACAACAGAAAAGTAAGAAAAAGGAATCTAACTTCTCATGCGATTGTGGGAGGGCTCGTTCAGATCGATGGTCGTGAGTCATGTATGGGCTCCGCCATCGTCCTTCAGATGAGAACATAGTGCTTGATTTCTTGGCTTGGCTCCAACCTCAGATTTTTAGAGGATAAGGACCAAGATAAGGTCCTATATCCGGTAAAAGGCTGAGTAGACGGGCTAAAAAGCCGCATCTAGCCATGTTGGATAGAAGGATAGGTGGTCTTTGAGGGGGGGTGGCCCCCCAAGGGGCTTCAATCACCTTGTTGAACTTGTTGCAGCAGAGTTTTCTTGAAGGAGCAGGGTTGTAGAGATTTCTCCAAGGATTTTTGAATGATTTTCTGGCTCTTTCTGTGTGTGTCCCCCCTTTTCTCATCTCCTGGAATGCTTGGAGAGGACTCCTATTTATAGGCCTTTTGGTAGCCTTTAGGAGTGATTTATGAGCCTTTATGGTAATAAAGCTCATTAAGGGAGGAGTTACAAGTTTAATTGCTTTTTGTTTTGTAACTCCTGACCCTTGGATTTCATTGGCCGGAGGAGAGTCATGGGCATTTAATCGCCTTTAATCTCCATTATGTTAGGAGTTTCATGGCTTGAATGCCGTGATTGCTTGGACTTGTAACTCCTGAACGGAGGCTTCTGATTGGGCCGTTCAAGATAATGGGTTAATGACCGCATTAACTTGCCATAAACGGGCCAATTGATTGCACTAAGTGGCCACCTTGGTAGCTGAAGAGTCGCGGGCCATGTTGCGTCTCTTGGAATTCCCTTTGCGATGATCATCGATGGATCCTTATGTAAATCAACATCAGATGATCATGTAGTTTCAGACATTGGTTGATACCAGCGGGCCGGCAGCATCTGTCCAGTCGATTTCGCGATCGGGCGGGCAGAAAGTGCACTTTTTGGTTGTTCAGCTGGCGATCAACGAAGTTTTTGAAGTTCTTGGAAGGATTCCTGTGATCTTGGCGAATATCGGCGAATTTGGAGCCTCAAAAGTCTGAATCTGGAAAAATCACAGGGACAGAACAACTCGTCTCGCGAAAATGGACGAAACGGGGGGTCCCGGGGCGAAATCGGCGCCCCGGACCTCCCAGGGTCGCCGGCCCCATGGTCGCCGGCGACCATGGCCCAGGGTCGCAGGCCTGGCCCAGGGTCGCGGGGCTCTGCGACCCTGGGGGGAAAATTGCTTCCCGGGGCCCGTTTCTGGCCGTTTTTCGTCGTTTTTCGCTTCCGTTTTTTTTGTTTGTTTTCTATGACATTTCTCCACATTTTTGGCTTGATTTACCTCTGAAAAACATGATGAGAATCCTTGCAAATTGGTTTGCAAAGTTTCCGATTTTCCGGGAAAAGCCGAGCACAGAACTGCTGATTTTCCGCCAGAAGCTGAAACAGGGTCAAACGATGTCGGAATGACCTGAAATTTGAGGTGAAGCTTCTTGAGCATTAAATAAGACTAACCATGGGCTTTCGTTTGAGTTTTGAAGCCGTTTGGGGTCATGCAAATGCTTGCCTTTGATTTCACCGCGAGGGAAATGCCGAGCTTTGACTTTCGGTCAAACGATGTTCGATTGACCTGAAATTCGACGTGTGACTCCCTCATCAGTAGATAAGACCAACCATAAGCTTTCGTTTGAGTTTTGAAACCATTTGGAGTCATGCAAACGCTTGCCTTTGTTTCTCCTGCGAGAGAGATGCTGAGCTTTGACTTCTGGTCAAACGATGTCCGATTGACCTGAAATTCGACGAGGAGCCTATTGGAGTCATTTTGAGATGATCCGCAAGCTCTGAATTGGGTGCCATGGTCCCGGGGTGCTCTGCCGCTGGTAGGCTTGATTCAGCCGTTGGAGAGTTGATGATGGGTCAAACATTGCTGGTTTGACTTGAGACTTGACATGGAGCCTTTTGGACATATTTTGAGAACATCCATAGGCCCTGATCGAAGATTTGGTGTCTCCGATTCTGTCGCCGCCGGGAGCGCTTGTTTAGCTGTTGGAGAAGTGAAGCTAGGCCAAATGATGTCGGAATGGCCCGAAACTTCATGTGTACCTCTTCTTTTGGTTGTTTTGAATGACCTTGCAGTTTTTGTTTGATTCTGACAAGATCTGATGCTTGAAGTGGCGCCTGCCTATTTTTGGTAGGATGCAGCTCCGTGTAGCTTTTGGTGTGAAGAGGCAAAGTGACATTTTTGGTGTCAACAAATGCCCCCTCGAGGTACAGCGACGATATAGCTTTTGTAGTCGATGTGCCTCGAAGAGAATCTTGAAGAAGAGCTTCTGACTTGACCAAGAGTCTTTGAGCATTTTTTTTATGGAGTAGCCTTTTGAGCTTCCAGGGGATTTTATGGTAGTGAGAGGGATCACGTACCACCTTAAGGCAAGATTTTGAGAATGACATTTGGATTTGGATTTGGTTTTGGTTTTTTGGTTTTGATTTTGACCTTGTGACCTAACAAGCTGTATGTGGCAGGTTAGGGGGTCAGGTTTGTGGTTTTGATTTTGACCTTGTGACCCAACAAGCTGTATGTGGCAAGTTAGGGGGTCGGGTTTTGATTTTTGGTTTTGGTCTTGTGACCTAACAGGCTGTATGTGGCGAGTTAGGGGACCATGGTTTGGTTTTTTGGTTCACTCTTTGGGACAATTTTGGGTCCATTGGAGTGGTTTGGGCTTTTGTGGAATGTCAATTTCAAGATTTTGGCTTAATTTGGTTCATGAGGTGAGATGGTTTTGGATCTTGGAAGCTCATGAGGCTTGGAATTTTTGTATGGTCCAATCAACTCAAAAGAGAGGCATGGAACCATTTTTTTTTGTATGCTCTTGGTAAGAGGAATTTTGACTAAAAGCCACTTTTAGTGCCTAGGTGGTCAAACCTGGCTCATATGGGCTAACCCATGGGACCTTAAGCTTTGGAGGATGGCTTAGATCTCATATGGTGTCATTTTCATAAAGAATATCTAAAGATATCTCTTTTGAGTGGGGAATATCTAAAAATATCTTTACTTTGAGAGATTTTCTCAAGTTTTCTTGATTTTGGGAAAGATTCTCTCAAAATATCTTTCTTTGGGAGAGAATTTCTCAAAGGATCTTTGTTTTGGGAGAGAATATCCCAAGTTTCCTTTTCTTTTGGGAAGGTTGCTAATTTTTAGCACTTACCTCCTTGCTTTTCTCTTGTTTCCTCTTTTGGTTTGCTCTCTTTTATAAAAGCAATTGAGGTGGGATCTCTTGCTCCTATTGCTTTCTTTTTGCAAAAGTCTTCAAGAGTTGCTCTAAGATCAAGAATCCTCCTTCTTCAAGAGTCTTCAAGTTCTTCTTTCTTCTCCATCCATGGCTTCAAGTAAGTTTTTTATTTCTTTTTACAAGAAATTCCATGTAAAGAAAGTTTCATCATTTTTTTTTTCTCTCTTTTTTTTTTTCTTTTTGCACGTGTTCTTTTCTTCTTTTTTTCTTTTTTTTTCTCTCCTTTTTTTTTTTTTTTTTCTGCTGTACGGACATGTCCGTACAGCTTTGGGCCGTACGGCCTGTGGGCCAGCCCATAAATTTTTTTTTTTTTTTTTTTCTTTTTTTTTTTTTTTTTTTTTTTTTTTTAAAAAGAACTTTCCTTTCTCCCCTTTTTGTATCATCATGATAATGAGGTTTCATGCATTTCAAGATGTTTATGCATTTTTTTTTTTTTTTTTTTTTTTTTTTGATGCATCAAGATAGAAGGCTAGAGTTTCTATGTTAAGTCAACATGAATTTTGACTTAGACAAAGTTTGATTTTGACCAAGTTGGGTTGGAATTGGTCAAATTTTGTCAAGGTTTTCCTAGCATCTAGTGCATGATGATTTTCTTTTATGCATGATTTTTGGTAAATTGAATTGGGAGCATGATGATGATGCACACCTGGAAATCTTTTGCAAGTCTTGAGATTTGAAGCTCGCAGCAATGTTGAGCTCTTTCTTTAGTCTTGCGGGGGTTTCGAGGAGCTTTTTTGCAAGTTTTGGGATTTGAAGCTCGCAGCAATGTTGAGCTCTTTTCCGATTCTTGCTGAAATTTGAGAAGACTGTCTTGATCTCGCAGCAATGTTTGAGTTCGAGTCTTCTTTGAGAATCCTTCATTGATCATGAGCTCGCAGCGATGTTGAGCTCATCTTCAGGCTTCCTTTCTTTTCGGGGTGATTCCCTTTTCTTCGGAATTGCCCCGGAGTCATGCCAAAATTTCGCTAGGATTTTTTTTTTAGCAAAATTCTGTCATTCTGTTGATTGATTTTTTTTTTATCTTTGCAGGTAGTTCCTCCAGAACGAACAAGGGTAAGAAGCCCGTTACCGATACACCTCGTCGATCTGCCAGATCTTCCAATGCTGCTGTACAGCAGGCTTGGGAGAAGGTCCATTATGTGGAGAGAAACTTGGAAGAGTGTGACTCGCTCAACCGAGATGAGATGAGACAGCGACTGATCGGTCTCAAGGATGAGGAGTTTTACAAGATTATGGCAAGCAATCGTCCTTGGGTCATGGACGATCAGAGCGTTGTGCCCAAGCCTACCTTTTTCTTTGGTGATGCAGCTCCTGATGACTCGTCATATCAAAGGAGATGCTTTCAGTTCTCTTACACAGCCGATGGTGAGGAGAGAACTATTTCTACCCGGTCGCCTTTTGATCGTACTATTTCGATCATGAGTCTTTCTCCCACTTGCTCTAAGAGAGAAGATCCTCCAAGCTGGGTAAAGAGGACCACTGTGATCAAGACCGGGGTTTTTGTTGGCGGTCCTTCTGGTTATGCAGAGAAGTCGCCTGTCCGTCTGGACATGTTGATGCCGGCCAGCGGCTACCAAGGATCTGATCATCCATCGGTTGATTTGAGACCGGTGGGCCTTGGCATTTTCAGGGGCGATGGCAGCAATTGGGTGAAGCCTTTTCGACTTCGTGGCCGTTTCAGTGTTGACTCGGGCTGGGAGTCGTGGACTGATCACATCCTGCAGATCGGCGGTGCCATTCTGAAGGAGGCCGAGATTTTTGATGCGGATCGCGCTTTTAGGCAAACCGTATTTTTCTCCGATGAGGCTTTTATGGCCATGCTGGAGTCCTTCCTTCCACAAACCAACACCTTCATTGTTACGAATGGTGAGATTGGTTTTTCTTTGAAGGAGCTGAGTGCCATTACCGGGTTACCCATCCTCGGCAAACTCTGAGGAATTTATGCCGATTGACAGCGTCCTTGAGGAGCAGTCTGAGGAGTTCAGGCTTTTGTACTTTCAGCTCGTCGCCTTCTACGATTTTTTGAGGGAGAAGGAGGGCTTGAAAGTCCGGTGTAGCAGTTTGGAGGAGTTTCAGCTCTTTGTCTCCAAACTTTTTTGGCGACGAAGAATCTTCTGAGAGTATGACCCAGGAAGCCAAGACTAAGAATCCGGGGAAGAAGATTACTGCCATGCGAGAGAATTTGAAGAACTTTCTCACAAGTACAGACGCCGTTTGCTCCGACATTGCGCTGCGGAGAGACGTTGCTGCGTACCTCACTTATTGGCTGGGTGAGGCTGTTTTTGCTGGAGGAGACGGAACACACATCAGGCCGCATTGTATATTTCCGGCTTGTCAGATGGCGTTCGGAGAGCAGTTGGCTTTGGTGCCTGCTCTTTACTCCTATTTGTGCACCGAACTGCAGGCTGCTGCTTTTCTGGTTCGGCTTGGGCTTCCTATGAATAGGGTATTTTCAGCCCATATTTTTTATTCGTGGTATGTGTACCACTGTCCCGGCTTCCACCGTTTGGGCGCTGCTCAGGATGATGACCCTTTTATGATTCGGTTGGCTAGGGGAAAAGCCGTTTCCGATTCACTTTTGTCTGCCCGCTTGAGAATCCGACGATTCAGGGATGTCGAGATTGGGCAATCTTCAGTAAAGCTTTCTCCAGATTTGCGGAAGAAGGCTTTTGATTTTGGTGTCTCCCGAGATTCTACCAGGGCGGGATCGGGAAGACACTATTCTTTGACCAACGCAGAGAAGAGGTGGCTTTTAAACATACGTGTTGGCACGATGGTGTACCGCAGACATCTTTTTGTTGATATCCAGCCGTATGTCCTTTCGCGTTTTGCGTTGCAGTTAGGCTTCTCTCAAGGCGTTGTTGGAGCGCCTTCGAGCATGGTGAAGCGTTTTGGAGGTTTGCAGGACGGGAGAAATGCATGGGCTTTCTATAGTGCGGAGGACACTACTGCCATGATTTCCTATCCTGAGTTGCCCATTTTCCGGACTGCTGGCTTCACGAAGTGGTTCGTGGAGAGCTTTGCTGTGTACCGAGGGCTTTCCAAGAAGGAGCTGAATGTCAAGCAATCTCCTGGGAAGGGTCTTGGTAGATCAGATGGCGTCCGTCGAGGGGAAGTTTTGTTCTTCCTTTCTGGAGAGAAGCATAGGATAGGCTTTCTCGAGGAACAGGATGCCATTAGATCCGGAGCCGCACAAGAGATACCTGCTGAGGTCTTGAGACAGCTTGTCGCGACCCCGGACCGGGAATCCCAATCCGGGATCGGGACCATTAGTGTGTGATGATTATTCAAGAGGATTACCCACATCCTCAAGATAATCTTATTTAATTTCCCACAGGTGTCCGCGGTGAGGATATCAAAACTTTGCATGGATATTTCTTTTTAATGCAGAAGCGTGTAGCAAATCAAATAGTTAGACTATCTCTAGTCATGCAAGCATTTACATCAATATCAAACTGTATCAGAAAGAGCAATGATATATAGCAATGTTTCCCAAAAGTTGTTAAAGTTAGACAAGTTATCATTTAGTTACAATCCCCAAAATTAGAGGCCAACAAAGGCCAATATTACAAAATAATAACCCAAAGAATAGTTAACAAGTCCTTCCCACAATGTTACGCCTCTTGGCAACCCGATGTCTACATGACATCGTCAGCACGCCACTCAACTAGAGGCTGCAGCTCACCTACCGCCTCCTCCGGCTCCTCCTCAAGGAAACCGGCAACGGGACCTGAGTACCAAAGCAAAGGATCAGACACGACGGTCTGGCAAGAGAATGACAAGATACAACAACAATAATAGAGGAAATCTCTTGAAAAGCATATAAATCTGTTTAAGCAAGAACTCTCATAAAGCAGGTAAATCATTTGCTATAAAACAAGTAAACAAGATAAAACATATGAGGTAACCAAGGAATCGGGAATAACAAGGTGGCAATCACATAAGGCTAAGTCCTCTGTCACTAAAGTGACAACAGTATCACGGGACGTTGATCTCAGTCACACAAGGTGAGGAGAAACAACGTATACATATATACAATATAACTATACGGGAACGGGACCACGGTAGCGAACCGGGTATCGGGACGGGGCCACGGTGGTAAACCGGGCATCGGGATCCAAACTGCAGCTGGCGGGACGGGAGAGGGATTTCCAAGTCAGTGGATCAGACTGACATGGTATCCAAGCTTAGTGATGCCGACTCATAGGATAAAACCAATCGAGACATATGCAAGTAAATCAAGTACAGTAGATAAACGGGTAAAACGGGGTGCTCAAGGGCACACTATCATTTCATGTCGGGCAATGCATTTCGGGACAATTAACTGTTACTAATGTAACTCCAATGCTTTCGGGAAAACAAGTCATGTAATACAAGTCTTGGAAACGAGGTGAAATAACGAGTTATAACACATTTCGGGTAAAATACCAATTTCAAAATCTATTTAAGTGAATAGGGGTCCCGTATGTCTATTGTAGTCCTTACTTGGTACTCCGTGAGTTTGAAGACATTCCGGGCTCCTTATTCACTTTTATGATTTTTCAAAGTTTCGGATGACATCTTTGTGATATGGTTTCTTTCTCGGATGGCATCAACAATGCCTAGTGAATCCCTTTCGATTGACAAAGCTCAACGCTCGAACGAACCGGAGAGTTCGTTCGAGCGGGGAGCTTTTCGAAATCTGGGAAATTTCGGTTAGCTGGCGGTTAGCCGCCGATGCATTCGGCGGTTAGCCGCTGGGTAACCGTGGAGCTGACCGAATTTCAGGTGAGAATTCTGATGCTCTCGGGAAAAGGAACCGTGATTGTGCGGTTGGCTGGCGGTTAGCCGCCGATGGGTTCGGCGGTTAGCCGCTGGCTAACCGTGAGGCTGACCGCGTTTTCAGGTGGAAAATGATGCTCTCTGGAAAAGTCACCGCGGTGCGCGGTTAGCTGGCGGTTAGCCGCCGATGCATTCGGCGGTTAGCCGCTGGCTAACCGTGAGCTGACCGCCAGTTACGAAAATGCTCACTGAGTCCAGTTTTGAGTCATTTTCCTCCTCAAAACCATCTTCCTCACATCCACAAAGTCCTTACAATAACATTGAGCTAATAGTTCCTCCAATGCCTCTCTTTATACTTCTCCAAATCCTCATTAAGAGTTCTCTCCATCACTTCTTCCATGTCAAATCCAATGCAAATAAAAGAGAAGTAAACCATTTCACCAACATTCATCTAAGCTATCACAAGAACAATAAATGCTCTACCAACATGTTTATAAAACATGAATGAGGCTATTAAGATATCTTATGAGCATTTATTCCAAAACAAAACACATTAATGATAATATGGAAAATCCATAAATACTAAGCCAAACCATTTCAACTTAAAAACATTCAAGCATTCACTTGCCTCTAATCCAAGCTAGCTGAAACAAGTCTTTGATCACCTCTATTGCTCAAAGCCAAGCTACAATCAAAAATCCCCAAAACAACCCTAAAATGGGTTACACCAAGCTTGAAAATGAAAGAGCTTCCAATAATGCACATGTAGAATCTCAATGACTAGAGGAACACTAATCTAAGAGATGGAAATGATCACTTACTTGGATGACCTTCAAATGAAGAGGAATAGTTCAAAGAAGATCTCAATGTTGATGAATCCCTCCACAAATAGTATCAATGGAAAGCTTGTGAGATGAGGGAGTGATTGGTGAGTTCCAATGCTTGATCTATGAACTATTGATATGGCTTGGAGATGAAGAAGCAAGAAGAAGAAGAAGAAGCAAGGGAAACCCTAGACTCAAATGTGTGCTGGAGCAAATGGAGAGTGAATGAGAAAGAAAGAGATGGGTTCTCTTTGTTAACAAGGGAGGCTTGGGTCCCACAACTTAAGTCACTAGTTGGGCTGAAATCATCTCTCTCGGGTCCTCGGATGAATTCGACGAAGAAGGAAGAATTGTTCGTCGAAATATCTACTTTCCAAAAAGTGTATGTTTCGCGGGTTTCGAGAATATCAAGCTTTGGGTACAGACTTGGTGTGCAAATGACTGTTTTGCCCTCTAGGCTATGAAATCGGTTTTCGGGGTCTCGAATGAATACGGGATCAACATGAAAGTTGTTGAGATCTACAAGATGCATGCAACGGGCCAAAAACACAATTCACAACAAATCGGGAAATTCCTCGAGAAAATACAAAGCCGAAAAGGGAACCCCCAAAGGGCCCCACAAGAAATCCAAAACACACAAAGTAGCCCAAAACAAAAATCAAGGTTAAATCTAAACCCAACTTAACCAAGAATCACTAATCAAGCTTAGCACTAACACGCAACTTAATTAGCACTAATCGGGATCACTCGGGTCGGGGTCTTACACAGCTCGAGGAGGAGGAAGCCGAGATCGACACTTGGATGCAAACAGAGCGAATGAAGGCTTCCATGGGGTCCACTGGTAGGAGCGGGTCGTCCAGTGAGGAGCCAAGTGGAAGTCCTGACTTTGACAGTGAAGCAGGTACTTCGAGTAGACCGGCTCGTAGAAAAAAGAGGAGGAGAGGACAGCGTCGCACAGAGAGACGCCACGAAGACTTTCCTGATCTGGAAGTCCCTCCTACCATTGCTGAGGAGGTATCAGGAGATGCTGATGAGCCTCCAGAGAAGAGGAGTCGTGAAGAAGAGTCCGCTGATGTTGGTATGATTTTCCTTCTTCTCTATTTTCGCTTCTTTCCTTTTATGAGGGATTTTTTTTGATCTGTTGTTTTCTTTCTTTTGCAGAAGATGAAAACTTGGTGATGCCCGAGGTTCCTGCCGATGAGGCGGTGATGGATCTAGTTGCGGCATCTGAAGAAAAGTTGAGGGACTCTGGGGAGGACCCAGAATCTCCACCTGGTATGAGGATGATGATTTTTTTTTTTTTTTTTTTTGAATTTGCTGACACATATTTTTGTTTTCTTGTCAGCTGACTTGCCAGAGGGTTCCGACTTCGAGCCATCTATGGATATGGCTTTCGACGATGCTTCGGATGAGCAAATGGAGATAGAAAGTAATCCGCCCATCATGGAAGAAGGTATTTCATAGTGATAATCTTGACATTGATTTTTTTTTTGACAAGATCATATTCATACCTTTTTGTGTTTGGCAGATTTTGAAGTGACAGAAGAGAGTCCATCGCTTCCTTCAGAGCCAGAGCCAGGGATGCCAGAAGTTGACCCAGTAATTGGGACTTCTCCAGCCAATTCTGACGCGGCAGAGGCTAGACCTTATGTTGAGATTCCTTCTCCAGCGGCCCCGATTGGAAAGTGTTCTATTGTTACTCTTCCGATGGGACATGACTTGGGCAGCCAATCGACAGAGAAGGGTGAGTCTTCATCTGGCCCATCTCTTCAGTATGCGAAGAAGGTGGTGATGCGGGTTTTGAGTTCTTGGATTGAGACCCTCCTTTCTGGACACTTGGATGTTGCACGTAGCAAGATTCCGCATGTGAAAGAGATTCTCAAAGATGCTGAGGAAGATATTGGTCTGGATGTTACGGACGCCCGGGCGATCGTTGATAAGATCATTGCATTAGGCGACGGATGGTTTGAGACCATCAGCTATCCTGATGACAAGTTCTTCCAAGAAATGTTCCTGAACCCTGCTGAGAAGGCTCAATCGGATTTGAAAGAGACTACACAGGGCAGGAAGCAGCTGGTTCGGGAGAGGAACCGAGCGGAGTTAGACATCATCAGGCTGCAACATGACCTTAGCATCCTTGATGGAGAGGTTGAGGAGGCAAGGAAGCATCTCGAACACCGAAAGGCCCAAGTCGCCAGTACGTGGTCCGCCATAACAGAGGCTCGTGACAGGGAGAGTGCTTTGATTCGCCAAGTTGCAGAGGCCGATCAGATTCTCAATAGGAAGGCTAGAGAGAATGAACGATGGCAGACTGCACGGGATAGTCTTCCTGGTGTAGCAGAAGGGATAGAGCCTTCTCCAGCTACTCATGGCAGATTCTTGAAGAAGCGTGCCTTGGAGACTCTAACGGATGAAGCCAAGAGTTTGCTTGAGGAACTGAAAGCTTGGCTGGAGGGCATTTTTGGCTGAGACCCCTCTTTCTCTCTTTTTATATACCACATGTATTTTTTTTTGTATACATTTTTGTAGTGCTTGTGAACACTTTTCTTTTCTTCTTTTTTTTGGTACCACATGTATTTTTTGGTACTTTCTTTTTTTTGTTTTCCCTACGCTCACTTAAATATTGTGATTAAAGTGATTGCTAAATGGGATGTGATCAAAAGTTTGTCATTTTGTGAGAAATCTTTTGACAAATGATTGTTTTGGCATGGGAGCCAGTTTTTGAGACATGTTTTGGCATGGGAGCCAGATTTTGTTCACGGCATGAAAGCCAAATTTCGGGTGGCATCTATAGCCGGATTTGGATGGCATCTATAGCCGGTTTGTTTTGAAAACCAGTTTGTTTTGAAAACCAGTTTGTTTTGTTGGCATGAAAGCCGGGTTTCTGTTTTGGTTGGCGTAAAAGCCAGGTTTTTTTTTTTATGATGGCATGAAAGCCGAATTTTGAGGTGGCATGAAAGCCAAATTTGGGTTTATGGCATGAGAGCCAAAATTTTGAGATGGCATGAAAGCCAAGATTTGGTTTGTGGCATGAGAGCCGGTTTTGTTTTTGGTGTAAGAACCAGATTTTGTTTTTGGCATGAAAGCCGAAATTTCTTTTTGGCATGGAAGCCAGATTTTTTGTTTTTGGCATGAAAGCCAGATTTTTTTTTTTGAAAACCGAGTTTTGTTTTGTTGGCATGGAAGCCGAATTTTGATTTTTGGCATGAAAGCCGGATTTTTGATTTTTTGGCACCGGATTTTTGATTTTTTGGCATGAAAGCCGGATTTTTGGCATGGAAGCCGGGTTTTTTGGCGTGAAAGCCAGGTTTTTGGTTTTCAAAAATGCAAGTATCGACTAAAAAGTCGCCTCCCCGCTGAATGGTATTGCAAGTATCGATGGAATGTCGCCTCCTTGCTCATTCGGTTGCGAGTATCGATGGAATGTCGCCTCCTCGCGGATTTGGGTGCAAGTATCGACTAAGCGTCGCTTCCCTGCTGAATGGTATTGCAAGTATCGATGGAATGTCGCCTCCTTGCTCATTCGGTTGCGAGTATCGATGGAATGTCGCCTCCTCGCGGATTTGGGTGCAAGTATCGACTAAGCGTCGCTTCCCTGCTTTTGTCTTCAAAAATTTTGTTTTGTGGGTATCGATGGAATGTCGCTTCCCCACGATTTTTTGAAGTTTGAGGTTTTTTCGAACCTTTGTTTTGTTTTTTTTTTTGTTTGTTTTAAAATTTGGGTTGTGGATATCAACTGGAACGTTGCGTCTCCACGATTTTTGAAACTTTGGGATTTTGGAAGTATCGAATGGGGTTCGCATCCTTCCGATTTTGGGTTTTGCAAGTATCGACTGAACGTCGCTTCCCTGCGGTTTTTGAAAAACCATTTTTTTGTTTAAAGACTCGAGGGTCGTAAATTTTGACTCAAAACCATTTTGGTGGTAAAAGTCGAGGTGGACTAGGGCTGAAATCCCTAGGTCCTGATTTTGTTTCAAACCATGAATTTTGGTTTCAAGGATCGAAAATTTTGGTCAAGTTTGGGAAGAAGCTCCTAAACTTGGATTTTTGGATTTGCTTTTTTTTTTTTTTTTTGAACAATGAAACGATGAAAGAAACATTGTTTTGAGGGGTTTTTTTTTAGAAATTTCAACAAGAGGATGAAAATTCCAAAAGCAGTGGGTTTGACGAGCAGATACCTAGGAATAGGCTTTGGCCGTGCAGGCGTCGCTCTGACCCGATGGAAGAAGCCTTCAAGGGTAGTACCGCTTCAAGAACTTCCCATTGATGGGCAGCATACATCTGTCACCCTCCATGTTTAGAAGAGCGTATGCGCCGTTGGAGAAGACTTTGTCGATGACGAAAGGTCCCTCCCATTTTGGTTCAAATTTGCCTTTGGATTTGTTGGCAAAAACCATTGGTCTTTTTACTGTAAGAACCAAGTCTCCCTTTTTGTAGGCGCGTTGCCTGACCTTCTTGTCAAAAGATCCTGCCATGCGTGCTTGGTAGAGTTCAATGCTTTGTAGAGCTTCGAGCCGTCTCTCATCGAGGTTATCCAGCTCTTGGAGTCTCAATTTGACATTGCTTTCTTGCGTCATGTCATTTTGTAGAGATACCCTTAAGGAAGGAATTTGAACCTCCAAAGGGACAACAGCTTCGCATCCATAGACCAAGGAGAATGGTGTGCTATGGGTTGGTCCTCGAACGGTGGTTCGATAGGCCCACAAAGCTTCAGGCAGTTTGTCGCCCCATTCTCTTTTGTGACTAGAGACCATTTTCTTGAGGATTTTGCAGAGCGTCTTGTTGAAGGCCTCTGCTAGTCCATTCGCTGCCGGATTGTACGGAGTTGAAGGACAACTTTGGATTTTGTATTTGTCACAGAACCTGTAGAATCTGTGATCCCGGAATTGCGGTCTGTTATCATGGACGAATCTTTTAGGTATGCCGAAGCGACAAATGATGTTGGTGCGCAAGAACTGAAGGACTGATGACGTCTTCATTTCACTAAGCGCGAATGCTTCTGACCACTTGGAGAAATAATCCGTAGCGGCGAAGATGAAGCGATGACCTTTGCTCGATGGAGGGGAGATAGGACCTATGATGTCCATACCCCAGGCTTCAAAAGGCCATGAGATTGCTGTAGGATGTAGCCATTCCGGAGGCATGTGGACATAATCTCCATGAACTTGGCATTGTTGGCAGCGCTTAGCAAATTGCATTGCATCAGCCACCATGGTAGGCCAATAATAACCTAACCTTTTTATCTGATCGTAGAGCTTAGGCCCAGCCTGATGGGCTCCACAAAGACCAGCATGTACTTCTTTGAGTGTTCCCTCAGCCTCTTGTTGTGACAAGCAGCGTAGAAGTACTCCATTGTAGGATTTTCTATACAGCATTTTTGAAGGAATATCCAAATGAAAGTTTGGGGCTCGTCTTTGGATGCTTACCCGTTCTTTTGGATCTTCAGGTAGGATTCCGAACATTATGTAATCAATGAACGGATCCCTCCAGTCGCTGATCAGAGGTTTAAGGACGGAGATCCGACTTCCAACCACTTGGTGGCATTCAGCAACTGCTTGATGTGTGTTGAGAGGAGGGAGAATCCTTTTTTGACACACTGTAATTTGCATGTTTTCCCCTTCTTGGATTGCCATAGACACAGCAAGTCCAGCCAGGGCATTTGCACGAATGTTTCCACCTCTGAGGATGTGGGTGATATGACAGATGTCGAACTTTTGTCGAAGCGATTGTGCTTTGTTGTAGTAAGGCAACAGATCGGGCTTCCTGACTTCAAATTTCTGATTCATCTGGTTGACGATCAGTTGAGAGTCTCCAAAAGCTTCCAGCGTAGTGATGCCGGATTCAAGAGCGAGTTCCAATCCTATGATTAGGGCTTGGTACTCAGCTGCATTGTTTGAACATGGTTCCAGTAGCGAGAATGCGTGTGGAATCATGTATTTGTCGGGATTAACAAAGAGAATGCCAATTCCCGATATTTGATTTCCCTTTTCATTTGTCCTGGTTGAGCCATCGAAGTACATGTGCCAGGAAGCGTTTGATAAGGAAGTCTCCACACTGTAGACTGATTCGTCTGGGAGGTCATCTCTGAGTGGAGAATCTTTAGGCAATGGATGCTCCGCGAGGAAGTCTGCTAGAGCTTGGCCTTTGATTGCTTTTTGTGGTACATACCTAATGTCAAATTGTGACAGGAGGATGGACCATTTTGCCAGTCGGGCATTGAGAGAACCTGCTTTTGTGACAAGGACCTTTAGGAGGTTGATCCTCGAAATCAGGTACACTGTGTTGGATAGCAGGTAGTGACGCAGTTTTTGTACGGCGAACATTACTGCCAAGCATTCTTTTTCGACTGGAGAGTAGCGATGCTCTGCACCTACCAACATGCGGCTAAGGTAATATAGAGCAGCTTCTTTTCCCTCGTCATTCTTTTGTGCAAGTAGAGCGCCTAAAGAACGGTCAAGGGCTCTTGTGTACAAGAGGAATGGTTTTCCAGTTGTGGGGGCAGCCAACACTGGAGGTTTAGTCAGGTATGACTTGATGTCCTGGAACGCGGCTTCACATTCAGCATCCCAGACAAAATCGACACCTTTCTTCATTAACCGAGAGAATGGACGGCACTTTCCTGATAGGTTGGAGATGAACCGCCGAATGTATGCCAATCTTCCTTGGAGCCCTTTTAATTGTCTTAGGGTTCTTGGAGATGGCATTTCTAGGATAGCCTTGACTTTGGTGGGGTCAAGCTCTATGCCAGCTTTCTGTACTATGAATCCGAGAAACTTACCCGATGAAACACCAAAGAAGCATTTAAGGGGATTCATTCGCAGTTTGTGTTTGCGAAGTCGGAGGAAGACTTCTCGAAGATCTTTGAGATGGTCTTCTTTTCTTTTGCTTTTGACGGCGAGATCATCGACATAACATTCGACCGTCTTGTGCTGCATATCTTGGAATATCTTCATCATAGCCCTCTGATATGTAGCGCCGGCATTCTTCAGACCGAATGGCATGACAGTGTAGCAATACACGCCAAACGGGGTCCGAAATGCTGTGTGTTTTCCATCTTCAGGATGCATCTTTATCTGATTGTAGCCAGAGAAGCCATCCATGAATGTCATTCGCTCGAACCCACAGGTATTGTCGATCATCACCTCCGGTATAGGGAGCGGGAATTCATCTTTTGGGCATGCATTGTTCAGGTCTCTGTAATCAATGCAGACCCTGATTTGCCCATTTTTCTTTGTCACGGGGACGATGTTGGCCAACCATTCAGGATGCTGTTCCTCACGGATGAAGCCAACGCTTTTGAGTTTTTGAACTTCTTGTTCAATTTTGTCCATCACGTCAGGACGGAACCTTCTTTGGCCTTGTTTGACAGGCTTGATATCTTTTTGAAGATTGAGTTTATGGATTGCTATTTTGGGGTCTAAGCCAGGCATCTCAGCGTAAGACCATGCGAAACAATCAACGAACTCATGAAGAAACGCGATATACTCGGGTAACTCATCATCCTTTATATTCTTGCTTATGAATACAGGACGTGAGTTATCAGGTTTTCCCAAGTCTATCTTTTGAACAGAATCTTCTGTTGGAAGATTTGAAGGTGGTTCCTCCACAATATTTTCGGAGGCTTCCAACCCAACAAAGCCTTCTGGAGTTCCAAAGGTATCTACAGACCACGGCTCGGCTTTTGTCCATGGGTCTTCTTGATTGGTACTTTTCTCAAGATTTGCTATGAGATGGTCCCAATCACCTGTTGAAACTAGGTCGAAGTAGGGCACTTCCTTTGGAGACAGTGGTTCTTCTGGGTCAGAGAACCGTGTGTCTGTATCATCGGACAATTCCTCTTCATCATCAAAGAAATCGTACCAATTGGATGAACTTCCTGGATCCTTGACGACCAACTCTTCAAAGAGATATCCAGGGAGATCGATGTCTTCATTAATATGAGATGTTGAGGCTTGGTTGGCAAGATGATTTTGCAGCCTTTGTGTCAACTGTCTCAAGGGGGCGTCAGGATCATACCCCAGCCCATATGAAGACTTTTCTATGTGGCGGTGGGGTTTCCAACCTTCCAGTTGACTTTTGGTCAGGGTTGGTTCCAATGGCGTGATAATACCACGGCCATCTCCCAAACCGGTTGGGTTCTGAGCGTCGTAGCCCATTTTCTTCATGATAGCTTGCGCCATTGGACTATACAGGGATAGTTGAGGCATACCTTCATTTTTGAAAGGTTCAAGCGAAGAATTTGATGAAGAAACTCCCGATTTATGGAAGAAGATTGTCTTTTCTTCTGCTGATGTTGCTGGAACAACGAAGGAAGCAGATGCCGGATCTTCTATGTCAACGGTTGTCTCCATCGGAGTGAGAGCGGGCTGAACTTGTTGATCATCAGCTTGGCTTGACGATGTATCGTCTTCTGGCTCTGAGTCCGAATCCGTGTCTTGCAAGATAGACACGAAGGAGACAGCAAACTTGCCCCCAGCCCTCTGTTTTGTCTTCTTTGCTTTGGTGGTGATCACCAGAGGCTTTGAAGACTTGAGGGAGACCATGAAGGGAGATTGATTATTCTCTTCGGTTTTGATAGAGGGTTTATTTTCTTCTGGTGATTGCTGAGGAGCCTTGCCTTTGTCTTTCTGGAGATTTTCGGCAAAGGGTGCTGTTTCTTCCTCCCTTTCTTCTTTTTCATCTTTGTACATATGAGCATCTGCGAAATAGACTTCTTTGCCTTTGAAGGGCTTTTTGTCTGCAAACACTCGATGTATCAAGCCGTCATTGCCAACGAACTTGATGCACTGATGTAAAGTCGAAGGGACAACACCATTCTCGTGTATCCAGGGGCGTCCGAGAAGGATGTTGTAGCATGAAGGGGTCTTTATTGCATAGACAGTGACCTCGGAGATAAGATCACCGATTTGCAACTTGAACCCGATTTTGCCGATCGGCCTTTGAGCGCTGCCATCATATCCAAAGATGGACACAGACGTGTGGCTCAGCTTGCTAGGCGGAATGCCCAGTTCTTCGAGTGCCGAAGTGGAGATGAGGTTGAGTGCAGAACCTGGATCGATCTGGATTCTGCGTAGTGGTACCTCTTTGATGTACCCGGTGAAGTACAGGGGTCGGTTGTGCTTTGTCTCGCCTAGCAGGAGGTCTTCCTTGGTGAAGGCGATGGTTGCACTTGCTGCTTTTTGAACCGAGAGGCATTCGATGCAGGATCCCTCAGTTTTCTTCTTTTCTCCTTTTGAGGGAGTTTTTGATTTTTTGACCCTATGGTCCATTTCAATTTGTAGGACTTGTGGGGCATGTTTGTCGACATCCGCATCCAGCATTTGTAGTTCTGAAATGAGACTATCACGAGTCTGTGGTGACATTCGTAATAAGTCTAGGATGTGCAGACGCGCAGGTATGTGTTTGAAGTGCTGAATCAAGTCGTACTTGAAAGCTTCCTTGGGGCCTGCATTTTCATTATTCTTGCCACTAGGGGCGTTTACAGCTTGTTTTCCCGAAGGATTTACATAAGAAGCAGAAGGTTGGTTGTAGTTTTTGTGGTAATCCCGGCCAGAACGGGTACCTCTACCAACTTCAAGAGCTTCTGGAGAAGGGTCTTTGTTTAGAAGATCACCCTCGAGATCGAGGGGTTGTTCCTTCTCATTTGCTGAAGATTTCTCTGTGTCAGCATTGCCATCTTCAGTAATTGTGTTGCATGGAGCATTTTCCGGGAGCAAGTCCTGAACAGCATCCAGCAACTTTCCTTCTTTATCAAATATTTTGTCGGTCCAGACATCATCGATGAGATCGGGCATTTGGGACCCATTAATCGGATTTTCTCTGAAGAAGATTTCACCGGCTGGAATTTCTTCAAGGTGATCGGTCGGAAGAGGTTTGAGTTCCGATGTCACTGTTCCAGGAGACGAAGCCTGAGAAGGTGAGGAATTATCATCCTGAGTTATTGCATTGCAAGTAACTTTGACGGAAGATGCCTCCAAGATGAACTGTTGGGAATCAGATTCGTCCTCAGATGTAAGAGGATCGTCGATCCAACAGCTTTCTTCGTTTTCCGGGGTTACCGGAGGAGATTCCTGTAGATTTTCAGGAACTTCCGGTGCTGGGTTGTGACGAAGCTGATTGATGCGACCTTGTTCTTGCTCTATAGCAAGGTGCTGCAAGATCCTTGCGTATTCATCGAGATCAGGCACGGGAGCCAAATATTCTTCTTCGTCTGCTCCTTGTGGTTCAACATGGTTGGGTTCCACTGGAGTATTTTCTTGGACAGCCTCTTGGTCTTCTTCATCATCAGACCAGGATCCTTGCGGCTGTAATGGGTTATACCAGATTACTGGCATAAGATGAGATTCAGGGATCCATTCCTCGTCGGAGAGATATTCTCCTGTTTCGAGGGATTCTTCCCACTCATCGATGTCACTGGCGGTGTCACTGGACTCATATCCATCCATGGAGAATCCGACCACTGAGTTGCAAGAGTATGATGCCCCCTGCGTAGTTTCATCTTTGAGATGTGGTGGCATGAAATCACCAAGAGTGAATTTTCTTACCGCCTTTGAAGCCTTAGGAGAGGACTCTTCTGTTGCCCCCAGTGAAGCGGTAGAGGAGGTTTCTGCCTTTTCAGCGACTTCTTGCTTTTTCGGGGCTTTCTCCTGCTGTTTGAGCTTGCGGAGTTGTCTCCTGGCTTGCCTTCGCTGTTAAGCGGTTGGCCTTGTTTTGACGACCTCCCAATTTTCATCTTCTAGGAGATCGGGGTATACCCATATGGGCTGTCCGTCTGATGTTGGATATGGAACCAACTCTCGGGACGTTTGGGTCATCTTTATCACCTTGAAGGAAGTAGTGATCTTCTCTTTTGGTGATTTTTGTTTTTGTCCACACGACACCATGTTGACGGAGGCAGACCCATAGTTCTTGTCGAAGGTAATGACTCCATTTTTCCACATCTCATTTATCTTCTCTCTCACAACAAAACATTGATTGAGAGGATGCGAGACCATTTGATGGTATGGGCAGTACCGAGGATCGTTGGTTTTGCCAACATCTCCTGGTCTTTTGGGGTCAGGCAATGTAAGTTTGCCGCTTGCTAGGAGTGCCCCAAAGATTTCTTCAACATCTTCATCAAACGGGTATTTCTTTTCTACCCGTTCTCTGAATGCATCAGAGAGTTCAGGCTTTTTACCTGCAGCTTTGTTTTCAGCTTTCTTTGGCTGCTGAGGAGCTGACTTGGTTTGCACATTGAGAACCTCCTTTTTCTTTGGTTTTGAGGTTGCAATGGCAGTCGGCTCTTTCTTTGATGACTTCTGACTGTTGAGGTCTTTGATCACCGTTTCAGCTTCCATAGATGCTTCCAGGAGTTCTCCCAGGTTCTTTGATTTGTTGCCGATGATCATGGAGTGGATTCTTGCTCTCATGTTGTTTCGGCAGATGTCGACCAGTGATGCTTGTGGCTGTACATCGGAGCATTTGTATGCCATTGCCTTCCACTTGTGAATAAAGTCATATGTTGACTCATTCTCTCCCTGTTTTAGGCTGCAGAGCTGAGCCATAGTAACAGGATGATCCTCACCTTTGAAGTGGGTTAGGAAGCGTGTCTCCAACATGGCCCAATTTTGAATGGAGTCCTCCGGCAGAGTGGAGTACCAATCAAAGGCCGTACCTTTTAGGGTACTTGCAAAGAGGCGGATTTTGAGGGCATCTTGATCCGCAATAGCTCCCGTCAGGATCTTGAAATGGATGACGTGTTGTCTGGCTGAACCTTTCCCCGTATATGTTTGGAGAGTAGGTTGCTTGAATTTTGTAGGGAACGGGACCGAGTCCATCCACAAGGGATATGGTGGCTTGATCCCATGCTCCTTTAGTGTATCCTCTTCTTTTGCTTTGGCGAGGATATCGTCAACGTCCTTTTTGGTAAAGGCGCGTGACTCACTGTTTTCCGCATTTTCCTCGTCACCTTGATGGCTCGAAGGAGCTTCATTGTTTTGTGGACGCTGAAGATTGAGAATTAGGTTCTCTATTAGAGTCTCTATCCTCTGCTGCCCTTGCTCCAGCTGCTGGATGCGTGCGGTTACGTCATCATGCGGCGGAGGTTGCTCAGCATTTGTTACCAAGACGTTCATTCTTCGAGAGTCGAAAGAGGATACAGTCTTGGTGACTGAGCTGGAGCTCATTCTTTTAGATGAAGAGCTCGAAGAGTGGTCACTCTGATGTCCTTGGCTTGAAGGAGCGGGAGAGTTTTCTTTATGTCTTCGTGTCCGGGAGACGCTGCGAGTCACCGGTCGTCTGACATGGATTTTAGTTGCTGACTTCTGGCGTTTTCTGGTTTTGCCAACCATATGAACAGCAACAAGTTGGTCGGGTCTTTCTTTTTCGACCCATTTTTGGGAGACTTGAAGTGCAGAATCCTGGGTTCTTTGCTTCTCTAGTCTCTTTTGTCGATATGCCGTTCGGCGACGCATACGACGAGCGATTTGAGCTTTGGTTAGCTCTGGCTGTGCCCTAGCAATGAAGGAAGTAGTCCCTGGTGCGCAGCAGCCAAGCTTGTCTTCTTTGAAGATGGGAAGGGACAGGATCTGGACGCGGTCCTTTGCCTGTCGCAGCGAAGCTTTGAATTTTGCGAGTTCGGCTCCCGTTGAGAGGAAGGGTCGACTCGCAGGTGTGAAGGCCTTGACAGGTTCTTGCGGAGGCCTTACGATGCACGATTTGATTTTGGGCTTGTATGAGCAAGCCGGCTCGTGCTGAGTTGGTTTTGTTTGGCGGAGGGTAGGCTTCTCCTCTTTCATGTAAGCAAGAGGGTAGAACCGGTTCTCCTTGAGAGGGGCCAGGTATGCTGGCTTTGCTGATGTTTGTGACCTTCGCTGTTTGGGTGAAGGCCTTGGAGACCAAGTCTTTGAGCAGACCTGGTTTCTTGCTGGTTGAGGCTTTGCAGGAGCACTACGGGCCTCAGGTTTCTTGATGATCGCCCTTGGTATCACTGTAGTGATACGTTGAGGGGCGGTTCTCTGCTTCTTGGCAGGTGCGGTTTCTTCTGCGGGTAGTGGGAATGGTCCCAATGACCCGAAGACAATGGTCCGGGGAGTAGAGTTTGACCCGGTGTCTTCTGAGTTGCCGAGGGAAATGACGCTTCGGCAGCTGGCGGGGCGCTTGTAAGTGCGCTTGGTTTGTTTGTCTTGGAGAATGAGCTGGTACTTGTTCTCATCAAAGGTGATGGTTAATGAAGCTGCCATTGTTAGTTTTTGGAAAACTTCTGAAACAAGACCATATCCATTAGTAATCACAAGAATATGGTGATCATAAATGGAAAATACTATGGTTTCGCCTTTTCAAGTCGCCCAAGGGGACATGGCCCAGCCCAAGCAATATGAGGAAGGCAGAAAAGCCATAGAGGGCACAATTGTTCTGAACGCAGGTAGGGTCAGCTCAGAATGAGCGTCCCAGTGACTGCTAGAAGCAATTGTGAACCTTAATTCAAATTACCGAGAAGCAAAGCTCACTCAAGGTAAAATGATATAAGGTTGAGATACAAATGTGTCGGTTGCGAATACAGTAGACCCGAAAGGGCGTACTAGCACCGCTAGGCACAAATGTTGCAAATCGCATCCTTGGAAAGGACACGAGATGGGATTTTTGAAAGGTCAAGATTGGATTCATAGGAGAGAGCAAATGGTATTCCAATCCGAAAATGAGCTCAACATTTCTGCGAGCTCGAAAGTCCGAAAAGGAAGGAACCAGGATTTCTCAAATATGAATCCAAAAGTGACGGAAGTTTTTTTTTTTTTGAAAGTGTCAAGATTGGACTTTATAGAAGAGAGCAAATGGTATTCCAATCCGAAAATGAGTTCAACATTTCTGCGATCTCGAAGTCCGAAAAGGAAGGAACCAGGATTTCTCAAATATGAATCCAAAAATGACAGAAGTTTTTTTTTTCTTTTTTTTTTTTGAAGATTTTTTTTTTTTTTTTTTAAGAGTTCACATAGATCTCCAATTCGATCTTATGAAACCTCAGTTGATAGATCAGCCCCCAGGTAAGGGTAGGATTACTTAATGAACCCGTTTGGAGGACCCTTTGCCTAGAACAGTCTAGCTGTCTCCACACTCTGGACAAGGCTTTTCTTAGATCCACTTTGGTCAAAGAACGCAATTGGTGCAACCTTAGTGGCTTTTTTTTTGAAAGATTTTTTTTTTATCATGGATTCATAAAAGAGAGCGAATGGTGTTCCATTCCGAAAATGGGTTCAACATTTCTGCGATCCCGAAGTCCGAAAAGGAAGAAACCAAAGTTTCTCAACTTAAACCCAAAAGAGGAAAATCTGAAAATTTTTTGTAAATCAGATTTTGTTTTTTTTTTTTTTATGGATTCATAGAAGAGAGCGAATGGTGTTCCATTCCGAAAATGGGTTCAACATTTCTGCGATCCCGAAGTCCAAAAAGGAAAAAACCAAAGTTTCTCAACTTAAACCCAAAAGAGAAAAATCAAAAAATTTTTTTTTAAATCATATTTTGTTTTTGATTTTTTTTTTTTTTTTATGGATTCATAGAAGAGAGCGAATGGTGCTCCATTCCGAAAATGGGTTCAACATTTCTGCGATCCCGAAGTCCGAAAAGGAAGAAACCAAAGTTTCTCAACTTAAACCCAAAAGAGGAAAATCTGAAAATTTTTTGTAAATCAGATTTTGTTTTTGATTTTTTTTTATGGATTCATAGAAGAGAGCGAATGGTGTTCCATTCCGAAAATGGGTTCAACATTTCTGCGATCCCGAAGTCCGAAAAGGAAAAAACCAAAGTTTCTCAACTTAAACCCAAAAGAGAAAAATCTGAAAAAAAAATTTTAAATCAGATTTTGTTTTTGATTTTTTTTTATGGATTCATAGAAGAGAGCGAATGGTGCTCCATTCCGAAAATGGGTTCAACATTTCTGCGATCCCGAAGTCCGAAAAGGAAAAAACCAAAGTTTCTCAACTTAAACCCAAAAGAGAAAAATCTGAAATTTTTTTTTTAAATCAGATTTTGTTTTTGATTTTTTTATGGATTCATAGAAGAGAGCGAATGGTGTTCCATTCCGAAAATGGGTTCAACATTTCTGCGATCCCGAAGTCCGAAAAGGAAGAAACCAAAGTTTCTCAACTTAAACCCAAAAGAGGAAAATCTGAAAAATTTTTGTAAATCAGATTTTGTTTTTTGATGATTTTTTTTTAGAAACAAGAAAGACTGGAAATAAACTCAAAAGAAGAAATTTCCAAGAATCCCATCTCATGTGGTTTTTTTTTTTTTTAGATGCAAGATCCAACATAGGCCACCAACTAAAAAGGAGCCAAAAGGAATCTAAGCACATGTTCATCAAATGAACGAGTCCCACCGGGTGTGCCAGCTTGATGGTCCCGGCTTTTGTCTTTTTCCAAAGCTGCCTCCGCCCCGGGGCTGACGGGGTATGGTGGAGGGAAAAAGGAAAAGCGGGCATCAGTTTTTTTTGTACGGGTATGCCAATTTCTCTTTTATACTTGGAATTTAGAAATGGTGATCCGGAGATCCACCTTCACAAGTAAAAAGGGAAATGAAACTTTTTTCTAGTTTTCCATTGCATACATATTTTAATAAAAGAGACAGTTTTTTTTTTATTTTGCCGTAAAAGGCGATTTTTTGGCATTTATAGCCGATTTTTGGCGTTTATAGCCGATTTGTGGCGTTTATAGCCGATTTACAATTCTCATCAATAATGAAAGACAAGAGTTGTGGTTTTTTGTCTCTTTAAAAAAAAATACAATTTACAACAGAAAAGTAAGAAAAAGGAATCTAACTTCTCATGCGATTGTGGGAGGGCTCGTTCAGATCGATGGTCGTGAGTCATGTATGGGCTCCGCCATCGTCCTTCAGATGAGAACATAGTGCTTGATTTCTTGGCTTGGCTCCAACCTCAGATTTTTAGAGGATAAGGACCAAGATAAGGTCCTATATCCGGTAAAAGGCTGAGTAGACGGGCTGAAAAGCCGCATCTAGCCATGTTGGATAGAAGGATAGGTGGTCTTTGAGGGGGGGTGGCCCCCCAAGGGGCTTCAATCACCTTGTTGAACTTGTTGCAGCAGAGTTTTCTTGAAGGAGCAGGGTTGTAGAGATTTCTCCAAGGATTTTTGAATGATTTTCTGGCTCTTTCTGTGTGTGTCCCCCCTTTTCTCATCTCCTGGAATGCTTGGAGAGGACTCCTATTTATAGGCCTTTTGGTAGCCTTTAGGAGTGATTTATGAGCCTTTATGGTAATAAAGCTCATTAAGGGAGGAGTTACAAGTTTAATTGCTTTTTGTTTTGTAACTCCTGACCCTTGGATTTCATTGGCCGGAGGAGAGTCATGGGCATTTAATCGCCTTTAATCTCCATTATGTTAGGAGTTTCATGGCTTGAATGCCATGATTGCTTGGACTTGTAACTCCTGAACGGAGGCTTCTGATTGGGCCGTTCAAGATAATGGGTTAATGACCGCATTAACTTGCCATAAACGGGCCAATTGATTGCACTAAGTGGCCACCTTGGTAGCTGAAGAGTCGCGGGCCATGTTGCGTCTCTTGGAATTCCCTTTGCGATGATCATCGATGGATCCTTATGTAAATCAACATCAGATGATCATGTAGTTTCAGACATTGGTTGATACCAGCGGGCCGGCAGCATCTGTCCAGTCGATTTCGCGATCGGGCGGGCAGAAAGTGCACTTTTTGGTTGTTCAGCTGGCGATCAACGAAGTTTTTGAAGTTCTTGGAAGGATTCCTGTGATCTTGGCGAATATCGGCGAATTTGGAGCCTCAAAAGTCTGAATCTGGAAAAATCACAGGGACAGAACAACTCGTCTCGCGAAAACGGACGAAACGGGGGGTCCCGGGGCGAAATCGGCGCCCCGGACCTCCCAGGGTCGCCGGCCCCATGGTCGCCGGCGACCATGGCCCAGGGTCGCGGGGCTCTGCGACCCTGGGGGGAAAATTGCTTCCCGGGGCCCGTTTCTGGCCGTTTTTCGTCGTTTTTCGCTTCCGTTTTTTTTGTTTGTTTTCTATGACATTTCTCCACATTTTTGGCTTGATTTCCCTCTGAAAAACATGATGAGAATCCTTGAAAATTGGTTTGCAAAGTTTCCGATTTTCCGGGAAAAGCCGAGCACAGAACTGCTGATTTTCCGCCAGAAGCTGAAACAGGGTCAAACGATGTCGGAATGACCTGAAATTTGAGGTGAAGCTTCTTGAGCATTAAATAAGACCAACCATGGGCTTTCGTTTGAGTTTTGAAGCCGTTTGGGGTCATGCAAATGCTTGCCTTTGATTTCACCGCGAGGGAAATGCCGAGCTTTGACTTTCGGTCAAACGATGTTCGATTGACCTGAAATTCGACGTGTGACTCCCTCATCAGTAGATAAGACCAACCATAAGCTTTCGTTTGAGTTTTGAAGCCATTTGGAGTCATGCAAACGCTTGCCTTTGTTTCTCCTGCGAGAGAGATGCTGAGCTTTGACTTCTGGTCAAACGATGTCCGATTGACCTGAAATTCGACGAGGAGCCTATTGGAGTCATTTTGAGATGATCCGAAAGCTCTGAATTGGGTGCCATGGTCCCGGGGTGCTCTGCTGCTGGTAGGCTTGATTCAGCCGTTGGAGAGTTGATGATGGGTCAAACATTGCTGGTTTGACTTGAGACTTGACATGGAGCCTTTTGGACATATTTTGAGAACATCCATAGGCCCTGATCGAAGATTTGGTGTCTCCGATTCTGTCGCCGCCGGGAGCGCTTGTTTAGCTGTTGGAGAAGTGAAGCTAGGCCAAATGATGTCGGAATGGCCCGAAACTTCATGTGTACCTCTTCTTTTGGTTGTTTTGAATGACCTTGCAGTTTTTGTTTGATTCTGACAAGATCTGATGCTTGAAGTGGCGCCTGCCTATTTTTGGTAGGATGCAGCTCCGTGTAGCTTTTGGTGTGAAGAGGCAAAGTGACATTTTTGGTGTCAACAAAGTCTCCGACTTTTCCAAAAAATAGGAAACTTTGTGCTCCAATTTGTATGGCTTCTGTTTGCAATTTTCCGTAAGTATACGGTTGTCTTAAGTAATATAGACTATGGAAGTCCGAATATCGTTCCCACGAGAATCGTTACAAGGACAAAAACAATTATCAATGAAAAGGAGTATCAACTCAAATATAGCTAACAAATCCAAATGAAAACAAGAAATAAGATAATAACAAGGGAAATTAAAAAAAATGCAAACTAAAAGAAAACAAAAAAATAGATAACAAAGAGATGTAAGTAGAAATAGAAGAACTCAAAGAAGAACAAGGTTAGTAACAAAGTTCATGACAAAAGAAAACTAACAAGGTTAATAACAAGAACAAATGACCAATGTTAGATAGATCAAATGAGTAATTGTGTGAAAACAACAAGTGAAAGATCAAGATAAAAAGAAAATAGAAACATCCATGGAAATGAGCTAATAATTAGTGAGTAAGATAGGGAATGAATGGATGAAAATAAGTGTGCTAAAATAGTGTAAAATCAAATGGGGAATAAAAACAAACACATAGAAGGTATGAACAAATAAACTAATGGATATGATGGTGTGGATAGAGGATTGGAGTGTGAGAATTAAAAAAAAAAGTAAATAAGTGTGTGGGAATGTGAATACAATCAAGATAAAGTAAGTAAAATAAGAAACAAGCAATACTAATGGATAGATTGAATCATCTAGAATCCACTAAGTAACACTAATCCAACACTAATGCTCTTCTATTTTCCCAAACAAATATTCAAATCTAATGACAAATCAATGCTTCGATTTCAAAAATGTAACTTTAAAACTCTAAGATAGAAATTAACAATCTAATAGCTATCTTCCCTTCATAAAAGAAAAGATTCATAATGACTATTTATCAAAAGTAAGCATAAACCATCAAAAGATATTAAATCCTAAGCATGATTTATCAAACCTAAGCATAAATAGTAAAAATAATGCTAAGAAATAAAATAAGCATGGAAGGTAGCACATTGCAATGAAGAAAAATCTATTCTAGTATGTTAAGCACATAAACAAAGAGAATTAAGAGCATAAGCAAAGGGAATAGTATTAACTTAGCTTCATCTAGAAGATCCAATCAAAGTGATTAGCCACCCATTGGAGAAGACAAAGCTTTCATTATAAATATTCAAATTTTACAAAGCTTTCCTCACTTTCTCTCTACAATTGCTCTCAATTACATAAATACCTTAAGTAAAGAGGAGGAGGCTCTCCTTGCTTGTGTTTCTAATGCCTAGAGCTCCCTTCCTTATATAGAGACATTTGCCTTACTCCTTTTGGTTTCTTTCCAATGTGGGACTTCACAAGAATGGAGATATGAACATATGGATGCGATTCCTATGTTAGAAAATAGTCCCCAGATTGATGTGTGATTTTGACCCCCGAAACTTCCGAATTGGAAAATATATTGTGAAACATGATTTGTAGATCTTAGAACAAGCTTTCCAATGCTTCTGAGATCACCTCAATCGGACACCCGAGTAAAAAGATATGGTCAAAATACCAACCCAGGTCTTTTATTTGTCTTCTTATTGTTGGCCTATCTTTGTCATTTCTTCATTCAATTGTCTTCCAAACTTATACTTACTCTCTTTAACTCTTGAATCTCAACTTTAATCTTTAATTAACACCTACAGAGAGAAATTAACATATAAAATTGAGAGTATTTTCGAACATATTTTGTATGGAGCCCATTAGAACTCATATAAATGAATACAAATGACCATCTATAATGGAAAGATATGAGCAAAGCATGATGGGGAGGAAATTTACTATTTTTCTACTTAAAATAGTGTTTTGAGTTCTTTTATTTTTGAAAACTCATAAAATAATGCTATGAAAATGTCTCTTTTGTGAACTCATCAGCTTCTCGTCAGGTTTTCTTCAGGGGAATCAAGCCAATAAATGAGGAGAAATGTCAAGAAAAATACAGGAGAAAGAAAGAATCAAAAAGATCGAAAAACGGCCTAGAAACAGCGATCAAAAGGGAAAAAAACCCCATGGTCGCCGGCGACCAGGTGCCAAAGTCCAATTCAGCACAGCGTATCATCCACAGACAGAAGATCAATCAGAACGGACGATACTGACTCTTGAAGACATGCTACGTGCATGTGTGTTAGATTTCAAGGTTCAGTGGGATGAGTACTTACCGCTTTGTGAGTTCGCTTACAACAATAGTTTCTACTCTAGCATCAGTATGGCACCCTTTGAGGCACTCTATGGTAGAAGATGCACAACTCCATTTTGTTGGGAAAAAGTCAGTGTGTGTAGCTTTCATGGACCGACAATGGTTGGTGAGACAAGTGACAAGATCGAGTTGATTCAAGAACATTTAAAGGTCGCCCGAAGCAGACAGAAGAGCTATGCAGACACTCACCGAAGAGAGTTGCAGTTTCAAGTGGGTGACAAAGTGTTTTTGAAGGTTTCACCGGTTAGAGGAACTCTGAAGTTCGGGTAGAAGGGCAAATTGTCAAGAAGATTTATTGGTCCATATGAGATTTTGAGCAAGATTGAAGACATTGCCTATAGACTTGCGTTACCATGCTCAAAAAGTATTTAACGTTTCTATGCTCAAGAAGTATGTTCCTAGTCATTCTCATGTATTCCAGCGCGAGCCGTTAGAAATTCGAGAAGATGCCTCGTATGTGGAAAAGACGATCAGAATCATTGACACTAAGGAGCAAGAGTTTAGAAAACGAACTATTCATTGGGTCAAGGTACTTTGGGAAAACCACGAGCCGGAAGAAGCAACATGGGAATTGAGAGACCAAGTTATTAGGAAGTATCCACACTTGTTGGTAGAGGTAAAATTATTTTATTTGGTGGACCAAATGCCCTAAGGGGTGGAGGATGTTAGACCAAGACCCGAGTTAGTTCTACTAGCGCTAATTGAGTGAGTGTTTAGTCTTAAGTAGGTTTAGTGATTGTGGGGTTAGAATATGGTTGATTTTAGTCTCGAATATAGCTTTGGGAATTTTGAAAGCGTTTAGTGTTAGTCAGACACACTCAGAGAGGCCCTAAGTGCATGTGCAAGCGTGGGAGGATAATTCTGGTTTTTTGAATTTATTTGCGGTTTTGATTTCTTTTGAATAATTTTATTTTTATCAACAACTTTCCTATTCAGCCCGTCTGTGTTTGAAGCTTAGAAACCCAAGTTTTGGCCCAAAAGAGTAAAATTGACCTTTCACACTCAAATTTGGACAAGAAATTTTGAATTCTCAAAACCATGTCAAATTTATACTTTTCGAAAACTAGATTTTTCAAGGATCATTTCATCCTTTTTCGTCGATTTCATCCGTGGCCCACAAGATCGTGTTTTGGTCAGCGCAAGCTTTAGACCTGTTGGGGCCCACTTTCATTTCACTTAAACTCATCTTCCCCCTCTCTGTCTCGGTCATTCTTGCAATTTTCACAAGAACCAGAGCTGGGAAGAGAACTTTTCTCCCTTCACTTCTCCACCTTGCATGCCCTAGCTAGAGGACTCCATTTGCAAATCTGAGACCACCCTCTTCTTCCTCTCCTTTAAAGCTTCACAAGGGACCCATTTATTTGGGGATTTTAGCTGGGTAATCTTTTCATCATCTTCACCTCTTCTTTCTTGGATAGCCATATGTGTTGGAAGTAGGTGGACCTTGTGGATAGATTTTCAAAAATTTTGACCCACTTGACTCAGGGATCAAGTATCCATAAGGCCATAAACCATATCCAGAAGGCTATAAAAGCCATTCCAGAATCCATGTCCTCAATCTCAGCCATCATGATCAGCAAATAAACCTATCAAGAAGATAGAACAGCAGCCAACAAGCATCCATAAAATCTACAACATGCAAGGAAGTAGATTATACATTTGGAGCACGGTTATGCTCTAATGGAGAAGTTGCGTCTTTCTTTGATTACGAAACTCTTTCACGTATCAAGTAAGAGTCTCCAAGACCTTTTGATCTTCCACGCAATGACCTGCTTATCAGATTCTCTTTTCTCAAGAAAGTTGGTGGAAACCTCAAAAGAAATCCCCACTAGAAACTCCAAGGAACTAGAAGAGAACTAGAAGATAAAGAGAGGAAGTAGAGTTATGCAACAACTTGCAAAAGGGAGGGTTGGGCGTGCAATAATGGTAGTGGACGTCCAAGGGTATGGTTCCCCTTATAAAGCCCTCTAGCAACTTCCTCTCTACCTCTCTTACTAATTAAATTAGAAGTCTCACTTCCACACAAATTAGTAACATATTATTGCCACTATTAGAAGTCCAACTTCAAATAGAAATAGTAACTTTTTAATTCCTTCCTTTTGGAGTCCAAGTAGGATTGGTATCTAATAAATTGGGCTAGCGTGGGGACCACTAGGGATTCCTTAGAAAGCTGGCCCCAATTGGGACACCGCGACCCCACATCTCATGTGCAATCCGGGCCCACAGTTGATTGCAAATAATACCAATATATAAATGCAATTGCACTCCAGTCCTAGGAATAGATTTAAATTACAATGAAGACCATAAACTTCCAATTACCACAAGTAGGCCCCTCCATCATTATCCATGGATCAATTGGAATAAATCTGTCCCATCCAATCTTAGATCCACATCTTATTATCCTTGAGCCCCAATTAATCACAGTGATCATCAGTACCATCTAAGTAACTTTTAATCGAGATGGGTGCGCACTTACTAATGACAAATCCATTAATTGGCACAAGGGGATAATATAGAAAGATTACATCTTGATCATTAGATATTCTCACAGTCCTACTACCACGTACCCAAGACACCGAGGTATTGACCTACAATTGGCCTCACTCATTGGTGACTCAATGCAAATGAATAGATAGAAACTTGATTTCATCAATGTCTCAGGATTGAGAACCTATTGCTAGGGAATTATGAGAGCAGACCTTAAAGTCGAGACAGTATTCATAAGGTACTTCTCATGGTCCTTCAATACATCCAATGTACCAACACTATGATCCAGAATCTTACATTCTGATGATTGAGACAAATCACACTATCTCATAGTGATCAAAGTGCTGCAACCTTATCAAATGAGATGCCCAGTCTCATCACTGGTTGTGAAGATATTTTTAAGTATAAGATTTGTGACACATGTCTTCTGTATGTGGATCTCATCCATATACATATATCACATCTAATATACTAATGGGACCCGGTTCATCTCATATGTCATATGTATTGGTCATGTGGATTAAGTAATAAATCACCATTCATCTCATGAAAGGAAAGCATGATTTTATTGATAAATAAAGAAATTAATCAATTTAATACATCAACTGATGGATTGAGACCATACAATCTAACAATATGTAAGAGCTTCAGCCCATCTTTTCCATGGAGTTCTTTGAGCCCCTAAAGAGCATGTTTTCTCAACATGCAAACCCATTTTCCAAATGGGGGTTTCGGTTATCAAAATTGTTGATTTTGAAGTGGTTTATTGGGGCTTCTTTTGCAGATTCTTGGTTCAGATGTAGAGTGGGATTTTTTAGGAGATTCTTGTGTGACTTTTGGCCAAAGGCAAGTAACCAATCTAGGATTGATAAGTGCTTGTGTGTTTTGAGTTGTATTTTTCCTTGAAAATGCATCATTGTGTTATTAAGTTTGCAATCTATGCTATTTAGACTCTCCATAGTGTTTTCCCAATCTTTTTACATGTATTGATGTTAAGTACTTTCCAAACTTCTAGATTTCTACTTGGAATTGTAAGCCTATGTTTTGTTTAGAAATTTTGGATTTGTTTTGATGAAGAATGTAGATTTAATGGCTTAGTTATGGATGCGAATGTGTGAAATGTTTGGATTGATCCCTTGGAGAGCATGGAGGCTCAGGGAATTGCAGGTGAATCAGAAATGAGAAGAAGGGAAGAAGAGATTCAGAAAATTTTACAAAGGGCAGAACGAGCATAGGCAAAAACCAGTCCGCTCGACTGACCAGGCCACTGCCTAGCGCAGGAACAGGCAGAAGCCTATCCGCTCGGGCGTTCCTTGGGTCCGCCAGAGCGACTAGGCCACTACCTGGCAGGAGTCAGGATAGAGACTTGTCCGTTCGAGGGGAACTTTTGGTCCGCTCGAGCGAACAAGCCTCTGTGTCGCGTCCGCTCGAACGAATGGATGACCGCTTGAGAGAACCTGGGCTGATTCCAGGACTGAGTTTTGTTTTCTTTCATGGGTTCTTAGGGAATAAAAACTAGACTATGTTAAGGGCTTTAGCTTGACATTGTGCAATTGGAAATCCGAAATGTATTCTAACTTCGGGGACACCAATTCGTTTTATTTTACCGACATTTGGGTTTCAATTACACAAAGGTCAATGAAAGGTCATAGCATATGCTTGATAGACTTCATGTTCGAACTTCAGTTTTGATAGAATGAATATCGTCGTGTACTCGTTTTGGATTTCAAGTATAAGCTTGTTTGAAATTTTGTTTCAAGAATCAAAAGGGATCACTTCCTAAGTTCGATATGCATATAACTTATGCTATTTTGCTAGCCGTGTCTTGCCTCGTTTTGATAAGTGATCTTTGTCACGCCCCCGAATCAGGACCTCGGGGGCGCGAATGGGATTAAGCATAATTATATTTTTCTCCCAAGATCCGCGTGTGTGAAGACAACACATTCCAACACATTCTGAATATTTTGCGGAAGCTTTCGTGGCGTTGCGACCCGGAGTCCGTGGTCATCGGATTCCGCGTCGTACTCAACATCTAGCATATAACTATTATATCAAGAACCATATCAGACTAGAGTAACCATCACAACAAAGTATAGAGCTGACAGTAACAGGATATTACATTCCCATATATGTTCAAGTTACAATTATCAATGTACATTAATTAAGAGTCCCAAGAAAAGGCTAATAAAAGCCATACAATAACAAGCTAATAACCACTACCCATATGTGATGCAACTCCGGTGTCAAGTTCAATGTCTACATGACATAGGCGACAAAACAACCTGCAAAACATGGCTCCACAACCAACAAAAGCACTCATCTCGGGACGAAGAAGTCTGGACCTGAGTACCAAAAGTAGTGGGTCAGACACGACGGTCTGACAGGTGGATGAAAAGATAATAAATATACTGAAGAATAAAACATATGGTAAATCATGTTATTTGATCCAATGCTGCATATAATTAAACGGTTGCAAAATCGTGGATCTCTGACAAAACATGTATTCGTTTCAAGCATGGGTAAAACATGAAAATCTAACAAAACATATGTTCATTTACTTCATCTATAAAAGCATAGATATTTGACAATCGGGTGTTCGTCTAAAACATGTATAAATGTAGAGGTCTGGCAAAACAAACGTTCATTTGAGACTTAGGTGAAAGCATAAGTATTCAACAAACCGGGTATTCATTTAAAACGTGTGTAATCATAGAAATCTAGCAAATCCAATGTTCATTTGAAACATATGTAAAAGCATGCGTATTTAACCAATCGGGTATTCATTTAAAACATGTGTGTGTACAAGGAACAGGAAACAATATAACAATAACTGAATTTACCTTGGAGAATATTAACACCTGTTTAAATAATAACTTTCATAAAAGAAATGAATCATTTATCGGAAAACAAATAAGCAATATAAAACATGTCAGGTATCCAAGGAATCGGGAACTAACAAGATGGCAATCACACAAAGCTAAGTCCTCTATCACCAAAGTGACAAGAGTACAACGAGACGTTGGTCTCAGTTGAAAGTCCAAGATCGAATCCTAGAGGGGGGGGTGAATAGGGTGAGCTCTAAGACCTAGACCAATTTTTAATTCTTTTAGCTTTTAAGTCTATTATGCTTTGTAGGAGAAATAAGGAAATCAACCAACCATGCATAATCCATAAAAAGAGAGCATAATAACAATCACCATAACACAAGCACGTATAGTGGTTCGGCCAAATTGCCTACATCCACTCCCGGTACACCTACCGGTATCCACTAACTTCAATTAAGGTTTAGGATCACCTCAAACCTTACACACAACAATATGCTTTTCAAGGGTTAGCACCAACCTTTACAACTTATACTTTTCAAGGCTAAGTATGAACCTTTACAACTTAGAACTTTTCTCTTAAACAATATGCCTAATGATGCATGGATAAAGAGAGCAATGAAGTGCAAAGAAATGCCTCTTAAAAGGCTAGATTGAAAATGAAACTCAAGTTCTAGAACAATGCATGAAAATGACAAAGTCTATGTGAAATGCATTTTCTAGAAGATTACTCTTTCTCTTTTAAAAGATATGAACTTAAATGATGCAAAGATGTTTAACACATATTTGAGAAAGAGTTATATGTCTAACACAAATGATTCATAATGAAAAGCAACTTGTTTTCAAAAAGATGATCTAAAGGCTAACAAGTTGATTTTTGAAACAAGAAACTAAAATCATGTGTTTCATAGATCATATGTTGCATTCATAAGTCTCATGTGATTTTTAAAGAACTAAGCATGTTATGAAGATCAACATCTTAATAGGAAAGCAACTTGTTTATCATGCATTGGAAAATAGATCAAAGATTCAAAACAAAACATGATTTTGAAAAGAGTAGGATTAAAGGAAGCACACCCATTTGAAGATCAAAGGTTGAATAAGAGGAATGGCTTCATAATCCTTGTGAAAATGCTCCTAAGAAGTTGCTTAGCCTTGGCCTCAAAGGTCTCTCAAAAATCAGCAACTTTCTTTAACCAAAAAGCCACCTTTTATAAAGTTAAAGTTGCCAACGGCTAGTTCTCGGTCGACCTAGAAAGCACAACGGATATAAATCTGACCGTTGGAGCTACAGTTAAAAATTCTGCAGAAATGACCTGCAGTTGTCTCGGTCGACCGAGACCACTGCCTGAAACTGCCCAGAAATTGACAATTTAGAGAAACTTGAGGCTTAAGAGGGCACCTTCCACAGGACTTTCAAACACATCTACCAAGCATTTAATCATGACTAAAAGAAGATGAAAACTGAGAATTTAAAGCCATGAAAACTCCAAAACACAAAAATGAATTTAAAGCTAGAAACTTTGGAAAGCTTGGAAGGAGTTTTGAAATAAAAAAACTCTAAGAACTGAAAAGGCAACCTGAACATGTAAACCATGCATGATATTTGATAAAACAAAGATTCAAGAAGAAGAAATATGCATGATGCTCCTATGAATAAAGCCAAGAATGAATGAGAGAACAAGCTATATGAAAGTTAATGCATCCAATCAAATTGCAACAAAACTAAAACTCTAACAATCTCCCCCTTTGCAATTTGATGGCTACTCTTGAAGCTTGAACTCTCTTTCAATTTTCTCTTCAGCTTGAACTCTTGAAGCTTGAACTTTTGAAGCTTAAACTTTGGATATTTAAGGAGCTTTGGATAATTAAGGAGCTTTGGACATTTGGGAGCATTTGGATCTTTTGGAGCTTTGGATTTTCCTTGGAGGAGCGACGACAAAAGACGACCAACCTAGAAGCTATACACAAAAAGCACTCTAGGCAAAGCTACTCCCCCTCAAACAAAGCAACCCTTTTTAAATCTTCTCCCCCTCACTTGGTGAACTCTCTCCCCCTTTGACATCTAATTGCAAAGGAGCCTGCCCATCAAAGATAAAAACACATAACCTTGTTAGTAGCACCTGTTTATAAGAGATATATAAAAATAAGATAAGGAACAGGTGATTAACCAACAAGAATTTAAAACACAGGGCAAGGGCCGATGCCCAATTGATGTCTCAAATTAATGAAACGATCATTTCCAAGGGGTTTAGTGAACAAATCAGCCAATTGGGTATCTGTTGGGATAAACAACAACTCAATGGTGCCTTGGTCAGCATGATCACGCAAGAAATGATAGCGAATGTCAATGTGCTTAGTGCGAGAGTGCTGAACAGGATTTTTTGAGATACTGATGGCACTTGAGTTGTCACACATGATAGGCATGCATTGTTGTGGAACATTATAATCTAATAAAGTTTGTTTCATCCACAACAGCTGGGCACAGCAGCTACCTGCAGCAATATATTCAGCTTCTGCAGTAGACAAGGATACAGAATTTTGCTTTTTGCTATGCCAGGCTACTAAGCAATTTCCTAAGAAATAGCAGCAGCCACTAGTGCTCTTCCTATCATCTATGGATCCTGCCCAATCTGCATCACTATATCCAATTAATTGCAGAGTTGAGTCATGAGGATACCAGATACCATAATGAGAAGTCCCATTAATATATTTTATGATACGCTTAACAGCTTTAATGTGAGACTCTCGGGGGTCAGATTGATACCTAGCACATATCCCAACGCTAAACGAGATATCAGGGCGACTAGCAGTGAGGTAGAGAAGGCTTCCTATCATGCTCCCATAGAGTTTTTGGTCTGCTTTCTTACCCTGAAGGTCACTAGAGATTTTAGTAGAGGATCCCATAGGATTGCAACTAGTCTTAGATTCTCCTAATCCAAACTTTTTCACTATTTCTAGAGCAAACTTGGATTGACTAAGAAATATACCTTGATCAGTCTGACTAACTTGTAATCCTAAAAAGAACTGAAGGGGTCCTACCAAACTCATTTCAAACGTGGAGCTCATTAACTTAGAAAATCCTTGAGCAAGATGATCAGATGTTGATCCAAAAACAATGTCGTCCACATATATTTGAGCAATGAGAATATCTTTACCAACCTTTTTAATGAATAGAGTCTTGTCCACATTCCCACACTCATATCCATTTTCAAGTAAGTGACTTGTCAGTTTTTCATACCAGGCTCTTGGGGCTTGTTTCAATCCATAAAGAGCCTTTTTCAACTTAAAAACATATTCTGGGTGATGAGGATCCTCAAAGCCTTGAGGTTGAGTAACATACACATCTTCCTCAATTTCACCATTCAAAAAGGCACTCTTCACATCCATTTGAAACAGTTTAATCCTCATGCTGCTGGCATAAGCTAATAGAATTCGAATAGACTCCAATCGAGCTACTGGGGCAAAGGTTTCCTCAAAATCAACTCCTTCAACTTGAGCATACCCTTTGGCTACAAGTCTAGCTTTGTTCCTTATGACATTTCCTGATTCGTCCAGCTTATTCTTGAAAATCCATTTGGTGCCAATTTGACTTTTGCCTTCAGGAAGAGGTACAAGATCCCACACATCATTCTTTCTAAACTGGTTTAGCTCATCTTGCATGGCAACAATCCATTCAGACTTGGTTTCTGCTTCAGAGAAATTCTTGGGCTCAATTTGTGAAACAAATGAATAGTGAGCACACAGATTATGAACCTGTCTTCTTGTCATGACTCCTTTTGAAATATCTCCAATGACATTATCCAGATTATGATTTCTTAAAAGCTTTGTGGGCATAGTGGGGACTGAGGGAATCTCTTCTTCAATTTCAGATGAAATATGCTGCTCAACTGAGATCTCTTCTTCATCATGAGGAGTTTTCTTAATTTGATTAGCTTCATCAATTACAACATGAGCTGATTCCATGACAGCCATAGATCTAAGGTTGAAAACTCTATAAGCCTTGCTTTTATCAGAATATCCTAAGAAGATCCCTTCATCAGATTTAGAATCGAACTTTTCAAGCTGTTCTCTATCTCTTAAAATATAGCACTTGCTACCAAACACCTTAAGATACCCCAGATTAGGTTTTCTTCCAAAATACAGCTCATAAGGGGTTTTGTTAGTGTTCTTTGTCAGATAAACACGGTTAATAAGATAGCATGCGGTATTGACAGCTTCAGCCCACAAGTTTCGCGGGAGATTTTTCTCATTAAGAAGGGTTCTGGCCATTTCTTGAATAACTCTGTTTCTCCGTTCAGCTACTCCATTTTGCTGAGGAGTTTTAGGAGCAGAGAATTGATGACAGGTCCCATGGCTTTCACAGAAGTCTGCAAATCTTTCATTTTCAAATTCACCTCCATGGTCACTTCTTATCTTCTTAATTTTGCAGTCCTTCTCAACTTGAATTTTCTTGCAAATCCTTATGATATTATCTACTGCATCAGATTTTGCATGAAGAAAGGCAACCCATCCAAATCTCGAATAATCATCAACCATCACTAGGATATACTTTCTTCCACCAATACTTTGAACAGGCGCTGGTCCAATGAGGTCCATATGAATGAGTTCAAGGGGACGAGTTGAGGATATATCTTTTATACCTTTAAAACTTTTCTTGATTTGTTTACCCATTTGACAAGCTTTGCACAATTCTGATTTGAAGTCACCTAATTTGGGTATTCCTCTAACAATTTCTTTCTTTGATAAGATCCTCATCAGCTTGTAATTAATATGTCCCATTCTTTGATGCCACAATTGATTTTCTTGAACTTTAGACATTAAGCACATGGATTCATTCTCACCACATTCTTCTATGGTGTAGATATTATCTTTAGTACGTAATCCAGTCAGCAGAACTTTATGGGATTTCTCATCCAGAACTTTGCAAGATTTGCTATCGAAGACAACTTTATTTCCTTTGTCACACAATTGACTTATGCTCAAGAGATTATGCTTTAAACCATCCACAAGGAAAACATCTTTTAATGTAGGCATTTGATCTCCTCCAACACAGCCTTTTCCTATAATCTGAGCTTTCCGATTATCTCCAAAAGACACATTACCTCCATCATAGTCCTCAAGAGTGATAAATCTAGAACGGTCTCCAGTCATATGCTTGGAGCAACCACTGTCCAAAAACCATCTAGAATTTTCTTTAACTTTAAGAGCGGTTTGAACTAAGAAATTTTTGAAACCTTTCTCTTTTTCAATCCAAGTAGCCTTAATGAAGGTAGAGGTAGAGGTCTTGGGAACAAATTTGAAATGAGCTCTAGAACTATGTTTTTGAGACATCCTAAACTTAAAAGGACAGTTAGGAACTAGATGACCTATTTGATTGCAAAAATGACAAGTCCATCTAGAGGAAAAGAAGATTTTACCTATAGGCTTGAGATGAGTCCTAGTATTATGTTGAAAGCTATTCTTCTTGCTACTAGAGGAGCATTCATAACCTATACCATTCTTGTTACCAAAGACTTTATTCAAGCCTAACATTTGATAGAATTTGTCATTGCCTAAGGTAAATTTTTCAACAACATGTTTTCCCTTTTCAAGTTTCATTTGAAGAGATTCTGATTCTTGTTGACTAGATTCTAACAGACTTTGTAACTTATGAATTTCTTTTTCAGCTTTAGCAAGATTGTCATTAGAGGTAGTCAACTTAGATTGAACATTTTTTATCTCATTGTCTTTCAAGATTAATTGATCTTTTAAAACATCTAGATCATTCACAAGCCTTTTAGATTCACTTTTTAAGCTTTTATTTTTCTTGGTTATGACTTCACATAGTTCATATAGTTCCTCATAGGCTTGATGAATATCATTGTCACTATTCTCTTCATTTACTTCTTCTATTAATATGTTATGATCATTGTTTTCTTCAATGGGAGTGAAGAGAAGCCAAGAAGTGGAATTATCATTATCTTCATCATTTTGAGGTTCATTATTGTCACTACTTTCATCTTCATCATCATCCCAAGTTATGTTTAAGACTTTCTTTCCTTTCTTATCTTTCTTTTCAGATTCCTTAGGGGAGGGACAATTTTGAGCAATGTGACCAAAGCCTTTACAGTTATAACATTGCACATCCCTTTTGGTAAAAGATCCCCTTGAGTTTCTTTGAAATTTTTCATTTTTAGAATCTTCAGAATATTTATAGTTCTTTTTGTTCTTAAGGAAATTCTTGAACTTCTTAGCAAGTAAAATAGTGTTTTCATCATCACTCTCACTCTCATTGTCATTTTCTTTATGTTGGGAGCTAAGAGCTACACCTTTCTTCTTGCTAGGGGCTTCAAAGTCTAATTCATAGGTGAGAAGATTTCCTCTAAGTTCTTCTATTTTGATCTTGTCCACATCTTTGCTTTCGGTTATAGCAACTATCTTAGGTTTGAACCTTTTGGGAAGAGATCTTAATATTTTCCTAACAGCTTTGGACTCATCCATCTTCTCTCCTAAACCTATGAGGGAATTGACAATCTCCATGAATTTAGTATAGAACTCATCAAATGTTTCTTCCTCTTGCATTTTGAGTTCCTCATACTTAGTAGACAACATTTGGATTTTAGCAACTTTGACTTGATTGGTCCCTTCATGAGTGGTCTCTAAGGTATCCCACACTTCCTTAGCAGTAATACAATTTACTACCCTATTGAACTCTTCTTGGGACAAGGCACAAAACAAGGAATTTTTTGCTTTAGCATTTAGATTTGCCCTATCTTTCTCTCCTTGAGTCCAATCTTTCTTGGGCTTAACTTTGATAGCAATGACATGTCCTTCAGAATCTTGTTCAGTGATAATGGGATCATGATACCCTTCTTCAATGATACTCCAAACATCCAAATTTTGAGATTCAAGAAAGACTTGCATCCTAATTTTCCAATATCGGTAATGAGAGCCATTGAACAAGGGAGGTCGATTGGTGGCATGGCCTTCTCCTAATTGGGATTGCATGGTGACCACAAAAGCTAAAACTCACTCTAAGGATTCTAACTCTAGGTTGATAGACCTAAGCAAGAGCACCTAAGCTCTGATACCAATTGAAAGTCCAAGATCGAATCCTAGAGGGGGGGGTGAATAGGGTGAGCTCTAAGACCTAGACCAATTTTTAATTCTTTTAGCTTTTAAGTCTATTATGCTTTGTAGGAGAAATAAGGAAATCAACCAACCATGCATAATCCATAAAAAGAGAGCATAATAACAATCACCATAACACAAGCACGTATAGTGGTTCGGCCAAATTGCCTACATCCACTCCCGGTACACCTACCGGTATCCACTAACTTCAATTAAGGTTTAGGATCACCTCAAACCTTACACACAACAATATGCTTTTCAAGGGTTAGCACCAACCTTTACAACTTATACTTTTCAAGGCTAAGTATGAACCTTTACAACTTAGAACTTTTCTCTTAAACAATATGCCTAATGATGCATGGATAAAGAGAGCAATGAAGTGCAAAGAAATGCCTCTTAAAAGGCTAGATTGAAAATGAAACTCAAGTTCTAGAACAATGCATGAAAATGACAAAGTCTATGTGAAATGCATTTTCTAGAAGATTACTCTTTCTCTTTTAAAAGATATGAACTTAAATGATGCAAAGATGTTTAACACATATTTGAGAAAGAGTTATATGTCTAACACAAATGATTCATAATGAAAAGCAACTTGTTTTCAAAAAGATGATCTAAAGGCTAACAAGTTGATTTTTGAAACAAGAAACTAAAATCATGTGTTTCATAGATCATATGTTGCATTCATAAGTCTCATGTGATTTTTAAAGAACTAAGCATGTTATGAAGATCAACATCTTAATAGGAAAGCAACTTGTTTATCATGCATTGGAAAATAGATCAAAGATTCAAAACAAAACATGATTTTGAAAAGAGTAGGATTAAAGGAAGCACACCCATTTGAAGATCAAAGGTTGAATAAGAGGAATGGCTTCATAATCCTTGTGAAAATGCTCCTAAGAAGTTGCTTAGCCTTGGCCTCAAAGGTCTCTCAAAAATCAGCAACTTTCTTCAACCAAAAAGCCACCTTTTATAAAGTTAAAGTTGCCAACGGCTAGTTCTCGGTCGACCGAGAAACAGGTCTCGGTCGACCTAGAAAGCACAACGGATATAAATCTGACCGTTGGAGCTACAGTTAAAAATTCTGCAGAAATGACCTGCAGTTGTCTCGGTCGACCGAGAGGCAGGTCTCGGTCGACCGAGACCACTGCCTGAAACTGCCCAGAAATTGACAATTTAGAGAAACTTGAGGCTTAAGAGGGCACCTTCCACAGGACTTTCAAACACATCTACCAAGCATTTAATCATGACTAAAAGAAGATGAAAACTGAGAATTTAAAGCCATGAAAACTCCAAAACACAAAAATGAATTTAAAGCTAGAAACTTTGGAAAGCTTGGAAGGAGTTTTGAAATAAAAAAACTCTAAGAACTGAAAAGGCAACCTGAACATGTAAACCATGCATGATATTTGATAAAACAAAGATTCAAGAAGAAGAAATATGCATGATGCTCCTATGAATAAAGCCAAGAATGAATGAGAGAACAAGCTATATGAAAGTTAATGCATCCAATCAAATTGCAACAAAACTAAAACTCTAACAATCTCCCCCTTTGCAATTTGATGGCTACTCTTGAAGCTTGAACTCTCTTTCAATTTTCTCTTCAGCTTGAACTCTTGAAGCTTGAACTTTTGAAGCTTAAACTTTGGATATTTAAGGAGCTTTGGATAATTAAGGAGCTTTGGACATTTGGGAGCATTTGGATCTTTTGGAGCTTTGGATTTTCCTTGGAGGAGCGACGACAAAAGACGACCAACCTAGAAGCTATACACAAAAAGCACTCTAGGCAAAGCTACTCCCCCTCAAACAAAGCAACCCTTTTTAAATCTTCTCCCCCTCACTTGGTGAACTCTCTCCCCCTTTGACATCTAATTGCAAAGGAGCCTGCCCATCAAAGATAAAAACACATAACCTTGTTAGTAGCACCTGTTTATAAGAGATATATAAAAATAAGATAAGGAACAGGTGATTAACCAACAAGAATTTAAAACACAGGGCAAGGGCCAATGCCCAATTGATGTCTCAAATTAATGAAACGATCATTTCCAAGGGGTTTAGTGAACAAATCAGCCAATTGGGTATCTGTTGGGATAAACAACAACTCAATGGTGCCTTGGTCAGCATGATCACGCAAGAAATGATAGCGAATGTCAATGTGCTTAGTGCGAGAGTGCTGAACAGGATTTTTTGAGATACTGATGGCACTTGAGTTGTCACACATGATAGGCATGCATTGTTGTGGAACATTATAATCTAATAAAGTTTGTTTCATCCACAACAGCTGGGCACAGCAGCTACCTGCAGCAATATATTCAGCTTCTGCAGTAGACAAGGATACAGAATTTTGCTTTTTGCTATGCCAGGCTACTAAGCAATTTCCTAAGAAATAGCAGCAGCCACTAGTGCTCTTCCTATCATCTATGGATCCTGCCCAATCTGCATCACTATATCCAATTAATTGCAGAGTTGAGTCATGAGGATACCAGATACCATAATGAGAAGTCCCATTAATATATTTTATGATACGCTTAACAGCTTTAATGTGAGACTCTCGGGGGTCAGATTGATACCTAGCACATATCCCAACGCTAAACGAGATATCAGGGCGACTAGCAGTGAGGTAGAGAAGGCTTCCTATCATGCTCCCATAGAGTTTTTGGTCTGCTTTCTTACCCTGAAGGTCACTAGAGATTTTAGTAGAGGATCCCATAGGATTGCAACTAGTCTTAGATTCTCCTAATCCAAACTTTTTCACTATTTCTAGAGCAAACTTGGATTGACTAAGAAATATACCTTGATCAGTCTGACTAACTTGTAATCCTAAAAAGAACTGAAGGGGTCCTACCAAACTCATTTCAAACGTGGAGCTCATTAACTTAGAAAATCCTTGAGCAAGATGATCAGATGTTGATCCAAAAACAATGTCGTCCACATATATTTGAGCAATGAGAATATCTTTACCAACCTTTTTAATGAATAGAGTCTTGTCCACATTCCCACACTCATATCCATTTTCAAGTAAGTGACTTGTCAGTTTTTCATACCAGGCTCTTGGGGCTTGTTTCAATCCATAAAGAGCCTTTTTCAACTTAAAAACATATTCTGGGTGATGAGGATCCTCAAAGCCTTGAGGTTGAGTAACATACACATCTTCCTCAATTTCACCATTCAAAAAGGCACTCTTCACATCCATTTGAAACAGTTTAATCCTCATGCTGCTGGCATAAGCTAATAGAATTCGAATAGACTCCAATCGAGCTACTGGGGCAAAGGTTTCCTCAAAATCAACTCCTTCAACTTGAGCATACCCTTTGGCTACAAGTCTAGCTTTGTTCCTTATGACATTTCCTGATTCGTCCAGCTTATTCTTGAAAATCCATTTGGTGCCAATTTGACTTTTGCCTTCAGGAAGAGGTACAAGATCCCACACATCATTCTTTCTAAACTGGTTTAGCTCATCTTGCATGGCAACAATCCATTCAGACTTGGTTTCTGCTTCAGAGAAATTCTTGGGCTCAATTTGTGAAACAAATGAATAGTGAGCACACAGATTATGAACCTGTCTTCTTGTCATGACTCCTTTTGAAATATCTCCAATGACATTATCCAGATTATGATTTCTTAAAAGCTTTGTGGGCATAGTGGGGACTGAGGGAATCTCTTCTTCAATTTCAGATGAAATATGCTGCTCAACTGAGATCTCTTCTTCATCATGAGGAGTTTTCTTAATTTGATTAGCTTCATCAATTACAACATGAGCTGATTCCATGACAGCCATAGATCTAAGGTTGAAAACTCTATAAGCCTTGCTTTTATCAGAATATCCTAAGAAGATCCCTTCATCAGATTTAGAATCGAACTTTTCAAGCTGTTCTCTATCTCTTAAAATATAGCACTTGCTACCAAACACCTTAAGATACCCCAGATTAGGTTTTCTTCCAAAATACAGCTCATAAGGGGTTTTGTTAGTGTTCTTTGTCAGATAAACACGGTTAATAAGATAGCATGCGGTATTGACAGCTTCAGCCCACAAGTTTCGCGGGAGATTTTTCTCATTAAGAAGGGTTCTGGCCATTTCTTGAATAACTCTGTTTCTCCGTTCAGCTACTCCATTTTGCTGAGGAGTTTTAGGAGCAGAGAATTGATGACAGGTCCCATGGCTTTCACAGAAGTCTGCAAATCTTTCATTTTCAAATTCACCTCCATGGTCACTTCTTATCTTCTTAATTTTGCAGTCCTTCTCAACTTGAATTTTCTTGCAAATCCTTATGATATTATCTACTGCATCAGATTTTGCATGAAGAAAGGCAACCCATCCAAATCTCGAATAATCATCAACCATCACTAGGATATACTTTCTTCCACCAATACTTTGAACAGGCGCTGGTCCAATGAGGTCCATATGAATGAGTTCAAGGGGACGAGTTGAGGATATATCTTTTATACCTTTAAAACTTTTCTTGATTTGTTTACCCATTTGACAAGCTTTGCACAATTCTGATTTGAAGTCACCTAATTTGGGTATTCCTCTAACAATTTCTTTCTTTGATAAGATCCTCATCAGCTTGTAATTAATATGTCCCATTCTTTGATGCCACAATTGATTTTCTTGAACTTTAGACATTAAGCACATGGATTCATTCTCACCACATTCTTCTATGGTGTAGATATTATCTTTAGTACGTAATCCAGTCAGCAGAACTTTATGGGATTTCTCATCCAGAACTTTGCAAGATTTGCTATCGAAGACAACTTTATTTCCTTTGTCACACAATTGACTTATGCTCAAGAGATTATGCTTTAAACCATCCACAAGGAAAACATCTTTTAATGTAGGCATTTGATCTCCTCCAACACAGCCTTTTCCTATAATCTGAGCTTTCCGATTATCTCCAAAAGACACATTACCTCCATCATAGTCCTCAAGAGTGATAAATCTAGAACGGTCTCCAGTCATATGCTTGGAGCAACCACTGTCCAAAAACCATCTAGAATTTTCTTTAACTTTAAGAGCGGTTTGAACTAAGAAATTTTTGAAACCTTTCTCTTTTTCAATCCAAGTAGCCTTAATGAAGGTAGAGGTAGAGGTCTTGGGAACAAATTTGAAATGAGCTCTAGAACTATGTTTTTGAGACATCCTAAACTTAAAAGGACAGTTAGGAACTAGATGACCTATTTGATTGCAAAAATGACAAGTCCATCTAGAGGAAAAGAAGATTTTACCTATAGGCTTGAGATGAGTCCTAGTATTATGTTGAAAGCTATTCTTCTTGCTACTAGAGGAGCATTCATAACCTATACCATTCTTGTTACCAAAGACTTTATTCAAGCCTAACATTTGATAGAATTTGTCATTGCCTAAGGTAAATTTTTCAACAACATGTTTTCCCTTTTCAAGTTTCATTTGAAGAGATTCTGATTCTTGTTGACTAGATTCTAACAGACTTTGTAACTTATGAATTTCTTTTTCAGCTTTAGCAAGATTGTCATTAGAGGTAGTCAACTTAGATTGAACATTTTTTATCTCATTGTCTTTCAAGATTAATTGATCTTTTAAAACATCTAGATCATTCACAAGCCTTTTAGATTCACTTTTTAAGCTTTTATTTTTCTTGGTTATGACTTCACATAGTTCATATAGTTCCTCATAGGCTTGATGAATATCATTGTCACTATTCTCTTCATTTACTTCTTCTATTAATATGTTATGATCATTGTTTTCTTCAATGGGAGTGAAGAGAAGCCAAGAAGTGGAATTATCATTATCTTCATCATTTTGAGGTTCATTATTGTCACTACTTTCATCTTCATCATCATCCCAAGTTATGTTTAAGACTTTCTTTCCTTTCTTATCTTTCTTTTCAGATTCCTTAGGGGAGGGACAATTTTGAGCAATGTGACCAAAGCCTTTACAGTTATAACATTGCACATCCCTTTTGGTAAAAGATCCCCTTGAGTTTCTTTGAAATTTTTCATTTTTAGAATCTTCAGAATATTTATAGTTCTTTTTGTTCTTAAGGAAATTCTTGAACTTCTTAGCAAGTAAAATAGTGTTTTCATCATCACTCTCACTCTCATTGTCATTTTCTTTATGTTGGGAGCTAAGAGCTACACCTTTCTTCTTGCTAGGGGCTTCAAAGTCTAATTCATAGGTGAGAAGATTTCCTCTAAGTTCTTCTATTTTGATCTTGTCCACATCTTTGCTTTCGGTTATAGCAACTATCTTAGGTTTGAACCTTTTGGGAAGAGATCTTAATATTTTCCTAACAGCTTTGGACTCATCCATCTTCTCTCCTAAACCTATGAGGGAATTGACAATCTCCATGAATTTAGTATAGAACTCATCAAATGTTTCTTCCTCTTGCATTTTGAGTTCCTCATACTTAGTAGACAACATTTGGATTTTAGCAACTTTGACTTGATTGGTCCCTTCATGAGTGGTCTCTAAGGTATCCCACACTTCCTTAGCAGTAATACAATTTACTACCCTATTGAACTCTTCTTGGGACAAGGCACAAAACAAGGAATTTTTTGCTTTAGCATTTAGATTTGCCCTATCTTTCTCTCCTTGAGTCCAATCTTTCTTGGGCTTAACTTTGATAGCAATGACATGTCCTTCAGAATCTTGTTCAGTGATAATGGGATCATGATACCCTTCTTCAATGATACTCCAAACATCCATATTTTGAGATTCAAGAAAGACTTGCATCCTAATTTTCCAATATCGGTAATGAGAGCCATTGAACAAGGGAGGTCTATTGGTGGCATGGCCTTCTCCTAATTGGGATTGCATGGTGACCACAAAAGCTAAAACTCACTCTAAGGATTCTAACTCTAGGTTGATAGACCTAAGCAAGAGCACCTAAGCTCTGATACCAATTGAAAGTCCAAGATCGAATCCTAGAGGGGGGGGGGTGAATAGGGTGAGCTCTAAGACCTAGACCAATTTTTAATTCTTTTAGCTTTTAAGTCTATTATGCTTTGTAGGAGAAATAAGGAAATCAACCAACCATGCATAATCCATAAAAAGAGAGCATAATAACAATCACCATAACACAAGCACGTATAGTGGTTCGGCCAAATTGCCTACATCCACTCCCGGTACACCTACCGGTATCCACTAACTTCAATTAAGGTTTAGGATCACCTCAAACCTTACACACAACAATATGCTTTTCAAGGGTTAGCACCAACCTTTACAACTTATACTTTTCAAGGCTAAGTATGAACCTTTACAACTTAGAACTTTTCTCTTAAACAATATGCCTAATGATGCATGGATAAAGAGAGCAATGAAGTGCAAAGAAATGCCTCTTAAAAGGCTAGATTGAAAATGAAACTCAAGTTCTAGAACAATGCATGAAAATGACAAAGTCTATGTGAAATGCATTTTCTAGAAGATTACTCTTTCTCTTTTAAAAGATATGAACTTAAATGATGCAAAGATGTTTAACACATATTTGAGAAAGAGTTATATGTCTAACACAAATGATTCATAATGAAAAGCAACTTGTTTTCAAAAAGATGATCTAAAGGCTAACAAGTTGATTTTTGAAACAAGAAACTAAAATCATGTGTTTCATAGATCATATGTTGCATTCATAAGTCTCATGTGATTTTTAAAGAACTAAGCATGTTATGAAGATCAACATCTTAATAGGAAAGCAACTTGTTTATCATGCATTGGAAAATAGATCAAAGATTCAAAACAAAACATGATTTTGAAAAGAGTAGGATTAAAGGAAGCACACCCATTTGAAGATCAAAGGTTGAATAAGAGGAATGGCTTCATAATCCTTGTGAAAATGCTCCTAAGAAGTTGCTTAGCCTTGGCCTCAAAGGTCTCTCAAAAATCAGCAACTTTCTTCAACCAAAAAGCCACCTTTTATAAAGTTAAAGTTGCCAACGGCTAGTTCTCGGTCGACCGAGAAACAGGTCTCGGTCGACCTAGAAAGCACAACGGATATAAATCTGACCGTTGGAGCTACAGTTAAAAATTCTGCAGAAATGACCTGCAGTTGTCTCGGTCGACCGAGAGGCAGGTCTCGGTCGACCGAGACCACTGCCTGAAACTGCCCAGAAATTGACAATTTAGAGAAACTTGAGGCTTAAGAGGGCACCTTCCACAGGACTTTCAAACACATCTACCAAGCATTTAATCATGACTAAAAGAAGATGAAAACTGAGAATTTAAAGCCATGAAAACTCCAAAACACAAAAATGAATTTAAAGCTAGAAACTTTGGAAAGCTTGGAAGGAGTTTTGAAATAAAAAAACTCTAAGAACTGAAAAGGCAACCTGAACATGTAAACCATGCATGATATTTGATAAAACAAAGATTCAAGAAGAAGAAATATGCATGATGCTCCTATGAATAAAGCCAAGAATGAATGAGAGAACAAGCTATATGAAAGTTAATGCATCCAATCAAATTGCAACAAAACTAAAACTCTAACAATCTCCCCCTTTGCAATTTGATGGCTACTCTTGAAGCTTGAACTCTCTTTCAATTTTCTCTTCAGCTTGAACTCTTGAAGCTTGAACTTTTGAAGCTTAAACTTTGGATATTTAAGGAGCTTTGGATAATTAAGGAGCTTTGGACATTTGGGAGCATTTGGATCTTTTGGAGCTTTGGATTTTCCTTGGAGGAGCGACGACAAAAGACGACCAACCTAGAAGCTATACACAAAAAGCACTCTAGGCAAAGCTACTCCCCCTCAAACAAAGCAACCCTTTTTAAATCTTCTCCCCCTCACTTGGTGAACTCTCTCCCCCTTTGACATCTAATTGCAAAGGAGCCTGCCCATCAAAGATAAAAACACATAACCTTGTTAGTAGCACCTGTTTATAAGAGATATATAAAAATAAGATAAGGAACAGGTGATTAACCAACAAGAATTTAAAACACAGGGCAAGGGCCAATGCCCAATTGATGTCTCAAATTAATGAAACGATCATTTCCAAGGGGTTTAGTGAACAAATCAGCCAATTGGGTATCTGTTGGGATAAACAACAACTCAATGGTGCCTTGGTCAGCATGATCACGCAAGAAATGATAGCGAATGTCAATGTGCTTAGTGCGAGAGTGCTGAACAGGATTTTTTGAGATACTGATGGCACTTGAGTTGTCACACATGATAGGTATGCATTGTTGTGGAACATTATAATCTAATAAAGTTTGTTTCATCCACAACAGCTGGGCACAGCAGCTACCTGCAGCAATATATTCAGCTTCTGCAGTAGACAAGGATACAGAATTTTGCTTTTTGCTATGCCAGGCTACTAAGCAATTTCCTAAGAAATAGCAGCAGCCACTAGTGCTCTTCCTATCATCTATGGATCCTGCCCAATCTGCATCACTATATCCAATTAATTGCAGAGTTGAGTCATGAGGATACCAGATACCATAATGAGAAGTCCCATTAATATATTTTATGATACGCTTAACAGCTTTAATGTGAGACTCTCGGGGGTCAGATTGATACCTAGCACATATCCCAACGCTAAACGAGATATCAGGGCGACTAGCAGTGAGGTAGAGAAGGCTTCCTATCATGCTCCTATAGAGTTTTTGGTCTGCTTTCTTACCCTGAAGGTCACTAGAGATTTTAGTAGAGGATCCCATAGGATTGCAACTAGTCTTAGATTCTCCTAATCCAAACTTTTTCACTATTTCTAGAGCAAACTTGGATTGACTAAGAAATATACCTTGATCAGTTGACTAACTTGTAATCCTAAAAAGAACTGAAGGGGTCCTACCAAACTCATTTCAAACGTGGAGCTCATTAACTTAGAAAATCCTTGAGCAAGATGATCAGATGTTGATCCAAAAACAATGTCGTCCACATATATTTGAGCAATGAGAATATCTTTACCAACCTTTTTAATGAATAGAGTCTTGTCCACATTCCCACACTCATATCCATTTTCAAGTAAGTGACTTGTCAGTTTTTCATACCAGGCTCTTGGGGCTTGTTTCAATCCATAAAGAGCCTTTTTCAACTTAAAAACATATTCTGGGTGATGAGGATCCTCAAAGCCTTGAGGTTGAGTAACATACACATCTTCCTCAATTTCACCATTCAAAAAGGCACTCTTCACATCCATTTGAAACAGTTTAATCCTCATGCTGCTGGCATAAGCTAATAGAATTCGAATAGACTCCAATCGAGCTACTGGGGCAAAGGTTTCCTCAAAATCAACTCCTTCAACTTGAGCATACCCTTTGGCTACAAGTCTAGCTTTGTTCCTTATGACATTTCCTGATTCGTCCAGCTTATTCTTGAAAATCCATTTGGTGCCAATTTGACTTTTGCCTTCAGGAAGAGGTACAAGATCCCACACATCATTCTTTCTAAACTGGTTTAGCTCATCTTGCATGGCAACAATCCATTCAGACTTGGTTTCTGCTTCAGAGAAATTCTTGGGCTCAATTTGTGAAACAAATGAATAGTGAGCACACAGATTATGAACCTGTCTTCTTGTCATGACTCCTTTTGAAATATCTCCAATGACATTATCCAGATTATGATTTCTTAAAAGCTTTGTGGGCATAGTGGGGACTGAGGGAATCTCTTCTTCAATTTCAGATGAAATATGCTGCTCAACTGAGATCTCTTCTTCATCATGAGGAGTTTTCTTAATTTGATTAGCTTCATCAATTACAACATGAGCTGATTCCATGACAGCCATAGATCTAAGGTTGAAAACTCTATAAGCCTTGCTTTTATCAGAATATCCTAAGAAGATCCCTTCATCAGATTTAGAATCGAACTTTTCAAGCTGTTCTCTATCTCTTAAAATATAGCACTTGCTACCAAACACCTTAAGATACCCCAGATTAGGTTTTCTTCCAAAATACAGCTCATAAGGGGTTTTGTTAGTGTTCTTTGTCAGATAAACACGGTTAATAAGATAGCATGCGGTATTGACAGCTTCAGCCCACAAGTTTCGCGGGAGATTTTTCTCATTAAGAAGGGTTCTGGCCATTTCTTGAATAACTCTGTTTCTCCGTTCAGCTACTCCATTTTGCTGAGGAGTTTTAGGAGCAGAGAATTGATGACAGGTCCCATGGCTTTCACAGAAGTCTGCAAATCTTTCATTTTCAAATTCACCTCCATGGTCACTTCTTATCTTCTTAATTTTGCAGTCCTTCTCAACTTGAATTTTCTTGCAAATCCTTATGATATTATCTACTGCATCAGATTTTGCATGAAGAAAGGCAACCCATCCAAATCTCGAATAATCATCAACCATCACTAGGATATACTTTCTTCCACCAATACTTTGAACAGGCGCTGGTCCAATGAGGTCCATATGAATGAGTTCAAGGGGACGAGTTGAGGATATATCTTTTATACCTTTAAAACTTTTCTTGATTTGTTTACCCATTTGACAAGCTTTGCACAATTCTGATTTGAAGTCACCTAATTTGGGTATTCCTCTAACAATTTCTTTCTTTGATAAGATCCTCATCAGCTTGTAATTAATATGTCCCATTCTTTGATGCCACAATTGATTTTCTTGAACTTTAGACATTAAGCACATGGATTCATTCTCACCACATTCTTCTATGGTGTAGATATTATCTTTAGTACGTAATCCAGTCAGCAGAACTTTATGGGATTTCTCATCCAGAACTTTGCAAGATTTGCTATCGAAGACAACTTTATTTCCTTTGTCACACAATTGACTTATGCTCAAGAGATTATGCTTTAAACCATCCACAAGGAAAACATCTTTTAATGTAGGCATTTGATCTCCTCCAACACAGCCTTTTCCTATAATCTGAGCTTTCCGATTATCTCCAAAAGACACATTACCTCCATCATAGTCCTCAAGAGTGATAAATCTAGAACGGTCTCCAGTCATATGCTTGGAGCAACCACTGTCCAAAAACCATCTAGAATTTTCTTTAACTTTAAGAGCGGTTTGAACTAAGAAATTTTTGAAACCTTTCTCTTTTTCAATCCAAGTAGCCTTAATGAAGGTAGAGGTAGAGGTCTTGGGAACAAATTTGAAATGAGCTCTAGAACTATGTTTTTGAGACATCCTAAACTTAAAAGGACAGTTAGGAACTAGATGACCTATTTGATTGCAAAAATGACAAGTCCATCTAGAGGAAAAGAAGATTTTACCTATAGGCTTGAGATGAGTCCTAGTATTATGTTGAAAGCTATTCTTCTTGCTACTAGAGGAGCATTCATAACCTATACCATTCTTGTTACCAAAGACTTTATTCAAGCCTAACATTTGATAGAATTTGTCATTGCCTAAGGTAAATTTTTCAACAACATGTTTTCCCTTTTCAAGTTTCATTTGAAGAGATTCTGATTCTTGTTGACTAGATTCTAACAGACTTTGTAACTTATGAATTTCTTTTTCAGCTTTAGCAAGATTGTCATTAGAGGTAGTCAACTTAGATTGAACATTTTTTATCTCATTGTCTTTCAAGATTAATTGATCTTTTAAAACATCTAGATCATTCACAAGCCTTTTAGATTCACTTTTTAAGCTTTTATTTTTCTTGGTTATGACTTCACATAGTTCATATAGTTCCTCATAGGCTTGATGAATATCATTGTCACTATTCTCTTCATTTACTTCTTCTATTAATATGTTATGATCATTGTTTTCTTCAATGGGAGTGAAGAGAAGCCAAGAAGTGGAATTATCATTATCTTCATCATTTTGAGGTTCATTATTGTCACTACTTTCATCTTCATCATCATCCCAAGTTATGTTTAAGACTTTCTTTCCTTTCTTATCTTTCTTTTCAGATTCCTTAGGGGAGGGACAATTTTGAGCAATGTGACCAAAGCCTTTACAGTTATAACATTGCACATCCCTTTTGGTAAAAGATCCCCTTGAGTTTCTTTGAAATTTTTCATTTTTAGAATCTTCAGAATATTTATAGTTCTTTTTGTTCTTAAGGAAATTCTTGAACTTCTTAGCAAGTAAAATAGTGTTTTCATCATCACTCTCACTCTCATTGTCATTTTCTTTATGTTGGGAGCTAAGAGCTACACCTTTCTTCTTGCTAGGGGCTTCAAAGTCTAATTCATAGGTGAGAAGATTTCCTCTAAGTTCTTCTATTTTGATCTTGTCCACATCTTTGCTTTCGGTTATAGCAACTATCTTAGGTTTGAACCTTTTGGGAAGAGATCTTAATATTTTCCTAACAGCTTTGGACTCATCCATCTTCTCTCCTAAACCTATGAGGGAATTGACAATCTCCATGAATTTAGTATAGAACTCATCAAATGTTTCTTCCTCTTGCATTTTGAGTTCCTCATACTTAGTAGACAACATTTGGATTTTAGCAACTTTGACTTGATTGGTCCCTTCATGAGTGGTCTCTAAGGTATCCCACACTTCCTTAGCAGTAATACAATTTACTACCCTATTGAACTCTTCTTGGGACAAGGCACAAAACAAGGAATTTTTTGCTTTAGCATTTAGATTTGCCCTATCTTTCTCTCCTTGAGTCCAATCTTTCTTGGGCTTAACTTTGATAGCAATGACATGTCCTTCAGAATCTTGTTCAGTGATAATGGGATCATGATACCCTTCTTCAATGATACTCCAAACATCCAAATTTTGAGATTCAAGAAAGACTTGCATCCTAATTTTCCAATATCGGTAATGAGAGCCATTGAACAAGGGAGGTCGATTGGTGGCATGGCCTTCTCCTAATTGGGATTGCATGGTGACCACAAAAGCTAAAACTCACTCTAAGGATTCTAACTCTAGGTTGATAGACCTAAGCAAGAGCACCTAAGCTCTGATACCAATTGAAAGTCCAAGATCGAATCCTAGAGGGGGGGGTGAATAGGGTGAGCTCTAAGACCTAGACCAATTTTTAATTCTTTTAGCTTTTAAGTCTATTATGCTTTGTAGGAGAAATAAGGAAATCAACCAACCATGCATAATCCATAAAAAGAGAGCATAATAACAATCACCATAACACAAGCACGTATAGTGGTTCGGCCAAATTGCCTACATCCACTCCCGGTACACCTACCGGTATCCACTAACTTCAATTAAGGTTTAGGATCACCTCAAACCTTACACACAACAATATGCTTTTCAAGGGTTAGCACCAACCTTTACAACTTATACTTTTCAAGGCTAAGTATGAACCTTTACAACTTAGAACTTTTCTCTTAAACAATATGCCTAATGATGCATGGATAAAGAGAGCAATGAAGTGCAAAGAAATGCCTCTTAAAAGGCTAGATTGAAAATGAAACTCAAGTTCTAGAACAATGCATGAAAATGACAAAGTCTATGTGAAATGCATTTTCTAGAAGATTACTCTTTCTCTTTTAAAAGATATGAACTTAAATGATGCAAAGATGTTTAACACATATTTGAGAAAGAGTTATATGTCTAACACAAATGATTCATAATGAAAAGCAACTTGTTTTCAAAAAGATGATCTAAAGGCTAACAAGTTGATTTTTGAAACAAGAAACTAAAATCATGTGTTTCATAGATCATATGTTGCATTCATAAGTCTCATGTGATTTTTAAAGAACTAAGCATGTTATGAAGATCAACATCTTAATAGGAAAGCAACTTGTTTATCATGCATTGGAAAATAGATCAAAGATTCAAAACAAAACATGATTTTGAAAAGAGTAGGATTAAAGGAAGCACACCCATTTGAAGATCAAAGGTTGAATAAGAGGAATGGCTTCATAATCCTTGTGAAAATGCTCCTAAGAAGTTGCTTAGCCTTGGCCTCAAAGGTCTCTCAAAAATCAGCAACTTTCTTCAACCAAAAAGCCACCTTTTATAAAGTTAAAGTTGCCAACGGCTAGTTCTCGGTCGACCGAGAAACAGGTCTCGGTCGACCTAGAAAGCACAACGGATATAAATCTGACCGTTGGAGCTACAGTTAAAAATTCTGCAGAAATGACCTGCAGTTGTCTCGGTCGACCGAGAGGCAGGTCTCGGTCGACCGAGACCACTGCCTGAAACTGCCCAGAAATTGACAATTTAGAGAAACTTGAGGCTTAAGAGGGCACCTTCCACAGGACTTTCAAACACATCTACCAAGCATTTAATCATGACTAAAAGAAGATGAAAACTGAGAATTTAAAGCCATGAAAACTCCAAAACACAAAAATGAATTTAAAGCTAGAAACTTTGGAAAGCTTGGAAGGAGTTTTGAAATAAAAAAACTCTAAGAACTGAAAAGGCAACCTGAACATGTAAACCATGCATGATATTTGATAAAACAAAGATTCAAGAAGAAGAAATATGCATGATGCTCCTATGAATAAAGCCAAGAATGAATGAGAGAACAAGCTATATGAAAGTTAATGCATCCAATCAAATTGCAACAAAACTAAAACTCTAACAATCTCCCCCTTTGCAATTTGATGGCTACTCTTGAAGCTTGAACTCTCTTTCAATTTTCTCTTCAGCTTGAACTCTTGAAGCTTGAACTTTTGAAGCTTAAACTTTGGATATTTAAGGAGCTTTGGATAATTAAGGAGCTTTGGACATTTGGGAGCATTTGGATCTTTTGGAGCTTTGGATTTTCCTTGGAGGAGCGACGACAAAAGACGACCAACCTAGAAGCTATACACAAAAAGCACTCTAGGCAAAGCTACTCCCCCTCAAACAAAGCAACCCTTTTTAAATCTTCTCCCCCTCACTTGGTGAACTCTCTCCCCCTTTGACATCTAATTGCAAAGGAGCCTGCCCATCAAAGATAAAAACACATAACCTTGTTAGTAGCACCTGTTTATAAGAGATATATAAAAATAAGATAAGGAACAGGTGATTAACCAACAAGAATTTAAAACACAGGGCAAGGGCCAATGCCCAATTGATGTCTCAAATTAATGAAACGATCATTTCCAAGGGGTTTAGTGAACAAATCAGCCAATTGGGTATCTGTTGGGATAAACAACAACTCAATGGTGCCTTGGTCAGCATGATCACGCAAGAAATGATAGCGAATGTCAATGTGCTTAGTGCGAGAGTGCTGAACAGGATTTTTTGAGATACTGATGGCACTTGAGTTGTCACACATGATAGGCATGCATTGTTGTGGAACATTATAATCTAATAAAGTTTGTTTCATCCACAACAGCTGGGCACAGCAGCTACCTGCAGCAATATATTCAGCTTCTGCAGTAGACAAGGATACAGAATTTTGCTTTTTGCTATGCCAGGCTACTAAGCAATTTCCTAAGAAATAGCAGCAGCCACTAGTGCTCTTCCTATCATCTATGGATCCTGCCCAATCTGCATCACTATATCCAATTAATTGCAGAGTTGAGTCATGAGGATACCAGATACCATAATGAGAAGTCCCATTAATATATTTTATGATACGCTTAACAGCTTTAATGTGAGACTCTCGGGGGTCAGATTGATACCTAGCACATATCCCAACGCTAAACGAGATATCAGGGCGACTAGCAGTGAGGTAGAGAAGGCTTCCTATCATGCTCCTATAGAGTTTTTGGTCTGCTTTCTTACCCTGAAGGTCACTAGAGATTTTAGTAGAGGATCCCATAGGATTGCAACTAGTCTTAGATTCTCCTAATCCAAACTTTTTCACTATTTCTAGAGCAAACTTGGATTGACTAAGAAATATACCTTGATCAGTCTGACTAACTTGTAATCCTAAAAAGAACTGAAGGGGTCCTACCAAACTCATTTCAAACGTGGAGCTCATTAACTTAGAAAATCCTTGAGCAAGATGATCAGATGTTGATCCAAAAATAATGTCGTCCACATATATTTGAGCAATGAGAATATCTTTACCAACCTTTTTAATGAATAGAGTCTTGTCCACATTCCCACACTCATATCCATTTTCAAGTAAGTGACTTGTCAGTTTTTCATACCAGGCTCTTGGGGCTTGTTTCAATCCATAAAGAGCCTTTTTCAACTTAAAAACATATTCTGGGTGATGAGGATCCTCAAAGCCTTGAGGTTGAGTAACATACACATCTTCCTCAATTTCACCATTCAAAAAGGCACTCTTCACATCCATTTGAAACAGTTTAATCCTCATGCTGCTGGCATAAGCTAATAGAATTCGAATAGACTCCAATCGAGCTACTGGGGCAAAGGTTTCCTCAAAATCAACTCCTTCAACTTGAGCATACCCTTTGGCTACAAGTCTAGCTTTGTTCCTTATGACATTTCCTGATTCGTCCAGCTTATTCTTGAAAATCCATTTGGTGCCAATTTGACTTTTGCCTTCAGGAAGAGGTACAAGATCCCACACATCATTCTTTCTAAACTGGTTTAGCTCATCTTGCATGGCAACAATCCATTCAGACTTGGTTTCTGCTTCAGAGAAATTCTTGGGCTCAATTTGTGAAACAAATGAATAGTGAGCACACAGATTATGAACCTGTCTTCTTGTCATGACTCCTTTTGAAATATCTCCAATGACATTATCCAGATTATGATTTCTTAAAAGCTTTGTGGGCATAGTGGGGACTGAGGGAATCTCTTCTTCAATTTCAGATGAAATATGCTGCTCAACTGAGATCTCTTCTTCATCATGAGGAGTTTTCTTAATTTGATTAGCTTCATCAATTACAACATGAGCTGATTCCATGACAGCCATAGATCTAAGGTTGAAAACTCTATAAGCCTTGCTTTTATCAGAATATCCTAAGAAGATCCCTTCATCAGATTTAGAATCGAACTTTTCAAGCTGTTCTCTATCTCTTAAAATATAGCACTTGCTACCAAACACCTTAAGATACCCCAGATTAGGTTTTCTTCCAAAATACAGCTCATAAGGGGTTTTGTTAGTGTTCTTTGTCAGATAAACACGGTTAATAAGATAGCATGCGGTATTGACAGCTTCAGCCCACAAGTTTCGCGGGAGATTTTTCTCATTAAGAAGGGTTCTGGCCATTTCTTGAATAACTCTGTTTCTCCGTTCAGCTACTCCATTTTGCTGAGGAGTTTTAGGAGCAGAGAATTGATGACAGGTCCCATGGCTTTCACAGAAGTCTGCAAATCTTTCATTTTCAAATTCACCTCCATGGTCACTTCTTATCTTCTTAATTTTGCAGTCCTTCTCAACTTGAATTTTCTTGCAAATCCTTATGATATTATCTACTGCATCAGATTTTGCATGAAGAAAGGCAACCCATCCAAATCTCGAATAATCATCAACCATCACTAGGATATACTTTCTTCCACCAATACTTTGAACAGGCGCTGGTCCAATGAGGTCCATATGAATGAGTTCAAGGGGACGAGTTGAGGATATATCTTTTATACCTTTAAAACTTTTCTTGATTTGTTTACCCATTTGACAAGCTTTGCACAATTCTGATTTGAAGTCACCTAATTTGGGTATTCCTCTAACAATTTCTTTCTTTGATAAGATCCTCATCAGCTTGTAATTAATATGTCCCATTCTTTGATGCCACAATTGATTTTCTTGAACTTTAGACATTAAGCACATGGATTCATTCTCACCACATTCTTCTATGGTGTAGATATTATCTTTAGTACGTAATCCAGTCAGCAGAACTTTATGGGATTTCTCATCCAGAACTTTGCAAGATTTGCTATCGAAGACAACTTTATTTCCTTTGTCACACAATTGACTTATGCTCAAGAGATTATGCTTTAAACCATCCACAAGGAAAACATCTTTTAATGTAGGCATTTGATCTCCTCCAACACAGCCTTTTCCTATAATCTGAGCTTTCCGATTATCTCCAAAAGACACATTACCTCCATCATAGTCCTCAAGAGTGATAAATCTAGAACGGTCTCCAGTCATATGCTTGGAGCAACCACTGTCCAAAAACCATCTAGAATTTTCTTTAACTTTAAGAGCGGTTTGAACTAAGAAATTTTTGAAACCTTTCTCTTTTTCAATCCAAGTAGCCTTAATGAAGGTAGAGGTAGAGGTCTTGGGAACAAATTTGAAATGAGCTCTAGAACTATGTTTTTGAGACATCCTAAACTTAAAAGGACAGTTAGGAACTAGATGACCTATTTGATTGCAAAAATGACAAGTCCATCTAGAGGAAAAGAAGATTTTACCTATAGGCTTGAGATGAGTCCTAGTATTATGTTGAAAGCTATTCTTCTTGCTACTAGAGGAGCATTCATAACCTATACCATTCTTGTTACCAAAGACTTTATTCAAGCCTAACATTTGATAGAATTTGTCATTGCCTAAGGTAAATTTTTCAACAACATGTTTTCCCTTTTCAAGTTTCATTTGAAGAGATTCTGATTCTTGTTGACTAGATTCTAACAGACTTTGTAACTTATGAATTTCTTTTTCAGCTTTAGCAAGATTGTCATTAGAGGTAGTCAACTTAGATTGAACATTTTTTATCTCATTGTCTTTCAAGATTAATTGATCTTTTAAAACATCTAGATCATTCACAAGCCTTTTAGATTCACTTTTTAAGCTTTTATTTTTCTTGGTTATGACTTCACATAGTTCATATAGTTCCTCATAGGCTTGATGAATATCATTGTCACTATTCTCTTCATTTACTTCTTCTATTAATATGTTATGATCATTGTTTTCTTCAATGGGAGTGAAGAGAAGCCAAGAAGTGGAATTATCATTATCTTCATCATTTTGAGGTTCATTATTGTCACTACTTTCATCTTCATCATCATCCCAAGTTATGTTTAAGACTTTCTTTCCTTTCTTATCTTTCTTTTCAGATTCCTTAGGGGAGGGACAATTTTGAGCAATGTGACCAAAGCCTTTACAGTTATAACATTGCACATCCCTTTTGGTAAAAGATCCCCTTGAGTTTCTTTGAAATTTTTCATTTTTAGAATCTTCAGAATATTTATAGTTCTTTTTGTTCTTAAGGAAATTCTTGAACTTCTTAGCAAGTAAAATAGTGTTTTCATCATCACTCTCACTCTCATTGTCATTTTCTTTATGTTGGGAGCTAAGAGCTACACCTTTCTTCTTGCTAGGGGCTTCAAAGTCTAATTCATAGGTGAGAAGATTTCCTCTAAGTTCTTCTATTTTGATCTTGTCCACATCTTTGCTTTCGGTTATAGCAACTATCTTAGGTTTGAACCTTTTGGGAAGAGATCTTAATATTTTCCTAACAGCTTTGGACTCATCCATCTTCTCTCCTAAACCTATGAGGGAATTGACAATCTCCATGAATTTAGTATAGAACTCATCAAATGTTTCTTCCTCTTGCATTTTGAGTTCCTCATACTTAGTAGACAACATTTGGATTTTAGCAACTTTGACTTGATTGGTCCCTTCATGAGTGGTCTCTAAGGTATCCCACACTTCCTTAGCAGTAATACAATTTACTACCCTATTGAACTCTTCTTGGGACAAGGCACAAAACAAGGAATTTTTTGCTTTAGCATTTAGATTTGCCCTATCTTTCTCTCCTTGAGTCCAATCTTTCTTGGGCTTAACTTTGATAGCAATGACATGTCCTTCAGAATCTTGTTCAGTGATAATGGGATCATGATACCCTTCTTCAATGATACTCCAAACATCCATATTTTGAGATTCAAGAAAGACTTGCATCCTAATTTTCCAATATCGGTAATGAGAGCCATTGAACAAGGGAGGTCTATTGGTGGCATGGCCTTCTCCTAATTGGGATTGCATGGTGACCACAAAAGCTAAAACTCACTCTAAGGATTCTAACTCTAGGTTGATAGACCTAAGCAAGAGCACCTAAGCTCTGATACCAATTGAAAGTCCAAGATCGAATCCTAGAGGGGGGGGGTGAATAGGGTGAGCTCTAAGACCTAGACCAATTTTTAATTCTTTTAGCTTTTAAGTCTATTATGCTTTGTAGGAGAAATAAGGAAATCAACCAACCATGCATAATCCATAAAAAGAGAGCATAATAACAATCACCATAACACAAGCACGTATAGTGGTTCGGCCAAATTGCCTACATCCACTCCCGGTACACCTACCGGTATCCACTAACTTCAATTAAGGTTTAGGATCACCTCAAACCTTACACACAACAATATGCTTTTCAAGGGTTAGCACCAACCTTTACAACTTATACTTTTCAAGGCTAAGTATGAACCTTTACAACTTAGAACTTTTCTCTTAAACAATATGCCTAATGATGCATGGATAAAGAGAGCAATGAAGTGCAAAGAAATGCCTCTTAAAAGGCTAGATTGAAAATGAAACTCAAGTTCTAGAACAATGCATGAAAATGACAAAGTCTATGTGAAATGCATTTTCTAGAAGATTACTCTTTCTCTTTTAAAAGATATGAACTTAAATGATGCAAAGATGTTTAACACATATTTGAGAAAGAGTTATATGTCTAACACAAATGATTCATAATGAAAAGCAACTTGTTTTCAAAAAGATGATCTAAAGGCTAACAAGTTGATTTTTGAAACAAGAAACTAAAATCATGTGTTTCATAGATCATATGTTGCATTCATAAGTCTCATGTGATTTTTAAAGAACTAAGCATGTTATGAAGATCAACATCTTAATAGGAAAGCAACTTGTTTATCATGCATTGGAAAATAGATCAAAGATTCAAAACAAAACATGATTTTGAAAAGAGTAGGATTAAAGGAAGCACACCCATTTGAAGATCAAAGGTTGAATAAGAGGAATGGCTTCATAATCCTTGTGAAAATGCTCCTAAGAAGTTGCTTAGCCTTGGCCTCAAAGGTCTCTCAAAAATCAGCAACTTTCTTCAACCAAAAAGCCACCTTTTATAAAGTTAAAGTTGCCAACGGCTAGTTCTCGGTCGACCGAGAAACAGGTCTCGGTCGACCTAGAAAGCACAACGGATATAAATCTGACCGTTGGAGCTACAGTTAAAAATTCTGCAGAAATGACCTGCAGTTGTCTCGGTCGACCGAGAGGCAGGTCTCGGTCGACCGAGACCACTGCCTGAAACTGCCCAGAAATTGACAATTTAGAGAAACTTGAGGCTTAAGAGGGCACCTTCCACAGGACTTTCAAACACATCTACCAAGCATTTAATCATGACTAAAAGAAGATGAAAACTGAGAATTTAAAGCCATGAAAACTCCAAAACACAAAAATGAATTTAAAGCTAGAAACTTTGGAAAGCTTGGAAGGAGTTTTGAAATCAAAAAACTCTAAGAACTGAAAAGGCAACCTGAACATGTAAACCATGCATGATATTTGATAAAACAAAGATTCAAGAAGAAGAAATATGCATGATGCTCCTATGAATAAAGCCAAGAATGAATGAGAGAACAAGCTATATGAAAGTTAATGCATCCAATCAAATTGCAACAAAACTAAAACTCTAACATCAGTCACACAAGGTGAGGAGATTCAACGAAAAGCATTCCAACAACGTTTGACCCGACTTTGACGCTCCGAAACAAAATCAAGGCTACCGGCAGAGCAGCACCCCGGGACCATGACATCCAAATCGGAGCTAATGGATCGTCTCAAAATTACTCCAATAGGCTCCCTGTCAAAATTCAAGTCAATCAGACATCGGTTGATTGTACATCAAAGCACGACATCTTCCTTGCGGCAAAATCAAAGTCTACTAGCAACGGGACCCCACACGGCTTCAAAACCCAAACAAAAGCCCATGGTTGGTCCTATCTACTGCTCAGGAGGCTTCACCTCAAATTTCAGGTCATGCCAACTTTGTTTGACCTAATTTTGACTCTTGATGGAAAATCGGCTACAAAGTCTCCGACTTTTCCAAAAAATAGGAAACTTTGTGCTCCAATTTGTATGGCTTCTGTTTGCAATTTTCCGTAAGTATACGGTTGTCTTAAGTAATATAGACTATGGAAGTCCGAATATCGTTCCCACGAGAATCGTTACAAGGACAAAAACAATTATCAATGAAAAGGAGTATCAACTCAAATATAGCTAACAAATCCAAATGAAAACAAGAAATAAGATAATAACAAGGGAAATTAAAAAAAATGCAAACTAAAAGAAAACAAAAAAATAGATAACAAAGAGATGTAAGTAGAAATAGAAGAACTCAAAGAAGAACAAGGTTAGTAACAAAGTTCATGACAAAAGAAAACTAGCAAGGTTAATAACAAGAACAAATGACCAATGTTAGATAGATCAAATGAGTAATTGTGTGAAAACAACAAGTGAAAGATCAAGATAAAAAGAAAATAGAAACATCCATGGAAATGAGCTAATAATTAGTGAGTAAGATAGGGAATGAATGGATGAAAATAAGTGTGCTAAAATAGTGTAAAATCAAATGGGGAATAAAAACAAACACATAGAAGGTATGAACAAATAAACTAATGGATATGATGGTGTGGATAGAGGATTGGAGTGTGAGAATTAAAAAAAAAAGTAAATAAGTGTGTGGGAATGTGAATACAATCAAGATAAAGTAAGTAAAATAAGAAACAAGCAATACTAATGGATAGATTGAATCATCTAGAATCCACTAAGTAACACTAATCCAACACTAATGCTCTTCTATTTTCCCAAACAAATATTCAAATCTAATGACAAATCAATGCTTCGATTTCAAAAATGTAACTTTAAAACTCTAAGATAGAAATTAACAATCTAATAGCTATCTTCCCTTCATAAAAGAAAAGATTCATAATGACTATTTATCAAAAGTAAGCATAAACCATCAAAAGATATTAAATCCTAAGCATGATTTATCAAACCTAAGCATAAATAGTAAAAATAATGCTAAGAAATAAAATAAGCATGGAAGGTAGCACATTGCAATGAAGAAAAATCTATTCTAGTATGTTAAGCACATAAACAAAGAGAATTAAGAGCATAAGCAAAGGGAATAGTATTAACTTAGCTTCATCTAGAAGATCCAATCAAAGTGATTAGCCACCCATTGGAGAAGACAAAGCTTTCATTATAAATATTCAAATTTTACAAAGCTTTCCTCACTTTCTCTCTACAATTGCTCTCAATTACATAAATACCTTAAGTAAAGAGGAGGAGGCTCTCCTTGCTTGTGTTTCTAATGCCTAGAGCTCCCTTCCTTATATAGAGACATTTGCCTTACTCCTTTTGGTTTCTTTCCAATGTGGGACTTCACAAGAATGGAGATATGAACATATGGATGCGATTCCTATGTTAGAAAATAGTCCCCAGATTGATGTGTGATTTTGACCCCCGAAACTTCCGAATTGGAAAATATATTGTGAAACATGATTTGTAGATCTTAGAACAAGCTTTCCAATGCTTCTGAGATCACCTCAATCGGACACCCGAGTAAAAAGATATGGTCAAAATACCAACCCAGGTCTTTTATTTGTCTTCTTATTGTTGGCCTATCTTTGTCATTTCTTCATTCAATTGTCTTCCAAACTTATACTTACTCTCTTTAACTCTTGAATCTCAACTTTAATCTTTAATTAACACCTACAGAGAGAAATTAACATATAAAATTGAGAGTATTTTCGAACATATTTTGTATGGAGCCCATTAGAACTCATATAAATGAATACAAATGACCATCTATAATGGAAAGATATGAGCAAAGCATGATGGGGAGGAAATTTACTATTTTTCTACTTAAAATAGTGTTTTGAGTTCTTTTATTTTTGAAAACTCATAAAATAATGCTATGAAAATGTCTCTTTTGTGAACTCATCAGCTTCTCGTCAGGTTTTCTTCAGGGGAATCAAGCCAATAAATGAGGAGAAATGTCAAGAAAAATACAGGAGAAAGAAAGAATCAAAAAGATCGAAAAACGGCCTAGAAACAGTGATCAAAAGGGAAAAAAACCCCATGGTCGCCGGCGACCAGGTGCCAAAGTCCAATTCAGCACAGCGTATCATCCACAGACAGAAGATCAATCAGAACGGACGATACTGACTCTTGAAGACATGCTACGTGCCTGTGTGTTAGATTTCAAGGTTCAGTGGGATGAGTACTTACCGCTTTGTGAGTTCGCTTACAACAATAGTTTCTACTCTAGCATCAGTATGGCACCCTTTGAGGCACTCTATGGTAGAAGATGCACAACTCCATTTTGTTGGGAAAAAGTCAGTGTGTGTAGCTTTCATGGACCGACAATGGTTGGTGAGACAAGTGACAAGATCGAGTTGATTCAAGAACATTTAAAGGTCGCCCGAAGCAGACAGAAGAGATATGCAGACACTCACCGAAGAGAGTTGCAGTTTCAAGTGGGTGACAAAGTGTTTTTGAAGGTTTCACCGGTTAGAGGAACTCTGAAGTTCGGGCAGAAGGGCAAATTGTCAAGAAGATTTATTGGTCCATATGAGATTTTGAGCAAGATTGAAGACATTGCCTATAGACTTGCGTTACCATGCTCAAAAAGTATTTAACGTTTCTATGCTCAAGAAGTATGTTCCTAGTCATTCTCATGTATTACAGCGCGAGCCGTTAGAAATTCGAGAAGATGCCTCCTATGTGGAAAAGACGATCAGAATCATTGACACTAAGGAGCAAGAGTTGAGAAAACGAACTATTCATTGGGTCAAGGTACTTTGGGAAAACCACGAGCCGGAAGAAGCAACATGGGAATTGAGAGACCAAGTTATTAGGAAGTATCCACACTTGTTGGTAGAGGTAAAATTATTTTATTTGGTGGACCAAATGCCCTAAGGGGTGGAGGATGTTAGACCAAGACCCGAGTTAGTTCTACTAGCGCTAATTGAGTGAGTGTTTAGTCTTAAGTAGGTTTAGTGATTGTGGGGTTAGAATATGGTTGATTTTAGTCTCGAATATAGCTTTGGGAATTTTGAAAGCGTTTAGTGTTAGTCAGACACACTCAGAGAGGCCCTAAGTGCATGTGCAAGCGTGGGAGGATAATTCTGGTTTTTTGAATTTATTTGCGGTTTTGATTTCTTTTGAATAATTTTATTTTTATCAACAACTTTCCTATTCAGCCCGTCTGTGTTTGAAGCTTAGAAACCCAAGTTTTGGCCCAAAAGAGTAAAATTGACCTTTCACACTCAAATTTGGACAAGAAATTTTGAATTCTCAAAACCATGTCAAATTTATACTTTTCGAAAACTAGATTTTTCAAGGATCATTTCATCCTTTTTCGTCGATTTCATCCGTGGCCCACAAGATCGTGTTTTGGTCAGCGCAAGCTTTAGACCTGTTGGGGCCCACTTTCATTTCACTTACACTCATCTTCCCCCTCTCTGTCTCGGTCATTCTTGCAATTTTCACAAGAACCAGAGCTGGGAAGAGAACTTTTCTCCCTTCACTTCTCCACCTTGCATGCCCTAGCTAGAGGACTCCATTTGCAAATCTGAGACCACCCTCTTCTTCCTCTCCTTTAAAGCTTCACAAGGGACCCATTTATTTGGGGATTTTAGCTGGGTAATCTTTTCATCATCTTCACCTCTTCTTTCTTGGATAGCCATATGTGTTGGAAGTAGGTGGACCTTGTGGATAGATTTTCAAAAATTTTGACCCACTTGACTCAGGGATCAAGTATCCATAAGGCCATAAACCATATCCAGAAGGCTATAAAAGCCATTCCAGAATCCATGTCCTCAATCTCAGCCATCATGATCAGCAAATAAACCTATCAAGAAGATAGAACAGCAGCCAACAAGCATCCATAAAATCTACAACATGCAAGGAAGTAGATTATACATTTGGAGCTCGGTTATGCTCTAATGGAGAAGTTGCGTCTTTCTTTGATTACGAAACTCTTTCACGTATCAAGTAAGAGTCTCCAAGACCTTTTGATCTTCCACGCAATGACCTGCTTATCAGATTCTCTTTTCTCAAGAAAGTTGGTGGAAACCTCAAAAGAAATCCCCACTAGAAACTCCAAGGAACTAGAAGAGAACTAGAAGATAAAGAGAGGAAGTAGAGTTATACAACAACTTGCAAAAGGGAGGGTTGGGCGTGCAATAATGGTAGTGGACGTCCAAGGGTATGGTTCCCCTTATAAAGCCCTCTAGCAACTTCCTCTCTACCTCTCTTACTAATTAAATTAGAAGTCTCACTTCCACACAAATTAGTAACATATTATTGCCACTATTAGAAGTCCAACTTCAAATAGAAATAGTAACTTTTTAATTCCTTCCTTTTGGAGTCCAAGTAGGATTGGTATCTAATAAATTGGGCTAGCGTGGGGACCACTAGGGATTCCTTAGAAAGCTGGCCCCAATTGGGACACCGCGACCCCACATCTCATGTGCAATCCGGGCCCACAGTTGATTGCAAATAATACCAATATATAAATGCAATTGCACTCCAGTCCTAGGAATAGATTTAAATTACAATGAAGACCATAAACTTCCAATTACCACAAGTAGGCCCCTCCATCATTATCCATGGATCAATTGGAATAAATCTGTCCCATCCAATCTTAGATCCACATCTTATTATCCTTGAGCCCCAATTAATCACAGTGATCATCAGTACCATCTAAGTAACTTTTAATCGAGATGGGTGCGCACTTACTAATGACAAATCCATTAATTGGCACAAGGGGATAATATAGAAAGATTACATCTTGATCATTAGATATTCTCACAGTCCTACTACCACGTACCCAAGACACCGAGGTATTGACCTACAATTGGCCTCACTCATTGGTGACTCAATGCAAATGAATAGATAGAAACTTGATTTCATCAATGTCTCAGGATTGAGAACCTATTGCTAGGGAATTATGAGAGCAGACCTTAAAGTCGAGACAGTATTCATAAGGTACTTCTCATGGTCCTTCAATACATCCAATGTACCAACACTATGATCCAGAATCTTACATTCTGATGATTGAGACAAATCACACTATCTCATAGTGATCAAAGTGCTGCAACCTTATCAAATGAGATGCCCAGTCTCATCACTGGTTGTGAAGATATTTTTAAGTATAAGATTTGTGACACATGTCTTCTGTATGTGGATCTCATCCATATACATATATCACATCTAATATACTAATGGGACCCGGTTCATCTCATATGTCATATGTATTGGTCATGTGGATTAAGTAATAAATCACCATTCATCTCATGAAAGGAAAGCATGATTTTATTGATAAATAAAGAAATTAATCAATTTAATACATCAACTGATGGATTGAGACCATACAATCTAACAATATGTAAGAGCTTCAGCCCATCTTTTCCATGGAGTTCTTTGAGCCCCTAAAGAGCTTGTTTTCTCAACATGCAAACCCATTTTCCAAATGGGGGTTTCGGTTATCAAAATTGTTGATTTTGAAGTGGTTTACTGGGGCTTCTTTTGCAGATTCTTGGTTCAGATGTAGAGTGGGATTTTTTAGGAGATTCTTGTGTGACTTTTGGCCAAAGGCAAGTAACCAATCTAGGATTGATAAGTGCTTGTGTGTTTTGAGTTGTATTTTTCCTTGAAAATGCATCATTGTGTTATTAAGTTTGCAATCTATGCTATTTAGACTCTCCATAGTGTTTTCCCAATCTTTTTACATGTATTGATGTTAAGTACTTTCCAAACTTCTGGATCTCTACTTGGAATTGTAAGCCTATGTTTTGTTTAGAAATTTTGGATTTGTTTTGATGAAGAATGTAGATTTAATGGCTTAGTTATGGATGCGAATGTGTGAAATGTTTGGATTGATCCCTTGGAGAGCATGGAGGCTCAGGGAATTGCAGGTGAATCAGAAATGAGAAGAAGGGAAGAAGAGATTCAGAAAATTTTACAAAGGGCAGAACGAGCATAGGCAAAAACCAGTCCGCTCGACTGACCAGGCCACTGCCTAGCGCAGGAACAGGCAGAAGCCTATCCGCTCGAGCGTTCCTTGGGTCCGCCAGAGCGACTAGGCCACTACTTGGCAGGAGTCAGGATAGAGACTTGTCCGTTCGAGGGGAACTTTTGGTCCGCTCGAGCGAACAAGCCTTTGTGTCGCGTCCGCTCGAACGAATGGATGACCGCTTGAGAGAACCTGGGCTGATTCCAGGACTGAGTTTTGTTTTCTTTCATGGGTTCTTAGGGAATAAAAACTAGACTATGTTAAGGGCTTTAGCTTGACATTGTGCAATTGGAAATCCGAAATGTATTCTAACTTCGGGGACACCAATTCGTTTTATTTTACCGACATTTGGGTTTCAATTACACAAAGGTCAATGAAAGGTCATAGCATATGCTTGATAGACTTCATGTTCGAACTTCAGTTTTGATAGAATGAATATCGTCGTGTACTCGTTTTGGATTTCAAGTATAAGCTTGTTTGAAATTTTGTTTCAAGAATCAAAAGGGATCACTTCCTAAGTTCGATATGCATATAACTTATGCTATTTTGCTAGCCGTGTCTTGCCTCGTTTTGATAAGTGATCTTTGTCACGCCCCCGAATCAGGACCTCGGGGGCGCGAATGGGATTAAGCATAATTATATTTTTCTCCCAAGATCCGCGTGTGTGAAGACAACACATTCCAACACATTCTGAATATTTTGCGGAAGCTTTCGTGGCGTTGCGACCCGGAGTCCGTGGTCATCGGATTCCGCGTCGTACTCAACATCTAGCATATAACTATTATATCAAGAACCATATCAGACTAGAGTAACCATCACAACAAAGTATAGAGCTGACAGTAACAGGATATTACATTCCCATATATGTTCAAGTTACAATTATCAATGTACATTAATTAAGAGTCCCAAGAAAAGGCTAATAAAAGCCATACAATAACAAGCTAATAACCACTACCCATATGTGACGCAACTCCGGTGTCAAGTTCAATGTCTACATGACATAGGCGACAAAACAACCTGCAAAACATGGCTCCACAACCAACAAAAGCACTCATCTCGGGACGAAGAAGTCTGGACCTGAGTACCAAAAGTAGTGGGTCAGACACGACGGTCTGGCAGGTGGATGAAAAGATAATAAATATACTGAAGAATAAAACATATGGTAAATCATGTTATTTGATCCAATGCTGCATATAATTAAACGGTTGCAAAATCGTGGATCTCTGACAAAACATGTATTCGTTTCAAGCATGGGTAAAACATGAAAATCTAACAAAACATATGTTCATTTACTTCATCTATAAAAGCATAGATATTTGACAATCGGGTATTCGTCTAAAACATGTATAAATGTAGAGGTCTGGCAAAACAAACGTTCATTTGAGACTTAGGTGAAAGCATAAGTATTCAACAAACCGGGTATTCATTTAAAACGTGTGTAATCATAGAAATCTAGCAAATCCAATGTTCATTTGAAACATATGTAAAAGCATGCGTATTTAACCAATCGGGTATTCATTTAAAACATGTGTGTGTACAAGGAACAGGAAACAATATAACAATAACTGAATTTACCTTGGAGAATATTAACACCTGTTTAAATAATAACTTTCATAAAAGAAATGAATCATTTATCGGAAAACAAATAAGCAATATAAAACATATCAGGTATCCAAGGAATCAGGAACTAACAAGATGGCAATCACACAAAGCTAAGTCCTCTATCACCAAAGTGACAAGAGTACAACGAGACGTTGGTCTCAGTCACACAAGGTGAGGAGATTCAACGAAAAGCATAAGTACAATATAAATATACGGGACGGGACCATGGTAGCAAACCGGGTATCGGGATGGGACCACTGCAATAAACCGGGCATCGGGATCCAAACTGCGGGTGGAGGGACGGGAGGGGGATCTCCAAGTCGGTGGATCAAACCGATAAGGTTATCCAAGCTTAGTGATGCCGACTCATAGGTCAATTAACAAATCGAGACATGAACAAGTAAATCAAGTGCAAGTAAATGAACAGGCGGGGCAAGGATGTTCAACGAATAATTTCCATTTCATGTCGGGCAATACCTTTCGGGACAAGTAACTGTTACTAGTGTAACTTCAATGCTTTCAGGAAAACAAATCGTGTAATGCAAATCTTGGGAATGAGGAAATACAATGAACTATTACAATTTGGGGTAAAATATTGGTTTTAAGATTTATTTAAGGTGAATAGGGGTCCCGTATGTCGATTATAATAATGACTTGGTACTCCTTGAGTTTGAAGACATACCGGGCTCCTTATACACTTTACGATTTTTAAAACTTTAAATGAGTTTATAGATAGTACTAAACGGTACGATTTAAAAATCAAAACCATTAACAGTCCATCCTAAGTATGATGTTAATCCTGAAGCATCGTACAACCTACTCAGTCACCGAAAGGAATAGGATTCGCGATACCCAAGAAAATAGACTTTGTGTATAGATATAAGGAGGATATCGCATTGTCCCATACCGTTCAAGATTGAAATGAATTGGATTCCGATGCAACCGAACCAACAGTGAAGAATGTCGGCTCAAGACATCCTCACGTATAGTCCAATGAGTCCAAAAAGGGTAGTCAAAGTCCCACCTAAGCCCATTCAACAACAGGGTAAAAATCTCTTCCAGTAAGGATTTCTCAGTTGGCCTAGTCGACCGGGCCTTGCACAGCAGCCCCGGTCGACCTGGTCCCTGTGTGCCCGGTCGACCGCGCCCATGGCCGGTCGACCGGGAGTTGTAACTGAAATGGGTGCACAGTGTTTTGGTCAGGCTCCCAGGGAGCATGACCCTATGTCGCCGGTCGACCGAGCCACCGTGGGGTCGACCGGGTACACTGCGGAACAGAACCCAGGTTCTGTTCTGCAATGGATTGGGTCCTTCTCTTTTTCTCTCCTTCTCCAAGACATTTCTCTTGTAACAAAAAGGGTCTCCTTGCCTCCAAATAACAACCATTAAATTTCTTCAACATTCACTTAAAAACCCTCATCAAAACTCCAATGAACATTGAATCTAAACACCTTCTTCTTCACATTCAACACCAAACAAAGAGAAGTGTCCCCAACATACACAAAGGTTCATTTGAGCCATAATCCAGAGATAAATAAAGACTATTGATCACATTTCCATAACAATAGATTAGTTAGCAAAACTTTTTAATTGAGCATTTATTTCAATTCAATGCAAGCTAATAAACATAAATATGAATGGAAAAACCAACCCCACTCCTTATAAAACCATATGAACAAACTTTGACCAAATGAAATGCATACATTTCCAAGAGATTTAACAAGAGAGAAAAACCCATTAATATGCATTTTCGAATTCAATAGAAATGTGGCAAGAAGCATATGTGAAAACATGTATCAAATTACCAAGAACAAGTAATAAAATTTAGGATTTTCTCATAAAACTTGATGACATTCAAACCATCCATTCATCCACTTGCCTTGGGTTCCAATTAGCAAAACCAAGCCTCTAATCACCTCTTAAGCTCAAGATCAACAATCTCTACAAAAACCCCCAAAACAAACCCTAAAATGGGTCAAACAATGAAAGACAAGGAATGAGCTCAAACCAAACTAGGAAATAGAACCTAAGGGAAAGCCATAGCTCAACAATAGAAGATGGAAAGAAGTCCTTACCTCTAGGTCCATCAATCAACAAGAAGAAGCTTGAAATAGGGGCTGCCCACCTTGGTTTTGCACAAAAATAACATCCATGGGAAGTTAAAGAGATGGGGAAGAAGATGGCATGGTGGGGTTTCCAAATGGCAAGGGTTTCCTCCATGAATGGGGAGGAGAAAACAAGAAGAAAGGGAAGGGGAAGCTCAGTTGCAGAGCTCCCCTTTTGGCTGCAACGAATGAGTGAGGGGAGAGGGGAGAGTCATCTTTCATAATGGGTGGGTGTGGGCCCCACCACACTTAAAACTTGCCAAGGGTAAAATATCAATTTTTGGGCCTTGGATGCGATCGACGAAGAAGAGGAAAATGTTTCTCATAAAATCTAGTTTTCAAAAAGTATAATTTTGGCGTGGTTCTGGGATCTCAAAATTTGGGTTCAGATTCAATGTGAAAAGACCGATTTTGCCCTCAGGGCTGGAAAAACTGATTTTCGGAGCTTCGAATGGGTACGGAGGGAACATGAAAGTTGTCGAGGTTAACAAAATAAGTCAAACGAGGTTAAAACAAGAATTATCGGGAATTTCGAATAATCTCCCAATCACGCGCAAAGTCACTAAAAGAACCCCCAAAGGGTCCCACTAATCACAAAGGCACTCAAAATTCTCCAAAACTAGAGAAAAACCATTCTAGCTCACAAACTCAACCAAAAAAACACTAATCCCACTTAAAGAAACTAATCCATAGATAAAACAACACTAGTCCAGGAAATTAGGGGTCAGGTTCTCACAATCTTCCCCTTTATTTTGATCTGTTTATAGAAAGTGTATCGCTGTGTTTTGTGCATTTATGAATTCAAGTGAACACCACTGAGCTTGGACTACTCCTTTAGTCTGATCCACTGTCCGGCGGTCCTTAAACATGTGGACTATCTGCAGTTTAGTCGTGTATTATATTACACATCGTGCTTGTTTTTGTTCTGCGGCCAGCTCCCCGTCTACCTTGTGTGGCGTTGGATCGTGTTTTGGATGTCTTACTTACACTTATCATCATGTATGATGGAGGAAGGATGGGCTCAATGTGGACTAACTATTCATGATATTATATGTGTTCATGCCAGTTTTGTGAATTTAAAACATATCTCGTTCATGAACTGTTTTAACTTCAGTAAATGGTTTTAACATTGTTTCTTCAAACTCCAGTTGTTATAGGCTAAGGCCTAAATTCTTCAAACTTCAGTACATGATTTTACCATTGTTTCTTCATGAACTGCTACCAAACTGTTGTGTTTGATATTGTTGTTTTGTTGCGCATGTGTAGGCGACGTTGCCTTTGAGCAAGAGCGACTGGAGGAGGGTATTGAGCCACCACCAGCTCTAGAGTAGCAGCTCAACGACATCGTCTAGACGTCGGGCGGGAACATGAGATTCGTTTCATTTTGTTGGATGTCTTGTTTAAACTTTTGGAATATATTGGCCTTTCTTGGCCTCTTATTGGGTTGTAACCTAACTTAACTTACTTTTGATTAACTTAGAACTTGAATCACGATGGGAATGCTATGGTGACATTTCTTATTCTGATATTATGTCTCAATGTTTATTCATGTATTGGAAATACTTATGCTTTGTCTAGACGCGATTTGTTACACGCTTCCGCAAACAATGATCGTGTGAGTTAGTCCCCGTTCTTGGGATCCTCACTGCGGGAACTTGTGGGAAACCGTAACAGTACACGTGTCGCGGGCCCGAGCCTGGGCCTCGGTCCGGGGTCGCGACACCCTTTTACCCCATTTGTCTCTCGGGCATGCAGCCGCGAGATGCTCCATCGATCAGCACACAACACACGCCCCTGTTTTCCTCCAACATTTTTTAGTCCTGTGTCCTTTGCCACACGTGTCACATTTTGTACACTAGAACCAATCACCACACCGTTCTGTCTATTCTGCTGATAACCTTTACTGAAATGAGACGAACTCCTCTTTGGGTCCATGGCCCTTTTCTTGATAGCTCGTTATTTAACGGTGTAAGCCCTATCAACCGCATCATCAAAGTTTTTAGATCTCTTGCATACTACCACATGTTCTTCATATAGTGGGTGAAGGCCGCCAACAAATCTCTTTACTTTCTTTTCTTCCGTATTTACCAAATCTTCAGCGAATTTTGACAACTGTAGAAAAGTGTGAAAATATGTTGAAAAACAGGCCTTAATAAAGGCTTAAGTCCCAATAACTATATTCCTAACAGATTTCCAAATCACGTGATTAAACTAGTATTAACCCTAAATCAAGTTAAAAGCACTCAACCACACAATGAGAAGGACACACGATGTATACGTGGAAAACCCTACTCGGGAAAAAAAACCATGGGCCTTATCGTCTAGGCCAATAGACAACCAAGCACTAAATAACCAAAAGTTACAAGAAATAACTCACAATCCTTTTCCTAGTTGTAACTCAGCTAAAGGACTGCGCTATCTTACCGACTCTCACCGTACTTGAAACAAACACCTTGAAGCCGCCTTTAAGACGTCTCTACTTCAAAAAAGTAGATGGAAAGAGAAACCAAAGCTTCACTACTAGAAAAGGGGGTAGTAGCGGCCGCCAAAAAGCGTCGCTAAAAGTGACGAGGCGGTCGCTAATACCCTTTAGCGACGGTTCACCAACGGCCAAGAGAGCGACGTAATAAATTCGTCGCAAAAGAGTATTAGCGACCACCATGTGGCGGCCGTAAATATTTTTTACGACGGCTTAGCGACGATCAAGAAAATAGTGAGCCAAAACTTTTAGTGGCCGCCAATACCGTCGCTAAAGCTAAAAAAGGCGGTCACTAATAGTTTTTTTTTAATACCTTTTGCGACCACCAATGGCGGCCGCTAAAGCCTATAATTATTTTTCTTTTTTCCTAATTTCCCAATTTTGTTCCTGCTTTTCATAAATATACCTGAATATATTATATACAACTACTACAATCAGTTAAAAATACTAATAAAAAAATAAATTCTTATATTAATGATAATTAAAACATTACAAAAGTTTCAACAAATTATATTCATCACAATTCCATCAAAAAAAATAAAAATAAATATATTGTCTGAGTAGGGTGTCGTGATCGATCCAATGCTCTCAAAACTGAAGGTAAAAAGGGAAATAAATATTAATAGTTAATTATAAAAATTGGCAATATATAGTAAATATAAACAAAATTAAGTATTAAAATTAAAATTTTGAAAGTTAAACCTACGTTTCAACTTTACGAACAATCCAGGAGTTGGATTCTCGGGCTATCAGTTCCGGCAAGTCAGGAATGACTATGGCCTCGTGCCAGTCCAGTTTCACAGGTACCGAAGCCCGTTTGCTCGGTTTGGGTGCTTGGAGGCTAATTTTCTAAGTTTTAAGTTCACATTTTAAGTTAAACCTATGTTTCAACTTTACGAGCAATCCGGGAGTCGGATTCTTGAGCCGTCAATTCCGGCAAGTCAGGAATGACTATGGGCTCGTGGTAGTCCAGTTTCACGGGCACCAGAGCCCATTTGCTCAGTTTGGGATCTCAAAGGCTAATTTTCTAAGTTTTAAGTTAACTTTTTCAGTTAAACCTACGTTTCAACTTTACAAGCGATCCATTTGAACTTTCTAAGTTTCTACATTTATAAGTTTCTATCTTTTAAAGTTTCAAAATCTATAAATTTCTAACAAAACTTAAAAAAATTCTATACATGTTGAAATCTTGAATTAAAAAATTAATTATACCTGGTCAGGATCAGTCGAGCCTGCTGGATCATGACTGCCCTCTCCAACCGAGTCATGTCTCACCCTGTGGCCACTGCCAGCGTCAGGTGCCTGTAATTATTTATTATACAGTTAAAAACAATTAAAAAAACATAAATATTGACACATCAATGACATAATTGACCATTTAAACATACAAAATGTTTTCTTACTAACTTGAGTAGTGGGTGGTGGGTTTGAAGCGATGGGGTCGCGACTCTGTCATAGACGAGCCTCCAGCTCTGCCAACTCCGCTCTCAACTCGGCCCTCATCTCTTCCCTCACCTCATTTGTCGCCTCCTCTCTAATCGCTGCCTTCATGGACTGCAACAACTCTCGACCTCATCATCTGTACGGAGGCGCAAGCCCTGGGAGGAGCTAGCACCGGATGACTCCGCTCACGCGATGTGCGAGCATGGAATGTCCATCCTATATGTGAGCGTGTATCCATGCCCGTCCCAACCAACGACGGAGTGGAATATCTCATCCCTCCGCAATAGCAACCTGCGCTCCTCCTCGGGCAACGCCTCCAGGCGTGACTGAAACTAGGCCTGCGTAGTTGATTCATTTAATATATTATCATGCATAACAAGACATATTAATAGACAGATAATTTAAGCGGTACAATGTAAAAACTTACGAAGATAGTTACAACCTCTGGGTGGCGAGGATCTCGAGAACGCATCCAGACGGACATCCTGTCGACCAGACCGCCCTTGGCACGCAACTGTTTGGTGGAGAGTTATATTATTAGTATAATGTCATACAAAATGACAAAAATATAAATTACATGTACGGTCTAACTTTTTACCTCGTGGCAGACCTGGGTGTTGTGTCGAGTCCCCAACCTGTGTGCGGGACCCTGCATTGCGCGATTCCACGCATTCGTAGCTGCCTCTTTCTGTTTTCAATATTTATCAGTTAATTTTTGTTAGTTACGATAGTCACTAGTAAATTGTTAAAATTAAAATAAAAAATTACAAGTTTCTCACCTTTGTGTTAGACCCCGACCCAGACCAATTCGATTAGTGTGCGATTAGTATGTGTTTAGTTCTAAGTGGGTTTAGTTATCGTTGGGATTAGAAGTAATTAGTTAGTCTTGGACATAGCTTTAGGAATTTTGAGAACGTTTAGTATTAGTCAGACACACTCGGAAAGGCCCGAGTGCACGTGTAAGTTTGGGAAGATCGTATAGGTTTCCGTGTGATTGTGATTTTGATTTCATTTGAATGATTTTCTATGCGTTACAACTTTCGTTTTAAGCTCATTCATGTTTGAAGCCCGAAAACCCATGTTTTGGCCCAAAGAGGGTAAAATTGTCTTTCTTGCACAAATCTGGACACAATTTTCGAAATCTCAAAATCATGTCAAAAATATACTTTTTGAAAACTAGATATTTCGACGATCGTTTTATCCTTCTTCGTCGAAGTCATCCGAGGCCCACAAGATCGTGTTTTGGCCATTTCAAAGTTCAAGTAATTGGGCCCCATTTGCTAATGTCTTAAGTTAACTCATCTCTTTCCCCTCTTTACTCTTTTCATTCATTTCCCCAATCTCTGCAATTTCTTTGACCTAGGGCTGGAAAACCCTTTTTCTCTTCCACTTCATTTCTCTTGCATGCTTTAGCTAGAGAGCTCCAAAAAGAATTCCAAAATCATCATCTTCTTCCTCTCCTTGCAAGCTCTCTATCAATACAAGTTTCTTGGAGCTTCTTGTGGAACAAGCTCTACATTTTCTTCATTTCTTCTTGTGTGGCCATTTCTAGGTAAGAGCTTCCACTCATATCTTTCATGGAGTTATTTTGGTTCCTTGAGATCATGTTTTTCATGTTTTCAAACCCTTTTTTTGAAATGGGTTCTTTATTCCATTTTTGAGTGAGCTTGTGTGGTTTTTCTCTTGGGTTGTCTTGTAGTGTTGGAATAGCTTGAGTGAAGTGCTTGAGAGGAGTATTTAGCATTGGTCAAGGCAAGTAATCTTTATAGGTTCAATGTGTATGTGTATTTTGATCCCATTATTATTTTAGAAATTGTGCATTTGATTTGTTTACAAGCTTCAGGATTTTGTTTTCATTGGATTTGGATGCTTGAAATTATGATAAATGAACCCTTGGTGAGCATGAAGGCTCAAGGGAATGTATGTGATTGATGGATGAGAAGAAGGAGAAAAATGTAGTGGAAAATGTGCAAGAGAAAGGCAGTTTCTGCACTCTGCGAGCTCAGGCAGAAGCCGGTCCGCTCGAGCGACCCTTGGGTCCGCTCGAGCGACCAAGCCTCTGTTTGGTCCGAGCGCAGACAGAGAGTTGTCCGCTCGAGCGACCATAGGGTTCGTTCGAGCGAACTGCCCTCTGTATAATCTAGATGCAAGACAGAGAGTTGTCCGTTCGAGCTTACCTTATATCCGCTCGAACGAACTGTCTCGCTCGAGCGAAGTGTCATCACCTTATAAAGTTCGCTCGAGCAAACCTGTCAGATTCAGGGAGAAGAATTATTTCGTGTGTATTTTCTTGAAGGTTGAAAACTAGACTATGTTAAGGGTTTTGACTTGACATTGGGTAAAGGGAACTTCGAAATGCAACCCAACTTCGGGGATACCAATTCTTGTATATTCCGACATTTGGGGTTCCAATTACACAAAGGTCAATTAGTAGCCTTAACACATGCTTGTCAGATTTCGTGTTTGATTTCCGTTTTGGTACGATAAGTACCATCGTGTACTAGTTTTGGATTTCACGTACAAGCGTGTTTTGAAGAATTGTTTCAAGAAAAAAGGGGATCACTTCCTAAGTGTGCCATGCATATTAATTATGCCCTTGCTAGTCGTGTTCATCGTGTTTTGATAAGTGATTTCCCCCTTTTTACCTCGACATGTTTTGATAGTGTTTCGCGTGTTTTGTGCATTCATGAATTAAGTAACACCACTGAGCTTGGACTGCCCTTTTAGTTTGATCCACTGTCTGGGGGTCCTTAAACATGTGGACTGTCTGCAGACTGGTCGTGTATTTATTACACATCGTGCGTGTCCGGTTCCGCGGCCGAAATTCCCGTCTTTGTGGGAAATCATGTCGTGCTTATATTATGTATATCGTGCTTGTCATGCGTGCTTGCTCTTTTCATTATATAAATGATAGAGAAAGGATGGGCTCTTTGTGGATGATAACTATTCATGATATATTATGTACTCATGCTAGTTTGTTTTAGTATCTCAGTCATTATAGTATTTCAAGTCAACAATTGCTTATATGTTTTCTAAAACGTTATTGTTCATGCTTGCACCTAAATTGATTACCTGCCAAACCGTTGTGTTTGACCCTTGTTTGTTGGTGCCCAGGTGCAGGAGACGTTACCTTTGAGGAGGAGCGTCAGGAGGAGGCTTGTGAGCCAACCCCTGTGAGAGAGTGGCAGCCCGACGATGTCATCTAGACGTCGGGCGGGTTCTTGAGTCTCGTCATCTTTTGTTTTGGGGTTCCTTTTTATTTTGGAGAATTGTATTGGCCTCTGTTGGCCTCTTATGGAATTGTAACAAAACTTAACTTACTTTCGTGTTAGTCTTATAACTTGAACTATGTTGGGAATGCCATGTTTAACTTCTTTTTTTGATACTATGTCTTGTTACTATTTGTCATGGCACCTAAATATTTTATTGGTGCTCATCTTGTTGTGTTTTGCTTCCGCATACTTGATCGTGTGAGTCAGATTCCGCGTGTCTTTGGGAATACTCACCGCGGGAACCTGTGGGAAAGCAAACTCTTCAATAGCAATTGTAACTCAACCACGTCGCGGGCCCGGGGATCCGTTCCGGGGTCGCGACACTTTGCCTCCTCGCTCGTCCAGTACCGGACGAGCTGAGTCCACTAATTTGGGAGAACGCTCTTCGGAACGCGCTCAAGTACGCCGGGGGCATCCTGATGTGGCTTCCAGTGCTGCATCTTCATTTTATTTTTATGATCTTTCCACATCTTCCGGCACTTTGACATGCAAACTCGCCGGAAGAGCTCAGGACATGCCCTCAAATTGTCCTGAAAAGGACAAATAATTTTTCATTAAGTTATGGTTTAAATTGACACATCCTGCGAAGAAATGTTATATTATTACCTTAACCTACTTCCAGATACGATCTCATGTCCCCACCAGGAATGCCTCCCAATCAAGTGTAGTCAAAGGGAATGCATATGGATCCCGGACCATATGTCTTAAATGGCTGATGAGATGGTGAGCATGCGGACCCACTAGATGGTAAGTCTCATCAAACTCCACGTGAATGGGAGGACCAGAATTCCACGTCCGGATCCCTCTAACAGGGCCTTTCCCCCTGCTGGAAGATGGGCTCGTGCTCATAGAATTTGTTCAAATTAGATATAATCTAATTAAATTGAAATAAAATAATTTGCTAGAATTAAAATGTTTTAATTAAATAACTTATACCGGTCTGTGTATCGGCAGTTGCAAGCCGAGACGGTGAAGCTGAAGCAGTCGACGCCGAAATTGGTTCACTCATCCATCAAATACCCCTTAGCTATTGATGCCTCTGGAGGAGCTCTATTACAAACATACCTCTTCACTGTGTTCTTGTACCTCTCGATCGAATACATCCATCTTAATTGGACGGGGCCACCAAGCAGGGCTTCACTGGTTAAGTGTATGATCAAGTGAACCATGACATCGAAAAATACAGGTGGAAAATTTCCTAGATGACACAATGTCACAGCAATCCTCTCTTGCAGACCATTCAACTCATCTATTCGGTGAACTCTAGGACACAGTTGTCTGAAAAAGTTAATAACTGTCAGGCCCCAACACAGGTTTAGTATCTTTTATTATTATTTTAACTGTGATTAGTCTCTAAGTGGGATTAGGGGACGATTAACTTAGATTTTTAGTTAGATTAGAATTTTTGGATAGCTTTGGGGAATTTTGAGCGTGTTGAGTCTGGCTTGACCAAGCCCGGGGTGACCCGTGTGACACTTGTTAGTGTGGGAATTTGATTTATTTGATTTTTGAAAAATATGGATTTCAACATTTTTGACTTTTTTATTTTGATCCCAATAACTTTCATGTTTGTTCTGTTTGCATTTGAAACCCAGAAATCGCATTTTTCGAGAAAAAGGACAAAACAGTCTTTTCACACCCAAATTTGTGCATAAATTTTGAAATTTGAAAATCATGAGGAAAATATACTTTTTGAAAATTATATTTTTCGAGGATCATTTTTCTCTTCTTCGTCAACTTCTTCCGGGACCCATAAAAGGGAGTTTTAAAGCCCCAAAGTTTCTTGGCCATTGGAACCCACGATTTGAACCCACTTATAAAAACTTTACCCAACGCTGTTCTTCCTTCTTCATGTTTTCCTGCAGTGAAACAGAGAATTCTTTTCCCTTCTTCTCAACTTCTCTCCTCTTGCATGTAAAGCAAATCAACCCAAATCAAATTTTTGAATCTACCATCATCCTCCTCATGCAATGAGCAATCCAAAGACATTACTTTTGTAAATTTCCTGCTGAAGCCAACCTCATTTTCCAAGCTCTTCTCGCTGGTTTTCATACCTACATGTAAGGTTTTATTTCCTCCTTTTTTATATGGGTTTCTCACACCCTTAGGAAGCTCTCCTTCACGCATGCAAAGACGCTCTTTGAGAGCTCCTTCTCTTTTCAAAATATTGAGTTTTTGAATGGGTTTTTCCCATGGGATTTGGTGTAGGAATTTCGGCTGACTGTGTAGGAGAGTTTCGACTGTATTGAGACCCATTTCAGTTGAGGTAAGTGAATAATATGGAAATAAAATGCATGCAACTTAGATTTGGTTTTCTCTTCGAAGTTTGAAATTTTCATCTTTATGCATTGAGTTATTTCTCTTCACAATCTGATAGTGTTCTTTTCAAACATTGTTTAAGGACTTTCTTGTTATACCTATTCTGTTTGCAGATTTTGTTTTACAGCAACAGGGAATTTTCTGTGATTGAAATGTTTTGGGAGGTGTGGTTTACATTGCACCCTTATGAAACTCTTTATAAGTTACTTATTTATGATCAGGTGGTTTCTTAGAAATTTTCGTTTCAATGTGTCATTGGAAACACATTTCAGATTTTCCATCCTACTGTAATTTGGTGGTGTCTCACGGTTTTGATGAATGGATGATTGGAATGAGTTATGTAGTAGTTTAATGGTGTTAATTGTAAGTGGGTTATACTCATTCTAGTGCCATAAGGCAGGAGAATAAATCAAAATAAAGAGGGAAGAAAACAATGCAGAAACAGTGTATGTTCCTGCACTGAACTGGGCGTGCAGGCTCTGCCTGGGTTGTGAGCGGGCCTGGGCCAATTTCAGGTCCATTTCTGGGCAGTTTTTAGGCCCGTTTCAGGCCCATTTTAAGGCTGATTTCAGGCCCAATTCTAGGCAGTTTTAAGGCCTATTTCAGGCCCAATTTCTGGACTGTTTTCAGGTCCGTTTTAGACCCATTTCAGGTTGATTTTTAACCCAATTTCTGAGCTGTTTCCGGCCCATTCAGGGCTATTTTCTGCTCATTTTCTGGGCTGTTTTCCAGCCCTTTTCCTCCATTATTTGAAGGCCATTTAAACCTCATTGGAGCATAGTAGTATGAAAGGTATACAATGAATTGAATTATTATGAATCGTGAAATTTAAATGGGAAAAATGATGGAGTTGTTTGATGTTAGAATTACCCGGGAAATTTAATTAAGTCTTAATACACACTTTATATCCTTAATTGTCGGAGATCTTCAGTGACACCAAGCTCCGCATATATTATCAACATTAAGGGTCTAAGTGTATGTCAAGACGACCCGTGGTAAGCCATTAAACCGCTATACATTACTTCATTCCAAGTTAAGAAAATTTGTATGTTTTTTACAAATTGTTTTGAAATAGATTTGAGTGGTTTGCCACATTCGGAAACATCAGTAAGGCTACTCATCTGATTCGTTTGAATTTGTCAGTATGTATTTGTCTGGAGTAGTTCTTTTTATCGATTTTGGAAATGTATTACTATGATTTGATTTGTATCGATTCAGGTTTTGGTTTCGAATGGCACCACTAAGCTTAGGTCACCTAGTTGGGCTGATCACCCGGCTTGAGATCTTTAAATTATTTGCCAACTGTAGTTTGGATTCTGTCTGTTCCGACCATGGCAACGGTTCTGTATTCCGGTCCCACGAGTAGTGGCAATGGCTTCTATCTGTCTGTTCCGGTCATTTTATATGGCAACGGTTATTTGTCTGTGTGCTCTTGTTACTTCAGTAATAGGAGAATATAGTTGTAAGACCTCGACCCGAGTGAACCCGATTAGTATTGATTAAGTTGTGTGTTAGCTCTGAGCTTGATTAGTGATTTTGGCTAAGTTGGGTTTGGAATAGCTTTTGTTCTAGTTTTGGGCAATTTTGAGTGCTTTGGTAACTAGTGGGGCCCTTTGGGGGTTCCCCTTATGACTTTGCATTTACTTAGGGGATTTTTCGAAATCATTTTGAATTGCATTCTTATCCCGTTTCATTTATCTTAGTGATCCCTACAACTTTCATGTTGATCCCGTGTCCATTTGAGGCCCCGAAACCCAATTTACTAGCCTCGAGGGGCAAAACAGTCCTTTTACACTAAACATGTACCCAAAACTTGATATCCCCGAAACCCGCGAAACATATACTTTTTGGAAACTAGATATTTCGGCGATCATTTCTTCCTTCTTCGTCGAATTCATCTGAGATCCCGAAAGACATGATTTCAGCCCAAAGAGTTCTTAAGTAGTGGGACCCATCCTCATTGCTTATATAAGGAGAAACCCATCTCCCATCTCCATTTTCCAGCACAAAAGGCAGCCTAGGGTTTCTTGCAACCTTCTTCTTCTTCTTCTTGCTCTCTCCATCTCAATCACCTACTAATCTTGCACCAACATCAAAATGGAGATCACCATCCTCTTCCTCATCTTGAAGGCTACATATTGATACCATTTGTGAAGGAAACCTCTCATTTCAAGATCTTCTTTGAGCTAACTCTTTCCATTTGAAGGTCATCCAAGTAAGCAATCTTCTCCATCTTCTAGATTTGTGTTCTTCTAGCCCTTGAGAAGCCTCATTTTCATTATTGAAAGTTCTATCCTTTTCATTCTTTGTTTGACCCATTTTAGGGTTGTTTTGGGGGTTTTTGCTTGTAGCTTGGAATTGAGCTTAAGAGGTGATTAGAGGCTTGGTTTAGCTAACTTGGACCTAAGGCAAGTGGATGATTAGGTGTTTTGAGTTTTAAATGATTTGGTGAAACATTAATGAATTTCTCATGCTTTTATTAATTTGCATTGTTGAAATAAATGCTCAAAATACATCTTGCTAGTTCATTTAATGTCTTGGAAACATAAGTTTATAGTTTTCTAATCTCTAGTCTTGTGATGGCTGTATAAGTGTTGAAAGGAGGGAAAAAGAGAAGGACTCAGCCCACTGCAGGACAGAACCTGGGTTCTATTCCGTAGTGTACCCGGTCGACCCCACGGTGGCTCGATCGACCGGCGACACAGGGCCAGGCTCCCTGGGAGCCTGACCAAAACACTGTGCACCCATTTCAGTTACAACTCCCGGTCGACCGACCATGGGCGCGGTCGACCGGGCACACAGGGACCAGGTCGATCTGGCCTTGACCGAGTCGACCGGGCCAACTGAGAAATCCTTGCTAGAAGGGATTTTTACCCTCTTGTTGGATGGGCTTAGGTGGGACTTTGACTACCCTTTTTGGACTCATTGGACTATACGTGAGGATGTCTTGAGCCGACATTCTTCACGGTTGGTTCGGTTGCATCGGAATCCAATCGATTTCAATCTTGAACGGTATGGGACAACGCGATATCCTCCTTATATCTATACGCGAAGTCTATTTCCTTGGGTATCTCGAATCCTATTCCTTTCGGTGACTGAGTAGGTTGTACGATGCTTCAGGATTAACATCATACTTAGGATGGACTGTTAATGGTTTTGATTTTTAAATCGTACCGTTTAGTACTATCTATAACTCATTTAATGTTTTAAAAATCGTAAAGTGTATAAGGAGCCCGGAATGTCTTCAAACTCAAGGAGTACCAAGTCATTATTATAATCGACATACAGGAGCCCTATTCACCTTAAATAAATCTTGAAACCAATATTTTACCCGAAATTGTAATAGTTCATTGTACTTCCTCATTTCCGAGATTTACATTACATGACTGGTTTTCCTGAAAACATTGAAGTTACACTAGTAACAGTTACGTGTCCTGAAAGGCATTGCACCACATGATATGGAAATTATTCTTTGAACATCCTTGCCCGCATGTTCATTTACTTGCACTTGATTTACTTGTTCTTGTCTCGAAATGTTAATTGACCTATGAGTCGACATCACTAAGCTTGGATAACCTTGTCGGTTTTATCCACCGACTTGGAGATCCCCCTCCCGTCCCGCCAGCTGCAGTTTGGATCCCGATGCCCAGTTTATTACCATGGTCCCGTCCCGATACCCAGTTCGCTACCGTGGTCCCGTCCCGTATATTTTTATTGTATATATGTTTTCGTTGAATCTCCTCACCCTGTGTGACTGAGACCAACGTCCCATTATACTTTTGTCACTTTGGTGATAGAGGACTTAGCTTTATGTGATTGCCATTTTGTTAGTTTCCCGATTCCTTGGATACCTTCATGTTTTATCTTGTTTATTTGTTTTCTAGTTAATGATTTATCTCCTTTATGAGAGTTCTTGCTTAAACAGATTTCTATACTTTTCAAGATATTTCCTTTATTATATGTTGTTGTACCTTTTCACTCTCTTGCCAGACCGTCGTGTTTGATCCATTTTCTTTGGTACTCAGGTCCTGTTTGTTGGAAACTAGGTGGGCCTTCCAGACAGGTTTCAAAAACTTTTGACCCACTTGATGTAGGGATCAATAATCTAGAAGGCAACAAACCCAATCCAGGATGTAATCCCTCAAAACCATAAATCATGTACAACAATATATACTATCTAAAAGATAGAAAACAGCACATCAACATGCAACTACGAAATCTACAGCATACAAGGATGTAGATATACCTTTGGAGCTTTGTAGTGCTCTAATGGAGAATTTGAGTTCTTTCCTTTGATGATGAACACCTTCACTATCCAATTCAGAATCTCCAACACCTTTTGATCTTCCACGCTATTACCCATATTAGATCTCTTTTCTCAAAAAGATGGTGGAATCTCCAAGAGAAAACCTAACTAGTAACTCTATGGAACTAAAGGTGAAAGAAAGGAGAACTTAGAGAGGAAGAGAACTTGTGCAACTCTTGCACAAAGGGGCTAGAATTGCTCTATGTATTATGTACGACCAAGAGGGGTTTATTCCTCTTTATATAGCCCTCCATTCCACCTCTTTTCCTATTTGAAATAGAAGTTTAACTCCCATTACAAAATAGTAAACTTCTCCCTTGCTAGTTGCCATAGAAGTCTCACTTCCACAATAATTAGTAGCTTTCTCCTTTCTAATAAAAATAGAAGTCCTATTTTCATTAATAATTAGTAGCTTACCATTACCACTATTAGAAGTCTCACTTCAAATAGAAATAGTAATCTTCCTTTTAGAGTTCAAGTAGAATTAGTATCTTTCTAATAACTTGGGCTAGCGTGGGGACCACTAGGGATTCCTTAGAAAGCTGGCTCCAACTGGGACACGCGACCCCACATCTCATGTGCAATCCGGGCCCACAGTTAATTGCAAATAACTCCACTATATAAATGCAATTGCAACCCAGTCTTAGGAATAAATTACAATGAAGACCCTAAACTTCCTCAGTACCACAAGTAGGCCCCTCCATCTATATCCATAAATCAAATGGACCTGTCCACCAAATTAGATCAATATCTTATTATCCTTGAGCCCCAATTAATTATAGTGATCATTTGGTACCAATCCAATTAACTCTTAATTGGAATGGGTGCGCACTTACCAATGATAAATCCATTAATTGGCACAAAGGGATATTAAAGATAGATTCCATCTTGACCATTGAATGTTCCCACAGCTCTACTACCACATACCCAAATCACCGAGGTGTTGACCTACAATTGGCCTCACTCATTGGTGACTCAAAGGAAATGAATAGATAGAAACTTGAGTTCATTAATGTCTCAGGATTATGAGCCTATTGCTAGGAAATTATGAGAGCAAACCTTAAAATAAAGACTGTGTATATAAGGTATTTCTCATGGTCCTTCAATACATCCAATGTACCAGCACCATGATCTAGAATCTTACATTCCGATTATCGAGACAAATCACACTATCTCATAGTGATCAAAGTGCCGCAACCTTGTCAGATGAGATGTCCAATCTCATCACTGGCTGTGAAGATATTTAAGTATAAGATTTGTAATACATATCTCTTGTATGTGGATCTCATCCATACACATGTATTACATCTAGTATACTTGTGGACTCTGGTTCATCTCATGAACCATTATGTCATTTGTATTGGTTATGTACAAGTATATAATTAAACACCATTCATCTCATGAAAGGAGGGCATGATTGTATTGATAAATAAAGAAATGAATCAATTTATTACATCATATACTTGGTATTGAGACCATCAAAACTAACAATGTTGCCGGTTACCTTGAGGAGGAGCCGGAGGGGGCGGTCGGCGAACCGCAGCCCCTAGTTGAGTGGCGTGCTGACGATGTCATGTAGATATCGGGTTGCTACGAGAGACGTGACATTTTGGGAAAACTATTTAACCATTCTTTTGGGTTGTTGTTTTGTTTACATTGGCCTTTGTTGGCCTCTATTTTTGGGGAATGTAACTAAATGATCTTTTGTTTAAACTTTAACTTACTTTTGGGAAACATGCTAATGATCATTGCTCATTCTGATACAGTATTTTATACTTATAATGTTGTCTTCATGACTAGGAATAATTTGAATACTTGATTTGCTACATGCTTCCGCACTCAAAAGAAATATTCATTTATGGTTGTGATATCCTCACCGCGGACACCTGTGGGAAATTAAACAAATGTATGGCATTATAATAATGTGGTACATTATTAGTCCTGACCCCGGATTAGTCCTTCTGGCCCGGTCCGGGGTCGCGACAGACTGGTATCAGAGCGAGACATGTTTCAAGCAATTAAAAGAAACTAGAAATCCTAAGGACGTGGCGAGGATCCGTTAGATCTTTCGTTAACTAGTATCGTGTGAGCAATGTGACCTTTTATTTGATTATTATGTGCTAACAACTTATTTTGCAGCATCATGCCACCTCGTAAAAGACCGGTAAATGGCAACCCTTCTGCAAGCAATAGTGATCATACAGAGCCACTTGAAGAGGATAGGGTTGATAACAACACGCCCAATCAATTTCAAAAGATGATGCAGGCAATGCATGACCAACAGCGTCAGGCTAATGAGAATCAGGCTAGGCTGCAAGAGCAAATGCTTAAAAGAGAGGAAGATCATGCAAGAGAACTGGCAGAGATGCAGTGACATTTGCTAGAAGTATTACAGAGAAGGCCCGAACCGGTTCAACCCCAACCCGCCATCGTCATCAATCAGAGACAACATGACCCAAATGCCTTATTTGAGCGGTTTCGGAAGAGGGCTCAGAAAGAGTTTCTTGGAGTAGAGGATCCAATAGTTGCAGATGATTGGCTAGAGCATACGGAGAACATATTTGAGATCTTCCAGTGCACCGGAGGAGAAAGGGTAAAACTAGCATCATCTCTCTTCAGTGGTACAGCGGACAGGTGGTGGAAGACAGTTAGGGAGGAATACAGGACTATGCCTGATGCAGAGGTTTGGGTAAACTTCAAGAAGCAGTTTCATGATAAGTACTGTCGCGACCCCGGAACGGATCCCGGGCCTGCGACGTGCGTGGTGTACATCGGAGATTTGGAGATATACTTTCCCACAGGTTCCCGCGGTGAGGATTCCCAAAGACACGCGGAATCTGACTCACACGATCAAGTATGCGGAAGCGTGTAGCAAAACATATCAAGATAAGCACCAATAAATCTTTAAGTGCCATAACAATTAATATCAAGAGATAGCATCAAAGAAAGAAGCTAACATGGCATTCCCATTAATATTCAAGTCATGAGACTAGTTCAAAAAGTAATTTAAGTTTGGTTACAACCCATAAGAGGCCAACAGAGGCCAATACAATTCTCCAAAATAATCAAATAAAATAATCAAATAAACCCCAAGACAAAAGATGACGAGACTTAGGAACCCGCCCGACGTCTAGATGACATCGTCGGGCTGCCACTCTCTCACAGGGATTGGCTCACAAGCCTCCTCCTGACGCTCCTCCTCAAAGGTAACGTCTCCTACACCTGGGCACCAACAAACAAGGGTCAAACACAACGGTTTGGCAGGTAATCAATTTAGGTGCAAGCATGAACCAAATAACGTTTAAGAAAACATATAAGCAATACTTGATTTGAAATACTATAATGACTGAGATACATTTGCAGAAATATTTAATCGAACTGAGATACTAAAACAAACTAGCATGAGTACATAATATATCATGAATAGTTACAATCCACAAAGAGCACATCCTTTCTCTATCATTTATATAATGAAAAGAGCAAGCACGCACGACAAGCACGATATACATAATATATTCACGACACGATTTCCCACAAAGACGGGAAATCCGGCCGCGGAACCGGACACGCACGATGTGTAATAAATACACGACCAGTTTGCAAACAGTCCACATGTTTAAGGACCCCCAGACAGTGGATCAAACTGAAAGGGCAGTCCAAGCTCACTGGTGTTACTTAATTCATGAATGAACAAAACACGCGAAACACTATCAAAACATGTCGAGATAAAAAGGGGGAAATCACTTATCAAAACACGATGAACACGACTAGCAAGGGCATAATTAATATGCATAACACGCTTAGGAAGTGATCCCCTTTTTCTTGAGACACGCCTTCAAAACGAGCTTGAACTTAAACTTCAAAACGAGTACACGATGATATTCATTATATCGAAACCAAAGTACGAATACAAAGCCTATCAAGCTCATGCAAGGACCTTTGGTTGATCGTTGTGCAGCCGAACCCCAGATGTTGGAATTAAAACAGAATTGGTGCCCCAAATGTTCAAGGACATCTCGGGTTTCGAGTGCATAATATCAGGCTAAAGGCCACTTAACATGTTCTAGTTTTCATTCTAGCAAAGACTCTTCAAAACAGGTAATTTGTCAATTTCGGTCACCTCGCGCTCAGGTGTCGGCTAGCCGAACTAGGGTCTGGCGGCTAGCAGCCAGCTGACCGACAGGCTGACCGCTGGAAATCCAGGTCCAACGCAGCCCTCTGGAAAAGAAATCGAACTGACTGCGGTTAGCTTACGGTTAGCCGAACTGGGACTTGGCGGTTAGCCGTAAGCTGACCGCGGGAAATCCAGTCTGAAATATAGCTCTCGGGAAAAGGAGCCGACAACGCGAGGTTGGCCAGCGGTTAGCCGACATGGGGTATGGCGGCTAGCCACTTGCTAACCGTCCAGCTGACCGAAACCCACTGTCGAAATGTCAGCTTCTGGAAAGGGAACCGCCGAGCTCTGTCAGCTCGCGGTTAACCGAAATGAGGATTTCGGCTAGCCGCCAGCAGACCGACGGCTGACCGAAACTGCACGGGAAATGCAGTTCAGTTCAGATTTTCACATTTCCTTCTTCCCTTCTTCTTGTTTCTCATTCCACTTGCACTCCCTGGGCCTACATGCTCTCCAAGGGACAAAACACACATTTTTCCCAATTTCAAGCATTCAATCCAAGGAAAACATGATCATGAAGCTTATAGACATATTTATATGCAAAATTTCTAAAACAACAATGAAGCTTAAAATACACATACACAATGGTCCTATAGAGATTACTTGCCTTGCCCAATGCTAACAATCCTTCTCAAGCACTTCACTCAAGCTATTCCAATGCTACAAGGAAACCCAAGAAAACCACACAACTCACTCAAAAATGGAAACAAAGAACCCATTTTAACAAAAAGGGTTTTCCAAATGAAAAACAAGATCTTAAGGAACCAAAATAACTCTGAAAAAATATGGGTAGAAGCTCTTACCTAGAAATGGCCAAACAAGAGAAAGAGACGAAAAAGGAGCTTTTGCCCAACTTGGAAACTCAAGAAACTTGCATCGATGGAGAGCTTAGTTTAAGAGGAAGAAGATGGTAGCCTTGGAATCTTCTTTGGAGTCTTCTAGCTAGATCATGCAAGGTGAGGAAGATGGAAAGGAAACAGGGGTTTTCAACCCTAGGTTAAGAAAGTTGCAGGATTTTTGTAAAGTGAATGAAGAAGATGAGGGTTAGGCTTAAAACCTTAACAAATGGGTCCCAATGAACTTGAACCTTGAAATGACAAAAACATGATCTTGTGGACCTCGAATGACTTCGACAAAGAAGGATAAAACGATCCTCAAAATATCTAGTTTCCAAAAAGTATATTTTTGACATGGTTTTGAGATCTCAAAAATTTTGTCCAGATTTGTGCATAAAAGACAATTTTACCTCTTTGGGCCAAAACATGGGTTTTTGGGCTTCAAACATGAATGTGCTTAAGACAAAAGTTGTAACACATAGAAAAATCATCCAAATGAATTCAAAATCACAATCACACGGAAACCGATACGATCCTCCCAAGCTTACACGGGCACTCAGGCCTTCCTGAGTGTGTCAGACTAACACTAAACGTTCTCAAAATTCCCAAAGCTATGTCCAAGACTAAACTAATTACTTCTAACCCAACGATAACTAAACCCACTTAGGACTAAACCCATACTAATCGCACACTAATCGAGTTGGTCTGGGTCGGGGTCTAACAAGTATGTACCCGCCCACATCAAGAGACAGAAGGCAATAGATTTCAGCAACTTGTGCAAGGGAGTATGACAGTCCTACAGTACCTCACCAAGTTCGAGAGATTGTCCAGATATGCTCCGGAGTTGGTGGATACAGTTGAGAAGAAGATTGCCAAGTTCTTTGAGGGACTTAACCCTTTCATTGAGAGGGATGCCACTGGAGTAGTGCCACCTGCTACTTTCGATGAAGCAGTCAAGAGGGCTTACAAGTTTGAGAACTTCCATACCAAGATCCTTAGAGTCCAAGGCAAGAGTCCAGCTCATCAGCAGAACTACCAACACCAGAGAAATCATCAAAACAAGAAGCAAAGGATAGGACCAAATGTTCAGAATCCAGTGGTTTGCATCCACTGTGGGAAGAACCATGTGAGTGCTGAATGTCGTACCATAATAGGAGCATGCTTCAGGTGTGGTTCCATGGACCACCAAATGAGGGATTGTCCAAGACCGAATAGGCAGAATCAGCAGCAGCAGCAAGGACCACTGTCGCGACCCCGGACCGGGCCTGAAGGGCTAATCCGGGATCGGGACTAATGATGTACCACAACAGTTTAATGATACCATACATTTATTTAATTTCCCACAGGTGTCCGCAGTGAGGATATCACAGCCATAAATGAATATTTCTTTTAAGTGCGGAAGCATGTAGCAAATCAAATAGTCAACTATCCCTAGTCATGAAGACAACATCAAGTATAAAATACTGTATCAGAATGAGCAATGATCATTAGCATGTTTCCCAAAAGTAAGTTAAAGTTTAAACAAAAGATCATTTAGTTACATTCCCCAAAAATAGAGGCCAACAAAGGCCAATGTAAACAAAACAATAACCCAAAAGAATGGTTAAATAGTTTTCCCAAAATGTCACGTCTCTCGTAGCAACCCGATATCTACATGACATCGTCAGCACGCCACTCAACTAGGGCTGCGGTTCACCTACCGTCTCCTCCGGCTCCTCCTCAAGGTAACCGGCAATGGAACCTGAGTACCAAAGAAAATGGATCAGACACGACGGTCTGGCAAGAGAGTGAGAAGGTACAACAACATATAATAAAAAAAATATCTTGAAAGGCATAGAAATATGTTTAAGCAAGAACTTTTATAAAGGAAATAAATCATTTACTAGAAAACAGATAAACAAGATAAAACATGTAGGCGTATCCAAGGAAATCGGGAAACTAACAAAATGGCAATCACATAAAGTTAAGTCCTCTAACACCAAAGTGACAAAAGTATAATGGGACGTTGGTCTCAGTCACATAAGGTGAGGAGATTCAACGCAAAGCATATATACAATATAAATACACGGGACGGGACCACGGTAGCGAACCGGGTATCGGGACGGGACCACGGTAATAAACTGGGCATAGGGATCCAAACTGCAGCTGGCGGGATGGGAGGGGGAATCTCCAAGTCGGTGGATCAAACCGACAAGGTTATCCAAGCTTAATGATGTCGACTCATAGGTCAACTAACAAATCAAGACATGAACAAGTAAATCAAGTGCAAGTAAATGAACATGCAGGCAAGGATGTTCAAGGAATAATTTCCATATCATGTGGTGCAATACCTTTCAGGACACGTAACTGTTACTAGTGTAACTTCAATGTGTTCGGGAAAACAAGTCATGTAGTGTAAATCTCGGGAATGAGGAAATACAATGAACTATTGCAATTTCGGGTAAAATATTGGTTTCAAGATTTATTTAAGGTGAATAGGGGTCCCGTATGTCGATTATAATAATGACTTGGTGCTCCTTGAGTTTGAAGACATTCCGGGCTCCTTATACACTTTACGATTTTTAAAACTTTAAATGAGCTTCTAGATAGTACTAGACGGTACGATTTAAAAATCAAAACCATTAACAGTCCATTCTAAGTATGATGTTAATCCTGAAGCATCGTACAACCTACTCAGTCACCGAAAGGAATAGGATTCACGATACCCAAGGAAATAGACTTCGCGTATAGATATAAGGAGGATATCGCGTTGTCCCATACCGTTCAAGATTGAAATGGATTGGATTCCGATGCAACCGAACCAACCATGAAGAACGTCGGCTCAAGACATCCTCACATATAGTCCAATGAGTCCCAAAAAGGGTAGCCAAAGTCCCACCTAAGCCCATCCAAAAACAGGGTAAAAATCCCTTCCAGCAAGGATTTCTCAGTTGGCCCGGTCGACTTGGTCAAGGCCCGGCCGACCTAGTACACAGCAGCCCCGGTCGACCCGAGAAAGTTAGGTCGACCTGGTCCCTGTGTGCCCGGTCGACCGCGCCCATGGCCGGTCGACCGGGAGTTGTAACTGAAATGGGTGCACAGTGTTTTGGTCAGGCTCCCAGGGAGCCTGACCCTGTGTCGCCGGTCGACCGAGCCACCGTGGGGTCGACCGGGTACACTGTGGAACAGAACCCAGGTTCTGTTCTGCAGTGGGCTAGGTCCTTCTCTTTTTCCCTCCTTTCAACACTTTTACAACCATCACAAGACTAGAGATAAGAAAACCATAAACTCATGTTTCCAAAACATTAAATGAACTAGCAAGATGCATTATGAGCATTTATTTCAACAATGCAAATCAATAAAAGCATGAGAAATTCATTAATGTTTCACAAAATCATTTAAAACTCAAAACACCTAATCATTCACTTGCCTTAGGTCCAAGCTAGCAAAACCAAGCCTCTAATCACCTTTTAAGCTCAATTCCAAGCTACAAGCAAAACCCCCAAAACAAACCCTAAAATGGGTCAAACAAAGAATGAAAAGGATAGAACTTTCAATAATGGAAATGGAGCTTCTCTAGGGCTAGAAGAACACAAATCTAGAAGATGGAGAAGATTGCTTACCTGGATGACCTTCAAATGGAAAGAGCTAGCTCAAAGAAGATCTTGAAATGGGAGGTTTCCTTCACAAATGGTATCAATATGTAGCCTTCAAGATGAGGAAGAGGATGGTGATCTCCATTTTGATGTTGGTGCAAGATTAGTAGGTGGTTGAGATGGAGAGAGCAAGAAGAAGAAGAGAGAAGTAAGAGAAACCCTAGGTTGCTGGTTTGTGCTGGAAAAATGAAGAATGAAATGAAAGGGAGAGTGGGTTTCCCTTTGTTAACAAATGGGGTTGGGTCCCACTACTAAAGAAGTTTGTTTGACTGAAATCATGTCTTTCGGGATCTCGGATGAATTCGACGAAGAAGGAAGAAATGATCGCCAAAATATCTAGTTTTCAAAAAGTATATGTTTCGCGGGTTTCGGAGATATCAAGTTTTGGGTACAGGTTTAGTGTAAAAGGATTGTTTTGCCCCTCAAGGCTAGTAAATCGGGTTTTGGGGCCTCGAATGGACACGGGATCAACATGAAAGTTGTAGGGATCACTAAGATAAATGAAACGGGATAAGAACGCAATTCAAAACGATTCCTGGAAATCCTCTAAGTAAATGCAAAGTTATAAGGGGAACCCCGAAAGGGCCCCACTAGTTACGAAAGCACTCAAAATTAAACCAAAAGCTATTCCAAACCCAACTTAGCCAAAATCACTAATCAAGCTTAGAACTAACACACGACTTAAATAGCACTAATCAGGTTCACTCGGGTCGGGGTCTTACAACCACAACGTCCAGCACCACCACAGAATGCAATGGTTGTCCAAAACCAAGCAAGGCCACTCCAGCAACAAGCACCACAGCAACAACAGCATAGACAGCAGCAGCCACAGCAGTAGGCCTGTTATCAGCAGGGACAGAACCAAAACCAACGAGCACCGCAATAGAATAGGAATACACAACAAGCCAGGCCACAACAAGCTCAGAATAGGCCTCAACATCGAGGACAAATCTATGAGGTTAACAGAGATGATGCAGAGGCAGCAGGCAATGTCGTGGAAGGTACACTCCTTGTTTATGAGATTAAAGCTAAGATTTTATTTGACCCTAGCTCTACACATTCATTCGTATCCCATAAATTTTCTCAGTTGATTGATATGCATGCTAGAGAACTTAAGTTCATTTTGACTGTGGCAACCCCAGTAGGTAAACAAGTTATTTGTAGAACCTTTTATCCTAGTTGCACAGTCCAGATAGGAGACGTGGTTTTAACCGCAGATCTCATTTCATTGGAGATGTATGATTATGATGTCATCCTAGGGATGGATTGGCTGGCAGGGTACCATGCCACGATGGATTATTTCCATAAAACCCTTACTTTCAAGTTAGTTGAGACACCAGAAGGAGTGTTGTTTCAGGGAGAGAGGAGGAATCCTCGTGCAAGGTTTGTCTCAGCGTTGAAGGCTGATAGACTACTGAGAAGTGGTTATGAAGCATATTTAGCGTTTATCACGGAGGATAAACGGTCCAAAGGGGTGGAGGAGATCCCAATTGTTTGGAAATTTCCGGATGTTTTTCCAGAGGAGATTCCAGGTTTGTCACCCATCAGAGAGATTGATTTCACTATTGAGTTATTACCAGGGACCGCTCCGATATCTATTGCACCATATAGAATGGCTCCAGCAGAGTTGGGGGAATTGAAGACCCAGTTGCAAGAATTATTGGACAAAGGTTTTGTGAGACCGAGTATTTCACCATGGGGAGCTCCAGTCTTGTTTGTCAAGAAGAAGGATGGTTCGATGAGAATGTGTATAGATTACAGAAGATTGAATCAAGTGACCATCAAGAACAAATACCCATTGCCAAGGATAGATGAATTGTTTGATCAATTGCAAGGTGCTTCATACTTTTCGAAGATTGACGTGAGATCCGGTTACCATCAGCTGAGAGTCAGAGAATCAGATGTGTTGAAAACAGCTTTCCGGACAAGATATGACCACTATGAGTTCCTAGTGATGCCATTTGGCTTGACAAATGCACCAGCAGTGTTCATGGCGTTGATGAACAAGATATTTGCAGAGTATCTAGATCAGTTTGTGGTAGTATTCATTGATGACATTTTGGTGTACTCCAAGACCAAGGAAGAGCATGAAGAGCATTTGAGGATAGCACTGCAACTCTTGAGAGAGAATCAGCTGTATGCGAAGCTCAATAAGTGCGAATTTTGGCTAGACCAAGTAGCATTCTTGGGGCACATTATCTCCAAAGAAGGATTGTCAGTGGATCCGTCCAAGATTGAAGCAGTAGTGAATTAGGAAAGACTGAAAAATGTGACAGAAATTAGAAGTTTTCTGGGTTTGGCAAGCTATTATCGGAGGTTTGTGCAAGGATTTTCGTCGATTGCGTCACCATTGACGAAGTTGACAAGGAAAAATGCACCATATGTATGGACAGATCAGTGTGAAGAGAGTTTCCAAGAGCTGAAGAAGAGATTGATTACAGCACCAGTCCTTACTTTGCCATCCGGGAGCGGCGGTTTCACCATTTTTACCGATGCTTCGAATGTAGGACTTGGTTGTGTATTGATGCAAGAAGGTAAAGTAATTGCTTATGGATCTCGACAGTTGAAAGATCACGAGAAGAACTATGCCACCCATGATCTTGAGCTTGCAGCGCTTGTTTTCGAGTTAAAAATGTGGAGACATTACCTCTATGGAGAACAGTTCGAAGTGCACTCCGACCACCGCAGCTTACAGTACTTGTTTTCACAGAAAGAATTGAACATGAGGCAGAGAAGATGGATGGAATATATAAAGGATTACGATTTTCCAATCAAGTATCACCCGGGGAAAGCTAATGTAGTTGCCGATGCCTTGAGCAGGAAATCAGTAGGCTTGGTAAATCTAAGTGGCACTTGTATTTTCGAGCAATATGAAGAGTTGAGTATAGACCTGCAACCACTAAGGAAGGGTGTTTTGTTAGCTAACATGTCAGTGTCAGAGCCTTCTTTCATTCAGAAGATCAAGGATAGTCAGTTGCAAGATTCAGAGTTGGCCAAGATTTCAGAGCATATCGCACAACGTCCTGACTTTCGTATGGTTGATGGAGTTTTGTACTACCGTGACCGTCTGTGTGTGCCTAACATTGAAGATTTGAGAAATGACATCATGACAGAGGCTCATAGCACGAAGTATTCAATGCATCCAGGCAGCACAAAGATGTACCAGAATTTGAATTGCAGATTTTGGTGGAACAATATGAAAAGAGAGATTGCAGTGTTTGTCTCCCGTTGCATGACCTGTCAGTTGATTAAGGCAGAAGATCAGAGGCCTCCAGGGTTGTTACAACCATTAGAGATCCCGGAATGGAAGTGGGAGCACATTACCATGGACTTTATTTCGGGACTACCGAGGACTAGCAGAGGCAACGATGCGATATAGGTCATTGTGGACCGTCTCACCAAGTCAGCGCATTTCATTGCTATGAAGACAGGGAAGAAGATGCACATGCTACCTTTGGCGGAGTTGTTTGTCAACGAGATTGTCAGTCGTCATGGGCAGCCAGTTTCTATCACATCCGACAGAGACAGCAGATTCGTCTCGAGGTTCTGGAAGATGCTACATGAGTCTATGGGTACGAGATTATAGTTCAGCACGGCTTATCACCCTCAGACAGATGGCCAGTTAGAGAGGACGATTCAAACTCTTGAGGATATGCTCCATGCTTATGTGTTAGACTTCAAGACTCAATGGGATGAGACTCTACCATTGTGTGAGTTCGCTTACAACAACAGCTACCATTTGAGCATTGGGATGGCGCCTTTTGAGGCTTTGTATGGTAGAAGGTGTAGGACACCTGTATGTTGGGAAGAAGTCGGCATTCGCAGTTTCCATGGACCGACTATTGTAAGTGAGACCAGCGACAAAACCAGCGACAAAATCAAGTTGATTCAAGAACGTCTAAAAGTGTCCCGGAGTAGACAGAAGAGCTATGCAGACTCCCACCGCATAGATTTATAGTTCAAAGAAGGAGACAAGCTCTTCTTGAAAGTGTCACCTCCAAGGGGAACATTGAGATTTGGGCAGAGGGGCAAGCTATCACGGAGATACATTGGACCCTACGACATTGTGAGTAAGATTAGTGATGTGGCTTATGGATTAGCCTTACCACCCGAGCTATCCGGCGTACACAACGTCTTCCATGTGTCTATGTTAAAGAAGTATGTCCACGATCCGTCCCATGTGCTCCGGCATGAGCCATTAGAGATCAGAGAGGATGCTACCTATGTTGAGAAGCCCGTTCAGATCATTGATACGAAGGAACAAGAGTTGAGGACACGGACTATTCAGTGGGTAAAGGTACTATGGGAGAACCATGGACCGGAAGAGGCAACGTGGGAATTACGAGACCAAGTACAGAAGAAGTATCCACATCTACTACCTGAGGTGAGTCTTATATTTCATTTGGAGGACCCAATGCCCTAAGGGGTGGAGGATGTAAGACCCCGACTCGAGTGAACCCGATTAGTATTGATTAAGTCTTGTGTTAGCTCTAAGCTTGATTAGTGATTTTGGCTAAGTTGGGTTTGGAATAGCTTTTGTTCTAGTTTTGGGCAATTTTGAGTGCTTTGGCAACTAGTGGGGCCCTTTGGGGGTTCCCCTTATGACTTTGCATTTACTTAGAGGATTTTTCGGAATCATTTTGAATTGCATTCTTATCCCGTTTCATTTATCTTAGTGATCCCTACAACTTTCATGTTGATCCCGTGTCCATTCGAGGCCCCGAAACCCGATTTACTAGCCTCGAGGGGCAAAACAGTCCTTTTACACTAAACCTATATCCAAAACTTGATATTCCCGAAACCCGCGAAACATATACTTTTTGGAAACTAGATATTTCGGCGATCATTTCTTCCTTCTTCGTCGAATTCATTCGAGATCCCGAAAGACATGATTTCAGCCCAAAGAGTTCTTAAGTAGTGGGACCCATCCTCATTGCTTATATAAGGAGAAACCCATCTCCCATCTCCATTTTCCAGCACAAAAGGCAGCCTAGGGTTTCTTGCAAACTTCTTCTTCTTCTTCTTGCTCTCTCCATCTCAATCACCTACTAATCTTTCACTAACATCAAAATGGAGATCACCATCCTCTTCCTCATCTTGAAGGCTACATATTGATACCATTTGTGAAGGAAACCTCTCATTTCAAGATCTTCTTTGAGCTAACTCTTTCCATTTGAGGGTCATCCAAGCAAGCAATCTTCTCCATCTTCTAGATTTGTGTTCTTCTAGCCCTTGAGAAGCCCCATTTTCATTATTGAAAGTTCTATCCTTTTCATTCTTTGTTTGACCCATTTTAGGGTTGTTTTGGGGGTTTTTGCTTGTAGCTTGGAATTGAGCTTAAGAGGTGATTAGAGACTTGGTTTTGCTAGCTTGGACCTAAGGCAAGTGGATGATCAGGTGTTTTGAGTTTTAAATGATTTGGTGAAACATTAATGAATTTCTCATGCTTTTATTAATTTGCATTGTTGAAATAAATGCTCAAAATACATCTTGCTAGTTCATTTAATGTCTTGGAAACATGAGTTTATAGTTTTCTTATCTCTAGTCTTGTGATGGCTGTATAAGTGTTGAAAGGAGGGAAAAAGAGAAGGACCCAGCCCACTGCAAAACAGAACCTGGGTTCTATTCCGTAGTGTACTCGGTCGACCCCACGGTGGCTCGATAGACCGGCGACACAGGGTCAGGCTCCCTTAGAACCTGACCAAAACACTGTGCACCCATTTCAGTTACAACTCCCGGTCGACCGGCCATGGGCGTGGTCGACCGGGCACACAGGGACCAGGTCGACCGGGCCAACTGAGAAATCCTTGCTAGAAGGGATTTTTACCCCGTTGTTGGATGGGCTTAGGTGGGACTTTGACTACCCTTTTTGGACTCATTGGACTATACGTGAGGATGTCTTGAGCCGACATTCTTCACAGTTGGTTCGGTTGCATCGGAATCCAATCCATTTCAATCTTGAACGGTATGGGACAATGCGATATCCTCCTTATATCTATACGCGAAGTCTATTTCCTTGGGTATCGCGAATCCTATTCCTTTCGGTGACTGAGTAGGTTATACGATGCTTTAGGATTAACATCATACTTAGGATGGACTGTTAATGGTTTTGATTTTTAAATCGTACCATTTACTACTATCTATAAACTCATTTAAAGTTTTAAAAATCGTAAAGTGTATAAGGAGCCCGAAATGTCTTCAAACTCAAGGAGTACCAAGTCATTCTTATAATCGACATACGGGACCCTTATTCACCTTAAATAAGTCTTGAAACCAATATTTTACCCGAAATTGTAATAGTTCATTGTATTTCCTCATTTCCGAGATTTACATTACATGACTTGTTTTCCCGAAAACATTGAAGTTACACTAGTAACAGTTACGTGTCTTGAAAGGCATTGCACCACATGATATGGAAATTATTCCTTGAACATCCTTGCCCGCATGTTCATTTACTTGCACTTGATTTACTTATTCTTGTCTCGATTTGTTAATTGACCTATGAGTCGGCATCACTAAGCTTGGATAACCTTGTCGGTTTGATCCACCGACTTGGAGATCCCCCTCCCGTCCCGCCAGCTGCAGTTTGGATCCCAATGCCCGGTTTATTACCGTGGTCCCGTCCCGTATATTTTTATTGTATATATGTTTTCGTTTAATCTCCCCACCGTGTGTGACTGAGACCAACGTCCCGTTATACTTTTGTCACTTTGGTGATAGAGGACTTAGCTTTATGTGATTGTCATTTGTTAGTTTCCCGATTCCTTGGATACCTACATGTTTTATCTTGTTTATTTGTTTTCTAGTTAATGATTTATCTCCTTTATGAGAGTTCTTACTTAAACAAATTTCTATGCTTTTCAAGATATTTCTTTTATTATATATTGTTGTACCTTTTCACTCTCTTGCCAGACCGTCGTGTCTGATCCATTTTCTTTGGTACTCAGGTCCTGTTGCCGGTTACCTTGAGGAGGAGCCGGAGGGGGCGGTAGGCGAACCGCTGTCCCTAGTTGAGTGGCGTGCTGACGATGTCATGTAGATATCGGGTTGCTACAAGAGACGTGACATTTTGGGAAAACTATTTAACGATTCTTTTTGGTTATTATTTTGTTTACATTGGCCTTTGTTGGCCTCTATTTTTGGGGAATGTGACTAAATGATCTTTTGTTTAAAGTTTAACTTACTTTTGGGAAACATGCTAATGATCATTGCTCATTCTGACATATCATTTTATACTTATGATGTTGTCTTCATGACTAGGAATAATTTGAATACTTGATTTGCTACATGCTTCCGTACTCAAAAGAAATATTCATTTATGGTTGTGATATCCTCACCGCGGACACCTGTGGGAAATTAAACAAATGTATGGCATTATAATAATGTGGTACATTATTAGTCCCGACCCCAGATTAGTCCTTCGGGCCCAGTCCGGGGTCGCGACAATAGCTACATGTGGTTTGCCAATATCTTAATTATTTATCAGTCAGTTTGAACTATTTTAATATGAAATTCTTTTATTTGTACAGAAATGGTTGTTTGATTTATTCATTACTTATGTTTCGTTTCAATGGCATTTTATGATTTTAAACATGACATTTAGAAAACTTGTATACCTTATTTGCTTTATTCACTTGCCGGACCGTCGTGTCTCATACTCTTTTGTTTGGTGTCAGATGTCGGACCCACAGATTTTGAGGCGGAGCACGCGGTTGAGGCGGTACAGCCGCCAGTGGAGTGCGAGTGGCAGCCCAACGATGTCATGTAGACATCGTGTTGGAATTTGAGCTGGGATAACATTTTGGGAACTTGGTTTGATGCCTCATCTGCCTTCTTTTGGGATGTATAAATTAAATTTACTTTTGTGATCCTCACAACTTTAACTAACTTTGGGTTATGCCCATTTATATATTTCTCTTTTGATACAGAGTTTGTGCAATTATCTTATATTTCGTTTGGTTTTCATTTTGCTACATGCTTCCGCATATTATTATTTGTTGCAAATTTGATTAATTGGTTGTGATGGATAGTCTGGAATCCTCACCACGGAATCCTGTGGGAAAATAATTAGCGTGTGCGGGTGGGATTTTCTTACCCGTCGCGCCGCGTCCCTCGGATTAAGGACTTGATTATCAGGGCCTTGGTTCGGGGGCGTGACACTAACTTCAATCAACGGCGCTACAACATTTTTAGACAAACAATTCTGTATGGAGATAGGTAGTAACTGTTGAATGAGAATATAGTTGTCATGACTCTTGAAACCCTGTAATGTTCTTTCTTTCATGTTCACACGCTTAGCGATATTTAAACAGTACCCGTTAGGAACCTTGACACCCTTCAGAACAGAGAGGAAGACATATTTCTCATCTTTACTCATCGTGTACTACGCAGGAGGCATGTATGCCTTGTTGGACTCTCTCAACTGCAAGTGCAACGGTTTTCTCAAGCCCATTTCTTCCAAGTCACGGCGTGCATTGACACCATCCTTCGACTTCCCCTAAACACCGAGAATGGTCCACAATATATTATCACAGATGTTCTTCTCGATGTGCATAACATTTAAGTTGTGCCTGAGTAAGTTATCTTTCCAGTATGGTAAATCGTAGAAAATACTTTTTTTCTTCCAATTATGACTTCGCCTTCTATTTGCACCGGGAATAGAAGGCAGCGGGGGGGGGGGTAGTAAATCTTGAAAATCATAAATGGTACGTATTTGCTCCTGCTCGAGTGGTGACAACAATTCAACTCCTGTCATTGTTTGAGGTGCTGGACCATATTCTTGAGTGCCATCAAATGACACTTTTTCCCTCCTGAACCTATGCAATGGAGGTAGAAAACGTCTATGACCCGTGTATACCCATTTTCTATCGTGCTTCAACCAAGTTAACTTCTTCTCCTGATTGCAACAAGGACATGCAAACTCTCCATTTGTGCTCCAACCCGACAAGTTAGCGTACGCTAGGAAGTCGTTGATTGTCCACAATAATGTGGCACGGAGTTTAAACATTTCAATGCCTTCGGCACCAAATGTCATCAGACCATCAGCCCATAATTCATTCAATTCATTAAACAAAGGTTGCATATATATATTTATATATCAATCTTGTCCCCTGATCCTCTTGGTCCATCAATAAGTGTAGATAGGATCAGAAAGGTCGCTTCATACACATCCATAGCGGGAGATTATAAGGTACCAAAACAACTGGCCACGTACTGTGATTTTCCCCAATCATGGATCTGAATGAACTAAAACCATCTGCAGCCAAACCAAGCCGCACACTGCGACAATCCAAGGCAAAGTCTGGATTCCTCCGATCGAAGTCTTTCCACGCTGGAGAATCTGCTGAATGGGTTAACTTACCATCGTCCCTGCTATTCTCGGCATGCCATCTCATCAGTTTAGAAATATTTGTTGACATAAAAAGCCTCTTCAGCCTTGGCTTAAGTGGGAAATATCTCACTTGCTTTGCTGCCACAAGTTTGCCACGATTGATAACACTTATAGAACTATTATGACGATTGTAACCAACCCCATCCTCCTTCCATCTCGAAGTCTGACACACAATGCATGTATCAAGATGGGCATTCTCATTCCTAAACAACATACAATTATTTGGACATGCATCCAAAGTCTCATATGTGAAGCTTAAATTTTCAGTTAACTTGCGAGCCTGATAGTAGGACTCAGCAAGTTTTGCACTGGATGGGAGCACTCGATGCAACAACTGGAGGAGCATATCGAAGGACGTGTCAGACCACTGATTCAATGCCTTCAAATGTAACAACTCAACAATAAAGGACAATTTACTGAAGTCCTTGGATCCAGGATACAATTATGTATGTGCATCGTCTAGAATTTCAAAATATCTCAAGGCTTCTTCATCGGCACCGGAGCGATGATTACTCCCACCCGCCCCCTCAGTCTCACAGCTTGTGTATTCGGGTGCCAACCCGCACGCGATATCATTTAGCATCGAGATCATCGGATTAGCCTGTGACATATCATCCACCTCAATTTCATCTCTTTCCTCTCTGCGACAAGAAACATATTCTTCTCCATGTCTTATCCAATTCTTGTACTGCTTCAAGAATCTGTTCGGAATCAGATGCTCTCGAACGAACTCTCTTCTATAATAATACCGATTCGCACATTTTCTACATGGACAACTGATGAACTCATTGTCAAACCATTGGTAAATTCCATGAACTGGTTAATCCCCTCCATGTATTCCTTAGACATCCTATTCGGTAAATCAATCCAACTCTTGTCCATCTCGGTAACTATTTATGTGGAAATCTAAAATGAGCAAGTACAATTAGCCCAAGCTACCGTGCATCATGCAAGTCACATATCCATAAACAGCAACATGTCCTTCAACCAAAAATCAGCCCTCTCCAACAAATTAATGAAAGATAACTAACATTCAACCTTCATATTACATCATTCATTCAACAATATTAACAAACAACAACAAATAAATCAAATGAAAGAAAAAAGAACATACCAGCAGTTGTAGTAAGAGTGGAAATGGCTAAGATTGATTGGTGCGAGCTAGGGTTTCATACACCCAATACACAAAAAAAGCAAGAGCAAGATAATGGAAAAAAAATAAAATATGTAAGTATATACATATATAAATTGGGAAAGAAAGAGAAACTAATGGAGAGAGGGAAAGGGAGAGAACTGATGGCGGCTCCAGCGCAAGCGGGCTCCAGCGGTGGCATGGTTTGTGCGGCGGGACAATGTGTAAGACCCTGACCCGAGAGAACCCAATCCGTACTAATTAAGTGGCGTATTAGTTCTAAGCTTGATTAGTGTTTTTGGCTAAGTTGAGTTTGGAATAACTTTTGTACTAGTTTTGGGGAATTTTGATTGCTTTTGGTTAGTAGGGCCCTTTGGGGGTTCCTTCTCATGACATTGCATATGTTTGAGGATTTATCGGAGGTTTTTGCATTCATGATTTTAATCCCATTTTATTCGTATTGATAAGCTCTACAACTTTCATGTTGATCCCGTCCCCGTTCGAGATCCCAAAACCCGATTTCATAGCCTTGAGGGCAAAACAGTCATTGCACACAAAATCTGTACCCAAAACTTGTTATTCCCGAAACCCGCGAAACATAGACTTTTTGGAAACTAGATATTTCGACGATCATTTCTTCCTTCTTCGTCAAATTCATCCGAGGTCCCGAAAGAGATGATTTCAGCCCAATTATATTTCTAGTGGTGGAGCCCACTCCCCACTTGTTTATAAGGAAACCTTTCCCTTCCATTCCCTTTTTCCAGCACAAAAAGAACCTAGGGTTTGCTTTTGGCAACTTTTCTTCTTCTTCTTTCTTTCTCCATCTCCAATCCACATCAATCTCGCACCAACATCAAAATGGAGGTTGTCATTCTCTTCCTCATCTCCATAGCTCTCTATTGGTACCATTTGTGAAGAAAACCCTCCATTCCAAGATCTTCATTGAGTTTACTCTTGCCATTAGGGGACCTTACAAGTAAGTAATCATTCTCTTCTTCTAGGTTTGCATTCTTCTAGCCTTAGAGAAGCTTCATTTCCTTTATTGTGAGGTTTCCCTTTCTATTTCATTGTTTGACTCTTTTAGGGTTTGTTTTTGGGGATTTTTGTCATAGCTTGGATCTTTGGCTTGGAAGAGTTTTAGAGCTTGTTTTCCTTGATTAGAGACCAAAGGCAAGTGGATGCATGATTTTCCTAAGCTTTCAATGACTTTGGATATTTTTCATTAATGCATATTTATTGCCTTGTTTTGAAATGAATGCTCATGATAGAGTATTAATGGTACATTTATGGTCCAAGAGATGTGTTGGTTTATAGCATTTAATTCCTCTTGTTTTGTCTCAAATATGTATATTATGTGAAATGGTTTCCTTCTTTCTTTGTATGGAATGGGATGTGGATGGAAGAAGTGATGGATGAACATATATTGGAGCTTTGGGAGAAGTGTAAATAGATGCATTGGAGGAACTCCTAGCTCAGTTTTAGTGCAGGGACCAAGTGGAAGTGGGGAGAATGGTTTTGAGGAGGAGAAAGGGCTCAAATCTGAACACAGTGGGTGATTCCCGCACCTGGCGATCAGCCTGCGGTCACCCGGCGGCTAGCCTCCTGGTGACTGGCGGCTAACCGCCAGGTAGCCGAAATGTCACGGTTGCTTTTCCAGAGAGCACACTTCTCCACCTGAAAACTCGGTCAGCTCCACGGTTAGCCAGCGGCTAACCGCCAGCTAACCGCACCTTGGTGGATAGCTTTCCAGTAAGCTACATTTCTGCAGCCCAGCCGCGGTCAGCTGCGCGGCCAGCGGCGGCTAACCGCCAGCTGACCGAAATTTCCCAGGTTTCGGAGAGCTCCTCACTCTAACGAACTCTCCGGTTCGTTCGAGCGCTGAACTTTGTCGATCGAAGGAGTTCACTAGGCATTGCATGAGGCCATCCGAGAAAGAAACCATATCACAAGGATGTCATTCGAAGTTTTGAAAAATTCAAAGTGTATAAGGAGCCCGGAATGTCCCCAAACTCAAGAGTACCAAACTATTATTAGATTGACATACGGGATCCCTATCCACTTTAAACGAATTTTGAACCCGATACTTTACTCGAAATCCCAATTGTTTATTGTACCTTATTTGACCCCGAGATTTATACTACATGTCTTATTTTCCCAAAAGCATTGATGAACACTTGAAATGGTTATTTGACTTGAAGTGCATTGAACCACATGAAATATTAGTGTGCCCTTGAGCACCCCCGTCTTGCCCGTATATCTATTGTACTTGATTTAATTGCATATGTCTCGATTGTATTTGACCTATTAGTCGACACCACTAAGCTTGGATAACCCTGTTGGTCTGATCCACCGACTTGGAGATCCCCCTCTTGTCCCGCCAGCTGCAGTTTGGATCCCGCTACCCGGTTATTACCATGGTCTTGTCCCGATGCCGCAGATTGCTACTGTGGTCCCCGATGCCCGGCTCGCTACCGTGGTCATGTATAGTATTGTATATGTATATGTATTTATATGAGATCCACTGTTTCTCCTCACCTTGAGTGACTGAGATCAGTGCCTAGTTATTGCTCTATCACTTTAGTGATAGAGGACTTAGCTTCGTGTGGTTGCCATCTCGATTGTTTCCCGTTTCCTTGGTCACCTTACATGTTTTACATTGCATACGTGTATTTGGAATAAATGTTTTATCTTGTTCATAGAAATTGTTATTTAAACAGGTTTGCATGTTTTGAAGGTAAATTCATTTATTTTCATATTGTTATTGTGTTTTCCTCCATTTGCCAAACCGTCGTGTTTGACCTACTCTTTGGTACTCAGGTCCCATTGTTGGTTACCCCGAGGAGGAGCACGAGGAGGCGGTTGTAGAACCGCAACAGTTAGTTGAGTGGCGTGCTGATGACGTCATGTAGACGTTTGGTTGCTAGGAGAGACTAATATTTTGGGAGAACTGTTTAACCATTCTTTAGATTGGTATTTTGTTATATTGTCCTTGTGGGCCTCTATTTTTTTGGGGAAATGTAATTAAATGATATTTGTATAAACTTTAACTTACTTTGGGTAGCATGCTATAGATCATTGCTCATTCTGATACAGTATTTTAGACTTGTGTTATTGTCTTGATGACCAAGGATAGTTGGACCATTTGATTTGTTACACGCTTCCGCACTTAAAAGAAATATTCATTTATGGTTGTGATATCCTCACCGCGGACACCTGTGGGAAATTAAATAAATGCATGTTGTTATTAAACAGATGTATCATTTGAGATGATGATGCAATTGTCCCGACTCCGGATCAGCTCCTTCTCATGGATTCTCGGTCCGGGGTCGCGACACAATGCAAAGCACGCGGGAGGGCTGGAAAAAAAACTGGGAAGAAAAAGTGGATTTCGGGGGGGAGGGGGAGGAGAGGGAGAGGTAGAGGGGAGGGAGGGAGGGGAGGGAGAGAGAGAGAGAGAGAGAGAGAGAGAGAGAACTGGTGGCGGCTCCGGCGGTGGTGTGGCTGGTGCGGCAAGACAGTGCAAAGCGTGTGGGAGGGCATAGTGCAAAGTGTGGGAGGGCTGGAAAAAAAAAGTGGGAAGAAAAAAGTGAAGAAAAAGTGGGTTCCGGGGGCGTTAAAAGGCCGTTAGCGACCGCTGCTAATGAGACCTTTTACGACGGCCAAAGGTGGCCGCCCGGTTTTTCCTCCGCCAAAAACTTAATTTCTAGTAGTGCTTGATTTTCAGAACAGCAACTAGAAGCCTTGGGGGGATGATAGATCTCTCATAAATCTTCTCTAGATTTGTATTGAAGAGAAGTGCCTTTGATTGGAGTGAGAATGGTTATAAATAAGCCTTGGTTCGTGCCTCAAGAGTTGTGTTATGATTAGGTTACAACTTAGCCTCTTAAGAGAAAATAGGAGAGAGTTTCCGGATAGAAATAGAAATCGCCCAGGCTCGATCGAGCGAACAGGGAGTTTACTCTAGTGAAGGTGCTTCTGTCTCAGGCCGGCCCAAGAGATGAGAAGATGAGCTCGAGCGATGAAGCTTCTGTGATGGGTTCGCTCGAGCGGATGGAGCATCGCTAGAGCGAACACTATCAGGTTCAAGCCAGTAGAACTTTTTCACTTGAAATTTTGGACAGTCCATTCTAAAAAAGATTACATCATAATAAAACCCTATTTTGTCCATTAACCAATTGTCGCGACCCCGGACCGGGTCCCCACGAAGGAACTGATCCGGAGTCGGGACATTATTAGTGGTGGTGATGAGATGATGAATAGATAACCACGTGCATTTATTTAATTTCCCACAGGTGTCCGCGGTGAGGATATCACAACCATAAATGAATATTTCTATTAAGTGCGGAAGCGTGTAGCAAATCGAATATTCAAACCATCCTTGGTCATCAAGACAATAACACAAGTCTAAAATACTGTATCAGAATGAGCAATGAACATTAGCATGTTACCCAAAGTAAGTTAAAGTTTATACAAATGTCATTTAATTACATTTCCCAAAAAAAATAGAGGCCAACCAGGCCAATATAACAAAATACCAATCCAAAGAATGGTTAAAAGTTTCCCAAAATGTAAAGTCCCTCATAGCAACCGAGCGTCTACATGACGTCATCGGCACGCCACTCAACCAACTGCTGCGGTTCTACGACCGCCTCCTCAAGCTCCTCCTCGGGATAACCGACAACGGGACCTGAGTACCAAAGAGTAGGTCAAACACGACGGTTTGGCAAATGGAGGAAATACAACGACAATATGATAATAAAAGAATTTACCTTCAAAACATGTAAACCTGTTCAAATAACAATTTCTATGACCGAGATAAAACATTTATTCAATTACAAGGATGCAATGTAAAACATGTAAGGTGACCAAGGAAACGGGAAACAAACAAGATGGCGACCACACGAAGCTAAGTCCTCTATCACTAAAGCGATAGAGCAAGAACTAGGCACTAATCTCAGTCACTCGAGGTGAGGAGAAACAGTGGATCTCATATAAATAAATATGCATATACATATACATATACAATACTATACATGACCACGGTAGCAAGCCGGGCATCGGGGACCACAGTAGCAATCTGCGGCATCGGGACAAGACCACGGTAATAACCGGGTAGCGGGATCCAAACTGCAGCTGGCGGGACAAGAGGGGGATCTCCCAGTTGAGGGATCAGACCAACAGGGTTATCCAAGCTTAGTGGTGCCGACTCATAGGTCAAATATAATCGAGACATATGCAAGTAAATCAAGTACAAATACATAAACAAACGGGCAAGACGGGGGTGCTCAAGGGCACACTGTCATATCATGTGGTGCAATGCACTTCGGGCCAAGTAACCATTTCAAGTGTACATCAATGCTTTCAGGAAAACAAGACATGTAGTATAAATCTCGGGATCGATAAGGTACAATAAACAATGGGTATTACGGGTAAAGTATCGGGTTCAAAATTCGTTTAAAGTGGATAGGGACCCCGTATGTCAATCTAATGACCATTTGGTACTCCTTGAGTTTGGGAACATTCCGGGCTCCTTATACACTTTGAATTTTCAAAACTTCAATTAAAATCTTTGTGATATGGTTTCTTCCTCAAATGGCCTCATACAATGCTTAACAAATCTCCTCGACGTAGAGAGGTTCCTAAAGAATAGTCCCAAACCATTAAAATAGTTCCTCATTGTCCCAACATAGCCCTGCCTAACGGGGCCCATCGCTCGAGCGGACTGGAGAGTTTGCTCGAGCGAGTCGCTCTCTGGAATGGTTGTCTGGGTGGGTTCGCTCGAGCGAAGTTGAGGTCGCTTGAGCGAACTCATTGGGTCGAGTGAATATTTAAATGCGTTTGAACGAACAACTCTCTGGAATGAGTTCTAGGATGTTCGCTCAAGCGAAAAAGGGTGCGCTCGAGCAACCAAGCTACTGGAATGCTCCGAACAGTTCTCTGGACAGGTCGCTCGAGCGAAGTGTCATGGTCGCTCGAGCGAACTGTCCAGAAACCAAATTTGGACCTGTTCAGCTCCTCTATAACTCTTCCTTTTACAACCCCTTCTTAACCACTTTCATACATCAAATGAGGAGTATAAATCTCCATTCAAATGACCTCAAATCTCCAACCACATCCATCCCATTCTCCTCCATCAATATCACATTCCATACAAGAAAAGAGAGGAGGAAACCATTTCACACATAATATATATTTGAGGGAAAACAAGAGGAATTAAAAGCTATGAACCAATACTTCCTTATGACCATAAATGCATTAACAATGCTCTTCATGAGCATTTTTTTTCGAAGGAAAGCAATAAATAGGCATGAGTGACATTTAATAAAACCAACCACATTTCTAATAAAACAATGAAAGCTCATAAAAGATCATAACATCCACTTGCCTTGGGTCTTCAAATCAAGTAAATCAAGCTCTAACAAGTCTTTCAAATCAAAGGTCCAAGCTACAAGGCAAAAACCCCAAAATAGAACCCTAAAAGAGTCAAAACAATGAAATAGCAAGGAAACCTTTCAATAATAAAGGTGGAGCTTCTCTAAGACTAGAGGAACACAAATCTAGAAGATGAAGGGGATTACTTACTTGCAAGGTCCTCTAATGGCAATGGTAAGCTCAAAGAAAGTCTTGTGATGAATGATTTTCTCAAGCAATGGTGTCAATGGAGAGCTAGGGTGATGAGGAGGAAGATGATGATCTCCACTTCTCAAGTTGTGCAAGGTTGGTGGTGAGTTTGGTGGTTGCAAGCAAGAGCAAGAGGAAGAAGGCAATGAAACCCTAGGTTCTCACTCTCTTGTGCTGGAAAAAGGAAATGGAAGGGAAGGGATCTCCTTATAACCAAGTGGGGAGTGGGCTCCACCACCAACAAATCTAATTGGGCTGAAATCATCTCTTTCGGGACCTCGGATGGATTCGACGAAGAAGGAAGAAATGATCATCGAAATATCTAGTTTCTAAAAAGTATATGTTTCGCAGGTTTTCGGGAATATCAAGTTTTTGGGTATAGATTTTGTGTGCAATGACTGTTTTGCCCTCAAGGCCAGGAAATCGGGTTTCGGGATCTCAAACGGGGACGGGATCAACATGAAAGTTGTAGAGCTTAACAATACCAATAAAATGAGATTAAAACCATAAATGCAAAACCTCCGATAAATCCTCAAACAATGCAATGTCATGAAAAGGAACCCCCAAAGGGCCCTACTAACACAAAGCAAATCAAAATACCCCAAAACTATATCAAAACTATACCACACCCAACTTAGCCAAAAACACTAATCAAGCTTAGAACTAACACGCAACTTAATTAACACTAATCGAGTTCACTCGGGTCGGGGTCTTACACCAATGAATTAGCCAACACTCATAAAACCTTACAATCTCTCCCTTTGGCAATTCATGGACAACTCCTAGTTACACAAAAATCTACCCAAGTTCTAATACTAAACACATCCGGAAAATAAACTACTCCAAAGTTGTCTTGACCTGTAAATCCCCTGTAAATACAAGTCACTAGATCAAGTGTTTTATCATAGAAATCAAAGAATCTTGATCATAGCATAGAACCAAGCAAATATAGCAACAAGTTATCATATATAGCAATAGATAGCAACAAGTCATAACTCCCTCTTTTTGTTCAAAATTGTCAAGGGAAAGGTATCACATTAGGAGATAAAATCAAAAGACTTGTCACAAACAGTTTCAGAAAAGCAAACAACAAAAATGCATAGTCAAGAGCTTAAAACATCAATAAGACATCAAAACAAATCAGTTGCAGTCACTGATTCCTAAGACGAGCAAGGATAGCAGCTAGAGCCTCATCAATCATGTTGAAACGACCATCAAATGCATTCAGTCGGCCATCCACTCCATTGAACCGAGCATCGATGTGAGGATTCATCCCTTGCATTTGTTTCATAAGTCAGACAACTGGATTTGCATTCCTTGTTGCTCCCCCTAGACAACTTCATCTGGAGCAGCTTGTTCGACATCTACCTCTGCACCTTGAACAACAGGTGGAATATGAGCTGATGATTGAGCCAATGTGTGGGCATTTATCGAATTTCAAATCCGTTGGGTGATCTCATTGCTCTTCTTAGGAACACCCTTCCACAAGAGGAATTCAGTGATGAGAACAACGAAAGGAAGGAAGGAATTGCGCTTCGCAGATAACATCTTGATCAGCACATTCAAGATCACTTGAGGAATATTAACATGTTTCCCTGTGCCAATGCAGCATAACAGATACCCATTCTCATAGCTGACATCTAAAATATGTCCCCTCAGTTCCAGGTTGTGGCAGACAAAGTGATTTATAAATCTGCATTCTTCTGTTAGGTTGCCATGAGGGATACATCCACTAGGCCACAGCGTGTCTTCACCACAAATTGTGGTGCCAATCAAATCATAATCAATGTGGGCTACGTTGTCTTCTGCTAGAGGATAATCAGGGCCTTCGACAATACGAATGTCAAGGAAGTCAGATATGTCTACCGCAGTGATGGTAATCCATCTTCCTCGAACAAAAGATTTCAAGGAGGTCGAGGACACAAGCTCCATATTACAATAGAATTCTCTAACCCAATCAATGTATATCGCAGAAGTTTCAAATTTCAACAAAGAGTACCAGTTCCGATTTGATAAGCTGTGACACACTGGTTTCTCAAGGAGATCGTCATTGACCTCTCTTTCAGACTCAATAGTTCTTTTCATGAACTTTCTTGGCATAGAATGGATTTCTTCAGTGAAGGGAACCTATGATCGTCAAAGCGTGGCAGAGAGGGAGATGACTCTGCATGAGGTCTCCTTTTAGGAGCCATTGAAACAATGTTGAAGCTGTAAAGGGCAGAAAAGACACTCCATTTATGAGAAACACTATTTCCAGCCAAACCAATTTCTATTAGACTGCAGGTGCAACAACAATCAACCTTCAAAAGAAAAGAAAAGGGGCTTCTAATGCTGAGAATGAAATTGTTTTCCCCAAAAGTTCGACAACGCAGCCGCACTGGAAAGATAGACCCATTTATATACAAAGAAGCACACCCATTCGTAGTATTTTCACAAACACAGTTCAAACAATCCATAAACCAAGCAAACCAACATAGAACATCACCCAAAAAAAAATGTATGAGCCAAGACAATGCAGGAGCAGAAAACCTGAAAAAAGATATTATGGAGCAACCCATTCTCCAAGCCATTATCCTTCCACTCAAAAATCCAAAAACCATCCTCAGAGATACTACTCAAATGGCACAGTTGATACTCCAATCCAATCAACATCCCCAAATGCAAATCACTAAAGACATAGGATGAATGAAAGGAAGAAAGGAAGTAAATGACATAGGTAGAACCAAATAGAAGAAATTTTCAACCAATAAACCCCCAAAATCGAAATCCCCAAGCCAATGAACCCATCTAGAAGATGAACGATGGAATGAAAAGTGCAAAACGTGGATGAGAAATGAAAATGATGAGGGGATTACCTTTGTGAAGCCACGAAAATGGGTGCACACAGCAGGGGTTAAAGCTTGAAAATGGCTGCTAGGGCTTAGAGGAAGAAAGGAAAAAAAATGAACAAGAAAAAACAGAATCGCGCAGACTTAAATGCAACAGGTTCGCTCGAGCAAATGTGAGAGGCCGCTAGAGCAGTTTAGGGAATGAGAGAGATCCCTAGTGATTTACGTAGAGATTCAAACCGTGTTGCATCCAATGGTTTTGTGAAAATGTCCACCAATTGATTTTCAGTTGGAATGCGATGCAAAGATATGATTGTTGCATAGGGAGCACACCCATCAACAAAAAGCTAGGCAATTCAACTTTCCTTTTTTTGCAGAAATTTCTATTCCCCTTGAGTTTTTTCTTTTTAAATAAATCCAGGGGCAAACTGAACCATCATGGGTTACTTTCACACTAATGAACATGGTAGCCTTCTCCAAATGAAACTTTTCAATCAAGTGGAAGCTATCACACATATTCTTTGGTAGTCCTAACCCTCCGGTTTAACATGATTACCGTGACATCTCTCAAAGAATAAAGACGAAGAGTGTCATGTGAGAATCAAAAGCGATTTGTAGATTGCAACAAAATATAAGATCAAACAATCTTGGTCATGTGAAAATGTGTACGTGCACCTAAATAAACAAAAATTTATGGAGTTTAGGGAATGAGAGAGATCCCTAGTGATTTATGTAGAGATTCAAACCGTGTTGCATCCAATGGTTTTGTGAAAATGTCCGCCAATTGATTTTCAGTAGGAATACGATGCAAAGATATGATTTTCTCCTCCACTAGATCACGAATGAAATGATACCTAATGTCTATGTATTTGGTTCGGGAATGTTGTACCGGATTTTTGGAAATGTTGATAGCACTTTCATTGTCACAAAACACAGACATTGTTTCTTACTTAATTCCATAATCTTTCATCATCTGTTTCATCCACAAAAGCTGAGTACGGCAACTTCCAGCAGCTATATAATCAACTTCAGCCATCGACAATGATGTCGAAGTTGCTTTTTACTATACCAGACCACCAAATTATTGCCAACAAAGAAACTTCCACCAGAGGTGCTTTTCCAATTATCTATGCATCTAGCCCAATCAGCATCAGAAAAACCAACAATGGTAGTGTTGGTGTCTTTGGAAAATCAAATTCCATACAGTACCACTTATATACTTCAGAATTCGTTTAACAGCTTGAACATGAGATTCTTTAGGCCTGGACTGATATCTCGCACAAACTCCCACACTGTAAGAAATACCGGGATGATTGGCAATGAGGTAGAGAAGACTACCTATCATACTCCTGTAGAGTATTTCATTTATGTCATTTCCATCAGTATCAAGACTGAGTTTGGCAGTGGTGCTCATGGGAGTCCTTGAGTGTTTCGAAAATTGCATGCCAAAATTTTTCAGTAACTTGAGCTTTATTTTGGTTGTGAGATGAAGATACTAGAGCAGTCTGGTTAATTTGTAAGCCCAGAAAGAACAAAAGTTCACCAACCATGCTCATTTCAAAGTTCTAAGCCACCCTTTTAGCAAATTTATCAGACAAAAGCTCAGAAGTTGAACTGAAAACAATGTCATCTACATAAACCTGTACAATAAAAATGTTCCTCTTGTCTTGTTTTATGAACAAGGTCTTGTCCAAGCTTCCTCTTTAAAAACCATGCTCAATTAGAAACACTGCCAACCTCTCATGCCATGCTCTAGGTGCTTGTTTCAGACTGTAAAGAGCTTTTCTCAACTTGAAAACATGATCCAGGAAATGAGGGTGTTGAAACCCCTTTGGTTGTTTTATATAGACTTCCTCATTTAAGAACCCATTCAGAAAAGCAGTTTTCACATCCATTTGAAATAATTTGATGTTTAAAAAACATGCAAGAGCAAGCAACAGACGGATTGACTCAAGTCTAGTGACAGGTAGATGAGAACTCACCTCCTACACTCTCACATCTGCTAGGAAATATCTCATGTGTCTTCTTCTTCCACCACTTTTGGGCAGCTTCTTTGTTGACTCAAGTTTACCATTCAGTCCATGACGCTATTTTTTGTCTAGATAAGTAGAACTAGTTATACTGCATATGCCAAAGATTTATTTTTTTTTTTGAACGGCATATGCCAAAGAATTTCCAGTGCTCAAAGTCATTTTAGGTAATATCGTCTTGTCTTGTTTTATGAACAAGGTCTTGTCCACACTTCCTCTTTGAGTACCATGCTCAATTAGAAACACTGTCAACCTCTCATACCATGCTCTAGGTGCTTGTTTCAAACCGTAAAGAGCTTTTCTCAACTTAAAAACATGATCCGGGAAATGAGGATGTTGAAATCCCTTTGGTTGTTCTGTATAGATTTCCTCATTTAGGAACCCATTCAGAAAAGCACTTTTCACGTCCATTTGAAATAATTTGATGTTTAAAAAACATGCAAGAGCAAGCAAAAAACGGATTGACTCAAGTCTAGCGACAGGGGCAAAGGTTTCATCAAAATCTATACCCTCAACTTGAGTATACCCCTGAGCAACTAGACGAGCTTTGTTCTTTATCACTTGACCCAACTCATCCGTTTTATTTTTAAATATCCATTTTGTACTGATGACATTAGTGTGATAGGGCCTAGGAACAAGCTTCTAGACACGATTTCTTTCAAATTGATCCATTTCCTCATGCATAGCGTTAATCCAGCTATAATCAATTAAAGCAGCTTTAACATTTTTAGGTTCTACCATAGAAGCATAACATAAATGACTTACCTCGCTGTGTACTTGTTTCCTGGTTTTCAATGGTGCTGTGACTTCACCAATAATGACATCGAGTGGATGATCTTTCAGAACTTGTCCTTTTTTAGATCTTGGATGAACGACCTTTGGTGAAACATCCTTTCTAAGTGTGGGATTGATAGGTGAAATTTTCTAGACTTTGGATGCTGAAGTTAAGCTTTTTGATGCACTCTTCTCTTCAAAATGCCTTATGATGTCAAGACAATGAGTTCGGAAGATGGGGTCTTTGGATCTACTTCTTCTTCAATTGTAGCACCTTCCTTCTTCTTTTCATTTTCATATTTAGGTTCATGTGGATTGTCCACATCTTTGTTCATGTCCTGTTTAGGAGAAGGAGAAAAAGTCATACCATCTTCATCATCAAAAAAATAATCAGAGGTTCCTGCATCATACACAACCACATTTATGGACTCCATGACTACAGAGTTTTTAAAATGAAAAACCCTATAGGCTTTACTCGATAAAGAGTAACCAAGGATGATTCCTTCGTCACTTCTGGAGTCAAATTTAGTTAAGTGTTCTCGATCCCTTAGGATATAACACTTGCTGCCAAAAGTTCTGAAATATTTGATGTTGGGCTTGACTCCGATCCATATTTCATATGGAGTGCTTTTTGTGCCAAGACAAAAATAAACACGATTAATAACATAAACAATTGTGTTTACGGCTTCAGCCCAAAACCGTTGGGGTATGTTTTTGCTATGCAACATAACCGGTACCATCTCTTGAACCACATGATTTTTCCATTCAACCACTTCATTTTGTTGTGGTGTTTTTGGTGTAGAGAATTCATGTTTAATGCCACACTAAGTTCAAAAAGAAGAAAAGTTTGAATTCTAAAACTCAATTCCATGATCTGAGCGTATACAAGAAACTCCTCCAAAATCTTATCCCTTGTCTGCAATAAGCGAAGTCCACAAGTCACTAAAGATAGTAAAAGTTCCGACTTATCATTCAAGAATCGGACCCAAGTTAATCTAGAAAAATCATCAATGGTTAGAAAAATGTATTTTTTACCGCCAATACTTTCAAACTCAGTGGGTCCCATAAGATCCATGTGTAATTACTCTAAGGGTCTCTTGGTGGTAAGAGAGTCAGCTTTCTTATGAGGAGTTCTATTCTATTTCCCAACCTGACATGGGCCATAAACACTATTTGGGGCCTTTTGGAGTTTGGGTAGCCCACGAACTAGTTCAAGTTTTGATAATTTTTCCAATTCTTTGTGGTTAATATGGCCCAACCTTTGATGCCACAGATCAATATCACTTATCATTGCAGAATTACACATGTCATTTTTTGTGGACACCATATAACAGTTGTCAGGGTTCCTTTTACCATGGAGTATAGTTTTTTCCTTTTTATCAACGATGATGCACTTATTAGCATAAAAGTGAACTTCATGTTTGTTGTCACACAGTTGACTTATGCTTAGAAGATTTATTTTTAGCCCATCAACCAAATAAACATTTCTCAGTTTGGACATACCAGGAATGGAGACCGTACCTTTTCCAATGACTTTTTCCTTACCTCCATCTTCGAAACGAACACTTCCACCACTATAGTCTTCAAGAGAGATAAACAATGCTTTGTTCCTTGTCATATGCCTAGAACAACCGCTGTCCAAGTACCATACATCTGATTCTTTTGCACTGAGTGCAATGAAGACCACATTATAGTGAATGTCAAATTTACGAACACAGGTGTTCTTGGTCCTGACCTGTTGAGGAGAAATATATTGCTTCCTCCGCTCATTTCTTTGATAATTTCCCAGTTTATTACAGTGTGGTCGTATGTGCCCTTTAATCCCATAGAAGTGACATATGGGAACAAAGTTAGGTTTTGGCACATATCTTCTATCATTGTAGTTCAGGTGTGTAGCATTTGAATAATTTGAAGGCATTGCAGTCATAGTAGGTCCATGAACAAAAGTGGACTTACCTTTGTCCTTTGATGAGGAGGCTCCATGAACATAACCAAGACCCATTTTTCAAGAAACAGACTATTGGCATCCTAGAATTTCATTTAGCTTCATTGATCCGATATTCATTCGATTGATTGAAGCTTTTGTCGAGTCCAATTTTGTAAGAGTCATCTTCAATTTTCCAGCAAAGTTCTCTTTTTCAGATTTGCATGAGTTCAGCTCTGTTCGCAAGTTCACCAAGTCATATTCAACCTTTTGCGATTGTTGTTTCAAATGATCGTTCTCTTGTCCTGCAATAATTAACTTATTAAACAAGATGGTGCGTTGGTCTTCTAACTTACTTACCTTAGATTGAGATTCTATCAATGTCGCTTGCAGTGAAGTATTATTCTTTTCTTCCCTTGCCTTTAACTTCAAGGCTCTTTTCTCGCTTATTTTCAACATCCTGACATATTCTTGAAATAGTTTTTGATAGTCTTCATCACCATCCTGTTCCTCATCAGAAAATTCATCAACATCCAAATCATCATCGGACTTAGATTCCTGCACAGAAGGAGTATTATAGAGTGCCATGAAAGCAACAAATTTCCCTGAGTCACTTTTAGGTGAATCGGGTTCAGAAACTTCTTCATCAGATTCCTCATCCCAAGCAACGTTTAAAGCCTTTCCCTTACTCTTTTCTTTATGATTTGCACACTTGGTAGCAGTGTGTGACGCGATCCCGGACCGAGACCCAGGCCCGCGACACAGTTTCCCACAAGTCTGTAAGTCCATGGGGATCCGAACCCTAGAGAGGGGGTGAATAGGGTGAGCTTCTTTTATGACCAATTTTAACAATTTTAACTTCTTTAAAACAAACTAGTCACAAGTGATGATTATCAAACAATATGCGGAAGCTAATATAAGCAATCACCACAAAGCAAGCACCATCACACAAGGATTTATAGTGGTTCGGCCTCAATGCCTACATCCACTACCGGCTTGTGATCCAACACCCCACCGGATTTCCACTATATATGCTTTTCAATAGGCTAAGCAATAACCTTTACAATATGCTTTCCAAGGCTAAGCAATAACCTTTACAATATGCTTTCCAAGGCTAAGCAATAACCTTACATTGATGTTTTTCAAGGCTTAACATCAACCTATACACTATGCTTTTATAGGCTAAGCAATAACCTCTTCAACCATAAGGTTGGTTATCTCACTAAGATAGTGTCTAACATACACTTGATGGAGATTCTATTAAGCTCATTACAATGCCTCTTAATTAGGCGGATATGGAAGTGAAAAACTAATACACACTCACACTATGAATGCAAAGATGAAAGTACATGAAGTGTGTGTGTGTGGTCCTCAATCATTTTGAAAATGAAAGCTCATAAATGTATGCCTAAGGCTTTTGAAAATTTTAGCTCATAAAACATTTATGATTGAGGAAGTAATGTAATCACATGTTAAAAGTAACAACTTGTTAATGATATCAAAGTTACACAAGTTGTATGAAATGGATTAGCTCTAAACATGTGATGCATAGGGATGTCAATCAAATCATCAATGTAGCTCATAAAACCTAAAAATAGATTTGATTGAAATAAGGGGACAAATCATATGTAATTATAAATACAACTTGAAAATGATTTACCTATCAAAGTGAAGCAGGTTGTGAAACTTTAAAACAATAATACACATATGATTTGTAAACATGTTGAATCCAAAACATAAGATACATTTGAAAGAGATTTTCTTATGATGGAAAACAACAACCAAAGATTCAACAAAGTATATGAATCATGTTACATATTTCATTAACATGATCTACTTAGATTTACCAAAGAAAAAGTACTACTTTGATGAATCAATGGTGATGTATCCAAAACAATAGATCTATTCAAAATATAGAACATGCTAAGGATACAACAAATCATAGATTAACATGCTACAAAAGATTTATCAAAGATAAAACAAAACATGAAAACATATGATTTGTAAAGAAGTTGAATCCAAAACATAAGTTAGTTTTGAAAGAGATGTTCTTATGATGGAAAACAACAACCAAAGATTCAACCAAGTATATGGATCATGTTACATATGATTTCAAAGATTTTTCCATTAACATGATCTACTTAGATTTACCAAAGTTAAGTACTACTTGGATTGAATCATATGGTGTTGTATCCAAAACAATAAATCAACTCAAAACATAAAATATGTTAAGGACACAACACAAACATAGTTTAACATGTTAGAAATGATTTACCAAAAATAAAACAAAGCATGAAAACATATGATTAAGGAAGGAAGAGCCTACTTGGTGGTTTAACTTCATTAATCCAAGCTTTAGCTTTCCTAACCATCCCCTTCATCCCTTGGTTCTTTTCCCTTTTGATATGCCTCAATACCTCTCAAGGAGGGGCTTAAAATTCCCAACTTTTGGCAAGGGAAAGAACTCATATTTATAGCAAAAAGTGCCCAACGGCTAGTCCTCGGTCGACCGGCAAACAGGTCTCGGTCGACCGGGATCACACAACGGTCGGATTTCTGACCGTTGGTGCGCCAGGCCAAATGTTTGCCTTGCAGTGTTCCCGGTCGACCGGGACCTCTGCGCCGGTCGACCGGCGACACTGCAGTGGCCCCAAAATCCATTTTTTGCAAATTCAAAGTTTTTCTTTGTGGAATTATTTGGGCCATATAATCAAGCTTTAAAACATGTTTTAAATCATTCTAAGGGTTTTAAAACATGGAACATAAAAAGCCTAAAACATTTTGAAAGATTTAAAACTCATAGGCTAGCTTGATTTTCTAAAACTCTTTTCTAAAACAAATGCATCCAAGATGAAAATACAAATCATGCATAAATCAATACTTTTACAAATCTTAAAAGTAATGCATGAATAAAACAAGATTTCTTAAAACAATGCAAGTGTGTAAATCAAATGATGCTAGAATGAAAATGCATCCATCAAATTGCAATCTACAAAATCCCTAACAATCTCCCCCTTTGCAATTTGATGGCAAACACACTCACCACTGAACATACACACTTAGTCTTCAGCTCCCCCTCAGCTGGACAAGGCTTGAAATCTTCTTGGATGCTCCTTCTCTTAGCTTGAGCTCTTTTCTTCATTCTTCATGATGCTTGGTGCTTGATCATTCTTCAATCTTTCTTTCTTTATGGCCAAGCATCTTCTTTAGCTCCAAGCTTTCTTTCTTCTAGTTGCTCTCCCCCTTTGACCATGCCTCTTTCTCCCTTTGGCAAGGTATGTATTCTCTCCCCTGTAGAAGATCATACAGAACCTCCCCTTAGGAAGCTTGGACATCCTCTTTACCCTTTTGAGAACTTGCATAATTTCTCCCCCTTTGCCATTAAATTGCAAAGGTACCTACACACATGAAACAAGGAAAAGACCTTTAGTAGCACCTGTTAACAAAAGAAATCGAAAGAGAATTACATAACAGGCTATCATGTAGGGAAAAAGACTCTAAGGGTTCAAAGGCAATCCAAGGGTCAATTTGATCAAAACTAATACTTCCTATGAAGGTTTACACTCCCCCTCAATCCATTCTCTTCTTTTGTCAACATATTGACAAAGATTTAACTATTAGATGCAAGAAGAAGATGGTTTAACCAATGAGGGTCAACTTCAAGGAAAGGATTAGATTCATTTAACTATTAAGCTCAATATGATCAAATTGCCAAAAGAGAGCTAGGTCAAAGAGAAAAGCAATCATGGATATCAATTGGAAAAAATAAAGAATACCAATTGAGATTTAAGGATATGACTATTAAACATAATCACTCTAAGATGGATTTAAAAATATAACTATTAGGAAAAATCCAAATTAGAGCTATCCATGATAAGGGGTTTATTAATCATAGCATCAATCAATCTAACTATGGAAAGCATATGCTATGAAGGCTTTGAAAATCATTTCATTCAATCAATAAATATGACTATTAAAGTGCAAGATGAGTGAAATGAAATTCAAACATGAAGCCAACCTCAACTAATAACCAACCAATATTATGAACACATAAACATGGTGGTCATGAGATATACCTATATGAGCAAAAGAGGTGGCAACATGAACATTATGATGCTAATGGTGTGTGACATGGAACAATCATATTACTTATCAAGTTCAATCCAATGCACACAAGATTTATCACATTCACAAGAAATCAAATCAATCAAACATTATACCAATTGAAACCAATTGAATTTGATAACATGATAAAGAGCAAGAATGTGACAAAAATTCCATCAAGCATCATAAATGCATATTCATCACTTTTAAAGATTTAACTATTGAGCATAGTGATGAACAAGATAAATTGCAATGCACAAGGATATGACTTTGAAATGCATGCAATTTAAAAAGTGACTAAATCATATGAATTCAACATCTAAGTTAACCATCAAACACATAGAAATATGAGGAATGGATTTCAAAGAGTTTCATATGATCAAGATCACTACTATGAAGTTGAAACATGTCTAAGGATGATATCACTTAGAGAATATACATGAATCAACATCATAACCATCCAAAAAGAAAAGACTATAAAGCATAGAGGATGGATTTGAGTTCTAGTATGGTTTCTACAAATATAATAAATAACACAACCATACATAGAACAATTTGACATTTGCATAGAGAGGATTAATCAACACTCAAGATCTAACTCATACCAATCATCAAAAAGAATATAACTATTTAAGCACAAGAAGGTATGAAGTTAAAAGGATCAATCTATCATGTAACATCTCCACTCTTAGCAAATGTACTAAACTTACAATGCAATGGAAAATGGATATGTGGTTTATACCAAAAGAACTTAGCACATTAAATCACAAATGCACTTAAAAAGCTCAAAAACAAGATTTTACTATAAAGCACATAAACACTCATTAATTTGCATTAATGAAAACATATACCAAGTTAGGCACAAACTTGCAAATAAATGAAACCATATCCAACCATGCAATGTAAGACAACAAAATCAATTTGCATAAAAGGAATATAACTACATGAGCAAAGATGCAAATTGTTTGTAAAAACTATTTCCTTTCAAATGATAAAATCATATTTAAGCACAAGGAAATAAATTCAAGGAAAATGCTTCTAAAAATACAACCAATGAAGCTTAGAACATTTTCCAAAGTTTTTCAAATCACTACAATTTATGAAATTCCAACAAAGAATCATTTATAGAATTAAGAGCAAGTGATTTTGAAAAACAAGAAGTGTACTATTGTAAATTTTCAAATTGTAAAACAATAGACACTCACAAAGTTTCCATACCAAGAGATATAACTTTGAAAAACAATGAAAAACTTAAATAGATTTAAATCATTTGATTTGCAAAAAGGATCTAACTATGACATCCATCAAATGATTTTCCAACATCAATTGATCATGAAAAAATCTACCTAACAAAGCTTTTGTAATCACAATCAATTGATCATGAATAGATATGCACTACAAGAGATATGACTATATGAACAAAATGCAAATCCATCATGAAATTATTGCAATCAAAGGATTTTGAAAACCATGAGATATAACTTAGAAGTTCATGAATACAAAATCAAATGATCACAAAGAAACATTGCATTTTAAAAGATGTGACTATAAAGCAACAAAATGCAAATGTACAAAGACCAACAAATAGATATAACTAAAAAGAGTAGGTTGGTCTAGGGGTATCAAGGCCTAAAGGTTACTCAAATAGTCTACCTTTGAAAATTCACCTAAGGTCTTGAAATGGATGTCTTTGAGAGAACACTTAGAGGACTCACCAACTCTTGAAGATATAACTTTGAAAAGACTTAGAGAGGTGCAATGAGGCTAAGGGAAAATTCATTTTCAATCATAGTGGAAATCTTTTAAAAAGATAAGCAATAAACACAACACTAGGGTTCAAATCTAGCAAGGATCAACTCCGGGTTGTTAAGCCCTAAAATGGAGTAACCCGCTCTGATACCACTTGTAAGTCCATGGGGATCCGAACCCTAGAGGGGGGGTGAATAGGGTGAGCTTCTTTTATGACCAATTTTAACAATTTTAACTTCTTTAAAACAAACTAGTCACAAGTGATGATTATCAAACAATATGCGGAAGCTAATATAAGCAATCACCACAAAGCAAGCACCATCACACAAGGATTTATAGTGGTTCGGCCTCAATGCCTACATCCACTACCGGCTTGTGATCCAACACCCCACCGGATTTCCACTATATATGCTTTTCAATAGGCTAAGCAATAACCTTTACAATATGCTTTCCAAGGCTAAGCAATAACCTTTACAATATGCTTTCCAAGGCTAAGCAATAACCTTACATTGATGTTTTTCAAGGCTTAACATCAACCTATACACTATGCTTTTATAGGCTAAGCAATAACCTCTTCAACCATAAGGTTGGTTATCTCACTAAGATAGTGTCTAACATACACTTGATGGAGATTCTATTAAGCTCATTACAATGCCTCTTAATTAGGCGGATATGGAAGTGAAAAACTAATACACACTCACACTATGAATGCAAAGATGAAAGTACATGAAGTGTGTGTGTGTGGTCCTCAATCATTTTGAAAATGAAAGCTCATAAATGTATGCCTACGGCTTTTGAAAATTTTAGCTCATAAAACATTTATGATTGAGGAAGTAATGCAATCACATGTTAAAAGTAACAACTTGTTAATGATATCAAAGTTATACAATGTGAGAACCCGACCCCTAATCTCTTGGATTAGTGTTGTTTTATTTGTGGATTAGTTTCTCCTAGTGGGATTAGTATTTGTTGGGTTGAGTTTGTGAGCTAGATTGAGTTTTCTTCTAGTTTTGGGCTTTTGAGTGCTTTGGCAGCTTGTGGGGCCCTTTGGGGGTTCCCTTTTCGGCTTTGCTTTTACTTGTGAGATTTTCCCGATTGGTTTCGTATTGTATTTTTGGCCCGTTGCATTCATCTTGAGGAATCCTACAACTTTCATGTTGATCCCGTATCCATTTGAGAACCCGAAAACCGATTTCTTGGCCTTGAGGGCAAAACAGTCTTTTCACACCAAATCTGTACCCAAAACTCGATATTCTCGAAACCCGCGAAACATACACTTTTTGAAAACTAGATATTTCGACGATCATTTCTTCCTTCTTCGTCGAATCCATCCGAGGTCCCGAATTAGATGATTTCAGCCACCCAAGTTATTTAAGTTGTGGGACCCTTTCTCACTTGCTTATAAAAGGAGACCCTTCTCCTTCATTCACCCCATTCACTATTGTTCCAGCTGAGCCTAGGGTTTCCCATTGTGCAACTTCTTCTTCTTCTTGCTTCTTCATCTCCAAGCCACACAAATCTTGCACCAAACTAGAAATGGAGATCATCAATCTCTTCCTCTCCTTGCAAGCTTCATCTTGATTGCATTTTTGGAGAAATCCATCAACATTGAGACCTTCCTTGAGCTTGTTCTTCTCATTTGAAAGTCATCCAAGTAAGTGATTCTTCCCATCTTCTAGATTTGTAATCTTCTAGCCTTAGAGAAGCTCCACCTTGATTTTTGGAAAGTTTCATTGTCATTTCATTGTTTAACCCATGTTAGGGTTGTTTTGGGGGTTTTTGTAGAAATTGTGGATCTTGAGCTTGAGAGGTGATTAGGAGCTTGGATTTGCTTGATTAGAGTCAAAGGCAAGTGGATGAATGGTTTGTTTTGATTATTAACATGTTTTGTGATAAAAAAATCTTGATTCATTAATGGTTTTGGTGATTTTAATAGTTGTCTTTAATATGATTAATATTGATTTCAAGATGTGCTTATTGATGAGTTATTTCTCCCTTGTTAATCTCTTGGAAATGTATGCATCATATTGTCAAGGTTTCAAATGATTTCACATGAATGAGTTTTCTCCACCTTGTGATTAATTGTGAATGGAAAGAATGGAAAGAATGGAAAGAGAGGAAATTGAAATGGGGAGCTCTTTAGCTCATGATATTGTCTTGGAAACATATATTTAAACCATCTTGTTTATGGTTCCTTGTGATTGATTATATGTTGGAAGGAAAGGAAACAAAGAGGAAGAAAAATCAGCTTTCCCGGACCTGCTGTACCCAGGTCCGATCGATCGGACCTACAGGCCGATCGATCGGACTGTCAGTAACTGTAAGCCTTTTTGGGCTGATCGATCGGACCCTGTGTATAACTGGTACAGAAATTTCGACCGATCGATCGGACCTTCGGCCGATCGATCGGAGGACTCAGTTTGAGTCCAGTGAAATTTGATATTGTGGTTTTTTGGAAACCTTTGGGCCTTCTATGAGTCCTAGAGGTATATACCTTAGTGTTAAGACCAATTGTACCCTAATCTAAGGTCTCTAAGACTAGGGAACTAAAAGAAAAGAATGGTGTTGATTTAGACACTAATCCTTGGTTTTAGGTGGGACCCTTACCCTTTTTGGACCGTTTGGCCTATGAGTGAGGATGTCTTGAGCCGACACTCCTCCCGGTGGGTTCGGTGACATCAAAGTTAATCCATTTCAATCTTGAACGGGATGGAACGACGCGATATCTTCGTTACATCTAAACACAAGTCTATTTCCTTGTTATCGCTAATTCTATTCCTTTCGATGACTGAATCGGTTGCTCGATGTTCCGGATTAATGTCATGCCTAGGATGGACCGTGTATAATCTTGATTCTTGCTATTGTAACACCTAGTACTACCCATAAGCTCATGTTAAGATTTTGAAAGTAGTAAAAGTGCATAAGGAGCCCGGAATGTCTTCAAACTCAAGGAGTACCAAGTAATTGTTATAATCGACATACGGGACCCCTATTCACTTAAATAGATCTTGAAACCGATATTTTTACCTGAAATTGTTATAGTTCATTGTTTCACCTCTTTCCCCGAGATTTGCATTACATGACTGGTTTTCCCGAAAGCATTGGAGTTACTCTAGTAACAGTCATTTGTCCCGAAGTGCATTGCATCACATGATATGACCGTGTGCCTTTGAGCACCCCCGTTTTACCCGTTTATTTATTGTACTTGATTTACTTGTTTCCCCGAAAGCATTGAAGTTACACTAGTAACAGTTATTTGTCCCGAATGTATTGCCCGATATGAAGTGACAGTGTGCCCTTGAGCACCCCCGTTTTACCCGTTTACTTACTGTACTTGATTTACTTGCATATGTCTCGATTGGTTTTGACCTATGAGTCGGCATCACTAAGCTTGGATACCTTGTCGGTTTGATCCACCGACTTGGAAATCCCTCTCCCGTCCCGCCAGCTGCAGTTTGGATCCCGATACCCGGTTATTGCCGTGGTCCCGTCCCGATACCCGGTTCGCTATCGTGGTCCCGTTCCCGTGTATTTATTATTGTATATATGATTTACGTTGAGTCTCCTCACCTTGTGTGACTGAGACCAACGTCCCGCTCTTGTCACTTCGGTGATAGAGGACTTAGCTTCTTGTGATTGCCATCTTGCCAGTTCCCGATTCCTTGGACACCCGACATGGTTTATATTGCTTACTTGTTTTCAGATAAATGATTCATTGCTTTTATGAAAGTTGTTATTTAGATAAGTGTTAATGCTCTCTATTGTAAATTCAGTTACTATTATATTGTTTTATGTCCTTTGCACACGTACATGTTTTACATGAATGCCGGTTGGGTGAATACCCGTACTTTTACATATGGTTCTAACGATCGATGGTTTTGCTAGAGTTATATGATTACACATGTTTTAAAATGAATACCAGAGCTATTTAACATCCATGCTTAAGAATATGTTTTAAATGACACGTGTTTTGTCAGGTTCTATGTTTATACCTGTTTCAAATGATTACCCGAGCTATTTAACATCCATGCTTAAGAATATGTTTTAAATGACACGCGTTTTGCCAGATCCCTATGTTATACCCGTTTTAAAGGAATGCCCGATCTGTTGAAGATCCATGCTTTGAAATATGTTTAAATGAACGTGGTTTTGCCAAACTTCCATATTCATACATGTTTTCCACGAACACCCGATCGTCAAATATCTATGCTTTTATAGATGATGTGAATGAACATATGCTTTATTAGATCTTCCTGTTTTAACCATGTTTGAAAAGAATACATGTTTTATCCGAGATTCCTGAGTTTTCACCCGTTTAATTATATGCAGCACTTGATCGATTAGCATGATTTATTATATGTTTTATTCTTTAGTATATTTGTGATCTTTTCATCCACCTGTCAGACCGTCGTGTCTGACCCACTACTTTTGGTACTCAGGTTCAGATTTATTCGCCCCGAGTTGAGTGTTTTGTTGGCTTTGGAGCCATGCCTTGCAGGCTGTCTTGTCGGCTATGTCATGAAGACATTGAGTCTGACATCGGAGCTACGTCACATTTGGGTAGTAGTTTATAGCTTATTGTTGTATGGCTTTTGTTAGCCCTTTTCCTTGGAATTCTTAATTAATGTACATTGATAATTGTAACTTGAACATATTTGGGAATGCAATATCCTGTTACTGTCAGCTCTGTAAATTATTGTGATGGTTACTCCAGTCTGGTATGATTCTTGATATAATAGCTATGGGCTAAATGTTGAGTGCGACGCGGAATCCGATGGCCACGGACTTCGGGTCGCAACGCCACAAATGCTTCCGCAAAATATTCAGAATGTGTTGTCTTCACATACGCGGATCTTGGGAGAAGAAAAATATATTTTATGTTTAATCCCATCTCCCGCCCCCGAGGTTCCGGTTCGGGGGCGTGACACACAAGTTGTATGAAATGGATTAGCTCTAAACATGTGATGCATAGGGATGTCAATCAAATCATCAATGTAGCTCATAAAACCTAAAAATAGATTTGATTGAAATAAGGGGACAAATCATATGTAATTATAAATACAACTTGAAAATGATTTACCTATCAAAGTGAAGCAAGTTGTGAAACTTTAAAACAATAATACACATATGATTTGTAAACATGTTGAATCCAAAACATAAGATACATTTTAAAGAGATTTTCTTATGATGGAAAACAACAACCAAAGATTCAACAAAGTATATGAATCATGTTACATATTTCATTAACATGATCTACTTAGATTTACCAAAGAAAAAGTACTACTTTGATGAATCAATGGTGATGTATCCAAAACAATAGATCTATTCAAAATATAGAACATGCTAAGGATACAACAAATCATAGATTAACATGCTACAAAAGATTTATCAAAGATAAAACAAAACATGAAAACATATGATTTGTAAAGAAGTTGAATCCAAAACATAAGTTAGTTTTGAAAGAGATGTTCTTATGATGGAAAACAACAACCAAAGATTCAACCAAGTATATGGATCATGTTACATATGATTTCAAAGATTTTTCCATTAACATGATCTACTTAGATTTACCAAAGTTAAGTACTACTTGGATTGAATCATATGGTGTTGTATCCAAAACAATAAATCAACTCAAAACATAAAATATGTTAAGGACACAACACAAACATAGTTTAACATGCTAGAAATGATTTACCAAAAATAAAACAAAGCATGAAAACATATGATTAAGGAAGGAAGAGCCTACTTGGTGGTTTAACTTCATTAATCCAAGCTTTAGCTTTCCTAACCATCCCCTTCATCCCTTGGTTCTTTTCCCTTTTGATATGCCTCAATACCTCTCAAGGAGGGGCTTAAAATTCCCAACTTTTGGCAAGGGAAAGAACTCATATTTATAGCAAAAAGTGCCCAACGGCTAGTCCTCGGTCGACCGGCAAACAGGTCTCGGTCGACCGGGATCACACAACGGTCGGATTTCTGACCGTTGGTGCGCCAGGCCAAATTTTTGCCTTGCAGTGTTCCCGGTCGACCGGCGACACTGCAGTGGCCCCAAAATCCAATTTTTGCAAATTCAAAGTTTTTCTTTGTGGAATTATTTGGGCCATATAATCAAGCTTTAAAACATGTTTTAAATCATTCTAAGGGTTTTAAAACATGGAACATAAAAAGCCTAAAACATTTTGAAAGATTTAAAACTCATAGGCTAGCTTGATTTTCTAAAACTCTTTTCTAAAACAAATGCATCCAAGATGAAAATACAAATCATGCATAAATCAATACTTTTACAAATCTTAAAAGCAATGCATGAATAAAACAAGATTTCTTAAAACAATGCAAGTGTGTAAATCAAATGATGCTAGAATGAAAATGCATCCATCAAATTGCAATCTACAAAATCCCTAACAAAGTCCCCGTGGTGAGGATCCCGAAAATAGAGATTAACTCAATCAATCATGGTTGCGGAAGCGTGTAGCAAATTGCATCATTATAAGCATAATAATTTCAAGTGCATGAGTAAAAATATCAAGATATAATATCAGAGGAAGAAGTGTAAACATAGCATTCCCAACATAGTTTAAGTTCCAAAGTTAACCAAAAGTATGATAAGTTACAACCCATAAGAGGCCAATAAAGGCCAATACATTCCCAAAAGTACAAATAAGACACCCATAACAAAATGAAGTGATTCTCAAGATCCCATCCGACGTCTAGATGACATCCTCGGGCTGCCACTCTCGAGCTGGGGGTGGCTCAATAGCCTCGTCCGGACGCCCATCCTCAAAGGCAACGTCGCCTGCACTCGGACATCAAAATAACAAGTATCAAACACAACGGTTTGGCAAGTAATCAATTTAGGCATGAGCATGTAACAAATGAAGTTTGGAAGGAATAAGGTTAAAACCATCTATTGAATTTAAAATGATTCATGACAAAAATACATTTCAAATGAGCAAGCTAGCATGAATACATATAATATCATGAATAGTAAATCCACATTGAGCCCATCCTTTCTCCATCATACATGATGACAAGATTAAGCACGACAAAGCAAAACACGATCCCACACCACATGAGGTAGACAAGGAGCCGACCGCAGAACCGGAACAAAACACGATGTGTATATAAATACACAACTAATCTGCAGATAGTCCATATGTTTAAGGACCCTCGGACAAGTAGATCAGACTGAAGGGGCAGTCCAAGTTCAGTGGCGTTCACTTGATTTTATGAATGCACAAAACACAGCGATACACATACCAAACATTTCGAAATTAGGGGGAAAATCACTTGTCAAAACAAGGCAAAGTGGAGCTAAACAAAAATAGCATAAGTTATATGCATATCGAACTTAGGAAGTGATCCCCTTTTTTATTTTTGAAATAATCTTCAAACGAGCTTATACTTGAAATTCAAAACGAGTGCAAAACGATATTCATTGTATCAAAACTAAAGTTCGAAAACGAAGTCCTCAAGCATATGCTAAGACCTTTCATTGACTCTTGTGTAATTGAAACCCCAAATGTCGAAAAATAAAACAGATTGGTGCCCCCAAAGTTAGAATACATTTCGGATTTCAATTGAGCAATGTCAAGCTAAAACCCCTAACATAGTCTGGTTTTCATTCCCCAAGAAACCTTCAAAAGAAAACAAAATCAATCCTGAAATTAGCACAGGTCCGTTCGAGCGATTTTCCATCCGCTCCAGCGAACTTGACACAGAGGCTAGTCCGCTCGATCGAACAGGTCTCTGTCCTAAACCGTGACAGGCAATGGCCTGGCCGCTTAAGCGGACCCAAGGGTCATTCGAGCGGACTGGTCTCTGGCCTGCTCCGCGCCAAGCAGTGGCCTAGTCGCTTGAGCAGACATACTACTGCCCGGGCTCGCTGAGTGCATAACTGCCTCCCCTTTTGGCCATTTTTCTAATTTCTTCCTCCTTTCTTCTCATATCTAAACCAACCTGCACATCCCTGAGCCTCCATGTTCTCCAAGGGTTCATTCCAAACATTTTAAACCATTCATAACACAATCTCAAACATTCAATCTCCATTCAATTCATCAAAACAATTCCATTTACTGAACAAAACCTAGGCTTACCATCCAAAACAGAATTTCAGAAGTTTGGAAAGCAATTAATACCAGTGCATGTAAAGGAAATGAAACCAACAATGAAGAGTCTAAATATGACATAGATTGTAAGCTTAGACACAAAAGGATGCTCTTTGAAGTAAGATTCCAACTCATATCACACATGCAACCTCAATCCTATAACTATTACTTACCATAACCCAAATGTAACACAAATCCTTCCTCAAAGATCCCCACTCTACAGCTGAACCAAGAAATCTACAAAAGGCCCCAAATAAACCATTCAAAACCAACATTTTTGAAAAGTCAAAACCCCATTTCGAAAAGGGGTTTGCATGTTAGAAAAACAAGCTCTTTATGAGCTAAAAGAAATCCATGAAAAAGATGGGCTGAAGCTCTTACCTAGAAATGCTCAAATAAGGAGGAATGAAGAAGAAAAAGGGTTTGCCCAGCAGAAATCCTCAAACAAATGAGTCTCTTATAAAGCTTGGAAGGAGAGGAAGAAGAGGGTGATCTCAGATTTTGATTTGGAGTCCTCTAGGTAGGGCATACAAGGTGGAAAAATGGAGAAGAAAAATTTCTCTTCCCAGCTTCGGTTCTTGAGAAAAATTGGAAGAATGAATGAGAAAGAGGGGGAAGAATGGTATAAGTGACTTGAAAGTGGGCCCCAACATGTTTAAATCTTGCGCTGGCTAAAACATGATCTTGTGGGCCCTGAATGAAATCAACAAAGAAGGATGAAATGATCCTTGAAAAATCTAGTTTCCGAAAAGTATAAATTTGACATGGCTTTGAGATTTCGAAATTCGTGTCCAGATTTGAGTGTGAAATGTCAATTTTACCCTTTTGGGCCAAAACTTACGTTTTTAGGCTTCAAACACAAACAGGCTAAAAACTAAAGTTGTAGATAATAACAAAATTGTTCAAAAGAAATCAAAAGAACAATTAAAATTGGAAAACCAAAATTATCCTCCCATGTTTGCACGTGCACTATGGGCCTCCTTGAGCGTGTCTAACTAAAACTAAACGTTCTTAAAATTCCCAAAGCTATCTCCAAGACTAAATCCAAATCTTACTCTAACCTAACAATCAATAAACCCACTTAAGACTAAGCACTTGCTTAATTAACACTAATCAAGCTAATATGCATCGGAGTCTGACAGTGTGACCATATCCTTGGCATTCAAAATATTTGATTGGCTTCAGTGTACCTTTAGATTGATTATTTCGATGTACCTTTAGATTGATTATGTTCTGTTCTAGGTACAAATTTCCTTTTGAAGCTGCCTTGGGATTTGTTGAATCCTTCTTGGTAAAAGCCTTTTTGTTTTTCCACATCTTTTAAAATTTTCTAGCAAAGTAAGCCTCAAATTTAGCATCATCAAAGTCACTACCAGAGTCACTAATTTCAGTTTCATCCACTAAGCTAGAGGAATCAAGAGCTATGTCCTTCCCCTTTTTATTTGGCAATGATTCACCTCAAATGTTTGCAGGTTACCAACCAGCTATACTACAAAAAGGGAATTAAGGTCCTGATGCTCCTTGATGGCAACCACTTTTGGACAAAAACATTCTGGGAGTGACCTCAAGATTTTCTTAACAGTCTTAGGTTTTGGAATGGGTTCTCTCAGATTAAAACATGAATTCATAATTTTACTCAGTTTAGTATTGAGTTCATCAAATGTTTCTGAATCCTTCACTCGGATCGTCTCAAAACCAGTGGTCAAATTCTGGAGTTTGGTTTGTTTCATTGTGTCTGTTCCCTCATGAACAGTTTGAAGCAAATCTCAGGCTGCCTTGGCATTTGGACACGCAGAAATTCTATGGAATTCTGCTAGGGTAATTCCATTGTAAATAGCATTTATTGCCTCATTGTTGCAATTAGACTTAGTCTTTTCAGGTTCAGACCATTGAGCTTTAGGCTTCTTAATAGTTTGCCATCTACAGTCACGGTGGGATTAGCATATCCCTCCACAACAATATCCCAGACTTGATCGTCTATAGCCCTAAGGGAGGCAATCATCCTTACTTTCCAGTAAGCATAATTGGTTTCGTCTAAGAAGGGGGGCTTGTTTGTAGACGTTCCTTGTCTATTGAAATCCATTAGCGAATAATATTGAATCGATCACATAACAAATTAGTGCAACCTAACTCTGATACCAATTGAAAATTTGGCCTTAACACAGGCTTAGGTCCCAATAAATATATTCCTAATAGATTTCCAAATCACGTGATTAAACTAGTATTAAACCCTAAATCAAGTTAAAAGCACTCAACCACACAATGAGAAGGACACACAATGTCTACGTGGAAAACCCTACTCAGGAAAAAAACCACGGGCCTTATCATCTAGGCCAACAGACAACTAAGCACTAAATAACCGAAAGTTACAAGAAATAACTCACAACCCTTTTCCTAGTTGCAACTCAGCCAAAGGACTGCTCCATCTAACCAGCTCTCACCGTACACCTTCACCGTGCTTGAAACGAACACCCTAAAGCCGCCTTCAAGATGTCTCTACTTTAGAAAAGTAGACAGAAAGAAAAACCAAAGCTTGATCTTCAGAATAGCAACTAGAAGCCTTAGGGGATAATGGTTCTCTCACAAATCTTCTCTAGGGTTTGTATTGAAGAGTAGTTCCTTTGATTAGAGAGAGAATGGCTATAAATAAGCCTTGGTCCGTGCCTCAAGAGTTGTGTTATGATTAGGTTACAACTTAGCCTCTTAAGAGAAAATAGGAGAGACTTTAAGGATAGAAATAGAAGTTGCCCAGGTTTGCTCGAGCGAAGGTCCTTCTGTCTCAGGCTGGCTTGAGCGATGAAGCTTCTGTGATGGGATTGTTGGACAATAGGTGGGCCATTCAGATAGGTTTCAAAAACTTGTGACCCACTTGATGCAGGGATCAACTCTCTAGAAGGCGACAAACCCAATCCAGGATGCAATCCCTCAAACTCATAAACCATGTACAGCAATATATCTTATCTAGAAGATAAAAAAAACAGCACCTAAACATGCAACCATGAAATCTACAACATACAAGGATGTAAATTATACCTTTGGAGCTATGTAGTGCTCTAATAGAGAAGTTGAATTCTTTCTTTGATGATGAACGCTTTCATTAATCAAATTAGAATCTCCAACACCTTTTGATCTTCCACGCTATGACCCGCATCAAATTCTCTTTTCTCAAGAAGATGGTGGAATCTCCATGAGAAAACCCAACTAGTAACTCCAAGGAGCTAGAGGAGGAAGAGAAGAGAACTAGAAGAGGGAAGGGAGGAAGAGATGCAACACTTGCACTCAAATAGAGGGCTGGACGTGAATCCCTAGATGGAATAGCATTAGGGACGTCTAAGCCTCCTCTCTCTCCTTTTATAGCACTTAAGCAACCTCCTCTTACTAATTGAAATAGAAGTCTTACTTCCATAACAATTAGTTGCTTACTAAATCACAATTAGAAGTCTTACTTCAAATATGATTAGTAACTTCCTATTTTACTAATTAAAATAGAAGTCTCACTTCCATTAATAATTAGTAACTTACTATTACCACTATTAGAAGTCTCACTTCAAATAGAAATAGTAACTTTCTATTTCCTTTTAGAGTTCTACTACAATTAGTATCTTTCTAATAACTTGGGCTAGCGTGGGGACCACTAGGGATTCCTTAGAAAGCTTACTTCAACTGGGACACGCGACCCCACATCTCATGTGCAATCCGGGCCCACAGTTAATTGCAAATAACTCCACTATATAAATGCAATTGCACTTCAGTCTTAGGAATATATTACAATGAAGACCCTAAACTTCTCAATTACCACAAGTAGGTTGTTAGACCCCGACCCAGACCAAGTCGATTAGTGTGTGATTAGTATGTGTTTAATCCTAAGTGGGTTTTGTTGGCGTGGGGTTAGAAGTAATGAGTTTTAGTCTTGAACATAGCTTTGGGAATTTTGAAAACGTTTAGTATTAGTTAGACACACTCAGGAAAGCCTGAGTGCACGTGTGAGCTTGGAAAGATCGTGTTGGGTTCCGTGTGATTGTGGTCTTGATTTCATTTGAATGATGTTTCGACGTGTTGCAACTTTCGTTTTAAGCATATTCATATTTGAAGCCCAAAAACCCATGTTTTGGCCCAAAGAGGGTAAAATTGTCTTTTGTGCACAAATCTGGACACAATTTTTTGAGATCTCAAAACCATGTCAAAAATATACTTTTTGGAAACTAGATATTTCGACGATCGTTTTATCCTTCTTCGTCAAAGTCATTCGAGGCCCGCAAGATAGTGTTTTGGCCATGTCTAAGTTCAAGTATTTGGGGCCCATTTCCATCACTTATTTCCCCTCTCCCTCTCTTTTCACTCATTTCCCCAAATCCCTGCAATTTCTTTGACCTAGGGCTGGAAAACCCTTTTTCCCCCTTCCACTTCATTTCTCTTGCATGCCCTAGCTATAGATCTCCAAGGAAGATTCCAAGACCATCATCTTTCTCCTCTCCTTGCAAGCTTTCCATCCATACAAATCTCTTGGGGTTCTTGGGGACAAGCCCTTCATCTTCTTCATCTCTTCTTGTTTGGCCATTGTTAGGTAAGAGCTTCAATCCTTGTTTTTCATGAAGTCTTTTGGTTCTTTAAAGATCATGTTTTTCAAGTATTCAAACCCTTTTTTGTTAAATGGGTTCCTTGTTTCCTTTTGAGTGAGTTGTGTGGTTTTTCTCTTGGGTTTCTTGTAGTGTGAGAATAGCTTGAGGAAGAGTTTGAAGAGGAGTATTGTTAGCATTGGTCAAGGCAAGTAATCTCTATAGGAATGATGCATGTGTATTTGATTTCATTGTTGTTTTAGAAATTGTGTATAAAAATTTGTTTACAAGCTTCATGGATATGTTTTATTTGATTTTGATGCTTGACATTGTGATAAATGAACCCTTGGTGAGCATGAAGGCTCAAGGGACTATGTGTCATTGATGGATGAGAAGAAGAAGAAGAATGTGGTGAAAGATGTGTAAAAGAAAGGCAGTTTCTGCACTCAGCAAGCACAGGCAGCAGCTTGCTCGCTCGAGCGACCCCTGGGTTCGCTCGAGCGATCAAGCCTCTGCTTGGTCCGAGCGCAGACAGAGAGTTGTCCGCTCGAGCGACCCTATGGTCCACTCGAGCGAACTGCCCTCTGTATTATCTGAAACAAGACAGTCAGTTGTCCGTTCGAGCGCGCCTTGTATCCGCTCGAGCGAAGTGTCTCGCTCGAGCGAAGTGTCATCAGCTTATAAAGTTCACTCAAGCGAACCTGCCAGATTCAGGAAGAAGAATTTATTTCATTTCTGTAATTTCTCGAGGGTTGGAAAACTAGACTATGTTAAGGGTTTTGACTTGACATTGTGTAAATGGAACTTCGAAATGCAACCCAACTTCGAAGACACCAATTCTTGTATATTCTGACATTGGGGGTCCCAATTACACAAAGGTCAATCAGCAGCCTTAACACATGCTTGTCAGATTTCGTGTTTGAATTCCGTTTTGGTACGATAAATACCATCGTGTACTAGTTTTGGATTTCCAGTATAAGCTTGTTTTGAAGTTTTGTTTCAAGAAAAAGGGGATCACTTCCTAAGCGTGTTATGCATATTTATTATGCCCTTGCTAGTCGTGTTCATCGTGTTTTGATAAGTGATTTCCCCCTTTTTTTTATCTCGACAAGTTTTGTTAATATCTCGCGTGTTTGTGCATTCATGAATTAAGTAAACACCACTGAGCTTAGACTGCCCTTTCAGTTTGATCCACTGTCTGGGGCTCTTTAAACATGTGGACTGTCTGCAGACTGGTCGTGTATTTATTACACATCGTGCGTGTCCGGTTCCGTGGCCGGAATTCCCGTCTTTGTGGGAAATCGTGTCGTGCTTATATTATGTATATCGTGCTTGTCGTGCATGCTTGCTCTTTTCATTATATAAATAATAGAGAAAGGATGGGCTCTTTGTGGGTGGTAACTATTCATGATATATTATGTATTCATGCTAGTTTGTTTTGGTATCTCAGCCTTGTCCACATTCTCGAAAATATACCTCAGTTATTGTAGTATTTTAATCAAGGTTTTACTCATATGTTTTCTTAAATGCTATTGTTTCATGCTTGCACCTAAATTGATTACCTGCCAAACCGTCGTGTTTGACCCTTGTTTGTTGGTGCCCAGGTGCAGGAGACGTTACCTTTGAGGAGGAGCGTCAGGAGGAGGCTTGTGAGCCAACCCCTGTGAGAGAATGGCAGCCCGACGATGTCATCTAGACGTCGGGCGAGTTCTTGAGTCTCGTCATTCATTATGTCTTGGGGTTCTTTTGGTTATTTTGAGAAGTGTATTAGCCTCTGTTGGCTTCTTATGGGTTGTAACAAAACTTAATTGACTTTCGTGTTAGTCTTATGACTTGAACTATATTGGGAATGCCATTTTAACTTCTTCCTTTGATACTATGTCTCGTTTATTATTGTGATAGCACTTAAATATTTTATTGGTGCTCACCATGATGTGTTTTGCTATACGCTTCCGCATACTTGATCGTGTGAGTCAGATTCCGCGTGTCTTTGGGAATCCTCACCGCGGGAACCTGTGAGAAAACAGTAGACAGCGTAATCTCACCAACGTCGCGGGCCCGGGGATCCGTTCCGGGGTCGCGACATAGGCCCCTCCATCTATATCCATGGATCAATTGGACCTGTCCACAAAAATAGATTCATATCTTATTATCCTTGAGCCCCAATTAATTATAGTGATCATTTGGTACCGATCCAATTAACTTTTAATTGGAATGGGTGCGTACTTACCAATGATAAATCCATTAATTGGCACAAGGGGATATTAAAGATAGATTCCATCTTGACCATTGAATGTTCCCACAGCTCTACTACAACGTACCCAAATCACCGAGGTGTTGACCTACAATTGGCCTCACTCATTGGTGACTCAAAGCAAATGAATAGATAGAAACTTGAGTTCATTAATGTCTCAGGATTATGAGCCTATTGCTAGGAAATTATGAGAGCGTACCTTAAAATAAAGACAGTGTATATAAGGTGTTTTTCATGGTCCTTCAATACATCCAATGTACCAGCACCATGATCCAGAATCTTACATTCCGATGATCGAGACAAATCACACTATCTCATAGTGACCAAAGTGCTGCAACCTTGTCAGATAAGATGCCCAATCTCATCACTGGTTGTGAAGATATTTTAGTATAAGATTTGCAATACATGTCTCCTGTATGTGGATCTCATCCACACACATGTATTACATCTAGTATACTTGTGGACTCCAGTTCATCTCATGAACCATTATGTCATTCGTATTAGTTATGTGCAAACAAGTAATAAAATACCATTCATCTCATGAAAGGAAAGCAATAATATATATTGATAAATAAATAAATTAATCAATTTATTCATCATAAACTGGTATTGAGACCATAAAACTAACAGGGTTCGCTAGAGCGAATGGAGCATCGCTTGAGCGAACACTATCAGGTTCAAGCAGTGGAACTTTTTTACTTGAAATTTTGGGCAGTCCATTCTAAAAAAGATTACATCATAATAAAACCATGTTTTGTCCATTAACCAATGAATTAGCCAACACTCATAAAACTTTACATATGTTGCCACTGACATATGGTTCTGCTACAAAGCTAGGAATTCCTCTTCTTTCTTTCGATGTACATGATCCAGTATGAACTTGCGCCGTAATTGTTTCTTGAAAGTCTCACAGATAGTCTCATTGGCCATTTCCTTGTAAGATTCTCTCACACTCTTCCACCAAATGTTTACAACTCCTCGTAGCATCAAGGCAGTAAGTACAACACGCTGCTTTTTAGTGCATACCACTGTATCAAAGACATCTTCGATATGTTCTAGCCATTCGTCTGCTTCCATCGCATCTTCCTTACCATGAAATTTCGTAGCTCCCCTTTTCTTAAACTTTTCATATAAAGCGTTCGGGTCCTTCTCCCTTGATTGGAGTACTATCGAGTCCCCGTATTTGGTGGTACTTGTCCTGAATTCTGAATTGGAATTTGCCCTACTACTAGGGCTGCTATCTGAGCTTGCATAGTTTCCTGGCGTTCATTGCTCTTTGCCATCTGCTCTATCAACATCATAAGCCTAGCGTCCATGGGTGGAGGAGATTATCTTCCTGAGCCAAACACCATTTATCTTTAAAAGAATTTCAGCATTGAGTTAGAAGTAACAACTCTAACCCCCTACCAATGCTAAACAATAGACTAATGGTTTAACATATCTATATAGTTAATCGATTCTAGCATATCCTAACAATGATTCTAATGGTTTCTAAGTCTTTTAGGAAGACTTAACCTATCTCTGATACCATACTATACGTATGTCACATCCCGGTCCCGAGATTACCTGGCCAAGGGTAATCACCAAGGTGTGACACGTGTACTCCTGTGAAATCGCACCTATGTCAGGTCAAGTACAAACTTAACACAAGTAATAGGCTAAATATATATATATATATAATTTGAATCTAATTAATGATATCAAATGGAAAACAACATGCAGTACATACTTATACTTGCCTTAGCTGAAGCTTTGCAATCTTCTTTCCTCTTCTCTTGGTACAAAATGCAAGAACCCCCAATCTATAACCCTAACTTGGATAATCATGCAAAATTCTTTTTGAGAATGCATGGATGAGATGTGAGTGAGTCTAATGACTCAATTTCAACCCAAAGATCTGAAAAGAGAGTGAGATCCTCACCTTTGGTAGAAATTAGGAATTATAGAGAAGAGCTCTTGTCAACCCAAGGTTATTGGAAGGTAGAAGACGATATGGAAGGTAGAAGACGATAAGGAATCCAAATTTGTGCTTCAAATGAACATGCAATACTCCCTCTTGCTGGATTGAGAAGAAATTGAAAGGAGAAAGAATAGAGAAAAGAGGAACAGAGTGTTTTCTCTTACGCTGGAAAAATGACAATGAATGGCTGGGTTGCTTTTTAAAGAGGAACTTTTCAGTTTATAAGAAAGTCCAGATTTTTCAAGCATATTTATAGTTTGAGTCATTTGCCATCTAATTTTGTTTAATTGTGGTCAAACAATGAAGTATTCAATGTGAAAATTGGCGTGCTTGTCGAGATACACGCGATGATGCCAAGATGTCATGTATATGATGCAAAATTGAAAATTTTGAAATTATGAGAAAGTCCTTGGCTCTACCTAACAAGTCAAATCGGTTTCGAACTACCTACCCAAAATACATGGTCTAGCCCAAAAGTCTAAGTAAGAATAATTTACATTATAATAGCTTAATTAGTATCGAAACATACTTAAATTTAATAAATTAAAATTAATTAATGCTAAATATGATTAATTCGGGTCAGGGTGTTACACGTGCCCTAAGAATATTTATAGAATTATGCAAAGTGGTTTTTGTATATACCCCCTATGATTTGTAGGATTTGTAAATGGGCCCCTGAGGTTTTTGTATTTGCAAATAGGCCCCTGCATTTTCATTTTAATACATTTTGTGTCCCCAAAATCAATAGTCATCCATCCACCATAGGTTTTTAGAGCGAAATGACACTTTTGTCCATCTATTTTATCCTTATATGCATAATTTCAAAAGCTCCGACTCGATTTTTTTTATAAAGCATATAACATTAATAATTTCACTTAGTGGGAGCAAATAACCTCACATAATTTTGTTTTTTACCAATTCAGGGCTCATTTTATTAAATCTAAATTGATCATGACAATAATCAGCACCTATACTTATAACCAGTTATGATGTATCGAATCCATACATGACCACCGTTGGATTGATGAAAATTTCAAAATATATGATTATGCTTCATGTGTAAGGGTGTAAAAGAAATATTGGGAGAACATGTAAATGTAAAAAAAAAAATTGAATTTGTTAGGGATGTGGTGTTTGGCTCTATGTAAAAGAAATATTGGGGGAAATGGGAAGGTGGGATCGCGGGTGCGGGCGCGGGCGCGGGACCTTATACCTGGGTCCACCCCTGGTTATGTACATGAGAGAGTTATCGAGAGAAACCAATGGGATTTGAGATAAAATAATAGATGTAAGGGCAAAACTGTCATTTATATAAAAGGCAAATACAAATCTCATGGTGGCTGGCCATTCATAAGGACATGAAAGGTATTAAAAAGAAAAGGCGGGGGCTTATTAATACTAAAACCTCATGGGCCTATTTACAAAAAGCTCTTATGCAAAAGAACATTCATAAAATTTCATTTCCACGCTACACATGTTAATGGTATGTTTGTGCAGCTACATTTCTACAAAAAAGGCGGAGAAACTTGGTCGTTATTTTAAAAGGAATTTTTTTAATGTTTGGTGTGGTCACTTTTTCATGAGATAAGTACACAAAAAAGTTAATTTTTTGTGTTCCCATGAGAAAGTGTTTTCAATGAGGAGAATCCGATTTTTTTTTTTCCCATAGAAGAGTTAAAAATCCGGAGAAACGATTTTATGCGCACCTATGCAAATATATCTTAATAAGACTACAAAGGAAAATTTTAGGTCAATTTCTACACTACGCATATTTAATTTATCTATTTTCAATCTTTATTTGTCTAAATATCTAAAGCTGACAAGGATTTGGTGGAAAATAAGGACCTTGAGGCATACGATTCTACCCTTCCGCTGTTTAAAGAAGTAGCTGCAAATCTTCTTAAAATGAGAGGCCCTCTTAGCGGCCATGTGAGAGATTTGATTTTAAAAAATGAACCTTCACAACCTGGATCAACTAATTAATCGCTGTTTTTTATGTTATATATTCTAATGAACAGCATGATATCATTTCATTGACCCATATTGATATGACTGCGTTCTGACACCTAATATGTAGAGAGTTAATAATTGTGGGACGCCTGTCACGTTCTCCAATCAATACATTCAGTAGTGATTGATTGCATGGCATAAATTTGTTTATCTTGCCCTCCTAAAGTCCTCAGATTTCAGACGCCCACACGGGCCACACCCTACTAGCCGGCCCAAGGCTTGTTTGGTGACTTCACAGGTAAGGTTAAGTAAAGTAAATTAAAGCTTCTTTTCACCAAATAAGAACAGACTAGTGGTTATAAAAAGTACAAAATTTTAAATTATCTCCTTAATTTTCTTTAAAAAAGTAAAAAATTAACATTATCAAGCCACTAAAAAATAAAAATCCATGTACTATTCACCTAAAAAGTCAAAAAGATTTCTTATTAATCCACTAAAAATAAAATCTCATCGTATTATTATTAGACTCCTTAATATTTTATTCTCTCTTCAATATTCACTGCACTTTATTTCACCCTTGTTTGGTAAAAATACTTGTACTTAAAATGAAGTGATGTGAATATTGAAGAGAGAATAAAATATTAGGGGGGTCTATTCATGGTATGATGAAATTTTATTTTTAGTGATTTGATAAGGAATCTTTATGATTTTTTGGGTAAAATATATAAGATATATTTTTGTCTTTTAGTAGTCTGAGAATGTTGTTTTTGGACTTCTTCTTTTTAAAAAATGAAATTGGCGAATTTTGAAATTTTGTTCTTTTGATATTGCTCATAGTCTTTTCTTATCCGGTGAAAAGAGACTTTATTTCACTCCAATTTACTAGTGAAGTGGCCAAACAAAGTGTTTCACCAGCAACGTGGATCAATCCAGAATTATTTCTGTAGAGGTAGTGCTTGCTAACTACAAGTTTATGTCATGTATTTATAATAGGAATTCTGATTGCATAAGAGTTCCAAGAGTCTAATTTAACTCCTGGGCTGTTGATTCAAGATTTTTCATTATTTTTATGTTCATACCAAAAGGGATGTATATGCAAGTTTCAGATATTTTATTTTTATGTAATATGACATAACTTCTAATATATAGGGCCCGTTTTTTTACTGGAATTTAAGGAATTCCTATCTAGGGAATTTTTGATTCCCAAAGAATGGAATTCCTAAATGCTCCCTTGTACATGACCATCTAGAAATTTCACCAAAAAGCAAAGATGGTGGAATTCTTAAATTTTTAAAGGTCATTTGAAACCTTTAATGTGGTTGGAATTTGAAAATGCTTATGAAGAAATATGGGATTTGCAAATGTTAGGGGAGACATCATGTCAAAAAAAAAAACAAAAAAAAAAAAAAAAAACACAACATGTAAATACCGGTAGGAAATTTCAAGAAAGAAACATGCTCATAAGATATCGCTCAAAAACCTAACCTACTATAAGGGTTTTTTTCTCCAAAAAGTTAAAAATCAGTGGTTTTTGTCCACTGGTGTCAATGTTGCTGATCATTTTTGTTGGCCCTTCGCGATGCCTATCTTCTTTCATGATCGTCGTCCTTCTTGTTGTAGTAGTATCGTAGTCGATATAGGTCATCCATCTTGCCCATCCTTATTCAGAGGGTTGAGACAAGACATGGAATTAGCCTGCTCATCTAATGGGCTGGATTAGGGCTGTGAAAAAGGTCCATAGATTGGCTAGGGTGTGATTGATTTCCTGCTAGTACTCATCAATGTGCAGTTTAATCAACATCCCATGCACCTGTTGTGAACTGGCATTGAAGATTGGAGGATCTCTCAATTCTCCAAGTTTTTGATGATCCAGGTAGTCATTGTATTAACATTTTCTACTGACCTGTCAGCCATGCGTTCGTATGGATTTTCCAATCCAGAAAACTTTAGGACATCTTTCATAGTGTGTCCCATCATCACATAAGTGGTCTGGATTACAAAATAAAAGTCTAACAACCTGGTGTAAATTAGTTAAAAAAGAAAAATAAAAAGCAATCTAGGACGTTCAGATCTTGTTTGGATTAAAAATGCTAGTGAAGAATTGTTAGGCTCCGTCCCGAGTTAATCAAGATTAACTCTAATTAATTGAGCTTAAGACTAATTAAGCCGGTTTGAATGAACTAATGGTGATTTATCGCCAAATGGATTTGAATTAGGCTTAATGAAATAGTAACTAAGCTTATGAAGTGAATTGAGTGGAAATTGAAGCTTAAACAAGCAAATGAACGACTTGTGTATAAATACGGGTTTGTACGTATTTTGTCGGATTCGGAAAGTATTGATACTCGCATGTGTATCTTTACGAGTACGACAAATTGTATAAAGGACTTGAAGTGATTCGACGAATATCGGATCAAATGGGTCTTTAAGTGACTTGAATTGGAATTAAGATGACTTAATGGGTTTAAATGCAAAAATGCAACTTATATAAACCAAAGGATTTCATTCATCTCAAACCCTAGGCAACTTTCATCTTCTTTTTCCTTCTTTCATCCGTTTCTTCTTCTTTTTTCCATTTCTTCTTCATTTAAGAGTGAATTGAAGTGCCTTGAAGTGAAGAGCAGTTGTCTACATCATCTTCTTCATCATCTTCTTTGATTATTATTGAAATCCAAGCTCCAAGTGAAGAAATTCATCTCCAAGCTAAGTTAATCCAAGGAGAAACTTCATTTAAGGCAAGCTATGCATATGTTTATGTTTGTTGAAGTGTTTTCAGTGAGTTTAATGGAAAAGAAATGATGAATCAGTTATTAGAGTGATTTATGGGTGATTTAGAGATTTTGAGAACCTTAATTAGTTTATGTAATTGGTGGAATGGATTAAGATAAGTAGGGTTAGATTAGTTAGGTTATTAGTCTTGAATTACTTTTGTTAAGTTTATAAATTAATTGTCAATCAGGTTCAGAAAGAAGGAAAAATGAAATGATGGAAAAATCCATCCCAGAACCTGCACTGCAAAAACAGAGTGTTGTTTCTGCAGTGTGGCCGGTCGACCGGCCAGCAGAGCCCGGTCGACCGGGTACACTGAGTCAGGTCCACCGGGCCTGACGAAAGTACTGTTTGCATTTTATGCATACAACTGCAGGTCGACCAGGACCTTCCCCCAGGTCAACCTGGCCCACTGGAAAATGTGGAAAAACGTCCGCTTTTGTCTGAATCTCCGGAATTAAGAGTTTAAGCTTAGAGATTGACCAGATTATTTATAGTAAGAAAAATTTGGCCAATCGCTCGGACCTAACGGTCCTCGCGATTGGGTGAGTTTTGGATTCTACGAGAACTAAGATGAGTCTTGAGGGAAGTATGACTAGTATTAGTACTATACCTCCATAAGTGTTAACTAGGGTTATCTTAATGCATAATCATATACGTAATATCATCTATAGTAATCTTTGCATTAATAACCAAAGTTACACTTAGTGGTTGGTTAGAGAATTAGTTTAGGATTAAACTGAGATTAATGTGAATTATTAACGAGTCTGGCACTACCTAGTGGTTTCCGAACTCATTATTCAATGAAATTGAATTGAAGTAAGAAATGAACAATTACGAAAGGTAACAATGAAATGACTATTCCTACTGCAGTAGATGAGAATGGGGTGTTCCGGAGCCCGTGGTGACACCAGTGATCTCTGATCAAGACACTGGGAGATCCCACCTTATTTGGACCGAAAGGTCATTGACTGAAAAGCCATACACTGAAAAGCCATTAATAAATATTGAACAGAATGAATGAATATGAATATGAAATGCTTCCTTTTTAGGAAGAACTGAATGGAGTTGAAAACCATGCTAGTGTAGTTGTCAGTATTATTGTACTTATTAATGGTATTTATTATGGATTGCTTAGAATTGTTAAGCAAGGAATTGTTAGGAATTATGAAATGCTATAAGTATATGTATACCTTGTTGAACCGTTGTGTTCATGGTATTACTGATGATGTTACAGGCCCAGTTGCCCGTACCGGTCCCTCCGAGACCGTCACGCCAGCGGAGGAGGCCCATTCGCTACCTCCAGGAGGTCTAGCCGAATGGACGTGATATGAGCGCGAGTACACGGAAACTTTTTGGAAACTTTTTAGGAACTGTTTATATATTCATTTTGGTATTGTAGATGATGTCCCCTGCATTGTATTTTAAATATGCAGTGGTTGATACTAGTTGAAATGAAACAATGTAAAGTAAACTTTACACTTGAAAGTAATATAGTCTGATTCATTTTGATAAATGGTTGTCAATGTATATTACTGTATATTCCGCAACTGTACATTGACAGGTACGTATGCAAGATCCCTTGTAGATTTCGTTGTAACTTCGGTTAAACGGGATCTACGGGAGTAAGTATGATTAACATCGCGACCCGGGGGTTAACCCTAATGACTCTGATCTCAGGTCCGGGTCGTGACAAGAATTGAAGAGTCAATTAATGAAACAACATGAGAATGTTACATGGGCATAAGGGGCTTAATTAGAAAATGAAGAAAAGAAAGATGTTAACACCAAAATGCGCATGGCTGTCGCCCAACACTTTGAGATAGAGGTTTAGAGAAATAAGACTCTTTAGATGGTGCAAACAAAATGTCTATCTAAAGCAGACAATAGATAATTTATGTCTATTTGCAGGGCCTGAAGCATGACTTATGGACAGACAAATCTGTCGAAGTGGATAGAGGCAGACCGACCTACAGTACTCAAACACGCCTCGCTGCTTCTTTTCTTTTTTTAAAAAAATCTGGAAAACAAAATCAAATTCTGAACCGTTTGATGTCTTTAAAAGATTAAGAACAGCTATGGAACCCAATTTGAACCGTTGATCATTCACCAGTCTCGAAATATGGGTAAAAAGTGTGAACCCTTATATCCGATTTCCTGAAAATTTTGGGCCCCAAGATCAAAGTCTGAACCTTTGACCCTCTTTACAAGTTTACTTGCGGCTATCTATTAAATCTCAACTCTTAATTCCTTCCTGATAATGGGAAATTGGAGAAAAACTTTGGACCATCGATGAATGTAAACCTAAACTAACAAGGTTTTCACGTTAGAAAACACAATCCGGTTTTTTCTAATTATTTTCAGTTGTGTCTCCCTTAATATCAATCCGAATGATAGAGTCTCTTTAGAACCCAAAATATGGCCATTGTATCAAATTTCAACCCTTGATCATTTGCAGATCTCTAGTTATTTATGATCAAGTGCAGATCTTTATATTTGATATTTGGGATTTGTGGTCCCCGAGATCAAAATCAGAACTGTTGGTCCTCTTCACAAGCTCAATAACGTGTATGGTATAAATTTTCAGCTCCTAATTCCTTCCACAGCTCTAGAAATTTAAGAAAAAAAATTAGACCAAAGAATTCTAGAATGTCTATTTAAAACTGTGAATTGGTCTTACCAAACGGCTACACAAATATATTATCCATAGATTTGTTTCATACCCATAAGATTTTCCATACAAGCATACTTTGTACATGCATTCATCCTTTTTTGTTACAACACTAATATGATTTAAAAAAAAAACCCTTTCAGTTAAATCAGGCTATTAGAACTCATGTACTGTCAAAAACCCTTTTTAATAAGCCTTTGTTCTTGTTTTTCAACAACCTACACACAGCATATAGCATATCAGATTGAAGAAGTAAAACGTTCTTCCACATGTGGTACGCATGTACTTTTGTGAACCCCATGTTAGATGTATTAAAGCTTGCTAGAAATTTCACTGATTGGGATTCTAATCGTATGCAGGGTTTTGTCATGTCAACTCACTATCATTTAAGCCTTACATCTGCTTTTATTGCCTCAAGAAATTGCAGCCATTCACAGTCACATATCTTCATTAAATTAGTATTGTAACTATTTAACACTGATATGATCATTAGGCCCAATTAAATCCAATACAAAAGATTCATACTTAAAATAATTAATTAAAATCTTCAGGCTTCAAATTGAGATTTCTAAATACAAGTTAGAATCATTAACTATGTATTAATTATTCAATTTTCTAAATTTACCGCATAGTGCTTCGGATAGACTGCAAGTTGTGTAAAATGAGTTGCAAGTGGCGATATTGCAACTAATTGTAATATTGTACCTTGTTCTGCCGGTCTTAACTTTCTCAATGACCCATTTTCTTGCTTCTATATAAAAGTATTTAATCGCACTTGTACCACAAGAGGTACCCACAATTAAGAGTAAATTGTATGTGCAGCCCATCTTTTTATTTTTTTGGTGAAACACCTTTTTGTCTTAAAAAAAACATGAAGGAGGATTTCAAATTTCTTTCGGATAGTGTAGGAATGCAGGAGTCCATGGAATGTTTAGTCCTCTCGTTGCACAAATAATTCCACCTTTTCTTCTCACCTAAGCTAATTCATTTCAGTGTCTCTCTCTTTAAACTTGGAAATGAAACTTCTTTTGTTTCACAATCTAGGCTGTTTTGATGTAGAGAATACAGATTAAACAAGTGATCTTGCACCTTGTTCTGATGGTTTTAACTTTCATAAAAATCCCCCTTTTTTTTTTTTTTTTTTTTTTTTTGCTTCTATAGAAAGTATTCAATTGCACTTGTACGACAAGAGTGTTGCGGCTCTGATACCACTTGTTATGAGAGTGTGTACGGAAGCGTGAAACACTGGGATCGACAATCAACAAACCAGACAAGAAGAGAGAAAACCACATACGAATATTTACGTGGTTTAGCAATCTTGCCTATATCCAAGGAAAAGAGTCGATTTTCCTTTATTCAATCCCAAGTGGTTCGGCAACCGCCGACACTGACAAGAAAGAGGACTCTCGGAGTCAAAGTTTACAAATTACATCATATATATATATATATAATCTCCACTTTCTTAGCCCCCAAGAAAGCCCTGATACGATTACCAAAATACCCATGACCTTGAATATGGTCATTGGCCAAACCAATGAACCAATCCGGTTAACCCAAAATACAAGATATAAACCCAACAAAGAGGTATCCACAATAAAGAGAAAATTGTTCTGATTTTATGTGCAACCCATCTTTTCATTTTTTTTTTCTAAAAAATAAAAGCAATGAACGGGTTTTCCTAATAGGGAGGATTTCAGTGTTCATTAGGATAGAGTGTGCAAGAGTCCATGTTAGATTGTATGGACTCAATCCATCAGTTGATGTAATAAATTGATTAATTTCTTTATTTATCAATTAAATCATGCTTTCCTTTCATGAGATGAATGGTATTTTATTATTTAACGCACATAACCAATACATATGACATAATAGTTCATGAGATGAACCGGGTCTCATTAGTATATTAGATGTGATATATGTATATGGATGAGATCCACATACGGGAGATATGTATCACAAATCTTATACTTAAAATATCTTCACAACCATTGATGAGACTGGGCATCTCATCAAATAAGGTTGTAGCACTTTGATCACTATGAGATAGTGTGATTTGTCTCGATCATCAAAATATAAGATTCTGGATCATAGTGCTGGTACATTGAATGTATTGAAGGACCATGAGAAGCACCTTATGAAACACTGTCTCGATTTTAAGGTCTGCTCTCATAATTCCCTAGCAATAGGCTCTCAATCCTGAGACATCGATGAACTCAAGTTTCTATCTATTCATTTGCTTTGAGTCACCAATGAGTGGGGCAAACTGTAGGTCAACACCTCGGTGTCTTAGGTATGTGGTAGTATGATTGTGGGAACATTCAATTATCAAGATAAAATCTATCTATATTATCCTCTTGTGCCAATTAATGGATTTGTCATTAGTAAGTGCACACTCATATCAATTAAGAGTTAATTAGATGGTACTGATGATCACTGTGATTAATTGGGGCTCAAGGATAATAAGATGTAGATCTAAGATTGGATGGGACAAACTTATTCCAATTGATCCATGGATAATGATAGAGGGGCCTACTTGTGGTAATTGGGAAATTTAGGGTCTTCATTGTAATTTATTCCTAAGACTGGAGTGCAATTGCATTTATATAGTGGTGTTATTTGCAATTAACTGTGGGCCCGGATTGCACATGAGATGTAGGGTCGTGAGTCCCAGTTAGAGCCAGCTTTCTAAGGAATCCCTAGTGGTCCCCACGCTAGCCCAAGATATTATAAAGTTATTAATCTTACTTGAACTCTAAAAGGAATGAATTAGAAAGTTACTAATTCTATTTGAAGTGGGACTTCTAATAGTGGTAATAGTAAGCTATTAATTTGTGTGGAAGTGTGACTTCTAATGCAATTAGTAAGAAAGTCTTAAAAGGAGATTTGATGGCTCTAAATAAGAGAGAAACACCCCTTGGACGTCCCACTCTAGTATTCACGCCCAAGACTCCTCAAGTGTAAGAGTTGCACATCTCTCATCTTCCTCTCTCTCTTCTAGTTTGCTTGGAGTTGCTAGTAGGGTTTTCTCTTGGAGATCCCACCCATCTTCTTGAAAAAAGAGATCTGATAGAGGGTCATAGCATGGAAGACAACAAGGTCTTAGAGATCTCTAATTGCTTCAAGAAGAGTTCTTGATCAAGTTAATTATCTTCTCTTCCATTAGAGCACTATCGGGTTCCAAAGGTATAATCTACTTCTCTACTTGTTGTAGATTATTTTGTTGCATGTAGTTGCTGAATTCTATCTTCTAGATAGGTTATATTGCTGTACATGATTGATGAGAATGAGGGATTGCATCCTGGATTGGGTTTTGTAGCCTTATGGATAGTTGATCCCTGAGTCAAGTGGGTCAAAAGTTTTTGAAAATCTATCCACGAGGCCCACCTACTTCCAACAATGTTTAGTCCTCTCCTTCCACGAACAAGTCCACCAAACAAGACCAACCTTTTCTTCTCACTTAAGCTCACTCATTTAAGTATCTTTATCTTTAAACTTGAAAATTAAAGTTCCCTTGTTTCACAATCTAGGCCATTCAGATGTAGAGAATACAGATTAAACAAGTGGAGAAAATTGTACATAGTACAAACATATGTATTTTCTTTTGGGATTTTTTGGATTTGGAAAAAAAAAAAGAAAAAGAAGTGAAGGAAACCCCTTTGCATCCTAAAGAAGGCGCTCACCTTTCAAAAAAAAAAAAACCTTAAAGGAGTAAAGGGTTCACATATATGCATCCTTGAAGTAAATACAGATAATCCTCATATGGAGAAGAAAAGGAAAAAGATTCTCTAGAAGGTGGGACAGCCATTTAGAAAAAATAAGAAAAAAGAGAGAAGAACTTACAAAGTTTGTAAAAAAATGGAATTTTCAAAAGTTGACGACAGCCATTAGAAGAAATTAGAGGAAGTTATAGAGAAGTGGTAGTTGAAGGTTATTTCTGTTAGGGATTTCATTTGTTACGATTTGGTTGGATGCATTCACATTTTTATGATAGCTTGATTTCTCATTTTCTCATGAATTTTAATCATTGCATCTTGGAAATCCTCATGCATCCTTCTTAAAGTCTTCATGTATGGCATCATGTTTTTAAGATTTGATTTTTATGCATGTTTTGAACTTTACAAGTTAGCTTTAAAAGTTTTATCAATTGGAATTTTAAAAACTCATGCATAAACATGTTTTGAATCACATTTTGAAACTCAAGTTTAAACATGTTAGTCTTTATTCTAGTCTAGTTTTCCATGACCAAATTTCCCATTTAGAAAATCAATTTCATATCAAAATCTCAGGAAAAATTCGGTTAACCGACCCTTAGTTTGGTCAACCCTCGGTCACTATTGTTGAAAGTTAAAAATGTTCATTTCTTCTAGTCAGTAACTTGTCAGCCAACAATCATTTAACCGACATATGAAAGTTCGGTTAACCGAGTTCAAATTTTTAAGACCGTTGGAATATGACAGTTGTAGTTCGGTTAACCAAACTGTAAGTAGGTTAACCAACCAGGGAGCCGTTGAAGACCTTTTTCTCTATACATTGAGCTCCTTCCATGGGGTTTTTGACAAGAACTTTGATGAGTTTTGAGCCCAAGGAAGGAGGACCAACTGACCTAGGATAGTGAAGGGCTAGAGGGGCTAATCCGAGGAGTTCAATCTTTGTTTCATCATAAATGGGTTTGCCCCTTTCCTTAAACTAAATCATGCTTTACTTTTAAGTCCTGGATTTAGTTGTTCAAATATTGTTTTCATTGTTGGAAGTAGGTGGGCATCGTGGATAGGTTTTCAAAACTTTTTGACCCACTTGACTCAGGGATCAACTATCCAGAAGGCTATAACTCAATCCAGGATGCAATCCCTCATTCTCATCAATCATGTACAGCAATATAACCTATCTAGAAGATAGAAATCAGTAACTACATGCAACAAAATAATCTACAACAAGTAGATAAGCAGATTATACCTTTGGAGCCCAGTAGTGCTCTAATCGAGAAGAAGACAACCAACTAGAACAAGAACTCTTCTTGAAGCAATTAGAGATCTCCAAGACCTTGTTGTCTTCCACGCTATGATCCTCTATCAGATATCTTTTCTCAAGAAGATGGGTGGGATCTCCAAGAGAAAACCCTACTAGAAACTCTAAGGAACTAGGAAGCAACTAGAAGAGAGAGAAGAGAAGAAAATTGTGCAACACTTGCACAAATAAAGAGGGTTGGGTGTGCACTCTTATTGCTGGACGTCCAAGGGGTGTATTCCCCTTTAAATAGCCCTCAATCTCCTCTCTTATCTCTCTTACTAATTTGTATTAGAAGTCACACTTCCACACAAATTAGTAGCTTACTATTACCACTATTAGAAGTCCCACTTTAAATAGAAATAGTAACTTTCTAATTCCTTCCTTTTAGAGTTTAAGTAAGAATAGAATCTTTCTAATACTTGGGTTAGCGTGGGGACCACTAGGAATTCCTTAGAAAGCTGGCTCCAGCTGGGACACGCGACCTCACATCTCATGTGTAATTCGGGCCCACAGTTAATTGCAAATAACACCACTATATAAATGCAATTGCACTCCAGTCTTAGGAATAAATTATAATGAAGACCCTAAACTTTCCAATTACCACAAGTAGGCCCCTCTATCATTATCCATGGATCAATTGGAATAATTCTGTCACATCCAATCTTAGATCCACATCTTATTATCCTTGAGCCCCAATTAATTACAGTGATCATCAGTACTATCCAATTAACTCTTAATCGAGATGGGTGCGCACTTACTAATGATAAATCCATTAATTGGCACAAGGGTATAATGTAGATAGATTCCATCTTGATCATTGCATGTTTTCATAGTCCTACTACCACGTACCCAAGACACCAAGGTATTGACCTACAGATGGCATCACTCATTGGTGACTCAAAGTAAATGAATAGACAGAAACTTGAGTTCATCAATGTCTCAGGATTGAGAGCCTATTACTAGGGAATTATGAGAGCAGTCCTTAAATCGAGACAGTATTTCATAAGGTGCTTCTCATGGTCCTTCAATACATCCAATGTACCAGCACTATGATCCAGAATCTTACATTCTGATGATCGAGACAGATCACACTATCTCATAGTAATCAAAGTGCTGCAACCTTGTCAGATGAGATGCTCAGTCTCATCACTGGTTGTGAAGATATTTTTAAGTATAAGATTTGTGACACATATCTCCCGTATGTGGATCTCATCCACATACATATATCACATCTAATATACTAATGGGACCCGGTTTATCTCATGAACCATTATGTCATATGTATTGGTCATGTGTATTAAGTAATAAATCATCATTCATCTCATGAAAGGAAAGCATGATTATATTGATAAATAAATAAATTAATCAATTTATTACATCAACTGATGGATTGAGACCATACAATCTAACATTCATAACATGCTGAGAACTTTAAACATGCTTAGTTTTATGTATGTCTTCAACATTTGTTTGATTTACACATGTTTAGTTTCATATTTTTTAAACAAACTTGCTAGTCATTAATTGCATATTTCAAAATCTAGCTTATTTATCATTTAAAGCATGTGTGCATCATCTATTGCCTCTATATCACATTTATGGTTTTCATCTTAGCATCGCTTATGGGCATTCATTTTCAAAAAGATATAGAGGGTTTCATGTATATGCATCATTCATAGAACTTTGCAATCATCATGCATATACTTAGAAGTTGAGATTTCATTTTCAAATCAGCCTATTTAGAGGCACCAACTTGTACTTAATTGTATCTCTCCTAGTGCATTCATAGGCATGCCATATGGTTGTTAGAAATTTTGTGTATTGCAATTTGATGGATGCATTAACATTTTAGCATCATTTGAATTTTCACACATGCATTGTTTTAGAAAAACTTGAAATCTTGATTTACACATGCATTGTTAGAAATATTGATTTATGCATGTTTTGTTTTTTTAACTTGGATGCATTTTTATTTCAAAAGAAGTTTTATGAATCAAGCAAGCCTATGAGTTTTAAATCTTTCAAATCATTTTAGGCTTTTTATGTTTCATGTTTTTAAACTTCTTAGTTTGATTTAAAACATGATTCCAAGCTTGATTCAGTGGCCCAAAAGACCTCATGTGAAAATACTTTGAAATATGCTAATTTAGGGGAATTTGGTCCCTGGGCCCAGGTCGACCCGTAGTGTGCTCGGTCGATCGAGCCCATGGACCCGGTCGACCGAGCACACATGGGGTCGACTGGGGCAAAGAGCCGTTGGCTCTTCCAACGGTCATTTTTCTAACCGTTTGAAGCCAGGTTGACCGGGTTCTGTACCAGGTCGACCGGGCACTCACAGAAACCCATTTTTTGGGTATAAATAGTGGTTCATTCCTTTGAAAAATCAGAGGATCAAGAAGCCCTCCTTGAGATATTTTGAGGCCAATCAAAGGAGAATGAACTAAGGGATGAAAGGGGTCTTTTGGAAAGCTAAAGCTTGGTTTCATTGAGTTAAATCACTAAGTAAGTTTTACTTTTCTTAATCATATGTTTTCATGCTTTGCTTAATTATTGGTAAATCTTTTCTAGCATGATAAACTATGATTTGTTGTGTCCTTAACATGTATATGTTTTGAATTGATCTATTGTTTTGGATGCATCACCTTGATTCAATCCAAGGAGTACTTAAATTGGTATATCTAAGTAAATCATGTTAATGAAAACATCTTTGAAATTATATGTAACATGATTCCTATACTTGGTTGAATCTATGATTGTTGTTTTTCATCATAAGAAAATCTCTTTCAAATCTATCTTATGTTTTGGATTCAACAACTTCACAAATCATATGTACTTTTGTTTTAAAGTTTCACAACTTGCCTTGCTTTGATAGGTATATCATTTTCAAGTTGATTTTATATTTACATATGATTTGTCCCCTAATTTCAATCAAATCTTTTTTTATGTTTTATGCTTATAGCATACACATAGTGAGCTACATTGTTAATTTGATTGACATCCCTATGCATCACATGTTTTGTTCTTAGAATTTCACAACTTGTTTAGAATACATATATATATATATCTTTTACAAGTTATTTTTAACATGTGATTAGCATTCTTTCCTCAATCATAAATGTTTTTATGAGCTAAGACTTTCAAAAGCCTTTGGCACATTTATGAGCTTTCATTTTCAAATTGATTGAGGACATCATGCATACACATTGTGCCTTCATCTTTGCTTTCATAGTGTGTGTATTAGATTTTCACTTTCATATCCGCCTAATTAAGAGGCATTGTAATGAGCTATTAATTGTATCTCCATCAAGTGTATTATAGACACTGCCTAAAGAGATAATCAACCTTTTGGTTGAAGGGATTATTGCTTAGCCTAAGAAAAACATAGTTAATGTTGTAGAGGTTATTGCATAGCCTTGAAAAGCATATTATAAATGTTATTGCTTAGCCTATTGAAAAGCATAAATAGTGGAAATCCGGTGGGGTGTTGAATCACAAGCCCGTAGTGGATGTAGGCATTAAGGCCGAACCACTATAAATCCTTGTGTGATGGTGCATACTTTGTGGTGATTGTTTTTGTAAGCTTCCGCATTTATTTACTTAATCACCACTTGTGACTAGTTTAATTTAAAGAAGTTAAAATTGATTATAATTGAAGCTCACCCTATTCACCCCCCCCCCCTCTAGGGTTCGGATCCCAGGACTTTCAATGATAAGGGTTATTTCCCAGGCTTAAAAGCATAAAGAGTGGTTGTAAAGGTTAATGCTAAACCTAGAAAATCATAAGTAGTGGTTTGTAAGGTTGGAGGTGTTCCTAAACCTTAAATTGAGATAGTGAAGAATCCAGTAGGGAAACTAGGAGTGGATATAGGCATGTTGGCCGAATCACTATAAATTCTTGTGTTATGGTGGGCCATCTTATGCTTTCATTTTATGGTTGATGCTCACATTCTTATTCTATTAATGTTCATAGTTAATGCCTATGTTGAATGATTATATGGTTGTTGGCTTTTTTTACTTATTCATGCATATCTTAGAGACTTCACTTGTACTCAAGTTAATTAAAACATAGTACACAAGTACCAATAAAATGCAATCCCCGGTGTACATAACACTTAATAGTAAATTTAGAAAATTGAATCATTAATCGTAACTAATGATTCTCACCCTTTTTTTTTTAAGAAAAAGTACTTCTTGAAATTAAGAGTTAAAAATTATTTGATTAAAATGATATTTTTGCCTTTTTTTGATATCCTCAATGTCCCTGCACAGGCAACCCACCACTGTGAATATACATACCACTTGCTGTGAATTGAACGTGCCCTATAAGAGTATAAGTGTTCGTACATTTAATGGAAGGCCATTCTAAAAAGTCCGGATTCTTAGTGCTTTGTACTAGCTTCACCTATTGATAAACTGGTTCGTACCAAATGAATGATCCCTTCCCATGATATGTCCGCAAATTTCACTTAAATAGGTTGAGAACAGCTAATAACATGATTAGCACAATCTTATAAATTATTAATTATCTATATTAATCACATTATAAGTCATATGTTCAATTTTAAAGTGAAATGAACTCCTATCGAAATAGAATTTGAGGATATGTTATTGCCGCTGGGTAGGATGACGATATTTATTTTAAATAATTCAGATCATCAATTGATGGGCCATACTTGAGAAGTTTCACACAGTACACTCACCGAAACCGTGTGGGAGATACAGGAGATCCAGACTCTTGTGCACCCGAGGTGACAGGTTTGAAGTAACATAAGAATAATAAGTTTTTGTGGATGGTATTTAAGAAAACGTCAACTCCATTATATGCCCTTTCTTTAACCAACTGAGAAGAGCCTCCCTTGCGGATTGAGGGTCAAGTTCTTAGGTTTCTGCTATGGCCCCACCCATCCACAGAAATCCAAGGAGCCACATGCATGGTGCCCACTGGCTCCTACAGGTAGAATTGAATCTCAATTTTAAGAAGGCCAAGCACAAGAGAAGACGAATCTCTCAATGAGCATGGCTCCTACAGGTAGAATTGAATCTCAGTTTTAAGAAGGCCAAGCACAAGAGAAGACGAATCTCTCGAAGAGCATGACAGACAGTGGTTCTCATGTGGCAGACTTAACGGAATATATATATATATATATATATATATATATATATATATATATATATATATATATCCAACTGAGTTACAGGCTGACATCACATGCAGGTAAAACCTTCATTTCATGTGCTCTCTCTCTGTGGACTCTTCTCTCTCTCTCTATATATATATATATATATATATATATATATATATATATATATATATATGCGTACTCTGCACTAGTTATAATAGTCAAATAAATTCTTGCTTCCGTGTCTCTCGCTGTTTGCCGGACTGTTTAGTGGATCCAAAATCCATACGCATGTGGGTTCAAAGAGGGGCTCAATCCAAGCGGCACCCGAGTTGTATTGTGTAAACCCAAGTCGAAACCTGGATGAGATTGGCCTAACTCTAAATTAAGTTTCCTATGTGTGCAATTAGGCGAAAAAGAACATGAAAGAAAATAATAAAGACAGATTTGAAGACATACAATCTGATGATGCCAAAAAGGTGTTTTCGGGCACCACCGGTCAAGTGATGAGTAATTAATGTGAAAATTGAAGGAGAGAGAGAATTTATAGTGGTTCGGTCAGTGTGACCTACGTCCACTTCAAACTGGTGATTTTACTTCTCCAATGTAGGGATTACAAGTCAGAAGAGTACAATAAATGTGCAAATACTGATAGAAATTACTTGCCCCTCAGTGCTGGTGGGACTCTGTGATTTATAGTCTTCCTCTAACAGATGAGGACGACTCTTCAGCAACGGGCGCTTCATTCTGGCGGAGTCTTCGAACCGCCCTCAACAGACGAGGCAGGTAGGATCTCCTCCGCAGGACTTGGTAAAAGCGGGTTAAGGGAACGACGCGCTGACTTCATCACTTCGTGGATCTGGACCCGACTCTCAACGAATGGATTTGGACCTGGGCTTATCACGGACTCGGGTCACTTAGGCCTGACCCATCATTTGCCCCTCAATGCCTCGCGCCAAAGGAAATTTTGAAAGTGAGGCATTTTGAATATCAGGCTTTCTTCATTCCGAGCACTCTATCCTTCCCAGACACTGCCCGTCTCTTTTTGCTCGGGGTTCTTTCCTTCTTTGAAAACCCTAGGTTATAAATAGGAAGTGTCATCCCCCACTCTTTCTTGAAAAGTGTCTATCTTTCTTTGAGGTCATTCATTCTCTTCTTGTTCAAAGAGAAAGAAGGCAAGCACCATGGAGTTTCTGGACCAACCAGAGGTAGAAGATGGTGTCTGCGCTGACGGAGGACTACAGGGAGGACGGTCACCACGTATTGTGGGCGACGGAGGTGCTGGACGGGGTAGGGGCGCCCTGGCGGCTCCTGCGGGCGGCGGACTAGGCAGGGGCGCCAGCCAGGGCGCCCCTGCTGCTGGTGTGGGCGACGAACAAGGCAGCAGGCGCCCCTGCTGTTGCTGCATCTGTTGCCGAGGGGAGAGACGAGTGTGGCGCCCATCTCTGCTGCAAGCGCCACTGTGACGCACGGCGGGCGGGGCGCCCCGACTGCTGTTGTGCCTGTTGCCGAGGGGAGACACGGGTGGTCTGTCGCCGAGGGGAGACACGGGCGGAGCGCCACCCCGGGCGCCCCTTCCACTGTGCCTGCACCTGCTGCGCCTGTGCCAACTTAGGATGCACACTTCATTTCATCATTCGCCACTGTCCATCTGCTGGTATGGTTGGACATTTGTGGAGTCCAAGATGAAGCTAGCAAAGCAAGGCAAAGAATTTAGAACAATCATGGTGGGACTCACATGTATGATGGGGTGGATACCACATCAAAAGTAATTATGGCCAGGCCACCCAATTAGAATATCATATCATCTCCACCCAATATGGACTTCTTTCCGTTGGGTCTTTTTCACACTTACCAACAGTACGTGTGCCATGAATGTGAATGCTCCATGTTGGCAGATGGCGTGGTGATTGGTGATGAGGCGCCCCTGCGACTGCTGCTGTGCCTGTCGCCGAGGGGAGACACGGGCGGGACGCCCCTCCATGGCGCCAAGCTAGTGGCATGGAAAATGGCCCACTAGATGAGGCCAATGGCCTGATCGAGGTCCTGGACTTGGAGTCTGCTTCATAATCACATGTGGCTCTTTTTAGGTAGTCAGAGATCACAATCTAGACACACGTGGAAACTCTAGCACGTCTCCACGAAGGCAGCATGGTGTCGCCACACAACAAGTAAACTCAGGATTTTGGAAGACTTTGGAAGCGTAATCGTTGGAAATTTCTCATTCATCATCCGGGTTTCGAATATCTCCACTGTTGGCCTATTTTTTTTTTATTACAACTGAATGGCTGCTGTGTGCCAATGTGGGTGAGTACGCGGGTGAGCAGGCTACTCTAGTCCATCAGGCACCAAGGGATGCTGATCCAAGCGAGCAAAGAGGAAAAAGGAAAGTTGTTTTGGGCGAGCAGACCGTGTCAGGCGCCATTATAGGCGCTGTTTCACCTGGTTCGGGCGAGCAGATCAGGCCAGGCAAGCAGATTTTTAAAAAAAAAAAAAAACTTCTGGAGGCCAAAACAGTTGTTCGTCGAGAGCTTCGATTTGATATATTATACGCCCCGTTTGGAGCACCTTGGGCGAGCCGAGGCTGCATTGGGAGCTTTGGGCGCTATGGAGGAGGCTGGCCTTGGCGTGCAGGCATCAAGAGACCCTACTTTGGGCGAGCTAAGTGGGTCAGGGGCCCCTCCAGGCGCTGGTCTGGCTCATTTGGGCGGCCAGACAGTTGGGTACGCTAATTTAATGTAGTCCCTCGGATTGCAGATGACCTGAGTTTCAAGATCCTGCCTTTTGAGACCGTGCTTTTGGCGCCCCATGAGAGAGCCGCTAAGCTGGAGAAATGCTGCCTGTTTGAGAACAGTGCAGAGGTAGGCCAAGCTTTTTTGGCGACCCGCGAGAGAGCCGCTAAGCTGGAGGTAGGCTGCCTGTTTGAGAACTGTGCAGAGGTAGGCCAAGCTTTTTTGGCGACCCGCGAGAGAGCCGCTAAGTTGGATGTAGGCTGCCTGTTTAAGAACAGTGCGGAGGTAGGCCAAGCTTTTTTGGCGACCCGCGAGAGAGCCTCTAAGCTGGAGGTAGGCTGCCTGTTTAAAAACAGTGCAGAGGCCAAGCTTTTGGCGATCCCCGAGAGAGCCGTTAAGCTGAAGATAGAAGCTGCCTGTTTGAGAACAGTGCAGAGGCAGGTCAAGCTTTTGGCGATCCACGAGATGATTCACCTCGCCTGGACCTGTTGATTTCCTCAGCATTCATATATTTTTGTGCTTTTGCCAACAGTTCTGACATGCTCTTTGGTGGTCGCTTCATTACTGAAAAGAGGAAACTGGATGAACAGAGGCATCCCAGAAAGGCGGTCATGGTGACTTTGTCATTGGGCTCCTCGACTTGGAGGACCTCCTCGTTAAAACGAGTGAGGTAACTCCTCAGACTCTCATCTCGGTCTTGTTTTATACTGAGCAGGTGTGTGGCAGGCTTCTGGTGGCGGCACCCACCGATAAAGTGTGAGACAAAAGATTTGCTCAACTCTCCAAAGGTGGCTATGGATGCTTGGGGGAGATTGGCAAACCACTGCTGAGCGGAACCCTTCAATGTAGTTGGGAACGCCCTGCACATTATCTCGTCAGGGATATCATGCAGCTGCATTTTGGTTTTGTAAGTCTCCAGATGGTCCAATGGATCATTCGTTCCATCAAAGGTCTCCACGGATGACATTTTGAACTTCCGAGGGAGTGGGTAGTTCACCACGTCAGGCTTAAACGGTGTATTCATTCGCTCAACCAGATAATCTACCGTCTCCGGTGCCTGCGCCCTTATGGCGTTGAAGACATTGCCCAGTTGATTCTGCATTTCTTTGATCTTTTCCTCCCAGCAATTGCTGGGTTCCCTGGACGGACCAGAGAAATAACTTCCATCTTCCATGCTGTGATTTTTGTTCCCCCCTCCTGGAAATGAGGATCCTCCTAGTCAGAAGCAGGGGGAGGAGGTGGAAGTCCACCGCGATTTGCCCCTCTTGGAGGTCCTCCGAATTGGGCTCCACCCGGGGGTGGAGGCACCTCGTGATGGGCGCGGCCTTGAGGGTCGATCAGGAGTACTCCGTGTGGGGTGACATGGGGAACTCCAGCAAAGGCGCTCTGGGCGCCATGGGGATGGGCGCCCAGGTGTACTCCTCGGCCCTGGGCGCCATGGGGATGGGCTCCCAGATGAGAATGAGGACGGGCCGCTCGAGCACCATGGGGATGGGCGCCCAGGTGAGGTGCTCCTCTGTGTGGAGCAGTCGGATGCTCCGGGCGCGGTACTTCTTGCGGTGGTACTGTACCAAATTGTGCTCCTCCTTGCCCTGCAAGCATGAGTTGCAGCATCTGCTGGTTTTGGGTCACCAACTGCTGCATGATTTTCAGCATTTGTTGAGGAGAGGGAGCAGGGGTATTCGGTGCAGGATTAGTCGGTATAGGATTACCCTCGCCCTCCCGCGAGGGATTGCCATCTTGTCGTCTCGTTGATCTTGTGGTGATCACCATAATTTCGAAACAAGAAATTTTCTTCGATTCCCACAGACGGCGCCAAACTGATGATGCCAAAAAGGTGTTTTCGGGCACCACCGGTCAAGTGATAAGTAATTAATGTGAAAATTGAAGGGGAGAGAGATAATTTATAGTGGTTCGGTCAGTGTGACCTATGTCCACTTCAAAATGGTGATTTTACTTCTCCGATGTAGGGATTATAAGTCAGAAGAGTACAATAAATGTGCAAATACTGATAGAAATTATTTGCCCCTCAGTGCTGGTGGGGCTCTGTGATTTATAGTCTTCCCCTAATAGATGAGGATGACTCTTCAACAACAGGCGCTTCATTCTGACGGAGTCTTCGAACCGCCCTCAACAGACGAGGCATGTAGGATCTCCTCCACAAGACTTGGTAAAAGCGGGTTAAGGGAACGACGCGCTGACTTCGTCACTTTGTGGATCTGGACCCGACTCTCAACGAATGGATTTGGACCTGGGCTTATCACGGACTCGGGTCACTTAAGCCTGACCCACCATCGTGGACCGGGTCACTTGGAGCTGACCTGTTATTGTGGATTGAGTCACTTGGGCTTGACCCATCACAATCCTTTTGAAGGTTGGTCCATGATAGACTAAAATGGTAGAACAAAATTTATGTAGCTGATCCTAAAAAATTGGGTCAAAGCTTTGAGGAGGATGATCACGCGTGCAATTGGAGTTGAATCAGATTGATATCTGTGTAGTCGTGTTCTGAATTTTCTTTTCATCGATGTAAAATTAAAAATATGATATCTCTAAGACCCAATCATTAAATGAGCTGTTATTTTCACTAAATAGTCCTACATTTGAGTTCTTGGGGCCCACATTATGGTCCAGAGACTACCTTGTCAAACCCCAACGTCTTACATAGCTATACTGCTATAGAGCCTAGAAATTCAATCCTAGATAAAGACAGTGGGCCTGGCAGTTAGACAAAGCACCAGTCCATTTGCAAAACATTTTACAAAAAGTATACTTGGCCCGACTGGGGTGACCGGGTTTTGGCCGGATCCCCCAGGAGGGCCATGTAGCAATGCTCAACATTTTATACTTCTAGGTGGGTCCATTGAGGTTTGTGAATCTTATGAAGCCGGGCAAGACCCAAGTGTATAAACGAGAGACATGTCCCTTTTTCGGGTGTTTAAAGTCATGGGCCCCACCGAACAGGGTTTTGAATAGGCTAATGAAGTAAAGACGGAATAATCTTCCGGTAGAGTACTGCTCTACATCAATGATTTTCACACTTAAAAAGCATCCAAGAAAGGGATGGATCGTGTAAGGAAATCTCGAGCAGCTCTCTGTAACCTTTCTTTCTTTGTTTTTTACCTTCTTTTTTTCATTTTTACCCGTTTGAGTTGAGTATAAGACCTGATATTCTGAGTGCCTACTTAGAGAATTCAAGAGCATAAGTCCACCCATTAAAAATTTAAATAGCTCAAAATGAATATGCTATTCTTGTATAAACTAAACTGCCTCCAAATTTTAGAAACATTCCATATATGGGCATTCATTTTAACCGTTCAAGTTTTTATTAGATAGGCCTCGGCCTCATAATAGGTATCTACTTCTTCAAATCAGGGATTCTTACGAAGAATGATATAGTAAAAAGAGAGTAATGTATTAATTAATGTGACATAAAAATTTACTCAAAATTATTCATTGATGAGTGCAATATTTACATACCATTTTTACATAAAATTTTCCTGAAAATAAGCAAAAACAAACATGATGGTGTGTAAACCATTTTCACATAAAATCAACACACCTGCCCCTCTAGTAAACCATTTCAAAGCCCTTGTTCAAAAAGGCGTGGTTACAAGTTGTGAAGAATGATGATTCTTCATTTGTGGGGCCCATAAAAAATCCTTTTCTCATTCACGTGGGCTCCTAATTCATGATCTGAACAATTCATCTTTTTTATATAGCTAAAAAAGATTAAGATGTCAAATTTTTTCATCTTAATTCTTCACGAGTTTTCAGAAATTTGCGAACAAGTCCAAGTCATTAGATCTAATCTTTTGGACTTTTGTAAGCCGCCAATTCATGATCCAAACCATTCATCTTTTTTATATCGCTAGAAATGGTTGTGATGTCAAATTTCTCATCTTAATTCTCCATGGATTTTGAGAAACTTGTGATAAAGTCCAAACATTAAATCTAATTTTCTTAACTTATGTGGGACACTAAATCACAATCAAAATTGTTCATCTTATGGCTAAAAACAACAAAGAAGTAAAATTTCTTATCTTGATTCTTTTGAAAAGTTAAATAACTATATTTCCAAAGGTCGATAGAAATTTACAATTTTACAAAATTCATTGGATTGCCCTCAAACAAGTGCATCTCCCCCATGTTGGAGACTCACCTATTGCATCTTGAATAGGTACATCTCCTTATTTCTTAGTTTAATTCTTCATGGATTTTGAGAATTTTGTGAAAATCTCTGGATGTATTCATTTACTCATCCAACTATTGGATGTACTCATTTACTCATGTGAAAATTATGATTTTGACAGCCATTAAAATATGTTTTACATGAGTATCATTTGCATATGTAACAAATTCACAAGTGTATCATTTACCGCAAACAAATGACTCCATAGGAGTTGTTTCTTCACCAGCAAAATTTCTAAAAAGATCATTTATTGTATTGGGGTTTTTTAGACATGATGTACCATCTTTCTTCCCAAAAATTCCAAAATTTCAGCCACATAAAAAGGTCCCTAATGACCTTTGAAATTCCTGAAATCCCAAACACTTTTTTATTTTTTGAGTGGAATTTTTAGATTCTCAAGCACAAAGAAGGATTCAAGAATTCCACTAAATTTAGGGTGCTTGGATGAGAGAAGTAAAAGAAGAGTAAATTTAATGTGACGTATGGTTTTATATACTGAGCATATGAAAAAAAAAGTGAGAAAAATAATGTCAAATCTCAATGTAACATAAAGTATGAGTTTTTATTTTGCTCTCCTCAACTTGGATAAATAGGGGAGGAGTGAAAATTTGTCTTTTGTGTTCTTTTTACTATAATCCACTCCTTTTAATTTTATTTTTGACTTGTTTTTCTTAAATCTTATTTTTGACTTTCCATTGCTCCTCTCATAAGTGGTAAGGAGCGTTAATTCTTACCTGACTGCCCGAGGTTCGAACCCCGGGCACGTCACCTCTTTCCGCTTATGTGGGAGCTTTCTTCCCGCCTTTGCGGGCTTCCTTCCCACTTAAGTGGGATGCTTTCCCGTGTATATGCGGGCTCTCTTTTGGGTCTCGGCCCCCTTAGCTGGGATACAAAAAAAAAAAAAAAAAACCACGACATGTGGACTTTTGAATATTTCTAGTGGGCCCTCACCTTCAATATATCTAATCTCTTCACACAAACTTGCCTTTGAATTAGCACTGGTTATTATTTCACACACATGTAGACATTACTCGCCCATGGATATTATCACAATCAAACTACATCACCATGAATAGTCACAAAGCTTTGAGGACATAAAAGGAAATGTCGAAATAATTATATGTTGGAGAATTATATGACCCATCTACCATGGGGCCCACGTCAGATCGAGTTCAGCGGTGTGCCGTAGATGAACTCCAAATAAGTCTTGATCGGATGGAGTAAGATAAGGAACAAACTCTTGGTTGTAGAGTTTGGATCAAGTTTATACTCCGATTTGGCAGAATTCTCACGTTGGTCAAGAGATGTGGGATTAAAGGAGGAGTAGAGTTTATAGTAGTCATGACTGATATGGATTGCTCTATATAAGGGAGATGAGAATCCTTGATTGATCATTTAGTAAATCTGAGGGCATTCACAGTTAATTTACTTGATCTATCTCAAACTGAATTGTATAAAGGTTCTTGGTGAGTTCTGTTTCCAACACCCATCTCGGACCAGCTCTTTCATTTAATATAGGCCTGACATTTCTTTGATTTCTCATGATCCAAATCCAAATATTTTGGTTGATGAGCCACCCTAGTGTTGTCATGGATCCAAGTTGGCTCCATCGAAACTAACCGTTTTCTAGGCATCGTGAATCTTTTCCTAGCATGAATGATGACACTCCCAATAAGATGAAGGTGGGACCAATAACAACTTGAGAGGTGAGTGATATAAACAGGCAGATGTTGGCCTCACATGATGAGTGAACATTAGGTGGGGTGATAGAAAAAAGTCCCATGTGGTCTGCATGGGATCATTTATCTTAATAATAACATTACATTTGCACTCCTCTTGCACATGGTTTCATTTGATTAACAGTCTTAAACAAATAGAAAATGGAGATTGGTCATTCAGCTAAACATATATGTTGTCAATGAGGAAGAGCATTGTTTAATAACTAACTCAATACACATATCCCCAAGTCTGTGAAAGACTCAGTCAAACTCAGTGGAGCCACTCAACTCGGTTCCTTTCCTAGCCAAAAGGAGTAGTGAGTCGAGCTATAGAAGCACAAGAGTGGGGAATCCAAAGCCAAAGCACAGCCCAAAGGACTCTTGACAAGCTCATGGCATGTGACAAGAAAGTGGAGCCATGTTCGTCTTACATCATGCCGTACACTGTAACTGCTTTGATTATACACTATTATCATTGGATTGTTTAATATTCAGCCCATTACTGTTGGAAACAGTACCCAAGAGAGCAGACCTCAGGAGGAAATTAAACTTCTCACCTTGAAATTCAAATCATTGAAAGCCATTTTCTCACCTTGTATTATTTATTAATAATCAGAGTTATGTGCTCTATTAGTTTGAACATATCTCAAAACTTACTATTTGTCTCCATCTTTTAATTTTGATTAGTTAGCTTTGATTAATTAATCAGATATTGGGTGAAATATGTGCCAATGATTTTGATTGATTTGTCAGACTAATCACATGACATTTAAAATTATTTTACTTCACCTGTAAAGAGATAATAAAAATTTTTGAACTAGCTTTTTCATGGAAATTAATCGAAAGACAAGATATTTTATAAATTGAAGGGATATTAAAACATTATAAGTCCTTTTTGGAAGAAAAATAAAATTTATCAAAACTCTTCAATGGATACAAATATTTTATTTAACATTATAAGTCCTTTTTGGAAGAAAAATAAAATTTATCATAACTCTTCAATGGATACAAATATTTTATTTAAATTGTATATTAAAACTCATCTCAGATCTTGCTTAGATATTCAATAGAATTCGTAGCCAATCTTAACGTAATTAGGACAAGACTTTGACAATGATTAAGAATTAGAAATTATATATTGATTTAAAATCCTATTTGTTTATATTAAAACACATAGAGATTTGAATAACTAAAAAAATTAAATACATATAATAATTAAAAATGAAGACCAACTGTGAGTTTTAAAAGAATTGAACATCAAATAACATCTTCATTTAATTCCAAATATAAACTGCTGTTATTTTTTAAAAATTTATCTTTAATCTTTCTTTTTAAATAACTCTATCTATTGAATTCCCACGGACCCAATATTTAGCCGAAAATTAGAAATTAGACATCCACCGCAAACATATGAATTGATGCTTAGTGATAAAGGCAGACATAAATCACTTCGGCATGCTCAAAGAGCTCCACTTTTGAGGGGAAAAGAAAGAGATTAGCCCTCTTCTCTGACTAAAAAGTTTACAGAGACAAAAGGATGGAAAAGACCATAGCGAAATAAGAAATCCAAATTTGTATACTTTATACTATGATAATAATGACAAAAGGTGGGCCACAAACCTCATGCCTCATTCATCATTACCTTTACATACACAACACCCACCATTGTATATATTTCAAAAAAAAAAAAAAAAAAAAACCACAAAGAGAAATAATACATCCATCCAACAACAACTAATGAGAGCAGCATCATCATGATCAATCAGAAGGAAACGTCATGGCCTTTGTACGGTTCCATCATCAGCTGGCCCACCTGCCCATCCATCACAGACTCAGATAAGGAGAACCCAATAATTCTTTTCACCCCTTCCTTTGGCTTCCTCCAACGGACCTTGTCACAGTAAAAATAAATAAAAAAAGAAATAAAAATAAAAAAGAGAATTATGAGGAGGATGCAGAAGGAGAGGAAGAGGAAGAGGAAGAGGAAGGGGAAGAAGAAGAAGAAGAGGAAGAGGATCTGAGCATGAAATTGAAGGCTGAAACGAGCTTCTTTCCCTTTTGATTCTCTCTTTCAGAAGCAGCTTCTTCTTCTTCTTTAGCCAAAACCAGGACTCGATCTTCAGATATGATCTCCAACGCCGGCTCCCACAACCTCCTCGGGAGGAGACTGGAGGAAGACGAACTGGGTCCCCCATCATCCGGAGAGATCTTCGAAGACGGCCAGTGGCGGCGGAGCTCGGCTTTGAAGGCGGCGATACCGGTCGCGGAGTCGTCGTGGGAGGAGGAGGAGAGGAAGCAAGAGCAGAGGTGTGGGGAGGACGGAGGAGCGGAGGGGAAGAGGCGGGGTAGTGGGAGGAGGGCGTAGATGGTGCCGGTGTCGAGGTGGGTGTCGAGGGGGAGGATTATGGCGGAGGAGCAGCGCCTTCCGGCGGTGGTGGAGGGGGCGGCGGTTGCGTGGGAGACGAAGTGGTGGGGGTAGAGGTGGATGAGGTCGGAGACCCTCACCGGCACAACGAACTGCCGGACCTGGCCGTCCGGCTGGATGACGTGGACAGTCTGCCGCCCGCACTGTATCATCCTCAGCCCCATCACCGTAGCCACCGTCGTGCTCCCATCGCCGCTGCTGCTGCTGCTCTTCCTACCCATCTTTGATCTAGTGATGAATTGGACCCTATCAATGGCTCCGAACAAGCACTAGATGTGAAGATCTGAAATTTTTCACAACACTATCTTCTTCACACTCAATTTTTTGGATGATGAGAGAAGACTATGTAAAAGGATAAAAAAAGACTTCGTTTCCTAGCTCCATTTTAGGAAAGACTAGAAAACCAGCTCTTATCACTAACCACTAGCAAATGAGAGAGGGGGCTTCTGGGCTGCCCATCTAATAAAATGCACTACCAAAAAAGGGGAAAAAAAGAGAGACCTTTTTGTGGGTATTCGTCTATTATCTTCTTTAAGCACCCACCCGTTGAAGTAGAAAAGCAAACAGAGAAATGGTAAGGCAAAGGCTAACCTTGCAAGGGAGAAGGCAGTGGTATGAATGTGGTTTTGATGTTTTGGGTACAGGAGAATGGATGGAGAACTGAGGGGGTATAATCACCTTTCTTTTTTCTTTCCTTCCAGTGGTGTTTGGGTGACTGAACAATCTCGATTCTCTCTTCCTTCTTGCACTGCAGAAGAAGCAGAACGCCACTTCCTTTTCTATTTATCTATCAAGCCCATCCTCCTTGTATAGGGTCTACTCTAGGGCAATATTCAGAAGAGGAAGTGAAAAGCAGAGTGTAATAAGGTTGTCAAGGGGTTTAGGGTAGGGGAGGGAATTATAAGAGGATTGATTGCTTTTTACTGTAATATTTCTTTGTCGGATATTGGGGAAAAGGACGCAAGTGAGACAGGTTTTCTGTCTTTATCATGTGAATGAATATGTGAGGAAGGACTGAGAGGAGGAAGGCAGTTGTGGTCCATGAGGAAAATTTATACATTACCACCTGTAGCGTTTAATATTTACAAACACCTGATTCTATTTTATTTTATTTTATAATTTCCACAAGAAATTAGGGCTGACCAACATGTCTGTGAACTAATTCGGGCTGTGGTTTAACGAATTCGTATCATGTCTGTGAACTAATTCGGGCTGTGGTTTAACGAATTCGTATCACTTCAATCGGGTACATGAGCTATTACATAAATGGTTCAAAAAATCAAATACGAACACGATATAATTATTTAACGGGTTACACGGCATGATCTGTATAACCTGTTGAATATATTAGGTAATTTCGAACAATATCAGTTAACACGCATAACCCGCTAATATCAACCCATTTAATAAAGTGATTCATTATTCATCTGATTGTATTAAATAGCCTGAAATCGAAATAGGTGAAAAATAAAATATCCCCTTAGTTTGCCGTGAAAAATAAATTAGCCTCTCAGTTTGCCACCAATGATCAGTGAGCAATCCATATTCCATAGCACACAATAACAACTAGGGATTTTTACCAAAAAAAGTGTTCCTAAACCGATATTAGCCCATTTAAAACAGAAATACACCAAAACACCCGTATTAGTGTTCGTACATGCATTTTGGACGCTTTTACCCCTCATTCTGCGAACGAAATCGTCATGGAATTATAACCCTAGCACCTCAATCAAATGATTTCGTTCTTCTTTTCTTCGCCAACTTTCTCCTCTCCCGCATTTTCTTTCTTTCTCCTCTGCTCCCTCCTCTCTCTTGCCCTCATCCTACCTATTTGAAGGTCAAATAACTCACTAAATCTATTTAGAGAAAGAGAGAGACATCATCGATTGGATCGTCAGGTATGTTCATCTTTCTGCTTGCTCTTGTTTTTTATTAAGTTGATTAACTATGGGAAGAGGCAGGGGTCTCAATTACTCTCTCTCTCTCTCTCTCTATTTGAATCAGATCTTGGGTACTTTTTATTTCATCCCCATTTTTGGATTTCTAAGATTTATAGATGGGATTTGAATTAGTATCGTCTTCCACTTTGAATTTAGCTTATGCTACCCATTTTTTTTTCCTTTCTTCTTCTTAATTCAATCTAAGTGTCATTTTTTTCATTCTCATCTTGAACTTGTTCTAAAATTTGGATATGGGTTTGAGAGGAATGAGTGTGTTTAATTGTTTAATCACAGTTGTTTGGGTGGACATTTTCAGATCCAATTGAAAGAGGTTTGGTCTAAGGAAAGTGCAGGAAACATCATTATGTATTAGAAATTATGGTTGAAGATTATTAGCAGTTGAGAAATGCGTTTTTTTTTTTTTAATTTTCTTCTTCTTCATTTGGTTTTTGTGATTTTTATATTCTCATGGAGAGATTTTCCTTGCAAATATCTGTTCTTGGTTTGTTAAATTATGGTAATCTCTTGGAGAGTAATTGGTTGATGAGAGTAGTTGATGGTGTTGCTTTTGTAGATAAAGGAGGAGATCAGTACATCTAAAGCTTCTTAAGGGCCTGCACATCGTGAGACTATACGAGGTAACTCTTTTCCATGTTTTGGTTTTGTCTCTTAGTCTCTATTTCAAATTTCCTGTAAGATATCTCTCTCTCTCTCTCTCTCTCTGTGTGTGTTTGTGTGTGGGTGTGAGTTTTGGGTGGATGAGTTGATGATGGTGTTAGGTAAATAGGGAGATTGGGACATTGATGCTTCTGAAGCATTTAAAACGTGATAATACGATGATGCGATTGCCTTTTCTCATCACAAAGGGTGTGACAATTGTGGCCCACCCAATAGCCCACAAATAGATATTGACAACATTGGAAATTCTTTCCCTCAATGCTATTGTAAATAGCAAAGGCGATGATGTACTGGGATTATAACTTGTTATTTTCTTTCACGTATCACTTATAATAATTCATGAATAGAGATCTTTTTAGTTTCCATAGCCATCTTCTATAAGTATGGGCACATTTGGTTTTCTGTGGACTTCATTTCCACCGTTTAAAACATACAATTTTCCACAAGGAAATGCAACTTTTTTGGCTTTATCTATGGAAAAGCCTTTCTGATTTGGGTGGGAGGAGGGTGAGGATTTGTAATAGGTCCACGTTCTACTGATGGTCGTGATCACGAGATAAATATGTGATTGAACTATAATTGTTGTTCCGCTTACGCCCCATTTGGATCGTTTGAACTTTGGCACTTACTTTACCTATTAATGTAATTACTTATAGTTCTATTTATTGAATGACAATCAAACAATGGACATAAATTAAACAAGATGGAGAAATATTTTAAATCAAACAATGGACATAAATTAAACAAGATGGAGAAATATTTTAACACAGGCATGCGACCTTTTTTATTGTCACTGTTGTTAAGTTCATTTCTTCCTTTTCTGTTGATGATGAATGTTCTAAATTCAAAAGGTTGAGGTGATTGCAAGAGCATTTGGCAGGTCCTAAAAGAAAGCATCTTTCCTGATTTGGTTGCCAAGATTTGTAGTTTCTCAAACATTCTCTTTGAATACATTTCCATTTCTTTTTTCCTTTGAAAGACATTGTTTTTTAATTATTTTCTTTTCTACTGATCAGATCTCTTGTGACATGAAATGTGACTGTCAAACAATTAAAACAATTATTCATTATATCTACATCAGCTGCAGATCCAGGACACTGATTGAGCCCAATCATCAAATTGCTTGTCTTTTCACATGATTTCTTCTATGAGACTGATTGAGCCCATTTCATTTATTAGCTCCATTCCACTTATTCTTGACCTAGATGACTTTAAGGTATTCTTTAAATCTATGGTTCTAAAGAAAATGTTATTATTTGGTTAACGAAATAGTGTGAATTCTTTTCTTTCATCTTCGTACAGTCTTCAATCTGGATGTGTTGGCTATGTTGGGAGATGGTCCTAGAGATACACTGCTCATGAATCTTAAGAAAGAGCTATATCTATTGCTTTATTTCATTTTTCTTCTCATCTTATGCTAAGTCCAATGTGTTAGGGATTTTGTATATTGCAATTTGATGGATGCATTATCATTTTAGCATCATTCAAATTTTCACACATGTATTGATTTAGAAAATCTTGAAATCTTGATTTACACATGCATTGTTTTTTAGATTTGTAGAAATATTGATTTATGCATGTTTTGATTTTAAACTTGGATGCATTTAAAATTGAAAATAAGTTTTATAAATTAAGCTAGCCTATGTTTTAAATCTTTTAAATCATTTTTTATGCTTTTTATGTTTCATGTTTTTAATCCTCTTAGTTTGATTTAAATCATGATTCCAAGCTTGATTTAATGGCCCCAAAGTCCCCACAAGAAATTATCTTTTATTATGCAATTTTAGGGGAAATTGGTCCCAGGCCCGGGTCACTGCAGGTCAACCGGGAATAGAGCCATTGGGCCGCTTTTCAAATGGTCAGTTTTATGACCGTTGAGCCTAGGTCGACCGGGGAAAGGTGCAGGTCAACCGAGGACACGCTAGAGCTCAATTTTTTAGTATAAAATGAGGTTCATTCCTTTGTAAATGTAGTTGAAAAAAGTTGAACATTTTAGCCACTCTTGAGGAGTTTGGAGACAAGGAAAAGGGGAATGAACTAAGAGAGACCAAGGGGTTATTAGTAAAGCTAAAGCTTGGATCAATGAAGTTAAATATCTAAGTAAGCTTTACTTTTATTAATCATATGTTATATGCTTTGTTTAAATTATTGGTAAATGAATTTTAGCATGATAACTATGATGTGTTGAATCCATTCTTCATTTAATCTTTGATCTAAGTTGGATTGGATTTTTCACCTTGATTTCAAACCAAGTTTGTTTTAAAATCTTCTTTAATCATGCTTAGCCAAAATCTTTGATTTCTTTTATAGCATGATTCATTTACTTGGTTGAATCTTTATTTGTTGTTTTCATTCATTTGAACCTTAGTTAAATTAGTTTGGTTTTGAAAACATCATTGCACATGCATCACATGTTTAGAGTTAATTAGTTTCATACAACGTGTGAGCCTTTGATTTTCACTTCATCAACTAGTTAGTATTCATACATATGATTTGCATTTCACTTCAATCAAAACTTTTTATGGGCCTTAAACTTTTAAATGCTTTGAGCATATATTGATTGAGCTAACTTTTTAACTTGATTGAAGTTATCACACACACACACATCATGAGTATACACATTTGCATTCATATAGTGTTTGTGTGAGTTAGATTTTCAATTTCATATCCGCCTATTTTAGAGGCATTGTAATTAAGCTTAAATTGTATCTCTTTTAGTGTTTGTGTAGACACTTCTTAGAAAATATTCTTCTTGTAAAAGTTATTGTTAAGCCTAAGAAAAGCATAGTGTAGAGGTTATTGCTTAGCCTTTGAAAAGCATCTTGCAAAGGTTATTGCTTAGCCAAAGAAAAGCATAGTGTAAGAGGTTATTGCTTAGCCTTGGAAAGCATAATGTAAAGGTTATTGCTTAGCCTATTAAAAAGTATAGATAGTAGAAATCTGGTGGGGTGTTGGATCACAAGCCGGTAGTGGATGCATGCATTGAGGCCGAACCACTATAAATCATTGTGTGATGGTGTATGCTTTGTGGTGATTGTTTTTGTTTAGCTTCCGCATTTAATTTTATAATCATCACTTGTGACTAGTTAATTTTAAAGAAGTTAAAATTTGTCATAATTGGTCACTAATTTGTAGCCCACCTTATTCACCCCCCTCTAGGGTTAGGATCCCGGACTTTCACAATGACCACTGCTTAGCATAGTTTTTATCATGATTGCATTGTACATTATTTGATTTTGAGTACATTGTTCTTTTAAAAGCAAGAGGGATGTGTTTGTAAAGGTTCAGTTCATAGAAGAAGAAGAAGAAAAAATCGGAACCAATACTAGGGAACTCGTGACTCAAGTGTAGAATCTGCGAGCGGCAAACTATACCTATTAGGAAAATGCATTTTTGAGCCAAGTCCGTGAGCCTTTCTCATTGTTTATGCACCGCATTATAAAGGCATTATCATTTTGTTATTGGAGACAAACAATGGGTGAAGAACCTATAAAGAATTGTAACGATATCGTTATCAGAAAATTTTGAAAATTAGATTTTGAGTGAAATCGTGAGTTTTTCTTATTTTTTATGCATCTCAATATAAATTCACCATTATTTTATTATTGGACACAAAAAATGGATGAAGAAACTATAAACGATGGTAACGATATCGTTACAAAAAAACATTATTGGGCACAAAATTCAAGTTCTATGAGTAGGAATTCAAGTTCTTAAAGATTTAGGCCTGTGATTTTACCTTACCATGCTGATTTATCCCCTTTTCTTTTGTTTCCTAGTCATGTTTTTTATGGTTGGTGGGAGATGTGAGCTCGTTTATCATGTAGAGATTGGATCCAAAATATTTTTTATGATACTTGACTTTTGATAAAAAGTTGAAGTTTGAATTGTGAATGAATAATTATTTTTTATTTTCGTTTCTACAATTCTACTGCTTTGGTTCATGGCATCACTTTTCTACTATTATGACATGACAACTGAGTCAAGTTAGGTTTTAGTGTAATGTTTGTTGTTTATGTTTCCGCATTTCTATCAAAGTGTAAGACCCCGTCCCGAGTGACCTCGATTAGTGTTAATTAAGTTGTGTTTAGTTCTAAGTGTGATTAGTGGATTTTGGTTAAGTGGGGAATAAAATAGATTTTGAAATAGCTTTGGGAAATTTTGAAAGCCTTTGTGACTAGTGGTGCCCTTTGGGGGTTCCTTTATGACTTTGCATTTACTTGGGGGATTATCTGAGATTCTTGTGTTTATTATTTTAATCCCGTTTTACTTGTCTCATTAATCCCTACACCTTTTATGTTGATTGTCGCGACCCCGGACCGGGCCCGCGGGACTAATCCGGGATCGGGACACTAATTGTGGTGGTGTGATGAATGAATGGTTAACATAAAGGGTGTGTCAACAAGGTGCACACACTTATTTAATTTCCCACAGGTGTCCGCGGTGAGGATATCACAACCATGTATGAACATTTCTATTAAGTGCGGAAGCGTGTAGCAAATCAAATATTTAATCCATCACTAGTCATAAAGATAATAACACAAGTATAGTACTGTATCAGAATGAGCAATGATCATTAGCATGTTACCCAAAAGTAAATTAAAGTTTATACAAAGATCATTTAATTACATTTCCCAAAAATAGAGGCCAACAAAGGCCAATATAAACAAAATACCAATCCCCAAAAGAATGGTTAAAAGTTTTTCCAAAATGTTATCTCTCTCTAACAATCCAATGTCTAAATGATATCATCAGCATGCCACTCGACTAACTACTGGTTCTCCGACCGCCTCCTCATGCTCCTCCTCGGGATAACCAACAACGGGACCTGAGTACCAAAGAGTAGGTCAAACATAACAGTTTAGCAAATGGGTAAAATACAATGACAATATAATAATAAATAAATCTACCTTCAAAAGGATTTAAACTTGTTTAAATAACAATTTCTATAAACCAGATGAAACATTTATTCAAATACAAGTAGGCATTGTAAAACATGTAAAAGGTGACCAAGAAATCGGGAAACAAGCAAGATGACAATCACACGAAGTTAAGTCCTCTATCACTAAAGTGACAGAGCAATAACTAGGTACTGATCTCAGTCACTCGAGGTGAGGAGAAACAGTGGATCTTATAAATACATAAATATATACTATACATGACCACGGTAGCAAGCCGGGCATCGGGAACCACAGTAGCAATCTGCGGCATCGGGACAAGACCACGGTAATAACTGGGTAGCGGGATCCAAACTGCAGCTGGTGGGACAAGAGGGGGATCTCCAAGTCGTTGGATCAGACCAACAGGGTTATCCAAGCTTAGTGGTGTCGACTCATAAGTCAAATTACAAATCGAGAAACGTGTAAATAAATCCAGTACAAGTAAATAAACAGGCAGGACGGGGGTGCTCAAGGCACACTGTCATCTCATGTGGTGCAATGCACTTCAAGACAAGTAACTATTTCAAGTGTAATTTCAATGCTTTCGGGAAAACAAGGCATGTAGTATAAATCTCGGGAACAGTGAAATACAATAAACAATTGAAATTTCGGGTAAAGTATCGGGTTCAAGATTTATTTGAAGTGGATAGAGATCCCGTATGTCAATCTAATTACAATTTGGTACTCTTTGGGTTTGGGGACATTCTGGGTTCCTTATACACTTTGAATTTTTCAAAACTTCAAATGAAATCTTCGTGATGTGGTTTCTTTCTCAAATGGCCTCATACATTACTTAGTAAATCCCCCTGACATAGAGGGGTTCCCAATGAATAGTCCCAAAACATTTAAACAACTCATCACCGTCCCAAACATAGTCTTTGACCGACAAAACTCATCGCTTGAGCGAACCTGAATGGTTATCTGGGTGGGTTCGCTCTCTGGAATGGTTATCTGGGTGGGTTCGCTCGAGTGAAGTTGAGGTTGCTCGAGCGAACTCATCCAGTAGGTGGTTGGCTCGAGCGAAGTATTAGTTATGGGACGAGTTCTGGGTTGTTCGTTCGAGCGACCAAAGGGTTCGCTCGAGCGAACTGCCTACTGGAATGCTCCGAACCCTTTTCTGGACACTTTGCTCAAGCGAAGTGTTATGTTCGCTCGAGCGAACTGTCCAGAAACTGATTCCGGGGCAGTTCAACTCCTCTCTATCTCTTCCTTCTACAACCTCTTTCTAGCCACTTTTATACATCCAATGAGGAGTCCAAAACTCCATTCCAATAACATTAAATCTCTTACAATATCCATTCCATTCTCCTCCATCAACTTCACATCCAATACAAAGAAAGAAGGAAAGAAACCATTTCACATAAGAGTGCATTTGGGACAAAACAAGAGGAAATTAAATGCTATAAACCAACACCTCTCTATGACCATAAATGCACTAACAAGGCTCTTCATGAGCATTTATTTCAAAGCAATGCAATAAATAGGCATGAGTGGAAAATACCAAAACCATTGAAAGCTTGTAAAAATCAAGTCATCCACTTGCCTTGGGTCTCTATTCAAGCAAATCAAGCTCTAACACTCCTCCAAGCAAAGAATCCAAGCTATGAACAAAAATCCCCAAATACAAACCCTAAAATGGGTCAAAACAAGAAATAGAAAGGAAAACCTTACAATAATGAAAATGGAACCTCTCCAAGGTCAAGGAAACACAAATTTAAGAGATGGGGAAGGTTGCTTACTTGTAAGGTCCTCTAATGGCAAGAGTAAGCTCAATGAAGATCTTGGAATGAGAGGTTTTCTTCACAAATGGTATCAATGGAGAGCTTTGGTGATGAGGAAGAAGATGATGACAAGCATTATCCCTAAAGCAAAGGTTTGGTAGTGGATTGGGAGGTGGAAAGCAAGAAGAAGAAGAAGAAGAAGAAAAGGAAACCCTATCTTTGAGAAGTTGTAGTTTGCTAAAAAGGGAAATGAGGAAGATGGGTCTCCTTATAAAGCAAGTGGGGAGTGGGCTCCACCACTAATAATCTAATTGGGCTGAAATCATGGCTTTCGGGGCTTCTAATGAATTCGATGAAGAAGAGAAAAGTGATCATCAAAATATCTAGTTTCCAAAAAGTATATGTTTCGTGGGTTTCGGGGATATCAAATTTTGGGTACAGATTTAGTGCACAATGACTGTTTGCCCTCAAGGCTATGAAATCGGGTTTTGGGGTTTCGAACGGGCACGGGATTAACATAAAAGTCGTAGGGATTAGCAATACCAATAAAACAAGATTAAAACAATGAATGCGAAATCTCCAATAAATCCCTAAGCACATGCAAGGTCATAAAAAGGAACCCCCAAAGGGCCCCACTAATTACTAAGCAATCAAAATTCCCCAAAGCTATATCAAAATCTATTCTATTCCCAACTTAATCAAAATCCACTAAACACGCTTAGAACTAAAACTGTTACACCCCCAAAAGTGAAACCGGGATTATACGTGAGATTAGGGCCAATTAAAAACTTTTTTCAACATTAATCAAATGTAACTTGCCCTAATCATGTCCCATAGGATCGTAAGTCCGCGGTGAGGTATAAATATTTCCTCGGTAACCATAAAACACAGCGGAACATCATAATTAAACAGATGGTACAATATAACATTTCAGAGTATGCACATCTTTCTTTTCTATAGTTTTAGTTTAGCAAAAGATAACAAAAGTATATTAATTAATGGCCTCTAACAAAACCTAAGCCAAAAGAGAATAAATACTAACTAACCAAAGTATGAAGGCACTCGTGTGCTGGTCATGATGACAATACCGTCGACACACAACTCGTACTCACCATCAGGCTAAACTACCTGAAGCGACGCCTCCACTTTCCCAAGAGTAGATGCACCCGGTACCTATGCACCAAGAGTAGCATCATCAACACAACGGATGGCAAGACAATAGATATATAAATCACTATAGATATGCAGTACTAAAGAGAGTAAACGATAAACAAGATTATAAGGGATGCATAGCACTCTGATCGTAAGAGATGCAGTGCATTCAAATCATAAATAAACTATCAAAGTAGGCGGTCCACATACGCCAATATATATCATCAATTGGGATAAAACCCAATATCCAATATCCAAACAACCCGTAGCTCAAGTAGCTCAGGCTCCGTGAGCTCTGGCTCTGTCTTGCTTCGAGGAACAAACAACTCGAGGAACAAACAACTCTCAGCTCAAGTAGCTCGGGCTCCGTGAGCTCTGGCTCTATCTCACTTCGAGGAACAAACAACCCGAGGATAGTATCAGTCCTTTCCACAGATGGTGCCCCAACTGTGTTGAACGTTAACAGCTGAGTGGTGCCTGACACAAAGAATCCTAAAGACATCGGTGAAGGGCTAGGCTTCTTGCGCGAAAAAGACTCGATAACGTTAGAGAATTACTTTATTCCAAATCAAATCAAACCTCAAACAAACATCAATAGTAGTCCTCTTTAAGCCTGACAATCAAAGCTCCCTAGCCTCAACACTTCAAACGGACATCGAAACAAACGAAACAGCAAAGGGGATCCTAAGTCCATCATCTAAGTTCTCAAAGTGATCCTCTAATAAAGTAAAGCAAACGAAACTAAAGAACATACTCATCACATGTAGAAGATAGTACCAAAAGGTACAATTCAGAATCGAAGACGATAAACAATCCAATCCTAAGTAAATGTCAATCCTGTCGCATCGTACAACCTATTCAGTCAACGAAGGGGTTAGGGTTCACGACACTCGGACGAACAATCTTCGTGCATAGATTAAAGAAGAGTATCCCGTTGTCCCGTACCATTCAAGATTGAACTAGGTTAGATCCCGATACAACCGGATCAACTGTAAAGAATGTCTGCTCAAACATCTTTACTATAAGTCAAATGAGTCCACAAAAGGGTAACCATGTTCCATCAAAGTCCACCCATAATAGGGCAAAAATCCCTTCCTAGAAGGAATTTACAGTTGGCTCGGTCGACCCGCCCCTTGGCCGGTCGACCTGGTACACAGGGGGACCGGTCGACTTGAGGAAACCAGGTCGACCCGCAGTTGTAAGTAGTAAATGAAAATAGTGTTTTGGTCAGGTTCCAGAGAACCTAACCCTGTGTCGCCGGTCGACCGCGTGAACTGCGGAAACAGAGCCTGGGTTCTGCTTCTGCACTGAAGTGGATCCATTCCATTTCCTTTCTTCCTGAACCTAATAGGCTGCCCAAGTAGTGATAAAAGCAACATAATTACAATATACAAAACTAACTAATCAGGTCATTAACCTCTAAATCCATTCCATTCAACTAATAAACCATATTATTATGTTTTCAAACCTCTAAGGTATCAATTGAGCAATTACAATCTAAAACATGATTTTCTCATACAAATCAAGGAGGACAAACATATCAAGCATTAATATAGCTATTTACTTGTCTTTGGTTGAAATTGCACAAATCCACAAATCCTAGCTCCATAGTCCAACAAACCAAGCCTAAGGGATAAACAACAAAATAAAACTAAATTAAATATAAAATTACTAGAGGGGAAGCTCTAAGCTACCAAACACATTTTTACACCCAAAGTGTATTAACCCAAACCTAAGGGGAATGAGAGCTTACCAAACAGATGGGAATGGAGTGGTGGCTTGCAAATTGAAGATGATTGAGCTCGTGGAGTCCACGCGAAGATGATAGTGATGATCGAAGGTTGTGGGGCCCACGTGATTGGTGGCCCACTAAATTAGTGGCTCATTGACAGAAATTGTAAAAGACAGAAGGGAAGAAAGAAAGAAAGAAAGAAATAAATGGTGAGATGGGTGGGTGTGAAGGAAAAAGTCAACGTGGTGAGTGGAGTGGGGTGAGGGAGATGAGATGAGAGAATTTGAAATGAGATTATGAGAAAATGAGAGGGAATGAAATGGGTATGGGTTAAAAATCGTTGGCAGCAAGGGAGTGAGAGAGAAAGAAAGTAAGAGAGAGAAACAAACAAAGAAAGGGAAACAGAGAATGAAAGAGAGAAACAAGGAAGGAAAGGAATGAACAGTGAAGGGGAAAAATGGGGGAAAATAGAGAGAGATGGAGTGGGCTGGTTCGCCGGAGATGGGGAGCTCGGCGGCGGTGCAGGTGGGTCCGGCGGTGACGGTGATGGTGCCGGGACAATGGGCAGCATGGCTGGGTGAGGGAGAGATGAGTGATAGATGAGATGAGGTGAGATGAGAAGAGAAGAGATGGGAGAAGGAGAGGAGTCCGTCGGAGATGAGGGTGACCGGTGGCGGCGTGCTCGTTGTCCGGCGAGGCAGTGAGGAGAGTGAGGACGAGAGGGATGAGAAGATGAGGAGGGAGCTGCTGTCGGTGGGGAATGAAGATGAGGAGGAAAAGGAGAAAGAAGATAAGGGAGAAGGAAAAATAAAGAAAGAAAGGGGGATGGGCTGCTGGCTGTTCACGTGGAGTGAGGGGAGAGAAGGAAATGAGTGAGGAGAGAGAAAGGAATGAGGAGAGAGAAAGGGAAGTTTAAATGGGTTTGGGCTAGGTTAGGTTTTAGAGTGTCTTCGAGGGTCCGGATCAAGATGGTGTAGAAGACTAAAGTTTAGGAAATAAAAACATCTACCCAATGGTACCAAAATCTTGAAAAGTGGAAAATACTAAAAAGTCCTCGGAACTTTCCGAAAATAGCGACACACACCCCTACTGTACCCAAACGGGCTCGAATCTCAACCCAATTTCGCACGCGCAATCCTAATGATTAATCGGACCTATTTGGCTTATAACGAGCTTAATTAGCTAAAAGCACAATTAACTAAGCTAATTACATCCTTGGAATTTCGGGATGTTACAAAAACACAACTTAACTACTGTTAATCGAGGTCACTCGGGACGGGGTCTTACATCGATCTCGTGCCCGTTCGAGATCCCGAAACCCGACTTTCCTAGCATTGAGGGAAAAACAGTCATTGTGCACTAAATCTGTATCCAAAAATTTGGTATCCCCGAAACTCACGAAACATATACTTTTTGGAAACTAGATATTTCGACAATCACTTTTCTCTTCTTCGTCGAATTCGTTCGAGGCCCCGATAAAAATGATTTCAGCCCTTGAATAATTCTAGTAGTGGGACCCATCTCACTTGCCTATATAAAGAGAACCCTTCTCTCCCTTTCCCCCCTTCTCTAGTTCAACTCCAATCTTCTCAAACTATGGTTTTCCTTTTCTCCCTTCTTCTCTTGCTTTCCATCACCAAATCCACTACCAACCTTGCACCAATCAAGAAATGGATTTCATTTTCTTCTTCCCCACCTTGTAAGCTTTCCATGGATGCCATTAGAAGAGAAATCTACCAACATTGAGACTCTCCTTGAGATAACTCTTGCTATTTGAAGAGCTCCCTCGTAAGCAATCTTCCCCATCTCTTAGATTTGTGTTTCTTTGACCTTAAAGAGGTTCCTTTTTCATTATTATTAGGTTTCCCTTTCTATTTCTTTTTTTGACTCTTTTACGGTTTTGTTTTGGGGGTTTTTACTTGTAGCTTGGATCTTTGGCTTGGAGGAGTGTTTAGAGCTTATTTTTGTTTAGCTTGGACCAAAGGCAAGTGGATGAATTGATTTTTATGAGCTTTTAATGATTTTATAAGAAATGTGTTTGATTGTGTTGTTTTCCACTCATGCCTATTTAATGCATTGACTTGAAATAAATGTTCATGAAAGAGCCTTGATAGTGCATTTATTGTCATAGAAATGTTTGGTTCATTGCATTCAATTTTCTCTTGTTTTATCTCAAATGTACTCTTATGTGTAGTGGTTTCCTTCCCTTTTTTTTATATTTAGATGTGACATTGTTGGAGGAAGATGGAATGGATGTTGTATGAGATTTGATGTTGATTTGGATGGAGTTTTGGAACTCTTCATTTGATGTTTAATGGAGGTTGTAGAAGGAAGAGAAAGAGAGGAGTAAAACTGTCCCGGAATCAGTTTCTGGACAGTTCGCTCGAGCGAACATGACACTTAACTAGAGTGAAGTGTCCAGAAAAGGGTTCGAATCATTCTAGAGGATAGTTCGCTCGAGCGGACCCTTTATCGCTAGAGCGAACCCTCCTAGAACTCGTTCCAGAGAGTGGTTAGTTCGAGCGAACAGAACTGTCGCTCGACCCAACCTGACGCAGGATGAGTTTGCTCGAGCGAACTCACCCAGACAACCATTCCAGAGAGCTCCTCGCTTGAGCGAACTCTCCGGTTCGCTCGAGCGATGTGCTCTGTCGGTCAAGGGGTATGTTTGGGACAATGTTGAATTGTTTAAACGTTTTGGGAATATTCATTGAGAACCTCTCTATGTCAGGGAGACTTACTAGGCAATGTATGAGGCCATTTGAGAAAGAGACCACTTTACAAAGATTTCATTTGAAGTTTTGAGAATCCTAAGGTTTATAAGGAGCCTAGAATGTCCCCAAACTCAAAGAGTACCAAGTTGTATTGAATCGACATACGGGACCCTGATTCACCTTAAACAAATCTTGAACCCCGATACTTGTCTTGAGATTTCGAAAGTTCATTTGTCTTTCATTATTCCCGGATTTCTTATGCATTCCCGAAATATTGAAATTGAAATTGTAGCATTTTGCTAGTCCCGATAAGCATGCCCGGATTGACATGACAGTTGTGCCTTTGAGCACCCCCGTCCCGTTTATTTATGTACTTGCACTTGATGTATTTCTTACATGTTTTGATCTTGTCATTTGACCTATGAGTCGGCACCACTAAGTTTGGATAACCCTGTTGGTCAGATCCACCGACTTGGAGATCCCCCTCTTGTCCCGCCAGCTACAGTTTGGATCCTGCTACCTGGTTATTATCGTGGTCTTGTCTCGATACTCCGGATTGCTGCCGTGGTTCCCAATGCCCGGCTCGCTACCGTTGTCATGTCCCTTATATTATATGTATATGTATATATTCCGTTGTTTCTCATCACCTCGTGTGACTGAGATCAACGCCTTGATATTGCTCTGTCACTTCGGTGATAGAGGACTTAGCTTCGTGTGGTTGCCATCTTGCTCGTTTTCCGTTTCCTTGGTTACCTTTACATGTTTTACAACGTATACTTGAATTTGAATAAATGATTTATCTCTTTCATGGAAATTATTATTTAAACAGGTTTAAATGCTTTTGAAGGTAAATTCATTTATTATTACACTGTTATGTCTCTTCACCCACTATCTACCCCGAGGCGGAGCTTGAGGATGCGGTCGGCGAACCGCAACGCCTAGTTGAGTAGCATGCTGATGATATCTTTTAGACATTTGATTGCTTTGAGAGACGTAGCATTTTGGGAACGTGTAACCATTCTTTTGAGGATTGATATTTTGCTTATATTGGCCTTTGTTGGTGTTAGACCCCGACCCAGACCAATTCGATTAGTGTGCGATTAGTATGTGTTTAGTCCTAAGTGGGTTTAGTTGTCGTTGGGTTAGAAGTATTTAGTTTTAGTCTTGGACACAGCTTTGGAAATTTTGAGAACGTTTAGTATTAGTCAGACACACTCAGGAAGCCCTGAGTGCACGTGTAAGCTTGGGAGGATCGTATCGATTTCCGTGCAATTGTGATTTTGATTTCATTCGAATGATTTTTCTATGTGTTACAACTTTCGTCTTAAGCCCATTCATGTTTGAAGCCCAAAAACCCAAGTTCTGGCCCAAGAAGGGTACAGTTGTCTTTTACACACAAATCTGGACACAATTTTCGAGATCTCAAAACCATGTCAAAATTATACTTTTTGGAAACTAGATATTTCAAGGATCATTTTATCCTTCTTCGTCAAAGTCATTCGAGGCCCGCAAGAGCATGTTTTTATTGATACAAGATTTGGCCATTTGAGCCCCACTTGCAAGTGTCTTAAGTCAACCCATCTCTTTCCCCCTTTACTCTTTTCATTCTAAAACCCAAATCCTGCAACTTTCGTAACCTAGGGCTGAAAACCTCTCTTTCCTTTCCATTTTCCTCACCTTGCATGATCTAGCTAGAGATCTCCAAATAAGATTCCAAGGCCATCACCTTCTTCCTCTCATCGCAAGCTTCCTATTGATGTCTCCTTCTTGAAAGCTAAAGTTGGGAAAGCACTCCATTTTCTTCATTCCTTCTTGTTTGAGCATTTCTAGGTAAGAGCTTCAACCCATACTTTTCATGAAATCTTTTTGGTTCTTAAAGATCTTGTTTTCCTTGTTTACAAACCCCTTTGTGAAAATGGGTTCTTTGTTTTCATTTGTGTTGAGTTTTGAATGGATTTCCTTGGGATTGTTTGTAGTGTTGGCTTAGCTTTTGAGTAAGAGTGCTTGAAGAGGATTGTTTAGCATTTGGGCAAAGGCAAGTAATCTCTATAGGCTCTTTGTTGCATGTATATTTTAGATTTCATTGCTATTTTAGAAATTGTGCATATAAACTTGTTTATAAACTTCATGATCTTGTTTTCATTTAGATTGAATGGTTGGAATTGTGAAAAATGAACCCTTGGTGAGCATGAAGGCTCAATGGATTGTATGTGGCTTAAGGATGAGAAGAAGGAGAGAAATGTATTGAAAGTTGGACAAGAGGAAGGGTTTTTCTGCACTCAGCGAGTACAGGCAGAAGCTTGTCCGCTCGAGCGATCATTGGGTCCGCTCGAGCGACCAAGCCACTGCTTGGTCCGAGCGCAGACAGAGAGCTGTCCGCTCGAGCGACCTTATGTCCGCTCGAGCGAACTGCCCACTGTTTAATCTGGAGCAAGACAGAGAGTTGTCCAACCGAGCGACCTTATTGTCCGCTCGAGCGAACAATCTCGCTCGAGCGAACAATCTCGCTCGAGCGAAGTGTCTCGCTCGAGCGAAGTGTCAATACCTTATAAGTTCCGCTCGAGCGAACCTGCCAGATTCAGGAAGAAGAATTATTTCATTTGTGTATTTTCTTGAAGGTTGGAAAACTAGACTATGTTAAGGGTTTTGACTTGACATTGTGTAAATGGAACTTCGAAATGCAACCCAACTTCGGGGACACCAATTCTTGTATATTCCAATATTTGGGGTCCCAATTACACAAAGGTCAATTAGTAGCCTTAACACACGCCTGTCAGATTTCGTATTTTGAATTTCCGTCTTGGTACGATAAGTACCATCGTGCACTCGTTTTGAATTTCAAGTATAAGCTCGTTTTGAAGATTTATTTCAAGAAAAAGGGGATCACTTCCTAAGCGTGTTTTGCATATTAATTATGCCTTTTCCTAGTCGTGTTTGTGTGTTTGATAAGTGATTTCCCCATTTTTATCTGGACATGTTTTGATAGTGTTTCGCGTGTTTTGTGCATTCATGAATTAAGTGAACACCACTGAGCTTGGACTGCCCTTTCAGTTTGATCCACTGTCTGGGGGTCCTTAAACATGTGGACTGTCTGCAGACTAGTCGTGTATTTTATTACACATCGTGCGTGTCCGGTTCCGCGGCCGGAAATCCCCGTATATGTGGGAATCGTGTCGTGATTATATTATGTATATCGTGCTTGTCGTGCGTGCTTGCTCTTTTCATTATATATATGATAGAGAAAGGATGGGCTCTTTGTGGAATGTAACTATTCATGATATAATAAGTATGCATGTTAGCTTTACTCGTAATTTGAGATGTATCTTAGTCTTGTAACTGTTTACAATCCAGCAAAATGTCTTTATATGTTCTTTAAAGGTTTACTATTTTATGTTCATACCTAAATTGATTACCTGCCAAACCGTTGTATTTGACTCTTGTTATTGGTGCCCAGGTGCAGGAGGCGTTGCGTTTGAGGAGGAGCGCCCGGAGGAGGCTTTTGAGCCAACCCCAGTTAGAGAGTGGCAGCCCGACGATGTCAATTAGACGTCAGGCGGGTTCGTGAGTTTCGCCATTTTTGTCATGGGGTTCTCTTATCATTTTGAGAATTGTATTGGCCTGTGTTGGCCTCTTATGGGATGTAACTAAAACTTAACTTACTTTCGTGTTAGTCTCATAACTTGAATTTTGATGGGAATGCCATTTCAACTTCTTCCTTTGATACTATGTCTTGTTATTAATTGTTATAGCACTTAAAGATTTATTGGTGCTTATCTTGATATGATTTGCTACACGCTTCCGCATACTTGATCATGTGAGTCAGATTCCGCGTGTCTTTGGGAATCCTCACCGCGGGAACCTGTGGGAAAACATAGACACACGTCGCGGGCCCGGGATCTGTTCCGGGGTCGCGACAGGACTGGTATCAGAGCGGGACATGTTTCAGGCACTTAAAAGAAACTAGAAAGGTCTTAGGAACGTGGCGAGGATTCGTGAGTTCGATAGATTTGTTCGTATAGGACCTTAGAAACCCTTGTACCATATTTATTGTGTTCTAACTCCTTATTTTACAGCACTATGCCTCCAAGAAAAGCTCCAAACCATCATGCTTCAGGCAGTCAGCAGAATTAGTCAGACACATCTAATACCCCAACAGCTACGCAGTTTCAGGAACTATTGCAAGCTATGATAGCACAACAAAGGCAGGCTAATGAAAACCAAGCAAGATTTCAAGAACAGTTAGCAAAGAAGGATGATGAAATGGCACAAGTACAGAGGCAACTCTTGGAAGTACTTCAGAACAAGAATGTAGCACCACCACCCGTGGGTCTGCAGATTGTTATTCAAAATAGGGATCCTGACCCTAATGCACTATTTGAGAAATTTAGGAAGAGAGCACCGAAGGAATTTTCGAGCAATGAGGACCCATTAGTGGCAGATGACTGGCTAGTTAATACCGAGAAAATCTTCGATGTCTTTATGTGTACGGGAATACAGAAGGTCAACCTCACAGCTTCACTATTCTACGGGCTTGCAGATCGGTGGTGGCAAACAGTTAAGGATCCATATGCAGTGATGGCTGACGAAGAGGCGTGGGCAGCATTCAAGACACAATTTCAAGATAAATACATTCCCTCTCATGTCAAGAGGCAGAAGGCTATCGAATTTCAGTAGCTCAAACAAGGCAACATGACGGTGCTAGACAATGTCACCAAGTTCGAAAGATTGGCTAGATATGCTAAGGAAAAAGATAACGAAGTTTTTGGAAGGATTGAATCCGATCATCATGAGAGATGTCATAGGAGTAGTTCCACCAGCTACATATGATGAGGCAGTCAAGCGGGCATATACGTTTGAAGATATTAACAACATGATTATTCAGGACATGAAGCAGCATTATCAGCAGCAGAATCAGAGCCAACAACAGAACAAGAAGCCAAGGCAGGAATAAGGTCAAGTGAGGCAGGGTTGTGGACATTGTGGCAAGAATCATGAAACACATGAATGTCGTAAGGCCACGGGTGCCTGTTTCAAATGTGGGGCTATGAACCATGCAATCAAGGATTGCCCACTACTTCAGAATCAAGGGAACAAAAACCAACAACAGAGACAAGCAGCTCCTCAGAATCAAGCACCAGTTCAGAATCAAGTTAGACCACCTTAGCAGCAGTAGCAGCAGGCTAGGCAACCAGCACAGAATCTGAATACTCGTCCTCCACAACAGAACAGACATGACCAAGGAAGGCAGAACGAAGTACCAAATAGACTACAGATGCATGAACATTTATATTATCTCAACCGTGCAGATGCTGAAGCTGCAGGAGAAGTAGTAGAAGGTAAACTTCTTGTTTGTGGGGTAGAAGCCCAGATTTTATTTGATCCTGGATCCACGCATTCCTTTTCATCCCCTAGTTTTGCTAAGTTGATTGATGCACCATGTAGTGAATTGGATTACATTCTAATAGTAACCACTCCAGTAGGGAAATAAGTTGTGTGTAGAACCCATTACCCTAGTTGTACAGTTTTGTTAGGAGATGTTAATTTACCGGTCAACCTCATAGTTTTGAACATGCATGATTTTGATGTCATCTTAGGCATGGATTGGTTAGAAGCATATCATGCCACCATGGATTGTTTTAGTAAAACCATAACATTCAGATTCCAAGGACCCCAGGCAGAATTGATATTTCAAGGCAACAGGAGAAAAAATCAGGCAGTGTTTATTTCAGTTTTGAAGGCAAGCAGATTAGTGCAGAGTGGATGTCAGGCATTTATTGCGTTTGTCACGGAGGATAAATAGTCCCAAGGGGTGGAGGATATCCCCATTGTTTGTGAATTCCCGGATGTTTTTCCAGAAGAAATCCCGGGTTTACCACCAATCAGAGAAGTTGAGTTCACAATTGATCTTCTTCCAGGGACAGCTCCGATCTTGATTGCACCATACAGGATGGCTCCAGCAAAAATGGGTGAGCTAAAGCTCCAATTGCAGGATTTGTTGAGCAAAGGTTTTATTAGGCCAAGTGTTTCACCGTGGGGAGTGTAAGACCCCGACCCGAGTGAACCCGATTAGTGCTAATTAAGCAGTGTGTTAGTTCTAAGCTTGATTAGTGATTTTGGCTAAGTTGGGTTTGGATTAGCTTTTGGGATAGTTTTGGGGGATTTTGATTGCTTTGTGATTTAGTGGGGCCCTTTGGGGGTTCCCTCTTTATGACGTTGCATGTGTTTGGGGGTTTATTGGAGATTTTGCATTCATGGTTTTAATCCCGTTTTATAGGTATTGTTAATCCCTTCAACTTTCATGTTGATCCCGTCCCCATTCGAGATCCCGAAACCCGATTTCATAGCCTTGAGGGCAAAACAGACATTGTGCACTAAATCTGTACCCAAAACTTGATATTCCCGAAACCCGTGAAATATATACTTTTTGGAAACTAGATATTTCGACGATCATTTCTTCCTTCTTCGTCGAATCCATCCGAGGTCCCGAAAGCCATGATTTCAGCCCAATTGGATTGTTAGTGGTGGAGCCCACTCCCCACTTGTTTATAAGGAAACCTTTCCCTTCCATTTCCTTTTTCCAGCACAAGCATAAGCTAGGGTTTTCCTTTTTCCTCTTCTTCTTATTGCTCTTGCTTTCCATCACCCAATCCACCACCAACCTTGCACAACTTGAGAAGTGGAGATCATCACCTTCTTCCTCATCACCCTAGCTCTCTATTGACACCATTGCTAGAGAAAACAATCCATTACAAGAATTCTTTTGAGCTCACCTTGTCCATTTGAGGACCTTGCAAGTAAGTAATCATTCACTCCTTCTAGATTTGTGTTCCTCTAGCCCTAGAGAAGCTTCACCTTCATTGTTGTAAGGTTTCCTTTGCTATTTCAATGTTTTGACTCTTCTAGGGTTTTATTTTGGGATTTTCCTTGTAGCTTGGACCTTTGATTTGAAGGACTTGTTAGAGCTTGATTTGCTTGTTTAGAAGACCCAAGGCAAGTGGATGCATGATTGATTTTCCTAAGCTTTCATTGACTTTGGATATTTTCCATTAATGCATATTTATTGCTTTGTTTTGAAATAAATGTTCATGGTAGTATTAATGGTGCATTTATGGTCATAGTGATATGTTAGTTCATAGCATTTAATCTCCTCTTGTTTGATCACAAATGTACTCTTATGTGAAATGGTTTCCTTCTTTATTCCCTTGTATTGAATGTGATATGGATGGAGGAGAAGGGGATGGATGTGGTGAAGGATTTGATGTAGTTTGAATGAAGTATTAGACTCCTCATTTGATGTATGAAAGTGGCTAAAAAGGGGTGGTAGAAGGAAGAGATAGAGAGGAGCTGAACTGGCCCGGAATCAGTTTCTGGACAGTTCGCTCGAGCGACCATGACACTTCGCTCGAGCGACCTGTCCAGGAAAGGGTTCGGAGCTTTCTAGTAGCTTGGTCGCTCGAGCGCACCCTTTTTCGCTCGAGCGGACATCCCAGAACTCATTCCAGAGAGTTGTTCGTTCGAACGCATTTAAATATTCGCTCGACCCAATGAGTTCTCTCAAGCGACCTCAACTTTGCTAGAGCGAACCCACCCAGACAACCATTCCAGAGAGCGACTTGCTTGAGCGAACTCTCCAGTCCGCTCGAGCGATGGGCCTGTTGGGCAAGGCTATGTTTGGGACGATGTTTAACTATTTCAACATTTTGGGACTATTCTTTGGGAACCCCTCTATGTCAAGAGGATTTGTTAAGCATTGTATGAGGCCATTTGAGGAAGAAACCATATCACAAAGATTTCAGTTGAAGTTTTAAAAATTCAAAGTGTATAAGGAACCTGGAATGTCCCAGAAATCAAAGAGTACCAAATGGTTATTAGAATGACATACGGGATGGGATCCCTATTCACTTTAAACGAATTTTGAACACGATAATTTACCGAAATTCCAATTGGTTTATTGTACCCTACTGAGCTCGAGTTTTATACTACATGTCTTGTTTTCCCGAAAGCATAGAATTATTCTTGAAATAGCTACTTGTCTTGAAGTGCATTGCACCACATGAAATGATAGTGTGCCCTTGAGCACCCCCGTCTTGCCCGTGTATCTATTGTACTTGATTTAATTGCATATGTCTCGATTGTATTTGACCTATGAGTCGGCACCACTAAGCTTGGATAATCATGTTGGTCTGATCTACCGACTTGGAGATCCCCCTCTTGTCCCTCCAGCTGCAGTTTGGATCCCGCTACCTGGTTATTACTGTGGTCTTGTCCCGATGCCGCAGATTGCTACTGTGGTCCCCGATGCCCGGCTCGCTACCGTGGTCATGTATTGTATATGTATATGTATATGTATATGTATTTATATGAGATCCACTGTTTCTCCTCACCTCGAGTGACTGAGATCAGTGCCTAGTTCTTGCTCTATCACTTTAGTGATAGAGGACTTAGCTTCGTGTGGTTGCCATCTTGATTGTTTCCCGTTCCCTTGGTTACCCTTACATGTTTTATGATGCATACTCGAATTTGAATAAATGTTTTACCTTGTTTAGAGAAATTGTCATTTAAACAGGTTCCAATGTTTTTGGAGGTAAATGCATGTATTTTCCATATTGTCATTGTATTTTTATCCAATTGCCAAACCGTCGTGTTTGACCTTCTCTTTGGTACTCAGGTCCCGTCGTCGGTTATCCCGAGGAGGAGCATGAGGAGGCGGTCGGAGAACCGCAAAAGTTAGTTGAGTGGCGTGCTAATGACGTCATGTAGACGTTTGGTTGCCATGAGAGACTTAACATTTTGGGGAAACTGTCTAACCATTCTTTGGATTGGTATTTTGGTTATATTGGCCTGGTGGGCCTCTATTTTTGGGAAATGTAATTAAATGATATTTGTATAAACTTTAACTTACTTTGGGTAACATGCTATAGATCATTGCTCATTCTGATACAGTATCTTTATACTTGTGATATTGTTTTTAGGACCAAGGATGGTTGACTATTTGATTTGCTACACGCTTCCGCACTTAAAAGAAATATTCATTTATGGTTGTGAGATCCTCACCGCGGACACCTGTGGGAAATTAAATAAATGTATGGTATTATTAAACTGTTGATGTAGATTGTTATCATTATGTCATTATCATCACCATCACCAGTCCCGATCCCGGATCCCCGGTCCGGGGTCGCGACAGGGAGCACCGGTGTTGTTTGTGAAAAAGAAGGATGAGAGTTTGAGAATGTGCATTGACTACAGGAAGTTGAACCATGTGACCGTGAAGAACAAGTATCCATTGCCAAGGATAAACGAATTATTTGATCAATTGCAGGGAGCAGCCTATTTTTCCAAGATAGACTTGAGGTCAGGGTACCATCAGTTGAGAGTTAGAGACTCAGATGTTAAGAAGACAGCCTTTAGAACAAGATATGGGCACTATGAGTTCTTAGTGATGCCCTTTGGTTTGACAAATGCACCCGCAATCTTTATGGCTCTTATGAACAAAGTCTTTGCACCCCATTTGGATCACTCTACAGTAGTATTCATTGATGATGTCCTTGTGTATTCCAAGAGTAAGAAGGAGCATGAAGAACATTTGAGGACAGCGTTGCAGCTCTTGAGGGACAATCAACTTTATGCAAAACTCAGTAAGTGCGAATTCTGGTTAGAGCAAGTTGCTTTTCTAGGCCACATCATCTCTAAAGAAGGTTTAGCAGTTGATCCAGCCAAGATAAAGGCAGTTGTTAATTGGGTAAGGCCAAACAGTGTGACAGAAATCAGAAGCTTTTTGGGGTTAGCAGGCTATTACAGAAGATTTGTCCAAGGTTTTTCGTCCATTGTAGCACCGTTGACAAAATTGACTAGGAAGAATGTCCCATTTGTGTGGACCAATCAGTGTGAAACAAGTTTTCAAGAGTTTAAAGGAAGGTTAACCACAGCCCCAATCCTTACATTACCCTCGAGCAACGGCGGATTTATTGTTTATACAGATACTTCGAATGTGGGACTAGGTTGTGTATTGATGCAAGATGGCAAGGTGATTGCTTATGGCTCGAGACAGTTGAAGGACTATGAGAAGAATTATGCGACTCATGACTTGGAATTGGCAGCAGTTGTTTTTGCTTTGAAGATGTGGAGATACTATCTCTACGGAGAGAAATTTGAGGTCCACTCAGATCACCGAAGTTTACAGTATTTGTTCTCGTAGAAGGATTTGAATATGAGGCAGAGACGGTGGATGGAGTATATCAAAGATTATGACTTTCCAATCAAGTATCATCCAGGCAAAGTGAATGTTGTAGCTGATGCATTGAGCAGAAAATTAGTGGTTATGGCCAGTTTGAGAGGAATGGGTGAGCAGTTTGAAGAGTTGGGTGTAGAAGTGCAAACCCTGAAATTGGGTGCGATGTTAGCAAATATGAGAGTATCAGAACCTACCTTCATTCAGAAGATCAAGAAAAATCAGTTGCACGACCCAGACTTGGCTAAGATAGTAGAAGTTATTACAGAACGTCCAGATTTTAAGATGGTGAATGGGATATTGTACTTTCGTGACCGGTTGTGTGTGCCAAATGTGGATGATTTGAAGAGTGAAATAATGAATGAAGCTCACAGCACGAGATATTCTATGCATCCGGGTAGCACGAAGATGTACCACAATATGAAGAATAGATTTTGGTGGAACAACATGAAGAGAGTGATAGCAGCTTTTGTGTCTCGTTGTCTAACTTGTCAGTTGATTAAGGCAGAGCATCAAAAGCCTCTAGGTTTGTTACAGCGTTTGGAGATTCCGGAGTGGAAATGGGAGTACATCACCATGGATTTCGTTTCCGGTTTGACGAATACCAAGAAGGGAAATAATGCAATTTGGATTATTGTAGATCGTCTGACAAAGTCTGCTCACTTCATTCCGATGAAGACAGGGAACTTGATGCATATGGCACCACTTGAGAAGTTATTTGTTGATGAGATTGTTAGTAAACATGGCTAGCCCGTCTCCATTACTTCAGACATGGACAGTAGGTTTGTTTCAAAAATTTGAAAAACTCTTCATGAGTCTATGGGTACCAAACTTCAGTTCATCACAACTTATCATCCTCAGACAGATGGTCAGTCAGAAAGGACGATACAGACTCTTGAAGACATGTTGCGTGCTTGTGTATTGGATTTCAAGGTTCAGTGGGATAAGTGTTTACCACTTTGTGAATTTGCGTATAACAATAGTTACCACTCTAGCATCGGCATGGCACCTTTTGAGGCACTTTATGGTAGGAGATGTAGAACTCCGGTTTGCTGGGAAGAAGTCGGTGAGCGTAGTTTTCATGGACCGATGATAGTTGGAGAGACAAGTGACAAGGTCAAGCTGATTCAGGAACGTTTGAAGATCGCCCAAAGTAGGCAGAAGAGTTATGCAGATACTCGCCGAAGAGAATTGCAGTTTCAGGTGGGTGACAAGGTGTTCTTGAAGATCTCACCAGTTAGAGGGACTTTGAGATTCGGACAGAAGGGAAAATTGTCTAGAAGGTTTATTGGTCCGTATGAGATTTTGAGCAAGATTGGAGATGTTGCTTATAGGCTTGCGTTACCGCCGGAACTCTCCGAGGTACACAATGTATCTCATGTTTCTATGCTCAAGAAATATGTTTCTAGTCCTTCACATATACTACAACACGAACCTTTGGAGATTCGGGAAGATGCCTCGTATGTGGAAAGACCGATCAAGATAATTGATACCAAAGAGCAGGAATTGAGAAACCGGACTATTCATTGGGTCAAGGTACTTTGGGAAAATCACGAGCCAGAAGAAGCAACCTGGGAATTGAGAGAGCAAGTGCAGAGGAAGTATCCACAACTTTTACCAGAGGTAATTGTTTGATTTATTTGGTGGACCAAATATCCTAAGGGGTGGAGGATGTTAGACCCCGACCCAGACCAATTCGATTAGTGTGCGATTAGTATGCGTTTAGTCCTAAGTGGGTTTAGTTGTCGTTGGGTTAGAAGTAATTAGTTTTAGTCTTGGACACAGCTTTGGAAATTTTGAGAACGTTTAGTATTAGTCAGACACACTCAAGAAGGCCTGAGTGCACATGTAAGCTTGGGAGGATCGTATCGGTTTCCATGTAATTGTTATTTTGATTTCATTTGAATGATTTTTCTATGTGTTACAACTTTCGTCTTAAGCCCATTCATGTTTGAAGCCCAAAAATCCAAGTTCTGGCCCAAGAAGGGTAAAGTTATCTTTTACACACAAATCTGGACACAATTTTTGAGTTCTCAAAACCATGTCAAAATTATACTTTTTGGAAACTAGATATTTCAAGGATCGTTTTATCCTTCTTCGTCAAAGTCATTCGAGGCCCGCAAGAGCATGTTTTTATTGATATAAGATTTGGCCATTTGGGCCCCACTTGCAAGTGTCTTAAGTCAACCCATCTCTTTCCCCCTTTACTCTTTTCATTCTAAAACCAAAATCCTGCAACTTTCTTAACCTAGGGCTGAAAACCTCTCTTTCCTTTCCATTTTCCTCACCTTGCATGATCTAGCTAGAGATCTCCAAATAAAATTCCAAGGCCATCACCTTCTTCCTCTCATCTCAAGCTTCCTATTGATGTCTCCTTCTTGAAAGCTAAAGTTGGGAAAGCACTCCATTTTCTTCATTCCTTCTTGTTTGAGCATTTCTAGGTAAGAGCTTCAACCCATACTTTTCATGAAATCTTTTTGGTTCTTAAAGATCTTGTTTTCCATGTTTACAAACCCCTTTGTGAAAATGGGTTCTTTGTTTTCATTTGTGTTGAGTTTTGAATGGATTTCCTTGGGATTATTTGTAGTGTTGGCTTAGCTTTTGAGTAAGAGTGCTTGAAGAGGATTGTTTAGCATTTGGGCAAAGGCAAGTAATCTCTATAGGCTCTTTGTTGCATGTGTATTTTAGATTTCATTGCTATTTTAGAAATTGTGCATATAAACTTGTTTATAAACTTCATGATCCTGTTTTCATTTAGATTGAATGGTTGAAATTGTGAAAAATGAACCCTTGGTGAGCATGAAGGCTCAAGGGATTGTATGTGGCTTAAGGATGAGAAGAAGGAGAGAAATGTATTGAAAGTTGGACAAGAGGAAGGGTTTTTCTGCACTCAGCGAGCACAGGCAGAAGCTTGTCCGCTCGAGCGATCATTGGATCCGCTCGAGCGACCAAGCCACTGCTTGGTCCGAGCACAGACAGAGAGTTGTCCGCTCGAGCGACCTTATGTCTGCTCGAGCGAACTGCCCACTGTTTGATCTGGAGCAAGACAGAGAGTTGTCCGCCCGAGAGACCTTATTGTCCGCTCGAGCGAACTGTCTCGCTCGAACGAAGTGTCAATACCTTACAAGTTCCTCTCGAGCGAACCTGCCAGATTCAGGAAGAAGAATTATTTCATTTGTGTATTTTCTTGAAGGTTGGAAAACTAGACTATGTTAAGGGTTTTGACTTGACATTGTGTAAATGGAACTTCGAAATGCAACCCAACTTCGGGGACACCAATTCTTGTATATTCCAATATTTGGGGTCCCAATTACACAAAGGTCAATTGGTAGCCTTAACACACGCCTGTCAGATTTCGTATTTTGAATTTCCGTCTTGGTACGATAAGTACCATCGTGCACTCGTTTTGAATTTCAAGTATAAGCTCGTTTTGAAGATTTATTTCAAGAAAAAGGGGATCACTTCCTAAGCGTGTTTTGCATATTAATTATGCCTTTTGCTAGTCGTGTTTGTGTGTTTGATAAGTGATTTCCCCCTTTTTATCTTGACATGTTTTGATAGTGTTTCGCGTGTTTTGTGCATTCATGAATTAAGTGAACACCACTGAGCTTGGACTGCCCTTTCAGTTTGATCCACTGTCTGGGGGTCCTTAAACATGTGGACTGTCTGCAGACTAGTCGTGTATTTTATTACACATCGTGCGTGTCCGGTTCCGCGGCCGGAAATCCCCGTATATGTGGGAATCGTGTTGTGATTATATTATGTATATCGTGCTTGTCGTGCGTGCTTGCTCTTTTCATTATATAGATGATAGAGAAAGGATGGGCTCTTTGTCGAATGTAACTATTCATGATATTATAAGTATGCATGTTAGCTTTACTCGTAATTTGAAATGTATCTTAGTCTTGTAACTGTTTACAATCCAGCAAAATGTCTTTATTTGTCCTTTAAAGGTTTACTATTTTATGTTCATACCTAAATTGATTACCTGCCAAACCGTTGTATTTGACTCTTGTTATAGGTGCCTAGGTGCAGGAGGTGTTGCCTTTGAGGAGGAGCGCCCAGAGGAGGCTTTTGAGCCAACCCCAGTTAGAGAGTGGTAGCTCGACGATGTCAATTAGACGTCGGGCGGGTTCGTGAGTTTCGCCATTTTTGTCATGGGGTTCTCTTATCATTTTGAGAATTGTATTGGCCTCTTATGGGATGTAACTAAAACTTAACTTACTTTCGTGTTAGTCTCATAACTTGAATCTTGATGGGAATGCCATTTCAACTTCTTCCTTTGATACTATGTCTTGTTATTAATTGTTATAGCACTTAAAGATTTATTGGTGCTTATCTTGATATGATTTGCTACACGCTTCCGCATACTTGATCATGTGAGTCAGATTCCGCGTGTCTTTGGGAATCCTCATCGCGGGAACCTGTGGGAAAACATAGACACACGTCGCGGGCCCAGGATCCGTTCCGGGGTCGCGACAGTTGGCCTCTATTTTTGGGAATGTAAGTAAATGATCTTTTGTATAAACTTTAACTTTTCTTTTGGGAAAGCACTAATGATCATTGCTCATTCTGATACTTGGTTTATATATATGATTTTATCTTGTGACTAGAATTGAAATTATCAATTTGATTTGCTACACGCTTCCTCACTTAACAAAAATATTTATGTTGTTGTGATATCCTCACCGCGGACACCCGTGGGAAAATAAATAAATTTACACACACATCACCAATAAGTCCCAATCCCGGATTAGGACCTCGGTGGGCCCGGTCCGTGGTTGCGACACAAAGATTCTCTTGTGCTTTAGCTGTTGATTCTTCATGGTTGCATGCCTTCTTTTGTTTTACTGATTCCTGCTGTTGTGGTTTGTGATTAAACAGATTGAAGAGCTTGCTTCGATGATACAAAAGGTCAGCACTTAAAAATTGAAATGATGAACGTCAACAATTTCTTTCTTTTCTTTTTCTAATGCATACTATCATTACATGCACTTCTAAAGCTCCATCTTTTTTATGACATTCAACTTTCCTATGGATTTTGTTTAATCTTGTAGTAAGCATCTGACAATGTTTGGATCTTGTAAATCTACTTCCACCGGAGGCGACATATGGAAGCAGATCAAGCGGTCCTTATCGGGTGTATTTTGTATGAGTGAGAAATTCATTTATGTTTGAAGCCAATCTACTTGTAAAGGCAGTATGACCTTCGTGTGCTAGAATAATTATTGGGTTCCAAAATTCTATAGTTTTGTAAGCACATTATCTAACATTTTGAAATGAAATAAAGGCCATTTGAGTTTACCCTCTTCAACTCCATGTTTCCAACCCATTTGTCACGTAGAAAAGCCTGTTCTGTTTTTGTTCATTTTTTCAATGCCTTGTACTGAAATTGATGTCTGTGGAGCAATTGTGTTGCAAAGATGTTCTAGATGAGTACAAGAATCGTTCCAAACTTTGTGCCACTAGACAAAAGGGTCAAAAGAAAAAAAAAAAAAACAAAAGAGATCATTGGAATTCAAGAACGTTACAATTCCTTTATATGACATTTCATAACCTCACCGTCATATGACTACGAATAACAACTATGAACAAAAAGAACCATTCAAAGGTGATGTCAACCGATTTTACAAAAAGACATGTTGTAACTAACTCCAGCTTCGGTGTTATTCTGACAGATTCCTTTCCACTTTGAAGGAATTAGATCCATGCCTTCATCCCTGAAGCTCTCAGACTTTGGCCTCCCATAAAAAAAAGAGGTCAAATATGATAGGAATTGAAAATGAAATAATAGTAAATTGTGTTTAATGCGAAAAAAGAAAGGCAAAGGGTCAATGGTACTTGTCATCTTCTTTTGTTAGCACCAATCAATCAAGTACCCCACACATAAATTTAGGCTTTTAGATTAGTAAAAAAGGTGGAGCATTACGGTACAAAATTAGAAAGACATGATGGGTGCAACAAACATAAAAACATTTTACCAGAGCACCATTAACGATTAACCCAATCAATTCCTAGATCCCATAAGGTTAAGAATAGCAACAAACATAAGAAAAAACATTTTATAATTGCACCTGGGATAATCTATAGATGTTTTTTAGGGGGGGAAATCTTTAAGAACTTAAATTCCTACTCATACAAACTTGAATTTTGTGCCGGACATTGTTTTTTAATAATGATATCGTTACCACCATTTATAGTTTCTTCATCCATTTTTTGTATCCAACAAGAAAATAATGTTGAATTTATATTGAGATGCATAAACAATAAGAAAGACTAACGATTTCACTCAAAATCTAGTTTTCAAAATTTTCAAATAACGAAGGTTCGAACCCAGCCAATGTGGGTTTGAACCTTCAATAACCAGCTATTTCGAGCCATTTTCCAGAGATCCAGAAGGTTCGAATCCTGCCAATGAGGGTTCGAACCTTCATTGACCAGCTATTTCGAGCCATTTTCCAGAGAGACTGAAGGTTCAAACCCTGCCAATGAGAGTTCAAACCTTCAGTAATCAGCTATTTCGAGCCATTTTCCAGAGATCCAGAAGGTTCGAACCCAGCCAGTGAGGGTTCGAACCTTCACTGACCAGCTCTTTCGAGCCATTTTCCAGAGAGACTGAAGGTTTGAACCCTGCCAATAAGAGTTCGACCGTTCAGTAACCAGCTATTTCGAGCCATTTTCCAGAGATCCAGAAGGTTCGAACCCTGCCAATGAGGGTTCGAACCTTCACTGACTATCTCTTTCGAGCCATTTTCCAGAGAGACTGAAGGTTCAAACCCTGCCAATGAGAGTTTGAACCCTCAGTAACCAGCTATTTTGAGCCATTTTCCAGAGATCCAGAAGGTTCGAACCCTGCCAATGAGGGTTTGAACCTTCACTGACCAGCTCTTTCGAGCCATTTTCCAGAGAGACTGAAGGTTCAAACCCTGCCAATGAGAGTTCGAACCTTCAGTAACCAACTATTTCTTGTTTTACATGAATATACTGACATATCAATATGAACAACATTCATGAGTCTTTGCCATTGTTTAAAGATTACATTTTAAAATCGAGGCCATCAACTTGGTGGATAACAAATTTGAGACTGAAAACTCTAAAGGACGGTAACGATTTTGTTGTTGGAATATTTGCAATTTGGTCTTCTTGGTAACCTCCGTGCGCCTTTTTCATTGTTTATGCATCTCAATATATAGTCAGGGCCAATGTGGTTGCTGGAGAGGGAAAAGAGAAGGAAAAAACTCTAAAGGATTGTAATGAGATTGTTATAAAAAACGTTTAGAAATCACTAATCTGGGTGAAATTAGTGAGCCTTTTTCATTGTTTATGTATCTCAATATATAGTCCGGGCCAATCTTGTTGAAAACTCTAAAGGATCGTAACGATATCGTTATCAAAACTTTAGAAACCACTAATCTGGGTGAAATTTGTGAGCCTTTTTCATTGTTTATGCATCTCAATTTTTAGTCAGGGGCAATCTCGTTGCTGGATAACAAAAATGAAAGAAAGTGCTCCAAAATCGTAATTGTTGATTACTAATGTAAAGCAATAAAAATTCAACAGTTGTGGCCTTCCAAACTTGTAACTTGATTGCTACATAGACCACTTTATCCAGAACGATGCGAGTGCAACAACGATACAATGACGATACAATGAATGGTTAACGCAATAACAAATTTAGAGCACAACTGTCATGTCCATGTCTTTAGGGGAAATATAAACAATGAAGGACTTTATAGTAGCAGCATCAGCAACTATGGTACAACCGGTGGCAATAACCCTCCCACCAGCCAAATATGCACAAACAAGAATGGACATTGGCTTCTTGTCTATGACCGCAGCCCAATTCCATAACCTTTTTCAGGACAGTCTATACCATGCCTGCAGACAGCCTCCCTCTTTCTGAAGAATACCCTCTACGATAGTCTTCCACTTATCAAAATCAGAAGGAAGTGGCTGTATTCCTTGCAAATAAGCTTCAGGTACAAACTCACATGGGCGCTTTGTTGGGATTGGTGTATGCCCTAAAGCCCACTTACTGCACTCACATCTCTGTTACTGGATATTTATTGGTTATTTAATAGAATGACATCTTTCTCTTATTACTTGTGTATATGTATGGTTGTGTAAGACCCATTGTTTTCCAGTAAATGACTTGGGTGTGTAGTGACTGCACACAGAAAGGTCTAAGTCATGGACACTGGAAATGACTAATTTGTTCATAACTGAAAGGTGGAGTTGGGCACTTCATCTTGGTATAAGTTATAGTGAGAAACTCTCCTGTGTTCAAGGTGACTTACCTTAGTCACGGGAGGTCTTTCCCGGATATATCTCATTAGTGCATGTGTCATGCATTGAACAGGACCATTAAAGGTGTGATCTCTAAAATAGTACTATCACTGAGAGAGATCAAGTCACCTTATGCTACTGAGTGACCAGTGCTCTTAATCTTGAGCATATGTGGATGAACTGACGAAGTCGAGTTCTTGTACTTTAATTCACTATGGGTGAGATCCTGTTCATGGGTCAATAGCTCTGTGTTTTGGGTGCTCGGGCTTGATTAGTTGGGACGTGCAAATGCAATATAGAATCTATGCCATCGTGAGATGGAATGATCGTCCCCTTAGAATTATCCGATTAATCATCAGAATCTAAGATCTTAGTATATGGATGTTCCATATGGATATTGAACTTGTGGGTCGCTCCCTGGATCAAGAGAATGATATCTGGATGATGATTAAGTCAAGGGTATGAAGTTCTAAGGATAAGATGTAATCAAGAAGGTAGATAGTACATCAGTTAACCTACTTGATTATGGATGTTACATAGAGGGGCATTGTGGTCATTGTACTTGGTAGGTCAAATACAATCGTCAGTTTATGATGAGATTAATTTGCAATTTAATATTTGTCCCTGGAGTGCAACCATAACTCTCTAGTGGAATGAGTTAAGGTTAAAATGATCCTAGTGTTGCTATGGGGTTAGGATGGACATTTTGGTCATTTTGGAAGCCAAGGGCAAATATGTCTTTTGGTCCCTTCTCTAGCCACTTTCCTAGATTGGCAAGGTTTCCTAAATTGTTTAATTGTGTGGAGAAATAATTTTTGAGTGTAAATTCAAATAGGCCCATGATGGCATACATGAATTACAACTCTAGATAAATTATTTGGTGCATGAGCCATAGTTTGTTTGGGCTAACCAATGTGGTCCCTAGTATGTGGGTCCCAAGTTTGTGTAGGTCCTATTACTTGGAAGGATTTCTCTTTGTGCAAGAATTCCTATATTTTATAGAGTTCCTAATTCTACTTGGACTCTAAATAAAGAAGGAGGTGTTGGACGTCCACATGGTAGTTGGTTTGTTTTTGGAAAGCTCCTCTTAGTTTCCAAGTTCTATAAGGAAACATCTTCAATAGGAATTCCTCCATAAATATATGGTTCTCCCCTCCCTTGGGCGTGCAACACATAGAAAGAAAGAAGGAGAGAAATCCTCCCTTGGGCGTGCAAGGGTTTGGAAACATTGAGAGGAGCCTCCCATAGAAAACGTCCAGCCCACTTTGGACGTCCTTTGCACAAGAAAAGGATCCTGGCTGATTGCATCTTCTATTCTTGAAGAAAGACCACATCAGATCTGATCTTTTCATATAAGATCAAGGAAAAACAAGAAGAGAGAAACCTAGTAAGTTCCCACCAACACTAGCCAATCAGATTTGGAGAAAGAGGAATAGAGGAGAAGACTAGAAGAGAAACCTGCTGCAGAAATTCCAGCAAGGTGTGCTGGAAGTTGCAGCCTACAGATCTGGTCTTAAAGTTCAGAAATCAGAGGTTTTTCAAGCCAAGTACATCAGGTATGTCTTCTCCATTGTATCTTCTTTGAATACACACAAGTTGATCATGATTTCATGGTGGTTTTGTGTGATTTACATGGCTGGTTTCAGCAGTCCAGATCATACCAGATTCAATTTTGAAAATTCCAGCCATAGATCTCTTAGTTTCATCAAGAGTTCAGATCTGAATCACACTTTCTTTCACGCTTCTTGTCATCTATTTTCCTGAAGTTCATTTCACCTATAAGAGCAATGTATGAAGTAGTAATACATATAGCTCGTAACTCAATGCACATCTTCCTTATAAGAGTAACATGTAAAGGAATACTCAGTGAGTCAATGAACAAGAAACTAATCTCCCTTAAAAGAGAAACAAAACAAAGTAATATAACAAACCTAGGCAACATGAACTTACCAGTAGATGCAGAGATGCTGAAAGTAGCTGGCTTGCCTTTCACCACTGGATTTGGAGATATCTTGACTCCCTTGACCTCAGCGTAATAGTAACCTCCCCTCTCTGCAATCATCATTAAATCAGAGAACACAATCATTGAACCCACTAATTGTTAACTAGTCATCGAAATGGATCAAAACTAGACCTTGCATTGAAGCATTTTTTTCAATATTCATACCTATGCGATGCGATAATGAAATACTTCAGACAAGCATTTTCTCAAAGATGAAAAAGGTTATACATACATGATCTAAGAAGTACTAGTTTACAGGTGATATACTTTGTACATATGCACAGATGAATTCAGTTCCAACATTGTCTTATATTTTAATAATATATTAACATGCAAATTTCTTAAGAGAGAGAGAGAGAGATGTTGAGTAAACTTTACCTGCCAAGTTTAAATCTTGAAAATGAAGTTGTGCTCAATAAACATAAATAAAATTGCCCCTGATAAAAATAGTATCAACAAAAATATGATTAAGAATGCTCCCAACAAACATAAATAATTAAAATTAAATTAGGTGCATGTCTTTTTGAAAACGATAGAGTTATCAATAAAAGTATACCCGAGTAAATGGAACAACAGAGTAAAGGTCAATTACCTTATGATCCATAAAACTATGCATTGAAAGCATAAGAGTAGATAGACATAAAAAGGGAGCTGGCCTAAAGCTACACAAGGTTTAGATACACTAACTCTTTAGGACCCAAATCGAGCAACTCAGCAACTGACTCTAACCATTTTCCAAGCAACAAGCATGAAGTACTTGCAGGGTGAATGAATAAGAAAAAGGAATAAAAGTATTAGGAATCTCATGACAAAATAATGACAACTTATCCTATAATCAAGTGTAGGAAAGCAATTACAGTTACTTTCCACTTGCATTTTGCATATCTTGGATCTAAAAAGACAAAACAAGTGCCAGTTTATTGAGCAATGGGTATGTTCAGCCGGTATCGGTATTGACATCAGTTTGGCCCTTTTGATAAGTTCAATCATATGATCCTCCACACAAGGATATGCTCAGATTGCTTGGACATGTGAAGATGGGAACCTATGAATCATGTACAGGTAAATATCTTGTGGGCCCCATTGCAAATGGACTGTGGCCCATGAACTCTCCCTGATTAGATAATCTTTCATCTGTAACATATTCAAAATGTGGCCAAATGATGGATAGATGTGCCTGATCACATGTCAAATCAGTCTAGATCCTTTGTGGCTGTGAGAGAGCCCATGTGTTCAAAATCTTGGACCCCATGTATTTATGCTTGGCTACTCCACTCAAATATATTTTGGGCCTACTGTCAGAATTGATTCAACTGTCAAAACAAGTGATTAGCTTTGGTTTTATATAATCACACTCCTGTTCAGATTTGTTTGACAGTCAATTGAGGATCCCACAATTTCAATGGGTGGACAATCACCATTGTTGTCATATTGTGGTGGTCATCAAAGAGTTCCACCATTGAAAACTTAGCAATTTTTGACAAGTTCTTATAGCCCGACTCCCAATCTGATGCCAACCCTCCCTGACATCACATAACCAAACACATCACATGGCAGAGGAATACCTTAGAAAAATCATGACAGAACTAACAATCTGATGGCTTAACAATGCACATTTTAGCCATCGACTGACTCAAAATGGAGAAATTCTAACAATTGTATGTTAGCCAATTTTCTGATGTGATTCTTCAAACATGCCCTGGGCTTTCAGATGGACAATCCAGAAAACCAAAAGGTGAAGCCACTATACTTTTCTATGCCAAACTAAAAACAACTGCCTTTTATTGTTGGGATTGGTGTATGCCCTAAAGCCCACTGACTACACTTACATCTCTGTTACTGGATATTTATTGGTTATTTAATAGAATGACATCTTTCTCTTATTACTTGTGTATATGTATGGTTGTGTAAGGCCCATTGTTTTTTAGTAATGACTTGGGTGTGTAGTGGCTACACACAGTAAGGTCTGAGTCATGGACACTTGAAACAATAAACTTGTTCATAACTAAGATATGGAGTTGGGCACTTCATCTTGGTATAAGTTATAATGAGATACTCTCCTGTATTCAGGGTGACTTACCTAAGTCACGGGAGGCTTTTCCGGATTTATCTCATTAGTGCATGTGTCATGCATTGAACAAGACCACTTGTAGGTGTGATCTCTAAAATAGTACTATCACAGAGAGAGATCAATTCACCTCTTGCTACTGAGTGACCAGTGCTCTTAATCTTGAGCATTTGTGGATGAACTGGCGAAGTCGAGTTCTTGTACTTTAATTCACTATGGATGAGATCCTGTTCATGGGTCAACAGCTCTGTGTTTTGGGTACTCGGGCTTGATTAGTTAGGTCGTGCAAATGCAATATGGAATCTATGCCATCGTGTGATGGAATGATCGTCCCCTTGGAATTATCCAATTAATCATCAGAATCTAAGATCTTAGTATATGGAAGTTCCATATGGATATTGAACTTGAGGGTCGCTCCCTGGATCAAGAGAATGATATCCTGATGATGATTAAGTCAAGGGTATGAAGTTCTAAGGATGAGATGTAATCAAGAAGGTAGATAGTGCATCGGTTAACCTACTTGATTATGAATGTTACATAGAGGGGCATTGTGGTCATTGTACTTGGTAGGTCAAAGACAATCGTCAGTTTATGATGAGCTTAATTTGCAATTTAATATTTGTCCCTGGAGTGCAACCATAACTCTTTAGTGGAATGAGTTAGGGTTAAATGATCTTAATGTTGCTATGGGGTTAGCATGGACATTTTGGTCATTTTGGGAGCCAAGGGCAAATATGTCTTTTGGTCCCTCTTCTAGCCATCTTCCTATATTGGCATGGTTTCCTAATTTAATTAAATGATATGTGGTTGAATTAATTTTGTGGAAGAATAATTTTGAGTTTAAATTCAAATAGGCTTTTGATGGCATACATGAATTTAACTCTAGCTAAATTATTAACTAGTGGGCCATGGTGTGTTTATCTATCTTGTGGGCCAGCCATAAGGGGAGCCACTTGTGTGAGGTTTCCAAGTTTGACTAGGTATCTGTTAGACCCCAACCCAGACCAAGTCGATTAGTGTGCGATTAGTGTGTGTTTAGTCCTAAGTGAGTTTAGTGGTTGTTGGGTTAGAAATGATTAGTTTAGTCTTGGACATAGCTCTAGGAATTTTGAGAACGTTTAGTATTAATTAGACACACTCAGGAAGGCCTGAGTGCACGTGTAAGCTTGGGAAGATCGCATCGATTTCCGTGTGAGTGTGATTTTGATTTAATTTGAATGATGTTTCGACATGTTGCAACTTTCGTTTTAAGCAAACCCATGTTTTGGCCCAAAGAGGGTAAAATTGTCTTTCTTGCACAAATCTGGACACAATTTTCGAGATCTCAAAACCATGTCAAAAATATACTTTTTGGAAAGTAGATATTTCGACGATCGTTTTATCCTTCTTCGTCGAAGTCATCCGAGGCCACCAGACCATGTTTTTAGTCATTTCAAGTTCAAGCCCATGGGGCCCATGAGTCATCACTTAATCCCCCTTTCCCTCTTCTTCCACTCACTTTACCAAAATCCTGCAACTTCTTGACCTAGGGCAAGGAAGAGTTTCTTTTTCTCTCCATCTTCCCCATCTTGTTTGATCTAGCTAGAGGGCTCCAAAGAAGATTTCAAGACTACCAAATTCTTCCTCTTGCCCTAAGCTTTCTATTGATACAATTTTCTTAAGGTCTCAAGTTGGGAAAGCACTCCATTCTCTTCCATCTCTCTTGTTTGACTTCCTCTAGGTAAGAGCTTCAAGCCATGTTTTCCATAAAGTCTTTTTAGCTCCTTAAGATTGTGTTTTTCTTGTTCACAAACCCTTTTGTTAAAATGGGTTCTTTGTTTCCATTTTTGAGTGAGTTTGTGTGTTTCTCTTGGGTTTTTCTTGTAGTGCTTGATAGCTTGAGTGAAGTGCTTGGAGGAGTATATTTAGCATTTGGGCAAGGCAAGTGATCTCTATAGGAATGATGCATGTGTATTTGGATTTCATTGTATTTTAGAAATTGCGCATTTATCTTGTTTATAAGCTTCATGTTTATGTTTTCTTTTGATTTGGATGTGAAATGGTGATAAATGAACCCTTGGTGAGCATGAAGGCTCAAGGGATGATATGTGGTTGATGGATGAGAAGAAGGAGAAGAATGTAGTGAAAGATGTGCAAAGGAAAGGAGATTTCTGCACTCAGCGAGCTCAGGCAGCAGCCTGTTCGCTCGAGCGACCCCTGGGTCCGCTCGAGCGAACAAGCCACTGTCTGCTATGGAACGAGGCAGAGAGTCGTTCGTTCGAACGCATTTTATTATCCGCTCGAGCCAACATTCGCTCGAGCGAACGGTCTACGCCTTGTAATGTTCGCTCGAACGAACGGTCTCGCTCGAGCGAAGTGTCATCAACGTGGCAGGTCCGCTCGAGCGAACCTGCTAGATTCAGGAAGATGAGTTTTTCCATTTTGTGTGTTTTCTTGAGGGTTGAAAACTAGACTATGTTAAGGGTTTTAACTTGACATTGTGTAAATGGAACTTCGAAATGAAACCCAACTTCGGGGGCACCAATTCTTGTATTTTCTGACGTTTGGGGTTTCAATTACACAAAGGTCAATTAATAGCCTTAGCACATGCTTGTCAGATTTTGTATTTGAACTTCCGTCTTGGTACGATGAGTATAAACGTGCACTTGTTTTGAGTTTCAAGTATAAGCTTGTTTTGAAGTTTTGTTTCAAGAAAAAAAAAGGGGATCACTTCCTAAGCGTGTTATGCATAATTATTATGCCTCTTGCTAGTCGTGTTCGTCGTGTTTTGATAAGTGATTTCCCCCTTTTTATCTCGACATGCTTTGATCGTGTTTCACGTGTTTTGTGCATTCATGAATTAAGTAAACACCACTGAGCTTAGACTGCCCTTTCGGTTTGATCCACTGTCTGGGGGTCTTTAAACATGTGGACTGTCTGCAGACTGGTCGTGTATTTATTACACATCGTGCGTGTCCGGTTCCGCGGCCGGAATTCCCGTCTTTGTGGGAAATCGTGTCGTGCTTATATTATGTATATCGTGCTTGTCGTGCGTGCTTGCTCTTTTCATTATATAAATGATAGAGAAAGGATGGGCTCTTTGTGGATTGTAACTATTCATGATATATTATGTACTCATGCTAGTTTATTTTGGTATCTCAGCTTTGTTCATATTCTTGAAAATGTATCTCAGCTTTGATAGCACTTCATACTAAAGATTTGCTTACATGTTTTCTCTAAATGTTATTGTTCATGTTCATGCCTACATTGATTACCTGCCAAACCGCCGTGTTTGACCCTTGTTTATTGGTGCCCAGGTGCAGGAGACGTTGCCTTCGAGGAGGAGCGTCAGGAGGAGGCTTGTGAGCCAACTCCCGTGAGAGAGTGGCAGCCCGACGATGTCATTTAGACGTCGGTCTGGTTCTCGAGTTTCGTCACCTTTAGTCTTGGGGTTTCTCTTGGTTATTTTGAGATTGTATTGACCTTTATTGGTCTCTTATGGGTTGTACTAAACTTAACTTACTTTCGTGTTAAACTTACAACTTGAACTATGTTTGGGAATGCCATGATAATTCTTTTCTTTGATGCTATGTCTTGTTATTAAATGTTATAGCACTTAAATATTTTATTGGTGCTTATCGTGATGTGTTTTGCTACATGCTTCCGCAATCGTGTACGTGTGAGTCAGATTCCGCGTGTCTTTGGGAATCCTCACCGCGGGAACCTGTGGGAAAACAAAATCTTCAGTAGTAATCATCACCAAATCGCGTCGCGGGCCCGGGGATCCGTTCCGGGGTCGCGACAGGACTGGTATCAGAGCCAGACATGTTTCAGGCACTTAAAAGAAACTAGAAAGGTCTTAGGAACGTGGCGAGGATTCGTGAGTTCGATAGATTCGTTCGTATAGGATCTTAGAAACCCTTGTACCATGATTTTGTGTTCTAACTCTTTGTTTTACAGCAATATGCCTCCAAGAAAAGCTCCAAATCATCATGCTTCAGGCAGTAACCAGAATGAGTCAGATGCATCTGAGATACCTACAGCCACACAGTTTCAGGAACTTATGCAAGCCATGATAACACAGCAAAGGCAGGCTAATGAGAACCAAGCCAGATTTCAAGAGCAGTTAGCTAAGAAGGATGATGAAATGGCACAAGTTCAGAGACAGTTGTTGGAAGTACTTCAGAACAGGAATGTAGCACCACCTGCAGGTCCACAGATTGTGATACAGAATAGGGATCCAGACCCTAATGCTCTATTTGAGAAGTTTAGGAAAAGAGCACTGTGAGAACCCGACCCCTAATCTCTTGGATTAGTGTTGTTTTATTTGTGGATTAGTTTCTTTTAGTGGGATTAGTAGTTGTTGGGTTGAGTTTGTGAGCTAGAATGGTTTTTCTTCTAGTTTTGGGCTTTTGAGTGCTTTGGTAGCTTGTGGGGCCCTTTGGGGGTTCCCTTTTCGGCTTTGCTTTTCTTGTGAGATTTTCCCGATTTGTTTCGTATCGTGTTTTTGGCCCGTTGCATTCATCTTGAGGAATCCTACAACTTTCATGTTGATCTCGTATCCATTTGAGAAACCCAAAACCGATTTCTTGGCCTTGAGGGCAAAACAGTCATTGCACACCAAATCTGTACCCAAAACTTGATATTCTCAAAATCCGTGAAACATATACTTTTTGGAAACTAGATATTTCGACGATCATTTCTTCCTTCTTCGTCGAATCCATCCGAGGTCCCGAATTAGATGATTTCAGCCACCCAAGTCCCTTAAGTTGTGGGACCCAAACCCCACTTGCTTATAAGGGGAACCCATCTCCTTCATTCACTCCATTCTCCATTGTTCCAGCTGAGCCTAGGGCTTTTCTTGCAACTTCTTCTTCTTCTTCTTGCTTCTTCATCTCCAAGCGATACCAATAGTTCATCAATCAAGAAATGGAGGCCACCTTCTTCTTCTTCATCTTGCAAGCTTTCCATTGATACCATTTGTGAAGAGAACCCTCCATCACAAGACCGCCCTTGAGCTCACCTTGTCCATTAGAGGACCTTCCAAGTAAGTGATTCTTCCCATCTTCTAGATTTGTAATCTTCTAGCCTTAGAGAAGCTCCACCTTGATTATTGGAAAGTTTCATTGTCATTTCATTGTTTAACCCATTTTTGGGTTGTTTTGGGGGTTTTTGTAGAGATTGTGGATCTTGAGCTTGAGAGGTGATTAGGAGCTTGATTTGCTTGATTAGAGTCAAAGGCAAGTGGATGAATGGATGGTTTTAATGTTATCAAAGTTTTATGAGAAAACCCTAAGTTTATTTCTTGTTCTTGATCATTGGATACATGTGTGCACCTATGCTCCTTGTCACATATATATGGATTTCGAAATTTGCACATTAATGGTTGTTTCTATCTTGTTAATCTCTTGGAGAGGTATGCATTTCATTTGATCAAGTTTGCTCATATGGTTTTATAAGGAATAGGATTGGTTTGGCTATTCATGGTTATGTTTATGAGTTACATTGATTTGAAATTGATACTCATTTATAGAGTTTTGCTAAAACATCTTTGGTTATGGGAATGTGATCAATAGACTTTGTTTATCCATAGATTTTGGCTCAAATGAACCCTTGTATATGATGGGAACTCCTCTCCTTGTTTGGGGATTAAAGTGTGGAAAAAGAGGTGTTTAGATTTAATGATTCATTGAAGTTTTGATGAGAGTTTTATTTTAGTTTGGATGTTTGTTGAAGCAAGGAAAAGCTCAATTTGTATAAGAGTTCAAGTGGAAGAGAAAGGAGGGAAAGGATGTCAAAAAGAACACCAAAATTTCAGTTGCCTGGGAGGTTTCTGCCTCCTGGCGTCCAGACGCCAGGTTTCGGGCGTCCAGACGCCAGGAGACAGAGACCTGGGCGCCCTTTTCTGCTTCCAGGCGTCCAGACGCCTGGTTTCTGGCGTCCGGACGCCGGGAACCTGCAGGGGGGTAAAAATTGTCACTTTGAAACGCGTATAACTTTTGATTCCCATATCGGATTTGGAAGTTCTATATACCGTTGGAAAGCTCTTGAAATAAGTGTTAGGGTTTTTATAGATTGCAATTTGATGGATGCATTATCATTCAAGCATCATTTGATTTACACACATGCATTGTTTTAGATAAACTTGAAATCTTGTTTTATTCATGCATTGCTTTTAAGATTTGTAAAAGTATTGATTTATGCATGATTTGTATTTTCATCTTGGATGCATTTGTTTTAGAAAAGAGTTTTCTAGAAATCAAGCAAGCCTTTGTTTTAAAAGTTTTGAATCTTTTTAGGCTTCTTATGTCATGTTTTAAAAAACATTAGAATCTTTAAAACATGTTTTTAAAGCTTGATTTAGTAGGCAAAAAGGTCCCCCAAGCAAAACCTTCAAATATGCAAAAGTTGCATTTTTTGCAAAAAGGGGGGAGTCCCGGCAGTGTCGCCGGTCGACCGAGACACAGGTCTCGGTCGACCGAGACAACTGGAGGTAAAATCTGCAGTTTTGAACTGAAACCTCCAACGGTCAGAAATCTGACCGTTGTGCCTTCCCGGTCGACCGAGACCCCTTTACCGGTCGACCGAGGACTAGCCGTTGGCAACTTTTTGCTATAAATATGAGTTCTTTCCCTTGCCAAAAGTTGGTAATTTTTAACCCCTCCTTGAGAGGATTTGAGGCATATCAAAAGGGAAGATAACCAAGGGATGAAGGGGATGATTAGGAAAGCTAAAGCTTGGATTAATGAAGTTAAACCACCAAGTAGGCTCTTCCTTCCTTAATCATATGTTTTCATGCTTTGTTTTATTTTTGGTAAATCATTTCTAGCATGTTAAACTATGTTTGTGTTGTGTCCTTAACATGTGTTATGTTTTGAGTTGATTTATTGTTTTGGATACAACACCATATGATTCAATTCAAGTAGTACTTAACTTTGGTAAATCTAAGTAGATCATGTTAATGTAAAAACCTTTGAAATCATATGTAACATGATCCATATACTTGGTTGAATCTTTGGTTGTTGTTTTCCATCATAAGAAAATCACTTTCAAAACTATCTTATGTTTTGGACTCAACCTCTTTACAAATCATATGTTTTCATGTTTTGTTTTATCATTGGTAAATCTTTGTAACATGTTAATATATGATATGTTGTATCCTTAGCATATTCTATATTTTGAATAGATCTATTGTTTTGGATACATCACCATTGATTCATCAAAGTAGTACTTTATTGGTAAATTTAAGTAGATCATGTTAATGAAATATGTAACATGATTCATATACTTTGTTGAATCATTGGTTGTTGTTTTTCCATCATAAGAAAATCTCTCTCAAATGTATCTTATGTTTTGGATTCAACATCATTACAAATCATATGTGTATTATTGTTTTAATGTTTCACAACTTGCCTTACTTTGATTGGTAAATCATTTTCAAGTTGTCCTTATAATTACATATGATTTGTCCCCTAATTTCAATCAAATCTATTTTTATGTTTTGAGCTTCATTGATGATTTGATTGACATCCCTATGCATCACATGTTTAGAGCTAATCCATTTCATACAACTTGTGTAACTTTGATATCATTAACAAGTTGTTACTTTTAACATGTGATTGCATCACATCCTCAATCATAAATGTTTTTGAGCTAAAACTTTCAAAAGCCTTAGGCTTACATTTATGAGCTTTCATTTTCAAAATGATTGAGGACCACACACACACACTTCATTTGTTTTCATCTTTGCATTCATAGTGTGAGTGTGTATTTGTATTTCACTTCCATATCCGCCTATTTAAGAGGCAATGTAATGAGCTTAAATGAATCTCCATCTAGTGTATTAAAGACACAACTTAGTGAGATAACCAACCATGTGGTTGAAGAGGTTATTGCTTAGCCTATAAAAGCATAGTGGATAGGTTGATGTTAAGCCTTGAAAAACATCATTGTAAGGTTATTGCTTAGCCTTGGAAAGCATATTGTAAAGGTTATTGCTTAGCCTATTGAAAAGCATAAATAGTGGAAATCCGGTGGGGTGTTGGTTCACAAGCCGGTAGTGGATGTAGGCATTGAGGCCGAACCACTATAAATCCTTGTGTGATGGTGCTTGCTTTGTGGTGATTGTTTTCTTTAAGCTTCCGCATTTTGTTTGATAATCATCACTTGTGACTAGTTTGTTTTAAAGAAGTTAAAATTGTTAAAATTGGTCATAAAAGAAGCTCACCCTATTCACCCCCCCTCTAGGGTTCGGATCCCCATGGACTTACAAGTGGTATCAGAGCGGGTTACTCCATTTTAGGGCTTAACAACCCGGAGTTGATCCTTGCTAGATTAGAACCATAGTGTTGTGATTCATTGCATATCTTTTTAAAGATTTCCACTATGATTGAAAATAATATTTTCCCTAGCCTCTTTGCACCACTCTAAGACTTTTCTAAGTTATATCTTCTAGAGTTGGTGAGTCCTCAAAGTGTTCTCTCATGGACAACCTTTTCAAGACCTTAGGTGTATTTTCAAAGGTAGACTATTTGAGTAACCTTAAGGCCTTGATACCCCTAGACCAACCTATGCTTTTTAGTTAAATCTTTTTGTTGGTCATGTTACATTTGCATTTTGTTTCTTTATAGTCACATCTCTTTAATGCAATGTTTCTTTGTGATCATTTGATTTTGTTTTCATGAACTTTTATAGTTATATCTCATGGTTTTCAAAATCCTTTGATTGCAACCTTTTCATGATGGATTTGCATTTTGATCATATAGTTATATTTCTTGTAGTGCATATCTATTCATGATCAATTGATTGTGATTACAAATGCTTTCATAGCTAGTTTTTCATGATCAATTGATGTTGGAAAATCATTTGATGTTTGTCATAGTTAGATCCTTTTTGCATATCAAATGATTTGAAGCTATTTAAGTTTTCCATTGATTTTTCAAAGTTATATCTCTTGGTATGGAAACTTTGTGAGTGTCTATTGTTTTACAAATTGAAAATTTACAATAGTACACTTCTTGTTTTTCAAAATCACTTGCTCTTAATTCTATAAATGATTCTTTCATAAATTGAAGTGATTTGAGAAACTTTGGAAAATGTTCTATGCTTCATTGGTTGTATTTTTAGAAGCATTTTCCTTGAATTTATTTCCTTGTGCTTAAATATGATTTTATCATTTGGAAGGAAATATTTTTTACAAACAATTTGCATCTTTGCTCTTTGAGTTACATTCTTTATGCAAATTGATTTTGTTGTCTTACATTGCTTGGTTGGATATGGTTTCATTGATTTGCATGTTTGTGCCTAACTTGGTATATGTTTTCATTAATGCATTTTGATGATTGTTTATGTGCTTTATAGTAAAATCTTGTATTTGAGCTTTTTATGTACATATGTGATTTTATGTGCTAAGTTCATTTGGTATAAACCTCATATCTATTGTCCATTGCATTGTAAGCTTAGTACATTTGCTAAGAGTGGAGATGTTACATGATAGATTGATCCTTTTAACCTCATACCTTCTTGTGCTTAATTAGTTATATTCTTTTTTTATGAATGGTATGAGTTAGATCTTGAGTGTTGATTAATCCTCTCTATGCAAATGTCAAATCGTTCTATGTATGGTTGTGGTATTGATTATATTTGTTGAAACCATACTAGAACTAAAATCCATCCTCTATGCTTTCTAATCATATTCTTTTTATGGATGGTTATGATGTTTGATTCATGTATACTTTCAAAGTGATTTCATTCCTATACATGTTTCAACCTCATAGTAGTGATCTTGATCATATGAAACTCTTTGAAATTCATTCCTCATATTTCTATATGTTTGATGGATATCTTAGATGTTGAATTCATATGATTTAGTCACTTTTTAAATTGCATGCATTTCAAAGTCATATCCTTTTGCATTGCAATTTATCTTGTTCATCACTATGCTTATTAGTTATATCTTTAAAAGTGATGAATATGCATTTATGATGCTTGATGGAATTTTGCCACATTCTTGCTCTTTATCATGTTATCAAATTCAATTGGATTCAATTGGTATAATGTTTGATTGATTTGATTTCTTGTGAATGTGATAAATCTTGTGTGCATTGGATTGAACTTGATAAGTAATATGATTGTTCCATGTCACACACCATTAGCATCATAATGTTCATGTTTGCCACCTCTCTTGCTCAAATAGGTATATCTCATGACCACCATGTTTATGTGTTCATAATATTGGTTGGTTAATTGTTGAGGTTGGCTTCATGTTTGAATTTCATTTCACTCATCTTGCACTTGAATAGTCATATCTATTGATTGAATGAAATGATTTTCAAAATCTTACATAGCATTTGATTTTCATAAGTAATATTGATTGATGCTATGTTTGAGTAAACCCCATATCATGGATAGCTCTAATTTGGATTTCTCATGATAGTTATATTTTTAAATCCATTTTAGAGTGATTGTGTTTAATAGTCATATCCTTAAATCTCAATTGGTATTCTTGTTTTTCCAATTGATATCCATGATTGCTTTTCCCATTAGACCTAGCTCTCTTTTGGTAATTTGATCATATGTGTTTTATAGTTAAATGAATCTAATCCTTTCCTTGAAGTTGACCCTCATTGGTTAAACCATCTTCTTCTTGCATCTAATAGTTAAATCTTTGTCAATATGTTGACAAAAGAAGAGTATGGATTGAGGGGGAGTGTAAACCTTCATAGGAAGTATTAGTTTTGATCAAATTGACCCTTGGATTGCCTTTGAGCCCTTAGAGATTACCACCACTCATGATAGCCTGTTATGTATTTCATTTTCGATTTCATTTGTTAACAGGTGCTACTAAAGGTATTTTCCTTATTTCATGTGTGTAGGTACCTTTGCAATTTAATGGCAAAGGGGGAGAAAATATGCAAGTTCTCAAAAGGGTGAAGAGAATGTCCAAGCTTCCTAAGGGGAGAGTTGTGTATGATCTTCTACAAAGGGAGAGAATGCATACCTTGCCAAAAGGGAGAAAGAGGCATGGTCAAAGGGGGAGAGCTAATAGAAGAAAGAAAGCTTGGAAGCTAAAAGAGATGCTTGGATAAAGAAAGAAAGAAGAAAGAAAGCTTGAAGGTTGATCAAGCTCCAAGCATCATGAAGATTGAAGTCCAAGAGCCCAAGCTTTGAGAAAAAGCATCCAAGAAGATTTCAAGCCTTGTCCAGCTGAGGGGGAGCTGAAGACTAAGTGTGTATGTTCAGTGGTGAGTGTGTTTGCCATCAAATTGCAAAGGGGGAGATTGTTAGGGTTTTTATAGATTGCAATTTGATGGATGCATTATCATTCAAGCATCATTTGATTTACACACATGCATTGTTTTAGATAAACTTGAAATCTTGTTTTATTCATGCATTGCTTTTAAGATTTGTAAAAGTATTGATTTATGCATGATTTGTATTTTCATCTTGGATGCATTTGTTTTAGAAAAGAGTTTTCTAGAAATCAAGCAAGCCTTTGTTTTAAAAGTTTTGAATCTTTTTAGGCTTCTTATGTCATGTTTTAAAAAACATTAGAATCTTTAAAACATGTTTTTAAAGCTTGATTTAGTAGGCAAAAAGGTCCCCCAAGCAAAACCTTCAAATATGCAAAAGTTGCATTTTTTGCAAAAAGGGGGGAGTCCCGGCAGTGTCGCCGGTCGACCGAGACACAGGTCTCGGTCGACCGAGACAACTGGAGGTAAAATCTGCAGTTTTGAACTGAAACCTCCAACGGTCAGAAATCTGACCGTTGTGCCTTCCCGGTCGACCGAGACCCCTTTACCGGTCGACCGAGGACTAGCCGTTGGCAACTTTTTGCTATAAATATGAGTTCTTTCCCTTGCCAAAAGTTGGTAATTTTTAACCCCTCCTTGAGAGGATTTGAGGCATATCAAAAGGGAAGATAACCAAGGGATGAAGGGGATGATTAGGAAAGCTAAAGCTTGGATTAATGAAGTTAAACCACCAAGTAGGCTCTTCCTTCCTTAATCATATGTTTTCATGCTTTGTTTTATTTTTGGTAAATCATTTCTAGCATGTTAAACTATGTTTGTGTTGTGTCCTTAACATGTGTTATGTTTTGAGTTGATTTATTGTTTTGGATACAACACCATATGATTCAATTCAAGTAGTACTTAACTTTGGTAAATCTAAGTAGATCATGTTAATGTAAAAACCTTTGAAATCATATGTAACATGATCCATATACTTGGTTGAATCTTTGGTTGTTGTTTTCCATCATAAGAAAATCACTTTCAAAACTATCTTATGTTTTGGACTCAACCTCTTTACAAATCATATGTTTTCATGTTTTGTTTTATCATTGGTAAATCTTTGTAACATGTTAATATATGATATGTTGTATCCTTAGCATATTCTATATTTTGAATAGATCTATTGTTTTGGATACATCACCATTGATTCATCAAAGTAGTACTTTATTGGTAAATTTAAGTAGATCATGTTAATGAAATATGTAACATGATTCATATACTTTGTTGAATCATTGGTTGTTGTTTTTCCATCATAAGAAAATCTCTCTCAAATGTATCTTATGTTTTGGATTCAACATCATTACAAATCATATGTGTATTATTGTTTTAATGTTTCACAACTTGCCTTACTTTGATTGGTAAATCATTTTCAAGTTGTCCTTATAATTACATATGATTTGTCCCCTAATTTCAATCAAATCTATTTTTATGTTTTGAGCTTCATTGATGATTTGATTGACATCCCTATGCATCACATGTTTAGAGCTAATCCATTTCATACAACTTGTGTAACTTTGATATCATTAACAAGTTGTTACTTTTAACATGTGATTGCATCACATCCTCAATCATAAATGTTTTTGAGCTAAAACTTTCAAAAGCCTTAGGCTTACATTTATGAGCTTTCATTTTCAAAATGATTGAGGACCACACACACACACTTCATTTGTTTTCATCTTTGCATTCATAGTGTGAGTGTGTATTTGTATTTCACTTCCATATCCGCCTATTTAAGAGGCAATGTAATGAGCTTAAATGAATCTCCATCTAGTGTATTAAAGACACAACTTAGTGAGATAACCAACCATGTGGTTGAAGAGGTTATTGCTTAGCCTATAAAAGCATAGTGGATAGGTTGATGTTAAGCCTTGAAAAACATCATTGTAAGGTTATTGCTTAGCCTTGGAAAGCATATTGTAAAGGTTATTGCTTAGCCTATTGAAAAGCATAAATAGTGGAAATCCGGTGGGGTGTTGGTTCACAAGCCGGTAGTGGATGTAGGCATTGAGGCCGAACCACTATAAATCCTTGTGTGATGGTGCTTGCTTTGTGGTGATTGTTTTCTTTAAGCTTCCGCATTTTGTTTGATAATCATCACTTGTGACTAGTTTGTTTTAAAGAAGTTAAAATTGTTAAAATTGGTCATAAAAGAAGCTCACCCTATTCACCCCCCCTCTAGGGTTCGGATCCCCATGGACTTACAATAAGGAATCCAATGGTATACTTATCTTAGTGATAAAAGATTGAAAAGTGAAGTGGATATTTGAACCAATGAAAACTAGTATGTGATTAAGAGTTTTCAACTTGATGTTGTGCATTTGAAAAGCGTAAAAGTGCATAAGGAGCCCGGAATGTCTTCAAACTCAAGGAGTACCAAGTAATGACTATAATCGACATACGGGACCCCTATTCACTTAAATAGATCTTGAAATTAATGCTTTTCCCGAAATTGTTATAGTTTATTGTTTCACCTCATTTCCAAGATTTGCATTATATGACTTGTTTTCCCGAAAACATTGAAGTTACTCTAGTAACAGTTATTTGTCCCGAAGTGCATTGCACCACATGATATGAAAGTGTGCCCTTGAGCACCCCGTTTTACCCGTTTATTTATTGCACTTGATTTACTTGTTTTCCCGAAAGCATTGAAGTTACACTAGTAACAGTGAATTGTCCCGAAATGTATTGCCCGATATGTAGTGACAGTGTGCCCTTGAGCACCACCGTTTTACCCGTTTATTTATTGTACTTGATTTACTTGCATTGTCTCGATTGTATTTGACCTATGAGTCGGCACCACTAAGCTTGGATAACCTTGTTGGTCTGATCCACCGACTTGGAGATCCCCCTCTTGTCCCGCCAGCTGCAGCTTGGATCCCGCTACCCGGTTATTACCGTGGTCCCGTCCCGATACCCGGTTATTACCGTGGTCTTGTCCCGATACCGCAGATTGCTACTGTGGTCCCCGATGCCCGGCTCGCTACCGTGGTCCCGTATAGTATATGTATATGCATTCATGAGATCCCCTGTTTCTCTTCACCTCGAGTGACTGAGATCAGGGCCTGGTATATGTATATGTATTGATATGAGATCCCCTGTTTCTCCTCACCTCGAGTGACTGAGATCAGGGCCTAGTTATTGCTCTATCGCTTTAGTGATAGAGGACTTAGCTTCGTGTGGTTGCCATCTTGCCAGTTCCCGATTCCTTGGACACCCGACATGTTTTATATTGCTTACTTGTTTTCAGATAAATGATTCATTGCTTTTATGAAAGTTGTTATTTAAACAAGTGTTAATATTCTCCAATGTAAATTCAGTTATTGTTATATTGTCTTCTATTCTTTGTACCCGCACATGTTTTAAATGAATGCCGGTTGGGTGAATAACCATGCTTTTACATATGGTTCTAACGATCGATGGTTTTGCTAGAGTTATATGATTTCACATGTTTTAAAATGAATACCCGAGTTATTAAATGTCCATGCTTTGGAATGTGTTTTAAATGACACTCGTTTTGTTAGATCCCGATGTTTATACATGTTTTAAGTGAATACCCGAATTGCTAAACATTCGTACTTTGTTTTAAATGACACTTGTTCTGCCAGATCACTATGTTTATACCGGTTTCAAATGAATACCCGATTTGTTAAATATCCCTGTTTTGAAATATGTTCTAAATGACGCGTGTTTTGTCAGGTTTCTATGTTTATACTTGTTTCAAATGATTACCCGAGCTATTTAACATCCATGCTTAAGAATATGTTTAAATAACACGCGTTTTGCCAGATCCCTATGTTTATACCTGTTTTAAAGGAATGCCCTATCTGTTGAAGATCCATGCTTTGAAATATGTTTAAATGAACGTGGTTTTGCCAAACTTCCATATTCATACATGTTTTCCACGAACACCCGATTGTCAAATATCTATGCTTTTATAGATGATGTAGATGAACATATGCTTTATTAGATCTTCCTGTTTTAACCATGTTTGAAAAGAATACATGTTTTATCCGAGATTCCTGAGTTTTCACCCGTTTAATTATATGCGGCATGTTGAGCAAATAGCATGATTTATCATTTGTATTATTATTCGCTATATTGTGTTCTTTTCATCCACCTGCCAGACCGTCGTGTCTGGCCCACTACTTTTGGTACTCAGGTTCAGATTTCTTCGTCCCGAGTTGAGCGTTTTGTTGGCTGTGGAGCCATGCCTTGCAGGTTGTTTTGTCGGCTATGTCATGTAGACATTGAGCTTGACATCGGAGCTACGTCACATTTGGGTAGTGGTTTATAGCTTCTTGTTGTATGGCTTTTGTTAGCCTTTTTCTTGGGATTCTTAATTAATGTACAGTGATAATTGTGACTTGAACATATTTGGGAATGTAATATCCGGTTACCGTCAGCTCTGTAATTTATTGTGATGGTTACTCCAGTCTGATATGATTCTTGATATAATAGCTATGGGCTAGAGGTTGAGTGCGACGCGGAATCCGATGGCCACGGACTTCGGGTCGCAACGCCACAAGTGCTTCCGCAAAATATTCAGAATGTGTTGTCTTCACACACGCGGATCTTGGGAGAAGTAAAATATATTTATGCTTAATCCCATCTCCCGCCCCCGAGGTTTCGGTTCGGGGGCGTGACAGACTGGTATCAGAGCGGGCAGCTTTCTAGGAAATAAAACACTCTAGGAACCTTAAGACGTGTGGTGAGGACTCGTTTTCTTTTCTCTAGTTGTTGTTTTTGTGAGTTTGTGCCTGTTTTTCTTCTAGTGGGGGAGACTATCTTTGTCTCCTTTTCTTGTCCTTGTTTTTAGTGAATTTGGGGGACCAAATTCTTTTCTAGTGGGGGAGAATTTAGTGTCTCCGCACCCACATTTAGTTCCTTTTCCTTGTTTTCGCGCCAGAGAGTCAGAGTTTTGTGGACCTAGCAGGTGTTTCTCGAAGGACTTTGGCAGAGTTTTCAGCTTTTGGATGTCGCAGATGGAGCTTTAGAAGGAATTTGTGACCAATTGTTCGTCAGCAAGGAATGTGAGCAGCATATGGAGACCCAATTACAGATGATCATGTACCTTCAGTGGATTCATCAGGCAAGTAAGTGTGGATTTTTGGATAAACTTGGATTATTTTCCTAAGTCAGAAGACTCCATAAGCCGAAGAAGTGATGGACTTTATGAGGTTTGAGGTGACTTTCAGTGGTGCAGCTTCAAAAGATGTGAAAAGTTAGAAATTTCTTGAGTATTGATGAGCTTATGATGTAGAATTGTTGGATGAGGTTTAACAAGTTGAAGTTATGATGGTGAGTCAACTCAGCAGGATGTGTCAGTGGATGGTTAAAAGCATAGGAAATTAGTTTTCAGCAGCAGTGTAGAGAGTTATATGTGGAATTGATTGTTACTTGATCACTTGATAGAGAAGATTTAGTGGACTTTACCGACTTGTAGAACATATGTTTGGGCAGAGTACAGATGCGAGCAGAAGAATCATCACCTATGGACAGTGACAGTTGAAAGGATTCAGAGAAGAATGAATTTGTCAGAAGCACACCTCACGAAGTTTGGACAGGTGGAGTAGCATGACAGTTAAAGTATGGACGGGTCTAGTCAGAGCTGGAAACCTATAGAGTTGTGAACAGTGTGTTCTCAATGAGCAAATGAAAATGAGTGAAGTGTTCAGAGAACCGTTCAAATATTTGATTGAATCAGCTTGGCGTATGAAGGAGTGACAGATTTCCAAGTCATTCGCCTCGAAGATCGTGCAGTGGCAGGAGACTTAATTTTGACAACTTCGACAGAGATGACAGAAGAGTACAGAGGACTGGATGACATTGCCTAAAGTAAGAGATATCTGGTAATACTCAGCGTCACCAATTTTCCGGAGCCAAGGGCAGATAGAAGAACAAGACAATATTTCAAGGTAGAGGCATGTCCAAGACCGACAGAGACCGACTATTGTACAGTGGATCAAGAGCAATGGACAGAAACAGTTAGAGCTTCAAATGTTGAAGAATGGTGAAAGGACAAGCATGATTGTGTCAGAGACTGATTGCTGTGCAATGGATCAAGAGCACCGAGCATCAAGAGTTAGAGTTAGCAAGAGTTCTCCTCGAAGATTGTGCAATTGACATGGGACCCTAGCTTCGACAGTTGTGATGAAGTTGACAGAATTGTTTCAAGAATTTTCTACATCAGGATGGCTAGAAGCGAGAGACTTGGTGGAACTCAGAAGGAGTCAGAGATAGCGAATTCCTTGAGCAGTCAAATTGGTAGAGCAGTAACAGATTTGAGCCAGTGGTGGAATGTCCGACAACTATTGATAGTTGACCGAAGAGTTCTACAACGAGGATGATCCAGTGAGTCCAGTGCTTCTGAGAGGACCAATTTGGAGTAGTCGTTTGAGGTTTTCTTTTCGAAGTGTGGGATTGATGTCCCCACTTGTTTTTGAGTTTGTTAGTTCATTTGGAGGACCAAATGTTCTAAGGGGGGGAGGATGTGAGAACCCGACCCCTAATCTCTTGGATTAGTGTTGTTTTATTTGTGGATTAGTTTCTTTTAGTGGGATTAGTAGTTGTTGGATTGAGTTTGTGAGCTAGAATGGTTTTTCTTCTAGTTTTGGGCTTTTGAGTGCTTTGGTAGCTTGTGGGGCCCTTTGGGGGTTCCCTTTTCGGCTTTGCTTTTCTTGTGAGATTTTCCCGATTTGTTTCGTATCGTGTTTTTGGCCCGTTGCATTCATCTTGAGGAATCCTACAACTTTCATGTTGATCTCGTATCCATTTGAGAACCCAAAAACCGATTTCTTGGCCTTGAGGGCAAAACAGTCATTGCACACCAAATCTGTACCCAAAACTTGATATTCTCGAAATCCGTGAAACATATACTTTTTGGAAACTAGATATTTCGACGATCATTTCTTCCTTCTTCGTCGAATCCATCCGAGGTCCCGAATTAGATGATTTCAGCCACCCAAGTCCCTTAAGTTGTGGGACCCAAACCCCACTTGCTTATAAGGGGAACCCATCTCCTTCATTCACTCCATTCTCCATTGTTCCAGCTGAGCCTAGGGCTTTTCTTGCAACTTCTTCTTCTTCTTCTTCTTGCTTCTTCATCTCCAAGCCATACCAATAGTTCATCAATCAAGAAATGGAGGCCACCTTCTTCTTCTTCATCTTGCAAGCTTTCCATTGATACCATTTATGAAGAGAACCCTCCATCACAAGACCTCCCTTGAGCTCACCTTGTCCATTAGAGGACCTTCCAAGTAAGTGATTCTTCCCATCTTCTAGATTTGTAATCTTCTAGCCTTAGAGAAGCTCCACCTTGATTATTGGAAAGTTTCATTGTCATTTCATTGTTTAACCCATTTTTGGGTTGTTTTGGGGGTTTTTGTAGAGATTGTGGATCTTGAGCTTGAGAGGTGATTAGGAGCTTGATTTGCTTGATTAGAGTCAAAGGCAAGTGGATGAATGGATGGTTTTAATGTTATCAAAGTTTTATGAGAAAACCCTAAGTTTATTTCTTGTTCTTGATCATTGGATACATGTGTGCACCTATGCTCCTTGTCACATATATATGGATTTCGAAATTTGCACATTAATGGTTGTTTCTATCTTGTTAATCTCTTGGAGAGGTATGCATTTCATTTGATCAAGTTTGCTCATATGGTTTTATAAGGAATAGGATTGGTTTGGCTATTCATGGTTATGTTTATGAGTTACATTGATTTGAAATTGATACTCATTTATAGAGTTTTGCTAAAACATCTTTGGTTATGGGAATGTGATCAATAGACTTTGTTTATCCATAGATTTTGGCTCAAATGAACCCTTGTATATGATGGGAACTCCTCTCCTTGTTTGGGGATTAAAATGTGGAAAAAGAGGTGTTTAGATTTAATGATTCATTGAAGTTTTGATGAGAGTTTTATTTTAGTTTGGATGTTTGTTGAAGCAAGGAAAAGCTCAATTTGTATAAGAGTTCAAGTGGAAGAGAAAGGAGGGAAAGGATGTCAAAAAGAACACCAAAATTTCAGTTGCCTGGGAGGTTTCTGCCTCCTGGCGTCCAGACGCCAAGTTTCGGGCGTCCAGACGCCAGGAGACAGAGACCTGGGCGCCCTTTTCTGCTTCCGGGCGTCCAGACGCCTGGTTTCTGGCGTCCGGACGCCGGGAACCTGCAGGGGGGTAAAAATTGTCACTTTGAAACGCGTATAACTTTTGATTCCCATATCGGATTTGGAAGTTCTATATACCGTTGGAAAGCTCTTGAAATAAGTGTTAGGGTTTTTATAGATTGCAATTTGATGGATGCATTATCATTCAAGCATCATTTGATTTACACACATGCATTGTTTTAGATAAACTTGAAATCTTGTTTTATTCATGCATTGCTTTTAAGATTTGTAAAAGTATTGATTTATGCATGATTTGTATTTTCATCTTGGATGCATTTGTTTTAGAAAAGAGTTTTCTAGAAATCAAGCAAGCCTTTGTTTTAAAAGTTTTGAATCTTTTTAGGCTTCTTATGTCATGTTTTAAAAAACATTAGAATCTTTAAAACATGTTTTTAAAGCTTGATTTAGTAGGCAAAAAGGTCCCCCAAGCAAAACCTTCAAATATGCAAAAGTTGCATTTTTTGCAAAAAGGGGGGAGTCCCGGCAGTGTCGCCGGTCGACCGAGACACAGGTCTCGGTCGACCGAGACAACTGGAGGTAAAATCTGCAGTTTTGAACTGAAACCTCCAACGGTCAGAAATCTGACCGTTGTGCCTTCCCGGTCGACCGAGACCCCTTTACCGGTCGACCGAGGACTAGCCGTTGGCAACTTTTTGCTATAAATATGAGTTCTTTCCCTTGCCAAAAGTTGGGAATTTTTAACCCCTCCTTGAGAGGATTTGAGGCATATCAAAAGGGAAGAGAACCAAGGGATGAAGGGGATGATTAGGAAAGCTAAAGCTTGGATTAATGAAGTTAAACCACCAAGTAGGCTCTTCCTTCCTTAATCATATGTTTTCATGCTTTGTTTTATTTTTGGTAAATCATTTCTAGCATGTTAAACTTTGTTTGTGTTGTGTCCTTAACATGTGTTATGTTTTGAGTTGATTTATTGTTTTGGATACAACACCATATGATTCAATTCAAGTAGTACTTAACTTTGGTAAATCTAAGTAGATCATGTTAATGTAAAAACCTTTGAAATCATATGTAACATGATCCATATACTTGGTTGAATCTTTGGTTGTTGTTTTCCATCATAAGAAAATCACTTTCAAAACTATCTTATGTTTTGGACTCAACCTCTTTACAAATCATATGTTTTCATGTTTTGTTTTATCATTGGTAAATCTTTGTAACATGTTAATATATGATATGTTGTATCCTTAGCATATTCTATATTTTGAATAGATCTATTGTTTTGGATACATCACCATTGATTCATCAAAGTAGTACTTTATTGGTAAATTTAAGTAGATCATGTTAATGAAATATGTAACATGATTCATATACTTTGTTGAATCATTGGTTGTTGTTTTTCCATCATAAGAAAATCTCTCTCAAATGTATCTTATGTTTTGGATTCAACATCATTACAAATCATATGTGTATTATTGTTTTAATGTTTCACAACTTGCCTTACTTTGATTGGTAAATCATTTTCAAGTTGTCCTTATAATTACATATGATTTGTCCCCTAATTTCAATCAAATCTATTTTTATGTTTTGAGCTTCATTGATGATTTGATTGACATCCCTATGCATCACATGTTTAGAGCTAATCCATTTCATACAACTTGTGTAACTTTGATATCATTAACAAGTTGTTACTTTTAACATGTGATTGCATCACATCCTCAATCATAAATGTTTTTGAGCTAAAACTTTCAAAAGCCTTAGGCTTACATTTATGAGCTTTCATTTTCAAAATGATTGAGGACCACACGCACACACTTCATTTGTTTTCATCTTTGCATTCATAGTGTGAGTGTGTATTTGTATTTCACTTCCATATCCGCCTATTTAAGAGGCAATGTAATGAGCTTAAATGAATCTCCATCTAGTGTATTAAAGACACAACTTAGTGAGATAACCAACCATGTGGTTGAAGAGGTTATTGCTTAGCCTATAAAAGCATAGTGGATAGGTTGATGTTAAGCCTTGAAAAACATCATTGTAAGGTTATTGCTTAGCCTTGGAAAGCATATTGTAAAGGTTATTGCTTAGCCTATTGAAAAGCATAAATAGTGGAAATCCGGTGGGGTGTTGGTTCACAAGCCGGTAGTGGATGTAGGCATTGAGGCCGAACCACTATAAATCCTTGTGTGATGGTGCTTGCTTTGTGGTGATTGTTTTCTTTAAGCTTCCGCATTTTGTTTGATAATCATCACTTGTGACTAGTTTGTTTTAAAGAAGTTAAAATTGTTAAAATTGGTCATAAAAGAAGCTCACCCTATTCACCCCCTGTGAGGTCCCACCCTTGGTGGGCCCTCTAAGGGCTATTTTATAGTCTAATTAATCCTAAGATATGTTAATTATTGCTTAATTATGTTAATCTTCGCTAATCTTCTCTAATCTTTGCTAATTACTTCTAATTACTACTAATTATTGCTAATCTTGGTTAATTACTTATTTGTTTGGGGCTAATTAGATTGACTAGTTAGATTTCCTAAGTTAGTTAGGTTAACTTAGTGGGTTAGTGTTTTTAATTAAGTTGGGTGTTGTGTTAATCTTAGACTTAGTTAGTAGAGTCTAATTAATTAAGTGATTAAGTGGGTTTAGTTGTGCTAAAGGTGCTCTCTCTCTACTCTAGAAACTTCCTAGCCTAATGACCCCACTACCCCCAAACCCTAACCCTCATTCCACTAAACCCTAAGGGTATCTTGGTCATTAGTCACTCCACTAATCCTATATAAAACCTCTCTTAACATTTGCAATGAACCCTAAAACCTAATCTCAGCCCCCATCCCAAGAAACCCTCCAGCCCCCATCCCAAGAAAACTCCCAACTACCTTCCTTCATTTCTCTTCTTCTCCTCCCTCTCAATCCATCCTACGTATGAACTGATGAAACTACTGTTCATTGCTGGAATTTCACCTTGAAGGCTACAGCCATCTTCTTCTTCATTCTCTTGCTGTCACCCTGCTGGAATCACTCTCTGAGAACTGCTGCTGAGACTCTATTGCTGGGATTTCATCTGGAGGCTCTGCTGCATTCCACTTCTTCATTTTCTCCCATCTCAATTCCTCTTGAAGCTCTGCTGCTATATCATCTTCTCTTCTTCCCATTCACTGTTACTGAGCTGGGGCTGAACCTGTGCTGGGAGAAACATTTCTTGGAGCAGCCACCACTTCACCTTCTTCATTTCCTCTTTTCATTCTCTTGATTGGAGGTGTGCTGGAAATCCCATCTGGAGCCACTGTGGTGTTCTTCTTCTTCTTCTTCTTCTACATATCACTTGGGAATCAACTGTTACCCTGCTGGGATTTTATTGAGGAGCTACTGTGGTGCTGAAATTCTCCATTTGAGAGTTACTACTGTTACAGCAACTGGACTACCATCTTCTTCTTCATCTTCTCTGTCACCTGGGCTTTTCTCTTCTCTGTTATTTCTCGCTACCCACCTTCTCAATCCTTAAAGAGGCAAGTGCACCTACTGATTAACATGGAATGTATGTGTTTCCTTTGATTTCTATGGTTTCATCTCATGAATTGTGATTATTGAGCTTTAGAATTCTACCTGAGCCTAGTTGTGTATGGGATGGAATGGCCATTGATGGAAGATTAATAAGTCTAAATGATGATGGAATGGGCATTGATGAGATCTTTATAATTTCAATTGTGGTTTAATAAATGGATTTTTTGGTTGGAATTTTAGATTGAATTGGATGGAAAGGTGATGAAGGCAGCTGTAGCAGTGGCTCTGTAATGGCTACTGCTACAGTTGCAATTTCCTGCAACAGAGGTGGTGTGAACGTTTGATGTTGGCTTGTGTCTTGTGATCAGTGGGCCCAGGTGGACCACCCGGGCAGATCCGGACCCCACATCTTGTGGAGGGTCCATGGGCGACCTAGGGGTAGGCCTCTGATCTGGTTTTGATCAGAGGTGGGCCATAGGTTAGGGGGTGTAAACTAACCTGTGAAACAAGAAACCGTGGATTACTCCACTTGTTTTCTTTGTCAACAGTGGGGCCCAGGTGGCCCCCTTGGAAATCCAGTCCCTTCATCCTTTAAATGGGGCTTGGGCGACCCTAGTGATATGGACTGATCTCAGCATAAACCTTAGTGGGGCCCGCAATCGTTGTGCCTTGATGTCCCCATCGTTGAACCCATTTCATGGGTTCTGTGTTTTGCCCTTTTGAGCCTGACGAGTGAAGATTGATAAAAAGAGAGTGATGAGTGGTTAAGGAGTGGAATAGATAAGTAAGGAGGGGAGGATGATGAGGTGGATGTGAGGGTAGGTGAGGGAGTAAATGGGGTGGGGTAGTTGATCAAAGATGAGGAGGATGGTGACATGTGGAAAGTGAGGGTAGGTGAGGGAGAAAAAAATTGGAATGACCTGATGAGTGTTAGTTCTGTCCACATGGGTTGGACTTGGGTTCTGTACATGGGTTGGACTTGGGTTCTGTACATGGGTTTGGACTTGGGCTCTGTACATGGGTTTGGGCTTTGGGCCAGTGGGGGGCCCACTAATCTATAGCCACTAGGTTCTTTGCTAATTTATTTAAGCCTTAGTTTTAACACTTTTTATTAGCACCTTTAATTTTCATAATTTAGAATTTAGATCCTTTAATTTTCTTGGGCCCAGCGGGGCCCACTATTTTCCATAACTCATTAGTTTTATTAATGAAACAAAATATTTAGTATACTACGGGACCCATTGATTTTAGAAAATTAGGAGAGTAGGACCTAGCCTTAGGGAACCCTATTAAAATAAATTAACTTGTTACCCATCCTTAAATTAATATATCCAGACCCCTTTAGTCATTAAATTATTTTAAATTAATCTGGACCCTTTAGTTTACACTTTTATTAATATCATTAGTTTTTATAATTTGATTAAGCCCTGGGTATTTTACGAACCGGATTCGAATAGTTTGTGTATACTTGGATATTTTTGTCAAACCTAGACTTTAGTGCAAAAGTTGAGATTTGGCCTGGAGTCTGTTGACTCAGGTACACTTGTGTACCAGATCGACCGGCTGGCCACCTGGTCAATCGGGTACACTGGAAATTCCAGAATCCAAACCAAGTCCCAACTTTAATTCCAGTGGAGCAGATCGACCCGACCCTTGCCAGGTCGACCTGCCACACTGTGCACTCTAGGGTGTGAGTTAGCATTGTTTTATAATTAATCGATTGTAGGACCCATTAACCATCACAAATGAACTTCCATCAATGTGCCAAGCACGAGTCAATGGCGTGGCTCGACCTTGACTCGTGGGGACCACTGTTTAGTGTTTTGGTTGATAAATCTAAGATGATTCGACCCCTAAAAGTTGTCAACAATGCCCTTAACCAACTAAGCACCAAATACATTATTTTACGGCATTAATGACATCGTTTAAAGATCGAATTACCGGAGATAGACCCGAACCTAAAGTGGCCCATTTACCTAGGATTGGACCGTTGCTTTTCCCGTTGATTCTCTGATTGAAGTTTATACTTCACTGTGATTTTACTCTGTCATTCTTAGATCTTTAGATAGTTGTTTACTGTTAATTAATCATAATTGGAAGACCTGAACCTAGGGTATCTAGAGGTGACCCGATGGTGTGATTTTGGAGATCATTGACCCGTGTCTGTGTCTAGGCGGGCCCTTACTGGGCCTAAGTGGGGTGATGTGAACCCTTTAGCTGAAGAGGTAGTTTCTATTGGACTGTTAAGATGTTATGGATTGAAATGGAACTGTTTATCAGTAATAGTGGATTAGTTGCCTCGTTTGGACAGTTTTAGACCAGGCCATGTACTGATGGGCCTTGGTATGGATCCAACGAGTGGGCTTGGACCTTGAATGAGATCCAGAGATTATATTGAGATGAGTAGACCTCTTAGAGATATTGTTAGGACCTTGTTCACGCAAGGCAAAGCCTAGACAGACACAGACCTTAGAGTTATTCTCGAGTCGGCATGAACATTCACTCGGTTGATTTAAGCTCAGCCTGTGGACTGATCATCCCCGGTAGGAGCTAGTTATGTGTTGAGGAGCTATCATGATGAGCTAAGACGGCAAGGTGTCATGCCGTGCCGATCTGGAGTGATGAGATGATGAGTTGATGAGTAGTATTCGGGATTAGTTATTCCCTGGTTAGGTTCCCCACCGCGACTGTGTTCAGTATGGGAGGGCCGCGGCATAATATCCCGCGGTATTCCAGCTCGTGTGAATGTGCCACTTAGTTATAGCTGTGTAGATGATTTCTTTATACTGATCCCTTATGCTTTACATGCACTATTGCCTAGTTCTCTTTCCTTGTTATTCATTTAATTTATGTACCCGTCTTTATTTCATTTGATATATATATGCTATGTTAGTAGTATGCTGTATCTTGCCAGATCGTTTAGATCTGGCCCATTCTATGGTGCTTAGGCCTTGACCCAGATATTCCCGACGACGCTCTAGCCCTCGTGGAGGCACCTGTAGCCGGAGAGTACGCATGGGGCCCGACCGACACTGACGTCGAGCCGGAGGGCGGTGACGAGTTTATACAGGGTTATTGAGTGACTTTGTTATTCGGGTTTTGAGCGAAACTTGTTGTGAGAAGGGTAGAAAGATCAAATGTATTAACTTTAAATTTACATTGACTTATTTTAATTAGACCACTGTTCTGCTTTTCTTTATTATATATGATACCATTGCTTCCGCTCTTTTCAAATGTTATGCTTCCGCAAGTTTTAACCATTGAACATTATTTGGTCAAAAAGTTTTAAATCGGACCTCACTGCGGCCTACGATCTTGGAAGTCCTCGGATTTTCCGGGGAGTAGCGCGCCAATTTCGGGTAATCGAACGAGTATATCGGTATCCGGAATTGGGGCGTTACATTTTATGGTATCAGAGCGAGCTGGTCTCTAGGAAATAAAATACACTAGAAACCATAGGACGTAGTGAGGATTCGAGTGATGGGATACGTGTGAGGACGATGGATTGGGTAGAGTCAGTGTAGTCTTAGGTTTTGGACTTACCACCCCAGATGCCGAGTGCAAATCGGGGAGTGCATTTTGCTTGCAGATCTGATCGTGCTACCCATGCATGACTTCGACGTCATTTTAGAAGGACGGATCGATGAGGATGTGCATCGACTACCGGCAGCTGAACTAGGCAACGGTGAAGAACAAGTATCCTCTTCCCCGGATTGACGAGCTCTTCGACCAGCTTCAGGGTGCGCAGTTCTTTTCGAAGATAGACTTGAGGTCGGGGTACCATCAGCTGCGAGTCAGAGATCAGGAGCTTCCTCGGATTAGCAGGCTACTACCGCAGATTCGTCAAGAGTTTCTCCACCATCTCAGCACCGTTGACCAAGCTGACGCGGAAGGATGTACCGTTCGTTTGGTCCGATGCTTGTGAGAACAGCTTTCAAGAGCTGAAGGAGAGATTGACGACGGCGCCGATTTTGTCCCTACCTTCCGGCAGTGGTGGTTTCGTTGTCTTCACCGACGCTTCAGGGACCGGTCTTGGATGTGTTCTGATGCAGGAGGGCAAGGTTATTGCCTATGGATCGCGCCAACTGAAGGAGCACGAGAAGAAGTACGCCACTCACGACTTGGAGCTTGTAGCGGTCGTTTTTGCTTTGAAGTTGTGGCGGCACTACCTCTACGGCGAGAAGTTCGAGGTGCACTCAGATCACCGCAGTTTGCAGTACCTGTTCACGCAGAGCGACCTCAACAACCGGCAGAGGAGGTGGATGGAGTACATCAAGGACTACGACTTCCCCATCAAATACCATCCTGGTAAGGCGAACGTCGTAGCAGACGCTTTGAGCAGGAAGACCGCCCTCGTCAGTTTTCTAGCAGCAAAGGGTGTGTGGACCGGATTGTCTCGTTGCACGGAGTTCCAGCTTCGATTGTTTCAGACAGAGACCCGCGATTCACTTCGCACTTCTGGGAGAGTCTTCAGCAGGCCTTGGGCACCAAGTTGAGCTTCAGCACAGCCTACCATCCTCAGACAGACGGCCAAACAGAGCGCACCAACCAGACACTAGAGGACATGTTGAGAGCCTGTGTCTTGGACTTCAAGGAGAACTGGGAGGATTCCTTGCCGTTGTGCGAGTTCGCCTACAACAACAGCTTCCATGCGAGCATCAAGATGGCACCGTTCGAGGCTTTGTATGGGAGGAGATGCAAGACCCCAGTTTGCTGGGAAGAAGTTGGTGTCAGGAGCTTCCATGGTCCATCCATTGTCAGCGACACCAGCGAGAAGGTTCGGCAGATTGTTGAGAACCTGAAGGTCAGCCGCAGCAGACAGAAGAGCTATGCAGACAATCGGCGCAGACCGCTCGAGTTCGAGAAGGGAGACCGAGTTTTCCTGAAGGTTTCTCCGGCTAGAGGTACCCTGAGGTTTGGTGAGAAGGGTAAGCTAGCGCGGAGATACGTTGGACCCTTCGAGATCAGATCGAGAGTTGGAGACGTCGCCTACAAGCTTCAGCTACCGCCAGAGCTTTCGGGAGTGCATGACGTGTTCCACGTCTCCATGCTGAAGAAGTATGTGGAGGACCCGACCCACATTCTTTATCATGAGCCACTCGACATCCAGCCAGATGCATCGTACGTCGCCAGGCCAGTCGCGATCATCGACACCAAGGAGCAGGTGCTCCGGACCCGAACCATTCATTGGGTGAAGGTTCAGTGGGAGCATCACACTCCGGAGGAGGCTACGTGGGAGCTACGCGACCAGGTGGAGAAGGACTATCCGCATCTTCTACCTCAGGTATGTTCTAGTCTTGTTTTACATTTGGGGACAAATGTTTTTAAAAGGTGGGAATGATGTGAGGTCCCACCCTTGGTGGGCCCTCTAAGGGCTATTTTATAGTCTAATTAATCCTAAGATATGTTAATTATTGCTTAATTATGTTAATCTTCGCTAATCTTCTCTAATCTTTGCTAATTACTTCTAATTACTACTAATTATTGCTAATCTTGGTTAATTACTTATTTGTTTGGGGCTAATTAGATTGACTAGTTAGATTTCCTAAGTTAGTTAGGTTAACTTAGTGGGTTAGTGTTTTTAATTAAGTTGGGTGTTGTGTTAATCTTAGACTTAGTTAGTAGAGTCTAATTAATTAAGTGATTAAGTGGGTTTAGTTGTGCTAAAGGTGCTCTCTCTCTACTCTAGAAACTTCCTAGCCTAATGACCCCACTACCCCCAAACCCTAACCCTCATTCCACTAAACCCTAAGGGTATCTTGGTCATTAGTCACTCCACTAATCCTATATAAAACCTCTCTTAACATTTGCAATGAACCCTAAAACCTAATCTCAGCCCCCATCCCAAGAAACCCTCCAGCCCCCATCCCAAGAAAACTCCCAACTACCTTCCTTCATTTCTCTTCTTCTCCTCCCTCTCAATCCATCCTACGTATGAACTGATGAAACTACTGTTCATTGCTGGAATTTCACCTTGAAGGCTACAACCATCTTCTTCTTCATTCTCTTGCTGTCACCCTGCTGGAATCACTCTCTGAGAACTGCTGCTGAGACTCTATTGCTGGGATTTCATCTGGAGGCTCTGCTGCATTCCACTTCTTCATTTTCTCCCATCTCAATTCCTCTTGAAGCTCTGCTACTATATCATCTTCTCTTCTTCCCATTCACTGTTACTGAGCTGGGGCTGAACCTGTGCTGGGAGAAACATTTCTTGGAGCAGCCACCACTTCACCTTCTTCATTTCCTCTTTTCATTCTCTTGATTGGAGGTGTGCTGGAAATCCCATCTGGAGCCACTGTGGTGTTCTTCTTCTTCTTCTACATATCACTTGGGAATCAACTGTTACCCTGCTGGGATTTTATTGAGGAGCTACTGTGGTGCTGAAATTCTCCATTTGAGAGTTACTACTGTTACAGCAACTGGACTACCATCTTCTTCTTCATCTTCTCTGTCACCTGGGCTTTTCTCTTCTCTGTTATTTCTCGCTACCCACCTTCTCAATCCTTAAAGAGGCAAGTGCACCTACTGATTAACATGGAATGTATGTGTTTCCTTTGATTTCTATGGTTTCATCTCATGAATTGTGATTATTGAGCTTTAGAATTCTACCTGAGCCTAGTTGTGTATGGGATGGAATGGCCATTGATGGAAGATTAATAAGTCTAAATGATGATGGAATGGGCATTGATGAGATCTTTATAATTTCAATTGTGGTTTAATAAATGGATTTTTTGGTTGGAATTTTAGATTGAATTGGATGGAAAGGTGATGAAGGCAGCTGTAGCAGTGGCTCTGTAATGGCTACTGCTACAGTTGCAATTTCCTGCAACAGAGGTGGTGTGAACGTTTGATGTTGGCTTGTGTCTTGTGATCAGTGGGCCCAGGTGGACCACCCGGGCAGATCCGGACCCCACATCTTGTGGAGGGTCCATGGGCGACCTAGGGGTAGGCCTCTGATCTGGTTTTGATCAGAGGTGGGCCATAGGTTAGGGGGTGTAAACTAACCTGTGAAACAAGAAACCGTGGATTACTCCACTTGTTTTCTTTGTCAACAGTGGGGCCCAGGTGGCCCCCTTGGAAATCCAGTCCCTTCATCCTTTAAATGGGGCTTGGGCGACCCTAGTGATATGGACTGATCTCAGCATAAACCTTAGTGGGGCCCGCAATCGTTGTGCCTTGATGTCCCCATCGTTGAACCCATTTCATGGGTTCTGTGTTTTGCCCTTTTGAGCCTGACGAGTGAAGATTGATAAAAAGAGAGTGATGAGTGGTTAAGGAGTGGAATAGATAAGTAAGGAGGGGAGGATGATGAGGTGGATGTGAGGGTAGGTGAGGGAGTAAATGGGGTGGGGTAGTTGATCAAAGATGAGGAGGATGGTGACATGTGGAAAGTGAGGGTAGGTGAGGGAGAAAAAAATTGGAATGACCTGATGAGTGTTAGTTCTGTCCACATGGGTTGGACTTGGGTTCTGTACATGGGTTGGACTTGGGTTCTGTACATGGGTTTGGACTTGGGCTCTGTACATGGGTTTGGGCTTTGGGCCAGTGGGGGGCCCACTAATCTATAGCCACTAGGTTCTTTGCTAATTTATTTAAGCCTTAGTTTTAACACTTTTTATTAGCACCTTTAATTTTCATAATTTAGAATTTAGATCCTTTAATTTTCTTGGGCCCAGCGGGGCCCACTATTTTCCATAACTCATTAGTTTTATTAATGAAACAAAATATTTAGTATACTACGGGACCCATTGATTTTAGAAAATTAGGAGAGTAGGACCTAGCCTTAGGGAACCCTATTAAAATAAATTAACTTGTTACCCATCCTTAAATTAATATATCCAGACCCCTTTAGTCATTAAATTATTTTAAATTAATCTGGACCCTTTAGTTTACACTTTTATTAATATCATTAGTTTTTATAATTTGATTAAGCCCTGGGTATTTTACGAACCGGATTCGAATAGTTTGTGTATACTTGGATATTTTTGTCAAACCTAGACTTTAGTGCAAAAGTTGAGATTTGGCCTGGAGTCTGTTGACTCAGGTACACTTGTGTACCAGATCGACCGGCTGGCCACCTGGTCAATCGGGTACACTGGAAATTCCAGAATCCAAACCAAGTCCCAACTTTAATTCCAGTGGAGCAGATCGACCCGACCCTTGCCAGGTCGACCTGCCACACTGTGCACTCTAGGGTGTGAGTTAGCATTGTTTTATAATTAATCGATTGTAGGACCCATTAACCATCACAAATGAACTTCCATCAATGTGCCAAGCACGAGTCAATGGCGTGGCTCGACCTTGACTCGTGGGGACCACTGTTTAGTGTTTTGGTTGATAAATCTAAGATGATTCGACCCCTAAAAGTTGTCAACAATGCCCTTAACCAACTAAGCACCAAATACATTATTTTACGGCATTAATGACATCGTTTAAAGATCGAATTACCGGAGATAGACCCGAACCTAAAGTGGCCCATTTACCTAGGATTGGACCGTTGCTTTTCCCGTTGATTCTCTGATTGAAGTTTATACTTCACTGTGATTTTACTCTGTCATTCTTAGATCTTTAGATAGTTGTTTACTGTTAATTAATCATAATTGGAAGACCTGAACCTAGGGTATCTAGAGGTGACCCGATGGTGTGATTTTGGAGATCATTGACCCGTGTCTGTGTCTAGGCGGGCCCTTACTGGGCCTAAGTGGGGTGATGTGAACCCTTTAGCTGAAGAGGTAGTTTCTATTGGACTGTTAAGATGTTATGGATTGAAATGGAACTGTTTATCAGTAATAGTGGATTAGTTGCCTCGTTTGGACAGTTTTAGACCAGGCCATGTACTGATGGGCCTTGGTATGGATCCAACGAGTGGGCTTGGACCTTGAATGAGATCCAGAGATTATATTGAGATGAGTAGACCTCTTAGAGATATTGTTAGGACCTTGTTCACGCAAGGCAAAGCCTAGACAGACACAGACCTTAGAGTTATTCTCGAGTCGGCATGAACATTCACTCGGTTGATTTAAGCTCAGCCTGTGGACTGATCATCCCCGGTAGGAGCTAGTTATGTGTTGAGGAGCTATCATGATGAGCTAAGACGGCAAGGTGTCATGCCGTGCCGATCTGGAGTGATGAGATGATGAGTTGATGAGTAGTATTCGGGATTAGTTATTCCCTGGTTAGGTTCCCCACCGCGACTGTGTTCAGTATGGGAGGGCCGCGGCATAATATCCCGCGGTATTCCAGCTCGTGTGAATGTGCCACTTAGTTATAGCTGTGTAGATGATTTCTTTATACTGATCCCTTATGCTTTACATGCACTATTGCCTAGTTCTCTTTCCTTGTTATTCATTTAATTTATGTACCCGTCTTTATTTCATTTGATATATATATGCTATGTTAGTAGTATGCTGTATCTTGCCAGATCGTTTAGATCTGACCCATTCTATGGTGCTTAGGCCTTGACCCAGATATTCCCGACGACGCTCTAGCCCTCGTGGAGGCACCTGTAGCCGGAGAGTACGCATGGGGCCCGGCCGACACTGACGTCGAGCCGGAGGGCGGAGACGAGTTTATACAGGGTTATTGAGTGACTTTGTTATTCGGGTTTTGAGCGAAACTTGTTGTGAGAAGGGTAGAAAGATCAAATGTATTAACTTTAAATTTACATTGACTTATTTTAATTAGACCACTGTTCTGCTTTTCTTTATTATATATGATACCATTGCTTCCGCTCTTTTCAAATGTTATGCTTCCGCAAGTTTTAACCATTGAACATTATTTGGTCAAAAAGTTTTAAATCGGACCTCACTGCGGCCTACGATCTTGGAAGTCCTCGGATTTTCCGGGGAGTAGCGCGCCAATTTCGGGTAATCGAACGAGTATATCGGTATCCGGAATTGGGGCGTTACACCCCCCCTCTAGGGTTCGGATCCCCATGGACTTACAATAAGGAATCCAATGGTATACTTATCTTAGTGATAAAAGATTGAAAAGTGAAGTGGATATTTGAACCAATGAAAACTAGTATGTGATTAAGAGTTTTCAACTTGATGTTGTGCATTTGAAAAGCGTAAAAGTGCATAAGGAGCCCGGAATGTCTTCAAACTCAAGGAGTACCAAGTAATGACTATAATCGACATACGGGACCCCTATTCACTTAAATAGATCTTGAAATTAATGCTTTTCCCGAAATTGTTATAGTTTATTGTTTCACCTCATTTCCAAGATTTGCATTATATGACTTGTTTTCCCGAAAACATTGAAGTTACTCTAGTAACAGTTATTTGTCCCGAAGTGCATTGCACCACATGATATGAAAGTGTGCCCTTGAGCACCCCGTTTTACCCGTTTATTTATTGCACTTGATTTACTTGTTTTCCCGAAAGCATTGAAGTTACACTAGTAACAGTGAATTGTCCCGAAATGTATTGCCCGATATGTAGTGACAGTGTGCCCTTGAGCACCCCCGTTTTACCCGTTTATTTATTGTACTTGATTTACTTGCATTGTCTCGATTGTATTTGACCTATGAGTCGGCACCACTAAGCTTGGATAACCTTGTTGGTCTGATCCACCGACTTGGAGATCCCCCTCTTGTCCCGCCAGCTGCAGCTTGGATCCCGCTACCCGGTTATTACCGTGGTCCCGTCCCGATACCCGGTTATTACCGTGGTCTTGTCCCGATACCGCAGATTGCTACTGTGGTCCCCGATGCCCGGCTCGCTACCGTGGTCCCGTATAGTATATGTATATGCATTCATGAGATCCCCTGTTTCTCTTCACCTCGAGTGACTGAGATCAGGGCCTGGTATATGTATATGTATTGATATGAGATCCCCTGTTTCTCCTCACCTCGAGTGACTGAGATCAGGGCCTAGTTATTGCTCTATCGCTTTAGTGATAGAGGACTTAGCTTCGTGTGGTTGCCATCTTGCCAGTTCCCGATTCCTTGGACACCCGACATGTTTTATATTGCTTACTTGTTTTCAGATAAATGATTCATTGCTTTTATGAAAGTTGTTATTTAAACAAGTGTTAATATTCTCCAATGTAAATTCAGTTATTGTTATATTGTCTTCTATTCTTTGTACCCGCACATGTTTTAAATGAATGCCGGTTGGGTGAATAACCATGCTTTTACATATGGTTCTAACGATCGATGGTTTTGCTAGAGTTATATGATTTCACATGTTTTAAAATGAATACCCGAGTTATTAAATGTCCATGCTTTGGAATGTGTTTTAAATGACACTCGTTTTGTTAGATCCCGATGTTTATACATGTTTTGAGTGAATACCCGAATTGCTAAACATTCGTACTTTGTTTTAAATGACACTTGTTCTGCCAGATCACTATGTTTATACCGGTTTCAAATGAATACCCGATTTGTTAAATATCCCTGTTTTGAAATATGTTCTAAATGACGCGTGTTTTGTCAGGTTTCTATGTTTATACTTGTTTCAAATGATTACCCGAGCTATTTAACATCCATGCTTAAGAATATGTTTAAATAACACGCGTTTTGCCAGATCCCTATGTTTATACCTGTTTTAAAGGAATGCCCGATCTGTTGAAGATCCATGCTTTGAAATATGTTTAAATGAACGTGGTTTTGCCAAACTTCCATATTCATACATGTTTTCCACGAACACCCGATTGTCAAATATCTATGCTTTTATAGATGATGTAGATGAACATATGCTTTATTAGATCTTCCTGTTTTAACCATGTTTGAAAAGAATACATGTTTTATCCGAGATTCCTGAGTTTTCACCCGTTTAATTATATGCGGCATGTTGAGCAAATAGCATGATTTATCATTTGTATTATTATTCGCTATATTGTGTTCTTTTCATCCACCTGCCAGACCGTCGTGTCTGGCCCACTACTTTTGGTACTCAGGTTCAGATTTCTTCGTCCCGAGTTGAGCGTTTTGTTGGCTGTGGAGCCATGCCTTGCAGGTTGTTTTGTCGGCTATGTCATGTAGACATTGAGCTTGACATCGGAGCTACGTCACATTTGGGTAGTGGTTTATAGCTTCTTGTTGTATGGCTTTTGTTAGCCTTTTTCTTGGGATTCTTAATTAATGTACAGTGATAATTGTGACTTGAACATATTTGGGAATGTAATATCCGGTTACCGTCAGCTCTGTAATTTATTGTGATGGTTACTCCAGTCTGATATGATTCTTGATATAATAGCTATGGGCTAGAGGTTGAGTGCGACGCGGAATCCGATGGCCACGGACTTCGGGTCGCAACGCCACAAGTGCTTCCGCAAAATATTCAGAATGTGTTGTCTTCACACACGCGGATCTTGGGAGAAGTAAAATATATTTATGCTTAATCCCATCTCCCGCCCCCGAGGTTTCGGTTCGGGGGCGTGACAGACTGGTATCAGAGCGGGCAGCTTTCTAGGAAATAAAACACTCTAGGAACCTTAAGACGTGTGGTGAGGACTCGTTTTCTTTTCTCTAGTTGTTGTTTTTGTGAGTTTGTGCCTGTTTTTCTTCTAGTGGGGGAGACTATCTTTGTCTCCTTTTCTTGTCCTTGTTTTTAGTGAATTTGGGGGACCAAATTCTTTTCTAGTGGGGGAGAATTTAGTGTCTCCGCACCCACATTTAGTTCCTTTTCCTTGTTTTCGCGCCAGAGAGTCAGAGTTTTGTGGACCTAGCAGGTGTTTCTCGAAGGACTTTGGCAGAGTTTTCAGCTTTTGGATGTCGCAGATGGAGCTTTAGAAGGAATTTGTGACCAATTGTTCGTCAGCAAGGAATGTGAGCAGCATATGGAGACCCAATTACAGATGATCATGTACCTTCAGTGGATTCATCAGGCAAGTAAGTGTGGATTTTTGGATAAACTTGGATTATTTTCCTAAGTCAGAAGACTCCATAAGCCGAAGAAGTGATGGACTTTATGAGGTTTGAGGTGACTTTCAGTGGTGCAGCTTCAAAAGATGTGAAAAGTTAGAAATTTCTTGAGTATTGATGAGCTTATGATGTAGAATTGTTGGATGAGGTTTAACAAGTTGAAGTTATGATGGTGAGTCAACTCAGCAGGATGTGTCAGTGGATGGTTAAAAGCATAGGAAATTAGTTTTCAGCAGCAGTGTAGAGAGTTATATGTGGAATTGATTGTTACTTGATCACTTGATAGAGAAGATTTAGTGGACTTTACCGACTTGTAGAACATCGGTTTGGGCAGAGTACAGATGCGAGCAGAAGAATCATCACCTATGGACAGTGACAGTTGAAAGGATTCAGAGAAGAATGAATTTGTCAGAAGCACACCTCACGAAGTTTGGACAGGTGGAGTAGCATGACAGTTAAAGTATGGACGGGTCTAGTCAGAGCTGGAAACCTATAGAGTTGTGAACAGTGTGTTCTCAATGAGCAAATGAAAATGAGTGAAGTGTTCAGAGAACCGTTCAAATATTTGATTGAATCAGCTTGGCGTATGAAGGAGTGACAGATTTCCAAGTCATTCGCCTCGAAGATCGTGCAGTGGCAGGAGACTTAATTTTGACAACTTCGACAGAGATGACAGAAGAGTACAGAGGACTGGATGACATTGCCTAAAGTAAGAGATATCTGGTAATACTCAGCGTCACCAATTTTCCGGAGCCAAGGGCAGATAGAAGAACAAGACAATATTTCAAGGTAGAGGCATGTCCAAGACCGACAGAGACCGACTATTGTACAGTGGATCAAGAGCAATGGACAGAAACAGTTAGAGCTTCAAATGTTGAAGAATGGTGAAAGGACAAGCATGATTGTGTCAGAGACTGATTGCTGTGCAATGGATCAAGAGCACCGAGCATCAAGAGTTAGAGTTAGCAAGAGTTCTCCTCGAAGATTGTGCAATTGACATGGGACCCTAGCTTCGACAGTTGTGATGAAGTTGACAGAATTGTTTCAAGAATTTTCTACATCAGGATGGCTAGAAGCGAGAGACTTGGTGGAACTCAGAAGGAGTCAGAGATAGCGAATTCCTTGAGCAGTCAAATTGGTAGAGCAGTAACAGATTTGAGCCAGTGGTGGAATGTCCGACAACTATTGATAGTTGACCGAAGAGTTCTACAACGAGGATGATCCAGTGAGTCCAGTGCTTCTGAGAGGACCAATTTGGAGTAGTCGTTTGAGGTTTTCTTTTCGAAGTGTGGGATTGATGTCCCCACTTGTTTTTGAGTTTGTTAGTTCATTTGGAGGACCAAATGTTCTAAGGGGGGGAGGATGTGAGAACCCGACCCCTAATCTCTTGGATTAGTGTTGTTTTATTTGTGGATTAGTTTCTTTTAGTGGGATTAGTAGTTGTTGGATTGAGTTTGTGAGCTAGAATGGTTTTTCTTCTAGTTTTGGGCTTTTGAGTGCTTTGGTAGCTTGTGGGGCCCTTTGGGGGTTCCCTTTTCGGCTTTGCTTTTCTTGTGAGATTTTCCCGATTTGTTTCGTATCTTGTTTTTGGCCCGTTGCATTCATCTTGAGGAATCCTACAACTTTCATGTTGATCTCGTATCCATTTGAGAACCCAAAAACCGATTTCTTGGCCTTGAGGGCAAAACAGTCATTGCACACCAAATCTGTACCCAAAACTTGATATTCTCGAAATCCGTGAAACATATACTTTTTGGAAACTAGATATTTCGACGATCATTTCTTCCTTCTTCGTCGAATCCATCCGAGGTCCCGAATTAGATGATTTCAGCCACCCAAGTCCCTTAAGTTGTGGGACCCAAACCCCACCTGCTTATAAGGGGAACCCATCTCCTTCATTCACTCCATTCTCCATTGTTCCAGCTGAGCCTAGGGCTTTTCTTGCAACTTCTTCTTCTTCTTCTTCTTGCTTCTTCATCTCCAAGCCATACCAATAGTTCATCAATCAAGAAATGGAGGCCACCTTCTTCTTCTTCATCTTGCAAGCTTTCCATTGATACCATTTGTGAAGAGAACCCTCCATCACAAGACCTCCCTTGAGCTCACCTTGTCCATTAGAGGACCTTCCAAGTAAGTGATTCTTCCCATCTTCTAGATTTGTAATCTTCTAGCCTTAGAGAAGCTCCACCTTGATTATTGGAAAGTTTCATTGTCATTTCATTGTTTAACCCATTTTTGGGTTGTTTTGGGGGTTTTTGTAGAGATTGTGGATCTTGAGCTTGAGAGGTGATTAGGAGCTTGATTTGCTTGATTAGAGTCAAAGGCAAGTGGATGAATGGATGGTTTTAATGTTATCAAAGTTTTATGAGAAAACCCTAAGTTTATTTCTTGTTCTTGATCATTGGATACATGTGTGCACCTATGCTCCTTGTCACATATATATGGATTTCGAAATTTGCACATTAATGGTTGTTTCTATCTTGTTAATCTCTTGGAGAGGTATGCATTTCATTTGATCAAGTTTGCTCATATGGTTTTATAAGGAATAGGATTGGTTTGGCTATTCATGGTTATGTTTATGAGTTACATTTATTTGAAATTGATACTCATTTATAGAGTTTTGCTAAAACATCTTTGGTTATGGGAATGTGATCAATAGACTTTGTTTACCCATAGATTTTGGCTCAAATGAACCCTTGTATATGATGGGAACTCCTCTCCTTGTTTGGGGATTAAAATGTGGAAAAAGAGGTGTTTAGATTTAATGATTCATTGAAGTTTTGATGAGAGTTTTATTTTAGTTTGGATGTTTGTTGAAGCAAGGAAAAGCTCAATTTGTATAAGAGTTCAAGTGGAAGAGAAAGGAGGGAAAGGATGTCAAAAAGAACACCAAAATTTCAGTTGCCTGGGAGGTTTCTGCCTCCTGGCGTCCAGACGCCAGGTTTCGGGCGTCCAGACGCCAGGAGACAGAGACCTCGGCGCCCTTTTCTGCTTCCGGGCGTCCAGACGGCTGGTTTCTAGCGTCCGGACGCCGGGAACCTGCAGGGGGGTAAAAATTGTCACTTTGAAACGCCTATAACTTTTGATTCCCATATCGGATTTGGAAGTTCTATATACCGTTGGAAAGCTCTTGAAATAAGGAATCCAATGGTATACTTATCTTAGTGATAAAAGATTGAAAAGTGAAGTGGATATTTGAACCAATGAAAACTAGTATGTGATTAAGAGTTTTCAACTTGATGTTGTGCATTTGAAAAGCGTAAAAGTGCATAAGGAGCCCGGAATGTCTTCAAACTCAAGGAGTACCAAGTAATGACTATAATCGACATACGGGACCCCTATTCACTTAAATAGATCTTGAAATTAATGCTTTTCCCGAAATTGTTATAGTTTATTGTTTCACCTCATTTCCAAGATTTGCATTATATGACTTGTTTTCCCGAAAACATTGAAGTTACTCTAGTAACAGTTATTTGTCCCGAAGTGCATTGCACCACATGATATGAAAGTGTGCCCTTGAGCACCCCGTTTTACCCGTTTATTTATTGCACTTGATTTACTTGTTTTCCCGAAAGCATTGAAGTTACACTAGTAACAGTGAATTGTCCCGAAATGTATTGCCCGATATGTAGTGACAGTGTGCCCTTGAGCACCCCCGTTTTACCCGTTTATTTATTGTACTTGATTTACTTGCATTGTCTCGATTGTATTTGACCTATGAGTCGGCACCACTAAGCTTGGATAACCTTGTTGGTCTGATCCACCGACTTGGAGATCCCCCTCTTGTCCCGCCAGCTGCAGCTTGGATCCCGCTACCCGGTTATTACCGTGGTCCCGTCCCGATACCCGGTTATTACCGTGGTCTTGTCCCGATACCGCAGATTGCTACTGTGGTCCCCGATGCCCGGCTCGCTACCGTGGTCCCGTATAGTATATGTATATGCATTCATGAGATCCCCTGTTTCTCTTCACCTCGAGTGACTGAGATCAGGGCCTGGTATATGTATATGTATTGATATGAGATCCCCTGTTTCTCCTCACCTCGAGTGACTGAGATCAGGGCCTAGTTATTGCTCTATCGCTTTAGTGATAGAGGACTTAGCTTCGTGTGGTTGCCATCTTGCCAGTTCCCGATTCCTTGGACACCCGACATGTTTTATATTGCTTACTTGTTTTCAGATAAATGATTCATTGCTTTTATGAAAGTTGTTATTTAAACAAGTGTTAATATTCTCCAATGTAAATTCAGTTATTGTTATATTGTCTTCTATTCTTTGTACCCGCACATGTTTTAAATGAATGCCGGTTGGGTGAATAACCATGCTTTTACATATGGTTCTAACGATCGATGGTTTTGCTAGAGTTATATGATTTCACATGTTTTAAAATGAATACCCGAGTTATTAAATGTCCATGCTTTGGAATGTGTTTTAAATGACACTCGTTTTGTTAGATCCCGATGTTTATACATGTTTTGAGTGAATACCCGAATTGCTAAACATTCGTACTTTGTTTTAAATGACACTTGTTCTGCCAGATCACTATGTTTATACCGGTTTCAAATGAATACCCGATTTGTTAAATATCCCTGTTTTGAAATATGTTCTAAATGACGCGTGTTTTGTCAGGTTTCTATGTTTATACTTGTTTCAAATGATTACCCGAGCTATTTAACATCCATGCTTAAGAATATGTTTAAATAACACGCGTTTTGCCAGATCCCTATGTTTATACCTGTTTTAAAGGAATGCCCGATCTGTTGAAGATCCATGCTTTGAAATATGTTTAAATGAACGTGGTTTTGCCAAACTTCCATATTCATACATGTTTTCCACGAACACCCGATTGTCAAATATCTATGCTTTTATAGATGATGTAGATGAACATATGCTTTATTAGATCTTCCTGTTTTAACCATGTTTGAAAAGAATACATGTTTTATCCGAGATTCCTGAGTTTTCACCCGTTTAATTATATGCGGCATGTTGAGCAAATAGCATGATTTATCATTTGTATTATTATTCGCTATATTGTGTTCTTTTCATCCACCTGCCAGACCGTCGTGTCTGGCCCACTACTTTTGGTACTCAGGTTCAGATTTCTTCGTCCCGAGTTGAGCGTTTTGTTGGCTGTGGAGCCATGCCTTGCAGGTTGTTTTGTCGGCTATGTCATGTAGACATTGAGCTTGACATCGGAGCTACGTCACATTTGGGTAGTGGTTTATAGCTTCTTGTTGTATGGCTTTTGTTAGCCTTTTTCTTGGGATTCTTAATTAATGTACAGTGATAATTGTGACTTGAACATATTTGGGAATGTAATATCCGGTTACCGTCAGCTCTGTAATTTATTGTGATGGTTACTCCAGTCTGATATGATTCTTGATATAATAGCTATGGGCTAGAGGTTGAGTGCGACGCGGAATCCGATGGCCACGGACTTCGGGTCGCAACGCCACAAGTGCTTCCGCAAAATATTCAGAATGTGTTGTCTTCACACACGCGGATCTTGGGAGAAGTAAAATATATTTATGCTTAATCCCATCTCCCGCCCCCGAGGTTTCGGTTCGGGGGCGTGACAAGCACCGAAGGAGTTTTCGGGTAATGAGGACCCACTAGTGGCAGATGACTGGCTAGTCAATACGGAGAAGATCTTTGATGTCTTCATGTGCACGGGTATACAGAAGGTCAACCTCACAGCTTCATTATTTTATGGGCTCGCAGATAGGTGGTGGCAAACAGTCAAGGATCCTTATGCAGTGATGGCAGATGATGAGGCATGGGCAGCATTCAAGATACAGTTTCAAGACAAGTACATTCCCTCTCATGTCAAGAGGCAGAAGGCTATTGAGTTTCAGCAACTCAAGCAGGGTAGCATGACGGTTTTGGACTATGTCACCAAGTTTGAGAGACTAGCTAGATATGCTACCGAGTTGATTGATACAGAACGGAAGAAGATAACTAAGTTCTTAGAAGGGTTGAACCCGATTATTATGAGGGATGTCATAGGAGTAGTGCCTCCAGCTACATATGATGAGGCAGTCAAGCGGGCTTATACTTTTGAGGATATTAATAATATGATTGTTCAGGACAGGAAGCAGCAGTATCAGCAGCAAAATCAGAGGCAACAACAGGGCAAGAAGCCAAGGCAAGAGCAAGGCCATGTGAGGCAGGGTTGTGGACATTGTGGCAAGAATCATGAGACACACGAATGTCGTAAGGCTATGGGTGCCTGTTTCAAGTGTGGGGCTATGAACCATTCTATCAAAGATTGCCCACTACTTCAGAATCAAGGGAACAGAAACCAGCAGCAGAGACAAGTAGCTCCTCAGAATCAAGCACCAGTTCAGAATCAGATGAGACCACCTCAGCAGCAGCAACAAGCTAGGCCACCAGTCCAAAATCAGAATGCTCGTCCTCCACAGCAGAACAGACAAGGCCAGGGAAGGCAGAACCAAGTACCGAACAGACTACAGATGCATGGACGTTTGTACTATCTCAACCGTGCAGATGCTGAAGCTGCAGGAGACGTGGTAGAAGGTAAACTTCTTGTTTGTGGGGTAGAAGCCCAGATTTTGTTTGATCCTGGATCCACACATTCCTTTGCATCTCCTAGTTTTGCTAAGTTGATTGATGCACCATGTAGTGAATTGGATTACATTCTAGTAGTGACCACTCCAGTAGGGAAACAAGTTGTGTGTAGAAACCATTACCCTAGTTGTACAGTTTTATTAGGAGATGTTAATCTACCGGCCAACCTCATAGTTTTGGACATGCATGATTTTGATGTCATTTTAGGCATGGATTGGTTAGAAGCATATCATGCCACCATGGATTGTTTTAGTAAGACCATCACATTCAGATTCCAAGGACCACAGGCAGAGTTGATATTTCAGGGGAACAGGAGGAAATCTCAGGCAGGGTTTATTTCAGTGTTGAAGGCAAGCAGATTAGTGCAGAGTGGGTGTCAGGCTTTTATTGCGTTTATCACGGAGGATAAACAGTCCCAAGGGGTGGAGGATATCCCCATTGTGTGTGAATTTCCGGATGTTTTTCCAGAAGAAATCCTTGGTTTACCACCAATTAGAGAAGTTGAGTTCACAATTGAACTCCTTCCAGGGACAGCTCCGATCTCGATTGCACCATACAAGATGGCTCCAGCAGAAATGGGTGAGCTAAAGCTCCAATTGCAGGATTTGTTGAGTAAAGGTTTTATTAGGCCAAGTGTTTCACCGTGGGGAGCACCGGTGTTATTTGTGAAGAAGAAGGATGAAAGCTTGAGAATGTGCATAGACTACCGGAAGTTGAACCATGTGACAGTGAAGAACAAGTATCCTTTGCCAAGGATAGATGAATTGTTTGACCAATTGCAAGGAGCAGCCTATTTTTCCAAGATAGACTTGAGGTCAGGGTACCATCAGTTGAGAGTTAGAGACTCAGATGTTCAGAAGACAGCCTTTAGAACAAGATATGGGCACTATGAGTTCTTAGTGATGCCCTTTGGTTTGACAAATGCACCAGCAGTCTTTATGGCTTTGATGAACAAGGTCTTTGCACCATATTTGGATCACTCTACAGTAGTGTTCATTGATGATGTCCTTGTGTATTCTAAGAGTAAGAAGGAGCATGAAGAACATTTGAGGACAGCGTTGCAACTCTTAAGAGAGAACCAGTTATATGCAAAACTCAGTAAGTGTGAATTCTGGTTAGAGCAAGTTGCTTTTCTAGGCCACATCATCTCCAGAGAAGGTTTAGCAGTTGATCCAGCGAAAATAGAGGCAGTTGTTAGTTGGGTGAGGCCAAGCAGTGTGACAGAAATTAGAAGCTTCTTGGGGTTAGCAGGCTACTACAGAAGATTTGTCCAAGGTTTTTCGTCCATCGCAGCCCCTTTGACAAAATTGACTAGGAAGAATGTCCCATTTGTGTGGACCGATCAGTGTGAAATCAGTTTCCAAGAGTTGAAGGGAAGGTTAACCACAGCCCCGATCCTTACATTACCCTCGAGCAACGGCGGATTTATTGTTTATACAGATGCGTCGAATGTGGGACTAGGTTGTGTATTGATGCAGGATGGCAAAGTGATTGCCTATGGCTCGAGACAGCTGAAGGACCATGAGAAGAATTATGCGACTCACGACTTGGAGTTGGCAGCAGTTGTTTTCGCATTGAAGATGTGGAGACACTATCTCTATGGAGAGAAATTTGAGGTCCATTCAGATCACAGAAGTTTGCAATATTTGTTCTCTCAGAAAGATTTGAACATGAGGCAGAGAAGGTGGATGGAGTATATCAAAGATTATGACTTTCCAATCAAGTATCATCCAGGCAAAGTGAATGTGGTAGCTGATGCTTTGAGTAGGAAATCAGTAGTCATGGCTAATTTGAGAGGAATGGGTGTCTTACAGCAGTTCGAAGAGTTGGGTGTAGAAGTGCAAACCCTTAGATTGGGTGCGATGTTAGCGAACATGACAGTTTCAGAACCTACCTTCATCCAGAAGATTAAGGAAAATCAGTTACAAGACCCAGACTTGGCCAAGATAGTAGATGTTATTGTAGAACGCCCCGATTTCAAGATGGTGAATGGGATATTGTATTTCCGTGACCGGTTGTGTGTGCCGAATGTGGATGATTTGAAGAGTGAAATAATGAACGAAGCTCACAGTACGAGATATTCTATGCATCCGGGTAGCACGAAGATGTACCACAATTTGAAGAATAGATTTTGGTGGAACAATATGAAAAGAGAGATAGCAGCTTTTGTGTCTCGTTGTCTAACTTGTCAGTTGATCAAGGCAGAGCATCAGAAGCCTCCAGGTTTGTTACAGCCTTTGGAAATTCCGGAGTGGAAATGGGAGCACATTACCATGGATTTCGTTTCCGGTTTGCCTAATACTAAGAAGGGAAATAATGCAATTTGGATCATTGTAGATCGTCTGACAAAGTCTGCTCACTTCATTCCGATGAAGACTGGGAATATGATGCATATGGCACCACTAGCGAAGTTATTTGTTGATGAGATTGTTAGTAAGCATGGTCAACCCGTCTCCATTACTTCAGATAGAGACAGTAGATTTGTTTCAAAGTTTTGGAAAACTCTTCATGAGTCGATGGGTACCAAGCTCCAGTTCAGCACAGCTTATCATCCTCAGACCGATGGTCAGTCAGAAAGGACGATACAGACTCTCGAAGACATGTTGCGTGCTTGTGTATTGGATTTCAAGGTTCAGTGGGATGAATGCCTACCGCTTTGTGAATTTGCCTATAACAATAGTTACCACTCTAGCATCGGTATGGCACCTTTCGAGGCACTCTATGGTAGAAGATGCAGAACTCCGGTTTGCTGGGAAGAAGTCGGTGAACGTAGTTTCCATGGACCGACGATAGTTGGAGAGACAAGCGACAAAGTCAAGTTGATTCAGGAAAGGTTGAAGATCGCCTGAAGTAGGCAGAAGAGTTATGCAGATACTCGCCGAAGAGAATTGTAGTTTCAGGTGGGTGACAAGGTGTTTTTGAAAGTCTCACCAACTAGGGGAACCTTGAGGTTTGGGCAGAAGGGCAAGTTGTCCAGGAGATTTATTGGTCCGTATGAGATTTTGAGCAAGATTGGAGATGTCGCTTATAGACTTGCGTTACCGTCGGAATTCTCCGGGGTACACAATGTTTTTCATGTTTCTATGCTCAAGAAGTATGTCTCTAGTCCTGCACACATCCTACAACATGAGCCTTTAGAGATTCGGGAAGATGCCTCGTATGTGGAAAGACCGATCAAGATCATTGACACCAAAGAGCAAGAATTGAGAAACCGGACTATTCATTGGGTCAAGGTACTTTGGGAAAATCACGAGCCAGAGGAAGCCACCTGGGAATTGAGAGAGCAAGTGCAAAGGAAGTATCCACAGCTTTTACCCGAGGTAATTGTTTGATTTATTTGGTGGACCAAATATCCTAAGGGGTGGAGGATGTTAGACCCCAACCCAGACCAAGTCGATTAGTGTGCGATTAGTGTGTGTTTAGTCCTAAGTGAGTTTAGTGGTTGTTGGGTTAGAAATGATTAGTTTAGTCTTGGACATAGCTCTGGGAATTTTGAGAACGTTTAGTATTAATTAGACACACTCAGGAAGGCCTGAGTGCACGTGTAAGCTTGGGAAGATTGCATCGATTTCCGTGTGAGTGTGATTTTGATTTCATTTGAATGATGTTTCGACATGTTGCAACTTTCGTTTTAAGCAAACCCATGTTTTGGCCCAAAGAGGGTAAAATTGTCTTTCTTGCACAAATCTGGACACAATTTTCGAGATCTCAAAACCATGTCAAAAATATACTTTTTGGAAAGTAGATATTTCGACGATCGTTTTATCCTTCTTCGTCGAAGTCATCCGAGGCCACCAGACCATGTTTTTAGTCATTTCAAGTTCAAGCCCATGGGGCCCATGAGTCATCACTTAATCCCCCTTTCCCTCTTCTTCCACTCACTTTACCAAAATCCTGTAACTTCTTGACCTAGGGCAAGGAAGAGTTTCTTTTTCTCTCCATCTTCCCCATCTTGTTTGATCTAGCTAGAGGGCTCCAAAGAAGATTTCAAGACTACCAAATTCTTCCTCTTGCCCTAAGCTTTCTATTGATACAATTTTCTTAAGGTCTCAAGTTGGGAAAGCTCTCCATTCTCTTCCATCTCTCTTGTTTGACTTCCTCTAGGTAAGAGCTTCAAGCCATGTTTTCCATAAAGTCTTTTTAGCTCCTTAAGATTGTGTTTTTCTTGTTCACAAACCCTTTTGTTAAAATGGGTTCTTTGTTTCCATTTTTGAGTGAGTTTGTGTGTTTCTCTTGGGTTTTTCTTGTAGTGCTTGATAGCTTGAGTGAAGTGCATGGAGGAGTATATTTAGCATTTGGGCAAGGCAAGTGATCTCTATAGGAATGATGCATGTGTATTTGGATTTCATTGTATTTTAGAAATTGTGCATTTATCTTGTTTATAAGCTTCATGTTTATGTTTTCTTTTGATTTGGATGTGAAATGGTGATAAATGAACCCTTGGTGAGCATGAAGGCTCAAGGGATGATATGTGGTTGATGGATGAGAAGAAGGAGAAGAATGTAGTGAAAGATGTGCAAAGGAAAGGAGATTTCTGCACTCAGCGAGCTCATGCAGCAGCCTGTTCGCTCGAGCGACCCCTGGGTCCGCTCGAGCGAACAAGCCACTGTCTACTATGGAACGAGGCAGAGAGTCGTTCGTTCGAACGCATTTTATTATCCGCTCGAGCCAACATTCGCTCGAGCGAACGGTCTACGCCTTGTAATGTTCGCTCGAACGAACGGTCTCGCTCGAGCGAAGTGTCATCAACGTGGCAGGTCCGCTCGAGCGAACCTGCTAGATTCAGGAAGATGAGTTTTTCCATTTTGTGTGTTTTCTTGAGGGTTGAAAACTAGACTATGTTAAGGGTTTTAACTTGACATTGTGTAAATGGAACTTCGAAATGAAACCCAACTTCGGGGGCACCAATTCTTGTATTTTCTTACGTTTGGGGTTTCAATTACACAAAAGTCAATTAATAGCCTTAGCACATGCTTGTCAGATTTTGTATTTGAACTTCCGTCTTGGTACGATGAGTATAAACGTGCACTTGTTTTGAGTTTCAAGTATAAGCTTGTTTTGAAGTTTTGTTTCAAGAAAATAAAAGGGGATCACTTCCTAAGCGTGTTATGCATAATTATTATGCCTCTTGCTAGTCGTGTTCGTCGTGTTTTGATAAGTGATTTCCCCCTTTTTATCTCGACATGCTTTGATCGTGTTTCACGTGTTTTGTGCATTCATGAATTAAGTAAACACCACTGAGCTTAGACTGCCCTTTCGGTTTGATCCACTGTCTGGGGGTCTTTAAACATGTGGACTGTCTGCAGACTGGTCGTGTATTTATTACACATCGTACGTGTCCGGTTCCGCGGCCGGAATTCCCGTCTTTGTGGGAAATCGTGTCGTGCTTATATTATGTATATCGTGCTTGTCGTGCGTGCTTGCTCTTTTCATTATATAAATGATAGAGAAAGGATGGGCTCTTTGTGGATTGTAACTATTCATGATATATTATGTACTCATGCTAGTTTATTTTGGTATCTCAGCTTTGTTCATATTCTTGAAAATGTATCTCAGCTTTGATAGCACTTCATACTAAAGATTTGCTTACATGTTTTCTCTAAATGTTATTGTTCATGTTCATGCCTACATTGATTACCTGCCAAACCGTCGTGTTTGACCCTTGTTTATTGGTGCCCAGGTGCAGGAGACGTTGCCTTCGAGGAGGAGCGTCAGGAGGAGGCTTGTGAGCCAACTCCCGTGAGAGAGTGGCAGCCCGACGATGTCATTTAGACGTCGGTCTGGTTCTCGAGTTTCGTCACCTTTAGTCTTGGGGTTTCTCTTGGTTATTTTGAGATTGTATTGACCTTTATTGGTCTCTTATGGGTTGTACTAAACTTAACTTACTTTCGTGTTAAACTTACAACTTGAACTATGTTTGGGAATGCCATGATAACTCTTTTCTTTGATGCTATGTCTTGTTATTAAACGTTATAGCACTTAAATATTTTATTGGTGCTTATCGTGATGTGTTTTGCTACACGCTTCCGCAATCGTGTACGTGTGAGTCAGATTCCGCGTGTCTTTGGGAATCCTCACCGCGGGAACCTGTGGGAAAACAAAATCTTCAGTAGTAATCATCACCAAATCGCGTCGCGGGCCCGGGGATCCGTTCCGGGGTCGCGACAGGACTTGTATCAGAGCCAGACATGTTTCAGGCACTTAAAAGAAACTAGAAAGGTCTTAGGAACATGGCGAGGATTCGTGAGTTCGATAGATTCGTTCGTATAGGATCTTAGAAACCCTTGTACCATGATTTTGTGTTCTAACTCTTTGTTTTACAGCAATATGCCTCCAAGAAAAGCTCTAAATCATCATGCTTCAGGCAGTAACCAGAATGAGTCAGATGCATCTGAGATACCTACAGCCACACAGTTTCAGGAACTTATGCAAGCCATGATAACACAGCAAAGGCAGGCTAATGAGAACCAAGCCAGATTTCAAGAGCAGTTAGCTAAGAAGGATGATGAAATGGCACAAGTTCAGAGACAGTTGTTGGAAGTACTTCAGAACAGGAATGTAGCACCACCTGCAGGTCCACAGATTGTGATACAGAATAGGGATCCAGACCCTAATGCTCTATTTGAGAAGTTTAGGAAAAGAGCACTGTGAGAACCCGACCCCTAATCTCTTGGATTAGTGTTGTTTTATTTGTGGATTAGTTTCTTTTAGTGGGATTAGTAGTTGTTGGGTTGAGTTTGTGAGCTAGAATGGTTTTTCTTCTAGTTTTGGGCTTTTGAGTGCTTTGGTAGCTTGTGGGGCCCTTTGGGGGTTCCCTTTTCGGCTTTGCTTTTCTTGTGAGATTTTCCCGATTTGTTTCGTATCGTGTTTTTGGCCCGTTGCATTCATCTTGAGGAATCCTACAACTTTCATGTTGATCTCGTATCCATTTGAGAACCCAAAAACCGATTTCTTGGCCTTGAGGGCAAAACAGTCATTGCACACCAAATCTGTACCCAAAACTTGATATTCTCGAAATCCGTGAAACATATACTTTTTGGAAACTAGATATTTCGACGATCATTTCTTCCTTCTTCGTCGAATCCATCCGAGGTCCCGAATTAGATGATTTCAGCCACCCAAGTCCCTTAAGTTGTGGGACCCAAACCCCACTTGCTTATAAGGGGAACCCATCTCCTTCATTCACTCCATTCTCCATTGTTCCAGCTGAGCCTAGGGCTTTTCTTGCTACTTCTTCTTCTTCTTCTTGCTTCTTCATCTCCAAGCGATACCAATAGTTCATCAATCAAGAAATGGAGGCCACCTTCTTCTTCTTCATCTTGCAAGCTTTCCATTGATACCATTTGTGGGGCTGGTTGCTTATTTTATGGGATTGTCATTCCTATTAGAAAGAGAACTCTTAAAAGGAATGTGATCTTTATAAATAGAGAGAAACTACCCTTGGGCGTGCAACATGGAAAGCAAGGATTGAATTCTACCCTAGGCGTGAAACACATAGGCTGCCAAAAAGAGAAGCACAATCACGCCCAGCCCATTGCTGCCTTCTTCTTCTTCATTGGAGAGAGGAGATCAGGTCCTGGGCCTTTTCCACAAATTGTAGATTCAGAAAACCCTTCTTGGAATCCATATTCTGATCCCACAATCAAAGCCAATCAGATTAGGTTGTGGAATAGAAGGGAAGATCAAAGGAGAAACTATTGCAGAAATTCCTGCAACATACATTGCTGGTTGCAGGCTGAGTTCAGACCTTTGAAGGCTTTCTTTTCAGAGATTTGAGGCATTCATATCATCAAGGTATTAGTCCTCTATCATCTCCTTGCATTATACACATGTTGATCATGATTTCATGGAGTTTTTATGCATGTTTCATGGCTGCCATATCAGATTTGGTTTTGTTTTAAAAACTTGAAAAACCATACCAGCCATGGACGTCCAAGTTCAGATCTGTTATGCATGAACTTTCAGTGGTATCAGAGCCTCTCCATGTGAAATCATGATCCCATGTTGTGTGGATATCAATCCTAGATTAATCAAGGGCATGGTGGCGCCCTTTAGGATGTTATTTACTGCATAAATAGTGTGCAGGAATTTTTCCAGGTTGCTGGAATTTTTCCAGAACACAGTTTATTGCAGTTTTGGAGAGCAGGAATTTTTCCAGACTGCTGGAATAGTTTCAGAATGCTATATAGTGCTGTACACAGCACAATGAATGCACTAATTTTTTGGTTGCAGCCATATAATTGCATCCTTGATGGTTCGCATGTATGTGTGTGGATTTGGATGTTTTTTAATTAGTTGGAAAGTGTACAATTGCGCGTTTAGCAATCATAGGAGGTTGTAATTTTTTCCTTGTTTTTATTCCAACTAGTCTTGATGTAAGTTTTCTTGAAAAGCATAGGGATCTCCAATGTAATTTTTGGTTTTTGCTTTTCATGGGTTTGCTTGTATAAATTTATTTATTGTAACAAGCAAGGAGAAGAAAGCTTCAAAGATTGCATGGTTGCAAGTAGAAGAGGATTCCATGGTGGTGGAGGCAACGAAAGTTTCCTAGTGCGAAAAGGACTCTTAACCAAGTATCCTAGTTGGATTATGATTCCTAGTTGGATAAGGATTCCTAATTGGATAAGGATTTGAAGTCCGAAGAGCAGGGAGCCATCAAGGATTGCATTCTTTTATTTGCTTTTATATATGGAATGCATGGTTGAATGCTTTATATAATTGCTATGTTTATCACATAGTAACATGGCCACCACTAGGTTCTTAAAATTGGCATCTTTCTATATTGGATTGTTTTTAGTTTGGCAAATTGTTTTAAACGGATTTAGACCAGCACCTTCTATTTGTCTAAGGTTTAAAAATTGGATAGGGTTTAGTTTATCTTGGTACCCTAAGTTTCCAAAAAAAGGCCAAACTAAAATCTAATATATTGCTACCTTAGTGGGCCCATAACCCACTGGTCCCAAGACCTTTACTCAATATGTTTTAAAGCAAAGGTTATTTATTTTTTGAGATGACTTAAGCAATTGAGTCATGAAAATTGTTAACTAAGTTTGCTAGATTTAAACAAGGTTTGAGTAACGATACTAAGGTCAAAAGAGTTTTTCAAAACCCTAGTGTTAAATAATCAAGTGGGAGAGGGGTTTGGAAAAACCCCACGGCCTTCCATTTTCGGTTCATGCTATCTCAATGGAGTGTTAGTGGGATCGGCCATCCCTTCGGTGGAGTTCTTTACTAAAGATCGCTTCGATGGGTTAGTGGGTGAACTAATGTGAATATTCGTAATGAGGTGTTAGTGGGAGCGGCCATCCCTTCGGTGGAGTTCTTTACTAAAGATCACTTCTATAGAATGTCAATGAAGTGTTGGTGGGAGCGGCCATCCCTTCGATGGAGCTCTTTACTAAAGTTCACTTCAAGATTGGATTAAAGTCACTTCCCTCCGGAGGACTTGAGTCATAGACATTCTGGGAACGTTCAAAAGAGATGGTAATACACTTGACATAAGACGGTAATAACCTCTCCCTAGGAGTTAGTGTTATTTGTCATATGAGGCCAAACCAATCAGTGATTGGACTATCACTGGATATACGTATCCAGACAGTGATGATCCAAATAAGCAGACCTTAACTCAACGTGACTGTAGGCTCGGCCATCCCTTCGATGGAGGGTCTATGAGGAGGTTGAGACACCGATACATTATGATTAGGGTTAAATAATGTAAAAAGTCTTGTGAATGTTTTTCCTTTTATAACAAGCACCATATACATGTTACATATATACTGCCTGTCTAATTATAACCTGTTATATATCCAGAGAGATGGGGAAGGATTCTTTTAGCCTGTTGATGAGTATTCTGCGTGAGAACAAATTGACTGGCCCAAATTACGTAGACTGGAAAAGAAACCTTAACATAGTACTCACCGCTGAGGAGTACAAGTATGTTTTGTCGGAACCCTGTCCTACCATTGATGATTATTCTACAGATGACCAGCAAGAGGCTGAAAGGAAATGGAAAAAGGCGAATAGCATGGCCAAATGCTACATGCTTGCTTCCATGTCCAACGTGTTGCAAACACAGCATGAGCAAATGGACACAGCTTCTGATATCATGTTGTCCTTGTCTGAGATGTTCGCAGACAAAAGCAGGCCAGCTAGGCAAGCTGCTTTAAGGACAATCATGAATTCTAGGATGGCTGAGGGAACACCTGTCAGAGAGCACATGCTCAAAATGATGGATTGTTTCAATGAAGCTGAGATCCTAGGGGCTGAGATTGATGCAGGGAGTCAGACCGATATGATTCTCGAAACTCTGCCGGAGTCTTTCAACCAGTTCAAGCTCAACTTCAACATGAGCAAGATGGACATGACTCTCTCTGAGTTAATGAAAGAACTCCAGGCGGCAGAGGCCATCATGAAGCCTAAAGGCCAAGCTCACTTTTCCCAGTCTTCCTCTAAACTGAACCCGAAAGGGAAAAAGTTCAAGAAGAAACAGGGTAAGGGAAAAGGACAGAAAAAGGGCAATGCTGGAAAGAAGGACAAAGGTACAGGTGAAAAGCCCAAAGGGAAATGCTTCAAGTGCGGCCTCAAAGGTCACTGGAAGAAAGATTGTCCCAAGCTCCTAGGCTCAGATAAGAAAGGTATATCTCTTTCCTACTACATTGAAACCTGTCATGTGGTTGATTCTACTGATTCATGGATAGTAGACTCTGGAGCCACTTATCATATCTGCAATTCATTGTAGGGGTTTCAGATAATGAAAAAGCTTGAGAAAGGGGAGTTTGACCTTAGAGTTGGAAATGGAGCAAAGATTTGGGCTGTTGCAGTGGGAGCTGTTACTTTACATTTTCCGCATGATAGGATATTAATTTTAAATAATGTTATCTATGTTCCGGACATAAGGAAGAATTTAATTTCAGTTTCCAGACTTATTGAATTTCATTATTCAGTTTCTTTCCATTCTGGTGTTGATATCAGTAGAAATGGAAATATTATATGTTCCGGTAGAATGCATGACAACTTATTTTATATATATCCTATTCCTCCCTCACTGCATAATGTACAACTAGAAAGCTCATCTTCCCTTAAGAGGAAGGTATCTTCGACCAATGACACTTATCTTTGGCACTTACGTTTGGGTCATATTAACCTAAAACGGATTCAGAGGTTGGTACAGGATGGGCTTTTGAGCTCATTAGATCTCGAACCTTTACCTCAGTGTGAATCTTGTCTCATGGGAAAGATGACCAAAAGGTCATTCTCTGGAAAGGGACTGAGGTCAAAGGAGTTGTTAGAATTGGTTCACACTGATGTGTGTGGTCCTATGAACAAACTAGCTCGAGGAGGTTATGAGTGTTAGGAATTTTGTATTTGCAATTTGATGGATACATTAACATATTCACATCATTTGAATTTACACTCATGCATTGTTTTAGAAAACCTTGAAATCTATTTTTATTCATGCATTGCTTTTAAGATTTGTAAAAGTATTGTTTTATGCATGTTTTGGTTTTAAACATGGATGCATTGGATTTAGAATCAAAACTCTTTTGAAAACCTAATTCTTTGTGCATTACTTTTGTGAAATCATATTGAGAATTTAGGTTTGTGTCTTGCATACTTTCATCACTTTAAGAATCATTTTTGTATGCATTTTTATGAGAAAAGAGTTTTATCAAATCAAGCTAGCCTTTGGTTTTAAAGTTTCAAATCACTTTAGGCTTTGTGTGTTTCATGTTTTTAAACTTCTTAGATTGATCTAAAACATGTTACCAAGCTTGATTTAGTGGCCCAAAAATCCTCCCAAAGAAATACCTTTGTATGTGCAAAAATTGGAATTTTTGTCAAAAGGGGGGTGGCCCGGTAGTGTCGCCGGTCGACCGGGAACACTGCAGCTTTTAAAGGCAGTTTTGAGCAGAGCCTTCCAACGGTCAGATATATGACCGTTGTGCTTTCCCGGTCGACCGAGGCCTGTTTGCAGGTCGACCGAGGACTAGCCGTTGGGCACTTTTTGGCTATAAAGTCCATTCATTTCCAACCTTTTTCAAGGCTTGATACATGAACTTTTGAGACCATATTGGAGCCAAAGAAAGGGGAAGAAGTTGGAAAGGCTAGAGGGCTATTTGGAAATCAAATACTTGAGTTTTAAAAAGGTACACTTTACTTGTATTTTGATTTCCATTAAAATTAGAATCTATGCATGTTTAAATCTTTGTATTTTCTTTTATGCATGATTTCTAGTTTGTAAAGAGATGTTTAGCAAACTCAAATCATCTTTGGTAAATTATTTTGGTTTGCAAACTCTCTTATTCTAATCACATGTGTTCTTAGACTTTAACATTCATACAACTTGTTTGTTTCATTTCTTCAAAGTTGTTTGAATCTTTTATGTGATTAGTTTTCTCTTCAATCATCATTTTATAAGCTTTGATTTTAAAATGCATCATGCATTCATTTAAGAGCTTCATTGTTGAATTTGATTGAAGAAAAGCATTCATACACTTGTGCACACACTTTAACTTGTTTTAGTGTATGTTTGTAATTGGAATTTCACTTTCACATTAGCCTATTTAGAGGCAATTTATTTGTGCTTAAATTGTATCTCTTAGAGTGATCTTTGGTAAAGACACCTTCTTAGAGAAATCTTTATTTGTAAAGGTTATTGCTTAGCCTAAGAAAAGCATTGTGTAAAGGTTATTGCTTAGCCTAAGAAAAGCATCTTGTAAGGTTATTGCTTAGCCTAAGAAAAGCATTTTGTAAATGTTATTGCTTAGCCTAGAAAAGCACATTGAGAGGTTGTTGTTTAGCCTAGAAAAACAACATTGTAAGGGTTATTGCTTAGCCTAGAAAAAAGCATAAATAGTGGAAATCCGGTGGGGTGATTAGATCACAAGCCGGTAGTGGATGTAGGCATTGAGGCCGGACCACTGTAAACCTTGGTGTTGTGGTGCTTACTTGTGGTGATTCATTTATTAGCTTCCGCATATTGTTTGATTAATCATCACATGTGACTAGTTTTTGTTAAGAAGTTAAAATTGTTTTAAATTGGTCACAATTGTAGCTCACCCTATTCACCCCCCCTCTAGGGTTAGGATCCCAAGGACTTTTCAATGAGTATTTCATCACCTTCACTGATGATTACTCTAGGTATGGATATGTGTACCTAATGCGACGCAAGTCTGAAGCGTTTGATAAGTTCAAACAATTCAAGGCTGAGGCGGAATTACAACTAGGGAAACATATCAAAGCTCTTCGATCTGATCGAGGTGGCGAGTACCTCCTGGGTGAGTTCAAGGAGTACCTCACACAACATGGGATTGTGTCTCAGTTGTCTGCACCGGGTACACCCCAACAAAATGGTGTAGCAGAGAGAAGAAACCGTACCCTTCTTGATATGGTAAGGTCCATGATGAGTCATGCAACCCTACCCATATCTTTTTGGGGATATGCCCTAGAAGCAGCAGTATACATTTTGAATCTGGTACCTTCTAAATCAGTACCTAGGACACCTCAAGAAATGTGGACAGGTCGAAAACCCAGTTTAAGACATATCCACATTTGGGGTTGTCCAGCCTATGTACTGGATGATAAAGCTACCAAGCTAGAACCCAGATCGGAAATGTGCTACTTCATTGGGTATCCTAAGGGAACGAGAGGAGGCATCTTTTATCATCCAAAGGAGCAAAAGGTGCTTATCAGCACTCATGCTAGATACTTGGAGGATGATTGCATGATGCACCAAGAGCTTGGTTGTAAAGAAACACTTGAGGAGATTCTTTTAGAAACTCCTGCAACATCTGTGCCAGATCCTGAGACTGTAGAAAATCAAGACATTCCTTTTAACACTCCGGAGCCTCGTCGTAGTGGGAGAATTTCTAGACCACCTGATAGATACCTAGGAGTGTCTTTTATGACAGACTCCGAGGATCTGGTTGAAGATCCTACTAGTTACGATGAAGCAGTAACGGATATAGATGCTGACATGTGGCAGCAAGCGATGAAATCTGAATTGGATTCTCTGTATTCCAATCAAGTCTGGGAACTTGTGGATGCACCTGAAGGGATCAAACCCATAGGGTGCAAGTGGATCTACAAGAGAAAGAGAGGAGTGGATGGGAAGGTTGAAACCTTCAAAGCAAGACTGGTGGCGAAAGGATATACTCAGAAAGAGGGTATCGATTATGAGGAAACCTTCTCGCCAGTAGCCATGCTCAAGTCCATAAGGATTCTCTTAGCCATCGCATGTCATTATGACTACGAGATATGGAAGATGGATGTCAAGACAACTTTTCTTAATGGAAGTCTTGACGAATGCATCTATATGATGCAACCTGAGGGTTTCATTGCTGGTGGCCAAGAGAACATGGTCTGTAAGCTTAAGAAGTCTATTTATGGACTTAAGCAAGCATCTAGGGCTTGGAACATCAAGTTTAATCAGGCAGTCAAATCCTTTGGCTTTGATCAAAACATTGATGAACCATGTGTGTATAAGAAAAGGAGTGGAAACGCAGTTGCATTTTTAGTCCTATATGTGGATGACATATTACTCATTGGAAATGATGTAGGCATGTTGTCGTCTGCTAAGGTTTGGTTATCATCTCAATTTCAGATGAAGGATTTGGGTGAGGCGAGCGATGTCTTAGGGATCAAGCTTTTGCGAGATCGCAAGAACAAGATGTTAGCCTTATCCCAATCTTCGTATATTGAGAAGATATTGGTCAAGTATAACATGCATGACTCCAAGAAGGGCTTGCTACCTTCTAGACATGGAGTACCACTATCTCGGAATCAATGTCCGAAAACACCTGAGGAGATAGACAGCATGAGGAGAGTACCATATGCATCAGCTGTTGGAAGCCTCATGTATGCAATGTTGTGTACTAGACCAGATATCTGCTTTGCCGTTGGCATGGTTAGTAGATATCAATCAAACCCTGGACCTATGCACTGGACAGCTGTTAAGCATATATTCAAGTATCTTCGGAGAACGAAAGATTATATGCTAACATACCGAGCAGATGATCTAACGCCACTGGCGTATACAGACTCTGATTTCCAGTCGGATGTAGATGGCAGAAAGTCTACCTCGGGATACGTCTTTACTCTATCAGGAGGGGCTATATCATGGAGAAGTGTCAAGCAAGATTGTACTGCTGATTCTACCATGGAAGCAGAGTATGTGGCGGCATCGGAAGCTGCGAAGGAAGCAGTATGGCTCAGAAAATTCCTATTGGAATTGGGACTAGTTCCTGCAGTGTAAAAACCGATTGTCATGTACTGCAACAATACTGGTGCAGTAGCTAACTGCAAAGAGCCCAGGAATCACAAAAAAGGTAAGCATATTCAGAGAAAGTACCACTTGATCCGGGAATTCGTCCAGGATGGAGAAATAGTGGTAGAGCAGATTGCCTCAGCAAATAACTTAGCTGACCCATTTACTAAGACTCTTACTGAGAAAGTGTTTACTTCACATGTTGAGTCTATGGGAGTTAGGTTAGGTCGTAGTGATCTTTAGTGCAAGTGGGAGATTGTTGGGATTGGTGTATGCCCTAAAGCCCACTGACTACACTTACATCTCTGTTACTGGATATTTATTGGTTATTTAATAGAATGGCATCTTTCTCTTATTACTTGTGTATATGTATGGTTGTGTAAGGCCCATTGTTTTCTAGTAATGACTTGGGTGTGTAGTGGCTACACACAGTAAGGTCTGAGTCATGGACACTTGAAACAATAAACTTGTTCATAACTAAGAGATAGAGTTGGGCACTTCATCTTGGTATAAGTTATAATGAGATACTCTCATGTATTCAGGGTGACTTACCTAAGTCACGGGAGGCTTTTCCGGATTTATCTCATTAGTGCATGTGTCATGCATTGAACATGACCACTTGTAGGTGTGATCTCTAAAATAGTACTATCACAGAGAGAAATCAATTCACCTCTTGCTACTGAGTGACCAGTGCTCTTAATCTTGAGCATTTGTGGATGAACTGGCGAAGTCGAGTTCTTGTACTTTAATTCACTATGGGTGAGATCCTGTTCATCGGTCAACAGCTCTGTGTTTTGGGTACTCGGGCTTGATTAGTTAGGACGTGCAAATGCAATATGGAATCTATGCCATCGTGTGATGGAATGATCGTCCCCTTGGAATTATCCAATTAATCATCAAAATCTAAGATCTTAGTATATGGAAGTTCCATATGGATATTGAACTTGAGGGTTGCTCCCTGGATCAAGAGAATGATATCCTGATGATGATTAAGTCAAGGGTATGAAGTTCTAAGGATGAGATGTAATCAAGAAGGTAGATAGTGCATCGGTTAACCTACTTGATTATGGATGTTACATAGAGGGGCATTGTGGTCATTGTACTTGGTAGGTCAAAGACAATCGTCAGTTTATGATGAGCTTAATTTGCAATTTAATATTTTTCCCTGGAGTGCAACCATAACTCTTTAGTGGAATGAGTTAGGGTTAAAATGATCTTAATGTTGCTATGGGGTTAGCATGGACATTTTGGTCATTTTGGGAGCCAAGGGCAAATATGTCTTTTGGTCCCTCTTCTAGCCATCTTCCTATATTGGCATGGTTTCCTAATTTAATTAAATGATATGTGGTTGAATTAATTTTGTGGAAGAATAATTTTGAGTTTAAATTCAAATAGGCTTTTGATGGCATACATGAATTTAACTCTAGCTAAATTATTAACTAGTGGGCCATGGTGTGTTTATCTATCTTGTGGGCCAGCCATAAGGGGAGCCACTTGTGTGAGGTTTCCAAGTTTGACTAGGTATCTTTACTTGGAAGGAAGAACTCCTCTTTGGGTAAGAATTCCTATAATTAAAGTTTACTAATTTTTAGTATCTTTAATTAGAAAGTGTTGCACAACTAAAGGGGCTGGTTGCTTATTTTATGGGATTGTCATTCCTATTAGAAAGAGAACTCTTAAAAGGAATGTGATCTTTATAAATAGAGAGAAACTACCCTTGGGCGTGCAACATGGAAAGCAAGGATAGAATTCTACCCTAGGCGTGAAACACATAGGCTGCCAAAGAGAGAAGCACACTCACGCCCAGCCCATTGCTGCCTTCTTCTTCTTCATTGGAGAGAGGAGATCAGGTCCTGGGCCTTTTCCACAATTTGTAGATTCAGAAAACCCTTCTTGGAATCCATATTCTGATCCCACAATCAAAGCCAATCAGATTAGGTTGTGGAATAGAAGAGAAGATCAAAGGAGAAACTATTGCAGAAATTCCTGCAACATACATTGCTGGTTGCAGGCTGAGTTCAGACCTTTGAAGGCTTTCTTTTCAGAGATTTGAGGCATTCATATCATCAAGGTATTAGTCCTCTATCATCTCCTTGCATTATACACATGTTGATCATGATTTCATGGAGTTTTTATGCATGTTTCATGGCTGCCATATCAGATTTGGTTTTGTTTTAAAAACTTGAAAAACCATACCAACCATGGACGTCCAAGTTCAGATCTGTTATGCATGAACTTTCAGTTTATAGCATCATTCTAAGATGGTAACATTATATATTTTTCTTATAAATTCCCACCAATAAAATGTCAAGCTTCAAAGATTCAAGCCTAAAGTCTGATATCTGAGCTGCGAGTCAAATAGCCAAACCGCATGGGGTGTTGAGTATCTAGAAATCATGGCAGGTATACACTTAAATTGTTACCCAAACTTAAATTGCTAGTGTGGTTAGGAAGTCCAGTAATGAGCGGTAGATCCTCACTTCAAACTATTTCGGGCCTTACCTGATGCACATTGCTAGTGGGTGGTGTTGTGTATCCGGGTTTTACCAATGATCAAATGTAAGTGGGTAGGCAGGTTCCTCGTCATAAAAAAAATAAAAAAATCATGGCATTGATGAAACTATAAATCTACTTTTCTTGATGGTATTTGATAAAGAGACAGATGAATATCAACTGGTTTTTCAATTTTCACTAAAGAACATACTACAGTTTATATCATAACTCAAGCTTCTTCAGCTGCAACTATTTTTCTCTGCTTTTTCCGTGGCTGAAACACATTATTCAAGATCAAGGAAGATTGCTGAAAGTTCCTTCCTCTTTTGATACTACTGGAAAATGAACTTGCCTATGTCCACTTGATGATCAATCTAGACCTGTATTCCAGTCAGGATTTAATTTTTAAAAGAAGAGTGTACACAAGCAAGTTCATCATAGACTTTGTGGTCTGATTAGAGACGCACAAACTCCCTATTTTCAAACCGGGAAATAAATTTAAAAGCAGCTGGCAAGTAAAGTTTCAGTTATAATTCATTTTGTTGAAGAGAGTAACAATGCTCACAAAACCATACGAGTGCTCACATAACCATACCCCTGAAAAGAGTGTCGGGGCTCACATAACCATACCCCCATCATTGGTAAATGTCGCGACCCCGGACCGGGGATCCGAAGGACTAGTCCGGGATCGGGACTAAATGATAGGATGATCAATATCGGTTTAATAACAACATACATTTTATTTAACTTGCCACAGGTGTCCGCGGTGAGGATATCACAACCATCAATGAATATTTCTTTTAAGTGCGGAAGCATGTAGCAAATCAAATAGTCAGACTATCTCTAGTCATGAAAGCATTAACATCAAGTATCAAAAACTGTATCAGAATGAGCAACGTTCTATAGCATGTTACCCAAAGTAATTTAAAGTTTGTACAATTAACATTTAATTACATTTCCCAAAAATAGAGGCCAACCAAGGCCAATATAAACAAAACAATAACCCAATGAATGGTTAAATAGTTTTCCCCAAAATGAAACACCTCTCTTAGCAACCCGATGTCTGCATGACATCGTCGGCACGCCACTCGACGAGAGGTTGCGGCTCACCTACCGCCTCCTCCGGCTCCTCCTCAAGGAAACCGGCAATGGGACCTGAGTACCAAAGCAAAAGGGTCAGACACGACGGTCTGGCAAGAGAATGAAAAGATACAAAAACATGTAATAATAAAAGAAATACCTTGAAAAGCATAGAAATCTGTTTCAACAAGAACTCTCATAAAGTAGATAAATCATTTGCTAGAAAACAGGTAAACAAGATAGAACATAAAAGGTAACCAAGGAATCGGGAACTAACAAGATGCCAATCACATAAAGCTAAGTCCTCTGTCACTAGAGTGACAACAGTATAACGCGATGTTGATCTCAGTCACACAAGGTGAGGAGATTCAACGCAATCATATATACAATATAAATATACGGGACGGGACCACGGTAGCGAACCGGGTATCGGGACGGGACCACGGTAATAGACCGGGTGTCAGGATCCAAACTGCAGCTGGCGGGACGAGAGAGGGATCTCCAAGTCGGTGGATTAAACCGACAAGGTATCCAAGCTTAGTGATGCCGACTCATAGGACAAATAACAAATCGAGACATATGCGAGTAAATCAAGTACAATAAATAAACGAGCAATACGGGGGTGCTCAAGGGCACACTGTCATTTCATGTCGGGCAATACATTTCGGGACAAATAACTGTTACTAGTGTAACTATCATGCTTTCGGGAAAACAAATCATATAATATAAATCTTGGAATGAAGTGAAACAATGAACTATAACCATTTCGGGAAAAATACTGGTTTCAAGATCTATTTAGTGTATAGGGGTCGCGTATGTCGATTATAATAAAGACTTGGTACTCCTTGAGTTAGAAGACATTCCGGGTTCCTTATGCACCTTGACGTTTCAAAACTTCGAATGAAATCTTTGTGACATGGTTTCTTCCTCAAATGGCCTCACACAAATTATTAATAAATCTCCTTGACATAGAGGGGTTCCTAGAGAATAGACCCAACCATTGAAACAATTGAACATTGTCCCAAACATAGCCTATGCCAGACGAACCGCATCGTTCGAGCGGATTGGAGGGTTCGCTCGAGCGAGTCGCTCGCTGGAATGGTGGTCTGGGTGGGTTCGCTCGAGCGAAGTGGAGGTCGCTCGAACGAACTCATTGGGTCGGGCGAATATTTAAATGCGTTCGAACGAACAACTCTCTGGAATGAGTTCTGGGATGTCCGCTCGAGCGACCAGGGGTCCGCTGGAGCGACCAAGCTATTGGAATGCTCCGAACCCTTTCATGGACAGGTCGCTCGAGCGAAGTCTCATGGTCGCTCGAGCGAACTGTCCAGAACCTGAATTCGGACCAGTTCAACTCCACAATAACTCTTCCTTTTCACAACCCCTTCTTAACCACTTTCATACATCAAATAAGGAGTATAAATCTCCATTCAAATGACCTCAAATCTCCAACCACAACCATCCCATTCTCCTCCATCCATATCACATTCCATACAAGCAAAGAGGGGAGGAAACCATCTCACACAATATACATACTCAAGACAAAACAAGAAAACATTAATTGCTATGAACCAACACTTCTCTATGACCATAAATGCATCCTTTAATACTCCATCAAGAACATTTATTTCAACCATAAACATATTAATGAAAACATGAAAATCCATAAATGCTTCACCAAACCATTTAAAACTTAAAACACCCAATCATTCACTTGCCTTAGGTCTTCAAATCAAGTAGCTCAAGCTCTAACAAGTCTATCAAAATAAAGGTCCAAGCTACAAGGAAGATCCCAAAATAAAACCCTAAAATGATCAAACAATGAAATAAAAAGGAAACCTTCCAATAATAAAGGTAGAGCTTCTCTAAGGCCAAAGGAATACAAATCTAGAAGATGAAGGGGATTACTTACTTGCAAAGTCCTCTAATGGCAATGATAAGCTCAAAGAAAGTCTTGGAAATGGAGGCTTTTCCCACAAAACTATTGAAAGAAAGCTTTCAATGAGGTGAAGAAGATGATGGCCTCTAATCTCTTCTTGGTGCAAGCTTGGGAGTGGGTTGAGGATGAGGAAGCAAGAGCAAGAAGAAGAAAAGGGAAACCCTAGCTTTGAGAAGTTGTAGTTTGCTAAAAAAAGGAAATGAGGAAGAAGGGTTCCCTTATAAGTGAATGGAGAGTGGGCTCCACTACTAACAATCTACTTGGGCTGAAATCATCTCTTTCGGGACCTCGGGTGGATTCGACGAAGAAGGAAGAAATGATCGTCGAAATATCTAGTTTCCAAAAAGTATATGTTTCGCGGGTTTCGGGAATATCAAGTCTTGGGTACAGATTTTGTGTGCAATGACTGTTTTGCCCTCAAGGCTATGAAATCGGGTTTCGGGATCTCAAATGAACACGAGATCAACAAGAAAGTTGTAGGGAATAACAATACTAATAAAACGAGATTAAAACCATGAATACAAAAATCTCTGATAAATCCTCGAGCACATGCAAAGTCATGAAAAGGAACCTACAAAGGCCCTACTAGCACAAAGCAATCAAAATCGCCCAAAACTAGAATCCAAGCTATTCCAAACCCAACTTAGCCAAAATCACTAATCAAGCTTAGCACTAACACGCAACTTAATTAGTACTAATCGGGTTCACTCGGGTCGGGGTCTTACATCCTCCACCCCTTAGGGCATTTGGTCCTCCAAATGAAATATAAGACTCACCTCTGGTAGAAGATGTGGGTATTTCTTCTGCACTTGGTCTCGTAATTCCCACGTTGCCTCTTCTGGTCCATGGTTCTCCCATAGCACCTTTACCCACTGAATAGTCCGAGTCCTCAACGGGCTTCTCAACATAGGTGGCATCCTCTCTGATCTCCAATGGCTCATGCCGGAGCACATGGGACGGATCGGGGACATACTTCTTCAACATAGACACATGGAAGACGTTGTGTACGCCGGAAAGCTCAGGTGGTAAGGCAATCTATAAGCCACATCACCGATCTTGCTCACAATGTCATATGGTCCAATGTATCTCCGTGACAACTTGCCCTTCTGTCCGAACCTCAATGTTCCCCTTGTAGGTGACACTTTCAGGAAAACCTTATCTCCTTCCTTGAACTGCAAATCTCTGCGGTGGGAGTCTGCATAGCTCTTCTGTCTACTCCAGGACACTTGCAGACGCTCTTGAATCAACTTGATCTTGTCGCTGGTCTCACTAACAATAGTCGGTCCATGGAAACTGCGAGCGCCGACTTCTTCCCAACATACAGGTGTCCTACACCTCCTGCCATACAGGGCCTCAAAAAGAGCCATCCCAATACTCGAATGGTAGCTGTTGTTGTAAGCAAACTCACACAACGGTAGAGTCTCATCCCATTGAGTCTTGAAATCTAACACATAAGCACGGAGCATATCCTCTAGGGTCTGAATCGTCCTCTCTGACTGACCATCTGTCTGCGGGTGATACGCTGTGCTAAACTGTAGTCTCGTGCCCATAGACTCATGTAGGGTCTTTCCAGAATCTCGAGACGAATCTGCTGTCTCTGTCGGAAGTGATAGAAACTGGCTGCCCATGTCGGCTGACGATCTCGCTGACAAACAACTCTGCCAAAGGTAGCATGTGCATCTTCTTCCCTGTCTTCATAGCAAGGAAATGCGCTGACTTGGTGAGACGGTCCACAATGACCCATATCGCATCGTTGCCTCTGCTAGTCCTCGGTAATCCCGAAATAAAATCCATAGTAATGTGCTCCCACTTCCATTCCAGGATCTCTAATGGCTGTAACAATCCTGGAGGCCTCTGATGCTCTGCTTTAATCACTGACATGTCATGCAACGGGAGACAAACGCTGCAATCTCTCTCTTCATATTGTTCCACCAAAATCTGCCCTTCAAGTTCTGATACATCTTTGTGCTGCAGGGATGCATGGAGTACTTCGTGCTGTGAGCCTCAGTCATGATGTCATTCCTCAAATCTTCAATGTTAGGCACACACAGATGGTCACGGTAGTACAAAACTCCATCAACAATACGAAAATCAGGACGTTCTGTTATATGCTCCGAAATCTTGGCCAACTCTGGATCTTGCAACTGACTATCCTTGATCTTCTGAATGAAAGAAGGTTCTGACACCGTCATGTTAGCTAACAAAACACCCTTCCTCAGTGGCTGTAGATCCAAATTCAACTCTTCAAATTGTTCAAAGATACAAGTGCCACTAAGATTAGCCAAGCCTACTGATTTCCTACTCAAGGCATCTGCAACAACATTTGCTTTCCCCGGGTGGTACTTGATTGGAAAATCATAGTCCTTGATATATTCCATCCATCTTCTCTGCCTCATGTTCAAATCCTTCTGTGAAAACAAGTGCTGTAAGCTGCGGTGGTCGGAGTGGACTTTGAACTGTTCTCCATAGAGGTAATGTCTCCACATTTTCAACGCGAACACAACCGCTGCTAACTCCAAATCATGGGTGGCATAGTTCTTCTCGTGATCTTTCAACTGCCGGGATCCATATGCTATCACTTTTCCCTCTTGCATCAAAACACAACCAAGTCCAACATTCGAAGCATCGTTAAAAATGGTAAATCCGCCGCTCTCGGATGGTAAAGTAAGGACTGGTGCTGTAGTCAATCTCTTCTTTAGCTCTTGGAAACTCTCTTCACACTGCTATGTCCACACATATGGTGCATTTTTCCTTGTCAACTTCGTCAAAGGCGACGCAATCGACGAAAATCCCTGCACAAACCTCCTATAATAGCCTGCCAATCCCAGAATACTTCTGATTTCTGTTACATTCTTCGGTCTTTCCCAATTCACTACTGCTTCAATCTTGGACGGATCCACTGACAAACCTTCTCTAGAGATAATGTGCCCCAAGAATGCTACTTGGTCTAGCCAAAATTCACACTTGTTAAGCTTCGCATACAGTTGATTCTCTCTCAAGAGTTGCAATGCAATCCTCAAATGCTCTTCATGCTCTTCCTTGGTCTTGGAGTACACCAAAATGTCATCTATGAACACTGCAACAAACTGATCCAAATATTCTGCAAATATCTTGTGCATCAATGCCATGAACACTGCCGGTGGATTAGTCAACCCAAATGGCATCACTAGGAACTCATAGTGGCCATATATTGTCCGGAAAGCTGTTTTCAGCACATCTGCTTCTCTAACTCTCAGCTGATGGTAACCGGATCTCAAATCAATCTTCGAAAAGTATGATGCACCTTGCAATTGATCAAAAAAATTCATCTATTCTTGGCAATGGGTACTTGTTCTTGATGGTCACTTGATTCAATCTTTTGTAATCTATACACATTCTCATCGAACCATCCTTCTTCTTGACAAACAAAACTGGAGCTCCCCATGGTGAAACACTCGGTCTCACAAAACATTTGTCCAACAACTCTTGCAACTGAGTCTTCAACTCTACCAACTCTGCTGGAGCCATTCTATATGGTGCAATAGATATCTGGGCAGTCCCCGGTAGCAACTCAATAGTGAAATCAATCTCTCTCATGGGTGGCAAACCTGGAATCTCCTCCGGAAAAACATCCTGGAATTCCCAAACAATTGGGATCTCCTCCACCCCTTGAGACCGTTTATCCTCCGTGATAAACGCCAAATACGCTTCACAACCACTTCTCAAAAGTCTGTCAGCCTTCAATGCTGAGACAAACCCTGCATGAGGACTCCTCCTCTCACCTTGAAACGACACTCCTGCTGGTGTCTCAACCAACTTGAAGGTGAGGGTCTTATGGAAACAATCCATTGTGGCATGGTACCCTGCCAGCCAATCCATCCCTAGGATGACATCATAATCAAACATCTCCAAAGAAATGAGATCTGCGGTTAAAACCACTTCTCCTATCTGAACTGTGCAACTAGGGTAAAAGGTTCTACAAATAACTTGTTTACCTACTGGGGTTGCCACAGTCAAAATGAACTCAAGTTCTCTAGCATGCATATCAATCAACTTAGAAAATTTATGGGGACACGAAAGAATGTGTAGAGCCAGGGTCAAACAAAATCATAGCTTTAATCCCACAAATAAGAAGTGTACCTTCCACTACATTACCTGCTGCCGCTGCATCCACTCAATTGACCCCGTAAACTTGCCCTCGAAGCTGTGGCATGTTCTGAGCTTGTTGTGGCCTGCCATGTGGTGCATTCCTGTTCTGCTGCGGTGCACGCTGATGTCCCTGCTGCTGACGGGCCTGCTGCTGTCTAAACTGCTGTTGCTATGGTGCTTGCTGCTGAAGTGGCCTTGCCTGGTTTTGGACAACCAATGCATTATGTGGTGGTGGTGGTGGACGTTGTGGCCCTTGCTGCTGCTGCTGATTCTGTCTGTTTGGCCTAGGGCAATCCCTCATCCTATGGTCCATCGAACCACACCTGAAGCACGCTCCTGTGATGGTACGACATTCAACACTAGCATGGTTCTTCCCACAGTGGATGCAAACCACTGGATTCTGCACATTTGGTCCTGTCCTCTGCCTCTTATTCTGATGGTTCCTCTGATGCTGGAAATTCTGCTGCTGAGCTGGACTCTTGCCTTGCACTCTGAGGATCTTGTTGTGGAAGTTCTTGAACTTGTAGGCCCTCTTCACTGCTTCATCAAAAGTAGCAGGTGGTATTACTCCGGTGGCATCTCTCTCAATGAAGGGATTGAGTCCCTCAAAGAACTTAGCGATTTTCTTCTCCACCGTATCTACTAACTCCGGGGCATATCTGGACAGTCTCTCAAACTTGGTGAGATATTCTAAGACTGTCATACTCCCCTGCACCAGCTGCTGAAACTCTATGGCCTTCTGTCTCTTGATATGGGTAGGTACATATTTATCATGGAATTGTCTCTTAAAGTTTGCCCACACCTGTGCATCAGCCATGTTCCTGTATTCTTCCTTGACCGTTTTCCACCATCTGTCTGCTGTACCAACGAAAAGGGATGATGCTAGCTTTACCTTATCTCCTCCTGTACACTGGAAAATCTCGAAGATGTTCTCTGTATGTTCTAACGGGTCTTCTTCCCCAAGATATTCCTTCGGAGCTCTCTTCCGAAATCGCTCAAACAAGGCATTGGGATCATGTTTCCTTTGGTTTATGACGATTGCTGGCTGAGGTTGAACCGGTTCTGGTCTTCTCTGTAGGACCTCAAGTACTTTCCTTTGCATCTCTGCCATCTCTCTAGCGTGATCCTCTTCCCTCTTGAGCATCTGTTCTTGCAATCTAGCTTGGTTCTCATTGGCTTGACGCTGCTGGTCAAGCATTGCTTGCATCATTTCTTGAAACTGATTTGGTGGGTTGTTCTCAACCATATCCTCTTCTATCGGTCCAGTGTGAACACTGTTACTTCCAGAAGGAATGCCATTCACTGTTCTCTTACGGGGAGGCATGATGCTGCAAAACAAATTGTTAGCCCATAATAATATAATGGGTCACACATTGCTCACACGATACTAGCTAACGGAAGATCTAACGAATCCTCGCCACGTCCTTAGGATTTCTAGTTTCTTTTAATTGCATGAAACACGTCTCGCTCTGCTACCAGTCTGTCGCGACCCCGGACCGGGGATCCGAAGGACTAGTCCGGGATCGGGACTATATGATAGGATGATCAATATCGGTTTAATAGCAACATACATTTTATTTAACTTCCCACAGGTGTCCGCGGTGAGGATATCACAACCATCAATGAATATTTCTTTTAAGTGCGGAAGCATGTAGCAAATCAAATAGTCAGACTATCTCTAGTCATGAAACCATTAACATCAAGTATCATAAACTGTATCAGAATGAGCAACGTTCTATAGCATGTTACCCAAAGTAATTTAAAGTTTGTACAATTAACATTTAATTACATTTCCCAAAAATAGAGGCCAACCAAGGCCAATATAAACAAAACAATAACCCAATGAATGGTTAAATAGTTTTCCCCAAAATGAAACGCCTCTCTTAGCAACCCGATGTCTACATGACATCGTCGGCACGCCACTCGACGAGAGGTTGCGGCTCACCTACCGCCTCCTCCGGCTCCTCCTCAAGGAAACCGGCAATGGGACATGAGTACCAAAGCAAAAGGGTCAGACACGACGGTCTGGCAAGAGAATGAAAAGATACAAAAACATGTAATAATAAAAGAAATACCTTGAAAAGCATAGAAATCTGTTTCAACAAGAACTCTCATAAAGTAGATAAATCATTTGCTAGAAAACAGGTAAACAAGATAGAACATAAAAGGTAACCAAGGAATCGGGAACTAACAAGATGGCAATCACATAAAGCTAAGTCCTCTGTCACTAGAGTGACAACAGTATAACGGGATGTTGATCTCAGTCACACAAGGTGAGGAGATTCAACGCAATCATATATACAATATAAATATACGGGACGGGACCACGGTAGCGAACCGGGTATCGGGACGGGACCACGGTAATAGACCGGGTGTCGGGATCCAAACTGCAGCTGGCGGGACGGGAGAGGGATCTCCAAGTCGGTGGATTAAACCGACAAGGTATCCAAGCTTAGTGATGCCGACTCATAGGACAAATAACAAATCGAGACATATGCGAGTAAATCAAGTACAATAAATAAACGAGCAATACGGGGGTGCTCAAGGGCACACTGTCATTTCATGTCGGGCAATACATTTCGGGACAAATAACTGTTACTAGTGTAACTATCATGCTTTCGGGAAAACAAATCATATAATATAAATCTTGGAATGAAGTGAAACAATGAACTATAACCATTTCGGGAAAAATACTGGTTTCAAGATCTATTTAGTGTATAGGGGTCGCGTATGTCGATTATAATAAAGACTTGGTACTCCTTGAGTTAGAAGACATTCCGGGTTCCTTATGCACCTTGACGTTTCAAAACTTCGAATGAAATCTTTGTGACATGGTTTCTTCCTCAAATGGCCTCACACAAATTATTAATAAATCTCCTTGACATAGAGGGGTTCCTAGAGAATAGACCCAACCATTGAAACAATTGAACATTGTCCCAAACATAGCCTATGCCAGACGAACCGCATCGTTCGAGCGGATTGGAGGGTTCGCTCGAGCGAGTCGCTCGCTGGAATGGTGGTCTGGGTGGGTTCGCTCGAGCGAAGTGGAGGTCGCTCGAACGAACTCATTGGGTCGGGCGAATATTTAAATGCGTTCGAACGAACAACTCTCTGGAATGAGTTCTGGGATGTCCGCTCGAGCGACCAGGGGTCCGCTCGAGCGACCAAGCTATTGGAATGCTCCGAACCCTTTCATGGACAGGTCGCTCGAGCGAAGTCTCATGGTCGCTCGAGCGAACTGTCCAGAACCTGAATTCGGACCAGTTCAACTCCACAATAACTCTTCCTTTTCACAACCCCTTCTTAACCACTTTCATACATCAAATAAGGAGTATAAATCTCCATTCAAATGACCTCAAATCTCCAACCACAACCATCCCATTCTCCTCCATCCATATCACATTCCATACAAGCAAAGAGGGGAGGAAACCATCTCACACAATATACATACTCAAGACAAAACAAGAAAACATTAATTGCTATGAACCAACACTTCTCTATGACCATAAATGCATCCTTTAATACTCCATCAAGAACATTTATTTCAACCATAAACATATTAATGAAAACATGAAAATCCATAAATGCTTCACCAAACCATTTAAAACTTAAAACACCCAATCATTCACTTGCCTTAGGTCTTCAAATCAAGTAGCTCAAGCTCTAACAAGTCTATCAAAATAAAGGTCCAAGCTACAAGGAAGATCCCAAAATAAAACCCTAAAATGATCAAACAATGAAATAAAAAGGAAACCTTCCAATAATAAAGGTAGAGCTTCTCTAAGGCCAAAGGAATACAAATCTAGAAGATGAAGGGGATTACTTACTTGCAAAGTCCTCTAATGGCAATGATAAGCTCAAAGAAAGTCTTGGAAATGGAGGCTTTTCCCACAAAACTATTGAAAGAAAGCTTTCAATGAGGTGAAGAAGATGATGGCCTCTAATCTCTTCTTGGTGCAAGCTTGGGAGTGGGTTGAGGATGAGGAAGCAAGAGCAAGAAGAAGAAAAGGGAAACCCTAGCTTTGAGAAGTTGTAGTTTGCTAAAAAAAGGAAATGAGGAAGAAGGGTTCCCTTATAAGTGAATGGAGAGTGGGCTCCACTACTAACAATCTACTTGGGCTGAAATCATCTCTTTCGGGACCTCGGGTGGATTCGACGAAGAAGGAAGAAATGATCGTCGAAATATCTAGTTTCCAAAAAGTATATGTTTCGCGGGTTTCGGGAATATCAAGTCTTGGGTACAGATTTTGTGTGCAATGACTGTTTTGCCCTCAAGGCTATGAAATCGGGTTTCGGGATCTCAAATGAACACGAGATCAACAAGAAAGTTGTAGGGAATAACAATACTAATAAAACGAGATTAAAACCATGAATACAAAAATCTCTGATAAATCCTCGAGCACATGCAAAGTCATGAAAAGGAACCTACAAAGGCCCTACTAGCACAAAGCAATCAAAATCGCCCAAAACTAGAATCCAAGCTATTCCAAACCCAACTTAGCCAAAATCACTAATCAAGCTTAGCACTAACACGCAACTTAATTAGTACTAATCGGGTTCACTCGGGTCGGGGTCTTACATCCTCCACCCCTTAGGGCATTTGGTCCTCCAAATGAAATATAAGACTCACCTCTGGTAGAAGATGTGGGTATTTCTTCTGCACTTGGTCTCGTAATTCCCACGTTGCCTCTTCTGGTCCATGGTTCTCCCATAGCACCTTTACCCACTGAATAGTCCGAGTCCTCAACGGGCTTCTCAACATAGGTGGCATCCTCTCTGATCTCCAATGGCTCATGCCGGAGCACATGGGACGGATCGGGGACATACTTCTTCAACATATCTATCGAAGCCTTTTATTCCAAAAGGCTTGCATCAAGTTGGTACTAGAGCAATTTTAGATCACTTAGATTATTGTTACCATCGTCTGACAAATTTCAAGGAAAGCATCTTCTACGATCAGATGTGGAATAGAGATGGAGAGAGATCTATCTCCATTAGTAAGGACAAAACTGACATATCCAAACACCATAGGGTTTAGTACCTAAACAACAAATGTAGCATCACCAGATTATGAGATCCGGTGGTTAAACAAATATAAATAACATAACAAGATGCATTAATAATGAATAAAGACAATGATTATAAGAATGATAGTAATGGACAAACTAAGCAGTTATGCATAAAACCATCCCATGGATAGTCTTGTTTCATTCCCAAGAAGTCGCCGCTACTCAGTTTGTCGCAAGGAGAATCAATGATCATGAGATGATATTGAAACTTCTTGAAAGTGATGTGAAACCCTTTGATCGGATTTTTGTGAGCTACTTGCACCTTGTTCTTCCAAGTTTAAAGGTGTTCTGGATTCATTTGGGTTTTCAATCACCCTGTGGGTTTTCAGAGGCTTCGTGGGACTCTAGGGCCATTGGCGAACCTTGTTTTTGATTTTGACACGACTTTTGCATTATGAACAAGTAATAGGCACCTTGTCGATGTTAAAAATCAAAATTGAATGGCTTGATGTAGTTTCATATGACTTCTTTGATATTGAAATACGCTTAGAGACAAAATCGATATTTTTTGTTTTAACCTATATGATTGACAACCCTAAGTGCAAGGTTGTGAAGCAGTATTAGCCCGGTGAGTAAGGAGTCGATCATCGGAGAGTGTGAAGCAAACAACTTAATGCAATCTGTACTAAATATAATCTAGATCGAGTCTAATAAAAATCTATACAAACCCAATACTAATTCCGAAAATTAAATTTAATTACAAGACATTACAACCATAAAAAATTCCTATTCTAAGAAAACCTAATCTAGAAACCTAACTAGAAAACAAGTAAATCCGCAACCAACATCGGTGTTGTGATCTAGGGCCTAAGGAACACGTAGACAATAACAAGCACACACACGAGAGACAGGATTTACGTGGTTCGACTTTTAGCCTATATCCACCGGAGAAGACGAGGAGAGTTTCCACTATGCAATAATAAGAGAGTTACATCACAAAGGCCTTAGCCTTTATTTTTAATATTAGCCCCAAACCCTAGTACACCCAAAAAAAACCTACACCTAATCCCAGTAGAACGAGGGTGGTGTAGGGGCCCGGTCAACTAAGACTATTAAACTATGTACTTAATACCAACCGCTTTTATTAAGCCATACAAGTTAACAATCTCCACCTTGGCGAACATTGGGGCCGATTCTCATAGGACAAAAGGTATCTCACCGCCTTCAGCTGCCTCTTAAGGCACTCTAGTACTGATCATACCGATCAAGTCCAAACAATGCTTAAACTTGACCGCTGGAATAGTTGGTCATCATATCTGCTGGATCGTCAACTGTAGCAATCTTTTTCACGGTAATAGCACCCTGGGCGATGACATCCCAAATGAAATGTACCCTGCCATCAATGTGTTTGGTTATTTCATAATACTTAGGATTGTTCGTCAGATCGATCGCACTCTGATTGTCACATAACACAGTAGTCAACTTCTGTTGCAACCCCAGATCATCAACCAGACCTCTGAGCCAAATAGCTTCCTTCACTGCCTCTTCTCTCTGTCCTTAGTTGGCATGTGATCTTTCGGAATTGCATTTTCCTTATTTGAGCTTTGCATCTCCTCTACATCCTGTTCAGCTGGGATATCTTTTGGTACCTTATCCTGCAAGTTTTCTGAAGCTTCCCTCTCAAGCTCCACTTGTTTACTGACACCGTCTTTATGCTCCACCTACTTACTGATACCATTGTCATTTCCAGCATCAAGCTACTCCTTCTTCGGTTTCAACATAACAGAGTCATTAAAAGTCATATCTCCGCTTATAATATATTTGAGAGATTTTTCATTTAGGCACCACAACCTCTTATCCTTTCACACCATCTGCATACCCTAGAAATATGCACTTTCTTTCCCTTGGTTCAAGCTTACCATCATTCACATGTGTGCAGACAGGACAACCAAATATCCGTAAGTTGGTGTAATCAATAGGGGATCTAGACCATACATTTTCAGGAGTTTTACACTCTATAGTTGTTGATGGAGACCGGTTGATTAGATAACAAGCTGTGTTAACAGCTTCCGTCCAGAACTTCTTGAATAACCCAGCATTAGAGAGCATACACCGGATGCTATCTAGAATAGCTTTGTTCATCCATTCTGCAACCATATTCTATTGCAGTGTATTTCTAGTTGTGCGATGTCTCACAATCCATTCATTCTTGCAGGACGCATTAGAAGCATGATGTCACGTCCCCCGAACCCGATTAAAGAATAAACCGGATCCGGAGAGTGAAGTTTAGGGCTAATTAAAAAATTTTCCCTTTAGGCCCAAGGATCGTAAGTCCGCTGTGAGAATATTGCATTTCAAACCTCAAGTAATATAAAAACTGCGGAATTCATACAATTCAAGGCATATTAAATATTAAATAATGAATACTAATCTCATTAATAATTAAAGTTGCATAAAAGGATAATTAAATCTAAGAAAGGAAGTCAAGTTATTTAAAAAGAAATAATGACGTCAATAATGAAAGGTTCAACGAGAGATAACAAATGAATAAATATAAATCTAGTGAAGTCCAATATGAGTCTCTCATGTACTGGGAATGATGATGCTACTCTACGTCATCGGCACGCCACTTTCGCTCCTCCTCTGCTGGTTGGAGATCCTCTCGGATCTCCTCACCTGCCTACTCTGTGTGGTATTCACCTGTAGTGTCTGCACACCAAGGAACAGAGTCAACGACATGTTGAGCAATAGATAAGCAAGATATAAATGAACATGTTATGCATCAAGTATCAAAATAATGATGAGTAAAATAACCTTGTGAACACAAGGAAACAATGCTAGGAATAAAGCATGAATACTAATCATCCGAAGCAATAACATGAATTCTAAGATCATCTAACAATAACCACTATCCATACAACGCAATGCAAGTATCGAGAGGGAAACTTCGACGATGTCCTAGCCACCTCACAGGGTATCAGTAACAATTCAATTCAAACTGCTGATACCGTCCGGCTCCAAAGGGATCCTAGCTCCCGGTCCTGGGAATAGTAGCACGGTCCTAACCTACTCCCATCTATTTAACGCTATGGACGCCATCCTACGCCGATTGCCCACCCCAACCGGCCCATCAATAAAACCCCAAACTGCAGTTGGCCATGATATGAAAATAGTAATGAAGTGGGTGTTGACACAAGGGAAAACCAAGAGAAGCAAGTTTGGCTAGCTAAACACACACAAGACATGCTCATAGGAATTATCTCATTCAAGACAATATAAGACAAGACAACCACATGATAATCCCCTTAATGCTAGCCAGTCATGTTTATCAAATACATGACACAATGTTCTTAAGATACACTCTAAGTCAGGTCCAAGTCCTAGATCTACGAGGATATATGTTTCACAATTAGTTAAGTGTGTTATGCCAAGAGAGTGTACAAGAAACTATATCAATGGTACAAGTAGCCAATCAATGAGGAATTACAATCCAAACCTAGGCAAGTGGTGTCATCCCTGTACTACACATGTCCTTACAGAGTATGTGTGGAAATTGGATCAACGATTGTTCTAGGGAAATTTCTTGGTGTACAATCATCTTAAGAATTTATCGAGACAATTCCATATGCATTCGGTTAAGCTATGCATAGTACATGAATACCTAGATAATCCATCAAAGCACACTAAGCCATGTGCTTTGATTCTAATCCCCAATTATGGTTTAGGTTCATGGTTTCCACCATCTAAGACCCAAACATAGGTTAACAGTCTCATTTCCAAAATAAATAAAGTAGATTGGTCATTTCGGCTAACCTTCGGTTAGCCTTTGGTTAACCGAACTCCATTGTTCGGTCAACCAAACCTTGAGTTCGGCTGACCAAACATTGACAGAAAGCTAAAACTTGCTCTCTGGAATTGGAACCAAGTTTGAGTTCGATTGACCGAACCCTGACTAAACTTTAGCCGTTCCTTCTAGCAAGGAAGTCTAAAATTCTAGATCATTCCGCCTCAATTCGGTCAGTTGTCGGTTCACATACGGTGAACCGAACGCCACTGTTCAGTTGACCGAACCTTGAATTCGGCTAACCGAACTCCAACAGAAGCTAAACATGGCTCTTTGGAATTGGAACCGAACTAGAGTTCAGTTGACCGAACCCCGATCGACTTCACGCGTTCAGAACAGAAGTAACTCTGTTTCAAGTCATTTCTGAAGTTCGTCCACCCCAACTCATTTATCTCCATTCCTAAGCCTTTCCAAAGGCTAAAATCTCCACAAAAGGAGCCTCCATGCTCACCTCCAATACCCATTCATCACATTCATCATTTCTATCCATTTAAGCAAATTGAAAACATCCTAGGTTTACCAATTATGAATTAAACAACCCAAATCCCCAAACCTAATCTAGCATGTTAATCCCCAAATCAATATAAAAAACAAGCTTGAAATTAGGGAAATCTAATATGAGAGCATAGCCAATCAATAGAGAACATACACACATGTTTAAATATAAAATGCAAATCTACTTGCTTCAACCAAGAAGAAGATGGAAATGGGGCAAAACTTGAGAAGCTTCTACTACGAAATCCACGAATCTAACCCAACCAAACACACCCTAGAACGCAAAGGAGAAGGAAAGCAAGGAAAAGATCAAGATCAAACCAAGATCTAAACAAAAGAAAATATAATTAAAAAAAGATGAGGGTAAGAGAAAGCTTACCAAATTGAAATCAATGTAAGAGAGGAGATCGAGAAGATGAAGATGTACGGTTCGGATCACAGAGATGATCTCTTCCGGGGGGAGGGGGGGGGGTTCTGGAGATTGAGAAGGTTAGGAAGATGAAGAAGGTTGCTGGAGTTCCTTCGTTGTAGAGAATGAATAAAAATTAGGGTTAATCTCTACTTAAGAAGAGAGGAAGGGGAAATAGACAAGTTTTCCCTTAAGTGGTTCCTGTAAAGGAGTGTACCACTTGAAGGGTTTCTGATTGTCGGATCGCGATTAGCTAGGAGACAAAAATAATCAACGCGACAAGACCTTTCCAACAAACCCAAATATTACGGCGTTTGGAAATTTTCGGAAAACATTTAATTTTCCCTAAATTGCAAACTACTCCCCTGCTAGGATCAACCAAACTCGAAATCGCACGAAACTTCGTAGAAGCTATTCTAATGCTAAAAGAAACTCGTTCATGATCTAAACTCACTTAAATATCTAACAATACAATTAATTATAATAATTACTAAATAAATGGGTAAACGGGCCTGCTGTTGGGCCCAACTGACCTAGTAAGCTCGGAGACATTATGACTCTCACCTCTAAAAAGAACATTTGGTCCCCCAAATGCCTAAACATACCTCATTAGGAAAAAGATAAGGACAAGCCTTCTGGATCTGGTCTTTCAGGTCCCACGTAGTTTCCTCTAGACTATGATGTTCCCACTGTACCTTGACCCACTAGATGGTCTTGGTACGCAGCACTATCTCCTTGGTGTTGATGATCTGCGCCGGCCGATCTACATAGTTTGCATCTACCTGCAACTGAAGGGGATCGTGCTGCAACACGTGAGTGGGATCTGGAATATACTTCAGAAGCATTGAGACATGAAAAACGTCGTCCACACCGGCTAACTTTGGCGGTAGCATAAGACAATAGGCCACGTCTCCAATCTTGCTCTTGATCTCAAACAGTCTCACAAACCTCTTGGCAAGCTTCCCTTTTTGTCCGAATTTGACAACACCTCGCATTGGAGACACTTTCAGAAATATCGTATCCCCCACTCGGAATTCTAAAGGTCTCCGCCTCTTGTCTACATAACTCTTCTGCTGATCACGTGACTCCTTCATTCTCATCTGAGCAATCCTGACTTTCTCACTGGAATCAGCAATCTCTGAGGGGCCATGAAAACTCCGAACTCCTACCTTCTATTAGATTATATGGTCTCAACCCATTAGATGATGTAACAAATTGATTTATTTCTTTATTTATCAATATAATCATGCTTTCCTTTCTTGAGATGAATGGTTTTTTATTATTTACTTGTACCTTTTGAAAACTGTCTTTACTTTAAGGCCTGCTCTCATAATTTCCTAACAACAGGCTCATAATCTTGAGACATTAATGAACTCAAGCTTCTGTCTATTCATTTGCTTTGAGTCACCAGTGAGTGAGGCCAATTGTAGGTCAACACATCGGTGTCTTGGCTACGTGGTAGGACTGTGGGAACATTCAATGGTCAAGATGGAATTTATCCTCATTATCCCCTTGTGCCAATTAATGGATTTATCATTGGTAAGTGCGCACCCATCCCAATTAAGAGTTAATTGGATAGGTACCGATGATCACTATAATTTATTGGGTCTCAAGAATAGTAAGATATGGATCTAATTTGGCGGACATGTCAGATTCATTCATGGATATAGATGGAGGGACATACTTGTGGTCATAGGGAAGTTTAGGATCTTTATGTAATTTATTCCTAAGACTGGAGTTCAGTTGCATTTATATAGTGGAGTTATTTGCAATTAAATGTGGACCCGGATTACACATGAGATGTGGGGTCGGGGTGTCCCAGTTGGAGCCAGCTTTCTATGGAATACCTAATGGTCCCCACGCTAGACCAAGTTCTTAAATAGTTACTCATTCTACTTGAACTCTGAAAGGAAAAGAAATAGAAAGTTACTAATCCTATTTGAAGTGAGACTTCTAATTGTGATATAGTAAGTTACTAATTATTATGAAAAATAGACTTCTATTTTAATTAGTAAGAGGAGGTTGCTTGAGTGCTATAAATAGAGGAGAGGAGGCTTGGCTGTCCCATGCTTATTTTCCACCTAGGAATTCACTCCCAAGCTTCTTTGTGCAAGTTTTGCACACGTCCATCTCTCTCCTCCCTCTTCTAGTCTCTTTTCTAATTTCTTTAGAGCTTATAGTTGTTCTCTCTTGGAGATCCCACATTTCTCCTTGAGAAAAGAGATCTGATAAGGGACATAGCGTGGAAGATAATTGGGTCTTGGAGATTCTGATTTGATTTGTGAAATAATTCTTCATTAAATGAAGTGATCAACTTCTCCATTAAGAGCACTACTAAGCTTCAAAGGTATAATCTACTTTCTCGTATGTTGTGGATTTATTGTGGTTGCATGGTGATGCTATATTCTATCTTAGAGATAGTTTTTCTACTGATAATGGTTGATGAGATTGAGGACTTGGATCCTGGATTGGGTTTTTGTTGCCTTATAGATGGTTGATCCTTGCGTCGAGTGGGTTAAAAGTTTTTGAAACCTATCCACGAGGCCCACTTACTTCCAACACCTCCTCCGAACATGACGGAGTCCTGCATCTTTGTCCGTACAATGCCTCAAATGGTGCCATACAATACTTGAATGATAACTGTTATTGTAGGCAAACTCACACAGCGACAAACTTTCATCCTAACTCTCCTTGAAATCCAAAACACATGCTCTGAGAAGATCTTCCAATGTCTGGATGGTACGTTCTGACTGTCCATTTGTCTGAGGGTGGTAGGCTGTATTGAACTTCAGCTGAATACCCATAAATGACTGAAAAGTAGACCAAAATTGAGAGACTAACTTAGTATCTCAATCGGATACTAGGACTTAGGCACTCCATGCAACTTGACTATATTATGCCTGTACAACATAGTCATCTTGTCCATAAACTGACCAATCTTGAATGACAGAAAATGTGCTGACTTAGTTAACCTATCCATAATCACCCAAATAGCATCATTGCCCTTCCTGGTGTTCGGTAACCTTGACACGAAATCCATGTTGATATTCTCCCATTTCCACCGTGGAATCTCCAACATGTGAAGTAAACCAGGAGGTTTCTTGTGCTCTGCCCTAATCTGCTGACAAGTCATACACCTGGAAACAAATTCTGCAATCTCTTTCTTCGTTTTCACCCACCAATATTGATTCTTCAAATTCTGATACATTTTGGTACTCCCTGGGTGAATAGAATATCTGGTATGATGTGCATCTATCATCAACTTTGACTTGATGTCTTGAGCATCTGGCACATACAACTTGTCCTTGCAGTACAGAACTCCATCAATCAATCTGAACTCTGGCTTGTCATCAACATGCTCGATGATTCTCTGCAGCTCTGGATCATCATTCTCAGCTTCCTTGATCCTGTTAACTATCTCTGGCTCCCAAACTCCCATAGTAGCAACTAGAACTTTCTCATTGACAGACCATACTTTCACTTCCATATCTCTGAACTGCTCTATCAATCTCCATTCACGCATTATAAATCCACTGAATACTGCCTTCCTACTGAGAGCATTTGCTACCAGAGGATACCTTCCCGGGATAGTACTTAATCGGAAAATCATAATCCTTTATGTACTCCATCCATCTCCACTGCCTGTTATTCAGATCACCCTGTGTAAACATGTATTGCAGGCTCTTGTGATCTGTGTGCACCTCAAATCTTTCACCATATAAATAATACCTCCACAACTTCAATGCAAACACCACTACTGCCAGCTCTAAGTCATTTGTGACATACTTCTTCTCATGATCCTTCAATTGCCTCGATCCATATGCTATCACCTTGTCGTTCTGGATGAGAACACAACCCAATCCTATCCCTGATGCATATGTGTAAGACCCCGACCCGAGTGAACTCGATTAGTATTAATTAAGTCGTGTGTTAGTTCTAAGCTTGATTAGTAGTCTTTGACTAAGTTGGGTTTGGAATAGTTTTTGAAATAGTTTTGGGGAATTTTGATTGCCTTGTGATAGTGGAGCCCTTTGGGGGTTCCTTCTTTATGACCATGCATGCGCTTGAGGATTTATCGAAGATTTTTGTATTCATTGTTTTAATCCCGTTTTATTTGTATTGTTAACCCCTACAACTTTCATGTTGATCTCGTCCCCGTTCGAGACCCCGAAACTTGATTTCATAGCCTTGAGGGCAAAACAGTCATTGTACACAAAATCTATACCCAAAACTTGATATTCCCGAAACCCACGAAACATATACTTTTTGGAAACTAGATATTTCGGAGATTATTTCTTCCTTCTTCGTCGAATTCATCCGAGATTCTGAAAGCCAAGATTTCAGCCCTTGAATGTCTTAAGTAGTGGGACCCATTTCCATTGCTTATATAAGGAGACCCATCTTCCTCATTTTTTTCCTTTTTCCAGCACAAAAGGGAGTCTAGGGTTGTTTGGCAACTTTTCTTCTTCTTCTTGCTATCTCCATCTCCAATCCACACCAAACTTGCATCAATCAAGAAATGGAGGTTATCATTCTCTTCCCCACCTTGTAAGCTTCCTTTTGATACCATTTGTAGAGAAATCCACCAACTTTGAGATCTTCATTGAACTAAACCTTGCCATTTTGAGAACCTACAAGTAACTAATCCTTTCCTTCTTCTAGATTTGTATTCTTCTAGCCCTAGAGAAGCTTCATCTTCATTATTGTAAGGTTTCCCTTTCTATTTCATTGTTTGACCATTCTAGGGTTTGTTTTTGGGGATTTTGTTCATAGCTTGGATCTTTGGCTTGGAAGACTATTAGAGCTTGATTTCATTGATTATAAGACCCAAGGCAAGTGGATGATTTGATTTTTTATAAGCTTTCAATGATTTTGGTATTTTCCACTCATGCCTATTTATTGCATTGGTTTGAAATAAATGTTCATGATAGAGTTTGGTAGTGCATTTATGGCTTATAAGTGTATTGGTGAATGACATTTTATTTTCTTCTTATTTGTACCAAATGTACTCTATTGTGAAATGGTTTCCTTCTTTCTTCCTTTGTATTGGATTTGATGTTGATGGAGGAGGTGATGGAATGAACACATATTTGAGTTATGGATAAGTGTAGATAGTTGCATTGGGGGAGCTTTTAGCTCAGTTTTATTGCAAGGATTAAGTGGAAGTGAGGGGAATGGTTTTGAGGAGGAAAATGGGCTCAAATCTGAACACAATGGGTGTTTCCCGCACCTGGCGGTCAGCCTGCGGTCACCTGTCGGCTAACTGCCAGCAGCCGAACAGTCACGGTTACTTTTCCAGAGTGCAACATTTTCCCCCTGAAAACACAGTTAGCCTCACGGTTAGCCAGCGGCTAACCGCCGAACCCTTGGCGGCTAACCGCCAGCCAACCGACCCATTCGGTTGCTTTTCCAGAGAGCAACATTTTCTCCTGAATACACGGTCAGCCTCACGGTTAGCTAGCGGCTAACCGCCGAACAAATCGGCGGCTAACCGCCATCTGACGTCTAGTTAACCGAAATTACCCAGACAACCATTCCGAAGAGCTCCTCGCTCGAGCGAACTTTGTCGGTCAAAGGTGATTCACTAGGCAACGTATGAGGCCATTTGGGAAAGAAACCATATCACGAAGATGTCATTCAAAGTTTTGAAAATTCAAAGTGTATAAAGAGCCCGGAATGTCCCCAAACTCAAAGAGTACCAAATTATTATTATATCGACATACGGGATCCTATTCACTTCAAATAAATCTTGAACCCGATGCTTTACCAGAAATTTCAATTGTTTATGGTACTTTATCGATCCCAAGATTTATACTACATGCCTTGTTTTCCAGAAAGCATTTAATTACACTTGAAATAACTACTTGTCTTGAAGTGCATTGCACCACATGAAATGACAATGTGCCCTTGAGCACCCTCGTCGTGCCCGTGTATTTATTTGTACTTGATTTACTTGCACATGTCTCGATTTGTTATTTGACCTATTAGTCGGCACCACTAAGCTTGGATAACCGTGTTGGTCTGATCCACCGACTTGGAGATCCCCCTCTTGTCCCGCCAGCTGCAGTTTGGATCCCGCTACCCGGTTATTACCGTGGTCTTGTCCCGATGCCGCAGATTGCGACTGTGGTTCCCGATGCCCGGCTCGCTAACGTGGTCATGTATAGTATATGTATATACTTTTATAAGATCCACTGTTTCTCCTCACCTCGAGTGACTGAGATCAGTGCCTATTTATTGCTCTGTCACTAAAGTGACAGAGGACTTAGCTTCGTGTGGTTGCCATCTTGCTTGTTTCCCGTTTCCTTGGTTACCTTACATGTTTTACAATGTCTACTTGTATTTGAATAAATGTTTTATCTTTTCATAGAAATGGTTATGGAGACCAGCTTTAAATGCTTTTGAAGGTAAATTCATTTATTATCATATTGTCATTGTATTTTACCCATTTGCCAAATCGTCATGTTTGACCCACTTTTTGGTACTCAGGTCCCGTTGTTGGTTATCCCAAGGAGGCGGTCGGAGAACCGCAGCAATTAGTTGAATGGCATGCCGATGATGTCATTTAGACATTCGGTTGCCTCGAGACGCGATTCATTTTGGGAGTTGTGGATAACTCATTCTTTTGGGATTATATTTTGAGATGTATTGGCCTTTGTTGGCCTCTAATTTTGGGAAATGTAATTAAATGATCTTTGTATAAACTTTAACTTACTGTTGGGTAACATGCTAATGATCATTGCTCATTCTGATACGATACTATACTTGTGTTATTATCTTTATGATTTGAGATGGATTGAATAGTTGATTTGCTACACGCTTCCACAATTAATAGAAATGTTCATAGATGGTTGTGATATCCTCACCGTGGACACCTGTGGGAAATTAAATAAGTGTGTGCACCTTGTTGACACACTCTACATATTAACCATTCACTCACCACACTTCAGCACCATCAGTGTCCCGATCCCGGATTAGGACCTCGGTAACCCGGTCCTGGGTCGCGACAATATGTGAAAACCACAATTCCTCCACTACCAGAGGGTAAGGCAAGTATGGGTGCTGTAGTCAACTGGGTCTTCAACTCTTGGAAACTCTTTTCACACTCTTCCGTCCACACAAATGGGATATCCTTCCTTGTCAACTTAGTGAGTGGAGAAGCTATGGTAGAAAACCCTTGCACATACCTCCTCTAGTAACCTACAAGTCCAAGAAAACTGTGAATCTACACCGCATTCCGCGGGCTTCCCCAATTGACAATTGCTGCTATATTCTTAGGATTTGATGCCAGTCTTTCCTTAGAAATAATGTGACCCAAAAATGCCACTTATTCTAGCCAGAACTCACATTTACTCAACTGAGCATACAGTTGGTTATCCCTCAAAAGCTGCAATGATGTTTTCAATTGATGCTTATGCTCCTCCTTAGACTTCGATTACCCAAGACATCATCAATGAAGACAACCACAAACTGATCCAAGAAAGGAGCAAACACTTTGTTCATCAATGCCATAAAAACTGCTAGTGCATTCGTCAACTCGAAAGGCATCACATGAAACTCGACATGGCCATATCTCGTCTGGAATGCAGTCTTAGGAACATTATTTTTTCTAACTCGCAACTGATGGTAACCGGAACACAGATCTATCTTAAAAAAGGATTGAGCTGCCTGCAACTGATCGAATAGCTCATCATTCCTCGGTAATGGTTACTTGTTCTTAACAGTCACTTGATTCAATTGTCTGTAATCTATGCACATCCTCATTATCTTGTCCTTCTTCTTCACAAATATCACCGGAGCTCCCCATGGTGAAACACTAGGCCTAATGAAACCTTTATCCAACAAATCTTCTATCCGAGTCTTCAACTCCTTCAATTCTATTAGAGTCGTCCTATACGGGGCCTTCGAAATAGGTGTTGTACCTAGTTGCAGTTCTATCGTGAAATCAAACTCACGGACAAGTAGCAAACTAGTAATCTCATCCGGAAACAAATCCGGGAATTCTTGCACCACTGGAATCTCATCAACAGTCTTGGACTCTTTGTCCTCCACGATAAACGCGATAAAGCCTTCACAACCGCTCCTTATCAACTGTTCTATCTTCAATGCAGAAATCAATCGAGTAAAGGTGGGCTTCTCAGCTCCAACAAACTCAACACTACTTGTGTGGGACATTTTCCTAATACCTAGATTATCCTAGTTTCGGTAAGAGTGCCAGTTAGGCATATCTTGGTCTTGGCTTTTTTCATCTTGTCAGTAATGCCAGAATGCTTTGATACTGAGGTGACACCTGACATTGGCATCATCTTCAGTTCGGTTTGGTTAACTGAGACAGGCACTGACTCTTAGTCAATCATGACTGTACTCCCATAGAGACTCAACTACGTTACAGAACGTGTTGATTGATGGTGACATGCCTCGGATCGAGATAAGAAGTTATCATTTCCTGGCGGCCACGTCTACATCAAGGTAAGGTCCGATGGGACTTTGGCTCTAAGGTCAACAAGGGTAAGGTCCAATGGGACTCTACTCCCAAGACGTCAGGGTAAGGTTTGATGGGACCCTACCTCCAAAAGTCAACTCTTGGCCTATATATACAAGGAGCAAATCTAGAAGAGGTACGCAACGTTTTTTACACCCATACTCTAAACTCTCCCTTCTTCTTCACTCACTCATCCTTTGTCTAGTTGCTGAACTAACTAAGGCATCGGAGTGCCTTTGGTTGACTGCAGCCAGGGTCTCTGACCTTTGCTTCTCTTTCCCTTTTAGGTCTTAGGCATTTCATCCTTCCTAAGAAGTTCTATATCCATATAATCAAGTCCGTAAATATTTAGGCACTCACACAACTGTCTGCACCCTGTAACCTCACGGTCTTGTTAAAACATTCTAACACCGCTCGGTTTACTGCTAACCAATTCATCCCAAGGATCCCATCAAACTTTGACATTGGTAAGTTGATCAAATTGGCGGTCAGCGGAACTTCTCTAATCTGAACACTACATCTACGGTAGATAACATGACACGGTCCTGTTATACCTACAGGGGTGGCTACTATCAAATGATATGGTAGAGTCTCCTTATCCTCTCCCAAGAAAAGTATAAATGCTGGTGTAACAAATGAGTGTGTGGATCCAGGATCAAATAGAACTTTAGCATCAAATCCACAAACTGAAAGTGTACCTTCTATGACATTGCTTGCGGCCTTTGCTTCCTCATGCGTCAGAGCATAAGCTCTCGCTGCCTGCTAGGGACGTTGCTGATAATACTGCTGATGTGGCCTTGGTCCACAAGCCTGGAGTCTGGGTGGTGCTGGAAGTCTCTGTTGAAATCGCTGATGTGGTACCGGAGGACGCTGTTGCGATGGCTGGGGTGGTCTGACAACCATCTACTGTTGTTGAGGCCTCGTCTATACAGAAGGCACCTGTCTTAATGGCTACGCAAGATATGGTGGCCTGGGCGTCAGAGCTGGGAGTGCAGGTGGTGCCACTCCTGTCTTCCCTGGGCAGAATTGAACTTATGCCCGGTATCCCTATTGGAAGTAGGTGGGCGTTCCAGATAGGTTTCAAAAACTTTTGACCCACTTGATGCACGGATCAATTGTCTAGAATGCAAAAAACCCAATCCAGGATGCAATCCGTCAAACTCATAAACCATGTACAGTAATATATACTATCTATAAGATAGAAAACAACACCTAAACATGCAACCACGAAATCCACAACATACAAGGATGTAGATATACCTTTGGAGCTTTGTAGTGCTCTAATGGAGAATTTGAGTCCTTTCCTTTGATGATGAACACCTTCACTATCCAATTCAGAATCTCCAACTCCCTTTTGATCTTCCACGCTATGACCAGTATTAGATCTCTTTTTCTCAAGAAGATGGTGGAATCTTCAAGAGAAAACCCAACTAGAAACTCTAAGGAACTAAAGGAGAAAGAGATGAGAGAAACTTGTGCAACACTTGCACTATGAGGAGGTCTTTATGTGGAACATAATGGTGGACGTCCAAGAGGGGATACATCCCCTATTTATAGTCCTTCATACCACCTCTTTTCCTATTGGAAATAGAAGTTTAACTCCCATTACAAAGTAGTAACTCTTTTCCCTTGCTAGTTGCCATAGAAGTCTCACTTCCACAACAATTAGTAGCTTTCTCCTTTCTAATTAAAATAGAAGTCCTACTTCCATTAATAATTAGTAACTTACTATTACCACTATTAGAAGTCTCACTTCAAATAGAAATAGTTACCTTCCTATTAGAGTTCAAGTAGAATTAGTATCTTCCTAATAATTTGGGCTAGCGTGGGGACCACTAAGGATTCCTTAGAAAGCTGGCTCCAACTGGGACACGCGACCCCACATCTCATGTGCAATCCGGGCCCACAGTTAATTGCAAATAACTCCACTATATAATAAATGCAATTGCACTCCAGTCTTAGGAATAAATTACAATGAAGACCCTAAACTTCCTCAGTACCATAAGTAGGCCCCTCTATCAATATCCATGGATCAATTGGACCTGTCCACCAAATTAGATCCATATCTTATTATCCTCGAGCCCTAATTAATTATAGTGATTATTTGGTACCGATCCAATTAACTCTTAATCGGAATGGGTGCACACTTACCAATGATAAATCCATTAATTGGCACAAGGGGATATTAAAGATATATTCCATCTTGACCATTGAATGTTCCCATAGCTCTACTACCACGTACCAAATCACCGAGGTGTTGACCTACAATTGGCCTCACTCATTGGTGACTCAAAGCAAATGAATAGATAGAAACTTGAGTTCATTAATGTCTCAGGATTATGTGCCTATTGCTAGGGAATTGTGAGAGCAGACCTTAAAGCAAAGACAGTGTATATAAGGTGCTTCTCATGGTCCTTCAATACATCCAATGTACCAGCACCATGATCCAGAATCTTACATTCCGATGATCGAGACAAATCACACTATCTCATAGTGATCAAAGTGCTGCAACCTTGTCAGATGAGATGCCCAATCTCATCACTAGTTGTGAAGATGTATAAGTATAAGATTTGCAATACATATCTCCTGTATGTGGATCTCATCCATACACATATACTACATCTAGTATACTCATGGACTCCGGTTGATCTCATGAGCCATTATGTCTTTCGTATTGGTTATGTGCAAGTATATAAAACACCATTCATCTCATGAAAGGAAAAGCATGAATTGTATTGATAAATAAAGAAATTAATCAATTTATTACATCATATACCCTTGGTATTGAGACCATAAACTAACAATCCCCACAGTGATAACATGCACCGGATTGCTTCCTACAATCTGAACATGATGGGTTTTTCCACAATAAGTGCAAATGATCCGCTCCAGCAATTGTCCAAGCACCGGTTCAAGCCGTAGCCTCTTGGGCGCTGGTTGCTAATAGAACTGGGACGAAGAACTCTGTGACTTTGGCTGAGGTATCAAGGCCAAGATCCCCTGTTGCTCTAATGCAATCACATCCTTCAGGGACTCCTCTGCCCAATATGCTTCCTGAACCATATCATCATAATTGGTCAGCTTACTGCGCTGAACCTGCATCTTGATGTCTGCCCATAGTCCTTTGATAACCTTCAAACCCTCTCTGATTCTGGCTGTGTTAGACCCCGACTCAGACCAAGTCGATTAGTGTGCCAGTAGTATGTGTTTAATTCAAAGTGGGTTTAGTTATCGTTGGGTTAGAAGTAATTAGCTTTAGTCTTGGACATAGCTTTGGGAATTCTGAGAACGTTTAGTGTTAGTCTGACACACTTAGGAAGGCCTGAGTGCACGTGTAAGCTTGGGAGGATTGTATCGATTTCCGTGTGATTGTAATTTTGATTTCATTTGAATGATTTTTCTATGTGTTACAACTTTCGTCTTATGCCCATTCATGTTTGAAGCCCAAAAAAAAACCCATGTCTTGGCCCAAAGAGGGTAAAATTGGCTTTTATGCACAAATCTGGACACAATTCGCGAGATCTCAAAACCATGTCAAAAATATACTTTTTGGAAACTAGATATTTCGAGGATCGTTTTATCCTTCTTCGTCGAAGTCACCTGAGGTCCACAAGATCGTGTTTTGGTCATTTCAAGGTTCATGTTAATTGGGGCCCATTGTCTTCACTTAAGCCCCATCTCCCTCTCTTTTCATTCACTTTACCAAATCTCTGCAATCTCTTGACCTAGGGCTGGAAAATCCCTTTTCCCCTTCCATCTTCCTCACCTTGCATGATCTAACTAGAGGACTCCAAAGAAAATTCTAAGACCATCATCTTCTTCCTCTTCTTGCAAGCTTTCTATTGGTACAAATTTCTTGGAGTTTCTTGTGGGACAAGCTCTTCATTTTCTTCCTCCTCTCTTGTTTGACCTTCTCTAGGTAAGAGCTTCAACCCATGCTTTTCATAAAGTCTTTTTAGCTCCTTAAAGATCTTATTTTCCATGTTACAAACCCTTTTGGTAAAATGGGTTTCTTGTTTGCAAGATTTAGTGAGTTTTGTGTGGTTTTCTTGGGGTTTTGTAGTTCCTTGGATTGGCTTGAGTGAAGTGCTTGGAGAGGAGTGTTTAGCATTTGGGCAAGGCAAGTAATCTCTATAGGACCTTTGTGCATGTGCATTTTAAGCTTCATTGTTGTTTAGAAACTTGCATATAAATATGTTTATAAGCTTCATGATCATGTTTTCCTTGGATTGAATATTTGAGATTGGGAAAAATGTGTGTTTTGTCCCTTGGAGAGCATGTAGGCTCAGGGAGTACAAGTGGAATGAGAAACAAGAAGAAGGGAAGAAGGAAATGTAAAAATCTGAACTGGACTGCATTTCCCGTGCAGTTCGGTCAGCCGTCGGTCGGCTGGCGGCTAACCGAAATCCTCATTTCGGTTAACCGCGAGCTGACCGAGCTCGGCGGTTCCCTTTCCAGAAGCTGACATTTCGGCAGTGTGTATCGGTCAGCTGGTCGGTTAGCAAGCGGCTAGCCGCCATACCCCATTTCGGCTAACCGCTGGCCAACCGCGCGTTGGCGGTCCCTTTTCCCGAGAGCTATATTTCAAACTGGATTTCCAGCGGTCAGCCCTACGGTCATCTTACGGTTAACCGCCAAGTCTCAGTTCGGCTAACCGAAAGCTAACCACAGTCATTTCGGTTCCTTTTCCAGAGGGCTGTGTTGGACCTGGATTTCCAGCGGTCGGCCTGTTGGTCAGCTGGCGGCTAGCCGCCAGACCCTAGTTCGGCTAGCCGACATCTGACCGCGAGGTGACCGAAATTGACAAATTTCCTGTTTGAAGAGTTTTTGCAAGAATGAATACTAGAAGATGTTAAGTGGCCTTTAGCCTGATATTATGCACTCGAAACCCGAGATGTCCTTGAACTTCTGGGGCACCAATTCTATGTTAATTCCAACATCTGGGCTTCGGCTGTACAACGATCAACCAAGGGTCCTTGCATGAGCTTGATAGGCTTTGTATTCGTACTTTGGTTTCGATAAAATGAATATCATCGTGTACTCGTTTTGAAGTTTAAGTACAAGCTCGTTTTGAGGATGTGTTTCAAGAAAAAGGGGATCACTTCCTAAGCGTGTTATGCATATTAATTATGCCCTTGCTAGTCGTGCTCATCATGTTTGATAAGTGATTTCCCCCTTTTTTATCTCGACATGTTTTGATAGTGTTTTGCGTGTTTCGTGCATTCATGAATTAAGTAACACCACTGAGCTTGGACTGCCGTTTCAGTTTGATCCACTGTCTGGGGGTCCTTAAACATGTGGACTGTCTGCAGACTGGTCGTGTATTTACTACACATCGTGCGTGTTCGGTTCCGCGGCCGAAATTCCCGTCTTTGTGGGAAATCGTGTCGTGCTTATATTATGTATATCGTGCTTTTCGTGCGTGCTTGCTCTTTTCATTATATAAATGATAGAGAAAGGATGGGCTCTTTGTGGATTGTAACTATTCATGATATATTATGTACTCATGCTAGTTTGTTTTAGTATCTCAGCTCAGTAAACATTTCTGCAAATGTATCTCAGTCAGTATAGTATTTCAAATCAATGATTTGCTTATATGTTTTCTTAAATGTTATTGGTTCATGCTTGCACCTAAATTGATTACCTGCCAAACCGTCGTGTTTGACCCTTGTTTGTTGGTGCCAGGTGCAGGAGACGTTACCTTTGAGGAGGAGCGTCAGGAGGAGGCTTGTGAGCCAACCCCTGTGAGAGAGTGGCAGCCCGACGATGTCATCTAGACGTCGGGCGGGTTCTTGAGTCTCGTCATCTTTTGTCTTGGGGTTTCTTTTGATTTTTGGAGTAGTGTATTGGCCTCTGTTGGCCTCTTATGAGTTGTAACAAAACTTAACGTACTTTTGTGTGAGTCTCATAACTTGAATTATAGTGGGAATGCCATGTTAACTTCTTCTTTTGATACTACGTCTTGTTATTATTTCGTCAAGGCACCTAAAGATTTATTGGTGCTTATCGTTAATGTGTTTTGCTACACGCTTTCGCAAACTTGATCGTGTGAGTTAGATTCCGCGTGTCTTTGGGAATCCTCACCGCGGGAACCTGTGGGAAAGCAAAATCTTCAATGGCAATTGTAATTAAACCACGTCGCGGGCCCGGGATCCGTTCCGGAGTCGCGACAGGACTGGTATAAGAGCGAGACATGTTTCAGGCACCTAAAAGAAACTAGAAAGGTCTTAGGAACGTGGCGAGGATTCGCGAGCTCGATAGATTCATTGGTATAGGACCTTAGAAACCCTTGTACCATGATTATTGTGTACTAACTCTTTGTTTTACAGCAATATGCCTCAAAGAAAAGCTCCAAACCATCATGCTTCAGGCAGTAACCAGAATGAGTCAGATACATCTGAGACACCTACAGCCACATAGTTTCAGGAACTGATGCAAGCCATGATAGCACAGCAAAGGCAAGCTAATGAGAACCAAGCCAGATTTCAAGAACAGTTGGCTAAGAAGGATGATGAAATGACACAAGTTCAAAGGCAGTTGTTGGAAGTGCTTTAGAAGAGGAATGTAGCACCACCCGTAGGTCCACAGATTGTTATTCAGAATAGGGATCCTGACCCTAATGCACTGTTTGAGAAGTTTAGGAAGAGAGCACCCAAGGAGTTTTCGGGCAATGAGGACCCGTTAGTGGCAGATGACTGGCTAGTCAATACAGAGAAGATATTCGATGTCTTTATGTGCACGGGAATACAGAAGGTCAATCTCACAGCTTCACTATTCTACGGGCTTGCAGACCGGTGGTGGCAAACTGTCAAGGACCCAGGCAAGGCATGCAGTGATGGCTGATGAGGAGGCATGGGCAGCATTCAAGACACAGTTTCAAGATAAATACATTCCCTCTCATGTCAAGAGACAGAAGGCCATCGAATTTCAGCAGCTCAGGCAAGGTAGCATGACGGTGCAAGATTACGTCACCAAGTTTGAAAGATTGGCTAGATACGCTACAGAGCTGATTGACACTGAGAGAAAGAAGATAACTAAGTTTTTGGAAGGGTTGAACCCGATCATCATGAGAGATGTCATAGGAGTAGTTCCACCAGCTACGTATGATGAGGCAGTCAAGCAGGCTTATACATTTGAAGATATTAACAACATGATTGTTCAGGACATGAAACAGCACTATCAGCAGCAGAATCAGAGGCAACAGCACAGCAAAAAGCCAAGGCAAGAACAAGGCCAAGTGAGGCAAGGGTGTGGACATTGTGGCAAGAATCATGAAACACACGAATGTCGTAAGGCTATGGGTGCCTGTTTCAAGTGTGGGGCTATGAACCATGCAATCAAGGATTGCCCACTACTTCAGAACCAAGGGAACATAAACCAGCAGCAGAGACAAGTAGCTCCTTAGAACCAAGCACCAGCTCAGAATCAGATTAGACCACCTCAGCAGCAGCAGCAGGCTAGGCAACCAGCACAGAATCAGAATGCTCGTGCTCCACAGCAGAATATGCATGGCCAAGGAAGGCAGAACCAAGTACCAAACAGACTACAGATGCATGGACATTTGTATTATCTCAACCGTGCAGATGCTGAAGCTGCAGGAGACGTGGTAGAAGGTAAACTTCTTGTTTGTTGGGTAGAAGCCCAGATTTTATTTGATCCTGGATCCACACATTCCTTTGCATCTCCTAGTTTTGCTAAGTTGATTGATGCACCATGTAGTGAGTTGGATTACATTTTAGTAGTGACCACTCCAGTAGGGAAACAAGTTGTGTGTAGAACCCATTACTCTAGCTGTACAGTTTTGTTAGGAGATGTTAATCTACCGACAAACCTCATAGTTTTGGACATGCATGATTTTGATGTCATTTTAGGCATGGATTGGTTAGAAGCATATCATGCCACTATGGATTGTTTTAGCAAGACCATCACATTCAGATTCCAAGGACCACAGGCAGAATTGATATTTCAGGGGAACAGGAGGAAAACTCAGGCAGGGTTTATTTCAGTTTTGAAGGCAAGCAGATTAGTTCAGAGTGGGTGTCAGGCGTTTATTGCGTTTATCACGGAGGATAAACAGTCCCAAGGGGTGGAGGATATCCCCATTGTGTGTGAATTTCCGGATGTTTTTCCAGAAGAAATCCCGGGTTTACCATCGATTAGAGAAGTTGAGTTTACAATTGAACTCCTTCCAGGGACAGCTCCGATCTCGATTGCACCATATATAATGGCTCCAGCAGAAATGGGTGAGCTAAAGCTCCAATTGTAGGATTTGTTGAGCAAAGGCTTGATTAGGCCAAGTGTTTCACTGTGGGGAGCACCGGTGTTGTTTGTGAAAAAGAAGGATGAAAGTTTGAGAATGTGCATAGACTACCGAAAGTTGAATCATGTGACCGTGAAGAACAAGTATCCATTGCCAAGGATAGATAAATTGTTTGATCAATTGCAAGGAGCAACCTATTTTTTGAAGATAGACTTGAGGTCAGGGTACCATCAGTTGAGAGTTAGAGACTCAGATGTTTAGAAGACAGCCTTTAGAACAAGATATGGGCACTATGAGTTCTTGGTGATGCCCTTTGGTTTGACAAATGCACCCACAGTCTTTATGGCTCTGATGAACAAGGTCTTTGCACCTTATTTGGGTCACTCCACAGTAGTGTTTATTGATGATGTCCTCGTGTATTCTAAGAGTAAAAAAGAGCATGAAGAACATTTGAGGACAGCGTTGCAGCTCTTAAGGGACAACCAGTTATATGCAAAACTCAATAAGTGTGAATTCTGGTTAGAGCAAGTTGCTTTTCTATGCCATATCATCTCCAGAGAAGGTTTAGCAGTTGATCCAGCCAAGATAGAGGCAGTTGTTAGTTGGGCAAGGCCAAGCAGTGTGACAGAAATTAGAAGTTTTTTGGGATTAGCAGGCTACTACAGAAGATTTGTCCAAGGTTTTTCGTCCATTGCAGCCCCGTTGACAAAATTGACTAGGAAGAATGTCCCATTTGTTTGGACCGATCAGTGTGAAATCAGTTTTCAAGAGTTGAAAGGAAGGTTAACCACAGCCCCAATCCTTACATTACGTTCGGGCAACGGCGGGTTTATTGTTTACACAGATGCTTCGAATGTGGGACTGGGTTGTGTGCTGATGCAAGAGGGCAAGGTGATTGCTTATGGCTCGAGACAGTTGAAGGACCATGAGAAGAATTATGCGACTCACGACTTGGAGTTGGCAGCAGTTGTTTTCGCATTGAAGATGTGGAGACACTACCTCTACGGAGAGAAGTTTGAAGTCCATTCAGATCACCGAAGTTTACAGTATTTGTTCTCGCAGAAGGATTTGAATATGAGGCAGAGAAGGTGGATGGAGTATATCAAAGATTATGACTTTCCAATCAAGTATCATCCAGGCAAAGTGAATGTGGTAGCTGATGCATTGAGTAGGAAATTAGTGGTTATGGCCAATTTGAGAGGAATGGGTGTCTTACAGCAGTTTAAAGAGTTGGGTGTAGAGGTGCAAACCCTGAGATTGGGTGCGATGTTAGCAAACATGACAGTATCAGAACCTACCTTCATTTAGAAGATCAAGGAAAATCAGTTGCAAGACCCAGACTTGGCTAAGATAGTGGAACATATTGCAGAGCGTCCAGATTTCAAGATGGTGAATGGGATATTGTATTTACGTGACCGGTTGTGTGTGCCAAATGTGGATGATTTGAAGAGTGAAATAATGAATGAAGCTCACAGCACGAGATATTCTATGCATCCGGGTAGCACGAAGATGTACCACAATTTGAAGAATAGATTTTGGTGGAACAACATGAAGAGAGAGATAGCAGCTTTTGTGTCTCGTTGTCTAACTTGTTAGTTGATTAAGGCAGAGCATCAGAAGCCTCCAGGTTTGTTACAGCCTTTGGAGATTCCGGAGTGGAAATGGGAGCACATTACCATGGATTTCGTTTCCGGTTTGCCTAATACCAAGAAGGGAAATAATGCAATTTGGATCATTGTGGATCGTCTCACAAAGTCTGCTCATTTCATTCCGATGAAGACTGGGAATATGATGGATATGGCACCACTTGCAAAGTTATTTGTTGATGAGATTGTTAGTAAACATGGTAAGCCCGTCTCCATTACTTCAGACAGAGATAGTAGGTTTGTTTCAAAGTTTTGGAACACTCTTCATGAGTCGATGGGTACCAAACTTCAGTTCAGCACAGCTTATCATCCGCAGACTGATGGTCAGTCAGAAAGGACGATACAGACTCTCGAAGACATGTTGCGTGCTTGTGTATTGGATTTCAAGATGCAGTGGGATGAGTGCTTACCTCTTTGTGAATTTGCTTATAACAATAGTTACCACTCGAGCATCGGTATGGTACCTTTCGAGGCACTTTATGGTAGAAGATGCAGAACTCCGGTTTGCTGGGAAGAAGTCGGTGAACGTAGTTTTCATGGACCGACGATAGTTGGAGAGACAAGTGACAAGGTCAAGTTGATTCAGGAACAGTTGAAGATCGCCCGAAGTAGGCAAAAGAGTTATGTAGATATTCACCGAAGAGAATTGCAGTTTCAAGTGGGTGACAAGGTGTTTTTGAAGATCTCACCAGTTAGAGGGACCTTGAGATTCTGACAGAAGGGCAAATTGTCTAGAAGATTTATTGGTCCGTATGAGATTTTGAGCAAGATTGGAGATGTTGCTTATAGACTTGCATTACCGCCGAAATTCTCCGGGGTACACAATGTTTTTCATGTTTCTATGCTCAAGAAATATGTCTCTAGTCCTGCACACATTCTACAGCATGAGCCTTTAGAGATTCGGGAAGATGCCTCGTATGTGGAAAGACCGATCAAGATCATTGACACCAAGGAGCAAGAATTGAGAAACCAGACCATTCATTGGGTCAAGGTACTTTGGGAAAATCACGAGCCAGAGGAAGCCACCTGGGAATTGAGAGAGCAAGTGCAGAGGAAGTATCCACAGCTTTTACCAGAGGTAATTGTTTGATTTATTTGGTGGACCAAATATCCTAAAGGGTGGAGGATGTTAGACCCCGACTCAGACCAAGTCGATTAATGTGCGAGTAGTATGTGTTTAATTCTAAGTGGGTTTAGTTATCGTTGGGTTAGAAGTAATTAGCTTTAGTCTTGGACATAGCTTTGGGAATTCTGAGAACGTTTAGTGTTAGTCTGACACACTCAGGAAGGCCTAAGTGCACGTGTAAGCTTGGGAGGATCGTATCGGTTTCCGTTTGATTGTGATTTTGATTTCATTTGAATGATTTTTCTATGTGTTACAACTTTCGTCTTATGCCCATTCATGTTTGAAGCCCAAAAAAAAAACCCATGTCTTGGCCCAAAGAGGGTAAAATTGGCTTTTATGCGCAAATCTGGACACAATTTTCGAGATCTCAAAACCATGTCAAAAATATACTTTTTGGAAACTAGATATTTCGAGGATCATTTTATCCTTCTTCGTCGAAGTCACCTGAGGTCCACAAGATCGTGTTTTGGTCATTTCAAGGTTCATGTTAATTGGGGCCCATTGTCTTCACTTAAGCCCCATCTCCCTCTCTTTTCATTCACTTTACCAAATCTCTGCAATCTCTTGACCTAGGGCTGGAAAATCCCTTTTCCCCTTCCATCTTCCTCACCTTGCATGATCTAACTAGAGGACTCCAACGAAAATTCTAAGACCATCATCTTCTTCCTCTTCTTGCAAGCTTTCTATTGGTACAAATTTCTTGGAGTTTCTTGTGGGACAAGCTCTTCATTTTCTTCCTCCTCTCTTGGTTGACCTTCTCTAGGTAAGAGCTACAACCCATGCTTTTCATAAAGTCTTTTTAGCTCCTTAAAGATCTTGTTTTCCATGTTACAAACCCTTTTGGTAAAATGGGTTTCTTGTTTGCAAGATTTAGTGAGTTTTGTGTGGTTTTCTTAGGGTTTTGTAGTTCCTTGGATTGGCTTGAGTGAAGTGCTTGGAGAGGAGTGTTTAGCATTTGGGCAAGGCAAGTAATCTCTATAGGACCTTTGTGCATGTGCATTTTAAGCTTCATTGTTGTTTAGAAACTTGCATATAAATATGTTTATAAGCTTCATGATCATGTTTTCCTTGGATTGAATATTTGAGATTGGGAAAAATGTGTGTTTTGTCCCTTGGAGAGCATGTAGGCTCAGGGAGTACAAGTGGAATGAGAAACAAGAAGAAGGGAAGAAGGAAATGTAAAAATCTGAACTGGACTGCATTTCCCGTGCAGTTCGGTCAGCCGTCGGTCGGTTGGCGGCTAACCGAAATCCTCATTTCGGTTAACCGCGAGCTGACCGAGCTCGGCGGTTCCCTTTCCAGAAGCTGACATTTCGGCAGTGTGTATCGGTCAGCTGGTCGGTTAGCAAGCGGCTAGCCGCCATACCCCATGTCGGCTAACCGCTGGCCAACCGCGCGTTGGCGGTCCCTTTTCCCGAGAGCTATATTTCAAACTGGATTTCCAGCGGTCAGCCCTACGGTCATCTTACGGTTAACCGCCAAGTCTCAGTTCAGCTAACCGAAAGCTAACCACAGTCATTTCGGTTCCTTTTCCAGAGGGCTGTGTTGGACCTGGATTTCCAGCGGTCGGCCTGTTGGTCAGCTGGCGGCTAGCCGCCAGACCCTAGTTCGGCTAGCCGACATCTGACCGCTAGGTGACCGAAATTGACAAATTTCCTGTTTGAAGAGTTTTTGCAAGAATGAAAACTAGAACATGTTAAGTGGCCTGTAGCCTGATATTATGCACTCGAAACCCGAGATGTCCCTGAACTTCTGGGGCACCAATTCTGTGTTGATTCCAACATCTGGGCTTCGGCTGTATAACGATCAACCAAGGGTCCTTGCATGAGCTTGATAGGCTTTGTATTTGTACTTTGGTTTCGATATAATGAATATCATCGTGTACTCATTTTGAAGATGTGTTTCAGGAAAAAGGGGATCAATTCCTAAGCGTGTTATGCATATTAATTATGCCCTTGCTAGTCGTGCTCATCGTGTTTGATAAGTGATTTCCCCCTTTTTTATCTCGACATGTTTTGATAGTGTTTTGCGTGTTTCGTGCATTCATGAATTAAGTAACACCACTGAGCTTGGACTGCCCTTTCAGTTTGATCCACTGTCTGGGGGTCCTTAAACATGTGGACTGTCTGCAGACTGGTCGTGTATTTACTACACATCGTGCGTGTCCGGTTCCACGGCCGGAATTCCCGTCTTTGTGGGAAATCGTGTCGTGCTTATATTATGTATATCGTGCTTTTCGTGCGTGCTTGCTCTTTTCATTATATAAATGATAGAGAAAGGATGGGCTCTTTGTGGATTGTAACTATTCATGATATATTATGTACTCATGCTAGTTTGTTTTAGTATCTCAGCTCAGTAAACATTTCTGCAAATGTATCTCAGTCAGTATAGTATTTCAAATCAATGATTTGCTTATATGTTTTCTTAAATGTTATTGGTTCATGCTTGCACCTAAGTTGATTACCTGCCAAACCGTCGTGTTTGACCCTTGTTTGTTGGTGCCAGGTGCAGGAGACGTTACCTTTGAGGAGGAGCATCAGGAGGAGGCTTGTGAGCCAACCCCTGTGAGAGAGTGGCAGCCCGACGATGTCATCTAGACGTCGGGCGGGTTCTTGAGTCTCATCATCTTTTGTCTTGGGGTTTCTTTTGATTTTTGGAGTAGTGTATTGGCCTCTGTTGGCCTCTTATGAGTTGTAACAAAACTTAACTTACTTTTGTGTGAGTCTCATAACTTGAATTATAGTGGGAATGCCATGTTAACTTCTTCTTTTGATACTACGTCTTGTTATTATTTCGTCAAGGCACCTAAAGATTTATTGGTGCTTATCGTTAATGTGTTTTGCTACACGCTTCCGTAAACTTGATCGTGTGAGTTAGATTCCACGTGTCTTTGGGAATCCTCACCGTGGGAACCTGTGGGAAAGCAAAATCTTCAATGGCAATTGTAATTAAACCACGTCGCGGGCCCGGGATCCGTTCCAGAGTCGCGACGGGCTGAATCAAGGCCTTCGCAAATCTGGATAGATGGGTGAAGGGGATCTCATACTCCTACACTGGCAAGTCACCTTGCACCAATCGCGCAAACTCTTCCATCTTCTAATCCCTGTAATGCTCTTGGATAAACTTCTTCTTAAATTGTTTTGTGAAAGTCTTCCAAGCTACATCCTCGACGACGTTCTTGTATGGGTTCTTGACGGTCTTCCACCATTTTTATGTTGTCCCACGAAACATGTAGGCTGCTAACTACACCTGCTGAATGCCCGTGCACTGAAACACCTCATAAATCTTCTCCATCTGGATAACCCACTCATCCGCTACAGCGGGGTCCTCTATGCCATGAAACTTTGGTGGGAATCTCTTCCTGAACTTTTCAACCAAATCGTTGAGGTCACATTCCTTAGCTTGTGGCTGGCCCACTTTCTGCATTACCTCAAGCATCTGAGCTTTGATTACAACCTGACTCTTATTCTGCTTTGTGCTCTGTTCAGCCAAATCCTTATGAGACTGAATGAATGCTGCCATGAATTGGTGGAATTTATTCTCAGGGCCATTCGGAGAAGAACTACCCTTTGGTGGCGGCACACTGTTGGATCGAGTTGACATATTGGCCATTTTCTTGTAAAATATTCAAGGTTAGTTCCAAGATGCCTCAAGTTAACATCACAATAGGACTAAGAGACCAACCTACTAGAAATAGGACTAAGAGACCAACCTACTAACTAACGGAACTCTCACATGCGTCCTATGGTTTCTATAATTTTTACCCTGAGAATCAATCCATTGCTTTGATAGCATTCTGTCATGTTCCGAGAACTCAATTAAAGAATAAATTGGATTCGGAGAGTGAAATTTAGGGCTAATTAAAATTTTTGCCCTTTAGGCCCAAGGATCGTAAGTCTGCTGTGAGGATATTGTATTTCAAACCTCAAGTAATATAAAAACTACGAAATTCATACAATTCAAGGCATATTGATTATCAAATAATGAATACTAATCTCATTAATAATTAAAGTTGCATAAAAGGATAATTAAAACTAAGCAAGGAAGTCAAGTTATTAACAATGGTCATCCCAATATCCAAGACCATTTAAAAAGAAATAACGATATCATTAATGAAAGGTTCAATCAGAGATAACAAATGAATAAATATAAATCTAGTGAAGTCCTATATGAGTCTCTCATGTGCTAGGATTGATGACGCTACTCTACGTCATCGGCATGTCACTCTTCATTATTTGGCCTAATTTCACTTTTCCAGCTGCTGAACAGGAGCTCCGGCGACGAATCTAGAGACCTCGGTTCACAAAATAGAGCACACATTTGGCCTCAAAATGCCACTAGAAAGCTCCACATCAAATTTCAGGCTATTTCAACACCGTTTGGCCCAAAAAGAAAATAGCCGCAACAAAGTCAGCTCTCCCGGCGGCGATAGCGTCGAAGACATTAGATCTTCGATCTGAGCCTATGGAAGGTCTCAAAATACCTTTAAAGGGCTCCATGTCAAGTTTCAAGTCAAACCGTCAACATTTGACCCAACATCAACCATCGAGCAGCAAAATCAAGCCTCTCGGCAGCTAGAACCATGAAGGCCATCACTCATCAAACAAAGTACATGGGTGAGTTCACAATGCTTCCAAAGGGCTGCATATCGAATTTCAGATCATTTTGACAACATTTGATCGAACTTTGACTCTCGTAAGACAAATCAGGCTTCTTGGGGGCGGAGCTCCCTGGGACCATGATTTCCAAATCGGAGCTAATGGATCATCTCAAAATGACTCCAATAGGCTCCCTATCAAATTTCAAGTCAATCCGGCATCGGTTGACCGTACATCCAAATGCGACATCTTCCCCGCGATAAAATCAATTCTACTGGCGACAAGACCCCACACGGCTTCAAAACTCAAAAAGCCTATGGTTGGTCTTATTTATTTCTTTGGAGGCTTCACCTCAAATTTCTGGTCATTCCGACATCGTTTGACCCAGTTTTGGCTTTTAACAGCAAATCGGCAACTCTACGCGACAAAGTCTTCGGCTTTCCCGGAAATTAGGAAACTTTACGCTCCGATATGCAAGGCTTCTCATCAAGTTTTCTGTAGGGAGATCAAGCCAATACATGTACAAAAATGTAAGGAAAAATACCAAAACAAAAAAGAAATGGAAAAAAAACTGAGAAACGACTAAAAATCGATGACCAAAAGGGGGAAAAATCTCCCATGGTCGCCGGGGACCTTGGAAATCTGGGTCGTCGGATTTTTTCCGAATGACCGTTTTTCTGTCCCTTTTCGCGTTTCGAGATGTCCGGTCCTTGTGGTATTCCAAAATTTTGACTTTTGAGGCCCGGAATCTGTTGATCTTCGTCAACATCACGGATCCGTCATCAAGAGCATGAAATCATCATTGATTGCTTCGAAATCGCTAATCAGCTGACCAAGAAAGTACACTTTTTATCCGATCGATGGAGCAATCGACATGACAAATGGCCCCGACCCTCTGGTAACAATCAATGTCTTTAGTTGCATGCTCATCCGACATCGATCAGCATAAAGGTCCATTGGTGACCATCATAAGAAGAATTCCAAAAGACGTGGCGTGGCCCGCGACTCTTCAAGCGCCTCAACGACCACTTAATGCAGTTAAATGACCTATTTTATGAAAAATTAATACAGTCATTAACTCATTATCTCGGACGGCCCAATCAGAAGCGAGCAAATGGGAGTTACAAACGTGACATTAAACCGTGTAACTCCTCCCATCATGTAGCTTAAAGGCGATTAAAGGCTCTTAATTCTCGATCGGCCAATTAGAATCCAAGAGAAAGAAGTTACAAAAATGATGAATTAAAACTTGTAACTCCTCCCATTACGTGGCTTTAATTCATTTAAGGCTCATAAACCCACCTAATGGCTACCAAAGGCCTATAAAAGGGGGGTCATTCCAAGATAAATGGATCGAATCAACGAAATCCAAAAAATACGCAAGAGAAAATTCTGCTAAAGTTGTTACAATGATCTCTCCCCCGTTGAAGAAGTCTGGCACCGACCACCACTACAAGGTGACCAAAAGTCCCTTGGGGGACCATCCCCCCAAGGCCTTCTCCTTCCTCCTCTATTGCTTAGGAGTGGCTTCTCAACCCATCTACTCGACTTTTTATTGGATATAGGACCTTCTCTTGGTCTTTATCATCTAAAAATATGAGGTTTAAGCCGAGCCAAGTGAATCAAGAGCACCCTCGGTTCTCATCTGAAGGATACTAGCGAAGTCCACACATGGATTACAATCGTCAATCTGAACGGGTCCCCACAATCTCTTGAGAAGTTAGATCCCATTTTCTTGCCTTTTCTTGTATTTTGTATTTTTCCGAAGAGACATAAAAAAATCACAACTCTTGTCTTTCATTACTGATAAGAATTGTAAATCGCCTTTTACAGCAAAAATCTCCTTTCATGGAAAAAAAACGCCTTTTACCCTAAAAATTGCCTTTCACAGCAAACAAACCATGTCTCTTTTCTTTAATATATGTGCAATGGAAAACTAGAAAAAAATTGATTTCCTTTTCCACTTGCGAAGGTGAATCTCCGGACCATCACTTGTTAATTCCAAGTAGAGTAGAAAATTTGGCATACCTGTACAAAAAATGTTGATGCTCGCATTTCGCTATCGGTTGCGAAAGGGTTAGACCGCACGGACTCTCATGTCTGCTGACCCCGGTAGCGCCACGCTAAAAAAAAGCGAGTCCATCACCCTCTCCAATGTCCAAGTAACCGGCCCATCAATAAAACCCCAAACTGTAGTTGGCCATGATATGCAAATAGTAATGAAGTTGTGTTGACACAAGGGAAAACCAAGACAAGTAAGTCTGGCTAGCTAAACACACACAAGACATCCTCATAGGGATTATCTTATTCAAGACAATACAAGACAAGACAATACAAGACAAGACAACTACATGATAATCCCCTTACATGCTAGCCAGTCATGTTTATCAAATACATGACACAAGGTTCCTATGATACACTCTAAGTTAGGTCCAAGTCCTAGATCTATGAGGATTTATGTTTCACAATTAGTTAAGCGTGTTATGCCAACAGAGTGTACGGGGAACAATATCAAAGGATACAAGTAACAAGGAGGAATTATAATCCAAACCTAGGCAAGTGGTGTCATCCCTGCACTACACATGTCCTTATGGAGTACGTGAGGAAATTGGGTCAACGATGCTGCTAGGGAAATTTCTTGGTGTACAAATCATTTTAAGCATCTATCAAGACAATTCCATACGCATTCAGTTAAGTTATGCGTAGTACACGAATGCCTAGATAACCCATCGAGGCACACCAAGCCACGTGCTTTGATTTTAATCCCCAATTATGGTCATGTGAGAATAGGTTTATGGTTTCCAACATCTAAGACCCAAACCTTGGTTAACAGTCTCATTTTCAAAATAAACAAAGTAGATTGGTCATTCCGGTTAACCTGAGGCCAGCCTTCGGTCGACCGAACCTTGAGTTTGGTTGACCGAACACTGACAGTAAGCTAAAACCTACTCTCTGGAATTGGAACCGAGTCTGAGTTCGGTTGACCAAACTCTGACCAAACTTCAGCCGTTTCATCCAGCAAGGAAGTCCAGAATTCCAGATCATTCTGCCTCAATTCGATCAGTTGTTGGTTCACATTTGGTTAACTAAACTCCATTGTTCGATTGACTGAACCTTGAATTCGGCTAACTGAACTCTATTGTTCGATTGACTGAACCTTGAATTCAGCTAACCGAAATCCAACAGAAGCTAAACATCACTCTCTGGAATTGGAATCGAACCGGAGTTCAATTAACCGAACCCCGACTGACTTCACGCATTCAGAACAGAAGTAACTTTGTTTCAGGTCATTTTTGAAGTTTTTCCATCCCAAGTCATTTATCTCCATTCCTAAGCCTTTCCAAAGGCTAAAACCTGCACAAAAGGAGCCTCCATGCTCACCTCACAATACCCATTCATCACATTCATCATTTCTATCCATTCAAGCAAATTAAAAACATTCTAGGTTTACCAATTATGAATTAGAGCATAGCCAATCAATAGAGAACATACACACATGTTTAAATATAAAATGCAAATCTAGTTGCCTCAACTAAGAAGAAGATGGAAATCGGGCAAAACTTGAAGAGAAGCTTCTACTACGAAATTCACGAATCTAACCCAACCAAATGTCACGACCTGGGTCCATCCCCAAATGTCACGACCCAGTCCCATCCCCATATGTGGGCCATGGATGAAGGGGTTAGGGGCATGGGTTTGGGGTCAAACTTGATACTTGGGGTGGTCTCACATAGATCTTTCCATCCCCCCTGGTCCCATCCCCAAATGTGGGCCTCACAAAAAAGTTCTCATATAATATGTGAGAACTAGTTCTGACCTGAATATTACCCTAGAAGTATTATTACAAAATTCTAAGTCATTGTCAGTTCTCAAGAACTTGATCTGTTTACCTGTTTGCTTCTCGATCATAGCCTTCCATTCCTTGAGCTGCGAAAATGCTTCATGCCTGTGCTTTAAAATATATACCCAGACCTTCCGAAAATAGTCATCAATAAAGGTCAGCATATGTAGTCCACCGTCAAGAGACAGAACACGAGAAAGACCCTAAAGATCAGAGTGGATAAAATCAACAGTACCCTTGGTCCGATGAGTTGTTATCCTAAACTTGACTCTACATTTGTTTATGAAGACACCTTTCTCACATAAATTCACAGCCACCATGAAGAAACAAGCAGGTAGCAAACCAATCGGGAGGCACATAGCAAACAGAGGGAATAAGGCAGTTGTTGGGTCAGAACTTCACAACACGTTAGGCCCGTTCTCGTCTCATTTTTAATTTTGTGCTGAAATTAGATTCTGATGAGATGGGATTGTGCTGAGACTATATTCCGTAAAACACATTTGACAACATTACATTAAATTACTCTGCTAAGAATATGTTGTACATAACTTGTTTTTAACATTATAAAATTTTTGTTCCACGGAACGGAAGAACCATAGGATTTACAATGTGGGACCACTTTTTAGTGTTTGCAGCACTCTATTATTGTTGTACATGGGACCCACCTATAAAAGTTACAGCGTGGTACCTACTTTTAAAAATTAGAACATGGGACCCATATTCATAGGAATTGCAATCTGGATCCACAATTTTATAGGGACTATAATGTGGGGCTACCTTTTTGTGAATGTAAATATGGGACCCACCTTTAAAAATTACATCATCATACACACCTTTAGAAACTAGAATATGGGGCCCAAATTCATAGGATTTATAACGTGGGTCCACCTTTTGTACTTGTGACCATGTGACCCACATTCATAGGATTTACAAGGTGGGCCCATCTTTATAGGAGTTACAATGTGAGACAATCTTTTTTAATGATTGTGAACACGGGACTTGTTAGTTTTATGGTCTCAATGCCAAGAGTGTGATGTAATAAATTGATTAATTTCTTTATTTATCAATACAATCATGCTTTCCTTTCATGAGATGAATGGTGTTTAATTATATACTTGCACATAAAAAATACGGATGACATAATGGTTCATGAGATGAACCGGAGTCCACAAGTATACTAGATGTAATACATGTGTATGGATGAGATCCACATACAGGAGACATACATTGCAAATCTTATACTTAAATATCTTCACAACCAGTGATGAGATTGGGCATCTCATCTGACAAGGTTGCACACTTTGATCACTATGAGATAGTGTGATTTGTCTCGATCATCGGAATGTAAGATTCTGGATCATGGTGCTGGTACATTGGATGTATTGAAGGACCATGAGAAGAACCTTATATACATTGTCTTTACTTTAAGGTCTGTTCTCATAATTCCCTAGCAATAGGCTCATAATCCTGAGACATTAATGAACTCAAGTTTATATCTATTCATTTGCTTTGAGTCACCAATGAGTGAGGCCAATTGTAGGTCAACACCTCGGTGATTTGGGTACGTGGTAGTATAACTGTGGGAACATTGAATGGTCAAGATGAAATCTATCTTTAATATCCCCTTGTGCCAATTAATGGATTTATCATTGGTAAGTGCGCACCCATTTCGATTAAGAGTTAATTTGATCGGTACCAAATGATCATTATAATTAATTAGGTCTCAAGGATAATAAGATATGGATCTAATTTGGTTGATAGGTCCAATTGATCCATGGATATAGATGGAGGGGCCTAGTACTGAGGAAGTTTAGGGTCTTCATTGTAATTTATTCCTAAGACTGGAGTGCAATTGCATTTATATAGTGGAGTTATTTGCAATTAACTGTGGGCCCGGATTACACATGAGATGTGGGGTCGCGTGTCCCAGTTGGAGCCAGCTTTCTAAGGAATCCCTAGTGGTCCCCACGCAACCCAAGTTATTAGAAAGATACTGATTCTACTTGAACTCTAATAGGAAGGTTACTATTTCTATTTGAAGTGAGACTTCTAATAGTGGTAATAGTAAGTTACTAATTATTAATGGAAGTAGGACTTCTATTTTAATTAGAAAGGAGAAAGCTACTAATAGTTGTGGAAGTGAGACTTCTATGGTAACTAACAAGGGAGAAGGTTGCTATTTTGTAATGGAAGTTAAACTTCTATTTCAAATAGGAAAAGAGGAGGAATGGAGGGCTATAAAAAAGGGGAATTAACCCCTCTTGGACGTCCATAATAGTGTGAGCAATTCCAGCCCCTTTGTGCAAGTGTTGCACAAGTTCTCTTCCTCTCTAAGTTCTCCTCTCTTTCTCCTTTAGTTCCTTAGAGTTACTAGTTAGGTTTTCTCTTGAAGATTCCACCATCTTCTTGAGAAAAGAGATCTAATACGGGTCATAGCGTGGAAGATGAAAAGGTGCTGGAGATTCTGAATTTCGATAGTGAAGGTGTTCATCATCAAAGAAAGAACTCAAATTCTCCATTAGAGCACTACAAAGCTCCAAAGGTATAATCTACATCCTTGTATGTTATGGATTTCGTGGTTGCATGTTTAGGTGTTGTTTTCTATCTTCTAGATAGTATATGTTGCTGTACATGGTTTATGAGTTTGAGGGATTGCATCCTGAATTGGATTTGTTGCCTTCTAGATAATTGATCCCTGCATCAAGTGGGTCAAAAGTTTTTGAAACCTATCAGGAAGGCCCACCTAGTTTCCAACAATTGATATCAGAGCCATACCTCATCTCTAATCATGTTAGATCAGAAGCTTGCTCTAAACTTTGCTTGAGATGCGAAGAAGATGAAGCAAGGGCTATGTGGGCTATGTAAGGATCAATTTTGATGAATTTACTTGGTTTGATAGTAGATTCTGTTAGGCCCTTGGTTGTTGCAATTGTTGATGGATTCACTTACTTTCTCTATCACATGATCACACACATGAGCTCTTAAGTTTTGACTTTTGGATCTTGGATTCTTTCTTGCATTTGCACATGTTTTTGAAATATATTTGAGTCATTCATGTTTTAGAATCCAAACTCTTTTGAAAACCTAATTCTTTGTGCATTACCTTTGAGAAATCAATTTGAGGATTTAGGTTTGTGCCTTGCATACATTCATCATTTTCAGAATCACTTTTGTATGCATTCAATTGTGAAAAGAGTTTTTAGAAATCAAGCAAGCCTTTGGTTTTAAAGTTTCGAATAATTTTAGGCTTTTCGTGTTTCATGTTTTTAAACATCTTAGTTTGTTTTTAAAACATGTTTTTCAAGCTTGATTTAGTGGCCATAAGTTCCCCCAAGAAATACTTTGAAAACATGGATTTTTTGGAATTTTGGTTGACCAGCAGTGTTGCCGGTCGACCGGCCCAGGGATCCCAGTCGACCGGCAACACTACAGGTCGTCAGGGTCCCTGAAGCTCCAACGGTCAGAAATATGACCGTTGTGCTTTCCAGGTCGACCGAGACCTGTTTCCAGGTCGACCGGGGACTAGCTGTTGGACTGTTTTTCATTATAAAGTCCATTCATTTCCAACCTTTGAAAAGGCTTGACTAATGAATCTTCGAGACCCTATTGGAGCCAAAGGAAAGGGGAAAAGCCAAGAAGGCTAGAAGACCATTGGAAATCAAATGTTGAGTTTTTAAATAGGTATATCATACTTGTCATTTTGATTTCCATTCAAATTAGAATCTATGCATGCTTAAATCTTTGTATTTTCATTTATGCATGATTTCTAGCTTTTAAAGAGATGTTTAGCAAACTCATTATCATCTTTGGAACATTAGAATGATTTGCAAACTCTTTTGTCTAAGTCACATGCAATCTTAGTCTTTATTAATCATACAACTTGTTTAGTTCATTTTCATAAGTTGTTTGAATCTTTCATGTGATTAGCATTTATCTTCAATCATCTTTTTCTAAGCTTTGATTTTAAATTGCATCATGCAAACATTTAAGAGCTTCATTGTTGAAATTGATTGAAGAAATCCATTCATACACTTGCACACACATTAGCATACTTTAGTGTATGTTTGTAATTTGAATTACACTTTCACATCAGCCTATTTAGAGGCATTTTATTTGTGCTTAAATTGTATCTCTTGGAGTGTTCTTTTGTGAAGACACCTTCTTTAAGAAATCTCTCATTTGTAAAGGTTATTGCTTAGCCTAAGAAAAGCATTGTGTAAAGGTTATTGCTTAGCCTAAGAAAAGCATCTTGTAAAGGTTATTGCTTAGCCTAGAAAAGCATATTGAGAGGTTGTTGTTTAGCATGGAAAAACAACATTGTAAGGGTTATTGGTTAGCCTAGTAAAAAGCATAAATAGTGGAAATCCGGTGGGGTGAGTGGATCACAAGCCGGTAGTGGACGTAGGCATTGAGGCCGAACCACTATAAACCTTTGTGTTGTGGTGTATGCTTGTGGTGATTCATTTGTTAGCTTCCGCATCTTGTATGGTATATCATCCCATGTGACTAGTTTATGTTAAGAATTTAAAATTGGTCTAAATTGGTCAAAGTTGTAGCACACCCTATTCACCCCCCCCCTCTAGGGTTAGGATCCTTAGGACTTTCAGATTCATGTTTGGATAGTCATAAAAGGGTTTAATAATGATGGAAGGATAATAGGAAGCCATTGGAACACATTGGAAGTGATTTGGGGAAGAATGGACACGAAACAGAAAACCCATGTTGCAAGTTTCGTCAGTCCGGTCGACCTGGCCCCATGCTCAGTCGACCGGCTGACTTGCAGGTCGGTCGACCGAGCCCCCTGGCCGGTCGACTGAGCCAACTGCATAGCATGATGCAGAAACTGGATTTTTCAGTCTCGGGTCTTCTCTTACATCCTATTTTTCTAGCATTATTTTGCAGCCTATTTTTGTGTTTTGTATGGTTGTATGAGATACTAACTTGCAGATGATCATGTCCTCTCCATATGGCCCACAAGTCTTTTGTTTTCTTTTTATGGTTATTGGTTTATTTGAGGCTAAGTGTAAAGGGCATCATGGTTTCCTTGGTTTCCCGTGAAAGGACAAGGGATGGTGAATTTCCCTACAGCCCTTTTATTTCCATGTTTAGATTACCATGTAAGTCTCATAATTGAGGCATAGGAATTTATGTAATTTTTCTCAATTTGTAAATTCTGGCGATGTCCGAGACGAAAAAGGAAAGCGATGTTGGACTCTTAATCAAAGAGTTTGAAGATTACGAAAAGTGTTTTGGAGTTTCCCAAAGAGTTTGAGGAATTCCAAGGTTTTGGAAAGTCTAGAAGTCCAAGAAGTCTATTTCGCTAGGGCCATGTGGAGGAGAGGACTAGTTTCTCCTTTTTGCAATTTCTATTTATGGATGCATGCTTAATTTAGAATGTTTCCAAATCTGATTCAAACAAGTTACTAAAATTGGTCAAATCAAATTAATTTTTGGAAAGAGTTCTAATTAGTGTTGATGACCCATGAGATGGATACATTGGTAACACTAATTTAGAAACTGGACTTTCCTTAAAATAACTTGACTTGGAACCAATCTTTGATCATATCATGAGATGATTTGATGTTCATATGTATACATGTGGGCCCTAATACCTTTCAAGGAAATCCTCAATTCTAAAATATTAAGTGGGAGTGGGGCATTTATATTTAGAAATCCCCATGGTTTTCCACCATAGGTCCATTGTAAGGAAAGTATTAGCCTCGCGCCATCTTGAGAATGGCCATTCCCCACGGAGGGCTTTTACTTGTCTGGTTACTAGATATGGATCTCCTATGGATAGTGTTGGTTAGACGGGGCGGGGGCGGGGGCCCACTCCCCAAGGAGGAGCTGCTCGCAACAGTTGGCATGCAATGCTAGTTGGTGGGTCACACTTAACTAAAATAATGATGTAGTATCCCCAAGGATTTGCCTCATTTATTTTAGAAACCGAAGCTAATCGGGAGTCATTCATTATTTGGTATGAGATACCTAGATAATAATGAATGAAGGGGATCATGGATAATTAGTCTTAATCCTAATTTTGACCAACTTTGATCCGTACCAATCTAGGTGGTATTCGCACTCCCCAAGGAGGCATACCCCGGGGATTGGGATTCTGATGTATTCTAAATTTAGTGGTTATGAGGATTCCAAATAAATTTGGTAGAATACTAAACCCTAATGTCATTTAAATTCATTAATTGAATGTATGGTTATGTGCTACAGTATTTCAAGCATGAATTCAAATACTTTCAATCCACTTGCGACCATCCTCAACCAGAATAAGTTGGTGGGATCCAATTATGTAGACTGGAAACGGAACCTGGATATAGTCCTGACAGCTTCAGGATATAAATATGTCCTTACCAAACCCCTCCTTGATGAGCCAGTGCCGAAAGCATCACAGGAAGAAAAGGAACTTTACACCAAGTGGGCCAAAGACGATGAGATGGCCAGATGTTATATACAGGCATCCATGTCTAGTGTTTTGCAACACCAACATCAATCCTTTAAGACTGCATATGATATTATACCAAACTTAAAGGAGATGTTTGCGGAACAGGGCAGGCCTGCTAGACAGGTTGCTATGAGGGTGCTTACAAGCACCAAGATGGCTGAAGGCACACCAGTACAGGACCACATGTTGAAAATGATGGACTCATTGAATGAGTTAGATGTACTGGGGGTTGTGATTGATGCAGAATCGCAAATTGACATAATCCTTGAGTCACTACCAGAGTCATTCAACAATTTCAAGCTCAACTATAATACGAATAAAATGAATTTGACTCTAGCTGAGCTTTCTAGCCAGCTGGTGGTGACTGTAGGGATTATGAAGAAGAAGCCAACTGCCCTGATGACAGAAAAGTCAATTGCTAAGTCCAAACCGAAAGGGAGGAAAGGCAAGAAGAAATCAGTTCCGAAGGGTCCTAAGGTGGAGAATGGTCCTAATGGTGGTGTTGGCAAGGCTAAGGGGTCGGGGACAAAAGGAAAGTGTTTCCATTGTGGTGTGACAGGACATTGGAAAAGGAATTGTCCAGATTATCTGTCTAAGAAGAAGACCTCAGGTATGATTGAGTCACTTGTTTCTGAAGTTAGTTTTGCGATTGGTACTTCAGAATTTTGGTGTGTGGACTCCGGGGCAACTAAACATATATGTAATTCGTTGCAGGGGTTCAGGGAAACCAGGAGACTCAGTGACGGCGAAATCATTGTCAACCTAGGATCTGATGCTAAGGCGGATGCGGTCTCAGTAGGAGTTATTACTTTATGTTTTCAAGATAATAAGTTGGTTTTGTCAGACACTCTTTAGGTACCGTCTTTAAAACGGAATTTAATTTCAGTTTCTAGTTTGGTGAATAAAAGTTATTCTATTACTTTTGGTACTAAAGTTATCATAAAGAGGAATGGTACTTTTATATGTTCTGGCAAGGTAACCAATGGACTTTATCTGTTAACTCCCACAATGTATGAGATACATGATACCGAAATAATTAATAGGCCATCATTAAAGAGAAGGTTACCTTCATCTAATCCAACAAAACTTTGGCATTTGAGGCTAGGTCATATAAACCTAAATAGGATTGACAGGCTAGTGAAAGATGGTATCTTGCCTTCATTGGTTGTAGAACCAATGCCTGTCTGTGAGTCCTCTGGAAGGCAAAATGACCAAAAGACCCTTTTCATCCAAGGGCAATAGGGCCAAAGATTTATTGGAATTAGTGCATACTGATGCGTGTGGTCCCGTTAATGTCAAGGCCAGAGGAGGATATGAATACTTCATCACTTTCACAGATGATTATTCAAGACATGGATACATATACCTTATGCACCGCAAGTCCAAGGCTTTTGAAAAGTTCAAAGAGTTTCGAGTGGAAGCGGAAAAGCAATTAGGTAAAAGTATCAAGACTCTTCGATCAGATCGAGGAGGGGAATATCTCTCTGGTGATTTTATGGGATACTTATCAGAAAATGGGATTCTATCCCAGTTGTCTGCTCCTGGTATGCCTCAACAGAATGGAGTAGCAGAAAGAAAGAACCAGACTCTTTTAGATATGATTAGGTCTATGTTGAGTTTCTCAGGATTACCAATATCCTTTTGGGGATATGCCTTGGATACTGCGATGTACATACTAAACCGCGTACCATCAAAGTCTGTACCTAAAACTCCCCGAGAGTTATGGTCTGGGCGAAAGCCTAGTCTACAACATTTACACATTTGGGGTTGTCCGGCACATGTGCTGAAGGTAAAGACGGATAAGTTGGAAACGAAGTCGGAAGTATGCACGTTTGTAGGATATCCTAAAGGAACTAAAGGTTGGTTATTCTATAATCCCAGAGAGCAGAAAGTGCTGGTGAGCACAAATACAGTTTTTCTGGAGGAAGATTATATGATGGACTGGAAATCTTTAGAAAAGGTGATCTTGGAAGAGATTCAAGAACAATCAATTCCAAATCCAAGTATGACCGAACTTGAGGAAGAACCGCCCTTACTAGACCCCAGTAGTTACACCATTGCCTCGTCGTAGTGGGAGAATAGTCAGGCCCCCTGATAGGTTCTCATTCTTGGGAGAGTCTTACGAGGCAATCCCAGAAGAACTGGAACATGATCCCTGTAACTATGATGAAGAAATTAATGACATAGATTCGGGATAATGGCAAGATCCTATGAAAGCTGAGATAGAGTCTATGTACTCTAATCAGGTCTGGACACTTATAGACTTGCCTGCCAATATCAAACCTATTGGGTGCAAGTGGGTCTACAAGAGAAAAAGAGGATCAGATGGAAGAGTTGAGACCTTTAAGGCCAGGCTTGTTGCGAAAGGGTATACTCAGAAAGAGGGTATCGATTATGAGCAAACCTTCTCGCCGGTTGCCATGCTCAAGTCCATCCGGATACTCTTATCCATTGCGGCTCATCTCGATTACGAGATTTGGCAAATGTATGTCAAGACGGCGTTTCTCAACGGCCATCTTGAGGAAGACATCTATATGATGCAGCCAGACGGTTTTATAGCAAGTAACCAAAAGCAAAGAGTTTGCAAGCTGCAGAAGTCCATTTATGGACTGAAGCAAGCATCCCGAGGCTGGAACATCCGTTTTGACCGGGCAATCAAGTCATATGGTTTTAGTCAAAATCCGGACGAGTCATGTGTATACATTAAAAATGAAGGTGACAGGGTAGTTTTTCTGGTTTTGTATGTCGACGACATCCTTTTCCTTGGGAAAGATATAGGAATGTTGTCAACAATAAAAGTTTGGTTAGCAAAGACTTTTGATATGAAAGACTTAGGAGAAGCTAGTTACATCTTAGGGATCAAACTCCATCGAGACAGGAAAAATAGGATGATTGGCTTATCTCAAACTGCTTACATAGATAAGGTACTGGTACGGTTTGCTATGCAGAACTCCAAGAAGGGTATCACACCTTTCAGGCATGGAGTGCACCTTTCCAAGGATCAGGGTCCCAAGACCCCGGAGGAAAAGGAGCAAATGAGAGCAATTCCATACGCATCGGCTGTTGGTAGCCTCATGTATGCTATGCTATGTACTAGACCGGATATCTGTCATGCAGTGGGCTTAGTCAGCAGATATCAGTCTAACCCAGGTCCTGACCATTGGACTGTTGTAAAATGTATCCACAAGTACTTGAGAAGAACTAGAGATTACATGTTGATTTACGGCAGTGATGAGCTGATTCCAGTCGGTTATACAGATTCTGACTTTATGTCAGATAAGGATTCCAGGAAATCCACCTCTGGTTATGTGTTTATGCTTGGCGGAGGAGTTGTCAGCTGGAGGAGTATTAAACAGGAATGTACCGCTGATTCCACTTCTGAGGCTGAATATGTAGCGGCTTGTGAAGCAGCTAAGGAAGCAGTATGGCTTAAAAGATTCCTTTTGGAACTTAGAGTGGTACCTTTGGCACGACAGCCGCTCACAGTTTACTGTGACAGCAGCGGGGCAGTCGCTCAGTCCAAGGAACCCAGGAGCCATAAAAGCCAAAAGCATGTACAGAAGAAGTATCACTTGGTCAGAGAGATTGTGCAGAGAGGTGATATCGCTATCACCATGATAGCTTCTGCGGACAATCTGGCAGATCCCTTTACTAAGCCTTTGACCACCAAAGTCTTTGAACAACACGTAGACGGGATGGGCATGAGATGCAATCCTGACTGGCATTGAGCCCAAGTGGGAGATTGTTAGTTTTATGGTCTCAATACCAAGAGTGTGATGTAATAAATTGATTAATTTCTTTATTTATCAATACAATCATGCTTTCCTTTCATGAGATGAATGGTGTTTAATATATACTTGCACATAACCAATACGGATGACATAATGGTTCATGAGATGAACCAGAGTCCACAAGTATACTAGATGTAATACATGTGTATGGATGAGATCCACATACAGGAGACATGTATTGCAAATCTTATACTTAAATATCTTCACAATCAGTGATGAGATTGGGCATCTCATCTGACAAGGTTGCAGCACTTTGATCACTATGAGATAGTGTGATTTGTCTTGATCATCGAAATGTAAGATTCTGGATCATGGTGCTGGTACATTGGATGTATTGAAGGACCATGAGAAGCACCTTATATACATTGTCTTTACTTTAAGGTCTGCTCTCATAATTCCCTAGCAATAGGCTCATAATCCCGAGACATTAATGAACTCAAGTTTCTATCTATTCATTTGCTTTGAGTCACCAATGAGTGAGGCTAATTGTAGGTCAACACCTCGGTGATTTGGGTACGTGGTAGTAGAACTGTGGGAACATTCAATGGTCAAGATGAAATTTATCTTTAATATCCCCTTGTGCCAATTAATGGATTTATCATTGGTAAGTGCACACCCATTCCGATTAAGAATTAATTGGATTGGTACCAAATGATCATTATAATTAATTGGGGCTCAAGGATAATAAGATATGGATCTAATTTGGTTGACAAGTCCAGTTGATCCATGGATATAGATGGAGGGGCCTAGTATTGAGGAAGTTTAGGGTCTTCATTGTAATTTATTCCTAAGACTGGAGTGCAATTGCATTTATATAGTGGAGTTATTTGCAATTAACTGTGGGCCCGGATTACACATGAGATGTGGGATCGCGTGTCCCAGTTGGAGCCAGCTTTCTAAGGAATCCCTAGTGGTCCCCATGCTAGCCCAAGTTATTAGAAAGATACTGATTCTACTTGAACTCTAATAGGAAGGTTACTATTTCTATTTGAAGTGAGACTTCTAATAGTGGTAATAGTAAGTTACTAATTATTAATGGAAGTAGGACTTCTATTTTAATTAGAAAGGAGAAAGCTACTAATAGTTGTGGAAGTGAGACTTCTATGGTAACTAAAAAGGGAGAAGGTTGCTATTTTGTAAATGGAGTTAAACTTCTATTTCAAATAGGAAAAGAGGAGGAATGGAGGGCTATAAAAAAAGGGGAATTAACCCCTCTTGGACGTCCATAATAGTGTGAGCAATTGCAGCCCCTTTGTGCAAGTGTTGCACAAGTTCTCTTCCTCTCTAAGTTCTCCTCTCTTTCTCCTTTAGTTCCTTAAAGTTACTAGTTGGGTTTTCTCTTATAGATTCCACCATCTTCTTGAGAAAAGAGATCTAATACGGGTCATAGCGTGGAAGATCAAAAGGTGTTGGAGATTCTGAATTTGGATAGTGAAGGTGTTCATAATCAAAGAAAGAACTCAAATTCTCCATTAGAGCACTACAAAGCTCCAAAGGTATAATCTACATACTTGTATGTTGTGGATTTCGTGGTTGCATATTTAGGTGTTGTTTTCTATCTTCTAGATAGTATATGTTGTTGTACATGGTTTATGAGTTTGAGGGATTGCATCCTGGATTGGGTTTGTTGCCTTCTAGATAATTGATCCCTGCATCAAGTGGGTCAAAAGTTTTTGAAACCTATCAGGAAGGCCCACCTAGTTTCCAACAGGACCCACCTTTAAAAATTACAATGCGGTATCCACCTTTAGAAATTAGAACATGGGGCTACATTCATAGGATTCACAAGTGGGCCTACATTCATAGGATCTACAGTTTTGGCTCGGCTCCGCTTTTGGTGATTGTGACTATATGACCGACCTTTAAGAATTATAAAGTGGGGTCACCTTTTTTGTGATTGTGAACACGGGGCCCACCTTTAGAAATTACAATGTGGTTTCCACCTTTAGAGATTAGAACATGAGGCCTTATAATGTAGTCCCACCATTATAGGAATTACAATATAGCCCTGCCTTTTATGGTTTTAACCATGTGACCCATCTTTAAGATTTACAAAGTGGGGTCACCTACTTTAAGATTGTGAACATGCCAGCTAGCTTTAGGATAAGTGAGAGGATTTGGAGTCTTTAAATGATCTTTTTTAAAAGGTAAGAGATAAGTGGCTAGTAAACAACTGTGCTGGCAAGTTGTTTCTTAAAAAATGAAGTTTTTTGTTTCAACTTTCTTATACCAGTGGATTAAGATCTTGATATTCATTCCAATGAGAATTGTTAGAAGTAGGTGGGCCTCGTGGATAGATTTTCAAAACTTTTGACCGACTTGACTCAGGGATCAACTATTCATAAGGCTATAAAACCCAATCCAGGATCCATGTCCTTAATCTCAGCCATCATGATCATTAAATAAACCTATCAAGAAGATAGAATAGTAGCCAACAATCATCCATAAAAATCTACAACATGCACGGAAGTAGATTATATCTTAGGAGCTCGGTTGTGCTATAATGGAGAAGTTGCGTCTTTCTTTGATGATGAAACTCTTTTACGTATCAAATAAGAATCTCCAAGACCTTTTGATCTTCCACTCTATGACCCATATCAGATTCTCTTTTCTCAAGAAGATGGGTGGGATCTCTAAGAGAAAGCTCTTAAGGAAACTAGAAGAGAACTGGAAGAGGGAAGAGAGGAGAAGGAGCATGTGCAACTCTTGCACAAACAAGGCTTGGGCGTGAATCCCTAGGTGGGGATTTTCATGGGACGTCTAGCCCTATAATCTCCTCTATTTATAGCTTTTCGAAAACCTCCTCTTTGTTATCTAATTGAAATAGAAGTCTCACTTCTCTAACAATTAGTAACTCTCTTCTTTCTAATTTAAATAGAAGTCTTGTTTCCATTATAATTAGTAACTTACTATTACCACTATTAGAAGTTTCACTTCAAATAGAAATAGTAACTTTCTATTTCCTTTTAGAGTTCTAATATAATTAGTATCTTTCTAATAACTTGGGCTAGCGTGGGGACCACTAGGGATTCCTTAGAAAGCTAGCTCCAACTAGGACACCGCGACCCCACATCTAATGTGCAATCCGGCCCCATAGTTAATTGCAAATAATACCACTATATAAATGCAATTGCATTCCAGTCTTAGGAATAAATTACAATGAAGACCCTAAACTTCCACATTACCACAAGTAGGCCCCTCCATCATTATCCATGGGTCCATTGGAATAAATCTGTCCCATCCAATCTTAGATCCACATCTTATTATCCTTTAGCCCCAATTAATCACAGTGATCGTCAGTACCATCCAATTAACTCTTAATCGAGATGGGTGCACACTCTGTTAGACCCCGACCCAGACCAAGTCGATTATTGTGCGATTAGTATATGTTTAGTTCTAAGTGGGTTTAGTCGTGGTTGGGTTGGAAGTGATTAGTTAGTTTTGGACATAGCTTTGAGAATTTTGAGAACGTCTAGTATTAGTCAGACACACTCAGGAAGGCCTGAGTGCACGTGTAAGCTTGGGAAGATCGTATCGATTTCCGTGTGAGTGTGATTCTGATTTCATTTGAATGATGTTTCGACATGTTGCAACTTTCGTTTTAAGCACATTCGTGTTCGAAGCCCAAAAACCCATGTTTTGGCCCAAAGAGGGTAAAATTGTCCTTTATGCACAAATCTGGACACAATTTTTGAAATCTCAAAACCATGTCAAAAATATACTTTTTGGAAACTAGATATTTCGACGATCGTTTTATCCTTCTTCGTCGAAGTCATCCGAGGCCCACAAGATCATGTTTTAGCCATTTCAAGTTCAGTTCACATGGGGCCCATGAGTCATCACTTAATCCCCCTTTCCCTCTTCTTCCACTCACTTTACCAAATCTCTACAATTTCTGAATCTAGGGCAAGGGAAAACCTCTTTTTCTCTCCATCTTCCCCATCTTGTTTGATCTAGCTAGAGAGCTCCAAAGAAGATTCGAAGACTACAATTTTCTTCATCTCCTTGCAAGCTTCCTATTGATACAATCTTCTTGAAGTTTCAAGTTGTGAAAGCTCTCCATTCTCTCCCATCTCTCTTGTTTGACTTTCTCTAGGTAAGAGTTTCAAACCATGTTTTCCATGAAGTCTTTTTAGTCCTCAAAGATCATGTTTTTCATATTTACAAACCCTATTTGTAAAATGGGTTTCTTGTCTTAAGCTTGAGTGAGTTTGGTGTGGTTTTCTTGGTTTTTCTTGTAGTGCTTGATAGCTTGAGTGAAGTGCTTGAGGAGGAGTGTTTAGCATTTGGGCAAGGCAAGTAATCTCTATAGGATCATTGTGCATGTTATTCTAAGCTACATTGTTGTTTTGGGAACTTTGCATATGAATGTGTTACAAGTTTCATGATTGTGTTTTGTTGGTTTTGGATGTGTGTTTTACCCTTGAAGAGCCTATATGCTCAGGGAATACAAGAGGAATGAGAATGAATGGAAAGGAGGAAGGAAAAATGTGAAAATCTGCACTGAACCGCACACCCGTGCTCCGCGGTCAGCTCGCGGCTAGCCGCCTGTGTCCACTGCGGCTGACCGCAGGCTGACCGAACTCAGCGGTTACTTTTCCAGAAGCTAGCATTTTCATCTGGGATCAGCGGTCAGCACCACGGTCAGCTCACGGCTAACCGCCAGTCTCACTCGCGGTTAACCGTAAGCCAACCGAAATTATTATGGTTCCTTTTCCCGAGAGCTAAGTTCGATTTGCTTTCCAGCGGTCAGCCTGGCGGTCACCTTGCGGCTAGCCACCATGTCCCAGTTCGGCTAGCCGACACCTGACCGCGAGGTGACCGAAATTCACTGTTTGTGTATTCTGAAGAGTTTTACAAGAATGAAAAACTAGAACATGTTAAGTGACCTTTAGCTTGATATTGTGCACTCGAAACCCAAGATGTCTTTAAACTTCTGGGGCACCAATTTTATTTAATTTCCAACATCGGGGCTTCGATTTCACAACGACCATCCAAAGGTCATTACGTGTGCTTGATAAGCCTTGTGTTCGTGCTTTAGTTTTGATAAAATGAATATCATCGTGAACTTGTTTTGAAGTGTTAGTACAAGCTTGTTTTGGGAGTTTTGTTTCAAGAGAAAAGGGGATCTCTTCCTAAGCGTGTTATGCATAATTATTATGCCCGTGCTAGTCGTGCTCGTCGTGTTTTGATAAGTGATTTCCCCCTTTCTATCTCGATGTGCTTTGATCGTGCTTCGCGTGTTTTGTGCATTCATGAATTAAGTAAACACCACTGAGCTTAGACTGCCCTTTCAGTTTGATCCACTGTCTGGGGGTCTTTAAACATGTGGACTGTCTGCAGACTGGTCGTGTATTTATTACACATCGTGCGTGTCCGGTTCCGCGGCCGGAATTCCCGTCTTTGTGGGAAATCGTGTCGTGCTTATATTATGTATATCGTGCTTGTCGTGCGTGCTTGCTCTTTTCATTATATAAATGATAGAAAAAGGATGGGCTCTTTGTGGATTGTAACTATTCATGATATATTATGTACTCATGCTAGTTTGTTTTGGTATCTCAGCTTTGTTCGTATCCTTGAAAATGTATCTCAGCTTTGATAGTACTTCATACCAAAGATTTGCTTACATGTTTTCTCTAAATGTTATTGTTCATGTTCATGCCTATATTGATTACCTGCCAAACCGTCGTGTTTGACCCTTGTTTGTTGGTGCCCAGGTGCAGGAGACGTTGCCTTTGAGGAGGAGGGTCAGGAGGAGGCTTGTGAGCCAACTCCCGTGAGAGAGTGGCAGCCCGACGATGTCATTTAGATGTCGGTCTGGTTCTCGAGTTTCGTCACCTTTAGTCTTGGGGTTTCCTTGGTTATTTTGAGATTGTATTGACCTTTATTGGTCTCTTATGGGTTGTACTAAACTTAACTCACTTTCGTGTTAAACTTATAACTTGAACTATGTTTGGGAATGCCTTGATAACCCTTTTTCTTTGATGCTATGTCTTGTTATTAAATGTTATAGCACTTAAAGATTTGATTGTGCTTATCGTGATGTGTTTTGCTACACGCTTCCGCAATCGTGTACGTGTGAGTCAGATTACGCGTGTCTTTGGGAATCCTCACCGCGGGAACCTGTGGGAAAACAAAATCTTCAGTAGTAATCATCACCAAATCGCGTCGCGGGTCCGGGGATCCGTTCCGGGGTCGCGACAGGACTGGTATCAGAGCGAGACATGTTTCAGGCACTTAAAAGAAACTAGAAAGGTCTTAGGAATGTGGCAAGGATTCGTGAGTTCGATAGATTCGTTCGTATAGGATCTTCGAAACCCTTGTACCATGATTATTGTGTTCTAACTCTTTGTTTTACAGCAATATGCCTCCAAGAAAAGCTCCAAATCATCATGCTTCAGGCAGTAACCAGAATGAGTCAGATGCATCTGATACACCAACAGCCACACAATTTCAGGAACTTATGCAAGCCATGATAGCACAGCAGAGGCAAGCTAATGAGAACCAAGCAAGGTTTCAAGAGCAGTTGGCTAAGAAGGATGATGAGATGGCACAAGTTCAAAGGCAGTTATTGGAAGTCCTTCAGAACAGGAATGTAGCACCACCCGCAGGTCCACAGATTGTTATTCAGAATAGGGATCCTGACCCTAATGCACTGTTTGAGAAGTTTAGGAAAAGAGCACCGAAGGAGTTTTCGGGCAATGAGGACCCACTATTGGCAGATGACTGGCTAGTCAATACGGAGAAGATCTTTGATGTCTTCATGTGCACGGGTATACAGAAGGTCAACCTCACAGCTTCATTATTTTATGGGCTTGCAGACAGGTGGTGGCAAACAGTCAAGGATCCTTATGCAGTGATGGCAGATGATGAGGCATGGGCAGCATTCAAGATACAGTTTCAGGACAAGTACATTCCCTCTCATGTCAAGAGGCAGAAGGCTATTGAGTTTCAGCAACTCAAGCAAGGTAGCATGACAGTGTTGGATTATGTCACCAAATTTGAGAGATTGGCGAGGTATGCCACCGAGTTGATTGACACGGAAAGGAAGAAGATAACTAAGTTCTTAGAAGGGTTGAATCCGATTATTATGAGGGATGTCATAGGAGTAGTGCCTCCAGCTACATATGATGAGGCAGTCAAGCGGGCTTATACTTTTGAGGATATTAACAACATGATTGTTCAGGACAGGAAACAGCAGTATCAACAGCAAAATCAGAGGCAACAACAGGGCAAGAAGCCAAGGCAAGAGCAAGGTCATGTGAGGCAGGGTTGTGGACATTGTGGCAAGAATCATGAGACACACGAATGTCGTAAGGCCATGGGTGCCTGTTTCAAGTGTGGGGCTATGAACCATTCTATCAAGGATTGCCCATTACTTCAGACTCAAGGGAACAGAAACCAGCAGCAGAGACAAGTAGCTCCTCAGAATCAAGCACCAGTTCAGAATCAGATGAGACCACCTCAGCAGCAACAGGCTAGGCCACCAGTGCCGAATCAGAATGCTTGTCCTCCACAGCAGAACAGACAAGGCCAAGGAAGGCAGAACCAAGTACCGAACAGACTACAGATGCATGGACGTTTGTACTATCTCAACCGTGCAGATGCTGAAGCTGCAGGAGACGTGGTAGAAGGTAAACTTCTTGTTTGTGGGGTAGAAGCCCAGATTTTGTTTGATCCCGGATCCACTCACTCTTTTTCATCCCCTAGTTTTGCTAAGTTGATTGATGCACCATGTAGTGAATTGGATTACATTTTGGTAGTGACCAATCCAGTAGGGAAACAAGTTGTGTGTAGAAACCATTACCCTAGTTGTACAGTGTTATTAGGAGATGTTAATCTACCGGCCAACCTCATAGTTTTGGACATGCATGATTTTGATGTCATTTTAGGCGTGGATTGGTTAGAAGCATATCATGCCACCATGGATTGTTTTAGTAAGACCATCACATTCAAATTCCAAGGACCACAGGCGGAGTTGATATTTCAGGGGAACGGGAGGAAATCTCAGGCAGGGTTTATTTCAGTGTTGAAGGCAAGCAGATTAGTGCAGAGTGGGTGTCAGGCATTTATTGCGTTTATCACGGAGGATAAACAGTCCCAAGGGGTGGAGGATATCCCCATTGTGTGTGAATTTCCGGATGTTTTTCCAGAAGAAATCCCGGGTTTACCACCAATTAGAGAAGTTGAGTTTACAATTGAACTCCTTCCAGGGACAGCTCCGATCTCGATTGCACCATATAGGATGGCTCCGGCAGAAATGGGTGAGCTAAAGCTCCAATTGCAGGATTTGTTGAGCAAAGGTTTTATTAGGCCAAGTGTTTCACCGTGGGGAGCACCGGTGTTATTTGTGAAGAAGAAGGATGGAAGCTTGAGAATGTGCATTGACTACAGGAAGTTGAACCATGTGACTGTGAAGAACAAGTATCCTTTGCCAAGGATAGATGAATTGTTTGACCAATTACAGGGAGCAGCCTATTTTTCCAAGATAGACTTGAGGTCAGGGTACCATCAGTTGAGAGTTAGAGACTCAGATGTTCAGAAAATAGCCTTTAGAACAAGATATGGGCACTATGAGTTCTTAGTGATGCCCTTTGGTTTGACAAATGCACCAGCAGTCTTTATGGCTTTGATGAACAAGGTCTTTGCGCCTTATTTGGATCACTCCACGGTAGTGTTTATTGATGATGTTCTGGTATATTCTAAGAGTAAGAAAGAGCATGAAGAACATTTGAGGACAGCGTTGCAGCTCTTGAGAGACAACCAGTTATATGCAAAACTCAGTAAGTGTGAATTCTGGTTAGAGCAAGTTGTTTTTCTAGGCCACATCATCTCCAGAGAAGGTTTAGCAGTTGACCCAGCCAAGATAGAAGCAGTTGTTAGTTGGGCAAGGCCAAGCAGTGTGACAGAAATTAGAAGCTTTTTGGGGTTAGCAGGCTGCTAAAGGAGATTTGTCCAAGGTTTTTCGTCCATCGCAGCCCCGTTGACAAAATTGACTAGGAAGAATGTTCCATTTGTGTGGACCGATCAGTGTGAAACCAGTTTCCAAGAGTTGAAGGGAAGGTTAACCACAGCCCCAATTCTTACATTACCCTCGAGCAACGGCGGATTTATTGTTTATACAGATGCTTCGAATGTGGGACTGGGTTGTGTATTAATGCAAGATGGCAAGGTGATTGCCTATGGCTCGAGACAGCTGAAGGACCATGAGAAGAATTATGCAACTCACGACTTGGAGTTGGCAGCAGTTGTTTTTGCATTGAAGATGTGGAGACACTATCTCTATGGAGAGAAATTTGAGGTCCATTCAGATCACAGAAGTTTGCAATATTTGTTCTCACAGAAGGATTTGAACATGAGGCAGAGAAGGTGGATGGAGTATATCAAAGATTATGACTTTCCAATCAAGTATCATCCAGGCAAAGTGAATGTGGTAGCAGATGCGTTGAGCAGCAAGTCAGTGGTTATGGCCAGTTTGAGAGGAATGGGTGTCTTACAGCAGTTCGAAGAGTTGGGTGTAGAGGTACAAACCCTGAGATTGGGTGCAATGTTAGCGAATATGACAGTTTCAGAACCAACCTTCATCCAGAAGATTAAGGAAAATCAGTTGCAAGACCCAGACTTGGCTAAGATAGTAGAAGTTGTTGCAGAACGCCCCGATTTCAAGATGGTGAATGGAATCTTGTATTTCCGTGACCGGTTGTGTGTGCCAAATGTGGATGATTTGAAGAATGAGATAATGAACGAAGCTCACAGTACGAGATATTCTATGCATCCGGGTAGCACGAAGATGTACCACAATTTGAGGAATAGATTTTGGTGGAACAACATGAAGAGAGAGATAGCAGCTTTTGTGTCTCGTTGTCTAACTTGTCAGTTGATCAAGGCAGAACATCAGAAGCCTCCAGGTTTGTTACAGCCTTTGGAAATTCCGGAGTGGAAATGGGAGCACATTACCATGGATTTCGTCTCCGGTTTGCCTAATACTAAGAAGGGAAATAATGCAATTTGGATCATTGTAGATCGTCTGACAAAGTCTGCTCACTTCATTCCGATGAAGACCGGGAATATGATGCATATGGCACCACTGGCAAAGCTATTTGTTGATGAGATTGTTAGTAAGCATGGTCAACCCGTCTCCATTACTTCAGATAGAGACAGTAGATTTGTTTCAAGGTTTTGGAAAACTCTTCATGAGTCGATGGGTACCAAGCTCCAGTTCAGCACAGCTTATCATCCTCAGACCGATGGTCAGTCAGAAAGGACGATACAGACTCTCGAAGACATGTTGCGTGCTTGTGTATTGGATTTCAAGGTTCAGTGGGATGAATGCCTACCGCTTTGTGAATTTGCTTATAACAATAGTTACCACTCGAGCATTGGTATGGCACCTTTCGAGGCACTCTATGGTAGAAGATGCAGAACTCCGGTTTGCTGGGAAGAAGTCGGTGAACGTAGTTTCCATGGACCGACGATAGTTGGAGAGACAAGTGACAAAGTCAAGCTGATTCAGGAACGGTTGAAGATCGCCCGTAGTAGGCAAAAGAGTTACGTAGATACTCGCAGAAGAGAATTGCAGTTTCAGGTGGGTGACAAGGTGTTTTTGAAGATCTCACCAGTTAGAGGGACTTTGAGGTTTGGGCAGAAGGGCAAATTGTCTAGAAGGTTTATTGGTCCGTATGAGATTTTGAGCAAGATTGGAGATGTAGCTTATAGACTTGCGTTACCGCCGGAATTCTCCGGGGTGCACAATGTATTTCATGTTTCTATGCTCAAGAAGTATGTCTCTAGTCCTGCACACATTCTACAACATGAGCCTTTGGAAATTCGGGAAGATGCCTCGTATGTGGAAAGACCGATCAAGATCATTGACACTAAAGAGCAAGAATTGAGAAATTGGTCTATTCATTGGGTCAAGGTACTTTGGGAAAATCACGAGCCAGAGGAAGCCACCTGGGAATTGAGAGAGCAAGTGCAAAGGAAGTATCCACAGCTTTTACCAGAGGTAATTGTTTGATTTATTTGGTGGACCAAATATCCTAAGGGGTGGAGGATGTTAGACCCCGACCCAGACCAAGTCGATTAGTGTGCGATTAGTATGTGTTTAGTTCTAAGTGGGTTTAGTCATGGTTGGGTTGGAAGTGATTAGTTAGTTTTGGACATAGCTTTGGGAATTTTGAGAACGTCTAGTATTAGTCAGACACACTCAGGAAGGCCTGAGTGCACGTGTAAGCTTGGGAAGATCGTATCGATTTCCGTGTGAGTGTGATTTTGATTTCATTTGAATGATGTTTCGACATGTTGCAACTTTCGTTTTAAGCACATTCGTGTTCGAAGCCCAAAAACCCATGTTTTGGCCCAAAGAGGGTAAAATTGTCCTTTATGCACAAATCTGGACATAATTTTCGAAATCTCAAAACCATGTCAAAAATATACTTTTTGGAAACTAGATATTTCGACGATCGTTTTATCCTTCTTCGTCGAAGTCATCCGAGCCCACAAGATCATGTTTTAGCCATTTCAAGTTAAGGTCACATGGGGCCCATGAGTCATCACTTAATCCCCCTTTCCCTCTTCTTCCACTCACTTTACCAAATCTCTGCAATTTCTGAATCTAGGGCAAGGGAAAACCTCTTTTTCTCTCCATCTTCCCCATCTTGTTTGATCTAGCTAGAGAGCTCCAAAGAAGATTCTAAGACTACAGTTTTCTTCATCTCCTTGCAAGCTTCCTATTGATACAATCTTCTTGAAGTTTCAAGTTGGGAAAGCTCTCCATTCTCTCCCATCTCTCTTGTTTGACTTTCTCTAGGTAAGAGTTTCAAACCATGTTTTCCATGAAGTCTTTTTAGTCCTCAAAGATCATGTTTTTCATATTTACAAACCCTATTTGTAAAATGGGTTTCTTGTCTTAAGCTTGAGTGAGTTTGGTGTGGTTTTCTTGGTTTTTCTTGTAGTGCTTGATAGCTTGAGTGAAGTGCTTGAGGAGGAGTGTTTAGCATTTGGGCAAGGCAAGTAATCTCTATAGGATCATTGTGCATGTTATTCTAAGCTACATTGTTGTTTTGGGAACTTTGCATATGAATGTGTTACAAGTTTCATGATTGTGTTTTGTTGGTTTTGGATGTGTGTTTTACCCTTGAAGAGCCTATATGCTCAGGGAATACAAGAGGAATGAGAATGAATGGAAATGAGGAAGGAAAAATGTGAAAATCTGCATTGAACCGCACACCCGTGCATTGGCGGTCAGCTCCGCGGTCAGCTCGCGGCTAGCCGCCTGTGTCCACTGCGGCTGACCGCAGGCTGACCGAACTCAGCGGTTACTTTTCCAGAAGCTAGCATTTTCATCTGGGATCAGCGGTCAGCACCACGGTCAGCTCACGGCTAACCGCCAGTCTCACTCGCGGTTAACCGTAAGCCAACCGAAATTATTATGGTTCCTTTTCCCGAGAGCTAAGTTCGATTTGCTTTCCAGCGGTCAGCCTGGCGGTCACCTTGCGGCTAGCCACCATGTCCCAGTTCGGCTAGCCGACACCTGACCGCGAGGTGACCGAAATTCACTGTTTGTGTATTCTGAAGAGTTTTGCAAGAATGAAAAACTAGAACATGTTAAGTGACCTTTAGCTTGATATTGTGCACTCGAAACCCAAGATGTCTTTAAACTTCTGGGGCACCAATTTTATTTAATTTCCAACATCGGGGCTTCGATTTCACAACGACCATCCAAAGGTCATTACGTGTGCTTGATAAGCCTTGTGTTCGTGCTTTAGTTTTGATAAAATGAATATCATCGTGAACTTGTTTTGAAGTGTTAGTACAAGCTTGTTTTGGGAGTTTTGTTTCAAGAGAAAAGGGGATCTCTTCCTAAGCGTGTTATGCATAATTATTATGCCCGTGCTAGTCGTGCTCGTCGTGTTTTGATAAGTGATTTCCCCCTTTCTATCTCGACGTGCTTTGATCGTGCTTCGCGTGTTTTGTGCATTCATGAATTAAGTAAACACCACTGAGCTTAGACTGCCCTTTCAGTTTGATCCACTGTCTGGGGGTCTTTAAACATGTGGACTGTCTGCAGACTGGTCGTGTATTTATTACACATCGTGCGTGTCCGGTTCCGCGGCCGGAATTCCCGTCTTTGTGGGAAATCGTGTCGTGCTTATATTATGTATATCGTGCTTGTCGTGCGTGCTTGCTCTTTTCATTATATAAATGATAGAAAAAGGATGGGCTCTTTGTGGATTGTAACTATTCATGATATATTATGTACTCATGCTAGTTTGTTTTGGTATCTCAGCTTTGTTCGTATTCTTGAAAATGTATCTCAGCTTTGATAGTACTTCATACCAAAGATTTGCTTACATGTTTTCTCTAAATGTTATTGTTCATGTTCATGCCTACATTGATTACCTGCCAAACCGTCGTGTTTGACCCTTGTTTGTTGGTGCCCAGGTGCAGGAGACGTTGCCTTTGAGGAGGAGGGTCAGGAGGAGGCTTGTGAGCCAACTCCCGTGAGAGAGTGGCAGCCCGACGATGTCATTTAGATGTCGGTCTGGTTCTCGAGTTTCGTCACCTTTAGTCTTGGGGTTTCTTTGGTTATTTTGAGATTGTATTGACCTTTATTGGTCTCTTATGGGTTGTACTAAACTTAACTCACTTTCGTGTTAAACTTATAACTTGAACTATGTTTGGGAATGCCTTGATAACCCTTTTTCTTTGATGCTATGTCTTGTTATTAAATGTTATAGCACTTAAAGATTTGATTGTGCATATCGTGATGTGTTTTGCTACACGCTTCCGCAATCGTGTACGTGTGAGTTAGATTCCGCGTGTCTTTGGGAATCCTCACCGCGGGAACCTGTGGGAAAACAAAATCTTCAGTAGTAATCATCACCAAATCGCGTCGCGGGCCCGGGGATCTGTTCCGGGGTCGCGACACACTCACTAATGACAAATCCATTAATTGGCACAAGGGGATAATGTAGATAGATTCTATCTTGACCATTGTATGTTCCCACAGTCCTGCTACCATGTACCCTAGACACCGAGGTGTTGACCTACAATTGGCCTCACCCATTGGTGACTCGAAGCAAATGAATAGACAGAAACTTGAGTTCATCAATGTCTTAGGATTGAGAGCCTATTGCTAGGGAATTATGAGAAAAGACCTTAAAATTGAGACATTATTCGAGACAATATTCATAAGGTGCTTCTCATGGTCCTTTAATACATCCAATGTACAAGCACTATGATCCAGAATCTTTCATTCTGATGATCGAGACAAATCACACTATCACATAGTGATCAAAGTGTTGCAACCTTATCAAATGAGATGCCCAGTCTCATTACTGGTTGTGAAGATATTTTTAAGTATAAGATTTGTGACACATGTCTCCCGTATGTGGATCTCATCCATATACATATATCACATCTAATATACTAATGGGACCCGATTCATCTCATGAACCATTATGTCATATGTATTGGTCATGTGCATTAAGTAATAAAACACCATTTATCTCATTAAAGGAACGCATGATTTTATTGATAAATAAAGAAATTAATCAATTTATTACATCAATTGATGGATTGAGACCATACAATCTAACAAATAAAATCCGGAACACTGATTTACACTTACTAAACATGTTTTCTTTAGCCTCATTTTTGTGGAAACATGGGACCATTCGAATGGCATGATGCCAAACACACTCTTAGCAGAAAAAGGGGAAAACACTAGCCCAACTTTCTGTTGTAAAAAATTCAGTTATTATTGTTGAGTCGTGACTAGTATATAGTTTACTATTTGGTTAAGCTAGGATAGTTTTCTATATTGAGAAAACTTTTAGTTTATTTTTTTCCTAAATACTTGAGTAATACAATAAGAAGATTTAGAGCTAAAGCTTAATAAAAACTCATCGTTAATAAATTTATTCTCCTTTGTAAAAGTCTATTTAGACCTAATCTCATGCTTTGATCGTTAATCACTATCTATCGAAGCCTTTTATTCCAAAGGGCTTGCATTAAGTTGGTACCAGAGAAGTTTTAGATCACTTAGATTATTGATACCATCGTCTGACAAATTTCAAGGAAAGCATCTTCTACGATTGGATGTGGAATAGAGATTGAGAGAGATCTATCTCCATTAGTAAGAATAAAGCTAGCATATCCTCTGGGATCGCTTTACTAGGTGGCTCATCATAGAGTTATGTACCTGAGCACCAAATGTAGCGTCACCAGATTATGAAATCTGGCAGTTAAATAAATATAAATAACATAATGAGATGCATTAAAAATGAATAAAGACTATGATTATAAGAGTGATAGTAATGGACAAACTAAGCAGTTATGTATAAGATCATCCCATGGATAGTCTTGTTTCGTTCCTAAGAAGTAGCCGTCGCTCAATTTGTCGCAAGAAGAATCGATGATCATGAGATGATACGAAACTTCTCGAAAGTGATGTGGAACCCTTTGATCGGACTTTTGTGAACTACTTACGCCTTGTTCTTCCAAGTTTGAAGGTGTTCTGGATTCATTTGGTTTTCAATCACCCTGTGGGGTTTCAGAGGCTTTGTGGGTGTCAAGCCCCAAAACCAGACTCTTGTAGCGGTCTGACCTTGGGGAGCGTGATTTGGAAATGTCGCGACCCCGGACCGGGAATCCCAATCCGGGATCGGGACATTAGTGTGTAATGATAATTGGTGATGATTACCTACATCCACAATATACAATTTATTTAATTTCCCACAAGTGTCCGCGGTGAGGATATCACAACCTTGCATGAATGTTTCTTTTTAATGCGGAAGCGTGTAGCAAATCAAATAGTTAGACTATCTCTAGTCATGCAAGCATTAACATCAATATCAAACTGTATCAGAAAGAGCAATGATCTATAGCATGTTTCCCAAAAGTTGTTAAAGTTAGATAAAATATCATTTAGTTACATTCCCCAAAATTAGAGGCCAACAAAGGCCAATATTACAAAATAATAACCCAAAAGAATGGTTAATAAGTTCTTCCCAAAATGTTTCGCCTCTGGTAGCAACCCGATGTCTACATGACATCGTCAGCACGCCACTCAACTAGAGGCTGCAGCTCACCTACCGCCTCCTCCGGCTCCTCCTCAAGGAAACCGGCAACGGGACCTGAGTACCAAAGCAAAGGATCAGACACGACGGTCTGGCAAGAGAGTGAGAAGATACAACAACATGTAATAGATGAAATATCTCGAAAAGCAAGGAAATCTGTTAAAGCAAGAACTCTCATAAAATAGATAAATCATTTGCCAGAAACATGTAAACAAGATAAAACTCATAGGGTATCCAAGGAATCAGGAACAAGCAAGATGGCGACCACACGAAGCTAAGTCCTCTATCACTAAGGTGATAGAGTAATAACTAGGCCCTGGTCTCAGTCACTCGAGGTGAGGAGAAACAGGGGATCTCATATAAATACATATGCATATACAATACTATACATGACCACGGTAGCGAGCCGGGCATCGGGGACCACAGTAGCAATCTGCGGTATCGGGACAAGACCACGGTAATGACCGGGTAGCGGGATCCAAACTGCAGCTGGCGGGACAAGAGGGGGATCTCCAAGTCGGTGGATCAAACCAACGAGGTTATCCAAGCTTAGTGGTGCCGACTCATAGGTCAAATACAATCGAGACAATGCAAGTAAATCAGGTACAAATATATATAATCAAACGGGCAAGACGGGGGTGCTCAAGGGCACACTGACATATCATGTGGTGCAATGCACTTCGGGTCAAGTAACCATTTCAAGTGTACAACAATGCTTCGGGAAAACAAGTCATGTAATGTAAATCTTGGAAATGAAGAATATAATGAACTATACCAATTCGGGAAAGATAATGGTTTTAAGATCTAATTGAGTGAATAGGGGTCCCGTATGTTGATTGCGGAAATGACTTGGTACTCCTTGAGTTTGACGACATTCCGGGCTCCTTATCCACTTCTACGATTTTCAAAACTTAAATTGAGCTCATGGTTATAACTAGATGTTATGATAGAAAAATCAAAACTATAAATGGTCCATCCTAAGTATGATGCCAACCCGGAACCATCGAGCAATCTACTCAGTCACCGAAAGGAATAGAATTCGCGATACCCAAGGAAATAAACTTTGCATTTAGGTATGAAGAAGGTATCGTGTTGTTCCATCCCGTTCAAGATTGAAATAGGTTGAACTTCGATGCCTCCGAACCAACCGTGAAGAGCATCGGCTCAAGACGCTCTCACATATGGTCAAATGAGTCCAAGGAGGGTAGCCAAGGTCCACAAAAAAAAAAAATATATCAAAACCCACTGGACTCAAACTGAGTCCTCCGATCGATCGGACCGAAATTTCTATACCAGAAATGCACAGGGTCCGATCGATCGGCCCAAAAAGCCTTACAGTTAAAAGTCAGACCGATCGATCGGCCTGTAGGTCCGATCGATCGGCACTGGGCGTGAAGCATGCCCGGGGACTTGATTTTTCTCCTTTTTGTTTCCTTTCCTTCCAACACCTCAACAACCACAATTAACTATGAACAAGGTGACTTAAACACATGATTCCAAGACATTAAATGAGGCTATCAAGATGTGTAAAGATCATTTATTTCAACCATGGAAAAATCAATGAAAGTAATCAATGAAAGCATGAAAACCATAAATACTTCACCAAACCATTTCAAACTTAAAAACATCCAAACATTCACTTGCCTCAAGTCCAAGCTAGCCAAAAACAAGCCTCTACTCACTTCTTAAGCTCACTTCCAAGCTACAATCAAAAACCCCAAAAACAACCCTAAAATGGGTTACACAAAGAATGAAAATGAAAGAACTTCCAATAATGCAAATGTAGCTTCCCTAAGGCTAGAAGATCACTAATCTAGGAGATGAATAAGATCACTTACTTGCAAGGTCCCCTAATGGCCAAGGTAAGCTCAAGGGAAGTCTCAAAGTTGATGGATTCTTCTAAAAATAGTATCAAGAGGAAGCTTGAGAGATGAGGAAGAGATTGGTAATCTCCATTCCTTGATTGATGAGCTCTTGGTGAGGCTTGGAGATGGAGAAGCAAGAAGAAGAAGAAGAAACTTGCTAGAAAAACCCTAGGCTCATATGTGTGCTGGAACATGAAAAATGGAGAAGGAAGGGAAGGGTTCCTCTTTGTTAACACTTGGGTGGTTGGGTCCCACAACTTAAAGAAGCTATTTGGCTGAAATCATCTCTCTCAGGTCCTCGGATGAATTCGACGAAGAAGGAAGAAATGTTCGTCGAAATATCTAGTTTCCAAAAAGTGTATGTTTCGCGGGTTTCGAGAATATTAAGTTTTGGGTACAGATTTGGTGTGAAATGACTGTTTTACCCTCAAGGCTATGAAATCAGGTTTCGGGGCCTCGAATGGACACGGGATCAACATGAAAGTTGTAAGAATCCACAAGATGAATGCAACGGGCCAAAAACACAATTTAAAACACGTCGGAAAAATTTCACAAGAAAAAGCAAAGCCGAAAAGGGAACCCCCAAAGGGCCCCACAAGCTATCAATCACTCCAAAAGGCCCAAAACTAGAATCAAGGCTATTCCAAACCCAACTAGACCAAAAACACTACTCAAGCGTAGCACTAACACGCAACTTAATTAGTACTAATCGGGCTCACTCGGGTCGGGGTCTTACAGGAAATAAGTAAAAATTTTCTTTTCCCAAGGATCTGCGTGTGAGGATACCAACCAGCACAGCCTGAATATTTTGTGGAAGGTTGGGTGATGTTGCGATGCGGAGCTCGTGGCCATCAGATTCCGTGCCACACTCAATTGTCATCACAAAGCCATCAAAGTCAGGGTCCATAATCAGACTGAAACAAACCAATATAATAAAATATACAAAGCTAACAGTAATGGGCTGATCATTACCGAAGCATGTTCAAGTTATAAATTAACATGTGCATTAATTATAATCCTAAGGGAAAAGGCTAACAAAAGCTGTACAAACTAACAAGCTAAGAATAAATACTATCCAAATGTGTAACAAAACTCCGATGTCAAGCATGACATCTACATGAAATCACTAACACAACAACCTGAAAAGAAGTGGTTCCACAGCCGTCTGCACACGTACTAGCTTAAGACGAGGGACCTGCCAACTAGAGCATCAAAGTATAGTATATCAGACACGGTAGTCTGGCAGGCGACTGATACAGATAATAATATGATGATAATCTACAAAAAAATCCATTTTTGAATACTGAAGTACATTTGAAAATCCCAGAGAAATCATACGGAGCTTGGAAGATAAAAACATTGAAGTCAAAACACAAGGTAGAAATTGAAAGAACCCGATTTTTTAATTATTTTGACTAATTCTAATTAATTATGTTTAGTGGCAATGACACTTGATTAGAGGTTAGTTGAGAGTTTCTTTTGGTTAGAGCTTAGTTGGGATTAGTTCCAGAGAGTTTCGAGGAGTTTCGTGAGAATTCGACCTTTTTTGGGTTAAATTAGAATTTCGAGGTTTTTTAGGGGTGTCTTGGGAATTTTATAAAAATCTTACCTTAAGCTCAAAAGTTAGGTCTTGACTTGCCCAACAACTTTCAAGTTCAACCCGAACTCATCCGACGTCTAGAATGTCCAATTTGACCCTTGCACACTTTTCGAGGCATATACCGCAGTTTGGAAAAGTACAGCTTCTGTCACCAATCTCAGAATATTCTTATTCTTCACTTGTTGGGAAGCTCTTACCTAGACCTACAAATCTTCTTCTTTGACCCGATCCATCAGAGGTCCTGAAGATCTTCGTTAGCGCATCCCAAGTTTAGCTAGAATGGTAGCAAACTCACAACCTAAGCTTTGCAAAATATCCTACCAACCTATCCTTTCTCAATAATGGCGACCTACCATATTAGATGCCCCACCTACCAGCACTCTCCCTCATTTAACTCTCCCATTCCACCGGCCATAGCAAAGGAGAAAACACTCTTTCTCTCTTTTTCTTCTCCTCTCCTCTCCTTCCATGATATCTGGAAGAACTTCCCTTTGGAGGCGCTCTTTGCAAGATCCAACCCGGCCAGTTAGCTCGTCGTCATCCTCTTTACGACAAAATCTGTTTTGGTGCGATTCCAATTGTGGTAGTACTTTTAGGAATTTTGTAGATTGCAATTTGATGGATGCATTATCATTCTAGCATCATTTGTTTTACACACATATGCATTGATTTAAGAAATCTTGAAATCTTGTTTTATTCATGCATGGTTTTTAAGAGTTGTAAAAGTATCAATTTATGCTTGATTTGTTTTCAATCTTGGATGCATTTGTTTTTAGAAAAGAGTTTTTAGAAATCAAGCAAGCCATTGGTTTTAAAGTTTCAAATCTTTTTTGGTTTTTTATGTTTCATGTTTTAAAACCCTTAGAATGATTTAAAACATGTATTCAAGCTTGATTTAGTGGCCCAAAATGTTCCACAAAGAAAATCTTTTAAACTTGCAAAAGTGGGAATTTTGGTCCCGGCAGTGTCGCCGGTCGACCGGCGCAGAGGTCCCGGTCGACCGGGAACACTGCAGGTAGAAAGTGGCCTGGCGCACCAACGGTCAGAAATTTGACCGTTGTGTGATCCCGGTCGACCGAGACCTATTTGCAGGTCGACCGAGGACTAGCCGTTGGACACTTTTTGCTATAAATATGAGTTCATTCCTTTGCCAAAAGTTGGGAATTTTAAGGCCCTCCTTGAGGGGTTTTGAGGCAAATAGAAGGGAAATGAACTAAGGGATGAAGGGGAGCATTAGGAAAGCTAAAGCTTGGATTAATGAAGTTAAATCTCCAAGTAGGCTCTACTTTCCTTAATCATATGTTTTCATGCTTTGTTTTATTTTTGGTAAATCATTTCTAGCATGTTAAACTATGTTTGTGTTGTGTCCTTAACATGTTTTATGTTTTGAGTTGATTTATTGTTTTGGATACAACACCATATCATTCAATCCAAGTAGTACTTAATCTTTGGTAAATCTAAGTAGATCATGTTAATGAAAGAACCTTTGAAATTATATGTAACATGATTCCTATACTTGGTTGAATCTTTGGTTGTTGTTTTCCATCATAAGAAAATCACTTTCAAAACTATCTTATGTTTTGAACTCAACTTCTTTACAAATCATATGTTTTCATGTTTTGTTTTATCTTAGGTAAATCTTTAGTAACATGATAAACTTTGATGTGTTGTATCCTTAGCATGTTTTATACTTTGAATAGATCTATTGTTTTGGATGCATCACCATTTGATTCAATCCAAGTAGTACTTTATCTTTGGTAAATCTAAGTAGATCATGTTAATGAAATATGTAACATGATTCATATACTTGGTTGAATCTTTGGTTGTTGTTTTTCCATCATAAGAAAATCTCTTTCAAATGTATCTTATGTTTAGGATTCAACATCTTTACAAATCATATGTGTATTATTGTTTTAAAGTTTCACAACTTGCGTTACTTTGATAGGTATATCACTTTCAAGTTGTATTTATAATTACATATGATTTGTCCCCTCTTTTCAATCAAATCTATTTTTTTATGTTTTGAGCTACATGTTGATTTGATTGACATCCCTATGCATCACATGTTTAGAGCTAATTAATTTCATACAACTTGTGTAACTTTGATATCATTAACAAGTTGTTACTTTTAACATGTGATTGCATTCTATCCTCAATCATAAATGTTTTTGAGCTAAAACTTTCAAAAGCCTTAGGCATACATTTATGAGCTTTCATTTTCAAAATGATTGAGGACCACACACACACACTTCATGTACTTTCATCTTTGCATTCATAGTGTGAGTGTGTATTAGATTTTCACTTCCATATCCGCCTAATTAAGAGGCATTGTAATGAGCTTAATTGAATCTCCATCAAGTGTTTATAGACACTAACTTAGTGAGATAACCAACCTTGTGGTTGAAGAGGTTATTGCTTAGCCTATAAAAGCATAATGTATAGGTTGATGTTGAGCCTTGAAAAACATCATTGTAAAGGTTATTGCTAAGCCTTGGAAAGCATATTGTAAAGGTTATTGCTTAGCCTATTGAAAAGCATAAATAGTGGAAATCCGGTGGGGTGCTGGTTCACAAGCCGGTAGTGGATGTAGGCATTGAGGCCGAACCACTATAAATACTTGTGTGATGGTGATTGCTTTGTGGTGATTCTTTTGTTAGCTTCCGCATCTTGTATGATTAATCATCACATGTGACTAGTTTGTTTTAAAGAAGTTAAAATTGATTAAAATTGGTCATAATTGAAGCTCACCCTATTCACCTCCCCCCCTCTAGGGTTCGGATCCCCATGGAATTACAAGCACCCCTTCCAGTACCTTCTCATTTCTTTGACCTTCAAAGAGGTAGGATTGCCAGGCTTACCTGGGTTTGTGTTGCGGAGCTGTTTGCATTTCATTGGTTTGTACTTATGGATAGCCAGGCTTAATGGGTTTGTTATGTTTAGCATATGAGGGCTACCATGTTGCTAGAGTGTGTAGCTAGGGATTATCTTCGTTTGATTCATATTGTCGGAACTTACTCATGATTTAATGCCTAGCATTTTGTGTGTTGTTGCTCTTATGATCTAGTACTGTCATTACTCGATTTGATGCATATTATATAGCGACTCACATTTATTTACCTGTTAGATTATCGTAATCTGATGATACTACATTTGGTGCTTAGGTTATTGAGTCCTATTATGTAGGTGGTTGAGGTGGTCCCACAAGATTCGTCGGTTGAGGGGTTACCATTAGTGGAGCATAGCAGAGTGTGGTGTTGTTGGGCTAGTACTTTAGAATCTCATAGTATATCTAGTATATGAGCATAGGTTTATCTTTTATAGGTTACTGTTGTAGTATTCATCATTCATTAAAGCTCTAATGTATTTGTAATTAAACATTAAGTAAATGCCTTCTGCTACTTGTACTCACTTTGACATTGTTATGTGTTGTATTAGTGACCATCTGCGCAGATGGTATGTATTGGTGATTTTTTGATTTGATAATGGTGACTTATCATCATTCATAACCTGACTGTGGACTTCAACCCGCTGGGAATTGGGGCCACAAATGTACTTAGATGGGAAAAATTTAATTGGCCCTAATTCTCACACCTTGAATATGGTTAGGTACTGACCGGATTTGGGGGCGTGACATTTTCCAAGGAGAAAAAAGGAGAAAAGGAAGAGGAGGAGCTGTTGTAACAGTGGTTGGAATGAGTTTGGGGAATTAGACAAGAAGAAATAAGAAAGGGGTAGGGTCAAATCCTTATATAAGGTGGGTAAATGGTGTGAGAACCCGAACCCTAATCTCTTGGATTAGTGTTGTTTTATTTATGGATTAGTTTCTTTTAGAGGGATTAGTATTTGTTGGGTTGAGTCTGTGAGCTAGAATGATTTTCTTCTAGTTTTGGGCTTTTGAGTGCTTTGGTAGCTTGTGGGGCCCTTTGGGGGTTCCTTTTTCGGCTTTACATTTACTTGTGAGATTTTCCCGATTTGTTTCGTATTGTGTTTTTGGCCCTTTGCATTCATCTTGAGGAATCCTACAACTTTCATGTTGATCCCGTATCCATTTGAGAACCCGAAACCCGATTTCTTGGCCTTGAGGGCAAAACAGTCTTTTCACACCAAATCTGTACCCAAAACTCGATATTCTCGAAATCCGTGAAACATATACTTTTTGGAAACTAGATATTTTGACGATCATTTCTTCCTTCTTCGTCGAATCCATCCGAGGTCCCGAATTAGATGATTTCAGCCAAACTAGTTCTTTAAGTTGTGGGACCCAAACCTCACTTGCTTATAAGAGGAACCCATCTCCCTTTCATTCCATTCTTCATTTTCCTGCACAAACCAGCTGAACCTAGGGTTTTTCCCTTGTGTTTCTCTTCTTCTTCTTGCTTCTCCATCTCCAAACCACACCAATAGTTCATCAATCAAGAAATGGAGATCAGCAACCTCTTCCTCATCTTGCAAGCTTTCCATTGATACCATTTGTGAAGAGAACCCTCCATCACAAGACTTCCTTTGAGCTTACCTTGTCCATTAGAGGACCTTGCAAGTAAGTGTTCTTCTTCATCTTCTAGATTTGTAATCTTCTAGCCTTAGAGAAGCTCCACCTTGATTATTGGAAGGTTTCCTTGTCATTTCATGGTTTAACCCATTTTAGGGTTTGTTTTGGGGGTTTTTGTAGAGATTGTGGATCTTGAGCTTGAGAGGTGATTAGGAGCTTGATTTGCTTGATTAGAGTCAAAGGCAAGTGGATGAATGGATGGTTTTAATGTTATCAAAGTTTTATGAGAAAACCCTAAGTTTATTTCTTGTTCTTGATCATTGGATACATGCTTGCACATATGCTCCTTGTCACTTATATATGGATTTCGAAATTTGCATATTAATGGTTGTTTCTATCTTGTTAATCTCTTGGAGAGGTATGCATTTCATTTGGTCAAGTTTGCTCATATGGTTTTTTAAGGAATAGGTTTGGTTTGGCAATCCATGGTTATGTTTATTAGTTACATTGACTTGAAGTTGATACTCATTTAATGAGTTTTGTTAAATCATCTATTGTGATGGAAATGTGATCAATAGACTTTGTTTATCCATAGATTTTTGGCTCAATTGGACCTTTGTATACATTGGAGATTCTTTCCTTTGGTTTGGTTTTTTGTTAAATGGGAAGAAAGAGGTGTTTAAAGTTACTTTTTCATTGGAGTTTTAATGAGGATTTTAAGTGAATATGGAATAAAAATGTTAGTGGTTTATGTGTTGGAAGGAAAGGAAGAGAAAAAGGACAGCTGAACTGGTCCGGAAACCATTTCTGGACCGTTCGCTCGAGCGACCATGACACTTCGCTCGAGCGACCTGTCCAGGAAAGGATTCGGGCATTTCCAGTAGCTTGGTTGCTCGAACGCATTTTAATAACCGCTCGACCGATGAGTTCGCTCGAGCGAACTCTTCGACTCGCTCGAGCGATGCGGTCTGCCCGGCATAGGCCACGTTGGGATAATGTTGAACTGTTTTAATGAACGGGATGGAACGACACGATATCTTCTTCATACCTAAATGCAAAGTCTATTTCCTTGGGTATCGCGAATTCTATTCCTTTCGCTGACTGAGTAGGTTGCTCGATGGTTCCGAGTTGACATCATACTTAGGATGGACCGTTTATAGTCTTGATTTTTCTATCATAGTATCTAGTACTATCCATAAGCTCATTTAAAGTTTTGAAAATCGTAAAAGTGCATAAGGAGCCCGGAATGTCTTCAAACTCAAGGAGTACCAAATGATGACTATAATTGACATACGGGACCCCTATTCACTCAAATAGATCTTGAAATCAATATTTTCCCGGAATTGTTATAGTTCATTGTTTCACCTCTTTTCCCGAGATTTGCATCACATGACTTGTTTTCCCGAAAGCATTGAAGTTACTCTAGTAACAGTTATTTGTCCCGAAGTGCTTTGCACCACACGATATGTCAGTGTGCCCTTGAGCACCCCCGTCTTGCCCGTTTGATTATGTATTGGTACTTGGTTTACTTGCATATGTCTCGATTGTATTTGACCTATGAGTCGGCACCACTAAGCTTGGATAACCCTGTTGGTTTGATCCACCGACTTGGAGATCCCCTCTTATCCCGCCAGCTGCAGCTTGGATCCCGCTACCCGGTTATTACCGTGGTCTTGTCCCGATACCGCAGATTGCTACTGTGGTCCCCGATGCCCGGCTCGCTACCGTGGTCATGTATAGTATTTGTATATGCATTCATGAGATCCACTGTTTCTCCTCACCTCGAGTGACTGAGATCAGGGCCTAGTTATTGCTCTATCGCTTTAGTGATAGAGGACTTAGCTTCGTGTGGTTGCCATCTTGCCAATTCCCGATTCCTTGGATACCCGACACGTTTTATATTGCTTACTTGCTTTCCGATAAATGATTCGTTTCCTTTATGAAAGTTGTTATATAAACAAGTGTTAATATTCTCCAATGTAAATTCAGTTATTGTTATATTGTCTTCTGTTCTTTGTACCCGCACATGTTTTAAATGAATGCCAGTTGGGCGAATACCCATGCTTTTACATATGTTTCAAACGATCGATGGTTTTACTAGATTTATGTGATTACACATGTTTTAAATGAATACCCGAACTGTTAAATATCCGTGCTTTGTTTTAAATGACATTTGGCTTGTGAGATTCCTATGTTTATACATGTTTTAAATGAATACCCGATTTGTTAAATATCCATGCTTTGAAATATGTTTTAGATGACACTTGTTTTGCTAGATTCCTATGTTTATACATGTTTTAAATGAATACCCGATTTGTTAAAATCCATGCTTTGAAATATGTTTTAGATGACACTTGTTTTGCCAGATTCCTATGTTTATACCTGTTTTAAATGATACCCGATTTGTTTAAATATCCATGCTTTGAAATACGTTTAAATGAACACTAGTTTTGTCAGATTTCTTTGGTTACACCGGTTTTAAATGAACACCCGGTTTGTTAAACATCCGTATTTTCACATATATTTCAAATGGACATTGGTTTTGCTAGACTGCTATGAATACCTGGTTTGTTGTATACTTATGTTTTTACCTAAGTCTCAAATGAACGTTTGTTTTGCCCGGCCGCTATATTTATAAATGTTGTAGACGAACACCCGATTGACAAATATATATGCTTTTTACGGATGTTGTAAATGAATATATGTTTTATTAGATATTCATGTTTTACCCATGCTTGAAATGAATACAGGTCTTCCCCGAGATTCCCGACTTTGCACCCGTTTAATTATATGCAGCATTTGATCGAATAGCATGATTTATCTTATGTTTTATTCTTCAGTATATTATTATCTTTTCATCCACCTGCCAGACCGTCGTGTCTGACCCACTACTTTTGGTACTCAGGTTCAGATTTGTTCGTCCCGAGATGAGTGCTTGGGTTGGCTGTGGAGCCATGTTTTGCAGGTTGTTTTGTCGGCTATGTCATGTAGACATTGAGCTTGACATTGGAGCTACGTCATATTTGGGGTAGTGTTTATAGCTTATTGTTGCATGGATTTTATTAGCCTTTTTCTTGGGATTCTTAATCAATGTACATTGATAATTGTAACTTGAATGTATATGGGAATGTGATATCCTGTTACTGTCAGCTCTGTAATTTATTGTGATGGTTTACTCCAGTCTGATATGATTCTTGATATAATAGCTATATGCTAGAGGTTGAGTGCGACACGGAATCCGATGGCCACGGACTTCGGGTCGCAACGCCACAAAAGCTTCCGCAAAATATTCAGAATGTGTTGTCTTCACACACGCGGATCTTGGGAGAAAAATATAAATTATGTTAATCCCATTCCCGCCCCCGAGGTTTCGGTTCGGGGGCGTGACAAATGGGGCGCACAACTTAAGAAAAAGAATCTTGAGAAAAACACTACTTTCTAGGCCCTGGATGGAAAAAATCAAAGAGAGAAAGTTTTTCAGGATTAAATCTACTTTTTAACGAGAACAAGAATTATGTATTTTGAAACTCCGAGGGAAAACTCAACTTTTACAAAAATGACTATTATGTCTTGACTAATGCACATACTACGAAACGAAGGGTTTTGGAAGCATCAAATGACTATGAATTGAACGCAGAAGTACTCGAAATAATGTTATCTTCCAACTGAGCCCTACATGATACTTTCTGAAATTCTGAATAACCCACTAAATTCTCCCAAAATTATTCTTAGGTTCCCTAAGGTTCCAAACTAGTTTCAAAGGCCCTCAGAACTTTCCAAAGCTAGTCATACACTATTCTAACCCTTAAATTAAGTTAATTAACTTCTAAACCCACTTAATAAACTAATAATATAATTAATTAACACTAAATACAGTAATCAAGGGTTTGGGATCTTACACTAAGTCTATACTAAGTTCAGATTGACTCACTCTCAATAATAACTAACAGAGAGAGGGGAGGGGGATACATAATCATGTCATCTAGATGGCTGAAACACAAACCCAACCAATGACTCGATGATTTATGAGTCAACGGAGTACTTACAATAGCCAACCTAGATTCATGATTGCCTTATACATGTGAAACACCACACTCCCTAATTCAATCTAGACGAGGTTCGTGGATAGCCCATAAATATACCTTGGTGCTCTTGAAGTTCAATGGTATCTTGGAGATCAACTTCACCACTCATTTGGCCTAGTATGGTGCACACATGTGTCATCAGATGACCCATTAAAGGAAATCAAACACACATATCTCCTTACTAGTGGTCTTAGTCATATTCATTACTAGACTAGGCTAAGGGTTCCTGTAAGGTCCCTGACATTAATAGGGTGTTTAATTTCCTAATATAACTAATTTTGATTCTAGCTAATTAGGTGGTTTAGTGGCTAAGCGAGTTTCTTTTATCATTAAAAAGTGATTTGCGAAGTTTAGTTTGATTCCGAGTGCGGTTACTCCTAATAGCCAAGTTGTGATTAATAGGAAAATTAGGTATTTTTCCGAAAAATTCAATTTTCACCGAATTTGGGCTCGTTAGAAAGATCTCGCCGAGCTCGTCACTTTCTATTCTTGACTCGTCATGATTCGATGTCCCAAAGTCCCTCAAATAATCACATTTCTCTTAATTCACTCAAAGAGGGCATTTGAGTCATTTTCCCCTCCATTCCTCATTTTAACTCCATTCTAGCTCTTTCATTCATTTTCCTTCTTCCATTGCAACTGCAGGAGTTTTCTTCTCTCCTTCCCTCTTCACTTCTTCTTCTTGCATGTGCCATTGGAGAAGGGATTCAAGGTCAACCAAGCTCACCAATCTCTTCATCTCTTCTTCATCTACATCTTGATCCAAATTGGTAAGTTTTCCTCAACCATTTCTTCCCTAATTTCCTTCCTCATTGTTGTAGAGATGTTGAATGTTGATAGATTTCCTTTCTTTCTCTTCCATTGCGCTCTTTGGATGTAGGAGAAGGGTTTTCGGAAGTGGTTTGGCTAGGGTGTGAGTCCTTCCTCCTTTATCTTCTCAAATTTCTATTTCTTCACTCTCTTTGGTGAAGGCAAGTAGATTAGCTTTATCTATTGCCCATGCATGTATATTATCTTTACTCTTGACAATGCAATTGTTTAGCAACCCATAATGCCAAGCTTGTCTATGTTTATTTGGATTTCACATGCTAGATTAGGTAATTAATGGAACTGGACCCTAATTGAATGGTTGGGTTTGTTGATGGGAGGAATGGAATGGATGTGGAGAGAGCAGTGAAAGTTCGGGGATCCGAACCCTAGAGGGGGGGGGGGTGAATAGGGTTGTTAGGAATTTTGTATATTGCAATTTGATGGATGCATTTTCATATTAGCATCATTTGATTTACACACACTTGCTTTGATTTAGAAAATCTTGAAATCTTGATTTTCACATGCATTGGTTTTAAGTCTTTTAGAAATCATGTTTTATGCATGTTTTGTTTTTATACTTGGATGCAATTGTATTTGAAAAGAGTTATTTCAAATCAAGCAAGCCATTGGTTTTAAAGTTTCGAATCATTTTAGGTTTTTTGTGTTTCATGTTTTTAAACATCTTAGTTTGATTTCAAACATGTTTTCCAAGTTTGATTTAATGGCCCAAAAATCCCCTCCAAGAAAAACCTTCAAATATGCAAAAGTTAGGGATTTTGGTCCCAGGAGGTCAATCTGCCATGTGGCCGGTCGACCGGCCACACTGTGCAGGTTAACTGGGGCAAAGAGTCGTTGCTCTTCCAACGGTCACTTTTTTGACCGTTTATAGCCTGGTCGACCGGACCCTGTTACCAGGTCGACCGGGCACTTGCAAAACTCAACTTTTTGAGTATAAATTGAAGTTCATTCCTTTTCAAATGTTGGAGATTTTGAAGATTCTTTTGAGGAGCTTTGAGACAGAGAAAAGGGGATGAACTAAGAGAGACCAAAGGATCATTTGGAGAGCTAAAGCTTGGATTAATGAAGTTAAATCTCTAAGTAAGCTCTACCTCTCTTAATCATAGTTCATATGCTTAGTTTAAGTTTTTGGTAAATGATTTTGAGCATGATAACTATGATGTGTTGAATCCATTCTCCTCTTAATCTTTGATCTAATTAAGATTGGATTCTTCACTTTGTTTTCAATCCAAGTTGTTTGTAAATCTTCCTTAATCATGCTTAGCCTAAATCTTTGATTTCTTTTCTAGCATGATTCATTTACTTGGTTGAAACATCTTTTGTTGTCTTCATTCATTTAAACCTTAGTTAAATTTAATTTGGTTTTGAAAACAACATTGCACATGCATCACATGTTCTAAGTTATTCATTTTCATACAACTTGTGAATCTTTGATTTTCATATCATTAACAAGTTGATATTCATACATGTGATTTGCATTAAACTTCATCAAATCTTTTATGAGCTTTAAACTTTGAATTGCTTTAAGCAATTTATTAATTGAGCTTTCTTTTTAAAATTGATTGAAGTTATCACACACACACATCATGAGCATACATCTTTGCATTCATTTAGTGTTTGTGTGAGTTTGTTATTCACTTTCATATCCTCCTATTTTAGAGGCTAATTCATTGAGCTTTAATTGTATCTCTTAGAGTGTTCTTTTGTGAAGACACATTCTTAGAGAAATCTTTATTTGTAAAGGTTATTGCTTAGCCTAAGAAAAGCATTGTGTAAAGGTTATTGCTTAGCCTAGAAAAGCATCTTGTAAAGGTTATTGCTTAGCCTAGAAAAGCACATTGAGAGGTTGTTGTTTAGCCTAGAAAAACAACATTGTAAGGGTTATTGCTTAGCCTTTTAAAAAGCATAAATAGTGGAAATCCGGTGGGGTGATTGGATCACAAGCCGGTAGTGGACGTAGGCATTGAGGCCGAACCACTATAAACCTTTGTGTAGTGGTGCTATGCTTTTGTGGTGATTGTTTATATTAGCTTCCACATTTTGTTTGATTAAATCATCACATGTGACTAGTTTATGTTAAAGAATTTAAAATTGGTCTAAATTGGTCATTTTTGTAGCTCACCCTATTCACCCCCCCCCTCTCTAGGGTTAGGATCCAAGGACTTTCAATTGGTATCAGAGTGTGAGAACCCGACCCCTAATCTCTTGGTTTAGTGTTGTTTTATTTGTGGATTAGTTCTTTTAGCGGGAATAGTGGTTGTTGGGTTGAGTTTGTGAGCTAGAATGGTTTTTCGTCTAGTTTTGGGCTTTTGAGTGCTTTGGTAGCTTGTGGGGCCCTTTGGGGGTTCCCTTTTCGGCTTTGCATTTACTTGTAAGATTTTCCCGATTTGTTTCGTAGTGTGTTTTTGGCCCGTTGCATTCATCTTGAGGAATCCTACAACTTTCATGTTGATCTCGTATCCATTTGAGAATCCGAAACTCGATTTCTTGGCCTTGAGGGCAAAACAGTCTTTTCACACCAAATCTGTACCCAAAACTCGATATTCCCGAAACCCGCGAAACATATACTTTTTGGAAACTAGATATTTCGACGATCATTTCTTCCTTTTTCGTCGAATCCATCCGAGGTCCCGAATTAGATGATTTCAGCCACCCAAGTTCTTTAAGTTGTGGGACCCAAACCTCACTTGTTTATAAAAGGAGACCCTTCCCCTTCCTCTTCCATTTGTCATTGTTCCAGCACAACCCTTTTGAGTCTAGGGTTTTCTTGCTTTCTCCTCTTCTTCTTGCTTCTCCATCTCCAAGCCACACCTAGAGCTCATCAATCAAGCAATAGAGATCATCATCTTCTTCCTCATCTTACAAGCTTTCCATTGGTATCATTTGTGAAGAGAACCCTCCATCACAAGGCTTCCATTGAGCTTACTCTTGCCATTAGAGGACCTTCCAAGTAAGTGATTCTTCCCATCTCCTAGATTAGTGTTCCTCTAGCTCTTGAGAAGCTCCATTTGTATTATTGAAAGCTCTTTCATTTTCATTCTTTGTGTAACCCATTTTAGGGTTGTTTTTGGGGGTTTTTGATTGTAGCTTGGAAGTGAGCTTAAGAAGGGATTAGGAGCTTGGTTTGTGAGATTGGAACCCAAGGCAAGTGGTTGATTGGATCGTTTTGATTATTAACATGTTTTGTGAGAAAATCTTGATTCATTAATGATGGTCCCGGCTTTTGTCTTTTTCCAAAGCTGCCTCCGCCCCGGGGCTGACGGGGTATGGTGGAGGGAAAAAGGAAAAGCGGGCATCAGTTTTTTTTGTACGGGTATGCCAATTTCTCTTTTATACTTGGAATTTAGAAATGGTGATCCGGAGATCCACCTTCACAAGTAAAAAGGGAAATGAAACTTTTTTCTAGTTTTCCATTGCATACATATTTTAATAAAAGAGACAGTTTTTTTTTTTTTTTTGCCGTAAAAGGCGATTTTTTGGCATTTATAGCCGATTTTTGGCGTTTATAGCCGATTTGTGGCGTTTATAGCCGATTTACAATTCTCATCAATAATGAAAGACAAGAGTTGTGGTTTTTTTGTCTCTTTAAAAAAAATACAATTTACAACAGAAAAATAAGAAAAAGGAATCTAACTTCTCATGCGATTGTGGGAGGGCTCGTTCAGATCGATGGTCGCGAGTCATGTATGGGCTCCGCCATCGTCCTTCAGATGAGAACATAGTGCTTGATTTCTTGGCTTGGCTCCAACCTCAGATTTTTAGAGGATAAGGACCAAGATAAGGTCCTATATCCGGTAAAAGGCTGAGTAGACGGGCTGAAAAGCCGCATCTAGCCATGTTGGATAGAAGGATAGGTGGTCTTTGAGGGGGGGTGGCCCCCCAAGGGGCTTCAATCACCTTGTTGAACTTGTTGCAGCAGAGTTTTCTTGAAGGAGCAGGGTTGTAGAGATTTCTCCAAGGATTTTTGAATGATTTTCTGGCTCTTTCTGTGTGTGTGTCCCCCCTTTTCTCATCTCCTGGAATGCTTGGAGAGGACTCCTATTTATAGGCCTTTTGGTAGCCTTTAGGAGTGATTTATGAGCCTTTATGGTAATAAAGCTCATTAAGGGAGGAGTTACAAGTTTAATTGCTTTTTGTTTTGTAACTCCTGACCCTTGGATTTCATTGGCCGGAGGAGAGTCATGGGCATTTAATCGCCTTTAATCTCCATTATGTTAGGAGTTTCATGGCTTGAATGCCATGATTGCTTGGACTTGTAACTCCTGAACGGAGGCTTCTGATTGGGCCGTTCAAGATAATGGGTTAATGACCGCATTAACTTGCCATAAACGGGCCAATTGATTGCACTAAGTGGCCACCTTGGTAGCTGAAGAGTCGCGGGCCATGTTGCGTCTCTTGGAATTCCCTTTGCGATGATCATCGATGGATCCTTATGTAAATCAACATCAGATGATCATGTAGTTTCAGACATTGGTTGATACCAGCGAGCCGGCAGCATCTGTCCAGTCGATTTCGCGATCGGGCGGGCAGAAAGTGCACTTTTTGGTTGTTCAGCTGGCGATCAACGAAGTTTTTGAAGTTCTTGGAAGGATTCCTGTGATCTTGGCGAATATCGGCGAATTTGGAGCCTCAAAAGTCTGAATCTGGAAAAATCACAGGGACAGAACAACTCGTCTCGCGAAAACGGACGAAACGGGGGGTCCCGGGGCGAAATCGGCGCCCCGGACCTCCCAGGGTCGCCGGCCCCATGGTCTCCGGCGACCATGGGCCATGGTCGCCGGCGACCATGGCCCAGGGTCGCAGGCCTGGCCCAGGGTCGCGGGGCTCTGCGACCCTGGGGGGAAAATTGCTTCCCGGGGCCCGTTTCTGGCCGTTTTTCGTCGTTTTTCGCTTCCGTTTTTTTTGTTTGTTTTCTATGACATTTCTCCACATTTTTGGCTTGATTTCCCTCTGAAAAACATGATGAGAATCCTTGCAAATTGGTTTGCAAAGTTTCCGATTTTCCGGGAAAAGCCGAGCGCAGAACTGCTGATTTTCCGCCAGAAGCTGAAACAGGGTCAAACGATGTCGGAATGACCTAAAATTTGAGGTGAAGCTTCTTGAGCATTAAATAAGACCAACCATGGGCTTTCTTTTGAGTTTTGAAGCCGTTTGGGGTCATGCAAATGCTTGCCTTTGATTTCACTGCGAGGGAAATGTCGAGCTTTGACTTTTGGTCAAACGATGTCCGATTGACCTGAAATTTGATGGGTAGCTTCCTCATCAGTAGATAAGACCAACCATAAGCTTTCGTTTGAGTTTTGAAGCCATTTGGAGTCATGCAAAAGCTTGCCTTTGTTTCTCCTGCGAGAGAGATGCTGAGCTTTGACTTCTGGTCAAACGATGTCCGATTGACCTGAAATTCGACGAGGAGCCTATTGGAGTCATTTTGAGATGATCCGCAAGCTCTGAATTGGGTGCCATGGTCCTGGGGTGCTCTGCCGCTGGTAGGCTTGATTCAGCCGTTGGAGAGTTGATGATGGGTCAAACATTGCTGGTTTGACTTGAGACTTGACATGGAGCCTTTTGGACATATTTTGAGAACATCCATAGGCCCTGATCGAAGATTTGGTGTCTCCAATTCTGTCGCCGCCGGGAGCGCTTGTTTAGCTGTTGGAGAAGTGAAGCTAGGCCAAATGATGTCGGAATGGCCCGAAACTTCATGTGTACCTCTTCTTTTGGTTGTTTTGAATGACCTTGCAGTTTTTGTTTGATTCTGACAAGATCTGATGCTTGAAGTGGCGCCTGCCTATTTTTGTTAGGATGCAGCTCCGTGTAGCTTTTGGTGTGAAGAGGCAAAGTGACATTTTTGGTGTCAACAAATGCCCCCTCGAGGTACAGCGACGATATAGCTTTTGTAGTCGATGTGCCTCGAAGAGAATCTTGAAGAAGAGCTTCTGACTTGACCAAGAGTCTTTGAGCATTTTTTTTTTATGGAGTAGCCTTTTGAGCTTCCAGGGGATTTTATGGTAGTGAGAGGGATCACGTACCACCTTAAGGCAAGATTTTGAGAATGACATTTGGATTTGGATTTGGTTTTGGTTTTTTGGTTTTGATTTTGACCTTGTGACCTAACAAGCTGTATGTGGCAGGTTAGGGGGTCAGGTTTTTGGTTTTGATTTTGACCTTGTGACCCAACAAGCTGTATGTGGCAAGTTAGGGGGTCGGGTTTTGATTTTTGGTTTTGGTCTTGTGACCTAACAGGCTGTATGTGGCGAGTTAGGGGACCATGGTTTGGTTTTTTGGTTCACTCTTTGGGACAATTTTGGGTCCATTAGAGTGGTTTGGGCTTTTGTGGAATGTCAATTTCAAGATTTTGGCTTAATTTGGTTCATGAGGTGAGATGGTTTTGGATCTTGGAAGCTCATGAGGCTTGGAATTTTTGTATGGTCCAATCAACTCAAAAGAGAGGCATGGAACCATTTTTTTTTTTTTGTATGCTCTTGGTAAGAGGAATTTTGACTAAAAGCCACTTTTAGTGCCTAGGTGGTCAAACCTGGCTCATATGGGCTAACCCATGGGACCTTAAGCTTTGGAGGATGGCTTAGATCTCATATGGTGTCATTTTCGTAAAGAATATCTAAAGATATCTCTTTTGGGTGGGGAATATCTAAAAATATCTTTACTTTGAGAGATTTTCTCAAGTTTTCTTGATTTTGGGAAAGATTCTCTCAAAATATCTTTCTTTGGGAGAGAATTTCTCAAAGGATCTTTGTTTTGGGAGAGAATATCCCAAGTTTCCTTTTCTTTTGGGAAGGTTGCTAATTTTTAGCACTTACCTCCTTGCTTTTCTCTTGTTTCCTCTTTTGGTTTGCTCTCTTTTATAAAAGCAATTGAGGTGGGATCTCTTGCTCCTATTGCTTTCTTTTTGCAAAAGTCTTCAAGAGTTGCTCTAAGATCAAGAATCCTCCTTCTTCAAGAGTCTTCAAGTTCTTCTTTCTTCTCCATCCATGGCTTCAAGTAAGTTTTTTATTTCTTTTTACAAGAAATTCCATGTAAAGAAAGTTTCATCATTTTTTTTTTTCTCTCTCTTTTTTTCTTTTCTTTTTGCACGTGTTCTTTTCTTCTTTTTTTTTTACACGCCCTTTTCTTTTCTCTTTTTTTTCTTTCTTCTTCTTTTTTTCTTTTTTTTTTCTCTCTTTTTTTTTTTGCTGCTGTACGGACATGTCCGTACAGCTTTGGGCCGTACGGCCATGTGGCCCATGGGCCACGGCCTGTGGGCCAGCCCATAATTTTTTCTTTTTTTTTTTTAAAAAAAAGAACTTTCCTTTCTCCCCTTTTTGTATCATCATGATAATGAGGTTTCATGCATTTCAAGATGTTTATGCATTTTTTTTTTGTTTGATGCATCAAGATAGAAGGCTAGAGTTTCTATGTTAAGTCAACATGAATTTTGACTTAGACAAAGTTTGATTTTGACCAAGTTGGGTTGGAATTGGTCAAATTTTGTCAAGGTTTTCCTAGCATCTAGTGCATGATGATTTTCTTTTATGCATGATTTTTGGTAAATTGAATTGGGAGCATGATGATGATGCACACCTGGAAATCTTTTGCAAGTCTTGAGATTTGAAGCTCGCAGCAATGTTGAGCTCTTTCTTTAGTCTTGCGGGGGTTTCGAGGAGCTTTTTTGCAAGTTTTGGGATTTGAAGCTCGCAGCAATGTTGAGCTCTTTTCCGATTCTTGCGGAAATTTGAGAAGACTGTCTTGATCTCGCAGCAATGTTTGAGTTCGAGTCTTCTTTGAGAATCCTTCATTGATCATGAGCTCGCGGCGATGTTGAGCTCATCTTCAGGCTTCCTTTCTTTTCGGGGTGATTCCCTTTTCTTCGGAATTTCCCCGGAGTCATGCCAAAATTTCGCTAGGATTTTTTTTAGCAAAATTCTGTCATTCTGTTGATTGATTTTTTTTTTTCAATCTTTGCAGGTAGTTCCTCCAGAACGAACAAGGGTAAGAAGCCCGTTACCGATACACCTCGTCGATCTGCCAGATCTTCCAATGTTGCTGTACAGCAGGCTTGGGAGAAGGTCCAGTATGTGGAGAGAAACTTGGAAGAGTGTGACTCGCTCAACCGAGATGAGATGAGACAGCGACTGATCGGTCTCAAGGATGAGGAGTTTTACAAGATTATGGCAAGCAATCGTCCTTGGGTCATGGACGATCAGAGCGTTGTGCCCAAGCCTACCTTTTTCTTTGGTGATGCAGCTCCTGATGACTCGTCATATCAAAGGAGATGCTTCCAGTTCTCTTACACAGCCGATGGTGAGGAGAGAACCATTTCTACCCGGTCGCCTTTTGATCGTACTATTTCGATCATGAGTCTTTCTCCCACTTACTCTAAGAGAGAAGATCCTCCAAGCTGGGTAAAGAGGACCACTGTGGTCAAAACCGGGGTTTTTGTTGGCGGTCCTTCTGGTTATGCAGAGAAGTCGCCTGTCCGTCTGGACATGTTGATGCCGGCCAGCGGCTACCAAGGATCTGATCATCCATCGGTTGATTTGAGACCGGTGGGCCTTGGCATTTTCAGGGGCGATGGCAGCAATTGGGTGAAGCCTTTTCGACTTCGTGGCCGTTTCAGTGTTGAGTCGGGCTGGGAGTCGTGGACTGATCACATCCTGCAGATCGGCGGTGCCATTCTGAAGGAGGCCGAGATTTTTGATGCGGTTCGCGCTTTTAGGCAAACCGTATTTTTCTCCGATGAGGCTTTTATGGCCATGCTGGAGTCCTTCCTTCCACAAACCAACACCTTCATTGTTACGGATGGTGAGATTGGTTTTTCTTTGAAGGAGCTGAGTGCCATTACCGGGTTACCCATCCTCGGCAAACTCTATGAGGAATTTATGCCGATTGACAGCGTCCTTGAGGAGCAGTCTGAGGAGTTCAGGCTTTTGTACTTTCAGCTCGTCGCCTTCTACGATTTTTTGAGGGAGAAGGAGGGCTTGAAAGTCCGGTGTAGCAGTTGGAGGAGTTTCAGCTCTTTGTCTCCAAACTTTTTTGGCGACGAAGAATCTTCTGAGAGTATGACCCAGGAAGCCAAGACTAAGAATCCGGGGAAGAAGATTTCTGCCATGCGAGAGAATTTGAAGAACTTTCTCACAAGTACAGACGCCGTTTGCTCCGACATTGCGCTGCGGAGAGACGTTGCTGCGTACCTCACTTATTGGCTGGGTGAGGCTGTTTTTGCTGGAGGAGACGGAACACACATCAGGCCGCATTGTATATTTCCGGCTTGTCAGATGGCGTTCGGAGAGCAGTTGGCTTTGGTGCCTGCTCTTTACTCCTATTTGTGCACCGAACTGCAGGCTGCTGCTTTTCTGGTTCGGCTTGGGCTTCCTATGAATAGGGTATTTTCAGCCCATATTTTTTATTCGTGGTATGTGTACCACTGTCCCGGTTTCCACCGTTTGGGCGCTGCTCAGGATGATGACCCTTTTATGATTCAGTTGGCTAGGGGAAAAGCCGTTTCCGATTCACTTTTGTCTGCCCGCTTGAGAATCCGACGATTCAGGGATGTCGAGATTGGGCAATCTTCAGTAAAGCTTTCTCCAGATTTGCGGAAGAAGGCTTTTGATTTTGGTGTCTCCCGAGATTCTACCAGGGCGGGATCGGGAAGACACTATTCTTTGACCAACGCAGAGAAGAGGTGGCTTTTAAACATACGTGTTGGCACGATGGTGTACCGCAGACATCTTTTTGTTGATATCCAGCCGTATGTCCCTTCGCATTTTGCGTTGCAGTTAGGCTTCTCTCAAGGCGTTGTTGGAGCGCCTTCGAGCATGGTGAAGCGTTTTGGAGGTTTGCAGGACGGGAGAAATGCATGGGCTTTCTATAGTGCGGAGGACACTACTGCCATGATTTCCTATCCTGAGTTGCCCATTTTCCGGACTGCTGGCTTCACGAAGTGGTTCGTGGAGAGCTTTGCTGTGTACCGAGGGCTTTCCAAGAAGGAGCTGAATGTCAAACAATCTCCTGGGAAGGGTCTTGGTAGATCAGATGGCGTCCGTCGAGGGGAAGTTTTGTTCTTCCTTTCTGGAGAGAAGCATAGGATAGGCTTTCTCGAGGAACAGGATGTCATTAGATCCGGAGCCGCACAAGAGATACCTGCTGAGGTCTTGAGACAGCTCGAGGAGGAGGAAGCCGAGATCGACACTTGGATGCAAGCAGAGCGAATGAACGCTTCCATGGGGTCCACTGGTAGGAGCGGGTCGTCCAGTGAGGAGCCAAGTGGAAGTCCTGACTTTGACAGTGAGGCAGGTACTTCGAGTAGACCGGCTCGTAGAAAAAAGAGGAGGAGAGGACAGCGTCGCACAGAGAGACGCCACGAAGACTTTCCCGATCTGGAAGTCCCTCCTACCATTGCTGAGGAGGTATCAGGAGATGCTGATGAGCCTCCAGAGAAGAGGAGTCGTGAAGAAGAGTCCGCTGATGTTGGTATGATTTTCCTTCTTCTCTATTTTCGCTTCTTTCCTTTTATGAGGGATTTTTTTTTTGATCTGTTGTTTTCTTTCTTTTGCAGAAGATGAAAACTTGGTGATGCCCGAGGTTCCTGCCGATGAGGCGGTGATGGATCCAGTTGCGGCATCTGAAGAAAAGTTGAGGGACTCTGGGGAGGACCCAGAATCTCCACCTGGTATGAGGATGATGATTTTTTTTTTTTTTTTTTTTTTGAATTTGCTGACACATATTTTTGTTTTCTTGTCAGCTGACTTGCCAGAGGGTTCCGACTTCGAGCCATCTATGGATATGGCTTTCGACGATGCTTCGGATGAGCAAATGGAGATAGAAAGTAATCCGCCCATCATGGAAGAAGGTATTTCATAGTGATAATCTTGACATTGATTTTTTTTTGACAAGATCATATTCATACCTTTTTGTGTTTGGCAGATTTTGAAGTGACAGAAGAGAGTCCATCGCTTCCTTCAGAGCCAGAGCCAGGGATGCCAGAAGTTGACCCAGTAATTGGGACTTCTCCAGCCAATTCTGACGCGGCAGAGGCTAGACCTCATGTTGAGATTCCTTCTCCAGCGGCCCCGATTGGAAAGTGTTCTATTGTTACTCTTCCGATGGGACATGACTTGGGCAGCCAATCGACAGAGAAGGGTGAGTCTTCATCTGGCCCATCTCTTCAGTATGCGAAGAAGGTGGTGATGCGGGTTTTGAGTTCTTGGATTGAGACCCTCCTTTCTGGACACTTGGATGTTGCACGTAGCAAGATTCCGCATGTGAAAGAGATTCTCAAAGATGCTGAGGAAGATATTCGTCTGGATGTTACGGACGCCCGGGCGATCGTTGATAAGATCATTGCATTAGGCGACGGATGGTTTGAGACCATCAGCTATCCTGATGACCAGTTCTTCCAAGAAATGTTCCTGAACCCTGCTGAGAAGGCTCAATCGGATTTGAAAGAGACTACACAGGGCAGGAAGCAGCTGGTTCGGGAGAGGAACCGAGCGGAGTTAGACATCATCAGGCTGCAACATGACCTTAGCATCCTTGATGGAGAGGTTGAGGAGGCAAGGAAGCATCTCGAACACCGAAAGGCCCAAGTCGCCAGTACGTGGTCCGCCATAACAGAGGCTCGTGACAGGGAGAGTGCTTTGATTCGCCAAGTTGCAGAGGCCGATCAGATTCTCAATAGGAAGGCTAGAGAGAATGAACGATGGCAGACTGCACGGGATAGTCTTCCTGGTGTAGCAGAAGGGATAGAGCCTTCTCCAGCTACTCATGGCAGATTCTTGAAGAAGCGTGCCTTGGAGACTCTAACGGATGAAGCCAAGAGTTTGCTTGAGGAACTGAAAGCTTGGCTGGAGGGCATTTTTGGGCTGAGACCCCTCTTTCTCTCTTTTTATATACCACATGTATTTTTTTTTTGGTATACATTTTTGTAGTGCTTGTGAACACTTTTCTTTTCTTCTTTTTTTTTTTGGTACCACATGTATTTTTTGGTACTTTCTTTTTTTTGTTTTCCCTACGCTCACTCAAATATTGTGATTAAAGTGATTGCTAAATGGGATGTGATCAAAAGTTTGTCATTTTGTGAGAAATCTTTTGACAAATGATTGTTTTGGCATGGGAGCCAGTTTTTGAGACATGTTTTGGCATGGGAGCCAGATTTTGTTCACGGCATGAAAGCCAAATTTCGGGTGGCATCTATAGCCGGATTTGGATGGCATCTATAGCCGGTTTGTTTTGAAAACCAGTTTGTTTTGAAAACCAGTTTGTTTTGTTGGCATGAAAGCCGGGTTTCTGTTTTGGTTGGCGTAAAAGCCAGGTTTTTTTTTGATGATGGCATGAAAGCCGAATTTTGAGGTGGCATGAAAGCCAAATTTGGGTTTATGGCATGAGAGCCAAAATTTTGAGATGGCATGAAAGCCAAGATTTGGTTTGTGGCATGAGAGCCGGTTTGTTTTTGGTGTAAGAACCAGATTTTGTTTTTGGCATGAAAGCCGAAATTTCTTTTTGGCATGGAAGCCAGATTTTTTGTTTTTGGCATGAAAGCCAGATTTTTTTTTTTTTTTTGAAAACCGAGTTTTGTTTTGTTGGCATGGAAGCCGAATTTTGATTTTTGGCATGAAAGCCGGATTTTTGATTTTTTTGGCATGAAAGCCGGATTTTTGATTTTTTTGGCATGAAAGCCGGATTTTTGATTTTTTGGCATGAAAGCCGGATTTTTGGCATGGAAGCCGGGTTTTTTGGCGTGAAAACCAGGTTTTTGGTTTTCAAAAATGCAAGTATCGACTAAAAAGTCGCATCCCCGCTGAATGGTATTGCAAGTATCGATGGAATGTCGCCTCCTTGCTCATTCGGTTGCGAGTATCGATGGAATGTCGCCTCCTCGCGGATTTGGGTGCAAGTATCGACTAAGCGTCGCTTCCCTGCTGAATGGTATTGCAAGTATCGATGGAATGTCGCCTCCTTGCTCATTCGGTTGCGAGTATCGATGGAATGTCGCCTCCTCGCGGATTTGGGTGCAAGTATCGACTAAGCGTCACTTCCCTGCTTTTGTCTTCAAAAATTTTGTTTTGTGGGTATCGATGGAATGTCGCTTCCCCACGATTTTTGAAGTTTGAGGTTTTTTCGAACCTTTGTTTTGTTTTTTTTTTGTTTGTTTTAAAATTTGGGTTGTGGATATCAACTGGAACGTTGCGTCTCCACGATTTTTGAAATTTTGGGATTTTGGAAGTATCGAATGGGGTTCGCATCCTTCCGATTTTGGGTTTTGCAAGTATCGACTGAACGTCGCTTCCCTGCGGTTTTTGAAAAACCATTTTTTTGTTTAAAGACTCGAGGGTCGTAAATTTTGACTCAAAACCATTTTGGTGGTAAAGGTCGAGGTGGACTAGGGCTGAAATCCCTAGGTCCTGATTTTGTTTCAAACCATGAATTTTGGTTTCAAGGATCGAAAATTTTGGTCAAGTTTGGGAAGAAGCTCCTAAACTTGGATTTTTGGATTTGCTTTTTTTTTTTTTGAACAATGAAACGATGAAAGAAACATTGTTTTGAGGGGTTTTTTTTTTTTTTAGAAATTTCAACAAGAGGATGAAAATTCCAAAAGGAGTGGGTTTGACGAGCAGATACCTAGGAATAGGCTTTGGCCGTGCAGGCGTCGCTCTGACCCGATGGAAGAAGCCTTCAAGGGTAGTACCGCTTCAAGAACTTCCCATTGATGGGCAGCATACATCTGTCACCCTCCATGTTTAGAAGAGCGTATGCGCCGTTGGAGAAGACTTTGTCGATGACGAAAGGTCCCTCCCATTTTGGTTCAAATTTGCCTTTGGATTTGTTGGCAAAAACCATTGGTCTTTTTACTGTAAGAACCAAGTCTCCCTTTTTGTAGGCGCGTTGCCTGACCTTCTTGTCAAAAGATCCTGCCATGCGTGCTTGGTAGAGTTCAATGCTTTGTAGAGCTTCGAGCCGTCTCTCATCGAGGTTATCCAGCTCTTGGAGTCTCAATTTGACATTGCTTTCTTGCGTCATGTCATTTTGTAGAGATACCCTTAAGGAAGGAATTTGAACCTCCAAAGGGACAACAGCTTCGCATCCATAGACCAAGGAGAATGGTGTGCTATGGGTTGGTCCTCGAACGGTGGTTCGATAGGCCCACAAAGCTTCAGGCAGTTTGTCGCCCCATTCTCTTTTGTGACTAGAGACCATTTTCTTGAGGATTTTGCAGAGCGTCTTGTTGAAGGCCTCTGCTAGTCCATTCGCTGCCGGATTGTACGGAGTTGAAGGACAATTTTGGATTTTGTATTTGTCGCAGAACCTGTAGAATCGGTGATCGCGGAACTGTGGTCCGTTATCATGGACGAATCTTTTAGGTATGCCGAAGCGACAAATGATGTTGGTGCGCAAGAAGTGAAGGACTGATGACGTCTTCATTTCACTAAGCGCGAATGCTTCTGACCACTTGGAGAAATAATCCGTAGCGGCGAAGATGAAGCGATGACCTTTGCTCGATGGAGGGGAGATAGGACCTATGATGTCCATACCCCAGGCTTCAAAAGGCCATGAGATTGCTGTAGGATGTAGCCATTCCGGAGGCATGTGGACATAATCTCCATGAACTTGGCATTGTTGGCAGCGCTTAGCAAATTGCATTGCATCAGCCACCATGGTAGGCCAATAATAACCTAACCTTTTTATCTGTTCGTAGAGCTTAGGCCCAGCCTGATGGGCTCCACAAAGACCAGCATGTACTTCTTTGAGTGTTCCCTCAGCCTCTTGTTGTGACAAGCAGCGTAGAAGTACTCCATTGTAGGATTTTCTATACAGCATTTTTGAAGGAATATCCAAATGAAAGTTTGGGGCTCGTCTTTGGATGCTTACCCGTTCTTTTGGATCTTCAGGTAGGATTCCGAACATTATGTAATCAATGAACGGATCCCTCCAGTTGCTGATCAGAGGTTTAAGGACGGAGATCCGACTTCCAACCACTTGGTGGCATTCAGTAATTGCTTGATGTGTGTTGAGAGGAGGGAGAATCCTTTTTTGACACACTGTAATTTGCATGTTTTCCCCTTCTTGGATTGCCATAGACGCAGCAAGTCCAGCCAGGGCATCTGCACGAATGTTTCCACCTCTGAGGATGTGGGTGATATGACAGATGTCGAACTTTTGTCGAAGCGATTGTGCTTTGTTGTAGTAAGGCAACAGATCGGGCTTCCTGACTTCAAATTTCTGATTCATCTGGTTGACGATCAGTTGAGAGTCTCCAAAAGCTTCCAGCGTAGTGATGCCGGATTCAAGGGCGAGTTCCAATCCTATGATTAGGGCTTGGTACTCAGCTGCATTGTTTGAACATGGTTCCAGTAGCGAGAATGCGTGTGGAATCATGTATTTGTCGGGATTAACAAAGAGAATGCCAATTCCCGATATTTGATTTCCCTTTTCATTTGTCCTGGTTGCGCCATCGAAGTACATGTGCCAGGAAGCGTTTGATAAGGAAGTCTCCACACTGTAGACTGATTCGTCTGGGAGGTCATCCCTGAGTGGAGAATCTTTAGGCAATGGATGCTCCGCGAGGAAGTCTGCTAGAGCTTGGCCTTTGATTGCTTTTTGTGGTACATACCTAATATCAAATTGTGACAGGAGGATGGACCATTTTGCCAGTCGGGCATTGAGAGAACTTGCTTTTCTGACAAGGACCTTTAGGAGGTTGATCCTCGAAATTAGGTACACTGTGTTGGATAGCAGGTAGTGACGCAGTTTTTGTACGGCGAACATTACTGCCAAGCATTCTTTTTCGACTGGAGAGTAGCGATGCTCTGCACCTACCAACATGCGGCTAAGGTAATATAGAGCAGCTTCTTTTCCCTCGTCATTCTTTTGTGCAAGTAGAGCGCCTAAAGAACGGTCAAGGGCTCTTGTGTACAAGAGGAATGGTTTTCCAGTTGTGGGGGCAGCCAACACTGGAGGTTTAGTCAGGTATGACTTGATGTCCTGGAACGCAGCTTCACATTCAGCATCCCAGACAAAATCGACACCTTTCTTCATTAACCGAGAGAATGGACGGCACTTTCCTGATAGGTTGGAGATGAACCGCCGAATGTATGCCAATCTTCCTTGGAGCCCTTTTAATTGTCTTAGGGTTCTTGGAGATGGCATTTCTAGGATAGCCTTGACTTTGGTGGGGTCAAGCTCTATGCCAGCTTTCCGTACTATGAATCCGAGTGTCGCGACCCCGGAACGGACTCCCGGGCCCGCGACGTTGGTGATGATGTTTATGCTCAATGGTTCATTATTTTCCCACAGGTTCCCGCGGTGAGGATTCCCAAAGACACGCGGAATCTGGCTCACACGTACACGATTTGCGGAAGCGTGTAGCAAAACACAACTAGATAAGCACCAGTAAAATATTTAGGTGCTATCACAATAATATACAAGACAAAGTATCAAAGGAATAAGTTAACAAGGCATTCCCAACATTATTCAAGTTACAAGTCTAACAAGAAAGTAAATTAAGTTTTGTTACAATTCCCAAGAGAGGCCAACAGAGGCCAATACACAACTCCAACATAAACAAAAGGACCCTAAGACAAAATGCGACGAAACTCAGGAACCAGACCGACATCTAGATGACATCGTCGGGCTGCCACTCTCTCACGGGAGTTGGCTCACAAGCCTCCTCCTGACGCTCCTCCTCAAAGGCAACGTCACCTGCACCTGGGCACCAACAAGCAAGGGTCAAACACGACGGTTTGGCAGGTAATCAATATAGGCATGAACATGACAATAATACTTTGGAAAAGCACTTGAAATCGAATACTTGATTTGAACTGTCACAATAGCTGAGGTATCAAAACAAACTAGCATGAGTACTAAATATATCATGAAAAGTTACAATCCACAAAGAGCCCATCCTTTCTCTATCATTTATATAATGAAAAGAGCAAGCACGCACGACAAGCACGATATACATAATATAAGCACGACACGATTTCCCACAAAGACGGGAATTCCGGCCGCGGAACCGGACACGCACGATGTGTAATAAATACACGACCAGTCTGCAGACAGTCCACATGTTTAAAGACCCCCAGACAGTGGATCAAACCGAAGGGGCAGTCTAAGCTCAGTGGTGTTTACTTAGTTCATGAATGCACAAAACACGCGAAGCACGATCAAACACGTCGAGATAAAAAGGGGGAAATCACTTATCACAACACGACGAGCACGACTAGCACGAGGCATAATATTTATGCAAAACACGCTTAGGAAGTGATCCCCTTTTTCTTAACAAAACTTCAAAACACGGTTGTACTAACACTTCAAAATGAGTTCACAATGGTATTCATCATACCCAAAAATCAAGGTTCAAACACAAAGTCTATCAAGCACATACAAGGACCTTTGGATGGTTGTTGTACAATCGAAGCCCAGATGCGGAGTTAAAAATAGAATTGGTGCCCCAGAAGTTCAAGGACATCTCGGGTCTCGAGTGTACAATATCAAGCTAAAGGTCACTTAACATGTTCTAGTTTTTCATTCTTGCTAAACTCGTCAAAATACACAAACAGTGAATTTCGGTCACCTCGCGGTCAGGTGGCGGCTAGCCGAACTGGGGTCCGGCGGCTAGCCGCAAGGTGACCGCCAAGCTGACCGCTGAAATACCAATTTTGAACTTAGCTCTCGGGAAATGGAACCGCATTGCGCGGTTGGCTTGCGGTTAACCGCGAGTAGGACTGGCGGTTAGCCGTGAGCTGACCGCGGAGCTGACCGCTGGTCCCAGGTGAAAATGCTAGCTTCTGGAAAGGTAACCGCTGAGTTCGGTCAGCATGCGGTTAGCCGAAGTGGACACGGGCGGCTAGCCGCGAGCTGACCGCTGTGCTGACCGCCAGTGCACGGGAATGCGTTTCAGCACAGATTTTTCACATTTCTCTTCTTCCCTTCCATTCATTCTCATTCCACTTATATTCCCTGAGTCTACATACTCTCCAAGGGACAAAGCACACATCCAAAACTCATGAAAACACAATCATAAAGCTTGTAAACATATCCATATGCAAAGTTTCCAAAACAATAATGTAGCTTAAAATAACATGCACAATGATCCTATAGAGATTACTTGCCTTGCCCAAATGCTAAACACTCCACTTCAAGCTCTTCACACAAGCTAATCCCACACTACAAGCCAAACCAAGAAAACACACAAAACTTACTCAAAAAAATGGAAACAAGAAACCCATTTTCCAAATAGGGTTTGAAAACATGAAAAACATGATCTTAAGGAACTAAAATGACTCAATGGAAAGTATGAGTGGAAACCCTTACCTAGAAATGGCCACACAAGAGGGAGGGAGAGAAATGGAGCTCTTGCCCAACTTGAAAACTCAAGAAACTTGTATCAATAGGAAGCTTGCAAGGAGATGAAGAAAATGGTAGTCTTAGAATTTCCTTTGGAGCTCTCTAGCTAGATCAAACCAAGTGAGGAAGATGAAGGAGAAAAGAGGTTTTCTCTCTTGCCCTAGACTCAAAAGTTGCAGAGATTGGGAAATGAATGAAAAGGGAGGGGAAAGGGGATTAAGTGATGACTCATGGGCCCCATTTGGCTTGAACTTGAAGTGACTAAAACATGGTCTTGTGGGCCTTGGATGACTTTGACGAAGAAGGATAAAATGATCGTCGAAATATCTAGTTTCCAAAAAGTATATTTTTGACATGGTTTTGAGATCTCGAAAATTGTGTCCAGATTTATGCAAGAAAGACAATTTTACCCTCTTTGGGCCAAAACATGGGTTTTTGGGCTTCAAACACGAATGGGCTTAAAAAGAAAGTTGTAACACATAACGAGATCATTCACATGAAATCAAAATCACACTCACACGAAAATCAATACGATCTTCCCAAGCTTACACGTGCACTCAGGCCTTCCTGAGTGTGTCTGACTAATACTAGACGTTCTCAAATTCCCAAAGCTATGTCCAAACTAACTAATCACTTCTAACCCAACCACGACTAAACCCACTTAGAACTAAACACATACTAATCGCACACTAATCGACTAGGTCTGGGTCGGGGTCTAACATCCTCCACCCCTTAGGATATTTGGTCCACCAAATAAATCAAGCAATTACCTCTGGTAAAAGTTGTGGATACTTCCTCTGCACTTGTTCTCTCAATTCCCATGTGGCTTCTTCTGGCTCGTGATTTTCCCAAAGTACCTTGACCCAGTGAATAGTCCGATTTCTCAACTCTTGTTCTTTGGTGTCAATGATCTTGATCGGTCTTTCCACATACGAGGCATCTTCCCGAATTTCTAAGGGCTCATGCTGTAGAATGTGTGCAGGACTAGAGACGTACTTCTTGAGCATCGAAACATGGAAAACATTATGTACCCCGGAGAATTCCGGCGGTAACGCAAGTCTATAAGCAACATCTCCAATCTTGCTCAGGATCTCATACGGACCGATAAACCTTCTAGACAACTTGCCCTTCTGTCCGAATCTCAAAGTCCCTCTAACTGGCGAGATCTTCAAGAACACTTTGTCACCCACCTGAAACTGCAATTCTCTTCTGCGAGTGTCTGCATAACTCTTCTGCCTACTTCGGGAGATCTTCAACCTTTCCTGAATCAACTTGACCTTGTCACTTGTCTCTCCAACTATTGTCGGTCCATGGAAACTACGTTCACCGACTTCTTCCCAGCAAACCGGAGTTCTGCATCTTCTACCATAGAGTGCCTCGAACGGTGCCATACCGATGCTAGAGTGGTAACTATTGTTATAAGCAAATTCACAAAGAGGTAAGCACTCATCCCACTGAATCTTGAAATCCAATACACAAGCACGCAACATGTCTTCGAGAGTCTGTATCGTCCTTTCTGACTGACCATCGGTCTGAGGATGATAAGCTGTGCTGAACTGAAGTTTGGTACCCTTCGACTCATGAAGAGTTTTCCAAAACTTTGAAACAAACCTACTGTCTCTGTCTGAAGTAATGGAGACGGGCTGACCATGCTTACTAACGATCTCCTCAACAAATAACTTCGCAAGCGGTGCCATATGCATCATGTTCCCTGTCTTCATCGGAATGAAGTGAGCAGACTTTGTCAGACGATCTACAATGATCCAAATTGCATTATTCCCCTTCTTGGTATTTGGCAAACCGGAAACGAAATCCATGGTAATGTGCTCCCATTTCCACTCCGGAATCTCTAGAGGCTGTAACAAACCTGGAGGCTTCTGATGCTCTGCCTTGATCAACTGACAAGTTAGACAACGAGACACAAAAGCTGCTATCTCTCTCTTCATGTTATTCCACCAAAACCGATTCTTCAAATTGTGGTACATCTTCGTGCTACCCGGATGCATAGAATATCTCGTGCTGTGAGCTTCATTCATTATCTCATCTTTCAAATCATCCACATTTGGCACACACAACCGGTCACGAAAATACAATATCCCATTCACCATCTTGAAATCGGGGCGTTCTGCAATGACTTCCACTATCTTAGCCAAGTCTGGATCTTGTAACTGATTTTCCTTAATCTTCTGGATGAATGTAGGTTCTGAAACTGTCATGTTCGCTAACATCGCACCCAATCTAAGGGTTTGTACCTCTACACCCAACTCCTCAAACTGCTGTAAGACACCCATTCCCCTCAAATTGGCCATAACCACTGATTTCCTACTCAATGCATCTGCTACCACATTCACCTTGCCTGGATGGTACTTAATTGGAAAGTCATAATCTTTGATATACTCCATCCACCTTCTCTGCCTCATGTTCAAATCCTTCTGCGAGAACAAATATTGTAAACTTCTGTGATCTGAATGGACCTCAAATTTCTCTCCATAGAGATAGTGTCTCCACATCTTCAATGCGAAAACAACTGCTGCCAACTCCAAGTCGTGAGTCGCATAATTCTTCTCATGGTCCTTCAACTGTCTCGAGCCATAGGCAATCACTTTGCCATCCTGCATCAATACACAACCCAGTCCCACATTCGAAGCATCTGTATAAACAATAAATCCACCGTTGCCCGATGGTAATGTAAGGATTGGGGCTGTAGTTAACCTTCCTTTCAACTCTTGGAAACTGGTTTCACACTGATCAGTCCACACAAACGGGACATTCTTCCTGGTCAACTTCGTCAACGGTGCTGCAATGGACGAAAAACCTTGAACAAATCTTCTGTAGTAGCCTGCTAACCCCAAAAAGCTTCTAATTTCTGTCACACTGTTTGGCCTAACCCAACTCACAACTGCTTCTATCTTAGCTGGATCAACTGCTAACCCTTCTCTGGAGATGATGTGGCCTAGAAAAGCAACTTGCTCTAACCAGAATTCGCATTTACTGAGTTTCGCATATAACTGGTTGTCCCTCAAGAGCTGCAACGCTGTCCTCAAATGTTCTTCATGTTCCTTCTTACTCTTAGAATATACCAGGACATCATCAATAAACACTACTGTGGAATGATCCAAATAAGGTGCAAAGACCTTGTTCATCAAAGCCATAAAGACTGCTGGTGCATTCGTCAAACCAAAGGGCATCACTAAGAACTCATAGTGCCCATATCTTGTTCTAAAGGCTGTCTTCTGGACATCTGAGTCTCTAACTCTCAACTGATGGTACCCTGACCTCAAGTCTACCTTGGAAAAATAGGCTGCTCCTTGCAATTGGTCAAACAATTCATCTATCCTTGGCAAAGGATACTTGTTCTTCACTGTCACATGGTTCAACTTCCGATAGTCTATGCACATTCTCAAACTTCCATCCTTCTTCTTCACAAACAACACCGGTGCTCCCCACGGTGAAACACTAGGCCTAATAAAACCTTTGCTCAACAAATCTTGCAATTGGAGCTTTAGCTCACCCATTTCTGCTGGAGCCATCCTATATGGTGCAATCGAGATCGGAGCTGTCCCTGGAAGGAGTTCAATTGTAAACTCAACTTCTCTAATTGGTGGTAAACCCGGGATTTCTTCTGGAAAAACGTCCGGAAATTCACACACAATGGGGATATCCTCCACCCCTTGGGACTGTTTATCCTCCGTGATAAACGCAATAAATGCCTGACATCCACTCTGCACTAATCTGCTTGCCTTCAACACTGAAATAAATCCTGCCTGAGACTTTCTCCTGTTCCCCTGAAATATCAACTCTGCCTGTGGTCCTTGGAATCTGAATGTGATGGTCTTACTAAAACAGTCCATGGTGGCATGATATGCTTCTAACCAATCCATGCCTAAAATAACATCAAAATCATGCATGTCTAAAACTATGAGGTTGGCCGGTAAATTCACATCTCCTAACAACACTGTACAACTAGGGTAATGGTTTCTACACACAACTTGTTTCCCTACTGGAGTGGTCACTACCAAAATGTAATCCAACTCACTACATGGTGCATCAATCAACTTAGCAAAACTAGGAGATGAAAATGAATGTGTGGATCCAGGGTCAAATAAAATCTGGGCTTCTACCCCACAAACAAGAAGTTTACCTTCTACCACGTCTCCTGCAGCTTCAGCATCTGCACGGTTGAGATAGTATAACCGTCCATGCATCTGTAGTCTGTTCGGTACTTGGTTCTGCCTTCCTTGGCCTTGTCTGTTCTGCTGTAGAGGACGAGCATTCTGATTCTGTGCTGGTGGCCTAGCCTGTTGCTGCTGCTGAGGTGGTCTCATCTGATTCTGAACTGGTGCTTGATTCTGAGGAGCTACTTGTCTCTGCTGCTGGTTCCTGTTCCCTTGATTCTGAAGTAGTGGGCAATCCTTGATTGAATGGTTCATAGCCCCACACTTGAAACAGGCACCTATGGCCTTACGACATTCGTGTGTCTCATGATTCTTGCCACAATGTCCACAACCTTGCCTCACATGGCCTTGCTCTTGCCTCGGCTTCTTGCCCTGTTGCTGCCTCTGATTCTGCTGCTGATACTGCTGCTTCCTGTCCTGAACAATCATATTATTAATATCTTCAAATGTATAAGCCCGCTTGACTGCATCATCATATGTAGCTGGAGGCACTACTCCTAGGACATCTCTCATGATGATCGGATTCAATCCTTCCAAAAACTTAGTTATCTTCTTCCTTTCAGTGTCAATCAGCTCGGTGGCATATCTAGCCAATCTTTCAAATTTGGTGACATAGTCTAACACGGTCATGCTACCTTGCTTGAGTTGCTGAAACTCAATAGCCTTCTGCCTCTTGACATGAGAGGGAATGTATTTGTCTTGAAACTGTATCTTGAAAGCTGCCCATGCCTCATCATCAGCCATCACTGCATATGGGTCCTTGACTGTTTGCCACCACCGGTCTGCAAGCCCATAAAATAAAGAAGCAGTGAGGTTGACTTTCTGTATACCCGTGCATATGAAAACATCAAAGATCTTCTCCGTATTGACTAGCCAGTCATCTGCCACTAGCGGGTCCTCATTGCCCGAAAACTCCTTCGGTGCTCTTTTCCTAAACTTCTCAAATAGAGCATTAGGGTCTGGATCCCTATTCTGTATCACAATCTGAGGACCTGCAGGTGGTGCTACATTCCTGTTCTGAAGTACTTCTAACAGTTGCCTCTGAACTTGTGCCATCTCATCATCCTTCTTAGTTAGTTGCTCTTGAAATCTTGCTTGATTCTCATTAGCCTGTCTTTGCTGCGCTATCATGGCTTGCATAAGTTCCTGAAACTGTGTGGCTGTAGGTGTCTCAGATGCATCTGACTCATTCTGATTACTGCCTGAAGCATGATGATTTGGAGCTTTTCTTGGAGGCATATTGCTGTAAAACAAAGAGTTAGAACACAAAAATCATGGTACAAGGGTTTCTAGGATCCTATACGAACGAATCTATCGAACTCACGAATCCTCGCCACGTTCCTAAGACCTTTCTAGTTTCTTTTAAGTGCCTGAAACATGTCTCGCTCTGATACCAGTCCTGTCGCGACCCCGGAACGGACTCCCGGGCCCGCGACGTTGGTGATGATGTTTATGCTCAATGGTTCATTATTTTCCCACAGGTTCCCGCGGTGAGGATTCCCAAAGACACGCAGAATCTGGCTCACACGTACACGATTTGCGGAAGCGTGTAGCAAAACACAACTAGATAAGCACCAGTAAAATATTTAGGTGCTATCACAATAATATACAAGACAAAGTATCAAAGGAATAAGTTAACAAGGCATTCCCAACATTATTCAAGTTACAAGTCTAACAAGAAAGTAAATTAAGTTTTGTTACAATTCCCAAGAGAGGCCAACAGAGGCCAATACACAACTCCAACATAAACAAAAGGACCCTAAGAAAAAATGCGACGAAACTCAGGAACCAGACCGACATCTAGATGACATCGTCGGGCTGCCACTCTCTCACGGGAGTTGGCTCACAAGCCTCCTCCTGACGCTCCTCCTCAAAGGCAACGTCACCTGCACCTGGGCACCAACAAGCAAGGGTCAAACACGACGGTTTGGCAGGTAATCAATATAGGCATGAACATGACAATAATACTTTGGAAAAGCACTTGAAATTGAATACTTGATTTGAACTGTCACAATAGCTGAGGTATCAAAACAAACTAGCATGAGTACTAAATATATCATGAAAAGTTACAATCCACAAAGAGCCCATCCTTTCTCTATCATTTATATAATGAAAAGAGCAAGCACGCACGACAAGCACGATATACATAATATAAGCACGACACGATTTCCCACAAAGACGGGAATTCCGGCCGCGGAACCGGACACGCACGATGTGTAATAAATACACGACCAGTCTGCAGACAGTCCACATGTTTAAAGACCCCCAGACAGTGGATCAAACCGAAGGGGCAGTCTAAGCTCAGTGGTGTTTACTTAGTTCATGAATGCACAAAACACGCGAAGCACGATCAAACACGTCGAGATAAAAAGGGGGAAATCACTTATCACAACACGACGAGCACGACTAGCACGAGGCATAATATTTATGCAAAACACGCTTAGGAAGTGATCCCCTTTTTCTTAACAAAACTTCAAAACACGGTTGTACTAACACTTCAAAATGAGTTCACAATGGTATTCATCATACCCAAAAATCAAGGTTCAAACACAAAGTCTATCAAGCACATACAAGGACCTTTGGATGGTTGTTGTACAATCGAAGCCCAGATGCGGAGTTAAAAATAGAATTGGTGCCCCAGAAGTTCAAGGACATCTCGGGTCTCGAGTGTACAATATCAAGCTAAAGGTCACTTAACATGTTCTAGTTTTTCATTCTTGCTAAACTCGTCAAAATACACAAACAGTGAATTTCGGTCACCTCGCGGTCAGGTGGCGGCTAGCCGAACTGGGGTCCGGCGGCTAGCCGCAAGGTGACCGCCAGGCTGACCGCTGAAATACCAATTTTGAACTTAGCTCTCGGGAAATGGAACCGCATTGCGCGGTTGGCTTGCGGTTAACCGCGAGTAGGACTGGCGGTTAGCCGTGAGCTGACCGCGGAGCTGACCGCTGGTCCCAGGTGAAAATGCTAGCTTCTGGAAAGGTAACCGCTGAGTTCGGTCAGCATGCGGTTAGCCGAAGTGGACACGGGCGGCTAGCCGCGAGCTGACCGCTGTGCTGACCGCCAGTGCACGGGAATGCGTTTCAGCACAGATTTTTCACATTTCTCTTCTTCCCTTCCATTCATTCTCATTCCACTTATATTCCCTGAGTCTACATACTCTCCAAGGGACAAAGCACACATCCAAAACTCATGAAAACACAATCATAAAGCTTGTAAACATATCCATATGCAAAGTTTCCAAAACAATAATGTAGCTTAAAATAACATGCACAATGATCCTATAGAGATTACTTGCCTTGCCCAAATGCTAAACACTCCACTTCAAGCTCTTCACACAAGCTAATCCCACACTACAAGCCAAACCAAGAAAACACACAAAACTTACTCAAAAAAATGGAAACAAGAAACCCATTCTCCAAATAGGGTTTGAAAACATGAAAAACATGATCTTAAGGAACTAAAATGACTCAATGGAAAGTATGAGTGGAAACCCTTACCTAGAAATGGCCACACAAGAGGGAGGGAGAGAAATGGAGCTCTTGCCCAACTTGAAAACTCAAGAAACTTGTATCAATAGGAAGCTTGCAAGGAGATGAAGAAAATGGTAGTCTTAGAATTTCCTTTGGAGCTCTCTAGCTAGATCAAACCAAGTGAGGAAGATGAAGGAGAAAAGAGGTTTTCTCTCTTGCCCTAGACTCAAAAGTTGCAGAGATTGGGAAATGAATGAAAAGGGAGGGGAAAGGGGATTAAGTGATGACTCATGGGCCCCATTTGGCTTGAACTTGAAGTGACTAAAACATGGTCTTGTGGGCCTTGGATGACTTCGACGAAGAAGGATAAAATGATCGTCGAAATATCTAGTTTCCAAAAAGTATATTTTTGACATGGTTTTGAGATCTCGAAAATTGTGTCCAGATTTATGCAAGAAAGACAATTTTACCCTCTTTGGGCCAAAACATGGGTTTTTGGGCTTCAAACACGAATGGGCTTAAAAAGAAAGTTGTAACACATAACGAGATCATTCACATGAAATCAAAATCACACTCACACGAAAATCAATACGATCTTCCCAAGCTTACACGTGCACTCAGGCCTTCCTGAGTGTGTCTGACTAATACTAGACGTTCTCAAATTCCCAAAGCTATGTCCAAACTAACTAATCACTTCTAACCCAACCACGACTAAACCCACTTAGAACTAAACACATACTAATCGCACACTAATCGACTAGGTCTGGGTCGGGGTCTAACACCGAGAAACTTACCCGATGAAACACCGAAGAAGCATTTGAGGGGATTCATTCGCAGTTTGTGTTTGCGAAGTCGGAGGAAGACTTCCCGAAGATCTTTGAGATGGTCTTCTTTTCTTTTGCTTTTGACGGCGAGGTCATCGACATAACATTCGACCGTCTTGTGCTGCATATCTTGGAAGATCTTCATCATAGCCCTCTGATATGTAGCGCCGGCATTCTTCAGACCGAATGGCATGACAGTGTAGCAATACACGCCAAACGGGGTCCGAAATGCTGTGTGTTTTTCATCTTCAGGATGCATCTTTATCTGATTGTAGCCAGAGAAGCCATCCATGAATGTCATTCGCTCGAACCCACAGGTATTGTCGATCATCACCTACGGTATAGGGAGCGGGAATTCATCTTTTGGGCATGCATTGTTCAGGTCTCTGTAATCAATGCAGACCCTGATTTGCCCATTTTTCTTTGTCACGGGGACGATGTTGGCCAACCATTCAGGATGCTGTTCCTCACGGATGAAGCCAACGCTTTTGAGTTTTTGAACTTCTTGTTCAATTTTGTCCATCACGTCAGGACGGAACCTTCTTTGGCCTTGTTTGACAGGCTTGATATCTTTTTGAAGATTGAGTTTATGGATTGCTATTTTGGGGTCTAAGCCAGGCATCTCAGCGTAAGACCATGCGAAACAATCAACGAACTCATGAAGAAACGCGATATACTCGGGTAACTCATCATCCTTTATATTCTTGCTTATGAATACAGGACGTGAGTTATCAGGTTTTCCCAAGTCTATCTTTTGAACAGAATCTTCTGTTGGAAGATTTGAAGGTGGTTCCTCCACAATATTTTCGGAGGCTTCCAACCCAACAAAGCCTTCTGGAGTTCCAAAGGTATCTACAGACCACGGCTCTGCTTTTGTCCATGGGTCTTCTTGATTGGTACTTTTCTCAAGATTTGCTATGAGATGGTCCCAATCACCTGTTGAAACTAGGTCGAAGTAGGGCACTTCCTTTGGAGACAGTGGTTCTTCTGGGTCAGAGAACCGTGTGTCTGTATCATCGGACAATTCCTCTTCATCATCAAAGAAATCGTACCAATTGGATGAACTTCCTGGATCCTTGACGACCAACTCTTCAAAGAGATATCCAGGGAGATCGATCTCTTCATTAATATGAGATGTTGAGGCTTGGTTGGCAAGATGATTTTGCAGCCTTTGTGTCAACTGTCTCAAGGGGGCGTCAGGATCATACCCCAGCCCATATGAAGACTTTTCTATGTGGCGGTGGGGTTTCCAACCTTCCAGTTGACTTTTGGTCAGGGTTGGTTCCAATGGTGTGATAATACCACGGCCATCTCCCAAACCGGTTGGGTTCTGAGCGTCGTAGCCCATTTTCTTCATGATAGCTTGCGCCATTGGACTATACAGGGATAGTTGAGGCATATCTTCATTTTTGAAAGGTTCAAGCGAAGAATTTGATGAAGAAACTCCCGATTTATGGAAGAAGATTGGCTTTTCTTCTGCTGATGTTGCTGGAACAACGAAGGAAGCAGATGCTGGATCTTCTATGTCAACGGTTGTCTCCATCGGAGTGAGAGCGGGCTGAACTTGTTGATCATCAACTTGGCTTGACGATGTATCGTCTTCTGGCTCTGAGTCCGAATCCGTGTCTTGCAAGATAGACACGAAGGAGACAGCAAACTTGCCCCCAGCCCTCTGTTTTGTCTTCTTTGCTTTGGTGGTGATCACCAGAGGCTTTGAAGACTTGAGGGAGACCATGAAGGGAGATTGATTATTCTCTTTGGTTTTGATAGAGGGTTTACTTTCTTCTGGTGATTGCTGAGGAGCCTTGCCTTTGTCTTTCTGGAGATTTTCGGCAAAGGATGCTGTTTCTTCCTCCCTTTCTTCTTTTTCATCTTTGTACATCTGAGCATCTGCGAAATAGACTTCTTTGCCTTTGAAGGGCTTTTTGTCTGCAAACACTCGATGTATCAAGCCGTCATTGCCAACGAACTTGATGCACTGATGTAAAGTCGAAGGGACAACACCATTCTCGTGTATCCAGGGGCGTCCGAGAAGGATGTTGTAGCATGAAGGGGTCTTTATCGCATAGACAGTGACCTCGGAGATAAGATCACCGATTTGCAACTTGAACCTGATTTTGCCGATCGGCCTTTGAGCGCTGCCATCATATCCAAAGATGGACACAAACGTGTGGCTCAGCTTGCTAGGCGGAATGCCCAGTTCTTCGAGTGCCGAAGTGGAGATGAGGTTGAGTGCAGAACCTGGATCGATCTGGATTCTGCGTAGTGGTACCTCTTTGATGTACCCGGTGAAGTACAGGGGTCGGTTGTGCTTTGTCTCGCCTAGCAGGAGGTCTTCCTTGGTGAAGGCGATGGTCGCACTTGCTGCTTTTTGAACCGAGAGGCATTCGATGCAGGATCCTTCAGTTTTCTTCTTTTCTCCTTTTGAGGGAGTTTTTGATTTTTTGACCCTATGGTCCATTTCAATTTGTAGGACTTGTGGGGCATGTTTGTCGACATCCGCATCCAGCATTTGTAGTTCTGAAATGAGACTATCACGAGTCTGTGGTGACATTCGTAATAAGTCTAGGATGTGCAGACGTGCAGGTATGTGTTTGAAGTGCTGAATCAAGTCGTACTTGAAAGCCTCCTTGGGGCCTGCATTTTCATTATTCTTGCCACTAGGGGCATTTACAGCTTGTTTTCCCAAAGGATTTACATAAGAAGCAGAAGGTTGGTTGTAGTTTTTGTGGTAATCCCGGCCAGAACGGGTACCTCTACCAACTTCAAGAGCTTCTGGAGAAGGGTCTTTGTTTAGAAGATCACCCTCGAGATCGAGGGGTTGTTCCTTCTCATTTGCTGAAGATTTCTCTGTGTCAGCATTGCCATCTTCAGTAATTGTGTTGCATGGAGCATTTTCCGGGAGCAAGTCCTGAACAGCATCCAGCAACTTTCCTTCTTTGTCGAATATTTTGTTGGTCCAGACATCACCGATGAGATCGGGCATTTGGGACCAATTGACCGGATTTTCTCCGAAGAAGATTTCACCGGCTGGAATTTCTTCAAGGTGATCGGTCGGAAGAGGTTTGAGTTCCGATGTCACTGTTCCAGGAGATGAAGCCTGAGAAGGTGAGGAATTATCATCCTGAGTTATTGCATTGCAAGTAACTTTGACGGAAGATGCCTCCAAGATGAACTGTTGGGAATCAGATTCGTCCTCAGATGTAAGAGGATCGTCGATCCAACAGCTTTCTTCGTTTTCCGGGGTTACCGGAGGAGATTCCTGTAGATTTTCAGGAACTTCCGGTGCTGGGTTGTGACGAAGTTGATTGATGCGACCTTGTTCTTGCTCTATAGCAAGGTGCTGCAAGATCCTTGCGTATTCATCGAGATTAGGCACGGGAGCCAAATCTTCTTCTTCGTCTGCTCCTTGTGGTTCCACTAGAGTATTTTCTTGGACAGCCTCTTGGTCTTCTTCATCATCAGACCAGGATCCTTGCGGCTGTAATGGGTTATACCAGATTACTGGCATAAGATGAGATTCAGGGATCCATTCCTCGTCGGAGAGATATTCTCCTGTTTCGAGGGATTCTTCCCACTCATCGATGTCACTGGCGGTGTCACTGGACTCATATCCATCGATGGAGAATCCGACCACTGAGTTGCAAGAGTATGATGCCCCCTGCGTAGTTTCATCTTTGAGATGTGGTGGCATGAAATCACCAAGAGTGAATTTTCTTGCCGCCTTTGAAGCCTTAGGGGAGGACTCTTCTGTTGCCCCCAGTGAAGCGGTAGAGGAGGTTTCTGCCTTTTCAGCGACTTCTTGCTTTTTCGGAGCTTTCTCCTGCTGTTTGAGCTTGCGGAGTTGTCTCCTGGCTTGCCTTCGCTGTTGAGCGGTTGGCCTTGTTTTGACGACCTCCCAATTTTCATCTTCTAGGAGATCGGGGTGTACCCATATGGGCTGTCCGTCTGATGTTGGATATGGAACCAACTCTCGGGACGTTTGGGTCATCTTTATCACCTTGAAGGAAGTAGTGATCTTCTCTTTTGGTGATTTTTGTTTTTGTCCACACGACACCATGTTGACGGAGGCAGACCCATAGTTCTTGTCGAAGGTAATGACTCCGTTTTTCCACATCTCATTTATCTTCTCTCTCACAACAAAGCATTGATTGAGAGGATGCGAGACCATCTGATGGTATGGACAGTACCGAGGATCGTTGGTTTTGCCAACATCGCCCGGTCTTTTGGGGTCAGGCAATGTGAGTTTGCCGTTTGCTAGGAGTGGCCCAAAGATTTCTTCAACATCTTCATCGAACGGGTATTTCTTCTCTACTCGTTCTTTGAATGCATCAGAGAGTTCAGGCTTTTTACCTGCAGCTTTGTTTTCAGCTTTCTTTGGCTGCTGAGGAGCTGACTTGGTTTGCACATTGAGAACCTCCTTTTTCTTTGGTTTTGAGGTTGCAATGGCAGTCGGCTCTTTCTTTGATGACTTCTGACTGTTGAGGTCTTTGATCACCGTTTCAACTTCCATAGATGCTTCCAGGAGTTCTCCCAGGTTCTTTGATTTGTTGCCGATGATCATGGAGCGGATTCTTGCTCTCATGTTGTTTCGGCAGATGTCGACCAGTGATGCTTGTGGCAGTACATCGGAGCATTTGTATGCCATTGCCTTCCACTTGTGAATAAAGTCATATGTTGACTCATTCTCTCCCTGTTTTAGGCTGCAGAGCTGAGCCATAGTAACAGGATGATCCTCACCTTTGAAGTGGGTTAGGAAGCGTGTCTCCATCATGGCCCAATTTTGAATGGAGTCCTCCGGCAGAGTGGAGTACCAATCAAAGGCCGTACCTTTTAGGGTACTTGCAAAGAGGCGGATTTTGAGGGCATCTTGATCCGCAATAGCTCCCGTCAGGATCTTGGAATGGATGACGTGTTGTCTGGCTGAACCTTTCCCCGTATATGTTTGGAGAGTAGGTTGCTTGAATTTTGTAGGGAACGGGACCGAGTCCATCCACAAGGGATATGGTGGCTTGATCCCATGCTCCTTTAGTGTATCCTCTTCTTTTGCTTTGGCGAGGATATCGTCAACGTCCTTTTTGGTAAGGGCGCGTGACTCACTATTTTCCGCATTTTCCTCGTCGCCTTGATGGCTCGGAGGAGCTTCATTGTTTTGTGGACGCTGAAGATTGAGAATTAGGTTCTCTATTAGAGTCTCTATCCTCTGCTGCCCTTGCTCCAACTGCTGGATGCGTGCGGTTACGTCATCATGCGGCGGAGGTTGCTCAGCATTTGTTACCAAGACGTTCATTCTTCGAGAGTCGAAAGAGGATACAGTCTTGGTGACTGAGCTGGAGCTCATTCTTTTAGATGAAGAGCTCGAAGAGTGGTCACTCTGATGTCCTTGGCTTGAAGGAGCGGGAGAGTTTTCTTTATGTCTTCGTGTCCGGGAGACGCTGCGAGTCACCGGTCGTCTGACATGGATTTTAGTTGCTGACTTCTGGCGTTTTCTGGTTTTGCCAACCATATGAACAGCAACAAGTTGGTCGGGTCTTTCTTTTTCGACCCATTTTTGGGAGACTTGAAGTGCAGAATCCTGGGTTCTTTGCTTCTCTAGTCTCTTTTGTCGATATGCCGTTCGGCGACGCATACGACGAGCGATTTGAGCTTTGGTTAGCTCTGGCTGTGCCCTAGCAATGAAGGAAGTAGTCCCTGGTGCGCAGCAGCCAAGCTTGTCTTCTTTGAAGATGGGCAGGGACAGGATCTGGACGCGGTCTTTTGCCTGTCGCAGCGAAGCTTTGAATTTTGCGAGTTCGGCTCCCGTTGAGAGGAAGGGTCGACTCGCAGGTGTGAAGGCCTTGACAGGTTCTTGCGGAGGCCTTACGATGCACGATTTAATTTTGGGCTTGTATGAGCAAGCCGGCTCGTGCTGAGTTGGTTTTGTTTGGCGGAGGGTAGGCTTCTCCTCTTTCATGTAAGCAAGAGGGTAGAACCGGTTCTCCTTGAGAGGGGCCAGGTATGCTGGCTTTGCTGATGTTTGTGACCTTCGCTGTTTGGGTGAAGGCCTTGGAGACCAAGTCTTTGAGCAGACCTGGTTTCTTGCTGGTTGAGGCTTTGCAGGAGCACTACGGGCCTCAGGTTTCTTGATGATCGCCCTTGGTATCACTGTAGTGATACGTTGAGGGGCGGTTCTCTGCTTCTTGGCAGGTGCGGTTTCTTCTGCGGGTAGTGGGAATGGTCCCAATGACCCGAAGACAATGGTCCGGGGAGTAGAGTTTGACCCGGTGTCTTCTGAGTTGCCGAGGGAAATGACGCTTCGGCAACTGGCGGGGCGCTTGTAAGTGCGCTTGGTTTGTTTGTCTTGGAGCATGAGCTGGTACTTGTTCTCATCAAAGGTGATGGTTAATGAAGCTGCCATTGTTAGTTTTTGGAAAACTTCTTAAACAAGACCATATCCATTAGTAATCACAAGAATATGGTGATCATAAATGGAAAATACTATGGTTTCGCCTTTTCAAGTCGCCCGAGGGGACATGGCCCAGCCCAAGCAATATGAGGAAGGCAGAAAAGCCATAGAGGGCACAATTGTTCTGAACGCAGGTAGGGTCAGCTCAGAATGAGCGTCCCAGTGACTGCTAGAAGCAATTGTGAACCTTAATTCAAATTACCGAGAAGCAAAGCTCACTCAAGGTAAAATGATATAAGGTTGAGATACAAATGTGTCGGTTGCGAATACAGTAGACCCGAAAGGGCGTACTAGCACCGCTAGGCACAAATGTTGCAAATCGCATCCTTGGAAAGGACACGAGATGGGATTTTTGAAAGGTCAAGATTGGATTCATAGGAGAGAGCAAATGGTATTCCAATCCGAAAATGAGCTCAACATTTCTGCGAGCTCGAAAGTCCGAAAAGGAAGGAACCAGGATTTCTCAAATGTGAATCCAAAAGTGACGGAAGTTTTTTTTTTTTTGAAAGTGTCAAGATTGGACTTTATAGAAGAGAGCAAATGGTATTCCAATCCGAAAATGAGTTCAACATTTCTGCGATCTCGAAGTCCGAAAAGGAAGGAACCAGGATTTCTCAAATATGAATCCAAAAATGACAGAAGTTTTTTTTTTTTTTTTTTTTTTTTTTTGAAGATTTTTTTTTTTTTTTTTATTTTTAAGAGTTCACATAGATCTCCAATTCGATCTTATGAAACCTCAGTTGATAGATCAGCCCCCAGGTAAGGGTAGGATTACTTAATGAACCCGTTTGGAGGACCCTTGCCTAGAACAGTCTAGCTGTCTCCACACTCTGGACAAGGCTTTTCTTAGATCCACTTTGGTCAAAGAACGCAATTGGTGCAACCTTAGTGGCTTTTTTTTTTTTGAAAGATTTTTTTTTTATGGATTCATAGAAGAGAGCGAATGGTGTTCCATTCCGAAAATGGGTTCAACATTTCTACGATCCCGAAGTCCGAAAAGGAAGAAACCAAAGTTTCTCAACTTAAACCCAAAAGAGGAAAATCTGAAAATTTTTGTAAATCAGATTTTGTTTTTGATTTTTTTTTATGGATTCATAGAAGAGAGCGAATGGTGTTCCATTCCAAAAATGGGTTCAACATTTCTGTGATCCCGAAGTCCGAAAAGGAAGAAACCAAAGTTTCTCAACTTAAACCCAAAAGAGGAAAAATCTGAAATTTTTTGTAAATCAGATTTTGTTTTTGATTTTTTTTTTTTTTTTGATTCATAGAAGAGAGCGAATGGTGTTCCATTCCGAAAATGGGTTCAACATTTCTGCGATCCCGAAGTCCGAAAAGGAAGAAACCAAAGTTTCTCAATCTTAAACCCAAAAGAGGAAAAATCTGAAATTTTTTGTAAATCAGATTTTGTTTTTGATTTTTTTTTTTAGAAACAAGAAAGACTGGAAATAAACTCAAAAGAAGAAATTTCCAAGAATCCCATCTCATGTGTTTTTTTTTTAGATGCAAGATCCAACATAGGCCACCAACTAAAAAGGAGCCAAAAGGAATCTAAGCACATGTTCATCAAATGAACGAGTCCCACCGGGTGTGACAGCTTGATGGTCCCGGCTTTTGTCTTTTTCCAAAGCTGCCTCCGCCCCGGGGCTGACGGGGTATGGTGGAGGGAAAAAGGAAAAGCGGGCATCAGTTTTTTTTGTACGGGTATGCCAATTTCTCTTTTATACTTGGAATTTAGAAATGGTGATCCGGAGATCCACCTTCACAAGTAAAAAGGGAAATGAAACTTTTTTCTAGTTTTCCATTGCATACATATTTTAATAAAAGAGACAGTTTTTTTTTTTTTTTTGCCGTAAAAGGCGATTTTTTGGCATTTATAGCCGATTTTTGGCGTTTATAGCCGATTTGTGGCGTTTATAGCCGATTTAGAATTCTCATCAATAATGAAAGACAAGAGTTGTGGTTTTTTTGTCTCTTTAAAAAAAATACAATTTACAACAGAAAAATAAGAAAAAGGAATCTAACTTCTCATGCGATTGTGGGAGGGCTCGTTCAGATCGATGGTCGCGAGTCATGTATGGGCTCCGCCATCGTCCTTCAGATGAGAACATAGTGCTTGATTTCTTGGCTTGGCTCCAACCTCAGATTTTTAGAGGATAAGGACCAAGATAAGGTCCTATATCCGGTAAAAGGCTGAGTAGACGGGCTGAAAAGCCGCATCTAGCCATGTTGGATAGAAGGATAGGTGGTCTTTGAGGGGGGGTGGCCCCCCAAGGGGCTTCAATCACCTTGTTGAACTTGTTGCAGCAGAGTTTTCTTGAAGGAGCAGGGTTGTAGAGATTTCTCCAAGGATTTTTGAATGATTTTCTGGCTCTTTCTGTGTGTGTGTCCCCCCTTTTCTCATCTCCTGGAATGCTTGGAGAGGACTCCTATTTATAGGCCTTTTGGTAGCCTTTAGGAGTGATTTATGAGCCTTTATGGTAATAAAGCTCATTAAGGGAGGAGTTACAAGTTTAATTGCTTTTTGTTTTGTAACTCCTGACCCTTGGATTTCATTGGCCGGAGGAGAGTCATGGGCATTTAATCGCCTTTAATCTCCATTATGTTAGGAGTTTCATGGCTTGAATGCCATGATTGCTTGGACTTGTAACTCCTGAACGGAGGCTTCTGATTGGGCCGTTCAAGATAATGGGTTAATGACCGCATTAACTTGCCATAAACGGGCCAATTGATTGCACTAAGTGGCCACCTTGGTAGCTGAAGAGTCGCGGGCCATGTTGCGTCTCTTGGAATTCCCTTTGCGATGATCATCGATGGATCCTTATGTAAATCAACATCAGATGATCATGTAGTTTCAGACATTGGTTGATACCAGCGAGCCGGCAGCATCTGTCCAGTCGATTTCGCGATCGGGCGGGCAGAAAGTGCACTTTTTGGTTGTTCAGCTGGCGATCAACGAAGTTTTTGAAGTTCTTGGAAGGATTCCTGTGATCTTGGCGAATATCGGCGAATTTGGAGCCTCAAAAGTCTGAATCTGGAAAAATCACAGGGACAGAACAACTCGTCTCGCGAAAACGGACGAAACGGGGGGTCCCGGGGCGAAATCGGCGCCCCGGACCTCCCAGGGTCGCCGGCCCCATGGTCTCCGGCGACCATGGGCCATGGTCGCCGGCGACCATGGCCCAGGGTCGCGGGGCTCTGCGACCCTGGGGGGAAAATTGCTTCCCGGGGCCCGTTTCTGGCCGTTTTTCGTCGTTTTTCGCTTCCGTTTTTTTTGTTTGTTTTCTATGACATTTCTCCACATTTTTGGCTTGATTTCCCTCTGAAAAACATGATGAGAATCCTTGCAAATTGGTTTGCAAAGTTTCCGATTTTCCGGGAAAAGCCGAGCGCAGAACTGCTGATTTTCCGCCAGAAGCTGAAACAGGGTCAAACGATGTCGGAATGACCTGAAATTTGAGGTGAAGCTTCTTGAGCATTAAATAAGACCAACCATGGGCTTTCTTTTGAGTTTTGAAGCCGTTTGGGGTCATGCAAATGCTTGCCTTTGATTTCACTGCGAGGAAATGTCGAGCTTTGACTTTTGGTCAAACGATGTCCGATTGACCTGAAATTTGATGGGTAGCTTCCTCATCAGTAGATAAGACCAACCATAAGCTTTCGTTTGAGTTTTGAAGCCATTTGGAGTCATGCAAACGCTTGCCTTTGTTTCTCCTGCGAGAGAGATGTTGAGCTTTGACTTCTGGTCAAACGATGTCCGATTGACCTGAAATTCGACGAGGAGCCTATTGGAGTCATTTTGAGATGATCCGCAAGCTCTGAATTGGGTGCCATGGTCCCAGGGTGCTCTGCCGCTGGTAGGCTTGATTCAGCCGTTGGAGAGTTGATGATGGGTCAAACATTGCTGGTTTGACTTGAGACTTGACATGGAGCCTTTTGGACATATTTTGAGAACATCCATAGGCCCTGATCGAAGATTTGGTGTCTCCGATTCTGTCGCCGCCGGGAGCGCTTGTTTAGCTGTTGGAGAAGTGAAGCTAGGCCAAATGATGTCGGAATGGCCCGAAACTTCATGTGTACCTCTTCTTTTGGTTGTTTTGAATGACCTTGCAGTTTTTGTTTGATTCTGACAAGATCTGATGCTTGAAGTGGCGCCTGCCTATTTTTGGTAGGATGCAGCTCCGTGTAGCTTTTGGTGTGAAGAGGCAAAGTGACATTTTTGGTGTCAACAATTAATGGTTTTGGTGATTTTAATAGTTGTCTTTAATATGATTAATATTGATTTCAAGATGTGCTTATTGATGAGTTATTTCTCCCTTGTTAATCTCTTGGAAATGTATGTATCATAGTGTCAAGATTTCAAATGGTTTCACATGAATGAGTTTTCTCCACTTTTGAGATTTATTGTGAATGGAAAGGATGGAAATGGAGGAACTTGAAATGAGGAGCTCTTTAGCTCATTTTAATGTCTTGGAAACATGTGTTTAAGTCTCCTTATGTATAATTCTATGTGATTGATTATATGTTGGAAGGAAAGGAAACAAAAAGGAGAAAAATCAAGTTCCCGGACCTGCACTGCGCCTAGGTCCGATCGATCGGACCTACAGGCCGATCGATCGGCCTGTCTTTTAACAGTAAGGCTTTTTGGACTCTAGGGTTAGGATCCCAAGGACTTTCATATAATACACTTGATGGAGATACAATTTATATCTCATTACAATGCCTCTTAATTAGGCGGATATGGAAGTGAAAAACTAGTTCATACACACACTATGAATGCAAAGATGAATGCTCAATGTGTATGTATGATGTCCTCAATCATTTTTAAAATGAAAGCTCATAAATGTATGCCTAAGGCTTTTGAAAGTTTTAGCTCATAAAAACATTTATGATTGAGGAAAGAATGCTAATCACATATTAAAAGTAACTTGTAACAGATATACATATGTATTCTAAACAAGTTGAAACTTTAAGAACAAAACATGTGATGCATAGGGATGTCAATCAAATCAACAATGAAGCTCAAAACATAAAAAAAGATTTGATTGAAATTAGGGGACAAATCATATGTAATTATAAATACAACTTGAATATGATATATCAATCAATGCAAAGCAAGTTGTGAAACTTTAAAACAAAGTTACATATGATTTGTAAAGATGTTGTGAGGCCCCACCCTTTGTGGGCCCTCTAAATGATTTTTGAATATTATTTAATACTAATTATGTGCTAATTAATACTAATTATTGCCAATTATTGCTAATTACTAGCTAATTATGTTAATTAGGGGTTAATCAGGGTAGTTATGTGTTAATCTCCTAAGTTAGTGTTAGACTAGTTAGTTGTATTAGTATTAGGGTTTTTGTGTAGTCTTTTGTAATTCTAGGCTGGTTAGTGTAGAGAGGCCCTTAGTATGGTTTTTAATTAATTAGAGGGGGGTCATTGCAAAAAGGGCATCCTCTGGAACCTTCTAACCTAAAGACTAAAAAGCCCCTAACCCTAACCCTAATCCTATGTTAACCTAAAGGCTATTACAGTCATTAGCCACCCCCCTAAGCTATAAATCCAGCACAAATCCCAATGAAAACCTAGCTACTATTCCTCTAATTTTCCTCTCTTCTTCCTCTCATTTCTTCCCTAAGTATAAGCTACTGTTGTGCTGGGATTTCCTCTTGAGAGCTGCTACTACTACTTCTTCTTCTTCATTAGCCTGGGAATTCCTCTCTTCATTTCTCTTTCTACAAACCCTCTCTCTCTCTCCCTCATTTCTCCCTTAGAGCTGTGAGTGAGCTTCTGAGTGTGCTGGGAGAATTACTAAGAGCTGCAGCTACTACTTCATCTTCTTCTTGCATTTGGGTTGGGATTTCTCTTCTATTTCTCTACAAAACCTTCTCTCCTTTACTAAAGGCAAGTGCACTTACTCCTAACTTAGAATATGTATTTCATTTCTTGATTTCTGTAGTTTCAGTTCATAAATGTTATTGATTAAGTCTTAGAAAATTACCTGAGCTTGGTTGTGTGTTTGGATGGATTGGCCATTGATGGATGGGGGTTTCACCCCCCATTTGGAAGATCAATGGGTCCAAATGTTGTTGGTTAGTGGGCATTTGAGTGATTCTATGATTGGAGGTGATTTGGTGAAGTTTGGGAAGGATTGGATGTGATTTGGGGGAAAAACGAGCTAGAATGGAGAATCTGCAGAAATTGGATTTTTCCCAGTTTTCGTGCCTCTGGTCGACCAGGGAGTCAATTTGCAGTGTACCCGGTCGACCAGCCTGCAGGCAGGTCAACCGAGGACACTAGAAATGGAAAAAGGGAGGCTTACAGTTATTTTTGCTGCAGGGGAGACCGACAGTGTACCCGGTCGACCGGGCCCTGCAGGCCGGTCGACCTGCCACACTACAACTGGGAAATTTCTGCTCCCAGTTAGAATTTCTGCAGACTGATTTTTTTTGTGATCCTGGTTGACCAGGCCCTGCCTTGGTCAACCGGCCACACTGTATTTTGTGAAAACTAGCCCTCAGCTAAATTTTCCTACAGAAACTCATTTCAGTTAACCAGGTTGACCTGGCCTTGCCCCGGTTGACCCGGTATACATTGTTTTTGTAGGATTTAACTGAAAGTTGGTTTTTCACCTGAAACTCAGACTCTCTAGGTTCAGATCGACTTGATACTTAGGATTTGTATTAGAAAATGTTTAAAGCTGGAACATCCATCTTTTTAGGGTTTTTGGTGTATGCGGTCAATCACCCAGGCCAGGGGGTTGACCGGACACGCTGGGAACCTTTTGAAATGAAACAAGTTTTCCAGGAGGCCTAGCCTAGGTTATCCAGTGCACTGGGTTGACCCACCAGGCCAGGAGGTCAACCGAGCACACTACACCTCAGGTCCACCTTGGGGAACTCCGATTTTCCAGTTTTCAACATTTAGGAGTTGTGATCAGTTGTGGGGCCCATTGACCATCCAAATGAACGTTTATCGATGTTCTAAGCCCGAGTCAACGGTGTGGCTCAACCTTGACTTGCGGGGACCACTGTTTAGGGTTTTGGTTGCTAATCTAAGATGATTCGACCTCTAAGAGTTGTCAATGATACCCGTAACCTCATAAGCACCAAACACAGTATTATATGGCATCAATGACTTCGTTTAGAGATCAAATTACCGGAGATGGACCTGAACCTAACGTGGCCCATTACCTAGGATTGGACCGTTGTATTTCCCTATTGATTCTCATGTTGAAGTTCACACTTCACCTTGTTTAATGCTGTCACTCTTAGATCTTTAGAGTAGCTGTTAACTATTAATTAAACATAAATGGAGGACCTGAACCTAGGATATCTTAGAGGTGACCCGTTAGTATGATTTGGAGATCACTGACCCGTGTCTGTGTCTAGGCGGGCCCTTATTGGGCCTAAGTGTGGGATGTGTACCTTTAGTTGGAAGAGGTAGTTTATATTTGGGTTTTTAGTCATGATGGATTGAATGAACTGTTTATCAGTAGTAAATGGATTTGATGCCTCGTTTGGACGGTTTTAGACCAGGCCACAGATTTGATGGGCCTTGGCATGGATCCAACGAGTGGGCTTGGACTTAGAATATAATCCATAGACTGAATGATGTACAGACCTCTTAGAGACATTGTTAGGACCTTGTTCACGCAAGGCGAAGCCTAGAGAGACACAAACCCTTAGAGTATTCTTGAGTCGGCATTATCATTCACTCGGTTGATTTAAGCTCAACCTGTGGACTGATCATCCCCGGTAGGAGCTAGTTTGAGTGTTGATGAGCTATCATGATGAGCTGTGTGGTTAAGACGGACGGTGTGATACCGTGTCCGGTCTTGAGTGGTGAGTGATTTGCGGGATTAGTAATTCCCAGCACTGGTGACATTTCCCCGCCGCAACTGTGTTCAGTGTGGGAGGGCCACGGCATAGTATCCCGGGGTATTCCAGCTCGTGTGAATGTGCCATTCCGTAGTAGATTAGATGTTTTATATTATCCTGATTCCTTATGTTTTTATTGTTCAACTGCCTAGTTCTTATACTTTGTCATTCCTTTATTTTATTTACCTGTCTCTATTCATTTGATATGTATATCCTATGTTAGTAGTATGCTGTGACTTGCCAGATGTAAGACCCCGACCCGAGTGAACCCGATTAGTGCTAATTTAGTTGCGTGTTAGTACTAAGCTCGATTAGTGATTTTGACTAAGTGGAGTTTGGATTAGCTTTGTTTAAAGTTTTGGGCTAATTTGAATGTTTTGATTTGCTTTGTGCTAGTAGGGCCCTTTGGGGGTTCCCTTTCTTGACATTGCATATGTTTGAGGATTTATCGGAGGTTTTTACATTCATGATTTTAATCCCGTTTTATTAGTATTGTTATGTCATTCAACTTTCATGTTGATCCCGATTCCGTTGGAGATCCCGAAACCCGAATTCTTGGCCTTGAGGGCAAAACAGTCATTGCACACCAAATATGTACCCAAAACTTGATATTCCCGAAACCCGCGAAACATATACTTTTTAGAAACTAGATATTTCGACGATCATTTCTTCCTTCTTCGTCGAATTCATCCGAGGTTCCGATAGAGATGATTTCAGCCCATTTAGTTCCTTTAGTAGTGGGACCCAATTCATTGTTAACAAAGGGGAAGCCATTAACCCATTCACTTCATTTCCATTTTTCCAGCACAAGAGGTGAGAGCTAGGGTTTTCTTCATCTTCTTCTTGCTCTTGCCTTTTATCACTCAATCCACTCTCAAGCTTGCACCAAGAGAAGATTAGAGATCATTATCTTCTTCCTCATCACCTTAACTCTCCATTGACACCATTGCTAGAGAAAAGCATTCATCACAAGACCTTCTTTGGGCTCACCATTGCCATTAGAGGACCTTGCAAGTAAGTAACCCCCTTCATCTCCTAGATTGGTGTTCCTCTAACCCTATAGGAGCTTCACCTTCATTATTGGAAGATTTCTTGGTGATTTCATTGTTTGACCATGTTAGGGTTTTATTTGGGGATTTTTCCTTGTAGCTTGGATTCTTTGTCTTGGAAGACTTGATAGAGCTTGATTTCATTATTTAAAGACCTAAGGCAAGTGAATAAATGATGTTCCTAAGCTTTTATTGATTTTTGGACATTTTCCATTAATGTGCATTTATTGCTTTAATTTGAAATGAATGCTCATGATAAGTATTAATGACACATTTATAATCTTGGAGAAGTAGTGGTTTATGGCATTGAATGTCTTCTTGTTTTGTTGCAAAGGTTTATATAGATTGTGAAATGGTTCCCTTCTCCTTTCTCCTTGTGTTGAATGTATGGTTGGTGGAGGAGAATTTGATTGATTAAATGGAGGATTTGTTGTAGTTTGGAGGGAGAAATAGACTCCTCATTTGATGTGTAAGAAGGGCTAAAAGAAGGTTGTAAAAAGGAAGAGAAAGAGAGGAACTGAACTGCCCGGAATTCAGTTTCTGGACAGTTCGCTCGAGCGACCTTGACAGTTCGTTCGAGCGACCTGTCCAGAAAGGGATACGGTTTTCCAGCAGCTTGGTCGCTCGAACGCATTTTAATAACCGCTCGACCGATGGGTTCGCTCGAGCGAACCCTTCGATTCGCTCAAGCGATGCGGCCTGCCTGAACTGTTTTAATGCACTAGTACAGAAATTTCGACCGATCGATCGAACCGACCCGTGGGTTTTGAGATTTATTTTTCTTGTGGACCTTGGCTACCCTCTTTGGACTCACTTGACCATATGTGAGAGCGTCTTGAGCCGATGCTCTTCACGGTTGGTTCGGAATGCATCGAAGTTCAATCTATTCAATCTTGAACGGGATGGAACGACACGATATCCTCTTCATACCTCAATGCAAAGTCTACTTCCTTGGGTATCGCGAATTCTATTCCTTTCGGTGACTGAGTAGGTTGCTCGATGGTTCCGGGTTGACATCATACTTAGGATGGACCGTTTATAGTCTTGATTTTCTATCATAGCATCTAGTACTATCCATAAGCTCATGATAAGTTTTAAAAATAGTAGAAGTGCATAAGGAGCCCGGAATGTCATCAAACTCAAAGAGTATCAAATCATTGCAATAATCGACATACGGGACCCCTATTCACTTAAATAGATCTTGAAATCAATATTTTTCCCGAAATTGTTATAGTTCATTGTTTCACCTCATTTCCCGAGATTTGCATCACATGACTTGTTTTCCCGAAAGCATTTGAGTTACTCTAGTAACAGTTACTTGTCCCGAAGTGCATTGCACCACTTGATATGTCAGTGTGCCCTTGAGCACCCCCGTCTTGCCCGTCTGATTATATACTTGTACTTGATTTACTAGCATTGTCTCGATTGTATTTGACCTATGAGTCGGCACCACTAAGCTTGGATAACCTCGTTGGTTTGATCCACCGACTTGGAGATCCCCCTCTTGTCCCGCCAGCTGCAGTTTGGATCCCGCTACCCGGTCATTACCGTGGTCTTATCCCGATACCGCAGATTGCTACTGTGGTCCCCGATGCCCGGCTCGCTACCGTGGTCATGTATAGTATATGTATTTATATGAGATCCCCTGTTTCTCCTCACCTTGAGTGACTGAGATCAGGGCCTAGTTATTGCTCTATCACCTTAGTGATAGAGGACTTAGCTTCGTGTGGTCGCCATCTTGCTTGTCCCTGATTCCTTGGATACCCCATGAGTTTTACCTTGTTACATGTTTTATAGTAAATGATTTACCTGTTTTATGAGAGTTCTTGTTTAAACAGATTTCTATGCTTTTCAAGAGATTTCATCTATTATATATTGTTGCATCCTTTCATTCTCTTGCCAGACCGTCGTGTCTGATCCTTTGCTTTGGTACTCAGGTCCCGTTGCCGGTTTCCTTGAGGAGGAGCCGGAGGAGGCGGTAGGTGAGCTGCAGCCTCTAGTTGAGTGGCGTGCTGACGATGTCATGTAGACATCGGGTTGCCAAGAGGCGTAACATTTTGGGGAGGACTTATTAACCATTCTTTTGGGTTATTCTTTTGTAGTATTGGCCTTTGTTGGCCTCTAATTTTGGGGAATGTAACTAAATGATATTTTGTCTAACTTTAACAACTTTTGGGAAACTTGCTATAGATCATTGCTCATTCTGATCCAATTTTGATATTTAATATTAAATGCTTGCATGATTAGAGATAGTCTACTATTTGATTTGCTACACGCTTCCGCACTCAACAGAAATATTCATGCAAGGTTGTGATATCCTCACCGCGGACACCTGTGGGAAATTAAATAGGTTGTATATGGTGGATGTAGATAATCCTCATCAATCATCATCCACTTCTAATTAGTCCCGATCCCGGATCAGTCCTGCGGGCCCGGTCCGGGGTCACGACACCAGATCTTTTAGATCTGACCCTTCTTTGGTGCTTAGGCCTTGACCCAGAGATTCCCGAGGATGCACTAGCACTTGTAGAGGTGCCGATTGCTGGAGAGTTCGTGTGGGGCCCGGCCGACACGGATGTCGAGCCGGAGGGTGGAGATGATCTACATGGGTTTTGAGAGTTCTCTTTATTTTGGGTTTTGAGAGTATTTTGTAGGTGAGCCGGGTAGCTAACAAAGATGTATTAACTTTGATATTAACAACTGAACCTTTTAATTAGACTGTAGTTCTGCTCACACTTTACTTATATATTGATACCTATTGCTTCCGCTTTGTTCTTATGCTTCCGCAATTTAACTGTTAATACTATATGGTTCAAAAAGTTTTAAATTGGACCTCACTGCGGGCCTACGATCTTGGAAGTTCTCGGATTTTCCGGGAAGTAGCGCGCCAACTTCGGGTATTCAAACGACTTTATCGGTATCCGGAATTGGGGCGTTACAGATGTTGAATCCAAAACATAAGATATATTTGAAAGAGATTTTCTTATGATGAAATACAACAACCAAAGATTCAACCAAGTATATGAATCATGTTACATATGATTTCAAAGATTCTTTCATTAACATGATCTACTTAGATTTACCAAATAAAGTACTACTTGGATTGAATCAAATGGTGATGCATCCAAAACAATAGATAAATTCAAAACATAAAACATGTTAAGGACACAACAAATCATAGTTTATCATGCTACAAAAGATTTACCAATAAATAAGCAAAGCATGAAAACCTATGATTAAGGAAAGTAGAGCTTACTTCGTGATTTAACTCATTAATCCAAGCTTTAGCTTTCCTAATGACCCCTTTCATCCCTTAGTTCATTCCCCTTTGATTTGCCTCAAAACCTCTCAAGGAAGGTCTAAAAATCCTCAACTTTTGGCAAATGAATGAATTAGTATTTATAGCCAAAACAGCCCAACGGCTAGTCCCCGGGTTGACCTGGCTCTTCCCCGGTCGACCTGGCCTTCACAACGGCTATAAAAAGATCCATTAGACAAGAGCCAACAGCTCAGTCCCGGTCGACCGGGTCCCCTATTGGGCCGGTCGATCGAGCCCACTGCGGGTCGACCGAGCCTGGGGACCAGAATTCCCTATTATGCACTTTTCTTGCATATTTCAAAGTATATTTGTTTGGGAACTCTTGGGCCATTAAACCAAGCATGGAATCATGTTTTAAATCACACTAAGAGGGTTAAAAACATGAAACACACAAAGCCTAAAAAGATTTGAAAGATTTAAAACTCATAGGCTTGCTTGATTTCTAAAACTCTTTTCAAATACAAATGCATCCAAGAATAAAAACAAATCATGCATAAATCAATATTTCTTCCAGTCTAAAAACCAATGCATGTATAAATCAAGATTTCAAGATTTTCTAAATCAATGCATATGTGTGTAAATCAAATGATGCTTGAATGATAATGCATCCATCAAATTGCAATCTACAAAATTCCTAACAAGCAGGAGGCTCTTTTTCTTGCGGGGATGGTCTTGGAGGATAGGGGATTTGAATCCCCAAGGTTTGGACTAAAAAAAATGAGTCATTTTCTGTAATTCTGGGCACTTGGCTCGAGCCAACCTTCAGTTTGCTCGAGCCAAGGAGCCTCTAGAAATAAATTATCTTAATGATCAGAGATCGAGAAAGAAAGTAGCTATTGGATCAATGTGCCAAGCCCTTATCTCTTTTGGAAAGGGATTCTAAACCTAGTTTGGACCCTAGGTTGGAACCCATTGACCCTACCCTTGCATGACCAATTGGGGCAAAAGAAAATGGAGCAGGTTGGCTTGGTGTGCTTCGTCGGTTGTCTGGAATTTTTCGTATATCAACGTAACTTGGCTGAATGCGTGTGGAAATGAGTTAATTGGTGCTCAACAACTTCCGTACACCATGGGCCTGCCAAACTAGGACACCATTGACTCATCCTCTATACGTACTCCATTGGGGATACATTTGTTAGGTTTTTGTTTGTTGCATATTTGATGGATTCACTTTCACCTTCACTGTCAAATGATCACACACTCATGCTCTTAGTTTTGACTTCGGAATCTTAGATTCTATCTTGCATTTGCACATGTTTTTCAAATGATTTATTCATGCATGTCTTTAGAATCCAAATACTCTTTTGAAAACCTAATTCTTCATGCATTATTTTTTGGAAAATCAAATTAAGAATTTAGGTTTGTGTCTTGCATACATCTTTCTTTTTTAGAATCATTTTAGTATGCATGAAACACATTGGCCTAGAGTTCATGTTTTCATAAAACATTTTCTTAAAATTTTGGTAGAACTCTTCCCAGGCCAGTGTACTCGGTCGACCAACCCCTGCACCTGGTCGACCGAGCAACTAGCCATTGGCCAATTTGACCGTTGGGCTAGGTCGACCTGGGGGTCATGGGGTCGACCGGGCCAACTAGCCGTTGGACTGTTTTTTGTTTAAAAGTCCATTCCATTCCTTTCTTTTGAGGGGCTTGTTAGGTGATCTTTTGGAACTATTTTGAAGCCTAAGAAAGGGGAATGAGTTGATAAGGCTAGAGGGTAAATGGAAATCCAAAATGCTTGAGACAAAGGTATATCTTTCAAGTTAAGACTTGGTTTCCATTCCAAATGAAATCCATGCATGTTTAACTCTTTGTATTTTCATATATTCATGATTTCTAGCTTTAAAAGAGATGTTTAGCAAACACAATATCACCTTTGGAATATTAGATAGCTTTGCAAACATTCTTGTTTAAATCACATGTGTTCTTAATAGTTAATCTTCTTACAACTTGTGTAGTTCTTTCTTTCAAGTTGCTTGAACTTCTCATGTGATTAGCATATATCTTCAATCATCACTTTCTGAGCTTAGATTTTAAAATGCATCAAGCATTCATTTAAGAGTTTCATTTTAGAATTTGATTGAAGTAAAACATTCATACACTTTGTGCACACACCTTAGCTTCTTCTTAGTGTATGTTTGTACATTGAATTAAACTTTCATATCAGCCTATTTAAGAGGCAACTTCATTGAGCTTAAATTGTATCTATTAGAGTGTTTTTGTATAGACACCTTCTTAGAGAAATCCTTCATTTGTAAAGGTTATTGCTTAGCCTAAGAAAAGCACATTGTAAATGTTATTGCTTAGCCTTGGAAAAGCATCTTGTAGAGGTTGTTGTTTAGCCTAGAAAAACAACGTTGTAAAGGTTATTGCTTAGCCTTTTAAAAAGCATAGTTAGTGGAAATCCGGTGGGGTGATTGGATCACAAGCTGGTAGTGGATGTAGGCATTGAGGTCGAACCACTATAAACCTTTGTGTTATGGTGTATGCTTGTGGTGATTTCTTATGTTAGCTTCCGCATCTTGTTTGGTAAATCATCACTTGTGACTAGTTTACTTTAAAGAAATTAAAATTGGTTAAAATTGGTCATAATTGAAGCTCACCCTATTCACCCCCCCCCCTCTAGGGTTAGGATCCCAGGACTTTCAACATTCAGTACATGGTGGACAGCTCTTGACCTAGGATTGGCTTGTTCTTCACTCTTGACTAGCGAATCTTGTATCCATCGCTTATCGTACCTTGTACGCTCTATCTTTACACTTGTAATTTAACTTATAGAATTAGGATGAGACCGGACTTAGAGTGTATCCTTAGGTACCTTGTTTTGTATTGATGGAACATGTGGATAGACTTGAAAGAGGACTACTCATGGAACTTGGAACTTGACTCGTATCTTGGCTTGACTTGGAGTAGCCCTCAACTTGTTATCTTATACTTGGGAACCTATGCATGTGTATTTGTCTTGGAACTTGTGTTGTGTACAAACCATTATCATCATCATCATCTTGCATTCATGACTAGCTGCAAACTGAGGATTATACAGTGGGCCGGATACCGGACACTAGGGTGGGTAGTCCGCTTTGGACGATGTCCATGGCACGAATAGCTAGGACCGGGCTTGGACTGTATGGCAATTCCTAGGACCGAGAGTTAGGATCCCCCTAGAGCCGGGCTTTGGGTACTCGTAGTTGGCTGGGACGTCACTTATACCCCCATGAGATGGCTAGGACATCGACGAAGTCTCCTCTTGCTTGACATTGTATTTCATGGATGGTTATTCTTGGTTATCTTGTTAGGACTTACATTGTTACTTGACTCTCGTATTACTCATGCTTTATGTGTCACGACCCCAGACCGAGGCCTGGGCTCGCGACGTGTTTCCCACAGGTTCCCACGGTGAGGATTCCGAGACACGTGGAAATCTGGCTCACACGATCAAGTTTGCGGAAGCGTGTAGCAAATCACATCAAGACAAGCACAAATAAAATTTCAAGTGCAATAATAGCATAGCAACAAGTCCAAGATATCAGAAGAAGGAATTATAACATAGCATTCCCATTAATTTCAAGTTATAAGGCTAACACAAAAGTAAGTTAAGTTTTGTTACAACCCATAAGAGGCTACCAAAGGCCAATACAATGCTCAAAATAACAAAATAAAACCCATGACAAAGTGAAGCAAAACTCAAGATCCCACCAGACGTCTAGTTGACATCGTCGGGTTGCCACTCTCTGACTGGGGGTGGCTCAATAGCCTCCGCCGGACGCTCCTCCTCAAAGGCAACGTCACCTGCACCTGGGCACCAAAATACAAGGGTCAAACACAACGGTTTGGTAGGAAATCAATTTAGGTATGAGCATGAAACAATAGATGTTTTAAGAAAATTATAATAAAGAATTACTTAACTGAGATACATTATCGAGAATACAAAACTTAGCTAAAATACTAAAACAAACTAACATGAATACTTATAATATCATGAATAGTAATGTGAGAACCCGACCCCTAATCTCTTGGATTAGTGTTGTTGTATTTGTGGATTAGTTTCTTTTAGTGGGATTAGTATTTGTTGGGTTGAGTTTGTGAGCTAGAATGGTTTTTCTTCTAGTTTTGGGCTTTTGAGTGCTTTGGTAGCTTGTGGGCCCTTTGGGGGTTCCCTTTTCGGCTTTGCATTTACTTGTGAGATTTTCCCGATTTGTTTCGTATGGTGTTTTTGGCCCGTTGCATTCATCTTGAGGAATCCTACAACTTTCATGTTGATCCCGTATCCATTTGAGAACCCGAAACCCGATTTCTTGGCCTTGAGGGCAAAACAGTCATTGCACACCGAATCTGTACCCAAAACTTGATATTCCCGAAACCCACGAAACATATACTTTTTGGAAACTAGATATTTCGACGATCATTTCTTCCTTCTTCGTCGAATACATCCGAGGTCCCGAATTAGATGATTTCAGCCAAACTAGTCCCTTAAGTTGTGGGACCCAACCTCCTTTGTTAACATAAGAGAACCCACCCCCTTCATTGCATCCCATTCTCCATTTTTCCAGCACAGCCAGCTGAACCTAGGGTTCCTTGTGCTTCTCTTCTTCTTCTTGCTTCTTCATCTCCAAGCCACACCAAGAGTTCATCAATCAAGAAATGGAGATCACCAACCTCTTCCTCATCTTGCAAGCTTTCCATTGATACCATTTTTTAAGAGAACCCTCCATCACAAGACTTCCTTTGAGCTTACCTTGTCCATTAGAGGACCTTGCAAGTAAGTGTTCTTCTTCATCTTCTAGATTTGTAATGTTCTAGCCTTAGAGAAGCTCCACCTTGATTATTGAAAGGTTTCCTTGTCATTTCATTGTTTAACCCATTTTAGGGTTTGTTTTGGGGGTTTTTGTAGAGATTGTGGATCTTGAGCTTGAGAGGTGATTAGGAGCTTGATTTGCTAGATTGGAACCCAAGGCAAGTGGATGAATGGATGGTTTTAATGTTATCAAAGTTTTATGAGAAAACCTTAAGTTTATTTCTTGTTCTTGATCATTGGATACATGTTTGCACATATGCTCCTTGTCACTTATATATGGATTTCGAAATTTGCATATTAATGGATGTTTCTATCTTGTTAATCTCTTGGAGAGGTATGCATTTCATTTGGTCAAGTTTGCTCATATGGTTTTATAAGGAATAGGATTGGTTTGGCCATCCATGGTTATGTTTATTAGTTACATTGACTTGAAGTTGATACTCATTTAATGAGTTTTGTTAAATCATCTATTGTGATGGAAATGTGATCAATAGACTTTGTTTATCCATAGATTTTTGGCTCAATTGGACCTTTTGTATACATTGGAGATTCTTTCCTTTGGTTTGGTTTTTGTTAAATGGGAAGAAAGAGGTGTTTAAAGTTAATTTTTCATTGGAGTTTTAATGAGGATTTTAAGTGAATATGGAATAAAAATGTTAGTGGTTTATGTGTTGGAAGGAAAGGAAGAAGAGGAGGAAAAAAATTCAGTTTCCCGGACCTGCTACACGCCCAGGTCCGATCGATCGGACCTACAGGGCGATCGATCGGTCTGTGTTTAACTGTAAGGCTTTTTGAGCCGATCGATCGGACTATGTGCATAACTGGGACAGAAATTTCAGTTTGAGTCCAGTGGGTTTCGATATTATTTTTTTTTTGTGGACCTTGGCTACCCTCCTTGAACTCACTTGACCATATGTGAGAGCGTCTTGAGCCGATGCTCTTCATGGTTGGTTCGGAATGCATCGAAGTTCAATCTATTCAATCTTGAACGGGATGGAACGACACGATATCCTCTTCATACCTCAATGCAAAGTCTACTTCCTTGGGTATCGCGAATTCTATTCCTTTCGGTGACTGAGTAGGTTGCTCGATGGTTCCGGGTTGACATCATACTTAGGATGGACCGTTTATAGTCTTGATTTTCTATCATAGCATCTAGTACTATCCATAAGCTCATGATAAGTTTTAGAAATAGTAGAAGTGCATAAGGAGCCCGGAATGTCATCAAACTCAAAGAGTATCAAATCATTGCAATAATCGACATACGGGACCCCTATTCACTTAAATAGATCTTGAAATCAATATTTTTCCCGAAATTGTTATAGTTCATTGTTTCACCTCATTTCCCGAGATTTGCATCACATGACTTGTTTTCCCGAAAGCATTTGAGTTACTCTAGTAACAGTTACTTGTCCCGAAGTGCATTGCACCACATGATATGTCAGTGTGCCCTTGAGCACCCCCGTCTTGCCCGTTTGATTATGTATTGGTACTTGGTTTACTTGCATATGTCTCGATTGTATTTGACCTATGAGTCGGCACCACTAAGCTTGGATAACCCTGTTGGTCTGATCCACCGACTTGGAGATCCCCCTCTTGTCCCGCCAGCTGCAGTTTGGATCCCACTACCCGGTTATTACCTTGGTCTTGTCCCGATACCGCAGATTGCTACTGTGGTCCCCGATGCCCGGCTCGCTACCGTGGTCATCAATAGTATATGTATATGCATTCATGAGATCCAATGTTTCTCCTCACCTCGAGTGACTGAGATCAGTGCCTAGTATATGTATATGTATTTATATGAGATCCCCTATTTCTCCTCACCTCGAGTGACTGAGATCAGGGCCTAGTTCTTGCTCTATCGCTTTAGTGATAGAGGACTTAGCTTTGTGTGGTTGCCATCTTGCTAGTTCCCGATTCCTTGGATACCCGACACGTTTTATATTGTTTACTTGCTTTCTGATAAATGATTCGTTTCCTTTATGAAAGTTGTTATTTAAACAAGTGTTCATATTCTCCAATGTAAATTCAGTTATTATTATATTGTTTTCTGTTCTTTGTACACGCACATGTTTTAAATGAATGCCGGTTGGGTGAATACCCATGCTTTTACATATGTTTCAGACGATCAATGATTTTGTTAGATTTACATGATTACACATGTTTTAAAGGAATACCCGAATTGTTAAATATCCGTGCCTTGTTTTAAATGACATTTGGTTTGTCAGATATCTATGTTTATATTTGTTTTAAATGATTACCCGAGTTATTAAATATCCATGCCTTGAAATATATTTAAATGAACACTAGTTTTGACAGATTGCTTTGGTTACACCGGTTTTAAATGAACACCCGGTTTGTAAATATCCGTATTTTCACATATGTTTCAAATGGACATTGGTTTTGCCAGACTGCTACGAATACCTGGTTTGTGGTATACTTATGTTTTTACCTAAGTCTCAAATGAACGTTTGTTTTGTCACACCACTATATTTACATATGTTTTAGACGAACACCCGATTGTCAAATATCTATGTTTATAGATGAGGTAAATGAACACATGTTTTATTAGATATTCATGTTTTACCCATGCTTGAAACGAATACATGTTTTGCCCGAGATTCACGATTTTGCACCCGTTTAATTATATGCAGCATTTGATCGAATAGCATGATTTATCATATGTTTTATTCTTCAGTATATTTGTTATCTTTTCATCCACCTGCCAGACCGTCGTGTCTGACCCACTACTTTTGGTACTCAGGTTCAGATTTCTTCGCCCCGAGTTGAGTGTTTTATTGGCTGTGGAGCCATGCCTTGCAGGTTGGTTTGTCGGCTATGTCATGTAGACATTGAGCTTGACATCGGAGCTACGTCACATTTGGGTAGTAGTTTATAGCTTATTGTCGTATGGCTTTTATTAGCCTTTTCTTGGGACTCTTAATTAATGTACATTGATAATTGTAACTTGAACATATTTGGGAATGTAATATCCTGTTACTGTCAGCTCTGTAATTTATTGTGATGGTTACTCCAGTCTGATATGATTCTTGATATATTGGTTATATGCTAAAGGTTGAGTGCGACGCGGAATCCGATGGCCACGGACTTCGGGTCGCAACGCCACGAAAGCTTCCGCAAAATATTCAGAATGTGTTGTCTTCACATACGCGGATCTTGGGAAAAAAAATATATTTATGCTAAATCCCATTCCCGCCCCCGAGGTTCTGGTTCGGGGGCGTGACAAGTAAAATCCACAATGAGCCCATCCTTTCTCCATCATACAAGATGACCAGAGTAAGCACGCATGACGAGCACGATATACATAATATAAATAAGACACGATTCCCACATATATGGGGATTCTGGCCGCGGAACCGGACACGCACGATGTGTAATAAAATACATGACCAATCTGCAGATACTCCACATGTTTAAGGACCCCCGGACAGTGGATCAGACTGAAGCGGCAGTCCAAGCTCAGTAGTGTTCACCTGAATTGATGAATGCATAAAACACACGAAACACGGTCTAAATACGTTGAGATAAAAAGGGGGAAATCACTTATCAAAACAAGACAAGGCACGACTAGCAAAAAGCATAATTATATGCACACGAACTTAAGAAGTGATTCCCTTTTTAATACTTGAAATAAATCTTTAAATGGGCTTTTTCTTGAAATTCAAAACGGGCGTACGATGGTCCTAATCGCACCAAAACTGAAATTCAAACACAAAATCCATCAAGCATGTGTTAAGGCTATTATTTGACCTATGTATAATTGGGACCCCAAATGTCGGAAATGAACATGAATTGGTGTCCCCGAAGTTGGATTACATGATGAAGTTCCATTTACACAATGTCAAGTTAAAACCCTTAACAAGGTCTAGTTTTCAATCCTCAAGAAAACACACAAATTGAAACAAGACTCATTCCTGAATCTGGTAGGTTCGCTCGAGCGAGATTGACACTGTCTCGCTCCAGGCTAGACAGTGGACAGTCCACTCGAGCGGACCCAAGGGTCACTCGAGCGAACAAGCTTTTGCTTGCGCCTGGACCAGATAGTGGCCCGGTTGCTCGAGCGAACAGGCTTTTGCTTGGGCTCGCTGAGTGCAGAAATTGCTCTTCTCTTGCATAATTTCTAATACATATCCTCCCCTTTTCTCAACCTTAGACCACACGTAATCCTTTGAGCCTCCATGCTCTCCAAGGGGTCATTTCACATTTACAACCATTCAATCCACAATCTCCATTCTCTATCAAAGGAAATCCAACTTTTCAATTGAAACAAGAGCTTAAAAATCAAAATGAGATCTAGATGTTTGGAAAAGCACTTAACATAATTGCATATGCTTGAATGGAAATACATAATAATAGAACGTATAAATAAATTTATATTCAAAATTTCAAGAACAACAATGTAATCCAAAACACACATGTAACATTGAACCTATAGAGATTACTTGCCTTTTTGCCCAAATGCCACACAAATACTCTTCTAGTACTCCTACTTAAGAGTTAAGGCAAGCACTACAAAAACCCCATGAAAATCCATTCAAAACTCAACAAGATGAAAACAAGGAAACCCATTTCCACAAAAGGGTTTGCATGTATGAAAAACAAGTTCTAATGACTCCATTGAAGAGATGGGTTGAACCACTTACCTAGAGATGCCCAAACAAGAAGGAAAGGAGAAAATTGAGAGGTTTTCTAGCTAGAAACTTCAAGAGATTTGCATCCATGGAAAGCTTGGAAGAAGAGGAGGAAGATGATGGTCTCGGAATTTCATTTGGAAACTCTTAGCTAGGATAAACAAGATGGGGAAAGTAGAAGAAAAAGGGTTTTCTCTTGAGCAATAGTTTTCTAGGGTTGCAAGAATGAGAATGAACAAGGGAAAGAGAAGGAGATGGCTTAAGTACTTGCAATTGGGGCCCATGGGTCTAATCCTCGCATTGACAAAAAAAACATGATCTTGCAGGCCCCGAACGAACTCGACGAAGAAGGATAAAATGATCCTCGAAAATTCTAGTTTCCAAAAAGTATAATTTTGACATGGTTTTGAGATTTAGAAGTTTGCGTCCAGATTTGGGTATAAAAAGACAATTTTACCACCTTTGGGCCAAAACTTGGGTTTTTGGGCTTCAATTATGGACGGGCTGAAAACGAAAGTTGTAACGAATAATAAAATCATTTAAATGAAATAAAAATCATAATAAAAGCAGAAATCAAAACGATCCTCCCACGCTTGCACGTACACTCAAGCCTCCCTGAGCTTGTTTGACTAACACTAAACATTCTCAAAATTCCCAAAGCTATGTCCAGGACTAAAACTAATTATTTTTAACCCAACGGTAACTAAACCCACTTAAGACTAAACACACACTAATCACACACTAATCAAGTTAGTCTGGGTCGGGGTCTAATATTATGCATAGCTTGTACCTTGTTATCTTATAATCATGTACTTGTCTTTATACTCATTTGAAACATGTTATGAATAATGTATATTGCTTATCTTATTGCCAACATGTTGTTGATCCTTTATTTCATGGTGTGCAAAGGACACCTTCTACTATTACACTGACCCGGATGCCGAGGCAATCCCGGAGGATCCTCAATCGGGAGAGGAGGATGAGGTACGAGAGTGGGGTGCCGATGACTTAGTTTAGCATCATCACTCCCGAAACTAGTGCACGTTACACAGGGATATATTCTATCGTGCCACCTCATTTCATCTTTTGGTTTAGATCTTTTGGACTTGTCTATCTTAACATTGTATATCTTTTGTACCAGGGCCTAGGTTTTTGGGATGGTCCTAATGTTTATAAACTTTATAGGTTTTATCTTTTGAAACTTGAATATATACAATGGAATGAAATCCACACTTCCTTTGTTATTCCTATAGGTTTAATGTAGTGTTTACCGGACAAGTCCCGTTGATTATTTGTTAATGAGGTTCAACAACACAATCCTCACAACGGACTTCGATCCTTGGGCATTAAGGGCAATTTTCTTTTAATTAGCCCTAAAATTCACACCCTGGATCCGGTTTAATCTCTAATCGGGTTCGGGGCCGTGACAGTTCCAAAAACCCGAAGTGTTACACCTTGGAAAGTTTCCTTTATGGTTAGCCGTAACCCCCTTATGGTTAGCCGTGGGATCTTCAATGGTATGCTCATGGCTAGTGTTGGAAATAGGAGGGCCTCGTGGATAGGTTTTCAAAACTTTTGACCCACTTGACTCAGGGATCAAGTACCCATAAGGCCATAAACTACATCCAGGATCCAAGAACCTCAAACTCATGATCAAGATTAGTAAAACACTATCTCCAAGATAGATAGAAGCATCACCATGCATCGATAACAAATCCACAACATACAAGGAAGTAGATTATACCTTGGAGCTCGGTTGTGCTCTAATGGAGAAGAATAAAACTTCCTTTGATGAAGAACACTTGCTCAAAGCAATAGAGATCTCTAAGACCTCATAGTCTTCCACGCTATGACCTATTTCAGATATCTTTTCTCGAGGAGAAGGGTGGGATCGCCAAGAGAAATCAACTAGAAGCTCCAAGGAAACCGGAAGAGAAACTAGAAGAGAGAGAGGAGGGAGGTGAGGTGTGCAACTATTGCACCTAGGGATCTTGGGCGTGAATTCCAAGAATGGAATAAGCATAGGGACGTCCAATGCCCCCCCTCCTTATTTATAGCACTTAAGAAACCTCCTTTTACTAATTATTATTAGAAGTCCCACTAATATAATAATTAGTAACCTTCTCCTTTTACAATTACCACTATTAGAAGTCTCACTTCCATTAGAAAAAGTAACTTTTTATTTCCTTTCCGTTTAGAGTTCAACTAGAATCAGTAACTATCTAATAACTTGGGCTAGCGTGGGGACCACTAAGGATTCCATAGAACACTGGCTCCAACTGGGACACCCTGACCCCACATTTTATGTGCAATCTGAGCCCATAGTTAACTGCAAATAACTCCACTATATAAATGCAATTGAACTCCAGTCTTTTGGAATAAATTACAAGAAGACCCTAAAGTACCCTATGACCATAAGTAGGCCCCTCCATCTATATCCATGAATCAATTGGACCTGTCCACTAATTTAGATCCGTATCTTATTATCCTTGAGACCCAATTAATCACAATGATCACCAGTACCATCCAATTAACTCTTAATTGAGATGGGTACGCACTTACCAATGATAAATCCATTAATTGGCACAAGGGGATAATTAAGATAGATTCCATTTTGACCATTAAATGTTCTCATAGTCCTACTAACACATACCCAAGACATCGAGGCGTTGACCTACAGTTGACCTCACTCATTGGTGACTCAAAGCAAATGAGTAGATAGAAACTTAAGTTCATTAATGTTTCAAGATTGAGAGCCTATTGCTAGGGAATTATGAGAGCAATCCTTTAGTAAAGATAGCGTTTCATAAGGTGCTTCTCATGGTCATTCAATACATCCAATGTACCAGCACAATAATCCATTGTCTTATACTCTGATGATCGAGACAAATCACGCTATCTCATAGTGATCAAAGTACTGCAACCTTGTCAGATGAGATGCCCAATCTCATCACCGATTGTGAATCAATTTTAAGTATAGTATTTGTGACACATCTCTCCTGTATGTGGATCTCATCCACACACATGTATTATATGTAATATACTTATGGACTCCGGTTCATCTCATGAACCTTGATGTCATTCGTATTGGTTATGTGCAAGTAAATAATAAAGCACCATTCATCTCATGAAAGGAATGCATGATTATATTGATAAATAATGAAATAAATCAATTTATTACTGATGGACCCAGAATTTTCCTTCCTCTCCTCTCCCATCTGTCCCCGGGGTCACAGAGAGGATCCGAATGGAGGGAAGAAAGGAGGGGAAAAGACGGGCATCTATATTTTGTACGGGTATGCCAGATTTTCAATTCTACTTGGAATTTAGAAGTGGTGATCCGGAGATCCACCTTCGCAAGTAGAAAGGAAAACAACCTTTTTTTAACTTTCCATTGCACACATATTTAAGAAAAGAGACAATTTTTTGAATGCCGTGAGAGGCGATTTTGTTTGCCGTAAAAGGCGATTTTGTGCTGTAGGAGGCGATTTTGTGTCGTGAAAGGCGATTTACAAATCTTATCAATGAAGAAAGACAATAAATGTGATTTTTTGTCTCTTAAAGAAAATACAAAGTTCAACAAAAAAGTAAGAAAGGGAATCCGACTTCTCAGAAGATCGTGGGGACCAGTTCAGATCGACGGTCGCAAGTCATGTATGAATTTCGCCATCGTTCTTCAGATGAGAACGCTTGATGCTTTGATTCTTTGACTTGGCTTAGACTTCAGTTTTTTAGAGGATAAGAACCAAGGGAATGTCCTATACCCAGTGAAAAATGAAGAGACGGGCTGAAGAGCCGCATCTTGGCCATGTTGAATAGGAGAAGAGAATGCTTTTTCTTGGGGGGGGGGGTGCTCCGCCGCTGAGGGGCTTGATTTTCTTTATGAGCGTCAAAGTTGGGTCAAACGTTGTCGGAATGACCTGAAATTTGACCTGCAGCCCTTTTGAAGCATGTTGAAACTATCTATGTACTCTGTTTGATGAATAATGGTTCTGGTGGTTCTCCCCGCCGAGGGGCTTGATTTTATTTCGGAGCGTCGAAGTCGGGTCAAACATCGTCGGAATGACCTGAAATTTGACTTGGAGCCTTTTGGAGGTATTTTGAGACCATCCGTAGGCTCAGATCGAAGTTTTAATGTCTTCGATGCCGACGCCGCCAGGAGCGCCTGTTTGGCTGCCGGAGGAGTGAAGTTGGGTCAACTGATGTCAAAATGGCTCGAAACTTCATGTGAACTCCTCTTTTGCCTGTCTTGAAGGATCTGTCAATTTTCAAGTGATTCTGACAAGATTTGATGCTTGAAGTAGCATTGCCCGTTTGTAGTAGGATGCGGCTTCATGTGGCTTTTTGATATTTGAAGAGGTAAAGTGACATTTTTGGTATCAACAATTACATCATCCACTGGATTGAGACCTTATAATCTAACAACTAGCCGCAAGTTCATTGTAGATTGAGGCCTGTTAATCACAACTATAAGCATTTATTATAACTTGTGACAATTGACTCACGATCAGCCATGGGGTTTCACAGCTAGTCGTGGGCCTTCTATGGTCAGCTGCACAGCTAAGCGTGGGCTCATCATATCTTAAGTTTTGTCTGCCTCACTTTTCAAATAGAATCAAACCTTTGGACTGACTGGGGGCTTATGGTTAGGAGTAAGGGCCTTATGACTAGCCGCATGCTCCTGGAAATCAATTTTGTTGAACTAATTCATTTTGGATTTTGGGGGTTCTTTTCACCTAGAGCAAATGGGTCTTAGGCATATTATTATAGGCATCATAAGCCTCCTATTCCACTCATAAATCATTTCCATTATGGCCATTAAGCACATACACCATTATAGCTTATCAACCTACCATTTGACATTAAAGAGCTTGAAGGAAGTAGATAACATGAATTAAGTACATGGAATTAACATATAAACACATACATAACACATTAAATACAAATGTTCACTTTCCTTAGTTGCTTTGGAGAAAACCCTCTTTGAAGCTCAGTACCCTAATTCAACAAAAACACTCACAAAGTCAACCTGCTCTAAAAGATAGCTCGATGCTCCAAAACCAAAATAAGAGGAAAAAAAAACCTAATCTAACATTCAAATATCCTAGCATGATGGAAGTGTAGCTACTAGGGTTTTGAGGGAAAAATAGCTTACCAATGTGTAAGGTCCTCGACCTTATTGGGTCAGTTGGGCCCAACAACAAGTCTGTTGACTCGTTTATTTAGCAATCATTATAATTAATTATATTTTTAGATATTTAAGTGGGTTTAGATCATGAGCGAGTTTCTTTTAGAGTTAGAATAGTGTTTGCGAAGTTTCGTGTGAGTTCGAGTTCGACTGACTCTAACAGGGGGTAGTTTGCAATTTAGGGAAAATGAGTGTTTTTCTGAAAAATTCCAAATGGCGTAATTTCTGGATTCATTGGAAAGGTCTCATCGTGCTGTTTTTTTTTTGTCTCTTGGATCGTAGTGATCCAACGATCAGAAACCCTTTAAGTGGCCCATTTCTTCACTAGACCCACTTAAGGGCAACTTGGTCTTTTTCCTCCTCTCTTCTTCTTAAACAAAGATTAGCCCTAATTCCCATTTGTTAATCTATGCAATGAAAGCTCTAGCAGCTCCTTCTTCTTTCTTTTCATCTTCTCAAGCCCAGAACTCTACTAGGAGAGATCATCCTCGAAGATCCGAACCGCTAATCTTCATCCCATCAATCTCCTCTTTCCCTTGATATCAGTTGGTAAGCCTTTTTCCTACTATCATCTTTTTAATTATCTTTTGTTTTGTTTAGATTTAGGTCGTTCCTGATCTTTTCCTTCATTTCCTTCTCCTTTGTGTTTTAGGTTGTGTTTGGTTGGGTTAGATCGTGGTTTTTCACGGTAGAAAGCTTCTCCTCAAGTTTTCCCCCATTTCCATCTTCTTCTTGGTTGAGGTAAGTAGATTTGCATTTTATGATTAAACATGTGTGTATATTTTCTATTGGTAGGCTATGCTTTCATGTTAGATTTCCCAAATTCCAAGCGTGTTTCTGATATTGATTTGGGATTAACATGCTAGATTAGGTTTGGGGATTTGGGTTGGTTTAATTCATAATTGGTAATCCTAGGATGTTTTAATTTGATAGAATGGATGGAAAATGATGAATGGGGAGCATGGAGGCTCATTTTCTACAGGTTTAGCCATGGAATGGCCTAACCAGGAAGAGGGTAGAACCCGATTTCGGGGTTGTAGGTTTGATGTCCGACCGATCGAACACTTTGTGTAATCGATCGGACAGAGGAAACCCGCAACTAACTGGGAGGTGCCCAGGTCCGATTAATTGGACAGGGTGCACTAACTGGGATGTTGACAAAAAAAAATGTAACTTTGCCTCTCCGACATCAAGAAGCCACATGAAGTTGCATCCTACTACAAGCAGGCAATGCTACTTCAAGCATCAGATCTTGTCAGAATCAAACAAAAACTTTAAGTCCTTCAAGACAGCCAGAAGAGGGGTTCACATGAAGTTTCGGGCCATTTTAACATCACTTGGTCTAACTTCACTCCTCCAACAGCCAAATAGGTGCTCCTGGCGGCGACGGCGTCGAAGACATCAAAACTTCGATCAAAGCTTACGGATGATCTCAAAATACCTCCAAAAGGCCCCATGTTAAATTTTAGGTCAAACCGACAACGTTTGACCCTCCATCAACCCTCGACTAGTAAAAGCAAGCCTCTCGGCGGTGAGAGCTATCGAGGTCATCACCCATCAAACAGAGCACATGGGTGGCTTCAACATACTTCTAAGAGGCTGCACGTCAAATTTCAGGTCATTCCGACAACGTTTGACCTGATTTTGACGCTCCGAAACAAAATCAAGGCTACCGACATCGGGGTACCCTGGGACCATGACAACCAAATTGGAGCTAATGGATCGTCTCAAAATGACTCCAATGGGCTCCTTGTCAAATTTTAAGTTAATCGGACATCGATTGACCGTACATCAAAGCGCGACATCTTCCTCGTGGCAAAATCAAGTCTACTGGCAATGGAACCCCAAACAGCTTCAAAACTCAAACAAAAGCCCATGGCTGGTCCTATCTACTGCTCAGGAGGCTTCACCTCAAATTTCAGGTCATTCTGATATCGTTTGACCTAGTTTTGACTCTTGACGGAAAATCGGCAACAAAGTCTTCGGCTTCTCCAAAAAAAACGAGGAAACTTTGTGCTCCAAATTGCATGGCTTCTCATCAGGTTTTCTTCAAGAGAACCAAGCCAATAAATGACGATAAATGTCATGAAAAATACAGGAGAAAAAAAGAGTAAAAAAGATCAAAAAACGGCGACCGAAAGGGGAAGAATCCCCATGGTCGCCGGCGACCATGGAAATCTAGGTCACCGGATTTTTTTGCCGGGTGGCCCGTTTTCCGCCCCTTTCCCATTTCGGGAGTTCCAGCCTCTGTGGTTTTCCGAAATTAGATTTTTCATGCTCGAAATCGACTGATCTTCATCAACATCTCGGGTCCGCCGTCAAGAGCATAGAATCATCATTGATCGCTCCAAGATCGCCAACCAGCTGACCAAGAAAGTACACTTTCTGTCCGACCGATCGAGAAATCGACAAGACAGATGTCATCAGCCCACTGATATCAACTAATGTCCGAAGTTGCATCGCCATCTGACATCAAATAACATGTGGATCCATCGACGATCATCACAAGAAGAGTTCCAAAAGAAGTGGCACGGCCCGCGACCACTTAATGTAGTTAATTGACCCATTTTATGACAACTTAATGCGGTCATTAACCAATTATTTTGGACGGCCCAATCAAAATCAAGCAAATGGGAGTTACAAATTCAAGTAATCTTGATATTAAAATTATGAAACTCCCCTCATCATGGAGATTAAGGGCCATTAAATGCCCATTATTCTCCATCGGCCAATCATATTCAAGGAAAAAGGAGTTACAAAATCAAAGAATTAAGACTTGTAACTCCTCCCATCATGGAGCATCAATGCCATCAATTCTCTCATCATGGGTCATCAATCCTATAAATCACCCCATGGCTACCAAGAGCCTATAAAAAGGGGTCATTCCAAGAGATCCACACATACATATATAAAGAGACATACATATACATAGAGACATACACAGACACAGAGAGAGAGAGAGAGATCCATACTCACAAGCAAAGAAGAAAAACTCTGAAGAAATCCTGCTACTTTGCTGCGAAAGAAACACCACAAGGTGATCGAAGTCCCTTGGGGAGCCATCTCCCCAAGGTCTCCTCTCTCCTTTTATCCAACATGGCCTAAATGTGGCTCTTTAGCCCATATACTCGTTTTTTCATGGGATATAGGACCTCCCCTTGGTCTTTATCCTCTAAAAAATTGAGGTCCATGCCAAGCCAAAGAATCAAAGCATCATGCGTGCTCATCTGAAGGACGATGGTGAAGTCCATACATGACTTGCGACCGTCGATCTGAACGAGTCCCCGCAATCTCCTGAGAAGTCAGATCCTTTTTCTCATTTTTCTATGGTATTTTGTATTCTTCGTAAAGAGAAAAAAAAATCACATTTCTTGTCTTTCATTATTGATGAGTTTTTTAAATCGCCTTCTACGACAAAAAACCGCCTTTCACGACACAAAACCGCCTTTCACAGCAAACAAAATTTGCCTTTCACGGCAAACAAAATGAAATCGCCTCTCACGACATTAAAAAAAATCGTGTCTCTTTCTTAAAATATATGTGCAATGGAAAGTTAGAAAGAAGAATTGATTTCCTTTCTACTTGTGAAGGTGAATCTCTGGATCACCACTTCAAATTCCAAGTAGAATAAAAAATCTGGCATACCTGTACAAAAATGTTGATGACTTGCTTTACCTCCTCCGCTAGACCTCGGTAGCCCCAGGGGTGGGAAGGAGAGGACGAAAGGCCGGGCCCCCATTAAGTTGGCATACCCGGTGGGACTCGTTCATTTGAGAACGCGATGCTTAATTCTTAGGCTCCTTTCTAGTTGGTGGCCTATGTTGGATCTTCGATCTAAAAAAAAAAACATGAGATGGGATTTTTGGAAATTTCTATCTTTGAATTTATTTCCACTCTTTCTCATTTCAAAAAAAAAAAAAAAGAGAAGAAATCTGATTTCTCTTTTTTGGATTTGATTTTGAGAAACTTTGATCCTCTCCTCTTCGAATTTGATAGCTCACAGAAATGTTCGCAGCTATTGTTCGTATCAGGAATGGGCCATCTTTTCTCTTTGATGAGTCCAATAGGGATTTTTAAAAAAAAATCTCATTTCAAACTCTTTAAAAAAAATCATTTCTTTTCTCTTTTGGATTTAAATTTGAGAAACTTTGGTTCCTTTTCAGATAATGGCTCGCGGAAATCGCTTGTAGCCAACTTTCAAATTTGAAGGGACCATTCGTTCTTTTCGATAAATCCATTAGAAATTTCCCCAAAAAATCAATAAAAAAAGGTTCAAAAACCCACTAAGGTTACACCAATTGCGTTCTTTGACCAAAGTGGATCTAAGAAAAGCTTTGTCCAGAGTGTGGAGGTGGCTAGACTGTTCGAGGCAAGGGTCCTCCAAACGGGTTCATTAAGTAATCCTACCCTTACCTGGGGGCTGATCTATCTACTAAGGTTTCATAAGACCGAATTGAAAACCTATGTGTGCTTTTCAAATAAAAAATTCTTTAAAAAAAAATCTCTTCAACAAAAAAAAAAAAAAAAACTTCTGTCGCATTTGGGTTCAGATTTGAGAAATCTTGGTTCTCTCCTTTCCAGATTCAGTGCTCGCAGAAATGTTTGAGCCTTTATTTGGATTGGAACACCATTTGCTCTCTTTGATGAATTCAATCTTGACTTAAAAAAAAAACCTCTGTCATTTTGAATTCAGATTTGAGAAATCTTGCCTCTTTCCTTTTCGGATTTAGCGCTCGCAGAAATGTTTGAGCCTATGTTCGGATTGGAACACCATTTGCTCTCTTCGATGAATTCAATCTCGACCTTTTGAAAAAAAACCTTCATCACTTTTGGGTTCAGATTCGAGAAACTCTAGTTCCCTCCCTTGCGGACTCAGTGCTCGTAGAAATATTTAAGCCTTGTTTGGATTGGAATACCATTTTCTCTCTTTGATGAATCCAATCTTGACCTTTCAAAAAAATCCCATCTCGTGTCCTTTTCAAGGATGCGATATTTACAACATTTGTGCCTAGCGGTGCTAGTACGTCCTTTCGGGTCTACTGTATTCGCGACCGACACATTTGTATCTCCGACCTTATATCATCTTACCTCGAGTGAGCCTTGCTTCTCGGTAATTTGGATTAAGGTTTACAATTGCTTCTAGCAGTCAATGGAACGCTCGCCTTGAGCCTACCATACTTTCACTTAGAACAATTGTACCCTTTATGGTTGTTTGCCTCTTTCATCTTGCTTGGGCTGGGCCATGTCCCCTCGAATGATTTGAACAGACAAAACCATATTTATTATCCATTTATGATCACTATATTCTTGTGATTACTAATGGATTTGGTCTTGTTTAAGAAGTTTTCCAAACTAACAATGGCAGCTTCATTGACCATCACCTTTGATGAGAACAAGTACCAACTCCTGCTTCAAGAAAAGCAAAACAAGCGCACCCACAAGCGCCCTAGCAGCTGCCGAAGCGTCATCTCCCACGGTAACTCTAAAACCAGGTCGACCTCTACTCCCCGGACCATCATCTTCGGGTCGTTGGGACCATTCCCACTCCCCGTAGAAGAAACTGCACCTGCCAAGAAGCAGAAAATCGCCCCCTGAACATGTCGCCGCTCCGATATCAAGAGCAACAATAAAAAAGTCTGAAGCCCGTGGCAACCCCACGAAGCCTCAACCTTCAAGAAACAAGGTCTGCCCTAAGACCTTGTCCCCAAGACTTTCCCCAAAGCAAAGGAGGTCCCGAACATCTGCAAAGCCAACGTACCTGGCCCCTCTCAAGGAGAACCAGTTCTACCCTCTCTCTCACATGAAAGAGGAGAAACCTGCCCTCCACCAAACAAACAAATCAACTCAGCATGAGACGACTTGCTCCTACAATCCCAAAATCAAGTCATGCATCACCCGGCCATTGCAAGAACCTGCTAAGGCCTACACTCCTGCAAGTCGACGCTTCATCTCAACAGGGGCCGAACTTACAAAATTCAAAGCTTCACTACGACTGGTAAAGGACCGCGTTCGGATCCTGTCCATGTCCAGCTTCAAAGAAGACATGCTCGGCTCTTGCGCACGGGGGACTACGTCCTTCATCGCTAGAGAACAGCCAGAGCTGACTGAAGCTTAAACTACTCGTCGTATACGTCGCCGCGCGACATATCGACAAAAGAGACTAGAGAAGCAAAGAACCCAGCATTCTACCCTTCAGGTCTCGAAAAAATGGGTCGAAAAAGAAAGACCCGACCAAGTTGCTACTGTCTATATGGTTGGCAAAGCCAGAAGACGCCAAAAGTCGGAAAAAAAATCATGTCAGACGACCAATGACTCGCAGCGTCTCCCGGGCGTGAAGACATCAGGAGGATTCTCCCGCTCCTTCAAGTCAATGACATTGGAGTAACCACTCCTCAGACTCTTCATCCAAAAGAATGAGCTCCAGCTCAATCACCAAGACGATATCCTCATTCGATTCTCGAAGGATGAACGTCCTGGTTACAAATGCTGAGCAGCCTTCGCAGAATGATGACGTAACGGCACGCATCCAGCAGTTGGAGCATGGACAACAGAGAATTGAGGCTCTGATGGAAAACCTCCTCCTCACTTTCCATCGTCCATCGAACAATGAAGCTCCTCTGAGTCATCAAGATGACGAGGAAAACATTGAGTCACGCGCCCTTACCAAAAAGGACGTTGACGATATACTCGCCAAAGAAGAAGAAGAGGATACACTAAAAGAACACGGGATCAAGCCACCATATCACTTATGGATGGACTCGGTTTTGTTCCTTGCAAAAATTCAACCAACCTATTCTCCAGACATATACGGGGAAAGGTTCAGGCTTACTACATGTCATCCACTTCAAGATCCTGATGGGAGCTATTGCGGATCAAGACGCCTTCAAGATCCTTCTCTTTGTAAGTACCCTAAAAGGTACGACCTTCGATTGGTACTCCACTCTGTCGAAGGACTCCATCCAAAACTGGGCCATGCTGGAGACACGCTTCCTCACCCACTTCAAAGGCGAAGATCACCCTGTTACCATGGCACAACTTTGCAGCCTCAAACAGGGAGAGAATGAGTCAATATACGACTTCATTCACAAGGGCATACAAATGCTCGGATGTACTGCCACAAGCGTTGCTGGTCGACATCTGCCATAACAACCTGAGAGCAAGGATCCGCTCCATGATTATCGACAACAAATCAAAAAACCTGGGAGAACTCCTAGAGGTGGCTATGGAAACCGAAACCGTGAATAGAGACCTCAACAGTCAGGAATCATCAAAGAAAGAGCCGACTACCATTACGACCTCGAAACCAAAGAAAAAAGAGGTTCTTAATGTGCAAACCAAGTCAGCACCTCAATAGCCAAAGAAAATTGAAAACAAAACTGCAGGCAAGAAACGTAAACTCTCTAAGGCCTTCAAAGAATGAGTAGAGAAGAAATACCCGTTCGATGAAGATGTTGAAGAAATTTTTGAGGCTCTCGTAGCAAACGGTAAACTCACCTTACCTAAGCCCAAAAGACCAGAAGATGTTGGCAAAACCAATGATCCTCGACATTGTCCATATCACCAAATGGTCTCGCATCCTCTCAATCAATGCTTTGTTGTGAGAGAGAAGATCAATGAGATGTGGAAAAACGGAGTCATCACCTTTGACAAAATCTATGGGTCTGCCTCCGTCAACATGGTGTGATATGGACAAACTTCTAAGTCACCAAAGGAGAAAATCACTACTTCCTTCAAGGTGATAAAAATGACTCAGATGTCCCAAGAGTTGGTTCCTTATCCAACATCAGATGGACAACCCATATGGGTGCATCCCGATCTCCTAGAAGATGAAAATTAGGAGATCGTCAAAACAAAGCCTATCGCTCAACAGCGAAGGTAGGCCAAGAGGTAACTCCACAAGCTCAAACAGAAGGAGAAAGCTCAATCAAAGCAAGAAGACCCTGAAAAGGCAGAGACCTCTTCCACTGCTTCATTGGTGGCAACAGAAGAATCCAAGACTTCAAAGGCGGTAAGAAAATTCAGCCTTGGTGATTTCATACCACCTCATTACAGAAATGAAACTACGCAGGGGGCATCATACTCTTACAACTCAGTAATTGGACTCTCCATGGATGGGTACAAGTCCAGTGGTACCGCCAGTGATACTGATGATTGGGAGGAATCGCTCGAACTAGGAGAATACCTCTCTAATGAGGAATGGATTCCCAAATCTCATCTTATGCCAGTAATCTGGTATAACCCATTACAGGCACAAGGATCCTGGTCTGATGATGAAAAAGACCAAGACGCTGTTCAAGAAAGTGTTGTTGATCCAGCACAAGCAAACGCTCAAGTGGAATCCAACATTGATGAACCACGAGGAGCAGATGACGAAGAAGATTCTGCCTCTATGCCCGATCTCGAAGAATATGTAAGAATCTTGCAATGTCTTGCCGTAGAGCTGGAGCATGATCGCATCGATGAGCTTCGTCAAAATCAAAATCCAGAGCCAGAAATCCCAGAAAATTTACAGACATCTCCTCTGGTAACCCCGGAAAATGAAGAAAACTACTGGATTGATGATCCCCTCACATCTGAAGACGAGTCTAAATCTCAACAATGCGTCTAGAGGCATCTCCTATAGGGGCAGCTTGCAATGCGATAGTTCGAGATGATGGTGCCTCTAAAGCTTCGTCTGCCGAGACCTCAGATTCTCAGACTACGTCCTCAGGTGACTTCCACAGAGATATCATCTTCTTAGCCTTCGTCTCCCGAAAATGTGACGCCGAAACCCAAGCCTCTTCCGTCTGATCATCTCGAAGAAGCTCCAGCGAATGAAGTCTTCTTCAATGAAAATCCGGTCAATTGGTCCCAGATACCCGACCTCATAGGCGATGTCTGGACCGATAAACTACTCAACGCAGATGAGAAGTTGCTGGGTGTTGTTCAAGACTTGTTCTCGGAAAATGCTTCGTGCAATGCGATCACTGAAGACGGCAATACTGCTATAGAGACGTCTTCAGTAAATGACAAAGATCAACCCCTTGGTCTCAAGGGCAATCTTCCGAACGAAGAAGACCTTTCTCCAGAAGCTCTTGAAGTTGGTAGAGGTACCCGCTCTGGCCGGGATTACCACAAAAACTACAACCAACCTTCTTCTTCCTATGTAAATCCTTCGGGAAAACAAATTGTAAAAGCCCCAAGTGGCAACAATAATGAAAATGTAGGCTCGAAGGAGGCTTTCAAGTACGACTTGATTGAGCACTTCAAACATATACCTGCACGACTGCACATCCTTGACTTATTACGAATGTCTCCACAAACTCGTGATAGTCTCATTTCAGAACTGCAAAGGCTGAATGCAGATGTCGACAAACACACCCCACAAGTCCTACAAATTGAAATGGACTATAGGGTCAAAAAATTAAGTACTTCCTTAAAGGGAGAAAAGAAGAAAACTAAGAAATCAAGCATTGAATGCCTCTCGGTTCAAAAAGCAGCAAGTGCAGTAATTGCCTTTGATAAGGATGACCTCCTGCTAGGAGAGACAAAGCACAACCGGCCCCTGTATTTCACAGGGTATGTCAAAGAAATACCAATACACAGAGTCCAGATCGACCCAGGTTCTCCACTCAACCTCATCTCTACTTCGGCACTCGAAGAGCTGGGCATCCCACTTAGCAAGTTGAGTCACACGTCTGTATCCATCTTTGGATACGATGGGAGCGCTCAAAGGCCTATCGGCAAAATCAGGTTCAAATTGCAAATCGGTGATCTTATCTCTGAAGTCACTGTGTATGCAATAAGAACCCCTTCATGCTACAACATCCTCCTTCGACGCCCCTGGATACATGATAATGGTGTCGTTCCTTCAACTCTACATCAGTGCATCAAGTTCGTTGGCAACGTACATCGAGTGTTTGCAGATAAAAAGTCCTTCAAAGGCAAAGACGTCAATTTTACAGATGCTCAGATGTACAAGGATGAAGAAAAAGAAAAGGAGGAAGAAACAACACCCTTTGCCGAAAATCTCCAGAAAGATAAGGGCAAGGCTCCTCATCAATCATCAAAAGAAAAAAAATCTTCCAACAAAACCGAAGAGAGCATTCATTCTCCCTTCGTTGTCTCCCTCAAACCTTCAAAGCCTTTGGTAATCACCACCAAAGCAAAGAAGACAAAACAGAAGGTTGGGGGCAAGTTTGTTGTCTCCTTCGTGTCTATCATGCAAGACACGGACTCGGATTCAGAGCCAGAGGACGATACACCGTCAACCCAAGCTGGTACTCATCAAGTTCAGCCTTCTCTCACTCCATTGGAGACACCTGTCGATGTAGAAGACCCTACGTCTGCTTCCTTCGTCGTTTCAGCAACTTCAGCAGAAGAAAAGACGATCTTCTTCCATAAATCGGAAACCTCTTCACCAAATTCTTTACTTGAACCTTTCCGAAAGGAAGGTATGCCTCAACTATTCTTGTATAGTCCAATGGCACAAGTTATCATGAATAAAATGGGCAATGATGCTTAGAACCCAATCGGTTTGGGAGGTGGTCGTGGAATTCTCACACCATTGGAACCCACCCTGACCAAATGTCAATTGGAGGATTGGAAACTCCGTCGTCACATAGACAAGTCTTCATACGGGTTGGGGTATGATCCTGACACTCCCATGAGACAGTTGACACAAAGGCTACAAAGTCGTTTCGCCGACCAAGCATCAACATCTTGTGTCCATGAAGACATTGATCTCCCTGAATATCTCTTTGAGGAGTCACCCGTCAAGGATTCAGGAAGCTCTTCCAATTGGTTTGATTTCTCTAATGATGAAGAGGAATTGTCCAATGACACAAACGCACGGTTTTCTATCCCAGAAGAGCCATCGTCTCCAAAAGAAGTACCTTACTTCGACCCAATTTCAATAGGTGATTGGGATCATCTCATTGCCAGTCTTGAGAAGAATACCGATCAAGAAAACCCATGGATATAAGCAAAGCCTTGGTCTATAAATGCCTTTGGAACTCCAGAAGGTCTTGTTAAGTTGGAAGCCGTCGAAAACAATGTGGAGGAACCACTTTCAAACCTTCCAACAGAATATCCTGTTCAAAAGATAGACTTGGGGACACCTGATAACCCACGTCCTGTATTCATAAGAAATAATATAAAGGATGATGAGTTACCTGAGTATATCGCTTTTCTTCGTGAGTTCGTTGATTGTTTTGCACGGTCTTACGCTGAAATGCATGGCTTAGACCCCAAAATAGCAGTCCACAAACTCAATCTACAAAAAGACATTAAGCCTGTCAAACAGGGCCAAAGAAGATTCCGTCCTGATGTGATGGACGAAATTGAACAAGAAGTTCAGAAACTCAAAAGCGTTGGCTTCATCCGCGAGGAACAGCATCCTGAATGGTTGGCCAACATCGTCCCCGTGACAAAGAAAAATGGGTAGATCAGGATCTGTATTGACTATAAAGACCTGAATAATGCATGCCCTAAAGATGAATTTCCGCACCCCATACTAGAGGTGATGATTGACAACACCTACGGATTAGAACGAATGACATTCATGGATGGATTCTCTGGCTCCGATCAGATAAAGATGCATCCTAAAGATGAAAGACACACATCATTTCGGACTCCATTTGGCGTGTATTGCTACACAGTCATGCCATTCGTTTTGAAAAATACGGGTGCAACATATCAGAGGGCTATGATGAGGATATTCCAAGATATGCAACGCAAGACGAATGAATGTTACGTTGATGACCTCGTCGTCAAAAGCCGAAGAAAAGAAGACCATCTCAAAGATCTTCGATAAGTCTTCATCCGACTTCGCAAACACAAGTTGTGGATGAATCCACTAAAGTGCTTCTTCGGTGTCTCATCGGGTAAGTTTCTCGGATTCATAGTTCGGAAAGGCGAAATAGAACTTGACCCCACCAAAGTCAAGGCTATCCTAGAAATGCCATATCCAAAAATCCTAAGAGAACTAAAAGGGCTTCAAGGAAGGTTGGCATACATTCGACGGTTCATCTCCAATCTATCAGAGAAGTGCTGTCCATTCTCTCGCCTAACGAAGAAAGGTGTGGACTTTGTTTGGGATGCTGAATGTGAAGTCGTATTTCAAGACATCAAGGCATACCTGACCAAACCTCCAGTGTTGGCTGCCCTCACAACTGAAAAACCATTCATCTTGTACACAATAGCTTTCGATTATTCTTTGGGCGCTCTACTGGCATAAGAAAACGACGAGGGAAAAGAAGCTGCTTTATATTACCTCAGCCGTATGTTGGTAGGTGTAGAGCAACACTACTCTCCAGTCGAAAAAGAATGCCTTGCAGTGAAGTTCGCCATACAAAAGCTGCGTCACTATCTGTTGTCCAACACAGTATACCTGATTTAGAGGATCAATCTCTTAAAGGCCAATGTCACAAAAGCAAGTTCTCTCAATGCCCGATTGGCAAAATTTTCCATCCTTCTGTCGCAATTCGATATTAGGTATGTACCACAAAAATCAATCAAAGGCCAAGCTCTAGCAGACTTTCTTGCAGAGCACCCATTGCCTAAAGATTCTCCACTAAGGGATGATCTCCCTGACGAATCTGTCTACAACGTGGTAACTTCTTCATCAAATGGCTCCTGGGACATGTACTTTGACGGCGCAACCAGGACAAATGAAAAAGGAAAGCAAATATCGGGAATTGGCATCCTCTTTGTCAGTCCCAACAAATACATGATTCCACACGCTTTCTCACTACTGGAACCATGTTAAAAAAATGCAGCTGAGTACCAAGCCCTGATTGTAGGACTGGAACTCGCCCTCAAATCTGGCATCGCCATGCTGGAAGCTTTTGGGGACTCTCAACTGATCGTCAACCAGATGATTCATAATTTTGAAGTCAGGAAGCCTGATCTGTTGCCTTACTATAACAAGGCGTAATCGCTTCAACAAAAGTTTGACATCTGTCACATCACCCACATCCTCAGAGGTGAAAACATCCTTGTAGATGCCCTGGCTAGACTTGCAGCATCTATGGCAACCCAAAAGGGGGAAAACATGCAAATCACAGTGTGTCAAAGATGGATTCTCCCTCCTTTTAACACACACCAAACAGTTGCTGAATGCCACCAAGTGGTTGGAAGTCGGATGTCCATCCTCAAACCTCCGATCGGTGACTGGAGGGATCCGTTCATTGATTAAATTATGTTCGAAATCCTACCTGAAGATCCAAAAGAGCGGGTAAGCCTTCAAAGATAAGCCCCAAACTTTCATTTTGATATTCCTTAAAAAATGCTTTACAGAAAATCCTTCAACGGAGTACTTCTACGCTGCTTGTCACAACAAGAAGCCGAGGAAACTCTCAAAGAAGTACATGTTGGCCTTTGTGGAGCTCATCAGGCTGGTCCTAAGCTCTACGATCAGATAAAAAGGTTAGGTTATTATTGGCCTACCATGGTAGCGGACGCTATGCAATTTGCTAAACGGTGTCAACAATGCCAAATTCATGGAGATTATGTCCACATGCCTCCGGAATGGCTACATCCTATAGCGATCTCATGGCCTTTCGATGCCTGGGGCATGGACATCATAGGTCCTATCTCTCCTCCATCAAGCAAAGGTCATCGCTTCATCTTCGCTGCTACGGATTATTTCTCCAAGTGGTTAGACGCATTTGTGCTCAGCGAAATGAAGACCTCATCAGTCCTTCAATTCTTGCGCACCAACATTATCTATCACTTCGGCATACCTAAAAGATTCATCTATGATAACGGACCACAATTTCGGGATCACATATTTTACAGGTTCTGCGACAAGTACAAAATCCAAAGTTATCATTCGACTCCATATAATTCGGCAGCAAACGGATTAGCAGAAGCCTTTAACAAGACACTCTGCAAAATTCTCAAGAAAATGGTCTCTAGTCACAAAAGAGACTGGGGAGACAAACTACCTGAAGCTTTGTGGGCTTATCGAAGGACCGTTTGAGGACCAACCCATAGCACACCATTCTCTTATGTCTATGCATGCGAAGTTGTTGTCCCTTTCGAACCACCGTCCCTGACTTTTACAACAAAAACGGTTTTAAGTCGAAATTTACGACCCTCGTATCTTTAAACAAAAAATGATTTTTTAGAAACCGCGGGGAAGCGACGCTCAGTCGATACTCGCAAAACCCAAAAATCGGAAGGATGCGAACTCCATTCAATACTTCCAAAACCTCAAAACCGCAAGGAAGCGACACCTTGTCTATACTATCGACTGGATGTCGCTTCCAGTTGATATCCACAACCCAAATTTTCAAAAAAAGAAAAAACCTCAAATTTCAAAAAAAATCGTGGGGAAGCGACATTCATTCGATACCCACAAAACCAAAGTTTTTGAAAAAGCAAGGAAGCGACATTCAGTCGATACTTGCAACCCAATTTGCGAGGAGGCGACATTCCATCGATACTTGCAAACCGAATGAGCAAGGAGGCGACATTCCATCGATACTTGCAATACCATTCAGTAGGGAGGCGACTTTTAGTTGGTACTTGCATGCCATCTCAAAAATTTGGCTTTCATGCCATTCCAAAGACCTAGCTCTTATGCTAATTCAAAATTCGGCTTTCATGCCATCTCAAAAATTCGGCTTTCAAGCCAGCTCAAAAACTTTGGCTTCCATGCCACAAACAAATTTTGGTTCTTACGCCACAAAATTCGGCTCCCATGCCATCTCAAAATCTAGCTTTCAAGCTATCAACAACCAGGCTTTCGCCACAAAATCTGGCTTTTATGCCCAAAAACAACCCTTTGACAAAAAGATTTTCACAAAATGACAACCTTTTGGTCAAATTCTCAAACAAACATTCTCATTCAACTTTTGCTTATTTTCATCAAAAAGAATTTGGGTAAAAGGTATATAAAGCACCAAAAATGCTTTTACATGGGGGTACCAAAAGAGAAGAAGAAAAAAGAGTTTGTTACAAAAATCAGAAGCTTAGTACAACATGGTATTCAACCAAAGATTTAACTCCTCTAGCAGACTCATGGCTTTAGCCTCTAAAGCTTCCAGGCCACGCTTCTTCAAAATCTTTCCATAAAATGCGGCAGAACGCCGCGACCAATCTGCAGCACGAGGAAGTTCTTCCCAAAGAATCTGCCATTGCTCGTATTCTTGAATCTTCCTCCGGAGATTACTCTTAGCCTCCTCGACCTGGAGAGTCAGAGTCCTTTCTCTAGCACGAACTTCCACAATGGCGGCCCATTTGGCAGCAGCTTGTTCTTCCAATAACTCAAGACACTGCCTGGCTTCAATGACCTCCCTGTCAAGACGGCGCAAGTCTTCTGTTAGCTCAATTATGGCCAACTCAGTGACATTCCTCTCTCGAACGAATTGCTTCTGAGTCCGCGAGATCTCGTTTAGTTCAAACTTGACCTCGCCAGAAGGCTTAAAAACATCTCATTGAAAAAGTCACCACTTGGGAAGCTCTTGGTCTCATCCCATTTGTTGCCGAGAGTAATGACTTCATCAACAAAAGCCTTCGCACTTGCAATGTCCAGACCGACCTCTTCGCTATCAGTAAGGATGTCCTGTACATGCTTGATCAGACCAAAGCCAGCTTCCAAATGGCCTGAAGAAAGAGTTTTGACCCAGGAGCTCAAAACGCTCTTCAACACTTTCTTCGCGTACTGAAGAGATAGCCCGAATGAAGGCTCGCCCCTTTCCATTGGTCGACTGCCCATGTCATGCCCTGTTGGAGGAGTGATCATTAGACTCTTTCTAATCGGAGACACTGGCAAAGGAACTCTTCGGAAGATTTCACCCCTGCTGCATTGAAACTGGAAGGAGTCCCTACTCCTGGTTCAGCTGCAAGCATCCCCTGCTCTGGCCCTGAAAAAGATGGGGGAACTTCTCCTGTTACTTCACAACCTGCGAGCGAAAAAAAACAAAAAAAGTATGAATGTGACCATGTTAAAAAAATCATTATCATCAGGGTTATTGCTACAAATACCTTCTTCGACGACCGGCGTAATACTTTCTACCTCCATGAGTTCATCCGAAGCATCGTCAAAGGTCGCGTCCATGGATGGCTCGAAATCGTCAGAATCCTGTGGCAAGTCAACTAACAAGAAAACAAATAACATGTTAGCAAATGACAACACAGAGAAAAAAAGAAAGAAAACAAAAGAAGTCATACCAGGTGAAGATTCTGGAATAACTCCAGAGTCCCTCGGTTCTTCTTCAGATGCCGCAATCGGATCCGTCACTGCTTCATCAGCCGGAACCTCAGGCATCACCAAATCATCATCTCCCACTGAAAAAGGAGAGAAAGAAAATAAAAAACAAAGAAAATCTCAATGAAAGAAACGAAAAAGGAAAGAGGAGGAATCATACCTTCATTAACGGTCTCTTCCTCTTGGCTCCTCTTTTCCGGAGGCTCTTCAGCATCCCCTGACATCTCTTTAGCAATGGTGGGAGGGACTTCTGAATTGGGAGAGTCATCATGTCGTCTCTTATTACGGCACTGCCCTCTCTTCCTCTTGCTTCTATGGGATGGTTTGCTTAGAGTACCCGCCCCATCATCAAAGTCAGGACCTTCGCTTGACTCCTCGCCAGATGGTCTGATCCTCCCAGTAGACACCAAAGAAGCCTTCGTTTGTTCCGCTTGCATCCAAGCGTCGATCTCGGCTCCTCATTTTCTAGCTGTTTCAAGACTTCACCAGGTATCTCTTGTACAACTCCTGATTTGATGACGTCCTGTTCACCGAGAAAGCCTATCTTGTGCTTCTTTTCAGAAAGGAAAGCCAGAACTTCCTCTCGACGGACTCCATCTAATCTGCCAAGACCCTTCCCAGAAGATTGCTTGACATCGAGCTCTTTCTTGGAAAGTCCCTGGTACACTAAAAAGCTCTCTACGAACCATTTTACAAAGCCAGCAGTTCGAAAAGTGGGCAACTCAGGATAGGAAATCATGGCGGTAGTGTCCTCCGTACTGTAAAAAAACCCATGCATTCCTTCCATCTTGTAAACCTCCAAAACGCTTCACCATGCTCGAAGGCGCTCCAACAACGCCTTGAGAGAAGCCCAACTGCAGCGCAAAATACGAGGGGACATATAGTTGGATATCAACAAAAAGTTATCTACGGTACACCATCATACCAACGCGTATGTTGAAAAGCCACCTCTTTTCTGTGTTTGTCAAAGAATAGTGCCTTCCCGACCCTGCCCTGGTGGATGTTGGAAATAGGTGGGCCTCATGGACAGGTTTTCAAAACTTTTGACCCACTTGACTCAAGGATCAACTATCGAAAAGGCTATAAAACCCAATCCAGGATCCATGTCCTCAATCTTAGCCATCATGATCAGTAAATAAACCTATCAAGAAGATAAAACAGCAGCCAACAAGCATCCATAAAAATCTACAACATGCACGAAAGTAGATTATACCTTAGGAGCTCGGTTGTGCTCTACTAGAGAAGTTGCATATTTCTTTGATGATGAAACTCTTTCACGTATCAAATAAGAATCTTCAAGACCTATTGATCTTCCACGCTATGACCCGTTTATTAGATCTCTTTTCTCAAGAAGATGGGTGGGATCTCCAAGAGAAAACCCTACTAGAAATTCCAAGGAACTACAAGAGAACTAGAAGAGAAAAAGGAGGAGGAAGAATTGTGCAACTCTTGCACTAAGGGGTTTTGGGCATGGGATACAAGTATTGGACGTCCAACGGGTGTATTCCCCTTTAAACAGCTCTCAAGTCTCCTCTTTTAACTCTCTTATTAATTGTATTTAGAAGTCCAACTTCCATATAATTAGTAAACTTCTCATACTACTATTACCACTATTAGAAGTCTCACTTCAAATAGAAATAATAGGTTTCTATTTCTTTTCTTTTGGAGTTCAAGTAGAATTAGTATCTTTGTAATATCTTGGGCTGGCGTGGGGACCACTAGGGATTCCTTAGAAAGCTGGCTCCAACTGGGACACCGCGACCCCACATCTCATGTGCAATCCGGGCCCACAGTTAATTGCAAATAACATCACTATATAAATGCAATTGCACTCCAGTCTTAGAAATAAATTACAATGAAGACCCTAAACTTCCCAATAACCACAAATAGGCCCGTCCATCATTATCCATGGATCAATTGGAATAAATCTGTCTCATCCAATCTTAGATCAATATCTTATTATCCTTGAGCCCCAATTAATCACAATGATCATCAATACCATCCAATTAACTCTTAATCGAGATGAGTGCGCACTTACTAATGATAAATCCATTAATTGGCACAAAGGGGATAATATAGATAGATTCCATCTTGACCATTGGATGTTCCCACAGTCTTACTACCACTTACCCAAGACACCAAACTGTTGACCTACAGTTGCCCTCACTCATTGGTGACCAACATGGCCATAAACCAATCTCACCATTCGTAACGATTGCTTACCATAATCCTGTAAAACTCCACATCCTTGAGAGCGATTAATCGCCGTCTCATCTTATCACGGTTGAGGGAGTCGCACTCTTCCAAGTTTCTCCCCACAAACATGACATTCTCCCAGGCCTGCTGTACGACCACATTAGGAGACTTGGTAGACTGACGAGGTGCATCAGTAATAGGCTCTTTGCCCTTGTTCGTTCTGGAGGAACTACCTGCGAAGGATGAAAAAGAAAAAATCAATTATCAAAATAACAAAAATTTTGCTAAAAATTCTAGCGAAATTTTTGCATGGATCATTGGAAATTCCGAAGAAAAGGGAAACACCCCAAAAAAGATAGGAAACTTGAAGATAAGCTCAACACCACTGCAAGCTCATGGTTAATGAAGCATCCTCAAAGAAAGTTTGAACTCAAACATTGCTGCGAGATCAAACCAGTCTTATCAAATCTCCACAAACTTGAAGAGGGGCTCAACATTGCTGCGAGCTCCAAATCTCAAAACTTACAAAAGATTTCCAGGTATGCATCATCATGCTTCCAAATCAATTTACTAAAAAATCATGCATCAAAGAAAATCATCATCATGCATTAGATGCTAGGAAAACTTTAACCAAAGTTTGACCAATTCCAACCCAACTTGGTCAAAACCAATCAAACTTTGTCCAAGTCAAAAATCATGTTGGCTTGACCTAGAGATTCTAGCCTTCTATCTTGATGCATAAAAAAAAATGCATGACCATCTTGGATTGCATAAACCTCATTCTCATGGTGAGCAAAAGAGGGAAAGCAATAAAAGAAAAAAAAAAAAAAGAGAGAAAAGAGAGAAATCTCTTAAAAAAAATTCTGAGCTGGCCCGCAAGTTGTGGCCCACTACCACGTGGCAGTACGGCCAGGTCCGTACAGAGAAAAAAAAAGTGCAAAAAAAAGAGGGAAGAAAAACCGTGAGCAAGAAAATAAAAGAAGAGCACGTGTAAAAGAAAAAAGAGAGAAAATACGTGGAGAAAAAAAAAAGAAAAGAAGGAAAGAAAAGAGAAAAGAAAAGAAAAGAAAAGTTACCTCTACATGGAGTTTTTTGTGAAGGAAGAAAACTTACTTGAAGCCATGGATGGAGAAGAATAAAGAGAACTTGAAGATTCTTGAAGAAAAAGAGAAGTTCTTGATCTTGGAGCACTCTTGAAGACTTTTGCAAAAAGAAAGCAATAAGGGCAAGAGATCCAACTTCCTTTGCTTTTATAGAGGAGAGCAAACCAAAAGAGGAAACAAGGAGAAAACCAAGGAGGTAAGTACTAAAAACTAGCAACTTTCCCAAAAGAAAGGAGATTTGAGATATTCTCTCCTAAAGAGAAGAATCTTTGAGAAATTCTCTTCAAAAAGGTAATGAGAAATACTCTCTCCAAAAGAAATATACATTGAGAAAATCTCTCCCCAAAACAAGGAAACTTGAGAGATTCTCTCCAAGTAAGGATATTTTTAAATATTCTCTACCAACAAGAGATATTTTTAGATATTCTCTACAAAATGACACCACATGAGATCTAGGCCATCTTCTAAAGCTTAAGATCCCATGGGTTAGCCCACATGAGCCAGGTTTGACCACCTAGGCACTAAAAGGGGCTTCCTATCAAAAACCTTCTTTACCAAGAGCATACAAAATGGTTTCATGCCTCTCTTGAGTTGATTGAACCATTCAACAAAAAAAAAAAAAAGAGCCCTATGAGTTTCCAAAAATCCAAACAATCAAACTTCATGAACCAAATTAAGCCAAAATCTTGAAATTGACATTCCACAAAAAAACAAACTCTGGTCCCCTAACTTGCCACATATAGCTTGTCAGTTTTCAAGGCCAAAACCCCCAAAAAAATCAAATCTTGACTCCCTAGCTCGCCACATACAGCTTGTTAGGTCACAAGGTCAAAACCAAATCTGACCCCCAAATTTGCCACATACAGCTTGTTGGGTCACAAGGTCAAAATCAAAAATAAAACCCCGACCCCCTAACCTGCCACATACAGCTTGTTAGGTCACAAGGTCAAAAACCAAAAAACCCTCTCGACCGCCTAATGCGCCACATACAGCCCTTAGGTTCACAAGGTCAAAAGGAAAACCCAAAATCCAAAACCCAAATTTGACTCCCTCATGTCATTTTCAAACCTTTGCCTTGAGATGGTACGTGATCCCTCTGACTACCATAAAATCCCCTTGGAAACTCAAAAGGCTATACAAAAAATGCTCAAAGACTTTTGGTCAAGTCAGAAGCTCTCCTTGAAGTTTCTCTTCGAGGCACATCGACTCCAAAAGCTGCTCGTCGCTGTAACTCGAGGGGGCATTTGTTGACACTAAAAAAATGTCACTTTGCCTCTCTAACATCAAGAAGCCACATGAAGTTACATCCTACTACAAGCAGGCAATGCTACTTCAAGCATCAGATCTTGTCAGAATCAAACAAAAACTGCAAGATCCTTCAAGACAGCCAAAATAGGGGTTCACATGAAGCTTCGGGCCATTTTAACATCACTTGGCCTAATTTCACTCCTCCAACAACCAAATCGGCTCTCCTGGTGGCAACGGCGTCGAAGACATCAAAACTTCGATCAGAGCCTACGGATGATCTCAAAATACCTCCAAAAGGCTCCATGTCAAATTTTAGGTCAAACCAACAACGTTTGACCCTCTATCAACCCTGAAGTAGTAAAAGCAAGCCTCCCGGCGGTGAGAACTATCGAGGCCATCACCCATCAAGCAGAACACATGGGTGGCTTCAACATGCTTCCAAAGGGCTGCACGTCAAATTTCAGGTCATTTCGACAACGTTTGACCCGACTTTGACGCTCTGAAACAAAATCAACGCTACCGGCGGCGGGGCACCCCGGGACCATGACATCCAAATCAGAGCTAATGGATCGTCTCAAAATGACTCCAATAGGCTCCCTATCAAATTTCAAGTCAATTGGACATCAATTGATCGTACATCAAAGCGCGGCATCTTCCTCGCGGTGAAATCAAGTCTACTGGCGATGGGACCCCAAACAGCTTCAAAACTCAAACAAAATCCCAAGGCTGGTCCTACCTACTGCTCGAGAGGTTTCACCTCAAATTTTTGGTCATTCTGACATCGTTTGACCTAGTTTTGGCTCTTGACGGAAAATCGACTACGAAGTCTTCGACTTCTCCAAAAAAAAAATAGGAAACATTGTGCTCCGATTTGCACGGGTTCTTGTCAGGTTTTCTTCAAGAGAATCAAGCCAATAAATGAGGAGAAATGTCAAGAAAAATATAGGAGAAAGAAAGAGTCAAAAAGATTGAAAAACGGTCGAGAAACGGCGACCAGAAGGGGAAGAATCCCCATGGTTGCTGGCGACCTTGGCCCATTGTCACCGGCGGCAACCCCAGCCCATGGTCGCCGGTGACCATGGAAATCCGGGTCATTAGATTTTTCGCCGAGTGGCCCATTTTCCGCCCCTTTCACATTTCGGGAGTTCCTGCCTTAGTGGTTTTCCGAAATTTCAATTTTTTATGCTCGAAATCAATTGATCTTCATCAACATCTCGGATCCGCCGTCAAGAGCATAATATCGTCATTGATCACTCCAAGATCGCCAACCGGCTGACCAAGAAAGTATACTTTCTGTTTGACCGATCGAGAAATCGACAAGACAGATGTCACCGGCCCACTGATATCAACCAATGTCCGAAGTTGCATCGCCATCCGACATCAAATAACATGTGGATCCATCAGCGATGATCACAGGAAGAATTCCAAAAGACGCGGCACGGCCCGCGACTTTTCAAATGCCCTGCGACCACTTAATGTAGTTAATTGACCCATTTTATGACAACTTAATGTGGTCATTAACCCATTATTTGGATGGCCCAATCAAAATCAAGCAAATGGGAGTTACAAATTCAAGTAATCATGATATTAAAATCATGAACTCCCCTCATCATGGAGATTAAGGGCGATTAAATGCCCATTATTCCCCATCGGCCAATCATATTCAAGGAAAAAGGAGTTACAAAATCAAAGAATTAAAACTTGTAACTCCTCCCATCATGGAGCATCAATGGCATCAATTCTCACGTTTGTTTTGTCAAACCACTATATTTATACATGTTCTAGACGAACACCCGATTGTCAAATATCTATGATTATAGATGAAGTAAATGAACACGTGTTTTATTAGATATTCATGTTTTACCCATACTTGAAACGAATACATGGTTTGCCCGAGATCCATGATTTTGTACCCGTTTAATTATATGCAGCATTTGATCGATTAGCATGATTTATCATATGTTTTATTTTTTAGTATATTTGTGATCTTTTCATCCACCTGCCAGACCGTCGTGTCTGACCCACTACTTTTGGTACTCAGGTTCAGATTTCTTCGTCCCGAGTTGAGTGCTTGAGTTGGCTGTGGAGCCATGTTTTGCAGGTTGTTCTGTCGGCTATGTCATGTAGACATTGAGCTTGACATCGGAGCTACGTCACATTTGGGTAGTAGTTTGTAGCTTATTGTTGTATGGCTTTTATTAGCCTTTTTCTTGGGGTTCTTAATTAATGTACATTGATAATTGTAACTTGAACATATTTGGGAATGTAATATCTTGTTACTGTCAGCTCTGTAATTTATTGTGATGGTTACTCCAGTCTGATATGATTCTTGATATAATAGCTATGTGCTAAAGGTTGAGTGCGATGCGGAATCCGATGGCCACGGACTTCGGGTCGCAACGCCACAAATGCTTCCGCAAAATATTCAGAATGTGTTGGAATGTGTTGTCTTCACACACGCAGATCCTGGGAGAAGTAAAATATAATTGATGCTTAATTCCCATTCCCGCCCCCGAGGTTCTGGTTCAGGGGCGTGACAGAAATCCTGCTACTCTGCTGCGAAATAAACACCATAAGGTGATCGAAGTCCCTTGGGGGGCCATCCCCCCAAGGTCTCCACTCTCATTCTATCCAACATGGCCTAAACATGGCTCTTCAGCCTGTTTACTCGGTTTTTCATTGGATATAGGATCTCCCCTTGGTCTTTATCCTCTAAAAAACTAAGGTCTAAGCCAAGCCAAAGAATCAAAGCATCAAGCATTCTCGTGTAAAGGACGATGGCAAAATCCATACATGACTTGCGACCGTCGATCTGAACGAGTCCCCGCAATCTCCTGAGAAGTTAGATCCCTTTTCTCGTTTTTCTATTGTATTTTGTATTCTTTGTAAAGAGACAAAAAATCACATTTCTTTTCTTTCATTATTGATGAGATTTGTAAATCACCTTCTACGACAAAATCGCCTTCTACGACACAAATCGCCTTTCACGGCACAAAACCGCCTTTCACGGCAAACAAAATGAAATCGCCTCTCACGGCATTAAAAAAAATTGTGTCTCTTTCTTAAAATATATGTGCAATGGAAAGTTAGAAAGAATAATTGATTTCCTTTCTACTTGTGAAGTTGAATCTCCAGATCACCACTTTAAATTCCAGGTAGAGTAGAAAATCTGGCATACCTATACAAAAATGTTGATGTCTCGCTTTTCCTCCTCTGCCAGACCCTAATAGCCCTAGGGGTGGGAAGGAGAGGATGAAAGGCCGGGCCCTCATCATGGGAACCGCTCAGTGCCGATCGATGATCGGTCAGACCTTCTGTCCGGAGGGTGCATGTTCGTTGGATAAGATAACTTTGGATCCTTGTAACTTGTAATCCGTCAGTTGGATTTCTACATATAATATATCGATAGAAAGCCCTTGAGATGTAGAATCCAATGATTATGGTTTCATCACGATCGGAGATTGGGAAGTGATGTAAATACTCAGACTAAAGATCCAGCTCATGTTTATTTGAAAATGAGACTGTTAACCTAGGTTTGGGCCTTAGGTGTTGGAAACCATGAACCCAGTCTCACATGACCAGAAATGGAATTAAAATCGAGGCATGTGGCTTGGTGTGCCCCGATGAGTTGTCTAAGTATTAGTGTATTACACGTGGTATAACTAAATGCGTATGGAATGAAGGACTCGCTTTTCCGCGTGGCTCTACCGGGATCAGCGGACGTGAGAGTTCGTGGGGTCCAACCCTTTCGCGACCTGTGTCGGAATGCGAGCATCAACATTTTTTTGTACGGGTATGCCATGAAAGTCCAGGATCCTTACCCTAGAGGGGGGGGGGGGTGAATAGGGTGAGCTACAAATTAGTGACCAATTATGACAAATTTTAACTTCTTTAAAATTAACTAGTTACAAGTGATGATTATAAAATTAAATGTGGAAGCTAAAAAAAATAATCACCACAAAGCATGCACCATCACACAAAGATTTGTAGTGGTTCGACCTCAATGCCTACATCCACTACCGGCTTGTGATCAAACACCCCACCGGATTTCCACCATCTATGCTTTTCAAAAGGCTAAGCAATAACCTTTACAATGATGTTTTTCTAGGCTAAACAACAACCTTTCAATGTGCTTTTCTAGGCTAAGCAATAACCTTTACAAGATGCTTTTTCAAGGCTAAGCAATAACCTCTACACTATGCTTTTCTTAGGCTAAGCATTAACCTTTACAATAAGAATATTTTCTCTCAAAGTAGTGCCTACACAAACACTGAAAGAGATACAATTTAAGCTCAATTGCAATGCCTCTAAAATAGGCAGTTATGAAATTGAAAATCTAACTCACACAAATACTATATGAATGCAAAGGTGTATGCTCATGATGCGTTTGTGTGATAGCTTCAATCAAGTTAAAACGTAAGCTCAATCAATAGATGCTCAAAGCATTTAAAAGTTTAAGGCACATAAAAAGTTTTGATTGAAGTGAAATGCAAATCACATGTAAGAATACAAACTTGTTGATGAAGTGAAAATCAAAGGCTCACAAGTTGTATGAAACTAATTAACTCTAAAAATGTGATGCATGTGCAATGTTGTTTTCAATACCAAACTAATTTAACTAAGGTTCAAATGAATGAAAACAACAAATAAAGATTCAACCAAGTAAATGTATCATGTTATAAAAGAAATCAAAATTTTTGGCTAAGCATGATTAAAGAAGATTTTAAAACAAACTTGGTTTGAAATCAAGGTGAAGAATCCAATCCAACTTAGATCAAAGATTAAATGAAGAATGGATTCAACACATCATAGTTATCAAGCTAAAATCCATTTACCAATAATTTAAACAAAGCATATAACATATGATTAGTAAAAGTAGAGCTTACTTAGAGATTTAACTTCATTGATCGAAGTTTTAGCTTCACTAATGACCCATTGGTCTCTCTTAGTTCATTCCCCTTTTCCTTATCTCCAAACTCCTCAAGAGTGGCTCTTAGTCCCTCTCTTTTTCTCAACATCTTTTACAAAGGAATGAATCTCATTTTATACTAAAAAATTGAGTTCCTGCGAGTCCCCGGTCGACCCGGTTGACCTGGGCTCAACGGTCATAAATCTGACCATTTGAAAAACAGCTCCAACGGCTCTTTCCCGGTCGACCTGTAGTGTTGTCGGTCAACCGAGTCCAGGGGCTCGGTCAACCGAGCACACTGCAGGTCGACCCGGGCCCATGGACCAATTTCCCCAAAAAAACATATTCAAAGATAATTTCTTGTGGGGACTTTTGGGCCATTAAATCGAGCTTGGAATCATGATTTAAATCAAACTAAGAGGATTAAAAATATGAAACATAAAAAGCCTAAAATGACTTGAAAGATTTAAAACATAGGCTAGCTTGATTTATAAAACTTCTTTTCAAATTTAAATTGCATCCAAGTTTAAAATCAAAACATGCATGAACCAAGATTTCTACAAGTTTAAAAAACAATGCATGTGTAAATCAAGATTTCAAGATTTTCTAAATCAATGCACGTGTGAAAATTCGAATGATACTAAAATGATAATACATCCATCAAATTGCAATAACACAAAATCCCTAACATGCCACATTTTCTACTCTACTTGGAATTGACATGTGGTGGTCCGGAGATCCACCTTCGTAAGTAGAAAAGGAAATCAACTTTTTTCTAGTTTTCCAGTGCAAATATATCTAAGAAAAGAGACATGATTTGTTTGCAGTGAAAGGCGATGTTTGCCGTAAAAGGCGATTTTTTTGCCGTGAAAGACGATGTTTACCGTGAAAGGCAATTTACAATTCTTATCAATAATGAAAGACAAAGTTGTGATTTCTTTTGTCTCTTCAAAAAAATAAAAAATACAATGAAAAAGCAAGAAAAACGATCTAACTTCTCAAGAGATTGTAGGTGCTCATTTAGATTGACAGTCGCAAGCCATGTGTGGACTTCGCCGTCATCCTTCGGATGACAACAGACGTTGCTTTTGATTCACTTGGCTCGGCTTATACCTCAGATTTATGGAGAACAAAGACAAAGAGGAGGTCCTATATCCACTAAAAAAGCCGGTAGACCAGCTTAGAAGCCACGTCTGAGCCATAGAGGAGGAGAATGAGAGGTCCTTGGGGGGAGTGACCCCCCAAGGTACTTTTGGTCACCTTGTAGATGTGGTTGGTGCCAGACTTCTTCATCCAAGGAGAGATCGTTGTAGCAGCTTTTGCAGAGTTCTCTCTTTTGTATATATTTTTGATTGATTTTTCTGGATCTGAGTTACATGATTTAATTCATTATTTTTGTAACTCTTTTTCCTACGCTTCTGATTGGCCGATAGAGAATTAAAGGCATTTAATTGCCTTTAAGCCCCATGATGAGAGGAGTTACATGGTTTAATGCCTTGTTTATGGCTGGCTTATAGCTCCTTTATTCTCGCTTCTGATTGGGCTGTCCAAAATAATGGGTTAATGACCGCATTTATTTGTCATAAAATGGGTCATTTAACTGCATTAAGTGGTCGTTGAGCAGCTTGAAGAGTCGCGGGCCGTGCCGCTTCTTTTGGAATTCTTCTTGTGATGGTCGCCGATGGATCTTCATACTATTCGATGTCGGTTGACGTTGTAACTTCAGACATAGATTGTTACCAGTGGGCCAGTGCCATCTGTCCTATCGATCTCTCGATCGATCGGGCATAAAGTGTACTTTCATGGTCGGGTCGATTGGTGGTTTCGAAGCGATTAATGAGAATATGATGCTCTTGACGGCGGATCCGTGATGTTGACGAAGATCGATGGTTTGTGAGCATCAAAAGTCAGAATTTTGGAAAACCACAGGTGCCGGACTTCTTGAAACACAAAAAGGGATAGAAAAACGGTCATTCGGCGAAAATCCGACAACCCAGACTTCCAGGGTTGCTGGTGACTATGGGCCAAGGTCGCCAGCGACCATGGGGGAGTTTTCCCCTTTTGGTCGCCGTCTTTCGGCCGTTTCTCCGATTTTTCTGATTCTTTTTTCTTTGGTATTTTTCCTGACATTTCTGTACATGTTTTGGCCTGATTTCCTTGCAGAAAACTTGATGAGAAGCCTTGCATATTGGAGAGCAAAGTTTCTGATTTTCCGGAAAAGTCGCAGACTTTGTCACGCAGAGCTGTCGATTTGCCATCAGAAGCCAAACTGGTCAAACGATGTCGGAATGACCTAAAATTTGAGGTGAAGCCTCCTGACCAATAGATTAAACCCACCATAGGCTTTTGTTTTAGTTTTGAAGCCGTGTGGAGTCCCGTCGCCAGTAGACTTGATTTTGTTATGAGGGAGATGCCGCGCTTTGATGTGTGGTCAATCGATGTCCGATTGACCTGAAATTTGACAGGGAGCCTATTCGAGTCGTTTTGAGACGATCCATTAACTTCGATTTGGAAATCATGGTCCCAGGGAGCTCCACTGCCGGGAGGTTTGATTTGGCTTCTAAGAGTCAAAGTCTGGTCAAATGTTGTCGAAATGACCTGAAATTTGACATATAGCCTTTTGAAGTCACCCATGTGCTCTGTTTGATGAGTGATTGCCTCAGTGGTTCTCGCCTCAGAGAGGCTTGATTTTTCTATTCAAGGGTTGATGTGGGGTCAAACGTTGTCGGTTTGACTTGAAACTTGACATGGTGCCTTTTGGAGGTATTTTGAGACCATCCATAGGCTCGGATCGAAGATCTGATATCTTCAACGTTGTCGCCGCCAGGGGCGCTTGTTCAGCTACTGGAGGAGTTAAGTTAGGCTAAATTATGCTGGAATGGCCCGAAACTTCATGTGTGCTATTCTTTTTGTTGTTTTGAAGAATCTTGCAGTTTTGTTTGATTCTGACAATATTTGACGCTTGAAGTAACATTTCCTATTGGTGGTAGGATGCGGCTTCATGTAGCTTCTTGATGTTGAACTGTTGAAGAGGCAAAGTGACATTTTTGGTGTCAACAAATGCCCCCTCGAGGTACAGCAACTAGTTGCATAACTTTTGAAGTCATTATGCCTCGAAGAGAAGTTTGAAGGAGAGCTTTTGACTTGACCAAGAGTCTCTGAGCATTTTTCTTTTTGGTAGGGATCACGTACCATCTTAGGGAAAAGTTCTGAATTTTGAGTTTTCCTTTTGACATTGTGAACCTAAGGGCTTTATGTGGCGCATCAGGCGGTCAAGAAAGTTTTTTTTTTTTGTTTTTGACCTTGTGACCTAATAAGTTGTATGTGGCAGGTTAGGGGTTCAGGGTTTGATTTTTTATTTTGACCTTGTGACCCAACAAGCTGTATGTGGCAACTTTGGGGGTCAGATTTCATTTTCGTTTTGACCTTGTGACCTAACAAGCTGTATGTGGCAAACTAAGGGGTCAGGTTTGGTTTTTTTGTCACTCTTTTGGACTATTTTGGGTCCAGGGAAGTGGTTTGGTTGTCAATTTCAAGATTTTGGCTCAATTTGGTATATGAGGTTGGATGGTTTTGAATTTTGGAAGCTCATTAGCTTGGGTTTTTTTTTTGGTCCAATCAACTCAAAAGAGGCATGGAACCATTTTGTATGCTCTTGGTGAGAGTGATTTTTTTATAGGAAGCCCCTTTTAGTGCCTAAGTGGTCAAACATGGCTCATGTGGGCTAACCAATGGGACCTTAAGCTTTAAAGATGGTTTAGATCTCACGTGGTGTCATTTTGTAAAGAATATCTAAAAATAACTCCTTTGGATAGAGAATATCTAAAAAATATCCTTACTTGGAGAGAATCTATCAAGTTTCCTTTCTTTTTGGAGAGAATATATCAAAATATTTTTTTTTGGGAGAGAATCTCTCAAATCCTCTCTTTTGGGAGAAAATTTCTCTAATTTCCTTCTTGTGGGAGAGAATCTCTCAAAGTATCTTTCTTTTGGGAAAGAATCTTTCAAAGTATCTTTCTTTTGGGAAGGTTGCTAATTTGTAGCACTTACCTCCTTGCTTTTTTCTTTGTCTCCTTCTTTTGCTTGCTCTTCTGTATAAAGAAAAGGGAGATTGGATCTATTTCTTTTATTGCTTTCTTTTGCAGAAACCTTCAATAGTTCTTCAAGACCAAGAGCTCTTCTTCTTCAAGGATCTTCAAACTTTTCCTCTTCTTCTCCATCAATGGCTTCAAGTAAGTCTTATCTTTCAAGAAAGCTCCATTGTAGAAGTAGGATGGCAAAAAAATGGTTCTGCTTTCCTTTTTCTTTTCTTTCTTTTTTTTCCTTTTTTTTTTCTTTCTCTCCTTTTTTTTGGTTCTCCACGGTTTTCTTTTTCCTTTTTTTCACGTGTTTTCTATTTTTTTTTTCACACGTTTTTTTTTCTTTTTTTTTTAGGCCTTACGGACCTGGCCATATGCCCACTAGCAATGGGCCACAACCTATGGGCTAGTCCTTTTTTTCCCTTCACTCCTCCCCCCCTTTTAGGAGCTAGGTTTCTTTCCTTTTTTTTTTTTTTTTTTTTGCTCACTATGATAATGCGGTTTATGCAAATCAAGATGTTCATGCATTTTTTTTATGCATCATATAAAAGGCTAGAGTTTCTAGGTCAAGCCAACATGAGTTTTGGCTTGGACAAAGTTTGATTGGTTTTGACCAAGTAGGGCTGGAATTGGTCAAACTTTTGTCAAGGGTTTCATAGCATCTAATGCATGACAATTTCCTTTATATGCATGATTTTTGTAAATTGAATTGGGAGCATGATATGATAATGCATACCTGAAAAATCTTTGCAAGTTTTGGAGTTTGGTGCTCGCAGCAATGTTGAGTCCTTTCCCAATCTTGCGGAGATTTGAGAAGCTTTGTAAGTTTGAAGCTTGCAGCAATGTTGAACCCATCTTCAAGCTTTCTATCTCTTTCGGGGTGTTTCCCTTTTCTTCGGAATTATCTCGGAATCATGCCAAAATCTTGCCAGATCTTTTAGCGAAATTCTATCATTTTGATGATTGAGTATTTTCTTTTCCAATCCTTTGCAAGTGGTTCCTCCATAACTGACAAGGGTAAGGGGCCTGTTACTTACGCACCCCCCCCCCCCCCCCGATCTGCTAGATCTTCCAATGGGGCCATTCAGCAGGCGTGGGAGAAGGTCCTGTATGTGGAGAGAAATTTGGAAGAGTGTGACTCCCTCAACCAGGATGAGATGAGGTAGCGATTGATTGCTTTCAAGGATGAGGAGTTTTACAAGATTATGGTAAGCAATTGTCCTTAGGTAATGGACAATCAGAGCGTTGTGCCCAAGCCTACCTTTCTATTCGGTGATGTAGTCCCTGACGACATGACATACTAGAAGAGATGTTTTCAGTTCTCTTACACAGCTGACGGTGAGGAGAGAACTATTGCTATCTGGTCGACTTTTGATCGTACCATCTCGATCATGAGCCTTTCTCCCACGTGCCCTAAGAGGGAAGATCCTCCGAGCTGGTTGAAGAGGACTAATGTGGTCAAGACCGAGATTTTTGTTGGCGGTCCCTCCGGATATGCGGAGAAGTCGCTTGCCCGTATGGACTTGTTGATGCCGGCCAGTGGCTACTAGGGTTCTGATCATCTATCGGTCAATTTGAGACTGGCGGGCCTTGGTATTTTCAGCGGTGACAACAGCAATTGGGTGAAGCCTTTTTTACTTTGCGGCCGTTTTAATGCTGACCCATATTGGGAGTCATGGACTGACCGCGTCCTGCTGACTGGTCACGGCGCCATCTTGAAGAAAGCCGAGATTTTTGATCTGGTCCGCGCTTTTAGGGAGATTGTGATCTTTTCCAATGAGGCCTTCATGGCTATGTTGGAGTCTTTCCTTCCACAAACCAATACCTTCATTGTCACAAATGGTGAGATTGGTTTTTCTCTGAAGGAGCTAAGTGCCATCACTGGGCTAACTATCCTTGGCAAACTCTATGAGGAGTTCATGCCTATCAACAGCGTCCTTGAGAAACAGTCTGAGGAGTTTAGGCTTCTGTACTTTCAACTTGTTGTCTTTTATGATTTTTTGAAGGAAAAGGAGGGCTCGAAAGTCAAGTCCAGCAGTTAGAGGAATAGGAAGCTGAGCTTGACACTTGGATGCAAGCGGAGCAGAGACGAGCTTCCATGGAGTCTTTTGTCTTTCATTGGTAGGTTGTGAAGTGACAGGAGAGATCCCATCGCCTTCTTCAGAGACAGAGCAAGGGTTGCCAGAGGTTGATCCGTAGGTAGGGGTTTCTACAACCGATTCTGACAGGGCAGAGGCGAGACCTCGTGCTGAGATTCCTCCCCCAGTAGCTCCGATTGGAAAGAGTTTTCTGATTACTCTTCCAACTGGGCATGCCATGGGCTGCCGACCAACGAAGTGGGGTGAATCTTCATCTAGGCCATCCCTTTGGTTTGCAAAAAAGGTGCTGGCACGTGTTTTGAGTTCCTGGATTGAGACTCTCCTTTCTGGTCACTTGGATGTTGGATTTGGCATGATCAAGCATGTGCAGGAGATTCTCAATGATAGCGAAGAGGTCGGTCGGGATGTCACAGACTACCAGGGCAATCATTAATAGGATCAATGCGTTGGGCTACAAGTGGTCCGAGACCAAGGATTTTCCTGATGATGACTTCTTCAAAGAGATGTTTCTGAAACCCGCTAAGAAAGCCAAGTCTGAGAAGGTTGAGACCAAGCAGAGTAGGAAACAGTTTGTTCGGGAGAGGAATGTCACAGAGTTGGCCATCTTTGAACTGAGGCATGACATTGAATGCCTCAATAGGGAGGTCATTGAAGCCAGGCGACGTCTTGCGCAATTAGAGGCGCAAGCTGCGACCAAGTGGGTTGCTTTAGCAGAGGCTCGGGCCAGGGAGAGGATCATGGTTCGCTAGGTTGAAGACGCCAATCGTGTTCTCCAAGAGAGGACTCAAGAACACATGCAATTGTGAACTGCTTGGGAGAAGCTTCCCGGTGTTGAAGATGTGAGAACCCGACCCCTAATCTCTTGGATTAGTGTTGTTTTATTTGTGGATTAGTTCTTTTAGTGGGATTAGTAGTTGTTGGGCTGAGTTTGTGAGCTAGAATGGGTTTTCTTCTAGTTTTGGGCTTTTGAGGGCTTTGGTAGCTTGTGGGGCCCTTTGGGGGTTCCCTTTTCGGCTTTGCTTTCACTTGTGAGATTTCCCCGATTTGGTTTCGTATCGTGTTTTTGGCCCGTTGCATTCATCTTGAGGAATCCTACAACTTTCATGTTGATCCCATATCCATTTGAGAACCCAAAAACCGATTTCTTGGCCTTGAGGGCAAAACAGTCTTTTCACACCAAATCTGTACCCAAAACTCGATATTCTCGAAATCCGTGAAACATACACTTTTTGGAAACTAGATATTTCGACGATCATTTCTTCCTTCTTCGTCGAATCCATCCGAGGTCCCGAATTAGATGATTTCAGCCACCCAAGTTCTTTAAGTTGTGGGACCCAAACCTCACTTGTTTATAAGAGGAACCCATCTCCTTCATTGCTCATTCTTCGCCATTGTTCCAGCTGAGCCTAGGGTTTGCTCTTGTGTTTCCTCTTCTTCTTCTTGCTTCTCCATCTCAAATCCTCACCAATCTTGCACCAAACTCAAAATGGAGACCGTCTTCTTCTTCCTCATCTTGCAAGCTTTCCATTGGTGCCATTTGTGAAGAGAACCCTCCATCACAAGACTTTCCTTGAGCTTACCTTGTCCATTAGAGGACCTTCCAAGTAAGTGATTCTTCCCATCTTCTAGATTTGTAATCTTCTAGCCTTAGAGAAGCTCCACCTTGATTATTGAAAGGTTTCATGGTCATTTCATTGTTTAACCCATTTTAGGGTTGTTTTGGGGGTTTTTGTAGAGATTGTGGATCTTGAGCTTGAGAAGGGATTAGGAGCTTGATTTGCTTGATTAGAGTCAAAGGCAAGTGGATGAATGGATTGTTTTGATTATTAACATGTTTTGTGAGAAAATCTTGATTCATAGATGGTTTTGGTGATTTTAATAGTTGTCTTTAATATGATTAATATTGATTTCAAGATGTGCTTATTGATGAGTTATTTCTCCCTTGTTAATCTCTTGGAAATGTATGTATCATAGTGTCAAGATTTCAAATGATTTCACATGAATGAGTTTTCTCCACCTTGTGATTAATTGTGAATGGAAAGAATGGAAAGAATGGAAAGAGAGGAATTTGAAATGAGGAGCTCTTTAGCTCATGTTATTGTCTTGGAAACATGTATTTAAACCATCTTGTTTATGGTTCTTTGTGATTGATTATATGTTGGAAGGAAAGGAAACAAAAAGGAGAAAAAAATCAAGTTCCCGGACCTGCACTGCGCCCAGGTCCGATCGATCGGACCTACAAGCCGATCGATCGGACTGACTTTTAACTGTAAGGCTTTTTCAGCCGATCGATCGACCGATCGATCGGACCCTGTGTATAACTGGTACAGAAGTTTGAGTCCAGTGAAATTTGATATTGTGTTTTATTGGAAACCTTTGGGCTTTCTATGAGTCCTAGAGGTATATACCTTAATGTTAAGACCAATTGTACCCTGATCTAAGGTCCCTAAGACTAGGGAACTGAAAGGAAAGAATGGTGTTGATTAGACACTAATTCTTGGTTTTAGGTGGGACCTCGACTACCCTTTTTGGACTGTTTGGACCATGTGTGAGAATGTCTTGAGCCGACACGCCTCACGGTTGGTTCGGTGGCATCGAAGTCCAATCCATTTCAATCTTGAACGGGATAGAACGACGCGATACCTTCTTTATATCTAAACACAAGTCTATTTCCTTGTTATCACTAATTCTATTCCTTTCGATGACTGAATCAGTTGCTCGATGTTTCCGGATTAATGTCATGCCTAGGATGGACTGTTTATAATCTTGATTTATGCTATTGTAACATCTAGTACTGCCCATAAGCTCATTTTAAGTTTTGGAAGTAGTAAAAGTGCATAAAGAGCCGGAATGTCTTCAAACTCAAGGAGTACCAAGTAATGATTATAATCGACATACGGGACCCCTATTCACTTAAATAGATCTTGAAACCGATATTTTTACCCGAAATTGTTATAGTTCATTGTTTCACCTCTTTTCCCGAGATTGCATTACATGACTTGTTTTCCCGAAAGCATCGGAGTTACTCTAGTAACAGTCATTTGTCCCGAAGTGCATTGCATCACATGATACGATAGTGTGCCCTTGAGCACCCCATTTTACCCGTTTATTTATTGTACTTGATTTACTTGTTTCCCCGAAAGCATTGAAGTTACACTAGTAACAGTTATTGGTCCCGAAATGTATTGCCCGATATGAAGTGATAGTGTGCCCTTGAGCACCCCCGTTTTACCCGTTTATTTACTGTACTTGATTTACTTGCATATGTCTCGATTGGTTTTGACCTATGAGTCGGCATCACTAAGCTTGGATACCTTGTTGGTTTGATCCACCGACTTGGAAATCCCTCTCCCGTCCCGCCAGCTGCAGTTTGGATCCCGATACCCGGTTATTGCCGTGGTCCCGTCCCGATACCCGGTTCGCTACCGTGGTCCCGTTCCCGTTCCCGTATATTTATTATTGTATATATGATTTACGTTGAGTCTCCTCACCTTGTGTGACTGAGACCAACGTCCCGCTCTTGTCACTTCGGTGATAGAGGACTTAGCTTCTTGTGATTGCCATCTTGCCAGTTCCCGATTCCTTGGACACCCGACATGGTTTATATTGCTTACTTGTTTTCAGTTAAATGATTCATTGCTTTTACGAAAGTTGTTATTTAGATAAGTGTTAATGCTCTCTATTGTAAATTCAGTCAATATTATATTGTTTTATGTTCTTCGCACACGTACATGTTTTACATGAATGCCGGTTGGGTGAATACCCGTGCTTTTACATATGTTTCTAACGATCGATGGTTTTTGCTAGAGTTATATGATTACACATGTTTTAAAATGAATACCCGAGTTATTAAATGTCCATGCTTTGGAATGCGTTTTAAATGACACTCGTTTTGTGAGATCCCGATGTTTATACATGTTTTAAGTGAATACCCGAATTGCTAAACATTCGTGCTTTGTTTTAAATGACACTTGTTCTGCCAGATCACTATGTTTATACCGGTTTCAAATGAATACCCGATTTGTTAAATATCCCTGTTTTGAAATATGTTTTAAATGACACGTGTTTTGTCAGGTTTCTATGTTTATACCTGTTTCAAATGATTACCCGAGCTATTTAACATCCATGCTTAAGAATATGTTTTAAATGACACGCGTTTTGCCAGATCCCTATGTTATACCTGTTTTAAAGGAATGCCCGATCTGTTGAAGATCCATGCTTTGAAATATGTTTAAATGAACGTGGTTTTGCCAAACTTCCATATTCATACATGTTTTCCATGAACACCCGATTGTCAAATATCTATGCTTTTATAGATGATGTAAATGAACATATGCTTTATTAGATCTTCCTGTTTTAACCATGTTTGAAAAGAATACATGTTTTATCCGAGATTCCTGAGTTTTCACCCGTTTAATTATATGCAGCATTTTGAGCAAATAGCATGATTTATCATTTGTATTATTATTCGCTATATTGTGTTCTTTTCATCCACCTGCCAGACCGTCGTGTCTGACCCACTACTTTTGGTACTCAGGTTCAGATTTCTTCGTCCCGAGTTGAGTGTTTTGTTGGCTGTGGAGCCATGCCTTGCAGGTTGGTTTGTCGGCTATGTCATGTAGACATTGAGCTTGACATCGGAGCTACGTCACATTTGGGTAGTAGTTTATAGCTTATTGTTGTATGGCTTTTGTTAGCCTTTTTCTTGGGATTCTTAATTAATGTACATTGATAATTGTAACTTGAACATATTTGGGAATGCAATATCCTGTTACTGTCAGCTCTGTAAATTATTGTGATGGTTACTCCAGTCTGGTATGATTCTTGACATAATAGCTATGGGCTAAAGGTTGAGTGCGACGCGTAATCCGATGGCCACGGACTTCGGGTCGCAACGCCACAAATGCTTCCGCAAAATATTCAGAATGTGTTGTCTTCACACACGCGGATCCTGGGAGAAGAAAAATATAATTTATGCTTAATCCCCATCTCCCGCCCCCGAGGTCCTGGTTCGGGGGCGTGACAGAAGACATGTTAGATCATTCTGCCGCATTTTATGTCAAATTTTTTAAGGAGCATGCCTTTAAAGCTTTGACTGCTAATGCCAGGAGTTTGCTTGAGGAGTTGAATCTTTGGCTAGGGGCCATGTTAGTCTGAGCTCTTAACTTCTCTTGTAACAAACTCTCTTTTCTCTCTCTCTTTTTTGGTATCCGTGTACAGACACACTTTTTTTTTACTCTTTCTTTTTTCGTTTTCTTTTTTTTTGTAGTGCTTGTGAACATTTTTTTAGCACTTTTTTGTATTCCCTCCTTTCACTCAAATTATTTTGTGATAAAACAAATTTAAGCAATAGTCTAAATGGGAATGTTTGTTTAAAAAATTGATCAAAAGTTTGTCATTTTGTGAAAATCTTTTGTCAAATGTTTGTTTTGGCATGGGAGCCAAGTTTTGTTTGCGGCATGAAAGCCAAATTTGGATTTATGGCATGAGAGCCAAAATCTTGTTTTTGGCGTGAACGCCAAGGTTTGTTTATTGGTGGCATGAGAGCCAAGATTTTACTTTTGGTTTGAAAGCCAGGTTTTGTGGCATGAAAGCCGATTTTTGGCGTGGAAGCCAAGTTTTTATGGCATAAAAGTCGGGTCTTGGTTTTAAAAAATGCAAGTATCGACTAAAAGTTACCTCCCTGCTGAATGGTCCTGCAAGTATCGATGGAATGTCGCACCCTTCCTCATTTGGTTTTGAGTATCAATGGAATGTTGCCTTCTTACGAATTTGGGTGCAAATATCGACTAAGCGTTGCTTTCCTGCTGGATGGTTTTGCAAGTATCGATGGAATGTCGCATCCTTGCTCATCCGGTTTGCGAGTATTGATGGAGTGTTGCTTCCTCGCTTTTCAAAAATTTTGTTTTGCCGGTACTGATTGAAATATCGTGTCCCCAAGATTTTTGAAATTTTGAGGTCTTTTGGACCTCGGGTTTTTTTTTTTTTAATTTGGGTTGTGGATATCAACTGAAATGTTGCGTCTCCACGATTTTTTGAAAATTTGGAAGTATCGACGAAATGTCGCTTCCTTACGATTTTGGAAGTATTGAATACGGTTCGCATCCTTTCGATTTTGAGTTTTGCGAGTATCGACTCGACGTTGCTTCCCCGCATGTTTTTTGAAAAACCATTTTTTTGTTTAAAGACACGAGGGTCGTAAATTTTGACCTAAAACCATTTTTGGTGGTAAAACTCAAGGCAGACTAGGGTGGAAATCCCTGAATCCTGATTTTTGTTTCAAACCATGAATTTCGGTTGTAAGGGTAAACAATTTGGTCAAGTTAGGAAAAGGCTCCTAAACTCGGATTTTTTTTAACAATGAAATGATGGAAGTAAACATTGTTTTGAATTTTTAGAAATTTCAACATAAAAAATCTAAAAGGAGAGGGTTTGACGAGCAAGTACCTGGGAATAGGCTTTGGTCGTGCAGGCATTGCTTTGACCCAGTGGCGTAAGTCTTCAAGGGTAGTACCGCTTTAAGAACTTGCCGTTGATGGGCAACATACATCTGTCACCTTCCACGTTTAGGAGAGCATATGTGCCATTGGAGAAAACATTGTCTATGACGTAGGGTCGCTCCCATTTTGGCTCCGATTTGCCTTTGGACTTGTGAGCAAAAACCATTGGTCTTTTTACCGCAAGGACCAAGTCACCCTTTTTATAGGTGCGTTGGCGGACCCTTTTTTCAAAAGATCCTACTATGCGTGCTTGGTAAAGCTCAATGCTTTGTTGAGCTTCGAATTGTCTCTCGTCGAAATTGTCCAGCTCTTGGAGTCTCAACTTGACATTGCTTTCTTGAGTCATATCATTTTGCAAAGACACCCTGTCACACCCCCAAACCAAGAACCTCGGGGGCGCGAATGGGATTAAGGGTAATTATATTTTTCTTTCTCCCAAGATCCGCGTGTGTGAAGACGACACATTCCAATACACTCTGAATATTTTGTGGAAGCTTTTGTAGCGTTGCGACCCGGAGTCCGTGGCCATCGGATTCCACGTCGCACTCAACATCTAGCATATAGCTATTATATCAATAATCATCTCAGACTGGAAACAACTATCACAACCAAGTACAGAGCTGACAGTAACAGGATATTACATTCCCAAATATATTCAAGTTACAAATTATCAATGTACATTAATTAAGAATCTCAAGAAAAAGGCTAATAAAAGCCATACAACAATAAGCTATTAACTACTACCCATATGAGACGTAGCTACGATGTCAAGCTCAATGTCTACATGACATAGCTGACAAAACAACCTGCAAAACATGGCTCCAAAGCCAACAAAAGCACTCATCTCGGGACGAAGAAGTCTGGACCTGAGTACCAAAAGTAGTGGGTCAGATACGATGGTCTGGTAGGTGGATGAAAAGATAATAATATACTGAAGAATAAAACATATGATAAATCATGCTATTTGATCAAATGCTGCATATAATTACACGGTTACAAAATCGTGGATTGCTGACAAAACGTGTATTCGTTTCAAGCATGGGTAAAACATGAAGATCTAATAAAACGTATGTTCATTTACACCATCTATAAGAGCATAGATATTTGACAATCGGGTGTTCGTCTAAAACATGCATAAATATAGTGGTCTGGCAAAACAAACGTTCATTTAGAACTTAGGTAAAAGCATAAGTATTCAACAAACCGGGTATTCATTTAAAACGTGTGTAACCAAGGAAATCTGACAAAACTAATGTTCATTTAAACATACTTCAAGCATGGATATTTAACAAATCGGGTATTCATTTAAAACAGGTATAAACATAGGAATCTGGCAAAACAAGTGTCATTTAAAACATAGCACGGATATTTAACAATTCAGGTATTCATTTAAAACATGTGTAATCATATAAATCTAGCAGAACCATTGTTCGTTTGAAACATATGTAAAACCATGGGTATTCACCCAACCGACATTCATTTAAAACATGTGCGTGTACAAAGAACGGAAAACAATATAACAATAATAACTGAATGTACTTTGGAGAATATTAACACTTGTTAAAATAATAACTTTCATAAAGGAAATGAATCATTTATCGGTAAACAATAAGCAATATAAAACATGTCGGGTATCCAAGGAATCGGGAACTGACAAGATGGCAATCACAAAAAGCTAAGTCCTCTATCACAGAAGTGACAAGAGTATAACGGGACGTTGGTCTCAGTCACACAAGGTGAGGAGACTCAATGCAAATCATATATACAATATAAATATACGGGAACGGGACCACGGTAGCGAACCGGGTATCGGGACGGGACCACGGTAATAAACCGGGTATCGGGATCCAAACTGCAGCTGGCGGGATGGGAGAGGGATCTCCAAGTCGGTGGATCAAACTGACAAGGCTATCCAAGCTTAGTGATGCCGACTCATAGGTCAAATAACAATTCGAGACATATGCAAGCAAATCAAGTACAATAAATAAACGGGTAAAACGGGGGTGCTCAAGGGCACACGGTCATTTCATGTCGGGCAATACATTTCGGGACAAATAACTGTTACTAGTATAACTATCATGCTTTCGGGAAAACAAGTCATGTAATGTAAATCTTGGAGATGAAGAAATATAACGAACTATACCATTTTGGGAAAATATTGATTTCAAGATCTATTAAAGTGAATAGGGGTCCCGTATGTCGATTATTAAAATGAATTGGTACTCCTTGAGTTTGAAGACATTCCGGGCTCCTTATGCACTTCGGATTTTCAAAACTTCGAATGAGATCTTCCCCCAATGTCCTCATACGATGCTTAATAAATCCTCTTGACATAGAGGGGTTCTCCATGGATAGTCCCCAAACATTTAAACAACTCATCTTTATCCCAGACATGGCCTATGACAGACACACCTAATCGCTCGAGCGAACTGGAGAGTTCGCTCGAGCGAGGAGCTCTCTGGAATGGTTGTCTGGGTGGGTTCGCTCGAACGAAGTTGAGGTCGCTTGAACGAACTCATTGGGTCGAGCGGAGTTTATAATGCGTTCGAACGGACAACTCTCTAGAACAGGTTCGGGGATGTCCGCTTGAGCGACTAAGGGTGCGCTCGAGCGACCAAGCTACTGGAATGCTCCGAACCCTTTTCTGGACAGGTCGCTCAAGCGAAGTGTCATGGTCACTCGAGCGAACTGTCCAGGAACTGATTCCAGACCACTTCAGCTCTCTCTATCCCTTCATTTTACAACCTTCTTTTAGCCCCTTTTATACATCAATTGAGGAGCCTAATACTTCATTCAAACCACCTCAAATCCTTCATCACATCCATCCCCATTCTCTCCTCCATCAATATCACATTCAATATAAAGAAGGGAAGGAGAAGGAAACCATTTCACATAAGATACATTGGAACAACACAAGGAGACATTACATGCTATGAACCAACAATTCTCTATGACCATAAATGCACTAACAAAGCTCTTCATGAGCATTTATTTCAAAGCAAGACAATAAATAGGTATGAGTGAAAATTCATGAAACCAACCACTTGCCTTAGGTCCAAGCTAGCCAAAAATCTAGAGATAAATAAGGACTATTGGTTACATTTCCATAACAATAGATGAGTTAGCAAAACTCTTTAAATGAGCATCTACTTCAAATCAATGCAAGCTAATAAACATAAATATGAATGCAAAAACCAACCCCATTCATTATAAAACCATATGAGCAAACTTTGACCAAATGAAATGCATAATTTCCAAGAGATTTAACAAGAGAGGAAGACCCATTAATATGCATTTTCGAGATCAATAGAAATGTGGCAAGAAGCATATGTGAAAACATATATCAAATTATCAAAAACAAGTAATAAAACTTAGGATTTTCTCATAAAACTTTGATAACATTCCAACCATCCATTCATCCACTTGCCTTGGGTTCCAATTAGCTAAACCAAGCCTCTAATCACCTCTCAAGCTCAAGATCAACAATCTTTACAAAAACCTCCAAAACAAACCCTAAAATGGGTTAAACAATGGAAGACAAGGAAAGAGCTCAAACCAAACTAGGAAATAGAACCTAAGGGAAAGCCATTGCACATAAAAAGGAAAAATGGAAATGAATCTTTACCTCTAGAGTCATCAATCAACAAGAAGGAGCTCAAAATAGGGGCTGCCCACCTTGGTTTTGCACAAGAATAACATCCATGGGAAGCTAGAGAGATGGGGAAGAAGATGGCATAGTTGGGTTTCCAAATGGCAAGAGTTTCCTCCATGAAAGGAGAGGAGAAAGTAAGAAGAAATGGAAGGGGAAGCTCAGTTGCAGAGCTCCCCTTTGGCTACAACGAATGAGTGAGGGGAGAGAGGAGAGTCATCTTATAATGGGTGGGGGTGGGCCCCACTACACTCAAAACTTGCCAAGGGTAAAACATCTATTTGTGGGCCTTGGATGTGATCGACGAAGAAGAGAAAAATGCTTCTCATAAAATCTAGTTTTCAAAAAGTATAATTTTGGCATGGTTATGAGATCTCGAGATTTGGGTCCAGATTCAATGTGAAAAGACCGATTTTGCCCTCCTGGCTGGAAAAACTGATTTTCGGAGCTTCGAATGGGTACGGAGTGAACACGAAAGTTGTAGAGGTTAACAAAATAAGTCAAATGAGGCTAAAACAAGAATTATCGGGAATTTCGAATAACCTCCCAATCACGCGCAAAGTCACTAAAAGAACCCCCAAAGGGTCCCACTAATCACAAAGGCACTCCAAATTCCCCAAAACTAGAGAAAACCCATTCTAGCTCACAAACTCAACCCAACAAACACAAATCCCACTAAAAGAAACTAATACACAATTAAAAGAACACTAATCTAGGAAATTAGGGGTCGTGTTCTCACACACCCTTAGGGAAGGAATTTGTACCTCCAAGGGCACGACAGCTTCGCATCCATAGACCAAGGAGAATGGTGTGCTATGGGTTGGTCCTCGAATTGTGGTCCAATAGGCCCATAAAGCGTCAGAAAGTTTGTCGCTCCAATCTCTTTTGTGACTAGAGACCATTTTCTTGAGGATTTTACAGAGTGTCTTATTGAAGGCTTCTGCTGATCCATTTGCTGCTAGATTATATAGAGTCGAAGGACAACTTTGGATTTTGTATTTGTCGTAAAACCTGTAGAATCAGTGATCCCGGAATTGTAGTCCATTATCATGGACAAATCTTTTAGGTATGTGATGGGAGCTCCGACCTTTCGTCCTCTCCTTCCCACCCCAGGGGCTACCGGGGTCTGGCGAAGGAGGAAAAACGAGTCATCAACATTTTGTACGGGTATGCCAGATTTTCTATTCTACTTGGAATTTGAAGTGGTGATCCAGAGATTCACCTTCACAAGTAGAAAGGAAATCAATTCTCCTTTCTAACTTTCAATTGCACATATATTTTAAGAAAGAGACACAATTTGTTTTAATGCCGTGAGAGGCGATTTCATTTTGTTTGCCGTGAAAGGCGATTTTTGTTTGCCGTGAGAGGCGGTTTTGTGCCATGAAAGGCGATTTCATTTTGTTTGCCGTGAAAGGCAGTTTTGTGCCATAGAAGGCAATTTACAAATCTCATCAATAATGAAAGACAAGAAATGTAATTTTTTTTGTCTCTTTACAAAGTGTGTGGGGTGTTTTCCTAAGAGTAGGATTACGCTAGCCTCGGTAGCAGTACCAGCTCAGCTCATCCCGATCTCGGTATCCAAGTTCGGCCACAGTGCCCAGATCCATCTAGTTCGGTAATGGTACCGGCTAGACGTCTCTTCCCAGCTCAGTAAATAGTGCCAGCATGCGCCAAGCTTGAGCCAGTCTCGGTAAAAGTACCGATTGGGCTCATCTCGTTCTCGATATAAGGCATTTCGGCAATAGTGTCAGGATGCATCCGAATCTGGCCTCAGTACCATCTTCAGCTCGGTTCATCCACAAAGATGGGTACTAGGCTATGATTGTACTTCTATGAAGTTACCGCTACATTGTAGAACGGGCTGACAGACAAGACAGGTACCGGATAAGCGGTCAGATGTCTTCTTGATCGATCACATCCACATTAATACCAGGGGTCATCTCTTGATTCGACTTGACAGTATCTCCACCTACCCCCACTAAGGGTGCGCCAGGTGAAACCTCTACATATATAAGGGTAAGAATCCCTTCAGAGGTATGTTATGTTTTTTACAACATCACTCGACAATATGCATCATTATGCTAAATATCACACAATGCATAGCGTGTTACAAAACGCCTTGCATAAGAACATACTTGCCTCTCATCTCCATCCTTTGTTTAGTGACAACACTAACTCAGGCATCGAGAGCCTTTAGATGACGGCAGCCAGGGTCTCTGATATCTATTTCTCCTTTCCTTTCAGGTCCTAAGGCGATCTATCTTCCCCAAAGAAGCTTAAATAGCAAATCACAAGTCTCACACTAACCTAACCTGAGTCCTTAACTTTTAGGCACTCACACAAAAAATACAAAATACAATAGAAAAATGAGAAAAGGGATCTTACTTCTTAGGAGATTGCGGGGACTCTTTCAGATCGACGGTCGCAAGTCATGTATGGACTTCGCCATCATCCTTCAGATGAGAACGCTTGATGCTTTGATTCTTTGACTTGGGTTGGACATCAGTCTTTTAAAGGATAAAGACCAAGGGGAGGTCCTATATCCAATGAAAAACTGAGTAAACGGGCTGAAGAGCCACGTTTAGACGTTTAGGCCATGTTGTATAGAAAGAGAGAGGAGACCTTGGGGGGATGGCCCCCCAAGGGACTTCGATCACCTTGTGGTGTTTCTTTCGTAGCAGAGTAGCATGATTTCTTCAGAGTTTTTCTTCCTTGCTTGTGAGTATGGATCTCTCTCTCTCTCTCTATCTGTGTATGTCTTTATGTATATGTACGTCTCTCTGTATATGTGTCGCGATCCCGGACTGGGTCACCTAAGTCCTAATCCGGGATCGGGACTAATTGGTGATTGAGATTGGTTGGTGAGTGTAAAGTGTGTACATTTATTTAATTTCCCACATGTGTCCGCGGTAAGGATATCACAACAATATAACATTTATTTAAGTACGGAAGCGTGTAGTAAATCAAATATTCAAACCATCTCTAGTCATAAAGACAATATCACAAGTATAAACACTGTATCAGAATGAGCAATGATCATTAGCATGTTTCCCAAAAGTAAGTTAAAGTTTATATAAAAGATCATTTAATTACATTCCCCAAAAATAGGGGTCAACAAAGGCTAATACATCTCAAAACAATAACCCAAAAGACTGGTTAAACAGTTTCCCAAAATGTTACGTCTCACATAGCAATCGATGTCTATATGACATCATCAACATGTTAGGAATTTTCTAGATTGCAATTTGATGGATGCATTATCATTCAAAGCATCATTTGATTTACACACTTGCATTGGTTTTAAATAAACTTGAAATCTTGTTTTATTCATGCATTGCTTTTAAGATTTGTAAAAGTATTGATTTATGCATGATTTGTTTTTTCATCTTGGATGCATTTGATTTAGAAAAGAGTTTTCAAGAAATCAAGCAAGCCTTTGTTTTAAAAGTTTTGAATCTTTTTAGGCTTTTTATGTCATGTTTTAAAAACCATTAGAATCTTTAAAACATGTTTTCCAAGCTTGATTTAGTGGCCAAAAGGTCCCCCAAAGAAATAACTTTGAAAAGTGCAAAAGTTGGAAATTTTGCAAAAAGGGGGTTGTCCCGGCAGTGTCGTCGGTCGACCGAGAGGCAGGTCTCGGTCGACCGAGACAACTGCAGGCAAAAATTGCCTGGGAGCACCAACGGTCAGAAATATGACCGTTGTGTGTTCTCGGTCGACCGAGGCCTGTTTCTCGGTCGACCGAGAACTAGCCGTTGGCCACTTTTCCCTATAAATATGAGTTCTTTCCCTTGCCAAAAGTTGGGAATTTTTAACCCCTCCTTGAGAGGATTTGAGGCATATCAAAAGGGAAGAGAACCAAGGGATGAAGGGGAAGATTAGGAAAGCTAAAGCTTGGATTAATGAAGTTAAACCACCAAGTAGGCTCTTCCTTTCTTAATCATAAGTTTGCATGCTTTTGTTTTATTTTTGGTAAATCATTTCTAGCATGTTAAACTATGTTTGTGTTGTGTCCTTAACATATTTTATGTTTTGAGTTGATTTATTGTTTTGGATACAACATCATATGATTCAATCCAAGTAGTACTTGAATTGGTAAATCAAAGTAGATCATGTTAATGAAAGAAACTTGGTAAATCATATGTAACATGATTCCTATACTTGGTTGAATCTTTGGTTGTTGTTTTCCATCATAAGAAAATCACTTTCAAAAGTATCTTATGTTTTGGACTCAACTTCTTTACAAATCATATGTTTTCATGTTTTGTTTTATCATTGGTAAATCTTAGTAACATGTTAACCTATGATGTGTTGTATCCTTAGCATGTGTTATATTTTGAATAGATCTATTGTTTTGGATACATCACCATTGATTCATCAAAGTAGTACTTTATCTTTGGTAAATCTAAGTAGATCATGTTAATGAAAGATGTAACATGATTCATATACTTTGTTGAATCTTTGGGTGTTGTTTTTCCATCATAAGAAAATCTCTCTCAAATGTATCTTATGTTTTGGATTCAACATCATTACAAATCATATGTGTATTATTGTTTTAAAGTTTCACAACTTGCATCACTTTGATAGGTAAATCATTTTCAAGTTGTATTTATAATTACATATGATTTGTCCCCTAATTTCAATCAAATCTATTTTTATGTTTTGAGCTTCATTGATGATTTGATTGACATCCCTATGCATCACATGTTTAGAGCTAATCCATTTCATACAACTTGTGTAACTTTGATATCATTAACAAGTTGTTACTTTTAACATGTGATTGCATCACATCCTCAATCATAAATGTTTTATGAGCTTAAACTTTCAAAAGCCTTAGGCATACATTTATGAACTTTCATTTTCAAAATGATTGAGGACCACACACACACACTTCATTTGTTTTCAACTTTGCATTCATAGTGTGAGTGTGTATTTGTATTTCACTTCCATATCCGCCTATTTAAGAGGCATTGTAATGAGCTTAATAGAATCTCCATCAAGTGTACGATAGACACTAATTAGTGAGATAACCAACCTTGTGGTTGAAGAGGTTATTGCTTAGCCTTTAAAAGCATAGTGTATAGGTTGATGTTAAGCCTTGAAAAACATCATTGTAAGGTTATTGCTTAGCCTTGGAAAGCATATTGTAAAGGTTATTGCTTAGCCTATTGAAAAGCATAAATAGTGGAAATCCGGTGGGGTGTTGGATCACAAGCCGGTAGTGGATGTAGGCATTGAGGCCGAACCACTATAAATACTTGTGTGATGGTGCTTGCTTTGTGGTGATTGTTTTTATTAGCTTCCGCATATTGTTTGATAATCATCACTTATGACTAGTTTGTTTTAAAGAAGTTAAAATTGTTAAAATTGGTCATAAAAGAAGCTCACCCTATTCACCCCCCCTCTAGGGTTCGGATCCAGGTGGAATTACACAACATGCCACTCAACTAGGCGTTGCGGTTCACCGACCGCTTCCACTGGTTCCTCCTCGAGGTAACCGACAACGGGACCTGAGTACCAAAGAGTGGGTCAAACACGACGGTTTGACAAACGGGTGAAAAGACATAACAGTAAAACATAATAAATACATTTACCTTTAAAAGCATTTAAGCCTGTTCAATCAATAACTTTATAAAAGAAACGAATCATTTATTGAAAACATAGTGCAGTATAAAACATATACGGGTATCCAAGGAAATCGAAAAGCAAGCAAGATGGCAACCACACAAAGCTAAGTCCTCTATCACTAAAGTGACAGAGCAATAACTAGGCACTGATCTCAGTCACTCGAGGTGAGGAGGAACAGTGGATCTTATAAATACATATACATATACTATACATGACCACGGTAGCGAGCCGGGCATCGGGAACCACAGTAGCAATCTGCGACATCGGGACAAAACCACGGTAATAACCGGGTAGCGGGATCCAAACTGCAGCTGGTGGGACAAGAGGGGGATCTCCAAATCAGTGGATCAGACTAACAAGGTTATCCAAGCCTAGTGGTGCCGACTCATAGGTCAAATAACAAATTGAGACATGTGTAAATAAATCAAGTACAAGTAAATAAATGGGCGGGAGGGGGTGCCCAAAGGCACATATGTCATTACATGTTAGGCAATACATTTCGGGGCTAGCAATTATTACAAGTATACTTTCAATACTTTCGGGAATAACAAGTCAAGTAGTGTAAATTCGGGAACAATGAAATACTATAAAACTTTTGAAATCTCAGGACTAGTATTGGGGTTCAAGACTAGTTCAAGGTGAATAGGGACCCCGTATGTCAATATTGATAAAACTTGGTACTCCTTGAGTTTGGGGACATTTCGGGGTCCTTATACAGTTTGCGGTTTTCGAAACTTCAAACGAGTCTTTGTGATATGGTTTCTTTCTCAAACGGATTCCCCATCATTCTTAAAAAGGTTGGACAAATGATTGGGATGGAAATCCTCTTCATTTCTCTCTATTTCCAAGTTTCTAAGCAATTTCGGTCACCTGGCGGTTAGCCGCCGCTGGGATAGGAGGCTAGCCACTGGATGACCACGCAGCCGACCGCGGCTGGGCTGCAAATTGTAGCTTACTGGAAAAGTAACCGCCATAGTGCAGTTAGAGGGCGGTTAGCCGCTGGTTAACCGCAGGGCTGACTGCTGGTTCGAGGGAGAGAGTTGCTCTCTGGAAAAGTGACCGCGATGGTTCGATCCGTTGGCGGTTAGCCACTGGTCGCTAGGCGGCTCGCAGATAGGTGACCGCTGGCTGACCGCCAGGTGCGGGAAAAACCCCACTGTGTTCAGATTTGAGCCCCTTTCTCCCTTAAACCAACTTCACATCATCTCCCCCTACATCCCTACAATAAAATGAGTTCAAGACTCCTCCAATTCATCATTCAACACTTCCACTCTTTCCTTTTACATTTCTCCCTTCCCTTTCCTTCCATTCTCAATTAATCACAAAAGAGGAGAAATCTCACCAAATCACAAACATTCATCTAAGTCACTTGAAAGCATTAAATGATAGGCCAATAAATGCTAATATTTAAAAGGGTTAAACAAGCTAACAAGATTCATTATAAGCATTTATTTCAAACCAATGCAACTCAATAAAAACATGAAAGAAATAATGAAATCATTGATACTTCTCATGAAAGCCATTCAAAACTCAAAACATCAATTCATCCACTTGCCTTGGGTCTTCTAATCAAGAAATCAAGCTACTAACCAAGCTCTCTCAAGAATCCCACAAGCACAAACAACACCCCCCAAAACAAACCCTAGAATGGGTCAAACAATGAAATAGAAGGAGAGAACTCCCAACATTGGAGATGGAGCTTCTCTAGGACTAGAAGAATACAAATCTGGGAGATGGAGATGATCACTTACTTGTAAGGTCCTTTAATGACAAGAGTTAGCTCAATGGAGATCTTGGAATGGGAGGTTTTCTCTCAAAATGACATCAATGGGTAGCCTTCAAGATGAGGAAGAGAATGGTGAAGTCCATTTTGATGTTGGTGCAAGTTTGGTGGGAGATTGAGATGAAGAGAGCAAGAAGAAGAAGGAAAAAGTTGCAAGAAACCTTAGGCTAAAGCTTATGCTGGAAAAGGGAAATGGAAGATGTGTTCTCCTTATATAAGCAATGAGAATGGGTCCCACCACTTAAGAAACTCTTTGAGCTGAAATCATGTCTTGCGGGGTCTTGAATGAATTTGACGAAGAAGGAAGAAATGATCATCGAAATATCGAGTTTCCAAAAAGTATATGTTTCGCGGGTTTCGGGAATATCAAGTTTTGGGTACAGATTTAGTGTAAAAAGACTGTTTTGCCCTCAAGGCTAGGAAATCGGGTTTTGGGATCTCGAACGGGAATGGGATCAACATGAAATTTTTCGGGATTAAATAGATAAACAGAACGGGATAAAAACACAAATAAAAACAATTCCGGAAAATCCCCTAAGTACGCAAAGTCACAAAAGGAACCCCCAAAGGGCCCCACTAGTCACCAAAGCACTCAAAATTCTCCAAAACTTAGTCAAAGACTACTAATCACGCTTAAGACTAACACACGACTTAATTAATACTAATCGGGTTCTCTCGGGTCGGGGTCTTACAATATGTATGTGGATCTCTTGGAATGACCCCTTTTTATAGGCTCTTGGTAGCCATGTGGTGATTTATGGGATTGATGACCCATGATGAGAGAATTGATGGAATTGATGCTCCATGATGGGAGGAGTTACAAGTTTTAATTCTTTGATTTCGTAACTCCTTTTTCCTTGAATATGATTGGCCAATGGAGAATAATGGGCATTTAATCGCCCTTAATCTCCATGATGAGGGGAGTTTCATGATTTTAATATCATGATTACTTGAATTTGTAATTCTCATTTGCTTGATTTTGATTGGGCCATCCAAAATAATGGGTTAATGACCGCATTAAGTTGTCATAAAACCGGTCAATTGACTGCATTAAGTGGTCGCAAGGCATTTGAAGAGTCGTAGGCTGTGCCGCGTCTTTTGGAATTCTTATTGTGATGATCGTCGATGGATCCACATGTTATTTGATGTCGAATGGCGATGAAACTTCAGACATTGGTTGATATCAGTGGGCCGGTGACATTTGTCTTATCGATTTCTCGATCGGTCGGACAGAAAGTGTATTTTCTTGGTCAGCCGATTGGCGATCTTGGAGCGATCAATGATGATTTTATGCTCTTGAAGGCGGATCCGAGGAGATGATGAAGATCAGTCGATTTCAAGCATAAAAAAATAGATCTTCATAAAACCACAGGGGCTGGAACTCCCGAAACGCGAAAGGAGCAGAAAAAGGGCCACCCGGCGAAAAATCCAGCGACTCGGATTCTTTCCCTTCCGGTTGTCGTTTCTCGGCCGTTCTTTGATCTTTTTCGATCCTTTTTTCTCCTGTATTGTGAGAACCCGACCACTAATCTCTTGGATTAGTGTTGTTTTATTTGTGGATTAGTTTCTTTTAGTGGGATTAGTATTTGTTGGGTTGAGTTTGTGAGCTAGAATGGCTTTTCTCTAGTTTTGGGGAATTTTGAGGGCCTTTGTGATTAGTGGGACCCTTTGGGGGTTCTTTTAGTGACCTTGTGCGTGATTGGGAGGTTATTCGAAATTCATGATAATTCTTGTTTTAGCCTCATTTGACTTATTTTCTTATTCTCTACAACTTTCGTGTTCACTCCATACCCATTCGAAGCTCCGAAAATCAGTTTTTCCAGCCCGGAGGGCAAAACAGTCTTTTCACACCAAATCTGGACCCAAATTTCGAGATCCCAGAACCATGCCAAAGTTATACTTTTTGAAAACTAGATTTTATGAGAAACATTTTTCTCTTCTTCGTCGATCGCATCCGAGGCCCACAAATAGATGTTTTACCCCTTGGCAAGTTTTAAGTGTGGTGGGGCCCATACCCACCCATTATAAAATCACTCCACTCACTCTTTCTCCCTCATTTTCCACTCCCCACCGGCTGCAACTCCCAGCTACAGTGCCAGCAGCCCCTCTTCTTCATTTTCTTCCATTTCTTCTTGCTTTCCCCTCTCATTCTTGGAAGAAACTCTTGCCATTTGGAAACCTAACTATGCCATCTTCTTCCCCATCTCTTTAGCTTCCCATGGATGTGATTCTTGTGCAAACCCAAGGTGGGCAGCCCCTATTGCAAGCTTCTTCTTGTTCATTCATGGCCCTAGAGGTAAGGAATCCTTCCCATCTTCCTTGTATGTGCTATGGCTTTCCCTTAGGTTCTATTTTCTAGTTGGGTTTAAGCCCATTCCTTGTCTTCCTTTGTTTAACCCATTTTAGGGTTTGTTTTGGGGGTTTTTGTAGAGATTGTGGATCTTGAGCTTGAGAGGTGATTAGGAGCTTGATTTGCTTGATAGAGTCAAAGGCAAGTGGATGAATGGATGGTTTCAATGTTATCAAAGTTTTAGGAGAAAATCCTAAGTTTTATTACTTGTTCTTGATAATGTGATATATGTTTCTAGACATGCTTCTTGTCATATTTCCATTGATTTCGAAATTGCATATTAATGGTGGTTTCTCTCTTGTTAATCTCTTGGAAAAATGTGCTTTCATTTGGCCAAGTTTGTTCATATGGTTTTAAAAGGAATGAGGTTGGATTGGCTATTCATGGTTATGTTTATAAGTTACATTGACTTGAAATTGATACCCGTTTAAAGAGGTGTTTGAATTTAATTGTTCATTGGAGTTTTAATGAGGTTTTGAAGTGATTATGGAAGAGAAATGCTAGCGGTTTAAGTGTTGGAAAGGAAAGGAAAAGGGGAAGAAAAATCAGTGTCCCGGACCTGCTGCACGCCCAGGTCCGATCGATCGGACCTACAGGCCGATCGATCGGCCTGTCTTTTAACTGTAAGGCTTTTTGGGCCGATCGATCGATTTGACCCCTGTACATTTCAGTTTGAGTCCAGTGAAATTTGATATTTGTTTTTTTTTTTGGAGACCTTTGGGCTTTCTATGAGTCCTAGGGGTATATACCTTAGTGTTCAGACCAATTGTACCCTAATCTAAGGTCTCTAAGACTAGGAGACTAAAAGAAAAGAATGGTGTTGATCTAGACACTAATTCTTGGTTTTAGGTGGTTCCTTGGCTACCCTTTTTGGACTGTTTGGCCTATGTGTGAGGATGTCTTGAGCTGACACTCCTCACGGTGGGTTCGGTGACATCGAAGTTAATCCACTTCAATCTTGAACGGGATGGAACGACGCGATATCTTCTTTATATCTAAACACAAGTCTATTTCCTTGGTTATCGCTAATTCTATTCCTTTCGATGACTGAGTAGGTTGCTCGATGTTTCCGGACTAATGTCATGCCTAGGATGGACCGTTTATAAATCTTGATTTTTGCTATTGTAACATCTAGTACTACCCATAAGCTCATTTTAAGTTTTGAAAAATAGTAAAAGTGCATAAGGAGCCCGGAATGTCTTCAAACTCAAGGAGTACCAAGTAATTATTATAATCGACATACGGGACCCCTATTCACTTAAATAAATCTTGAAACCGATATTTTTACCCGAAATTGTTATAGTTCATTGTTTCACCTCATTTCCCGAGATTTGCATCACATGACTTGTTTCCCGAAAGTATTGAAGTTACACTAGTAACAGTTATTTGTCCCGAAATGTATTGCCCGATATGAAGTGACAGTGTGCCCTTGAGCACCCCCGTTTTACCCGTTTATTTATTGTACTTGATTTACTTGCATATGTCCCGATTTGTTATTTGACCTATGAGTCGGCATCACTAAGCTTGGATACCTTGTCGGTTTGATCCACCGACTTGGAAATCCCTCTCCCGTCCCGCCAGCTGCAGTTTGGATCCCGATACCCGGTTATTGCCGTGGTCCCGTCCCGATACCCGGTTCGCTACCGTGGTCCCGTTCCCGTATATTTATATTGTATATATGATTTGCGTTGAGTCTCCTCACCTTGTGTGACTGAGACCAACGTCCCGTTATACTCTTGTCACTTCGGTCATAGAGGACTTAGCTTCTTGTGATTGCCATCTTGCCAGTTCCCGATTCCTTGGATACCCGACATGTTTTATATTGTTTACTTGCTTTCCGATAAATTATTCGTTTTCTTTATGAAAGTTGTTATTTAAACAAGTGCTAATATTCTCCAATGTAAATTCAGTTATTATTATATTGTTTTATGTCCTTTGTACCCGCACATGTTTTAAATGAATGCCGGTTGGGTGAATAACCATGCTTTTACATATGTTCCATACGATCAATGATTTTGCTAGATTTATATGATTACACGTGTTTTAAAGGAATACCCGAATTGTTGAATATCCGTGCCTTGTTTTAAAGGACATTTGGTTTGTCAGATATCTATGTTTATACCTGTTTTTAAATGAATACCCAAATTGTTAAATACCCATGCTTTGAAATATGTTTCAAATGACACTTGTTTTGCCAGATCACTATGTTTATACCGGTTTCAAATGAATATCCGATTTGTTAAATATCCCTGCTTTGAGATATGTTTTAAATGAACATTAGTCTTGCCAGATTTCTTTGGTTACACCTGTTTTAAACGAACACCCGGTTTGTTAAATATCCGTATTTTCACATACGTTTCAAATGGACTTTGGTTTTGCTAGACTGCTATGATTGTCTGGTTTGTTGTATACTTATGTTTTTACTTAAGTTTCAAATGAACGTTGTTTTGCCATACCACTATATTTATACATGTTTTAGACGAACACCCGATTGTCAAATATCTATGATTATAGATGATGTAAATGAACACATGTTTTATTAGATATTCATGTTTTACCCATGCTTGAAATGAATACAGGTTTTCCCCGAGATTCCCGACTTTGCACCCGTTTAATTATATGCAGCATTTGATCGGATAGCATGATTTATCTTATGTTTAATTCTTCAGTATATTTGTTATCTTTTCATCCACCTGCCAGACCGTCGTGTCTGACCCACTACTTTTGGTACTCAGGTTCAGATTTCTTCGCCCCGAGTTGAGTGTTTTGTTGGCTTTGGAGCCATGCCTTGCAGGTTGTTTTGTCGGCTATGTCATGTAGACATTGAGCCTGACATCGGAGCTACGTCACATTTGGGTAGTAGTTCATAGCTTTTTGTTGTATGGCTTTTATTAGCCTTTTTCTTGGGATTCTTAATTAATGTACATTGATAATTGTAACTTGAACATAAATGGGAATGTAACATCCTGTTACTGTCAGCTCTGTAATTTATTGTGATGGTTACTCCAGTCTGATATGATTCTTGATATAATAGCTATGTGCTAAAGGTTGAGTGCGACGCGGAATCCGATGGCCACGGACTTCGGGTCGCAACACCACAAAAGCTTCCGCAAAATATTCAGAACGTGTTGGAATGTGTTGTCTTCACACACGCGGATCTTGGGAGAAAAATATATTTATGCTTTAATTTCCCATTCGCGCCCCCGATGTCTCGGATTGGGGGCGTGACATGTATTTTCCTTGACATTTCTCCTCAGTTATTGGCTTGATTCTTCTGAAGAAAACCTGATGAGAAATCGTGCAAATCGGAGCACAAATTTCCTATTTTTTGGAAAAGCCGAAGACTTTGTAACCGATTTTCCGTCAAAAATCAAAACTAGGTCAAATAATGTCGGAATGACCTTTAATTTGAGGCGCAGCCTCCTGGGTAGTAGATAGGACCAGCCCTGGGCTTTTGTTTGAGTTTTGAAGCCATTTGGGGTCCCGTCGCTAGTAGACTTGATTTTTCCACGGGGAAGATGTCGCGTTTTGATGTACGGTCAACCAATGTCCGATTGCTTTAAATTTTGAAAGGAAGCCTGTTAGAGTCATTTTGAGATGATCCATTAGTTACAATTTGGATGTCATGGTCCCGTGGTGCCCCGCCGCTGGTAGCCTTGATTTTGTTTTGGAGCGTCAAAGTCGGGTCAAACGTTGTCGGAATGACCTGAAATTTGACATGCAGCCCTTTTGAAGCATGTTGAAGCCACCCATGTGCTCTGTTTGATGGGTGATGGCCTCGATAGTTCTCGCTGCCGAGAGGCTTGATTTTACTTTTCGAGGGTTGATGGAGGTTCAAATGTTGTTAGTTTGACCTGAAATTTGACATGGAGCCTTTTGGAGGATTTTGAGATCATCCATAGCTCTAATCGAAATTTTAATGTCTTCGATGCCGTCGCCGCCAAGAGCGCCTGTTTGGCTGTTGGAGGAGTGAAGTTAGGCCAAGTGATGTTAAAATGGCCTGAAACTTCATGTGAACCCTTCTTTTGATTGTCTTGAAGGATCTTACAGTTTTTGTTTGATTCAGACAAGATCTGATGCTTGAAGTGGCATTGCCTGCCTGTAGTAGGATGCAGCTTCATGTGGCTTCTTGATGTTGGAGAGGCAAAGTGATTTTTTTTTGTGTCAACAAATGCCCCCTCGAGGTACAACGACGAACAGCTTTTGGAGTCGATGTGCCTCGAAGAGAAACTTGAAGGAGAGCTTCTGACTTGACCAAGTGTCTTTGAGCATTTTTTTTATAGCCTTTCGAGTTTCCAAGGGGATTTTATGGTAGTGAGAGGGATCACATACCATCTCAAGGCAAAGTTTTGAAAATGACATAAGGGAGTCGGATTTTTGGATTTTGGATGTTGGGTTTTCGTTTTGACCTTGTGAACCTAAGGGCTATATGTGGCGCATTAGGCGGTCATGAGGGTTTTTTTGTTTTTTTGTTTTTGACCTTGTGACCTAACAAGCTGTATGTGGCAGGTTAGGGTGTTGGAGTTTGATTTTTTATTTTGGCCTTGTGACCCAACAAGTTGCATGTGGCAAATTGGGGGGTCAGATTTGGTTTTGACCTTGTGACCTAACAAGCTGTATGTGGCGAGTCAAGGGGTCATGATTTGATTTAATTTTTTTTTTTTTTTGGGTTTGGCCTTATGACCTATCGAGCTTTATGTGGCAAGTTAGGGGACCAGAATTTGTGGAATGTCAATTTCAAGATTTTGACTTAATTTGGTTCATGAGGTTGGATGATTTGGATTTTTGGAAACTCATGAGGCTTTTTTTTTAAATGGTTCAATCAACTTAAGAGAGGCATGGAACCATTTTGTATGCTCTTGGTGAAGGAGGTTTTTGATAGGAAGCCCCTTTTAGTGCCTAGGTGGTCAAACCTGGCTTATGTGGACTAACCCATGGGATCTTAAGCTTTAGAAGATGACTTAGATCTCATGTGGTGTCATTTTGTAAAGAATATCTCAAAATATCTCTTGTGGGTAGAGAATATCTAAAAATATCCTTACTTTGAGAGAATTTCTCAAGTTTCCTTGTTTTTGGGAGAGATTTTCTCATTGCATCTTTCTTTTGGAGAGAGTATTTCTCATTCCCTTTCTTTTTTAAGAGAACTTCTCAAAGATTCTTCTCTTTAGGAGAGAATATCTAAAATCTCCTTTCTTTTGGGAAAGTTGCTAGTTTTTTGCACTTACTGTTAGGAATTTTGTATATTGCAATTTGATGGATGCATTATCTTATTAGCATCATTTGAATTTACACACTTGCATTGATTTAGAAAATCTTGAAATCTTGATTTACACATGCATTGGTTTTTAGACTTGTAGAAATCTTGATTTATGCATGTTTTGGTTTTTAAACTTGGATGCAATTAATTTGGAAAGAGTTTTTAGAAATCAAGCAAGCCATTGGTTTTCATTTCAGTTTTGTCTCTTAAGATCTTGGAGTTTTTTATTTCAAAAATCATTCAAGCTTTCCAAAGGTTCTTTCTTTAAAATCATTATTTTGATTTGGAGTTTTCATGACTTTAGAATTTGAGTTTTCATCATTTTCATGAATTCTTGCTTGATAAAAGTGTCTCAAAGTACCCTGGAAGATGCCCTCAAAAGTTACAAGTTTCAATTAATTCAGAAATTCTGGGCAGTTGCAGGTCGACCTGCCTGTGTGGCTGGTGAACCGGGGACACTGAGGGTCGACAGGGCCTTTGAGCACCAACGGTCATTTTTCTAGCCGTTGTGAGTACCAGGTCGACCCGGGGGTCATGGGGTCGACCGGGCCAACTAGCCGTTGGACTGTTTTTTGGTATAAAGTCCATTCTTTTCCCTACTTTTGAGAGGCTTGTTGGATGAACTTTTGAAACCATTTTGGAGCCTAAGAAAGGGGAATGAGGTGTTAAGGCTAGAAGGCTTTTTGGAAATCAAATGCTTGAGTTTTTAAAAGGTACATCTTACTAGTTATTTTGATTTCCATTCAAATTGAAATCTATGCATGTTTAAATCTTTGTATTTTCATAAATGCATGATTTCTAGCTTCTAAAGAGTTGTTTTACAAACTCATTATCATCTTTGGAATATTAGAATGGTTTGCAATCACTCTTGTCTAATTCACATGTGTTCTTAGACTTTTATATTCATACAACTTGTTTTAGTTCATTTCTTTAAGTTGTTTGAATCTTTCATGTGATTAGCATTTATCTTCAATCATCATTTTCTAAGCTTTGATTTTAAAATGCATCAAGCATTCATTTAAGAGCTTCATTGTAAAAATTGATTGAAGTAAAGCATTCATACACTTGTGCACACACTTTAGCTTATTTTAGTGAATGTTTGTAGTTTGAATTTCACTTTCATATCAGCCTATTTAGAGGCAATTCATTTGTGCTTAAATTGTATCTCTTAGAGTGTTCTTGAAGAGACACCTTCTTAGAGAAAATCTTCATTTGTAAAGGTTATTGCTTAGCCTAAGAAAAGCACATTGTAAAGGTTATTGCTTAGCCTTGAAAAGCATCTTGTAAAGGTTGTTGTTGAGCCTAGTAAAAACAACATTGTAAAGGTTATTGCTTAGCCTAGTAAAAAGCATAATTAGTGGAAATCCGGTGGGGTGATTGGATCACAAGCCGGTAGTGGACGTAGGCATTGAGCCCGAACCACTATAAATCTTTGTGTAATGGTGTTTACTTGTGGTGATTGTTTTCTTAGCTTCCGCATCTTGTTTGGTAAATCATCATATGTGACTAGTTTATCTTAAAGAATTAAAATTTGTTTAAATTGGTCATATTTGTAGCACACCCTATTCACACCCCCCCCCCCCTCTAGGGTTAGGATCCCAGGACTTTCAATTGGTATCAGAGCCTCGTGCTCTATCTTATAGGATCAAGTGTTTGGAACTCTTGTTTAGGTGTAGAAACCTTGAGTCATAACCCTAGATTTGTGTTTGATTGTATACTTTTGATATGGATTCCACTATGATAAATTGTTTAGATTCTTGTGTAGATTCTTCTAGACCCCTCATTCTTCCATCTATTGGAGATTCAAACCTTCATATAAATGAATCTCAATGTGACTTAAAAGAAGAAGAATATGATGAAAATGAAGATGATCTTCAACAAGCCTATGAAGAATTATATACATTATCTTTAAAGCCTATGAAGAATTATATACATTATCTTTAAAGCTTAACAAGAAGAATATAAGTTTAAGAGAAGAATCTAAAAGGCTAAACAAAGAATTAGTCTCTTCTAAAGATGAACTTAGAGAGAAAGAAGAAGTAATACAATGTTTAGACTCTAAGTTTATGATCTCTTTAAATAACTTATCAAATATCAAAGATGAACTAAATGAAATCAAGATAAGTTATGATGATCTTAAAAAGGAAAATCTAAATCTAAGAGATCAACTACAAAGGCAAGAAATAGACTTTATCAATTTAGAATCCAAGTTGACAATTTCCAAGGAAAACTTGTCTAGTGCTCAAAGTTAGAACTTGGATCCAAAGTTGTTAATGATCTAAAAGTTGAATTAAAACTTGCCAATGAAGAACTAAATAACTATAAAGAAATTGAAAATGATCTTTTAAAAGTCAAAAATGAAAATTCAATCCTTATAACCAATGTCACTCAACTTGAAGGATATAAACAAAAGTATGAGTGCAAGTTTACCCAAAGTGAAGAGAGACTTGAAAAGTTATTTAAATTGGGTAAATCTCATGGAGATAGGACGGGTCTTGGATTTTTTAGGAATACTTCACATGACCCTAAATTCACCAACACATTTGTGAAAGGTGAGTCCTCTTTCTCTAGCACTCTTTCTTCTTTGCCCAAAACTAAATGTATTTATTGTGGCATTGAAGGACATTTTAGGTTTGAGTGCAAACTAAGAAGAAGCCATGTGTCTAAACCCATCTTTAAACCCAAAAAGGTAGAATCTAAATCTATGAAGGGTAAGACACTAAAAATCAAAGAAGACTCCAAAAAGAGTAAACAAGTTAAATCATTTAAAATGGAGTCTCCTAAGATAGATTCTAAAAAGGTTAAACAAGTTAAACCAAGTATAAAAGAATCTATAAACAAAAAGCTTCTCAATCTATCTCCCTTAAATCAACATATGAAAGAACTTTTAAAGAAAGTTGCTAAGTTAAATTTAAAATTCAAAAGTCAGGTAAAGGGAGAAAATAAGAAGAAAAGAAAAATGAATCAATCCCCTAAGAAACAATCACACCAACCTCAAAAGACTAATCACCAATCTAAGCTAAATTTAGTAAAATCTAAATATCATGGTGATAAGTCCAAATTGAAAATTTATCAAGTCAAATCTCCTATAGTTGGTGGGACTTCCAAACTAGACCTCAAAGATCAACCCTCTCAAGACCTTAGGTGGATTCCTAAAGTTAGATACTTAGACAAACCTTAAGGCCTTGAACCTCTTTGACCAACCTATCCTTTATAGTTAAATCTTTTTGTTGGTCATGTTACATTTGCATTTTGTTTCTTTATAGTTACATTTTTTTTTAAAATGCATTGTTTCTTTATGATCAATTGATTTTGTCTTCATGTACATCTCTAGTTACATTTCATGGTTTTCAAAATCATTTGATTATAATTTCATCATGTTAGATTTGCTTTTTGCTCACTTTGAGTTATATCTCTTGCATTGCATTTCTATTGATGTTCAATTGATTGTGATTTCAAAAGCTTTCATAGCTAGATTATTCATGATCAATTGTTGTTGCAAAATCATTTGTGTAGATGTCATAGTAAGATTATTTGAACAAATGATTTGAATCAATTTAAGTTTTCCATGGATTTCTAAGTTATTCTTTAGTATGGAAAATTATTGTTTTGCAAAATCAACTTGTATGTGTTTCAATTAAGTTATATCTTTTAAAATACAATGTTGATAATTGTTCTTCAAATTCATTCTTTTTATGCTTATTGTTGGATTTTGTTTATTGAAATGATTTGAAGATTGTATGATTGGAAATGCTCTAAAACATCATTAGTTATAATCATCAAAGCATGTTCCATGATTCTCATTTCCTTTTCCTTTTGGTTACATCATCTTAGAAATGGAAATGAATATTGTTAGCATCTTAGCTTATTTGCTTACATTCTTTTTATATGCAAATGTCATTTGGTTCCATGTATGGTTGTGATATTAGTTATATTTGTAGAAACCATACTAGATCTCTCAAATCCATCCTCTATGCACTCTAGTCATATCTTTTTGGATGGTTATGATGTTGATTCATGTATATTTTCTTAGTGATGCCATCCTTATACATGTTTCAACTTCATAGTAGTGATCTTGATCATATGAACTTCTTTGAGATCCATTCCTTGTATTTCATAGTTATATCTATATGTTTGATGGATATCTTAGATGTTGAATTCATATGATTTTGACACTTTGGAAATTGCATGCATTACCAAGTAATATTCCTTTTGCATTGCAATTTCTCCTGTTCATCACAATGCTCATTAGTTATATCTTTAAAAGTGATGAATATCCTTTTATGATGCTTGATGGAATTTTGTGTTTGTCACATTCTTGCTCTTAATCATGTTGTCAAATTCAATTGGTTTCAATTGGTAAATTTTCAATTGGTTTGGTTTATTGTGAATGTGATAGACCTTGTGTACATTGGATTGAACTTGATAGTAATTTCTTTGTTCCATGTCACATTCCATTAGCATCATAATTTTCATGTTTGCCACCTTTCTTGCTCATATAGGTGTATCTCATGACCACCATGTTTATGTATTCATAATCTTGGTTGGTTATTAGTTGAGGTTGGCTTCATGTTTGAATTTCATTTCACTCATCTTGCACTTAATAGTCATATGTATTGATTGAATGAAATGATTTCAAAACTTTCATAGCATATGATTTTCATAGTTAAATTATTTGATGCTATGTTTAATAAACCCCATTTCATCATGGATAGCTCTAATTTGGATTTTTCCTAATAGTTATATTTCTAAATCCATTTTAGAGTGATTGTTTTAATAGAATTATCCTTGAATCTCAATTGGTATTATTTGTTTTTCCAATTGATATCCATGATTGCTTTTCGCCTTGACCTTGTTTTCTTTTGGTAATTTGATCATATTGAGCTTTATAGTTAAACATGTCTAATCCTTTCCTTGAAGTTGACCCTCATTTGGTTAAACCATATTCTTCTTGAACCAAATAGTTATATCTATGTCAAAAGTTTGACAAGAGGAGAGAATGGATTGAGGGGGAGTGTAAACCTTCATAGGAAGTATTAGTTTTGATCAAATTGACCCTTGGATTAGCTTTGAACCCTTAGAGATGACTTCCATACATGATAACCTGTTATGTATTTCATTTTCGATTTCTTTTGTTAACAGGTGCTTCTAAAAGGTATTTTCCTTGTTTCATGTGTGTAGGTACCTTTGCAATTTAATGGCAAAGGGGGAGAGAGCATTCAAGTTCTCAAAAGGGGAAGAGAATGTCCAAGCTTCCTAAGGGGAGATTTTGTATGATCTTCTACAGGGGGAGAGAATGCATATCTTGCCAAAGGGAGAGAGAGGCATGGTCAAAGGGGGAGAGCTAATAGAAGAAAGAAAGCTTGGAGCTAGAGAAGATGCTTGGCCATAGAGAGGAAGATGAAAAGAAAGCTTGAAGAATAATCAAGCTCCAAGCATCAAGAAGAATGAAGAAAAGGCCCAAGAGCCCAAGCTAAGAGAAGAAGCATCCAAGAGATTTCAAGACTTGTCCAGCTTAGGGGGAGCTGAAGACTAAGTGTGTTAATTCAATGTTGAGTAAGTTGTCATCAAATTGCAAAGGGGGAGATTGTTAGGAATTTTGTATATTGGAATTTGATGGATGCATTATCTTATTAGCATCATTTGAATTTACACACTTGCATTGATTTAGAAAATCTTGAAATCTTGATTTACACATGCATTGGTTTTTAGACTTGTAGAAATCTTGATTTATGCATGTTTTGGTTTTTAAACTTGGATGCAATTAATTTGGAAAGTGTTTTTAGAAATCAAGCAAGTCATTGGTTTTCATTTCAGTTTTGTCTCTTAAGATCATGGAGTTTTTATTTCAAAAATCATTCAAGCTTTCCAAAGGTTCTTTCTTTAAAATCATTATTTTGATTTGGAGTTTTCATGACTTTAGAATTTCAGTTTTCATCCTTTTTCAGTCATGAACGTGTCTCAAAGTCCCCTGGAAGATGCCCTCAAAAGTTACAAGTTTCAATTAATTCAGAAATTCTAGGCAGTTGCAGGTCGACTTGCCGACCGGGCACACTGAGGGTCGACAGGGCCTTTGAGCACCAACGGTCATTTTTCTAGCCGTTGTGAGTACCAGGTCGACCCGGGGGTCATGGGGTCGACCGGGCCAACTAGCCGTTGGACTGTTTTTTGGTATAAAGTCCATTCTTTTCCCTACTTTTGAGAGGCTTGTTGGATGAACTTTTGAAACCATTTTGGAGCCTAAGAAAGGGGAATGAGGTGTTAAGGCTAGAAGGCTTTTTGGAAATCAAATGCTTGAGTTTTTAAAAGGTACATCTTACTAGTTATTTTGATTTCCACTACAACAAACTGCACTTTTAGTGACGAAATTTTTCGTCGCCAAAACTCACAAAAACGTCAGTAAAACCTTTACCGACGAAAAATTTTTCGTCGGCCAGACGTCGGCAAAAAATGGTGGACAAAACATTTTGCCGACGAAAATAAATTTCATCGGTAAAAATTTGAATTTTTACCGACGATTAATGTCCTTTACCGACGTTTTTAAAACGTCGTTAAAACTATTTAACATTTCTAAATATTTTAATAAATACTTTTACCGACGTTTATTTTTCGTCGGTAAAATAAAAATAAAAATAAATAATAAATATAAAGACTTTTACCGACGTTTATTTTTCGTCTGCAAAAGAAAACGAAAAAAATTAGAAAAAATAAAAAACTTTCTACCGACGTTAATTTTCGTCGGGAAAAGAAAAAAATTTTTAGAAAAAATAAAAACTTTTCCCGACGTTTGTTTTCATCGGTAAATATAAACAAAAAATAAAAAAAAATAAAAAAGGATTTTACCGAAACTATTTAACATTTCTAAATATTTTAATAAATACTTTTACCGACGTTTATTTTTCGTCGGTAAAATAAAAATAAAAATAAATAATAAATATAATGACTTTTACCGACGTTTATTTTTCGTCGGCAAAAGAAAATAAAAAAAATTAGAAAAAATAAAAAACTTTCTACCGACGTTAATTTTCGTCGGGAAAAGAAAAAAAAATTTAGAAAAAATAAAAACTTTTCCTGACGTTTTTTTTCGTCGGTAAATATAAACAAAAAATTAAAAAAAATAAAAAAGGATTTTACCGACGTATTTTTTTCGTCGGTAAAAATAAACAAAAAATAAAAAAAATAAAAATGGATTTTACCGACGTATTTTTTTCATCGGTAAAAATAAACAAAAAAATAAAAAAAATAAAAAAGGATTTTACCGACGTATTTTTTTCATCGGTAAAAATAAACAAAAAAATAAAAAAAATAAAAAAGGATTTTACCGACGTATTTTTTTCGTCGGTGAAAGTGTTTTATTTTTTTTTTTAATTTTTTTTTTCGTTTAAACCTGTTTGTACACCTGTATCAAACCTATTCAATATAAAAAATACATGCAAACAAAAATTGCTAAATAAACAAATAACCATCTCCACTTTTCATCAAATCATTCATCTCATTAAACAAATATTACAATCAATAACGATACAATCCCATATATATGTCCAATATACATATACAAATAGGCTAAAAGAAGGTGTGGGCTACCTTGCAAGCCCTGCTGATAACACCACCATTTGGACAGGACTCAACTCTCGTCAATCAACTTCCTATAAAAGATAAGCCCAATTGTGTTTCTGCTAAGTCTGATTTATGATGCACACTGTTACTTATTCTCTCATGATAAAAGACCGTTCATTTCAAGAGAAACAGAATTTACAAGAAGGGCTGTTTGGTTACAGGAATTTTGTGATGTCCTATAGCCATAATTTCAGCGAACTCCTTGCCAATCTCCTGTTGTACCTTTTTCCGAGCTTCACTAAGAGGATCTTTTGCGACTCCATTGGAATTCTTTTCTTGCATTTCAGCAGGTGATACAGGGCTCTCTGTATTCTGCAGCTTCTCTGGCATGATTCCAGTATAACAGAGATGAGTGACTCACACATCATAGCACCCATTGGGCTATTCATGACTTCATTAGGGAGCTGCAGGATGTAGTCTAGAATTGTAGTCCCTACCAAGAACTGTGCTACCTCATTGCTGAAGCTGTTGCAGTTGTGGTGGACCACATTGCAGGCCTCAGCTGTATAACGCGGAGTAATCTCCTGCAAATACTCTTAGTGAGTTCTTCTTTGAAGCCATATCAGAATTGGGTGGCTTTGTTGAGTTACTATCAGTAAGGCGATATTCATGCATGATCCAATTAGTCTTGATCCCTTTAGGAGGCATTCCTCCATAAAACACCAACGCCTTCTTCACACCAACCTTCTGATTACGTCCAGAGCTCAATATAGGCTTATCAGTTCCAGTAGCCTTCCAATACCCCGACGTCGCCGCCCGATTAGGCCTTGCTCCATTAGGATACTTCCTATCTTTAGGACTGAAAAAATACCATTCCTGCTCTCCAAAAGTCGCCTTGCTTACAAAATTTGCATAATTGGGTGGTTGCTCTGCTGCCTGCTCGGGTGAGCAAATAAGTTAGAAATCACAATATGTGAGATTGTGTTTTTGTTTTTGTTTTCCTTGTCTCTAGCCTTTTCTCCTTACCTCTACATATTGGAGAAAAAGATGTGGCAATCCTGCTAATGGATGCTTTATACAATTGGAAATAATGAATGGTGGGGGCACAAAATGCATACAGTAAGGACACCAATATAACCATTAATTCTATTAAAGTGCTCAAATTCAAACCTCCTGTCATTTAGGGTCCATCCAAACACAGTCTAAAAGGCCAAAAAAGGAAAAAGCTAAGACCACACTAAGATGGGTTGTGAGTTGTGGCTTACTTGGTCTGCATTAGATTCCTTCTCTAGTTCATAATGGACTGCAAATTCAATGCAGTAATAGGCATCTGAACTGTGCACATGGAGTTGCTCAATGAAAGGAATGGAAGGCAACTAGGGAACCATGTAGAGATTGTTCATTTAACACCATGAATCCTTCAACATAATCCACCTTGCTGTCCATTGAAACCAAAACCTCTTGGTCCTTGGTGAAAATCTCAAAATCATCATAGAAAGCTCTGACCCATTTGACCTGTAATAACCAAATTTTTGAGTTTAGAGACAACTGCAGCAAAGGAAAGCCCATTCAAAAAACCAAGTACATAAAATGTGAAAAGGGTTTGTTTCTGTGGCAAATCTAAAAATATTCGAGAGTGAACTTTGTTATTTTCTTATCCTAAATCCCAATTGTTTTGAAGGTCAAGGTAGAAATGAAGTTTAGGAGACCATCAATAACCCATGGCCCATTTGATGGAGATTTCTCAACAAGGGAAGATGAATTCAAAATTTCTTGATACCTGTTACCACATCCAGCTGAAAGACATTATTAATCTGAGGGCCATATTTAAATGTCCGGCCACTGATCCCAGCATTAGAGAGAGTCCCACCAATACTTGTATAGAGATAATCTGTCCAAGAGCTTGGAGCAAGACCTTCTTTCAAGCTTTCCTTCAATAGCTCTACCCAAAGAACCCCTCCACTGACATCAGCATAGGAAAAACCAGGCTCATCATCTCTTTTCCGGTGGATCTTAATGAAAATGTCGAAATCACAAAGCCAATCCCCAGTAGATATGATAAGTCACCCCAAACTATATAGGATAATGATTCAATGATGATTATAACTACAAACAACAAAATAATCAAACCAACCTATATTAATATTATCTAGGTTCTCTGATTTACAATCATAAGCCAATCGCGGTTTTTTCTTCAAAATGTCAACAATCAAATTGTTAGCTTTCTCCATTGTCTTCTTCAATTCATCTTCTGATTACTCAAGAATGTACAGTGATTAGGAAACCAAGAAAGAGGGTGGTTGTCAAGATTACTCAAGAACACCATATGCCGCCACAAACCTAACATCGTTGTGATCCAGGAGTCAAAGCTAGCACTAAGATCCAAAAGTGAATGGCCAAAAGTAAAAGCAAAGCCATTATTGAAAAAAGATAACTTACTATACACCCACTGCTTTTGATGCAATTTATCTTTTTCCCACTTTTGATGTTAAACAAGACACTGACCTTTTGTATACTAACACAAAAAAGTAAAAGAAGCAAAGAAATGGTGGATGTATTAAAATACAATTTAATATCTCCTCAATTCTTTTTCCATTTTTCTTTCTTTTTTTTATGAATGTATCTTGCAGAAGGGTCTGCCTATCATTCACTAGTAATGTAAAATAATAGAGGAGAGAGAATGGGGGGAAATGAAAATCATACCTGGCACTTGAATGATACGTACAAGTGCCACCAGTGCCTGTAAATCAACCATGAAAAGAGCAAAACAAGAGAGAACATAAATCAGTCTTCTTCTTTTGTTCTTATGCCATGTAAGGATGGAGAAAAAAAAAATGAATGAGGAGCTCACTTGGATATGATGTAACAACAGTGGCAGTGCCTGCAAAGTCATTAACTCACAAGGTTCCTGCAATTCGAGTACTAATGTGGGTGTTCCCCTCCTCATCAAGCTTGGCCAGACCAAAGTCTGGTATCTTAGGATTAAGATCCTTATCCAGCAGTATATTGGTAGCTTTGATGTCTCTATGAACAATTCTCAGCGTTGATTCTTCATGGAGACAAGCCAAACCTCTTGCTATACCGACACATATCATATGCATCATTGGCCAATCCAGTTTCAGTTGTTTTTCTTCCGGACCTATGAACATTCCAATAATGACATTAGATATTCTGTGTTGTGTAATATTCTTTTGGGGATGCAAGAATCAAAAGAAGCTGTCATCTTATCAAATGGTTGTCAACAACATGCTTTTTACTTAAAATTATCTTCTGAAGCATCAGAAGGAATATATATTTCTTTCAATCCAGATGTCTAGGAAAGGATCACAATTGCCAACCTTCAATCACGACAAAGGGCGCGCTAACACCATTTTCCTATATGCATATAGAAAATTTAATATTTTCTATAAAGAAATTGACAATCTGCAATATATTCTTGAATGATTCAACAACTAAGTTGATTAGCTATAACAAAAAAAGATACCTCTAGATCCCAATCCTGCACCTAAAAGCTCGCATTGCATTCTAAAAGGATATGTTAGGGTCCTAATAATGTTGCTCAACCCATTATGAAAGGCATACTATGCAAGTGCCAGCAGCCAGTGGCACATGCCTCTCTTTTGGATGGTGGTATTTGCAGGTCGATCCATATTGCATCTTTTTGCAACAAGTATCAAACGTCAGAAGATGAATTGAAGAAGACAATGGAGAAAGCTAACAATTTAATTGTTGACATTTTGAAGAAAAAACCACAATTGGCCTTTGATTGTAAATCAGAGAACCTATGAACTTATCAATACACGTATATTTTAATGAATGATGGATGTAAAAAAGGAAGAAAGAAAGAAGAGAAGGACCTGATAAGCAGAAAATGGTGACGACTTGTAATAGAAAAATGAAAATTTTCATTGCAGATGTCAAATTTTAACCACTGCCAGCCAATCAAGAACAAATCCATATGAAAAGAATCAAGCCTATTTTGAGGGCATTTTTTTATAATACTCAAGGACAACCAAATGGCACAACTAGCAACAGATAAGATATCTACAATATATTTTCATAAACTGAAGTAGACATGTCTAAAGAAGCTAACACTGTTGGTAAGGGTCAAGAGTCAAGACTACCCTTTCCACAACTCATATCAACTCAAATCAATGGAGAACACACCAGCTTTAGTAAAAAAAAAAAATCAGCCGCTTTCAAATTGGAGAATTAACAGTAGAGGGTGAACTTGACCAAGACTGGAGTAAAATCAGAGGGTTTTCTTAATGTCACCAAAAGAGGGAGCTCTAAAAGACACATATTACCACCCATAATAATACCAAACGAGACTACCCAAAACAGAATTCAGTGAAGACTATATCCTAGACATGCAGTTAATTTGAAAACAAATAAAAGTTATGCTTATTACCATCACTTCCTCTCTTTACCAGTTTCCTAATCTGATGAAAGAATAGCATTTGATGGGGCATTCAAAAGTTACCTGTAGATGGTGGACGGATAGAAATCACAGCAGCCAAGGAATCAGAGCTACTCAATCTCTTCATGGTTTCCTAAACCCAAATCAAATTAGAGACCCTTTCCCACTTTCACTTCAGAGATTAAAAAAAAAAAAGCAACAGCAGTTGTTTACAGTCATAGGCTCTGAACTGCCTCAGATTATTCCTAAAATGATACCCAAAATCACAGTTATACATCACATTCCTTTCAAGCTAGAATTTTCCATCATTACTTCAAACAACAACTCCTTAAACTGCATACTCCCAAGATCAGAACTTACAACAATATTTTACTAACACAATCCAGAAAGTCATAAAACCAAAAGGGTAACTCATGAATCTTTCAAGAGATCATCCAAAGGCTCATACAATGTAACAGGAAAATAGAAATCTAGAACGTTCCTATGTTCATATTCATACCACCCATTTGTTGTTTACACATGTAAGCATTGCAACATTTTAAAAGAAGCATAAAGGCCAGATCTGAATGTAGTTACCTCAGCTTCTTTCAAACGATCATCTTTGTTGCCGCGTTGAACTTCAAGCAGTTGCTGCACAGCCAACCCCTCTGTAGACATCCTGACACGGCGAGCCCTGACCCTAGCCTGAACTCGGACGAGTGCTTGCTTGCACCTTAGAGTCATAACAGCCTGCTTCCTCACTTGCCGGCCATGGACCAATGCCTGAAGAATCACCACTCCTTTCAACGCCCGAAATGCCCTTCGAGCCTACAGTTCCAAACGGACCAAACCCCATGTTTTGAGCAGTAAATTAGCAAGAAATGGAAGATTGGGGGAGAGAAGAAAGCAGGCCCAGTTACCAAGAAAGCACGGAACGCGGTCTGTATTCTGATTGCAGCCCACTCCTGCCTCACCACCCTGAAATCTTTTGGAAGGGCTCTAACCACAGCTGCCACTGCAGCGCTGAATGCTTCAGCTACCGAAGAACAATCAGATCCCTCTGACGCCGCTCTATGCCCTCCTTTAAGACTCCTCCAAGAAGATCCATGTTCTCCAGAAGAACTCCTCCAAAGCTTCCATTTCTTCCCCTTGTTACCCATCTTTTCCTGACCAAAACCCACAAAAAAAAACGGAGGAAGATGAGCAAAAACCCCAATATCAAAAGCAATCAATATAATAGAATGGAATAGGAGAAAGAGGTGAATGAGATTACAAGGTCATCTTTTTCGGGTTTAGCAGTAAATTAGCAAGAAATGGAAGAATGTCGATCGAAAGAGAGACGAAAAAGAGAAAAGAGGGAAAAGAGGGCTTTTGGAGGAGTGGCGGGAGAGACAGAGAGAGATGAAAGAGAGAAAAGAGGGCTTTTGAGGGAGAGAGTCATTCGGAGCGAAAATAGGGTATTGGAGGCGGGAAAGGAAAAAAATAAGACTTAACCGACATTTTTTTTTTCGTCGGCAAAATAAGAAATAAAATAAATAATTTAAAAATAATTTCACCGACGTTTTTTTCGTCGGTAAAATAGATTTTTCGTCGGCAAAATGAAAAATAAAAATTATAAAAAGACTTTTACCGACATTTTTTTTCGTCGGTAAAATACATTTTTCGTCGGCAAAATGATAAATAAAAATAAAAAAATTATAAAAACACTTTTACCGACGTTTTTTTTTCGTCGGAAAAATCATAAATAAAAACTAAAAAGACTTTTACCGACGTTTTTTTCGTCGGCAAAATCATAAATAAAAATTATAAAAATTATACAAAGACTTTTACAGACGTTTTTTTTCGTCGGTAAAATACATTTTTCGTCGGCAAAATGATTTACCGACGTTTTTTTTTCATCAGTAAAAGTCCATGTTTTTTATTTTTGGACTTTTGCCGACGTTCCTTTTTAAAACGTCGGTAATAGTAACCTTTACCGACGTTTACATTTCGTCGGTAAAACTCCATATTTTTATTTTCCCTCAAAAAATAAACTAATAATAAAAGTCAACTTTTGCCGACGTTTTTTTAAAATCGTCGGTGAAGATCGGACTTTTACCGACGTTTTGTGAAAAAAACGTCGGTAAAAGTCCCATCTTCACCAACGAAATGATATACGTCGGGAAAAACTAATCTTTACCGACGAATTTTGAAAAGCGTCGCTAAAAAACGTCGGTAAAAGTGCAGATTGTTGTAGTGTTCCATTCAAATTGAAATCTATGCATGTTTAAATCTTTGTATTTTCATAAATGCATGATTTCTAGCTTCTAAAGAGTTGTTTTGCAAGCTCATTATCATCTTTGGAATATTAGAATGGTTTCCAATCACTCTTGTCTAATTCACATGTGTTCTTAGACTTTTATATTCATACAACTTGTTTTAGTTCATTTCTTTAAGTTGTTTGAATCTTTCATGTGATTAGCATTTATCTTCAATCATCATTTTCTAAGCTTTGATTTTAAAATGCATCAAGCATTCATTTAAGAGCTTCATTGTAAAAATTGATTGAAGTAAAGCATTCATACACTTGTGCACACACTTTAGCTTATTTTAGTGAATGTTTGTAGTTTGAATTTCACTTTCATATCAGCCTATTTAGAGGCAATTCATTTGTGCTTAAATTGTATCTCTTAGAGTGTTCTTGAAGAGACACCTTCTTAGAGAAAATCTTCATTTGTAAAGGTTATTGCTTAGCCTAAGAAAAGCACATTGTAAAGGTTATTGCTTAGCCTTGAAAAGCATCTTGTAAAGGTTGCTGTTGAACCTAGTAAAAACAACATTGTAAAGGTTATTGCTTAGCCTAGTAAAAAGCATAATTAGTGGAAATCCGGTGGGGTGATTGGATCACAAGCCAGTAGTGGACGTAGGCATTGAGGCCGAACCACTATAAATCTTTGTGTAGTGGTGTTTACTTGTGGTGATTGTTTTCTTAGCTTCCGCATCTTGTCTGGTAAATCATCATATGTGACTAGTTTATCTTAAAGAATTAAAATTTGTTTAACTTGGTCACGTTTGTAGGGCACCCTATTCAGCCCCCCACCTCTCTAGGGTTGGGATCCCAGGACTTTCACTTACCTCCTAGGTTTTCTCCATGTTTCCTCTTTTGGTTTGCTCTCTTTTATAAAACCAAGGTGAGGTTGGATCTCTTGCTCTTATTGCTTTCTTTTTGCAAAAGTCTTCAAGAGTGCTCCATGCACTACAACAATTTGCACTTTTGCCGGCGCTAAAAAAGCGCCGGTAAAGGTCCATTAAACGCCGGCAATGTCTATTACCGACGATTTCTCTTGCGCCGGCAATGCACCAGGAAAAGCTCGCCAATAATAGCATTTGCCGGCGAAAAAAAGGCAGCGCCGGTGAAAGTCCATACATTACCGGCGTTTTATTACGCTGGGAAAAGAGTTCTGTTTTCTAAGAATAAATGTTTAGAAAAACTTTTCCCAAAAATAAATGTTAGAAAAAATGAATGTTAGAAAAGATTTTCCGGGAAAAGATTTTATTTTTTGCGCCGGGAAAAGATTTTATTTTTTCAAAAATAAATGTTAGAAAAAATTTTCCGGCGTTATTTTGCGTCTGGAAAAAGTGGTTTATTTTTTTAAAAATAAATTTAGAAAGACTTTCGCCGGCGTTAATTTGCGCCGGGAAAAGTGGTTTACTTTTTCAAAAATATATTTAGAAAAACTTTCGCCAGCGTTTTTTGCGCCGGGAAAAGATTTACAATTTACGAAAATTATTTTTTTTAAATCTTTTTGCTAGCGTCTTTTCTCGCCGGGAATAATTTTTTTTATTTATTTGATTTTTAAATTTCTTTTCCTATTTGTCACATTAATAAATTGAAATTTCTAATTCCATTATCCAAGACCACATCTACTACACACCCTACATCCATTTCCATTCCAAAATCATCAACAAATGAAACAAGAAAATTCATTTCACTTCATATTAATATTCAAACATCCTTACAACATTGAAAACACTTTACCATTACCATTACAAAATTAAAACAAATGCTAACATTCTACTATGTACCAACATTCAAATGACCACCAAACACACAAAATTTTATAAGCAAGAAATGACACCCGTGGGTCCGTGACCACCAAACTTCCGTAACAAGAGCTGCAATACTAGTTGATTTATGATGACAATGATATGAAATAATTCAAGCACGGCAAGAGGAATAACCCCAGGTTCAGCTGTGGATCCTTGCATGGTGTGTGTTTTCCCACTATTAGTTTGTCCATATGCAAAAATAGTACATGTAGCCAAGTGAAAAAAAAAATCATCAAAGTTCATTATGTGGATTAAGGTGAACCCACACACAAACATCAAAGTTCATTATGACAGTAGAGGTGCATTTTGGATGTACCACATACATGTAGAGCAACATCTGTTAGGAATTTTGTAGATTGCAATTTGATGGATGCATTATCATTCAAGCATCATTTGATTTACACACATATGCATTGTTTTAAGAAATCTTGAAATCTTGATTTATTCATGCATTGCTTTTAAGATTTGTAAAAGTTTCAATTTATGCATGATTTGCTTTTAAAACTTGGATGCATTTGTTTTGAAAAGAGTTTTAGAAAATCAAGCTAGCCTATGAGTTTTTAATCTTTCAAAATGTTTTAGGCTTTTTATGTTCCATGTTTTAAAACCCTTAGAATAATTTAAAACATGCTTTTAAGCTAGATTTAATGGCCCAAAATGTTCCACAAAGAAAATCATTGAAACATGAAAAAGTGGGAATTTTGGTCCCGGCAGTGTCGCCGGTCGACCGGCGCAGAGGTCCCGGTCGACCGGGAACACTGCAGGCAGAAAGTTGCCCTGGCTCCCCAACGGTCATTTTTCTGACCGTTGTGTGTTCCCGGTCGACCGAGACCTGTTTGCAGGTCGACCGAGGACTAGTCGTTGGGCACTTTTTGCTATAAATATGAGTTCTTTCCTTTGCCAAAAGTTGGGAATTTTAAGCCCCTCCTTGAGAGGTTTTGAGGCATATTCAAGGGAAAAGAACCAAGGGATGAAGGGGAGCATTAGGAAAGCTAAAGCTTGGATTAATGAAGTTAAATCACCAAGTAGGCTTTACTTTCCTTAATCATATGTTTTCATGCTTTGTTTTATTTTTGGTAAATCATTTGTAGCATGATAAACTATGTTTGTGTTGTGTCCTTAACATGTTTTATGTTTTGAGTTGATTTATTGTTTTGGATACAACACCATATGAGTCAATCCAAGTAGTACTTGAATTGGTAAATCTAAGTAGATCATGTTAATGAAAGAACCTTTGAAATTATATGTAACATGATTCCTATACTTGGTTGAATCTTTGGTTGTTGTTTTCTATCATAAGAAAATCACTTTCAAAACTATCTTATGTTTTGGACTCAACTTCTTTACAAATCATATGTTTTCATGTTTTGTTTTATCATTGGTAAATCTTTAGTAACATGATAAACTATGATGTGTTGTATCCTTAGCATGTTTTATACTTTGAATAGATCTATTGTTTTGGATGCATCACCATTTGATTCAATCCAAGTAGTACTTTATCCTTGGTAAATCTAAGTAGATCATGTTAATGAAATATGTAACATGATTCATATACTTGGTTGAATCTTTGGTTGTTGTTTTTCCATCATAAGAAAATCTCTTTCAAATGTATCTTATGTTTTGGATTCAACATCTTTACAAATCATATGTGTATTATTGTTTTAAAGTTTCACAACTTGCCTTACTTTGATAGGTATATCACTTTCAAGTTGTATTTATAATTACATATGATTTGTCCCCTCTTTTCAATCAAATCTATTTTTATGTTTTGAGCTACATGTTGATTTGATTGACATCCCTATGCTTCACATGTTTAGAGCTAATTGATTTCATACGACTTGTAAATCTTTGATCTCATTAACAAGTTGTTACTTTTAACATGTGATTAGCATTTCCTCAATCATAAATTTTTTGAGCTAAAACTTTCAAAAGCCTTAGGCATACATTTATGAGCTTTCATTTTCAAAATGATTGAGGACCACACACACACACTTCATGTACTTTCATCTTTGCATTCATAGTGTGAGTGTGTATTAGTTTTTCACTTCCATATCCGCCTAATTAAGAGGCATTGTAATGAGCTTAATTGAATCTCCATCAAGTGTATTATAGACACTAAATTAGAGAGATAACCAACCTTGTGGTTGAAGAGGTTATTGCTTAGCCTATAAAAGCATAATGTATAGGTTGATGTTAAGCCTTGAAAAACATCAATGTAAAGGTTATTGCTTAGCCTTGGAAAGCATATTGTAAAGGTTATTGCTTAGCCTATTGAAAAGCATAAATAGTGGAAATCCGGTGGGGTGTTGGATCACAAGCCGGTAGTGGATGTAGGCATTGAGGCCGAACCACTATAAATCCTTGTGTGATGGTGCTTGCTTTGTGGTGATTGTTTTTATTAGCTTCCGCATATTGTTTGATTAATCATCACATGTGACTAGTTTTTGTTAAGAAGTTAAAATTGGTTTAAATTTGTCATAATTGTAGCTCACCCTATTCACCCCCCCCTCTAGGGTTAGGATCCCAAGGACTTTCAACATCAGCAGAATTCATAATTATAAGATCAGCTTCCTATGCCATTTTCATTGCAACACAGTATACAATACCTGTTTCATGATAAACATTGATGCATTGGGCCTGCTTGGATTTTATAGCTTAAACCTCTGATATATTTCTCACATCACATGTTTAATGTGATTTTCTTTCACACCTCGAAGAAGAAGAATTTATGTAACATGTACATCAGCAATAAAGCCTCGTCCCATTTATGCTAGAGTCAATTATATGAATTTTGTTTCAAATATCTGAAAACTAACAGTACCACCAGATCAGGAAAAAAAATCCATAGCTTCTTTCACAATAATTTAAAAAAAAAGTGAATAAAATTTCAAAACTAGTGGAAAAACTTGTAGGCTCACCTTTGTCAACCTGGTGCAGTAGCCACATATGATCAAAAGGGATGTAACAAGCATTTAATTTGATTCAGCCAGAGCAATGCACACCAAGATAGGATACAGTCACTCCAAGAAGAACCTAATACAATTGTGCCACAACTAATGTCCACAATTCATATTCCATATACTACAAAGTACAAACATCTCCAGCACTAATGTCCTCTCAAGGAACAAAAGAGGCGCATTATTTTAAATCTATGAAAATTTTACTTCATTCCACATCTAAACAAATCAATCTACTTCAAACCACCATTGAACTCCAAATCAATCGGATCAATAACAAGGCTTTATGCAAATTGCTTAAAAAGGCTTTATGCAACGCCACAGTAGAAGGGTCTTTTTATACCAAAGGTTAATGGGAAATTCATTGATGTATGACATGTTTCACATGCCCAGACTAGTCATAGATAGACTACCAGTGCAGACAGCCATGGTAGTATTACCTAAATTACTAGAGAAGTGGTATCATTACCTGATGTTCATTGCTTCTTACACAAGACAAGATAATGTAATCTTTCTCTCTCCCCTGGAAGTAATCAACACTCGCGACCTACAATAAAATACAACCATGACACTGTAGCAAATAAATACAAATGGCAGACATCGATTTGTCAGGTGCTGAAGGTACCTCGATTTCCTTATAAAGTTGTTGTCTAAGAGCACCATTTCTTGACATATAATTTACAATATAAGCTCATTGGCCTTCATATGGGGTTATCACTCCAATCTGTGAAGTTTCAAAATGAAGATGGGTTTTACATGGGCTAAGAAGAATACAGTAAATGAATTAATGATGAAAAGTTTCATGGCACACTTAAGATAAAAGGATACCTGGCTGGGAATGACACCGCTCCTCAAAAATGTAGTTACAATTTTTTCGACATTAGCAGCTTCAGTCCTATTAAGATAAGATGTTCCACTTGCACTAATCTCCTCTTGTCCCATCTAAGCAAAGGCACCACATAAGCAACATAAGCCTGCATAGCAGCACAGGACAGAACAAAAAAGAAGGCAACAATGCATTGCCACTCAGAATATCAAGACCGAAGAAGCTCTCCAAATTCAGACCGCAGCAGCAAAAGGAGAAACAAGCAACTGAAGACAAACAACAACAGCAAAGAAGAGCAGCCCCAAAGATCTTCAACAAAACTACCCAGCACTACCACTACAGCACACTGCACTTCACTGAGACAAAACCACCAGACTACCACTACAACACACTTCACTTCACTGAGAGATACCCACCAGCAAGCAGAAAGAACAAGAAGCAGGGCCCAAACCAGCAGAGAAACAGCAGAACAGAGCAGCAGGAACAGAGAGAAACTCAAAAGCAAAGCATTGCCCAAAGGAGGAAGCCTAGAAAATGACAGACTGAGGGGGCTAAAGATTTAGCTAATCACTCACAATTTTTTGTATACTAATCATTATAACAATCTAATTCTCTGCACTAGGTCTTTTGCCTTTTATGTACATTCCCTAACCACCTCAAATAACACGCTTTGTTTCTCTATCTTATTTCCATTTTTTTTCCTTCTCATGTACTCATTCCTAACTTCAATATATCAAGTACTTTGCACCTAAGTTGCAGCACTAGAAATTGTGTCACTGTCCAACATTGATGCAAGGCGTCTAATTCATCAAAACATTGATAGAATTGGGATTCAAGTTGCACGCTGTAGATGAGGGTGCCTAAGAAATTTGCATTTATGTCTTGCATAAACCACAGGAAAAAAATAGTTCACCCCATAAAACCATCTGTCAATTGAACCATTATTTCCTACTATTTCCAAAGATTTCATACATTCATAGACCATTCAACCAGTCACATAGGAAGCTGTAGTAAGCAGCATGGCATCAAACCCATACCATAAATAATTATAACAATAATCTCCAAATGGACTCTATTTAGCACACCAACTAATTACAATGCCTTTAGCAAAGATGCCTGGTGAAATGGGACGACAATGGTCCAATTCTTGAAAAGCCTCATATCCTTTTCTTTAAAATCCTTTGTAGGAGGAAACTTATTTTGTCTCCTCTTGACAAAAAATCTAGGCGTTTGACATTTCATGGGGGAACAAGGGTAAAAAAAAAGCATTAATATTCCGATAAGAACCTTAATTAATCATTATCACATGAAATCTATTTAGTGTTTTAAATTTAGGGAAGTTTCATTTCTCAAAATTAAGTTTACATCTATGTAAGGATTAAGATAAGGAGTTAATAACAATAGAGTCCAACAGGAGTTTGTTTGAGAGAATTCAATTCCTAGGAATTCTAAAAAAAATGCATTGCTAAACGTGGTTAAAATTGAAGATACAAAGGTGGAGATCCTTAAAAGGGCATAAAATAATCTTCCCTTTGATGGAAAACGAATTGAGAGGTGATGGAAAACGAATTGAGAGGTGATGGAAAATGAATGCGCATCCTACACCTTTGTAAACCAAATCCTAGGATAGTCAAGTCCCATCTATTCTCCACCGTGCATCCTTCACCCCTCACCTCTTAACAATCCTTTTTTGGAGCATATTTTACCTTAAATACCTGGGAATTCAATTCCTTGCAAACAAATGGGCCCTTGGGAATTTTAATTGTGTTGGTAATGGGAAAATAGGATAAGGGGGAAAAACACATAAAAGTTATCTATATGATTGAGTGCTACGAAATATTTAATATTAAAAAAAAATATTCAAAAAGAAAGCATTCAGAGCTTTGAAGTATAAACCATCAGCAGTCTAAATCAACATCAGACATGTATCAATCACAATTTACAAGTCGCGATCCAAACCACTGCATTCACAAGCATGAACCTACAACTATAATTAATAGAAGGTTGCAATCAACAAATAAGCACATATCTACATCAGAATCAAACATAAATAAAACACAACACAAATCAATGCATAAAAAAATCATGACAAAAAAAAAGTCCTTTTGAGGCCTTTTCCATTATCAATGACCAAAGAGTCTTCAATGGGTTCTAAGCCCCATATTAACAAACACCTGGTGTGCAGGTGGTATTGTCATTTTGCAGCTACCACCATCATACTGATAGCAAAACCAATGTCTAACATACACTTATGGGGTACCACTGTCAATGAAGACAGGACGGGAGGTAACCGTCACTGAATAGATTTTGATCAGATGGGGGTGCCAAAATCAATGGAGAAAGGATGGGAGGTAACTATAGTAGATTCAAATGAGATGGGTGAAATGTAGTTGAAAATGGGCATTTGGGATGGTAGTGCTGGTGTGATTAAACCCTTCATTTCTTTGCTAACCTTATTCCATCAACAAGAAAGAAGCATACAGCTCTGCTACCAGAAAAGGTTTTAGAGTTCCTATGTAGGCTCGTTTGGAATAGACATGGAGAGAAACATCTATATATAAGAGAAACATCACCCCTCCCTTAGTGAATATATAAGAAAATCAAGTGAGTGGAGCTATTACAACATTTTGATATTAAACATTAACCCATTTGTATCACAAAATCTATGGAAATGAATGCCATGGAAAAGATTTTCGGTGGTTGTCAAAATTCTGTGTTTGGTGTTCTTTATTGAAATGGTGATTTTCAGTTCTGGTGTAGCTGCGGATTCCTCACCCATGCCGCCGAATTAACATTGCAGAGAAAAATTATCAACAACAGCAGAAAAATCAAATTCAACATAACAATCAATAAATTAAAAGAACCCAATTAAATCCAACAAGAGTAGAAGAAAAACTAATAAAAACCAACAAAACCCACATATGCAGCAAAACCCTGAACTAGAACCAGCTACCAACCTTTCTCAAACCCTCAAATGACCAAGTGAAATTCAAACTTCTTCGAGCAGTATCGATTAAAACCGGATCTGGGTTTTCGCTATTGATGAAAACCAGAGCTACGACGCATCGACGTTGGTGGAGGAAATCAAACACACCAGAACGAGATGAACCCCAAACACTAATGCAATAGAGAAAGAGAGTTGTAAGGAGGCAATGCAGTTGGCTGGATGAAGAAGAAAGAGAAAGATGCACTTCGAGCGGCTGCTGAAAATGGAAAGGGGGAATACAGAGCCTCAAAGACGATGTAGAGAAAAAGGGGGCGCTGGAAATGCTAATGGTGTTAGCGGGCGCGGGAAATGAAAAGGGTTATTTTAGGGCGGGCAAAAGATCCACTTACATTTTATTCCATCGAAAAATAAACCTAAGGAACGAAAGTAACTTCCCGGCGAAATTAAAGCGCCGACAAAAGCTTAATAACCTTATCACGCCAAGCGGGTGAACTTTGCCGGCGATCTAGGCATTTCGCCGGCAATAAATGCAGCCTTTTCCGGCGACAGTAAACTTATCGTAGGTAAAACATGCCCTTTGCCGGCGAAAATAATAATTCGCCGGTAAAGTACTAACCATTGCCGGCGAAACTATGTCGCCGGGAAAACTCTACCTTTTACCGGCGAAATAAGATTTTTCGCCGGTAAAAGTTATACTTTTCCCAGCATTTAATGATTGCGCCGGGAAAAAACGCCGGTAAAAGTGTAAATTCTTGTAGTGATGATCAAGAACTCATCTTCTTCTTCAAGAATCTTCAAGTTCTCTTTCTTCTTCTCCATCCATGGCTTCAAGTAAGTTTTCTTCCTTCACAAGAAACCCCATGTAGAAGTAGAAAAATTCCTTTCTTTTCTTTTCTTTTCTCTTTTCTTTCCTTCTTTTTTTTTTTAAATTTTTTTTCTCCACGTGTTTTCTCTTTTTTTTTTTTTACACGTGCTCTTTTTTTTTTCTTGCTCATGGTTTTTCTTCCCTCTTTTTTTTGCACGTTTTTTTTTCCTGACTATACGGACCTGACTGTACTACCACGTGGCAGTGGGCCAGTCTAGAAATCTTTTTAAGAGATTTTTTTTTTTGGTTTCCTTCTTTTGCTCACCATGAGAATGAGGTTTATGCAATCCAAGATGGTCATGCATTTTTTTTATGCATCAAGATAGAAGGCTAGAATCTCTAGGTCAAGCCAACATGATTTTTGACTTGTACAAAGTTTGATTGATTTTGACCAAGTTGGGTTGGAATTGGTCAAACTTTGGTTAAAGTGGTCCTAGCATCTAATGCATGATGATGATTTTCTTTGATGCATGATTTTTAGTAAATTGATTTGGAAGCATGATGACGCATACCTGAAAATCTTTTGCAAGTTTTGAGATTTGGAGCTCGCAGCAATGTTGAGCCCTTTCTTAATCTTGCGGGATTTTGAGGAGCTTTGCAAGTTTTGGAGTTTGGAGCTCGCAGCAATGTTGAGCCCTTCTTCAAGCTTGTAAGATTTGATAAGACTGGCTTGATCTCGAACCAATGTTTGAGTTCGACCCTTCTTTGAGAATGTTTCCATTGACTACGAGCTCGCAGTGATGTTGAGCTCATCTTCAAGCTTCCTATCTTTTTCGAGGTGTTTCCATTTTCTTCGGAATCGCCCTGGAGCCTTTTTTAGCAAAATTATGTCACTTAGGCGATGCTTGATCTTTTTTTTCCATCATTTGCAGGTAGTTCCTCTAGAACGAACAAGGGCAAAGAGCCTGTTACTGATGCACCTCGCCAGTCCGCCACGTCTCCTAATGTGGTCATACAACAAGCTTGGGAGATGGTCCAATTTGTGGAGAGAAACTTGGAAGAGTGTGACTCCCTCAACTGTGATGAGATGAGACAGCGATTGATCGCTCTCAAGGATGAGGAGTTTTATAAGATTATGGTAAGCAATCGTCCTTGGGTCATGGACGATCAGAGCATTGTGCCCAAGCCTACCCTCTTCTTTGGTGACGCAATCCCTGACGACTTGACATACCCATACCAAAGGAGATGTTTTCAGTTCTCTTACACGGCAGATGGTGAGGAGAGAACTATTTCTACCCGGTCGACCTTTTGATTGCACTATCTCGATCATGAGCCTTTCTCCTACATGCCCTGAGAGGGAAGATCCTTCGAGCTGGATGAAGAGGACTAATGTGATCAAGACCGGGGTTTTTGTTGGCGGGTTGTGAGGTAACAGGAGAAGTTCCTCCATCTTTCACAGGGACGGAGCAGGGTATCCCTGCAGTTGATGCAGGAGTAGGGACTTCTTCTTCTAGTTTCAATGCGGTAGAGATGAAATCTTCTGAGGAGATTCCTTTGCCAGTGTCTCCAATTAGAAAGAGTCTGATGATCACTCCTCCAACAGGGCATGACACAGGCAGTCGACCAATGGAGAGGGGCGAGCCTTCATCCGGGCCATCTCTTCAGTATGCGAAGAAAGTGTTGAAGAGTGTTTTGAGCTCCTGGGTCGAAATTCTTTCTGCTGGCCATTTGGAAGCTGGCTTTGGTATGATCAAGCATGTATAGGACATCCTTGCTGATAGCGAAGAGGTCGGTATGGACATTGCAAGTGCGAAGGCTTTTGTTGATGAAGTCATTACTCTCGACAACAAATGGAATGAGACCAAAAGCTTCCCAAGTGGTGACTTTTTCAATGAGATGTTTTTGAAGCCTTCTTGCGAGGTCAAGTCTGAACTGAACGAGATCTCGTGGAGTCGGAAGCAATTCATCCGGGAGAGGAATGTCACCGAGTTGGCCATCATTGAGCTAACAGAATACCTGTGCTGTCTTGATAGGGAGGTCGTTGAGACCAGGCAGCGTCTTGAGTTATTGGAGGAACAAGCTGCTGCCAAATGGGTCGCTATTGTGGAAGCTCGTGCTAGAGAAGGGACTCTGATTCGCCAAGTGAAGGAGGCTGAGAGAAATCTCCAGAGGAAGATTCAAGAGTACGAGCAATGGCAGATTCTTTGGGAAGAGCTTCCTCATGTTGCAAATGGGTCGCGGCGTTCTGCCGTATTTTATGGAAAGATTTTGAAGAAGCGTGGCCTGAAAGCTTTAAAGGCTACGGCCAAGAGTCTGCTTGAGGAGTTGAATCTTTGGTTGAATACCATGTTAGGCTAAGCTCCTGATTTTTGTAACAAATTCTTTTTTTTTCTTCTCTTTTGGTACCTCCATGTAAAAAACATTTTTGGTACTTTATATACCTTTTGCTCAAACTCTTTTTGATGAAATTAAGCAAAAGTTGGATGAGGATATTTGTTTGAGAATTTGACCAAAAGGTTGTCATAAAAGCCAGATTTTGTGGCGAAAGCCTTTTTTTTTTTTTTTTTTGATAGCTTGAAAACTAGATTTTGAGATGGCATGGGAGCCGAATTTTGTGGCGTAAGAGCCAAAATTTGTTCGTGGCATGGAAGACAAAGTTTTTGAGATGGCTTGAAAGCTGAATTTTTGAGATGGCATGAAAGCCAGCTTTTAGAGATGGCATGAAAGCCGACTTTTTGAGATGGCATGAAAGCCGTTTGTTTTTAGATGGCATGAAAGCCATATTTTTTAGATGGGATGAAAGCCGGTTTTTTGAGATAGCAGGAAAGTCGGTTTTTTGAGATGGCATGAAAGCTGAATTTTTGAATGGCGTGAAAGCTGGTTTTTGAATTGGCATGAGAATCAGGTTTTGTGGCATAGGAGCTGATTTTGTTTGCTGGCGTGAAAGCCGAGATTTTGGGATGGTATGGAAGCCAAAATTTGAGATGGCATGAAAGCCGAATTTTGAGGTGGCATGGAAGTCGAAATTTGTTTTTTTGGCATGGAAGCCGAAATTTTTGTTTGTTGGCGTGAAAGCCAGATTTTTTCAAAACCAAGTTTTGTTTTGTTGGCATGAGAGCCAAATTTTAGATTTTTGGCGTAAAAGCCGGGTTTTTGGATAAAGGCGAAATTTTGTTTTTGGCGTAAAAGCCGATTTTTGTTTTTGGCGTAGAAGCCAGGTTTTGGTTTTTGGCGTAGAAACAGGTTTTGGTTAAAAAAATGCAAATATCGACTAAAAGTCGCCTCCCTGCTAAATGGTATTGCAAGTATCAATGGAATGTCGCCTCCTTGCTCATTCGGTTTGCGAGTATCAATGAAATGTTGCCTCCTCGCGAATTGGGGTGCAAGTATCGACCGAACGTCGCTTCCTTGCCTTTTCAAAAACTTTGGTTTTGTGGGTATCGAATGAATGTCGCTTCCCCACTATTTTTTTTAAAATTTGAGGTTTTTCTTTTTTTTTGAAAATTTGGGTTGTGGATATCAACTGGAATGTTGCGTCTCCACGATTTTTGGAATTTTGCAAGTGTGACAAAGTATCGCTTCCTTGCGGTTTTGGAAGTATCGAATGGGATTCACATCCTTTCGATTTTTGGTTTTGCGAGTATCGACTGAGTGTCGCTTCCCCGCGGTTTCTCAATAACCATTTTTTTGTTTAAAGACACGAGGGTCGTAAATTTTGACTTATAATAGTTTTTGGTTGTAAAAGTCGGGGAGGACTAGGGTGGAAATTCCTGAGTCCTGATTTTGTTTCAAACCATGAATTTTGGGTTTAAGGATCGAAAGTTTTGGTCAAGTCCGGGAAGAGGCTTCTAAACTTGGATTTGATTTTTTTTTGAATAATGAAAATATGAAAGTAAGAATTGTTTTTGAGTTTTTTTAAGAAATTTCAACATAAGGATGAAAATTCTAAAAGGAGTGGGTTTGACGAGCAAGTACCTGGGAATAGGCTTTGACTGTGCAGGTATTGCTCTGACCCGATGGCGTAAGTCTTCAAGGGTTGTACCACTTCAAGAATTTATCGTCCGCATACATCTGTCAACTTCCATATTTAGAAGAGCGTATGCGCCGTTGGAAAAGACTTTGTCGATGATGAAGGGTCCCTCCCATTTTGGTTCGAATTTCCCTTTGGATTTGTAGGCGAAAACCATTGGCCTTTTTACTGCAAGAACAAAGTCACCCTTTTTATAAGCGCGTTGCCTGACCTTCTTGTCAACAGATCCTGCCATGCTTGCTTGGTATAGCTCAATGCTTTATAGAGCTTTGAGCCGTCTTTCATCGAGATTATCCAGCTCTTGGAGTCTCAATTTGACATTGCTTTCTTGCATCATGTCATTTTGCAAAGATACCCTTAAGGAAGGAATTTGTACTTCCAAAGGGACAATAGCTTTGCATCCATAGACCAAAGAAAATGGTGTGCTATGGGTTGGTCCTCGAACGATAGTTCGATAAACCCACAAAGCTTCAGGTAGTTTGTCTCCCTAGTCTCTTTAGTGATTAGAGACCATTTTCTTGAGAATTTTGCAGAGTGTCTTGTTGAAGGCTTCTGCTAGTCCGTTCGCTGCCGGATTATATGGAGTCGAAGGACAACTTTGGATTTTGTACTTGTCGCAGAACCTGTAGAATCTGTAATCCCGGAATTGTGGTCCATTATCATGGATTAATCTTTTAGGTATGCCGAAGCAACAAATAATGTTGGTGCGCAAGAATTGAAGGACTGATGAGGTCTTCATTTCGCTGAGCGCAAATGCTTCTAACCACTTGGAGAAATAATCGATAGTGGTGAAGATGAAGCGATGACCTTTGCCTGATGGGGGAGAGATAGGACCTATGATGTTCATATCCCAGGCTTCGAAAGGCCATGAGATCGTTGTGGGATGTAGCCATTCTGGAGGCTTGTGGACATAATCTCCATGAACTTGGCATTGTTGATAGCGTTTAGCAAATTGCATAGCGTCCGCTACCATGGTAGGCCAATAATAACCTAACATTTTTATTTGATCGTAGAGCTTAGGACCAACCTGATGAGCTCCACAAAGACCAGCATGTACTTCTTTGAGAGTTTACTTGGCTTCTTGTTGTGACAAGCAACGTAGAAGTACTCCGTGGAAGGATTTTCTATAAAGCATTTTGGAAGGAATATCCAAATGAAAGTTTGGGGCTCGTCTTTGAAGGCTTACTCGTTCTTTTGGATCTTACAATAGGATTCCGAACATAATGTAATCAATGAACGGATCCCTCCAGTCGCCAATCCGAGGTTTGAGGATGGACATCCGACTTCCAACCACTTGGTGGCATTCAGCAACTGCTTGGTGTGTGTTAAGAGGAGGGAGAATCCTTCTTTGACACATTGTGATTTGCATGTTTCCCCCTTTTTGGATTGCCATAGATGCTGCAAGTCTTGCCAGGGCATCTGCACAGATGTTTTCACCTCTGGGGATGTGAGTGATGTGACAGATGTCGAACTTTGTCGAACTTTTGTGACAAGGACCTTTAAAAGATTGATCCTCGAAATCAGGTATACTGTGTTGGATAGCAGATGGTGATGCAACTTTTGCAGGACGAACATCACTGCAAGGCATTCTTTTTCGACTGGAGAGTAGCGTTGCTCTGCACCTACCAACATGCGGTTGAGGTAATATAGAGCGGCTTCTTTTCCCTCGTCTTTTTCTTGTGCCAGTAGAGCGCCCAAATAGTAATCGAGAGCTCTTCTGTACAAGATGAATGGTTTTTCAGTTGTGAGGGCAGCTAACACTGGAGGTTTGGTTAGGTATGCCTTGATGTCTTGAATTGCGGCTTCACATTCAGCATCCCAAACAATGTCCACACCTTTCTTCATTAGGCGAGAGAATGGATGACACTTCTTTGACAGATTGGAGATGAACCGTCGAATGTATGCCAACCTTCCTTGAAGCCCTTTTAGTTCTCTTAGGGTTCTTGGAAATGGCATTTCTAGGATAGCCTTGACTTTGGTGGGGTCAAGTTCTATTCAGTCTTTACGAACTATGAATCCGAGAAACTTACCCGATGAGACACCGAAGAAGCACTTTAGTTGATTCATCCGCAGTTTGTGTTTGTGAAGTCGGAGGAAGACTTCTCGAAGATCTTTGAGATGGTCTTCTTTTCTTCGGCTTTTGACGGCGATGTCATCAACGCAACATTCGACCGTCTTGTGCTGCATATCTTGGAATATTTTCATCATAGCCGTCTGATATGTTGCACTAGTATTTTTCAGACCAAATGGCTGTTATGCCCTTGTTTGTTGCAATTGTTGATGGATTCACTCACTTTCACTATCACATGATCACACACATGAGCTCTTAGTTTTTGTTTGGATCTTGGATTCTTTCTTGCATTTGCACATGTTTTTGAAATGAATTTGATTCATGCATGTTTTAGAATCCAAACTCTTTTGAAAACCTAATTCTTTGTGCATTACTTTTGAGAAATCAAATTGACGATTTAGGTTTGTGCCTTGCATACATTCATCTCTTTCAGAATCACTTTTGTATGCATTCTATTGTGAAAAGAGTTTTTAGAAATCAAGCAAGCCATTGGTTTTAAAGTTTCAAATCTTTTTAGGCTTTTTGTGTTTCATGTTTTTAATCATCTCAGTTTGATTTAAAACATGTTATTCAAGCTTGGTTTAGTAGCCCAAAAATCCCCACAAAGAAATACTGTGAAAATATGCTTTTATGGGAATTTTGGTCCCAGGGGGTCGACCAACAGTGTGGCTGGTCGACCGGGTCCCCTGCAGGCCGACTGGGTTCCTGGAGCACCAACGGTCATTTTTCTGACCGTTGTGTGAACCCGGTCGACCGAGACCTGTTTCCAGGTCGACCGGGGACTAGCCGTTGGACTGTTTTTCACTTTAAAACCCATTCTTTTCCAACCTTTCAAAGGGCTTGACTAATGAATCTTTGCGACTCTATTGGAGCCAAAGGAAGTGGAAAAATCCAAGAAGGCTAGAAGACCATTGGAAATCAAATGTTGAGTTTTTAAATAGGTATATCATACTTGTCATTTTGATTTCCATTCAAATGAGAATCTATGCATGCTTAAATCTTTGTATTTTCTTTTATGCATGATTTCTAGCTTTTAAAGAGATGTTTAGCAAGCTCATTATTATCTTCGAAACATTAGAATGATTTGCAAACTCTCGTGTCTTAATCACATGTGTTCTTAGACTTTAATATTCATACAACTTGTTTTAGCTCATGTCTTTAAGTTGTTTGAATCTTTTATGTGATTAGCATTTATCTTCAATCATCATTTTCTAAGCTTTGATTTTAAAATGCATCAAGCATTCATTTAAGAGCCTCATTGTAGAAATTGATTGAAGTAAAGCATTCATACACTTGTGCACACACTTTAGTTTCTTTAGTGTATGTTTGTAATTTGATTTACACTTTCATATTAGCCTATTTAGAGGCAATTCAATTGTGCTTAAATTGTATCTCTTAGAGTGATCTTTTGTGAAGACACCTTCTTAGAGAAATCTTTATTTGTAAAGGTTATTGCTTAGCCTAAGAAAAGCATTGTGTAAAGGTTATTGCTTTAGCCAAAGAAAAGCATCTTGTAAAGGTTATTGCTTAGCCTAGAAAAGCACATTGAGAGGTTGTTGTTTAGCCTAGAAAAACAACATTGTAAAGGTTATTGCTTAGCCTAGTAAAAAGCATAAATAGTGGAAATCCGGTGGGGTGATTGGATCACAAGCCGGTAGTGGACGTAGGCAGTGAGGCCGAACCACTATAAACCTTTGTGTTGTGGTGCTTGCTTTTGTGGTGATTGTTTATATTAGCTTCCGCATATTGTTTGATTAATCATCACATGTGACTAGTTTATGTTAAGAAATTAATATTGGTCTTAATTGGTCATAGTTGTAGCACACCCTATTCACCCCCCCCCCCTCTAGGGTTAGGATCCAAGGACTTTCAATGGCATGACAGTGTAGTAATACACGCCAAATGGAGTCCGAAATAATGTGTGTCTTCCATCTTCAGGATGCATCTTTATCTGATTCTAGCTAGAGAATCCATTCATGAATGTCATTCGCTCGAATCCGTAGGTGTTGTCGATCATCACCTTTGGTATGGAGAGCGGAAATTTATCTTTAGGGCATGCATTATTCAGGTCTCTATAGTCAATACAGACCTTGATTTGCCCATTTTTCTTTGTTACGGGGACGATGTTGACCAAAACCATTCAGGATGTTGTTCCTCACGGATGAAGCCAATGTTAGATTTGTTAGGGATTTTGTTCTTTGTAATTTGATGGATGCATTATCATTTTAGCATCATTTGAATTTTCACATATGCATTGATTTAGAAATTCTTGAAAATCTTGAATTACACATGCATTGTTTTCTAGACTTTTAGAAATATTGATTTATGCATGTTTTGATTTTAAACTTGGATGCATTTAGTTTTGAAAAGAAGATTTTCGAATCAAGCTTACCTATGGTTTTAAAAGTTTTCAAATCATATTAGGCATTTTAGGTTTCATGTTTTTAAAACTCTTAGACTGATTTAAAACATGTTTCCAAGCTTGATTCAATGGCCTAGACCTTCAAGACGAAGTTTCCCTTCCAAAAATCATTATACGAATCTTTACCATTAGGGAAAGTTTGGTCAACCGAACCTTTGTCGGTCAGCTGTCGGTTCCGATTCCAGAATATGAAATCTGTGTTTTCTGGGAACTTCGGTCAGCTGTTGGTCAAGTGCCGGTCACATGTCGGTCGACTAAACTTCAGTTCGGTTAACCGACAAGTGTATTTCTGTCAGCAAACTTTCCAAATATATGACCGTTGGAATATGACCGTTGAGTTCGGTCAACTGAACTCCAAATGTCGGTTAACCGACAAGCTAGTCGTTGGACAAAATATTTTATAAATTGAAGTTCATTCCTTAGCCAAATTTGAGGATCCAAGGGATACTCCTTGAGGTGTTTTGAGGCCAAACAAAGGGGAATGAGCTAAGGGAGACTAGTTGGTCAAAAAGGGAAGCTAAAGCTTGGAATCATAAGTAAATCATCTATGTAAGCTTAGTTTTCCTTATCATATGTTTTCATGCTTTGTTTAAATATTTGAAAAATGAATTTTAGCATGATAACTATGATGTGTTGAATCCATTACTTACATTTAATCTTTGATCTAAGTTGTATTGGATTCTTCATCTTGTTTCGAACCAAGTTTGTTTTAAATTTCATAAATCATGCTTTATCAAAACCTTTAGTTACTTTTATAGCATGATTCATTTACTTGGTTGAATCCTAACTTGTTGTTTTCAATCACATTAGAACCATAGTTTAGCTACTTTGTTTTTGAAAACAACATTGCACATGCATCACATGTTTAGTCTTAAATAGTTTCATACAACTTGTGAGCCTTTGATTTTCATATCATCAACAAGTTAGTATTCATACATGTGATTTGCATTTCACTTCAATCAAATCTATCTTTCTTTGTGCTTTACACTTTCAAAAGCTTTAAGCTTACATTCATTGAGGTATGATTTTTAACTTGATTGAAGTTTTCACACACACACCATGTGCATTCATCTTTGCATTACATAGAGTGTTGTGTGATTTTGTTTTTCAATTTCATATCCACCTAATCAAGAGGCATTGTAAATGAGCTTAAATTGTATCTCTTTTAGTGTTTATGTAGACACTACTTTGGGAGAAATTATTCTTCTTGTAAAGGTTATTGCTTAGCCTATGAAAAACATAGTGTAGAGATTATTGCTTAGCCTAGAAAAGCATAGTGTATTGGTTAATGTTAAGCCTTGAAAAACATTTGTGTTAGAGGTTATTGTTTAACCTATTGAAAAACATTAATAGTGGAAATCCGGTGGGGTGTTGGATCACAAACTGGTAGTGGATGTAGGCATTAAGGTCGAACCACTATAAATCATTGTGTGATGGTGAATGCTTTGTGGTGATTGTTTTTAGCTTCCGTACTTTATTTGATAATCATCACTAGTGGCCAGTTAATTTTAAAGAAGTCAAAATTTGGCTTAATTGGTCATTATTTTTAAGCTCACCCTATTCACCCCCCCTCTAGGGTTTGGATCTCGGACTTTCAATTGGTATCAGAGCGAGGTTACTCCATTTTAGGTCTTAACAACCCGGAGTTGGTCCTTATTCGCTATGATCTAGATTAGAACCCTAGTGTTGTGTTTTATTGGATATTTTTTTAATGATTTCCACTATGATCGAAAATGAAATTTCCCCAAAGTATCATTTCACCACTCTAAGGATTTTTCGAGTTATATCTCCAAGAGTTGGTGAGTCCTCAAAGTGAACCCTCAAGGACAACCTTATCAAGACCTTAGGTGAATTTTCAAAGGTTATCAATTAATCAAACCTTAAGGCCTTGAACCTCATTGGACCAACCTATTCTTTATTTTCTCGTCATATTGTTGGTCATGTTACATTTTCATTTTGTTTCTATATAGTCACATCTCTTCAAATGCAATGTTTCTTTGTGATCGTTTGATTTTATCTTCATGAACTTTTAGTTATATCTCATGGTTTTCAAAATCCTTTGATTGCAATATTATCATGATAGATTTGGATTTTGTTCATTTAGTTATATCTCTTGTAGTGCATTTCTATTAATGATCAATTCATTGTGATTACAAACGCTTTCATAGCTAGATTTTTCATGATCAATTGATGTTGGAAAATCATTTTATGAATGTCATATTAGAGCTTTTTGGTAAATCAAATGATTTGATGCAATTTAAGTTTTTCATTGATTTTTTAAGTTATACTTTCAAATGGAAAATTATTGTTTTGAAAAATCAACTTGTATGTGTTTCAAATAAGTTACATCTTTTAAAATGCAAAGTTGAAAATTGATAATGTGTTATCTTCAAAATCATTCTTTTTATACTCATTGTTGGATTTTGCTTATTGAAATGATTTGAAGATTGTATGAATGGAAATGCTCTAAAACTTCATTAGTTATAATCATCAAAGCATGTTCCATGTTCTCATTTCCTTATGCATTTGGTTATATCATCTTAGAATTGGAAATGAATGTTGTTATAAGCTATTTGCATCTTTGTTCATTAATTTGGTTACATTCTTTTTATATGCAAATGTCAATTGCTTCCATGTATGGTTGTGATCTTAGTTGTATTTGTAGATGTCATACTAGAACTCAAATCCATCATTTATACTTTCTAGTAATTTTTTTTAAATGGATGGTTATGATGTTGATTCATGTATATTCTCTAAGTATTGTCATCCTTATACATGTTTCAACTTCATAGTAGTGATCTTGATCATATGAACCTCTTTAATATCCATTCCTTGTATTTCATATGATTTTGACACTTGGAAAATTACATGCATCACCAAGATATATCCTTTTATGCACATTTAACTTGTTCATCACTATGATCACTAAATTAATATATCTTTAAAGTGATGAATATTTATTTATGATGCTTGATGGAATTTTGTGTTTATCACATCCTTGCTTTTAATCACTTTTTTATATTCAATTAGTATCAATTGGTATCATGATCAATTGGTATCATATTCAATTGGTATATCTTAAGAATGTGATAGACCTTGTGCATATTGGATTGAACTTGATTTTATTTAGCAAATATGTTTTTATTCCATGTCACATTTCATTAGCAGCATAATCTTCATGTTTGCCACCTCTCATGAACACATGGGTAAATCTCATAACCACCATTTTTATGATCATAATCTTGGTTGGTTAATAGCTGAGGTTGGCTTCATGATTGAATTTCATTTCATTCTCATTGCACATTATTCTTAAATTTAATGATGGATGAAATGAGATAAATACATAGTATATGATTTTCTTGAGCATATTAGTTGATTTTATGCTATGTAAGCCCCATAGCATCCCCTTGACCTTGCTCTTAATATTGATAATTTGATCATATTAAGCTTGACTAATTCTTCCCTTGAGGTTTACCCTCAATTGGTAAAACCACGTTCTCTTTGTACCCATCATTGTCAAAATGTTGACAAAAAGAGAGAATGGATTGAGGGGGAGTATAAATATTCAAAGGAAGCATTAGCTTTGATCAAATTTACCCTTGTGTTGGCTTTGCACCCTTAGAGTTAACTAAGCATACATGATGGCCTGTTATGAATTTCATTTTCGATTTCTTTTGTTAACGGGTGCTACTCAAAGGTAGTTTCCTTATTTCATGTGTAGGTACCTTTGCAATTTAATGTCAAAGGGAGAGAGAGCAATCAAGTTGTCTAAAGGGGGAGCGTATGTCCATACTTCCTAAGGGGAGATATTGTATGATCTTCTACAGGGGGAGAGAATGCATATCTTACCAAAGGGAGAGAGTGCATGGTCAAAGGGGGAGAGTTGAAAGAAGAGAAAGCTTGGGAGTTAAAGAAGATGCTTGACTAATGAAAGAAAGATGAAAAGGAAGCTTGAAGGATGATCAAGCTCCAAGCATCACGAAGAATGAAGAAAAAGGAACTAGAGCCCAAGCTAAGAGATGGAAGCATCCAAGAGATTTCAAGACTTGTCCAGCTTAGGGGGTGCTGAAGACTTAATGTGTAAAGTCAATGTTGAGTAAGTTGTCATCAAATTGCAAAGGGGGGGATTGTTAGGGATTTTGTGTTTTGCAATTTGATGGATGCATTATCATTTTAGCATCATTCGAATTTTCACACATGCATTGATTTAAAAATTCTTGAAAATCTTGATTTACAGATGCATTGTTTTCTAGACTTGTAGAAATATTGATTTATGCATGTTTTGTTTTTAAACTTGGATGCATTTAGTTTTCAAAAGAAGATTTTCGAATCAAGCTTGCCTATGGTTTTAAAATTTTCAAATCATATTAGGCATTTTAGGTTTCATGTTTTTAAAAGTCTTAGATTGATTTAAAACATGTTTCCAGGCTTGATTCAATGGCCTAGACCTTCAAGACCAAGTTTCTGTTAGATTGTGTGGTCTCAATCCATCAATTGATGTAATAAATTGATTAATTTCTTTATTTATCAATAAAATCATGCTTTCCTTTCATGAGATGAATGATATTTATTACTTAATGAACATGACCAATACATATGACACAATGGTTCATGAGATGAACCAAGTCCCATTAGTATATTAGATGTGATATATGTATATGGATGAGATCCACATACGGGAGACATGTGTCACAAATTTTATACTTAAAATATCTTCACAACCAGTGATGAGACTGGGCATCTCATCTGATAAGGTTGCAACACTTTGATCACTATGAGATAGTGTGATTTGTCTCGATCATCAGAATGTAAGATTCTGGATCATAGTGCAGGTACATTGGATGTATTGAAGGACCGTGAGAAGCACCTTATGAAATACTGTCTTGATTTAAGGACCGCTCTCATAATTCCCTAGCAATAGGCTCTCAATCCTAAGACATTGATGAACTCAAGTTTCTGTCTATTCATTTGCTTTGAGTCACCAATGAGTGAGGCCAACTGTAGGTCAACACCTCGGTGTCTTCGGTACGTGGTAGTAGGACTGTGGGAACATCCAATGCTCAAGTTGGAATCTATTTATATTATCCCCTTGTGCCAATTAATAGATTTATCATTAGTAAGTGCACACCCATCTCGATTAAGAGTTAATTTGATGGTACTGATGATCACTGTGATTAATTGGGGCTCAAGAATAATAGATGTGGATCTAGGATTGGATGAGAGAGATTTATTCCAATTGATCAATGGATATTGATAGAGGGGCCTACTTGTGGTAATTGGGAAGTTTAGGGTCTTCATTGTAATTTATTCCTAAGACTGGAGTGCAATTGCATTTATATAGTGGGGTTATTTGCAATTAACCGTGGGCCCGAATTGCACATGAGATGTGGGGTCGCGTGTCCCAGTTGGAGCCAACTTTCTAGGGAATCCCTAGTGGTTTTCACGCTAGCCCAAGATATTAGAAAGTTACTAATCTTACTTGAACTCTAAAAGGAAGGAATTAGAAAGTTACTATTTCTATTTGAAGTAGGACTTCTAATAGTGGTAATAGTAAGCTACTAATTTGTGTGGAAGTGTGACTTCTAATGCAATTAGTAAGAGAGTCTTAAGAGGAGATTTGAAGGCTATAAATAAGGGAAGAAACCCCTTGGATGTCCCACTCTATTATTCACGCCTAAGGCTCCTCAAGTGCAAGAGTTGCACATCTCTTCTCTTCCTCTCTCTCTTCTAGTTTCCTTAAAGTTTCTAGTAGGGTTTTCTCTTGGAGATCCCACCCATCTTCTTGAGAAAAGAGATTTGATAGAGGGTCATAGCGTGGAAGACAACAAGGTCTTGGAGATCTCTAATTGTTTCAAGATGAGTTCTTGATCAAGTTGATTGTCTTCTCCTCCATTAGAGCACTACCGGGCTCCAAAGGTATAATTTGCTTCTCTTCTTGTGGTAGATTATTTTGTTGCATGCAGTTGCTGATTTCTATCTTCTAGATAGGTTATATTGATGTACATGATTGATGAGAATGAGGGATTGCATCCTGGATATGGTTAATGGCCTTCTGGATACTTGATCTCTGAGTCAAGTGGGTCAAAAGGTTTTGAAAATCTATCAACGAGGCCCACCTACTTCCAACAGTTTCCCTTTCAAAAATCAATTTTACGAATCTTTATAATCAGGGAAAGTTCGGTCAACCGAACCTTTGTCGGTCAGTTGTCGGTCCCGATTCAAGAATATGAAATATGTGTTCTCTGGGAACTTCGGTCAAATGTCGGTCACATGTCGGTCGACCGAACTTCAGTTTGGTTAACTGACAAGTGTATTTCTGTCAGCGAACTTTCCAAATATATGACCGTTGGAATATGACCGTTGAGTTCGTTCAACCGAACTCCAAATGTCGGTCGATGGACAAGCTAGCCGTTGGCCAAAATTTTCTATAAATTGAAGTTCATTCATTAGCCAAATTTGAGGATCCAAGGGATACTCCTTGAGGTGTTTTGAGGCCAAAAAAAGGGGAATGAGCTAAGGGAGACTAGTTGGTCAAAAAGAGAAGTTAAAACTTGGAATCATAAGCAAATCATCTATGTAAGCTTAGTTTTCCTTATCATATGTTTTCATGCTTTGTTTAAATATTTGAAAAATCAATTTTAGCATGATAACTATGATGTGTTGAATCCATTACCTACATTTAATCTTTGATCTAAGTTGTATTGGATTCTTCATCTTGATTCGAACCAAGTTTGTTTAAAATTTCATAAATCATGCTTTGTCAAAACCTATGGTTACTTTTATTGCATGATTCATTTACTTGGTTCAATCCTTACTTGTTGTTTTCAATCACATTAGAACCATAGTTTAGCTACTTTGTTTTTGAAAACAACATTGCACATGCATCACATGTTTAGTCTTAAATAGTTTCATACAACTTGTGAGCCTTTGATTTTCATATCATCAACAAGTTAGTATTCATACATGTGATTTTCATTTCACTTCAATCAAATCTATCTTTCTTTGTGCTTTACACTTTCAAAAGCTTTAAGCTTACATTCATTGAGGTATGATTTTTAACTTGATTGAAGTTTTCACACACACACCATGTGCATTCATCTTTGCATTACATAGAGTGTTGTGTGATTTTGTTTTTCAATTTCATATCCGCCTAATCAAGAGGGATTGTAATTGATCTTAAATTGTATCTCTTTTAGTGTTTATGTAGACACTACTTTGGGAGAAATTATTCTTCTTGTAAAGGTTATTGGTTAGCCTAAGAAAAACATAGTGTATAGGTTATTGCCTAGCTTAGAAAAGCATAGTGTATAGGTTGATGTTAAGCCTTGAAAAACATCAGTGTTAGAGGTTATTGCTTAGCCTATTGAAAAGCATTAATAGTGGAAATCCGGTGGGGTGTTGGATCACAAGCCGGTAGTGGATGTAGGCATTAAGGCCAAACCACTATAAATCATTGTGTGATGGTGAATGCTTTGTGGTGATTGTTTTTAGCTTCCGTACTTTATTTGATAATCATCACTAGTGGCCAGTTAATTTTAAAGAAGTTAAAATTTGGCTTAATTGGTCATTATTTTTAAGCTCACCCTATTCACCCCCCTCTAGGATTCGGATTTCAAACTTTCAATTGGTATCACCACAAAACAAAGATTTGTGACCCGAAGATACTTTCAATTGGTATCACCACAAAGAAAATATCTTCACAACCAGTGATGAGACTGGGCATCTCATCGGATAAGGTTGCAGCACCTTGATCACTATGAGATAGTGTGATTTGTCTTGATCATCAGAATGAAAGATTTTGGATCATAGTGCTGGTACATTGGATGTATTGAAGGACCATGAGAAGCACCTTACGAAATACTATCTCGATTTTAAGGTCTGCTCTCATAATTCCTTAGCAATAGGCTCTCAATCCTGATGCTGACACCAAAAATGTCACTTTGCCTCTTAAACTTCAAGAAGCGGTATCCTACTACAAACAGGCAATGCTACTTCAAGCATCAGATCTTGTCAGAATCAAACAAAAACTGCAAGATCCTTCAAGACAGCCAAAAGAGGGGTTCACATGAAGTTTCGGGCCATTCCAACATCATTTGACCTAACTTCACTCCTCCGGCTGCCAAACTGGCGCTCTTGGCGGCGATGGCATCGAAGACATCAAGACTTCGATTAGAGCCTACAACTGGTCTCAAAATACCTCCAAATGGCTCCATGCTAGATTTCAAGTCAAATCGACAACGTTTGACCCTCCATCAACCCTCGAGTAGTAAAATCAAGCCTCGCGGTGGCGAGAACTATCGAGTCCATCAATCATCAAACAGAGCACATGGGTGGCTTCAACATGATTCTAAAGAGTTGCACGTCAAATTTCAGGTCATTCCGACAACGTTCGACTCGACTTTGACGGTCCGAAAAAAAATCAAGGTTACTGGCGGCGAAGCACCCCGGGACCATGACATCCAAAAGTGGAGCCAACGAATCATCTCAAAATGACTCCAATAGGCTTTCTGTCAAAATTCAAGTCAATCGGACATCGGTTGACCGTACATCAAAGTGCGGCATCTTCCCCGCGGCAAAATCAAGCCTACTGGCGACGGGACGCCAAGAGGATTCAAAACTCAAACAAAAGCCCATGGTTGGTCCTATCTACTGTTCAATAGGCTTCACCTCAAATTTCAGGTCATTCCAACATCGTTTGACCTAGTTTCGACTCTTGACGGAAAATCGGCTACAAATTCTTCGGCTTTTCCAAAAAAATAGGAAACTTTGTGCTCTGATTTGCAAGGCTTCTCGTTAGGTTTTCTTCAGGAGAATCAAGCTAGTAAATACGGAGAAACGTTAAGAAAAATACAGGAGAAAAAAGGAGTAAAAAAGATTAAAAAACAGCCGAGAAATGGTGACCAAAAAGGAAAGGATCCCCATGGTCGCCGACGACCTTGGCCCGTGGTCGCCGGCGGCAACCCCAGCCCATGGTCGCTGGATTTTTCGCCGGGTGGCCCGTTTTCCGCCCCTTTTCGCGTTTCGGGAGTTCCAGCCTCTGTGGTTTTTCGAAAATCTGATTTTTTATGCTTGAGATCGACTGATCTTCATCAACATCTCGGATTCGTCGTCAAGAGCATGAAATCATCATTGATCGCTCCAAGATGGCCAACCGGCCGACCAAGAAAGTACACTTTCTGTTTGACCGATCGAGAAATCGACAAGACAGATGTCACCGGCCCACTGATATCAACCAATGTTCGAAGTTGCATCGGCATCTGACATCAAATAACATGTGGATCCATCGGCAATCATCACAAGAAGAATTCCAAAAGACGCGGCACGACCCGCGACTCTTCAAATGCCCTAGCGACCACTTAATGTCGTTAATTGACCCGTTTTATGACAACTTAATGCGGTCATTAACCCATTATTTTGGACGGCCCAATCAAAATCAAGCAAATGGGAGTTACAAATTCAAGTAATCATAGCATTAAAACCATGAAACTCCTCTCATCATGGAGATTAAGGGCGATTAAATGCCCATCATTCTCCATTGGCCAATCACAAGCCAAGAAAAAAGAGTTACAAAATCAAGAAATAAAAAATTGTAACTCCTCCCATCATGGAACATCAATGCCATCAATTCTCTCATCATGGGTCATCAATCCCATAAATCACCCCACGGCTACGAAGAGCCTATAAAAAGGGGTCATTCCAAGAGATCCACACAGATACATACACACATATACGCACGGATAGAGAGACATATGCAGACACAGAGAGAGAGAGAGATCCATACTCACAACCAAGGAAGAAGAACTCTGAAGAAATCCTACTACTCTGCTGCTGAAACACCACAAGGTGATCGAAGTCCCTTGGAGGGCCATCCCCCCATGGTCTCCTCTCTCCTTCTATCCAAAATGGACTAAACGCGGCTTTTCAGCCTGTTTACTCATTTTTTCATTGGATATAGGACCTTCCCTTGGTCTTTATCCTCTAAAAAACTGAGGTCCAAGCCAAGCCAAAGAATCAAAGCATCGAGTGTTCTCATCTGAAGGACGATGGCGAAGTCCATACATGACTTGCGACTGTCGATTTGAACGAGTCCCCGCAATCTCCTGAGAAGTCAGATCCCATTTCTCACTTTCCTATTGTATTTTGTATTCTTTGTAAAGAGACAAAAAATCACATTTCTTGTCTTTCATTATTGATGAGATTTGTAAATCACCTTTCACGGCACAAATCGCCTTTCACGGCAAAAAACCACCTTTCACGGCAAACAAAAATCGCCTTTCACGACAAACAAAATGAAATCGCCTCTTATGGCATTTAAAAAATTGTGTCTCTTTCTTATGTGCAATGGAAAGTTAGAAAGAAGAATTAATTTTCTTTCTACTTGTGAAGGTGAATCTCCGGATCACCACTTCAGATTCTATGTATAATAGAAAATCTGGCATACCCATACAAAAATGTTGATGACTCGCTTTTCCTCCTCCGCCATACCCCGACAGCCCCAGGGGTGGGAAGGAGAGGACGAAAGCCCGGGCCCCCATCAAGTTGGCACACCCGGTGGGACTCGTTCATTTAAGAACACGATGCTTGAATTCTTAGGCTCCTTTCTAGTTGGTGACCTATGTTGGATCTTGCATAAAAAAAAAATGAGATGGGATTTTTGGAAATATCTATCTTTGAATTTGTTTCCACTCTTTCTCATTTGAAAAAAAAAATGAAATCTAATTTCTCTTTCTTGGGTTCAATTTTGAGAAATTTTGATCCTCTCCTTTTCGAATTTGATAGCTCATAGAAATGTTCGTAGCTATTGTTCGTATCGGGGAGTGGGCCATATTTTCTCTTTGATGAGTCCAATAGGGATTTTAAAACAAATCTATTTTTTTTAATTCAAATTTTAGAAACTTTGGTTCCCTCCTTTTCGGATTTAGTGCTCGCAGAAATGTTTGAACCTTTATTCGAAATGGAACACCATTCGCTCTTTTTGATGAATCCACTAGAAATCTACCAAAATAAAATAAAAAAAAGGTTCAAAACCCACTAAGGTTGCACTAATTGCGATCTTTGACCAAAGTGGATCTAAGAAAAGCCTTGTCCAGAGTGTGGAGGCAGCTAGACTGTTCGAGGTAAGGTCCTCCAAATGGGTTCATTAAGTAATCCTACCCTTACCTGGGGGCTGATCTATCTACTAAGGTTTCATAAGACCGAATTAGAGACCTATGTCTACTCTTCAAAACAAAACTTCAAAAAAAATCTTCAAAAAAAAAAACTTTTCCAAAAAAAAAAAAAAAACTTTCGTCACATTTGAGTTTAGATTTGAGAAATCTTGGTTCTCTCCTTTCGGATTTAGTGCTCGCAGAAATGTTTGAGCCTTTATTCGGACTGGAACACCATTTGCTCTCTTTGATGAATTCAATCTCGATCATAAAAAAAAACCCTCCGTCATTTTGAATTCAGATTTGAGAAATCTTGGTTCCCTCCTTTTTGGATTTAGCGCTCGCAAAAATGTTTGAGGCTATGTTCGGATTGGAACACCACTTGCACTCTTTGATGAATTCAATCTTGACCTTTCAAAAAAAAACTTCTGTCACTTTTCGGTTCAATTCGAGAAATTTTGGCTCCTTCCCGTTTGGACTAAGCGCTCGTAGAGATGTTTGAGCCTTGTTCGGATTGGAATACCATTTTCTCTCCTTTATGAATCCAACCTTGACATTTCAAAAAATCACATTTCGTGTCCTTTCCAAGGATGTGATTTACAACATTTGTGCCTAGCGGTGCTAGTACGCCCTTTCGGGTCTACTGTATTCGCGACTGACACATTTGTATCTACAACCTTATATCATCTTACCTCGAGTGAGCCTTGCTTCTCGGTAATCTGAATTAAGGTTTACAATTACTTCTAGCAATCACTTGAACACTCGCCCTGAGCCTACAATACTTGCATTTAGAACAATTGTACCCTTTATGGCCTTTTGCCTCTTTCATCTTGCTTGGGCTGGGCCATGTCCCCTCGAGCGATTTGAAAAGACAAAACCATAGTTATTTTCCATTTATGATCACTATATTCTTGTGATTACTAGTAGATCTGGTCTTATTTCAGAAGTTTTCCAAACTAACAATGGTAGCTTTATTGACCATCACTTTCGATGAGAACAAGTACCAACTCCTACTTCAAGAAAAGCAAAACAAGCGCACCCACAAGCACCCTAGCAGCTGCCGAAGTGTCATCTGCCTCGACAACTCTCAAACCGGGTAGACCTCTACTCCCCGGACCATCATCTTCGGGTCTTTGGGACCATTCCCACTCCCCGCAAAAGAAACTGCACCCGCCAAGAAGTAGAAAATTGCCCCTAAACATGTCGCTACTCCGACACCAAGGGCAACAATCAGAAAGTCTGAAGCACATGGTAACCCCACGAATCCTCAACGTACAAGAAACCAAGTCTACCCCAAGACTTGGTCCCCAAGACCTTCTCCAAAACAAAGGAGGTCTCAAACATCTCCAAAGCCAGCGTACCTGGCCCCTCTCAAGGAGAACCGGTTCTACCCTCTCTCTCACATGAAAGAGGAGAAACTTACTCTCCACCAAACAAACAAATCAACTCAGCATGAGCTGGCTTGCTCCTACAAGCCCAAAATCAAGTCATGCTTCACCAGGCCACCGCAAGAACCTGCTAAGGCCTACACACCTACACTCCTGCGAGTCGACCCTTCATCTCAACAGGGGCCAAACTTGAAAAACTCAAAGCCTTATTGCGACAGGCAAAGGGCCGCGTCTTGATCATGTCCATGCCTAACATTAAAGAAGACAAGCTTGGTTGCTACGCACGGTGGACTACATCCTTCATTGCCAAAGCTGACCGAAGCTCAAATTGCTCGTCGTATGCGTCGCCGCGCGACATATCGACAAAAGAGACTAGCGAAGAAAAGAACCCAGCATTCTACCCTTCAAGTCTCTTAAAAATGGGTCGAAAAAGAAAGACCCAACCAAGTTGTTGCTGTCTATATGGTTGGCACAACTAGAAGACGCCAGAAGTCAGCAACCAAAATTCATGTCAGACGACTGGTGACTCGCAGCGTCTCCCGGACACGAAGACATCAAGTGGATTCTCCCGCTCCTTTATGCCAAGAACATCAGAGTAACCACTCCTTACACTCTTCATCCAAAAGAATGAGCTCCAGCTCAGTCACCAAGATGATATCCTCATTCAACTCTCGAAGGATGAATGTCCTGGTTAAAAATGATGAGCAGCCTCCGCCGCATGATGACGTAACAGCATGCATCCAGCAGTTGGAGCAAGGACAGCAGAGAATTGAGGCTCTGATGGAAAACCTCCTATTCACTTTCCAGCGTCCACCAAACAATGAAGCTCCTCCGAGTCATCAAGATGACGAGGAAAACAATGAGTCACGCGCCCTTACCAAAAAGAACGTTGACGATATCCTCGCTAAAGCAAAAGAAGAGGATTTGTTAAAGGAACATGGGATCAAGCCACCATATCCCTTATGGATGGACTCGGTTCCGTTCCTTGCAAAATTCTAACAACCTACTCTCCAAACATATACGGGGAAAGGTTCAACCAGACAACAAGTCATCCACTTCAAGATCCTCACGGGAGCTATTGCGGATCAAGACGCCCTCAAGATCCGTCTCTTTGTAAGTACCTTAAAAGGTACGACCTTCGATTGGTACTCCACTCTGCCGGAGGACTCGATCCAAAACTAGGCCATGCTGGAGACACGCTTCCTCACCCACTTCAAAGGTGAAGATCACCATGTTACTATGGCACAACTCTGCAACTTAAAATAGGGAGAGAATGAGTCAACATATGACTTCATTCACAAGTGGAAGGCAATGGCGTACAAGTTCTCAAATGTACTGCCACAAGCGTCACTGGTCGACATCTGCCGTAACAACATGAGAGCAAGGATCCACTCTATGATTATCGGTAACAAATCAAAAAACTTGGGAGAACTCCTAGAAGCAGCAATGGAGGCTGGAACGGTGATCAAAGACCTCAATAGTCATAAATCATCAAAGAAAGAGTTGACCGCCATCACGACCTCGAAACCAAAGAAAAAGGAGGTTCTTAATGTGCAAACCAAGTCAGCTCCCTAGTAGCCAAAGAAAGTTGAAAACAAAACTGCAGGTAAGAAACCTGAACTCTCTGAAGCCTTCAAAGAATGAGTAGAGAAGAAATACTCATTCGATGAAGATGTTGAAGAGATTTTTTAGGCTCTCGTAGCAAACGGTAAACTCACCTTACCTGAGCCCAAAAGACCAGGAGACGTTGGTAAAACCAACGATCCTTGGTATTGTCCATACCACTAGATGGTCTCGCATCCTCTCAATCAATGCTTCATTGTGAGAGAGAAGATCAACGAGATGTGGAAAAAGGGAGTCATCACATTTGACAAAAACTATGGGCCTGCCTCCGTCAACATGGTATCATATGGACAAGCTTCCAAGTCACCAAAGGAGAAGATCACTTCTTCCTTCAAGGTGATAAAAATTACTCAGACGTCCCAAGAGTTGGTTCCTTATCCAACATCGGACGGACAACTCATATGGGTGCATTCCGATCTCCTAGAAGATGAAAATTGAGAGATCGTCAAAACAAAGTGAACCGCTCAACAACGAAGGCAAGCTAAGAGACAATTACGCAAGCTCAAACAGCAAGAGAAAGCTCAATCAAAGCAAGAAGTCCCTGAAAAGGCAAAGACCTCTTCCACTACTTCACTGGGGGCAACGGAAGAATCCAAGACTTCAAAGGCGGTAAGAAAATCCACCCTTGGTGATTTCATGCCACCTCATTACAGAAATGAAACTACGTAGGGGGCATCATACTCTTGTAACTCAATAATTGGATTCTCCATGGATGGGTACGAGTCCAGTGATATTGCCAGTGATACCGATGAGTGGGAAGAATCCCTTGAAATAGGAGAATACCTCTCCGATGAGGAAAGGATTCCCGAATCTCATCTTATGCCAGTAATCTGGTATAACCCATTACAGCCACAAGGATCCTAGTCTGATGATGAAGAAGACCAAGAGGCTGTTCAAGAAAATGTTGTTGATCCAACACAAGCAAGCGTTCCAGTAGAACCCAACATTGATGAACCACAAGGAGCAGATGACGAAGAAGATTTGGCCCCTATGCCCGATCTAGAAGAATATGCAAGAATCTTGCAACGTCTTGCCATAGAGCGGGAGCTAGATCCATCAATGAGCTTCGTCAAAATCAAAATTCAAAACAAAAAATCTTGGAAGATTAACAAACATCTCCTCCGGTAACCCCGAAAAATGAAGAAAACTGCTGGATTGACGATCATCTCACATTTGAAGACGAGTCTGAATCTAAATAGTGCGTTGCTTGCAATGCGATAATTCGAGATGATCATGTCTCTGAAGCTTCGTCTGTCGGGGCCTCAGATTCTCAGACTATGTCCGGTAGCATATCTTCCAGAGCTACATCTCCTCAGGTGACTTTGACAAAGATATCATTTTCTCAGCCTTCGTCTCCTGAAACTGTGACGTCGGAGCTCAAGCCGCTTCCGGCTGATCATCTCGAAGAAGCTCATGCTAATGAAGTCTTCTTCAATGAAAATCCGGTCAACTGGTCCTAGATACCCGACCTTATAGGCGATGTCTGGACCGATAAACTACTCAACGAAGAAGAGAAGTTGCTGGATGCTGTTCAGGACTTGTTCCCGGAAAATGCTCCATGCAACGCGATCACTGAAGACGGCAATACTGCTACAGAGACGTCTTCAGCAAATGACAAAAGTCAACCCCTTGGTCTCGAGGGCAATCTTCCGAATGAAGAAGACCCTTCTCCAGAAGCTCTTGAAGTTGGTAGAGGTACATGCTCTGGCCGGGATTACCACAAAAACTACAACCAACCTTCTTCTTCTTATGTAAATCCTTCGGGAAAACAAATTGTAAATGCCCCAAGTGGCAACAATAATGAAAATGCAGGCCCGAAGGAGGCTTTCAAGCACAACTTGATTGAGCATTTCATGCACATACCTTCACAACCACACATCCTTGACTTATTACGAATGTCTCTACAAACTCGTGATAGTCTCATTTCAGAACTGCAAGGACTGAATGCTCCATAAGTCCTACAAATTGAAATGGACTATAGAGTCAAAAAATCAAATACTTCCTCAAAGGAAAAAAAGAATAAAACCGAGGGATCAAGCATCGAATGCCTCTCAGTTCAAAAAGCAGCGAGTGCAACAATTGCCTTCAATAAGGATGACCTCCTGCTAGGCGAGACAAAGCACAACCGACCCTTGTACTTCACAGGGTATGTCAAAGAAATGCCAATACACAAAGCCCAGATTGACCCAGGTTCTGCACTCAACTCATTTCTTCTTCGGCACTCGAAAAGCTGGGTATCCCACTAGCAAGCTGAGTTACAAGTCTGTATCCATCTTTGGATACGATGAGAGCACTCAAAGGCCTATCGGAAAAATTAGGTTCAAATTGAAAATCGGTGATCTTATCTCTGAAGTCACTATGTACGCAATAAGAACCCCTTCATGCTACAATATCCTTCTTGGACGCCCCTGGATACTTGAGAACGGTGTCGTCCCTTCAACTCTACATCAGTGCATCAAGTTTGTTGGCAATGACATCTTAATACATCGAGTATTTGCAGATAAAAAGCCTTTCAAAGGAAAAGACGTCCATCTTGCAGATGCAGAGATGTACAAGGATGAAGAAGAAGAAAAGGAGGAAGAAACAACGCCCTTTGCCAAAAATCTGCAGAAAGATAAGGGCAAGGCTCCTCAACAGTCATCAAAAGAAAATAAATCTTCCAACAAAACCGAAGAGAGCATTCATTCTCCCTTCGTTGGTAATCACCACCAAAACAAGGAAGACAAAACAAAAGACTGGGGGCAAATTCGCTGTCTCATTCGTGTCCATTATGCAAGACACGGACTTGAATTCGGAGCCAGAAGACGATAAACCGTAAAGCCAAGCTGATACTAAGCAAGTTCAGCCTGCTCTCACTCCATTGGAGACACCTGTCGACGTAGAAGATCATACGTCTGCTTCCTTCATTATTCCGACAACTTCGGCAGAAGAAAAGACAATCTTCTTCCACAAATTGGAAACCTTTTCACCAAAATCTTCGCTTGAACCTTTCCAAAATGAAGGTATACCTTAACTATTCCTATATAGTCAGGGAGAACATCATGAAGAAAATGTGCTACGATGATCAGAATCCAATCGGTTTGGGAGGTGGCCGTGGTATTCTCACACTGTTGGAACCCACCCTGACCAAAAGTCAACTGGAGGATTGGAAACTCCATCGTCATATAGACAAGTCTTCATATGGGTTGGGGTATGATCCTGACACTCCCTTGAGACAGTTGACACAAAGGCTACAAAGTCGCTTCGCCAATCAAGCCTTAACATCTCGTGTCCATGAAAACATTGATCTCCCTGGATATCTCTTTGAGGAGTCACCTGTCAAGGATTCAGGAAGCTCATCCAATTGGTATGATTTCTCTGACAATGAAGAGGAATTGTCCGATGACACAGAAGCACGATTTTCTGGCCCAGAAGAACCATCATCTCGAAAAGAAGTACCCTATTTCGACCCAGTTTCAACAGGTGATTGGGATCATCTTGAAAGTCCGGGATCCTTAACCCTAGAGGGGGGGGGGGTGAATAGGGTGAGCTTCAAATTAGCGACCAATTATGATCAATTTTAACTTCTTTAAATTAAATTAGCCACTAGTAATGATTATCAAACTAAATGCGGAAGCTAACAAAAACAATCACCACAAAGTATGCACCATCACACAATGATTTATAGTGGTTCGGCCTCAATGCCTACATCTACTACCGGCTTCTGATCCAACACCCCACCGGATTTTCACTATTAATGCTTTAGAATAAGCTAAGCAATAACCTCTAACACTGATTTTTTTCAAGGCTTAACATCAACCTATACACTATGCTTTTCTAGGCTAAGCAATAACCTATACGACCAGAAGGTTGGTTCTCTGTCTGAGTAGTGTCTAGAATACACTTGATGGAGATACAACTTAAGCTCAATTACAATGCCTCTTGATTAGGTGGATATGAAATTGAAAAACAAACTCACACAACACTCTATGTAATGAAAAGATAAATGCACATGGTGTGTGTGTTGAAAACTTCAATCAAATTAAAAATCATAGCTTAATGAATGCAAGCTTAAAGCTTTTGAAAATATAAAACACAAAAATAGATTTGATTGAAGTGAAGGAACAAATCACATGTAGTTTAAAAACCAACTTGAAAATGATGTATATCAATGCTAAGCAAGTTGTGTGAAACTTTAAAACAAAATACATGTGATTTGTGAAGTTGTTGAATCCAAAACATAAGATAGATTTGAAAGTGATTTTCTTATGATGAAAAAAACAACCAAAGATTCAACCAAGTATAGGAATCATGTTACATATAATTTCAAAGATGATTCCAAAACATGATTCACTTAGATATACTAATTTGAGTCCTACTTGGTTTGAATCAAGGTGATGCATCCAAAACAATAAATCAATTCAACACATATACATGTTAAGGACACAACAAAGCATAGTTAATATGCATAAAAAGATTTACTAATAATTTAAGCAAAGCATGAAAACATATGAAAAGGAAAACTAAGCTTACATAGAAGATTTACTTATGATTCCAAGCTTTAGCTTCCCTTTTGACCAACTAGCCTCTGTTAGCTCATTCCCCTTTGTTTGGCTTCAAAACACCTCAAGGAGTATCCCTTGGATCCTCAAATTTGGCCAAGGAATTGTTAGGAATTTTGTGTATTGCAATTTGATGGATGCATTATCATTCTAGCATCATTTGCATTTACACACATGCATTGATTTAGTAAAACTTGAAATATTGATTTCTACATGCATTGTTTTTAAGATTTGTAAAAATATTGATTTATGCATGTTTTGTTTTTAATCTTGGATGCATTTATTTTTGAAAAGATTTTCTATCAAGCGAGCCATTGGTTTTAAAGTTTCGAATCATTTTTACTTTTTTATGTTTCATGTTTTTAAACCCTTAGTATGATTTTAAACATGTTTTCAAGCTTGATTTAGTGGCCCAAAAGTTCCCCTCTAGAAATACTTTGAAATATGAATGTTTGGGGAATTTGGTCCCTGGGCCCAGGTCGACCCGCAGTATGCTCTGTCGACCGAGCCCATGGACCCGGTCGGCCGAGCCCATGGACCCGGTCGGCCGAGCCCACTGCGGGTCGACCGGGAAATAGCCATTGGGGCTCCTGTCAAACGGTCAGTTTTATGACCGTTGTGTACCAAGCCGACCGGGTAAGGGTCCAGGTCGACCGGGGAAGAGCCGTTGGGTTGTTTTTGGGTATAAATAGTGGTTCATTCCTTTAAAAAATTTGAGGAACAAAGAGGCCCTCCTTGAAGTATTTTGAGGCCAATCAAAGGGAAATGAACTAAGGGATGAAGGGGATCATTTGGAAAGCTAAAGCTTGGTTCCATTGAGTTAAATCACTAAGTAAGCTTTACTTTTCTTAATCATATGTTTTCATGCTTTGCTCTAATTATTGGTAAATATTTTCTAGCATGATAAACTATGATTTGTTGTGTCCTTAACATGTTTATGTTTTGAATTGATCTATTGTTTTGGATGCATCACCTTGATTCTATCCAAGTAGTACTTTAATTGGTAAATCTAAGTAAATCATGTTAATGAAAACATCTTTGAAATTATATGTAACATGTGAGAACCCGACCCCTAATTTCCTGGATTAGTGTTGTTTTATTTGTGGATTAGTTTCTTTTAGTGGGATTAGTGTTTGTTGGGTTGAGTTTGTGAGCTAAAATGGTTTTTCACTAGTTTTGGGGAGTTTTGAGTGCCTTTGTGATTAGTGGGACCCTTTGCGGGTTCTTTTAGTGACCTTGCGCGTGATTGGGAGATTATTTGAATTTCCGATAATTCTTGTTTTAGCCTCATTTGACTTATTTTGTTATTCTCTACAACTTTCGTGTTGACTTTGTCCCCGTTCGAGACCCCGAAACCCTACTTTCCTAATGTTAGGGGCAAAACAGTCTTTTCACACCAAATCTGGACCCAAATTCCGAGATCCCAAAAGCCATGCCAAAATTATACTTTTTGAAAACTAGATTTTATGAGAAACATTTTCCTCTTCTTCGTCGATCGCATCCGAGGCCCAGAAATTGATGTTTTACCCTTGGCAAGTTTTAAGTATGGTGGGGCCCACACCCACCCATTATAAAAAGATAACTCTCCCCTCTTCTCCCTCATTTGTTACAGCCCAAAGGGGGAGCTCTGCAACTGAGCCTCCCCTCCCTTTTCTTCTTGTTTTCTCCTCCCCATTCATGGAGGGAAACCCTTGCCATTTGGAAACCCAACCATGCCATCTTCTTCCCCATCTCTCTAGCTTCCCATGGATGCCATTATTGTGCAAAACCAAGGTGGGCAGCCCCTATTTCAAGCTTCTTCTTATTGATTGATGGCCCTAGAGGTAAGGACTTCTTTCCATCTTCTATTGTTGAGCTATGGTTTTCCCTTAAGTTCTATTTCCTAGTTTGGTTTGAGCTCATTCCTTGTCGTTCTTGATTTGCCATTTTAGGGTTCTAAATGGGTTTGTTTTTGGCTATGCTTGTAGGGTTGCTTGAGAATGTTTGGAGAGCTTGATTAGCTAATTGGAACCCAAGGCAAGTGGATGAATGGATGGTTTGAATGTCATCAAGTTTTATGAGAAAATCCTAAATTTTGTTACTTGTTCTTGATAATTTGATACATGTTTCCACATATGCTTCTTGCCACATTTTTATTGATTTCGAAAATGCATATTAATGGGTCCTTCCCTCTTGTTAAATCTCTTGGAAAGGTAAGCATTTTATTTGTTCAAAGTTGTTCATGTGGTTTTATAGATATGTGGTTGATTTTATTATTTTTCCATACATGCATATTTATTACTTTGACTTGAAATGAATGCTCATGAAGAGCCTTGATAGTGCATTTATTGTTATAGAGATGTATTGGTTCATAGCATTTAATTTTCCCTATTTTATCTCAAATGTACTCTTGTGTGTAGTGGTTTCCTTCCCTCTATTCATTGTATTTGAATATGATATTGTTAAAGGAGGTTAGAATGGATGTTGTTGGAAAAATTATGTTGATTTGGATGAAGTTTTGAGCCCCTCTTGTGGTGTATATAAAGGGGTTAAAAGGAGATTGTATAAGGAAGAGATAGAGAGGAGCTGAACTACCCCGGAATCAGTTTATGGACAGTTCACTCGAGCGAACATGACACTTCGCTTTGAGCGAAGTGTCCAGAAAAAGGGTTCGGAGCATTCCAATAGCTTGGTCGCTCGAGCGGACCCCTTGATCGCTCGAGCGGACATCCCAGAATTCGTTCCGGAGAGTCGTTCGTTCGAACACACTAAAAACTTCGCTCGAACTAATGAGTTCGCTCGAGCGACCTCAACTCCGCTCGAGCGAACCCACCCAGACGACCATTCCAGGGAGCTCCTCGCTCGAGCGAACTCTCCGGTTCGCTCGAGCGATGAGCTTTGTCGGTCAAAGGCTATGTTGGGACAATGATGAACTATTTAAACTTTTTGGGACTATTCATTGAGAACCCCTCTATGTCAGGGAGATTTACTAAGAAATGGATGAGGTCATTGGAGAAAGAAACCACATCACGAAGATGTCATTTGAAGTTTTGAGAATTCAAAGTGTATAAGGAGCCCGGAATGTCCCCAAACTCAAAGAGTACCAAATTGTTATTAGATTGACATACGGGATCCCTATTCACTTCAAATAAATCTCGAACCCAACACTTTCCCGAAATCTTAATTGTTTATTGTATTTCACTGTTCCCGAGATTTATATTACATGACTTATTTTCCCGAAAGCATCGAAGTTACACTGGTAACAGTTACTTGTCCCGAAATGTATTGCTCGACATGAAATGACAGTGTGCCCTTGAGCACCCCCGTCCTGCCCGTTTATTTATTTGTACTTGATTTATTTGCATATGTCTCGATTTGTTATTTGACCTATTAGTCGGCACCACTAAGCTTGGATAACCCTGTTGGTCTGATCCACTGACTTGGAGATCCCCCTCTTGTCCCGCCAGCTGCAGTTTGGATCCTGCTACCCGGTTATTATCGTGGTCTTGTCCCGATGCCACAGATTGCTACTGTGGTTCCCGATGCCCGGCTCGCTACCGTGGTCATGTATAGTATATGTATTTATGAGATCCACTATTTCTCCTCACCTCGAATGACTGAGATCAGTGCCTAGTATATGTATATGTATTTATGAGATCCACTGTTTCTCCTCACCTCGAGTGACTGAGATCAGTGCCTAGTTATTGCTCTGTCACTTTAGTGATAGAGGACTTAGCTTCGTGTGGTTGCCATCTTGCTAGTCCCCGATTCCTTGGATACCCTACATGTTGTATATTGCTTATTTGTTTTCCGGTAAATGATTCATTTCTTTTATGAAAGTTATTATTTAAACAGGTGTTAATATTTTCCAAGGTAAATTCAATTATTGTTAATTTGTTCCCCGTTCCTCGTACACACACACGTTTTAAGTGAATACCCGATTTGTTAAATACCCGTGCTTTTAAATATGTTTTAAATGACACGTGTTTTGCCAGATCCCTATGTTTTTACATGTCTTAAATGAATACCTGATTTGTTAAATACCCGTGCTTTTAAATATGTTTTAAATGACACTTGTTTTGCCAGATCCCTACGTTTACACTTGTTTTAGATAAATACCCAATTTGTTAAATATCCCTGCTTTTACATATGTTTCAAATGAACATCGGTTTTGCCAGATCTCTATGGTTACACTCGTTTTAAATGAATACCAGGTTTGTCGAATACTAATGCTTTTAAATATGTTTCAAATGAACGTTTGTTTTGCCAGACCCCTATATTTACACATGTTTTAGACGAACACCCGATTGTCAAATATCTATGCTTTTATAGATGATGTAAATGAACATATGTCTTGTTAGATCTCCATGTTGTGCCCATGCTTGAAACGAATACATGATTTGTCAGGAGATCCACGATTTTGCAACCGTTTAATTATATGCAGCATTTGATCAAATAGCGTGGTTTATCACATGTTTTATTCTTCCGTATATTTATTATCTTTTCATCCACCTGCCAGACCGTCGTGTCTGACCTACTACTTTTGGTACTCAGGTCCAGACTTCTTCGTCCCGAGATGAGTGCTTCTGTTGGCTGTGGAGCCATGACTTGCAAGTCGTTTTGTAGGCTATGTCATGTAGACATTGAGCTTGACACCGGAGTTGCGTCACATATGGGTAGTGGTTATTAACTTGTTATTGTATGGCTTTATTAGCCTTTTCTTGGGATTCTTAATTAATGCACATTGATAATTGTAACTGGAACACATATGGGAATGTAATATCCTGTTACTGTCAGCTCTGTACTTTGTTATGATGGTTACTCCAGTCTGATATAGTTCTTGATATAATAGCTATATGCTAGAGGTTGAGTGTTACGCGGAATCCGATGGCCAAGGACTCCGGGTCGTAATACCCCGAAAGCTTCCGCAAATATTCAGAGTGTATTGAAATGTGTCGTCTTCACACACGCGGATCTTGGGAGAAAGAAAAATATATTTATGCTTAATCCCATTCGCGCCCCGAGGTTCTTGGTTTGGGGGCGTGATATAACATGATTCCTATACTTGGTTGAATCTTTGGTTGTTGTTGTTCATCATAATAAATCTCTTTCAAATCTATCTTATATTTTGGATTCAACAACTTCACAAATCATATGTACTTTTATTTTAAAGTTTCACAACTTGCCTTGCTTTGATAGGTATATCATTTTCAAGTTGAATTTATAATTACATATGATTTGTCCCCTAACTTCAATCAAATCTATTTTTATGTTTTATGCTTATAGCATACACATATTGAGCTACATTGTTAGTTTGATTGACATCCCTATGCATCACATGTTTTGTTCTTAGAATTTCACAACTTGTTTAGAATACATAGGTATTTCTTTTACAAGTTATTTTTAACTTGTGATTAGCATTCTGTCCTCAATAATAAATGTTTTTATGAGCTAAAACTTTCAAAATCCTTTGGCATACATTTATGAGCTTTCATTTTCAAATTGATTGAGGACATCGTACATACACACTGTGCATTCATCTTTGCATCGATAGTGTGTGTGTGTGAATTAGATTCAAACTTTCATATTAGCCTATTTAAGAGGCAACATCATTGAGCTTAAATTATATCTCTTAGAGTGTTCTTTTTGTGAGGACACCTTCTTAGAGAAATCCTTCTCTTGTAAAGGTTATTGCTTAGCCTAAGAAAAGCATTGTGTAGAGGTTATTGCTTAGCCTAAGAAAAGTATAATGTAGAGGTTATTGCTTAGCCTTGAAAAGCATATTGTAAAGGTTATTGCTTAGGCTATTGAAAAGCATAAACAGTGGAAATCCGGTGGGCTGTTGGTTCACAAGCTGGTAGTGGATGTAGGCATTGAGGCTGAACCACTATAACTCCTTCTGTGATGGTGCATGCTTTGTGGTGATTGTTTTTGTAAGCTTCCGCATTTATTTACTTAATCACCACTTGTGACTAGTTTAATTCAAAGAAGTTAAAATTGGTCATAATTGAAGCTCACCGTATTCACCCCCCCTCTAAGGTTCGGATCCCCGGTCTTTCAGGAATGAACGTCAATTTATAGAAAATGTTGTCCAATGGCTAGCTTATCGGCCAATCGACATTTGGAGTTCGGTTGACTGAACTCCAAATGTCATATTCCAATGGTCATATATTTTGAAAGTTTGCTGACCGAAATACACTTGTCGGTTAACCGAACTGAAATTCGGTCGACCGACAGGTGACCGACACTTGACCGACAGCTGATCGAAGTTCCCAGAAAATACAGATTTCATATTCTGGAATCGGAACCGACATCTGACCGACAAAGGTTCGGTTGACCGAACTTTCCCTGATAATAAAGACTCGTAAAAATGATTTTTGAAAGGGAAACTTGGTCTAGAAGATCTAGGCCATTGAATCAAGAGTTTTAAAAACATGAAACCTAAAATGCCTAAAATGATTTGAAACTTTTAAAACCATAGGCAAGCTTGATTCGAAAATCTTCTTTTGAAAACTAAATGCATCCAAGTTTAAAATCAAAATATGCATAAATCAATATTTCTACAAGTCTAAAGAACAATGCATGTGTAAATCAAGATTTCAAAATTTTCTAAATCAATGTATGTGTGAAAATTCGAATGATGTTAAAATGATAATGCATCCATCAAATTGCAAAACACAAAATCCCTAACACATCTCATTGCCAGTCTTGAGAAGAATACCAATCAAGAAGACCCATGGTTAAAAGCAAAGCCTTGGTATGTAAATGCCTTTGGAACTTCGGAAGGTCTTGTTAAGTTGGAACCCTTCGAAAACATTATGGAGGAACCTGTTCAAAAGATAGACTTAGGGACACCTGATAACCCACGTCCTGTATTCATAAGTAAGAATATAAAGGATGATGAGTTACCCGATTATATCTATTTTCTTCGTGAGTTCATTGATTGTTTTGCATGGTCTTATGCTGAAATGCCTAGCTTAGACCCCAAAATAGCAGTCCACAAACTCAATCTACAAAAAGACATCAAGCCTGTCAAACAGGGCCAAAGAAGATTCCGTCCTGATGTAATGGACAAAATTGAACAAGAAGTTCAGAAACTCAAAAGCGTTGGCTTCATCTGCGATGAACAACATCCTGAGTGGTTGGCCAATATCGTCCCCGTGACAAAGAAAAATGGGCAGATCAGGGTCTGTATTGACTATAAAGACCTAAATAATGCATGCCCTAAAGATGAATTTCCGCTCCCCATACTAGAGGTGGTGATCGACAACACCTACGGATTCGAGCGAATGACATTCATGGATGGATTCTCTGGCTACAATCAGATAAAGATGCATCCTTAAGATGAAAGACACACATCATTTCGGACTCCGTTTGGCGTGTATTGTTACACAGTCATGCCATTTGGTTTGAAAAATGCTGGTGCAACATATCAGAGGGCTATGATGAAAATATTTCAAGATATGTAGCACAGGACGGTCGAATGTTACGTTGACGACCTTGCAGTCAAAAGCAGAAGAAAAGAATATCATCTCAAAGTTCTTCAAGAAGTCTTCCTCCGACTTCGCAAACACATACTGCGGATGAATCCACTAAAGTGCTTTTTCGATGTCTCATCGGGTAAGTTTATTGGATTCATAGTTCGGAAAGGCGGAATAGAACTTGACCCCACCAAAGTCAAGGCAATCCTAGAAATACCATCTTCAAGAACCCTAAGAGAACTAAAAGGGCTTCAAGGAAGGTTGGCATACATTCGACGGTTCATCTACAATTTGTTAGGGAGGTGTCGTCCATTCTCTCACCTAATGAAGAAAGGTGTGACTTTGTTTAGGATGCTGAATGTGAAGCCACATTTCGAGACATCAAAACATACTTAACTAAATCTCCAGTGTTGGCTGCCCCCACAACTGGAAAACCATTCACCTTGTACACAAGAGCTCTCGATTACTCTTTGGGCGCTCTACTAGCACAAGAAAACGACGAAGGAAAAGAAAATGCTCTATATTTCCTCAGCTGCATGTTGGTAGGTGCAGAGCATCGCTACTCTCCAGTCGAAAAAAAATGCTTTGCAGTGAAGTTCGTCGTACAAAAGCTGCGTCATTATCTGTTGTCCAACATAGTATACCTGATTTCGAGGATCAATCTCTTAAAGGTCCTTATCACAAAAGCAGGTACTCTTAATTCCCGATTGGCAAAATGGTCCATCCTTCTGTCGTAATTTGATATTAGGTATGTACCACAAAAGGCAATCAAAGGCCAAGCTCTAGCAGACTTTCTTTCAGAGCACCCATTGCCTAAGGGTTCTCCACTGAGGGACGATCTCCCAAACGAATCTGTCTACAATGTGGAAACTTCCTTACCAAGTGCTTCCTGGGACATGTACTTTGACGGCGCAACCAGGACAAATGAAAAATGAAAGAAAATATCGGGAATTGGCATCCTCTTTATTGGTCCGATAAATACATGATTCCACACGCTTTCTCGCTACTGGAACTATGTTCAAACAACGCAGCTAAGTACCAAGCCCAGATTGTAGGATTGAAACTCGCCCTCGAGTCTGGCATCACCATGCTGAAAGCTTTTGGGGACTCTCAACTGATCGTCAACCAGATGAATCAGAAATTTGAAGTTAGAAAACCTGATCTGTTGTCTTACTACAACAAGGCGCAATCGCTTCGACAAAAGTTTGACATCTATCACATCACCCACATCCCCAGAGGTGAAAACATCTGTGCAGATGCCCTGGCTGGACTTGCAGCGTCAATGGCAATCCAAAAGGGGAAAACTTGCAAATCACACTGTGTCAAAAAATGATTCTCCCTCCTCCTAACACACACCAAGCAGTTGCTGAATGCCACCAAGTGGTTGGAAGTCGGATGTCCATCCTCAAACCTACGATTGGCGACTGGAGGGATTCGTTCATTGATTAGATTATGTTCGGAATCCTACCCGAAGATCCAAAAGAGCGGGTGAGCCTTCAAAAGACGAGCCCCAAACTTTCATTTGGATATTCCTTCAAAAATCATTTACAGAAAATCATTCAACGGAGTACTTCTACGCTGCTTGTCACAACAAGATGCCTAGGAAACTCTAAAAAAAGTACATACTGGTCTTTGTGGAGCTCATCAAGCTGGTCCTAATCTACGATCAGATAAAAAGGTTAGGTTATTATTGGCCTACCATGGTAGCTGACGCTATGCAATTTGCTAAATGTTACCAACAATGCCAAGTTCATGGAGATTATGTTCACATGCCTCCAGAATGGCTACATCCCACAACGATCTCATGGCCTTTCGAAGCCTGGGGTATGGACATCATAGGTCCTATCTCTCCCTCATCAAGCAAAGGTCATCGCTTCATCTTCACCGTTACGGATTATTTCCCCAAGTGGTCAGAAGCATTTGCACTCAGCGAAATGAAGAAATCATCAGTCCTTCAATTCTTGTTCACCAACATTATATGTTGTTTCGGCATACCTAAAAGATTCGTCCATGATAACGGACCACAATTCCGGGATCACAGATTCTACAGGATCTGCGACAAGCACAAAATTCAAAGTTGTCCATCGACTCCATATAATCCAGCAGCGAACGGACTAGCAGAAGCCTTCAACAAGACACTCTGTAAAATTCTCAAGAAAATGGTCTCTAGTCACAAGAGAGACTAGGGCGACAAACTACCTAAAGCTTTGTGGGCTTATCAAACCACCGTTCGACTACCAACCCAAAGCACACCATTCTCTTTGGTTTATGGATGCGAAACTGTTGTCCCTTTGGAAGTACAAATTCCTTCCTTAAGGGTATCTTTGCAGAATGACATGACACAAGAAAGCAATGTCAAATTGACACTCCAAGAGCTGGATAGTCTCGATGAAAGACGGCTTGAAGCTTTACAAAGCATTGAGTTGTACCACGCATGCATGGTAGGATCTTTCGACAAGAAGATCAGGCAACGCGCCTATAAAAAGGGTGACTTGGTTCTTACTATAAAAAAGCCAATGGTTTTTGCTAACAAATAATTTTTGAAAAAGCAAGGAAGCGACGTTCAGTCGATACTTGCACCCCAATTCGCGAGGAGGCGACATTCCATCGATACTTGCAATACCATTCAGCAAGGAGGCGACTTTTTAGTCGATACTTGCATTTTTGAAAACCAAAACCTGACTTTCATGCCAAATCCAAAAATCAGCTTTTACGCCAAAAATTTTTTTTTGGCATTTACGCCAAAAATCTAAAATTTGGTTTTCATGCCAACACAACAAAACTTGGTTTTCAAAAAATCTGGCTTCCATGCAAAAGAAAAGGACAAATTTCGGCTTCTAGGCCAAAAACAAACAAATTTCGGCTTCCATGCCAAAAATAAACAAATTTCGGCTTCCATGCCGTAAACAAAATTTCGCCTATCATGCCATCTCAAAACAAAATTTCGGCTTTCATGCCATCTCAAAAAATTTCGGCTTTCATGCCATCTTTAAACAGAAAACGACTTTCATGCCATCTCAAAAATCAGGCTTCCATGCCACCTCAAAAATTCGGCTTTCATGCCAGCTCCAAAACCTTGGCTTCCATGCCACAAACAAATTTTGGCCCTTACGCCACGAAATTTGGCTCCCATGCCATCTCAAAATTAAACTTCCAAGCTATCAAAAAAACTAGGCTTTCACCACAAAATCTTGCTTTTAATGCCCAAAACAACCCTTTGACAAAAGATTTTCACAAAATGACAACCTTTTGGTCAAATTTTCAAACAAACATCCAACTTTTTCTTATTTTCCCCAAAATAATTTGAGTAAAAGGGTATATAGAGTACCAAAAATGTTTTTACATGGAGGTACCAAAAAGAGAAGAAGAGAAACGAGTTTGTTACAAAAACCTGGAGCTTAGTCTGACATCGTATTCAACCAAAGATTCAACTCCTCAAGCAGACTCTTGGCCTTAGCCTCTAAAGCTTTCAGGCCACGCTTCTTCAAAATCTTTCCATAAAATGCGGCAGAACGCCGCGACCCATCTGCAGCACGAGGAAGCTCTTCCCAAAGAATCTGCTATTGCTCGTACTCTTGAGTCTTCCTCCGGAGATTGCTCTCCGCCTCCTCGACTTGGCGAATCAGAGTACCTTCTCTAGGACGAGCTTCTACAATGGTTGTCCATTTGGCAGCAACTTGTTCCTCCAATAACTCAAGACGTTGCCTGGTCTCAACGACCTCCCTATTAAGACGGCGCAGGTCTTCTGTTAGCTCAATGATGGCCAACTCGGTGACGTTCTTCTCCCGAACAAATTGCTTCTGAGTCAGCGAGATCTCATTCAGTTCATACTTGACCTCGCCAGAAGGCTTCAAAAACATCTCATTGAAGAAGTCACCGCTTGGGAAGCTCTTGGTCTCATTCCACTTGTTGCCTAGAGCTATGACTTCATCAACAAAAGCCTTCACACTTGCAATGTCCAGACCGACCTCTTCGCTATCAGCAAAGATGTCATGTACATGCTTGATCATGCCAAAGCCGGCTTCTAAATGGCCAGAAGAAAGAGTTTCGAACCATGAGCTCAAAACGCTATTCAACACTTTCTTCGCATACTTAAGAGATGGCTCGGATGAAGGCTCGCCCCTCTCCATTGGTCGACTGCCCGTGTCATGCCTTGTTGGAGGAGTGATCATCAGACTCTTTCTAATTGGAGACACTGGCGAAGGAATCTCCTAAGAAGACTTCATCTCTGTAACATTGAAACTGGAAGAAGGAGTCCCTACTCCTGGTTCAGCTACAGTCATCCCCTGCTCTGGCCCTGAAAAAGATGGGGGAACTTCTCCTGTTACATCACAACCTGCAAGTGAAAAAAAATAAAAAGGGTATGAATGTGATCCTGTTGAAAAAAAATCATTATCATCAGGGTTATTGCTACAAATACCTTCTTCGACAATCGGCGGAATACTTTCTGCCTCCATGAGTTCATCCGAAGCATCGTCAAAGGTCGCGTCCATGGATGGCTCGAAATCGTCAGAATCCTGTAGCAAGTCAGCTGACAAGAAAACAAACAACATGTTAGCAAATGACAGCAAAGCAAAAAAAAAAGAAAGAAAACGCAAAGAAGTCATACCAGGGGAAGATTCCGGAGTCACTCCAGAGTCCCTCGGTTCTTCTTCAGATGCCGCATCAGATTCGTCACTACTTTATCAGCCGGAACCTCAGGTATCACCAAATCATCATCTCCCACTGAAAAGGGAGAGAAAGAAAATAAAAACAAGAAAAATCTCAATGAAAGAAAAGGAAAAGGAAAGAGGAGGAATCATACCTTCATTAATGGTCTCTTCCTCTCGGCTCCTCTTTCCTGGAGGCTCATCAGTGTCCCCTGACATCTCTTCAACAATGGCTCGAGGGACTTCTGAATCAGGAGAGTCATCGTGTCGTCTCTTACTATGGCAATACCCTCTCTTCGTCTTGCTTCTATGGGCCGGTTTACTTAAAGTACCCCCTTCCATCATCAAAGTCAGGACCTTCGCTTGACTCCTCGCCGGATGGTCTGTTCCTCCCAGTGGACTCCAAGGAAGCCTTCGTTCGTTCCGCTTGCATCCAAGCGTCGATCTCGGCTTCCTCCTCTTCTAGCTGTTTCAAGACCTCACTAGGTATCTCTTGTACAACTCCTGATCCGATGACGTCCTGTTCACCGAGAAAGCCTATCTTGTGCTTCTATCCAGCAAGGAAAGCTAGAACTTCCTCTCGATGGACTCCATCTCATCTGCCAGAAGATTGCTTCACATCAAGCTCTTTCTTGGAAAGCCCCCTGTACACTAAAAAACTCTCTACGAACCATTTCGTAAAGCCAGTAGTCCGGAAAGTGGGCAACTCAGGATAGAAAATCATGTAGGTAGTATCCTCCGCACTGTAAAAAGTCCATGCATTCCTTCCATCCTGCAAACCTCCAAAACACTTCACCATGCTCGAAGGTGCTCCAACAACACCTTCAGAGAAGCCCAACTGCAGCGTAAAACGCGAGGGGACATACGGCTGGATATCAACAAAAAGATGTCTACGGTGCACCATAGTACCAACGCGTATGTTGAAAAGCCACCTTTCTTTTTGCGTTTGTCAAAGAATAGTGCCTTCACGACCCTACTCTGGTGGAATCACGGTAGACACCAAAATCAAAAGCCTTCTTCCGCAAACCTGGAGAAAGCTTCATTGAAGATTGCCCAATCTCGACGTCCCTGAACCGTCAAATCCTTAAACGGACAGACAAAAGTGATTCAGAAACGGCTGTCCCTCTAGCCAATCGAATCATGAATGGGTCATCATCATGTGCAACTCCTAATCGATGGAAGCTGGGACAGTGGTATACGTACCACGAATAGAAAATATGGGCTGAAAATACCATGTTCATGGGGATCTCAAGCCGAACAAGAAAAACAACAGCTTGCAGTTCAGTACAAAGATAGGAGTAAAGAGTAGGCACCAAAGGAAACCGCTCTCCGAATGCCATCTGATAAGCCGAGAAAATACAATGCGGCTTGATGTGTGTACCATCTCCTCCAGCAAAAACAACCTCACTTAGCCAGTAAGTGAGGTAAACAACGAGATCCCTTCACAGCGCAATGTCCGAATAAATGGCATCTGTGCTCATGGAGAAGTCCTTTAAGTCTCCTTGCATGACAAAAGTTTTCTTTGAACCCGGAGTCTTAGCTCTGGCCTCCCGGGTCGTGCTATCAGAAGACTCTCTGCTGTCAAAGAAGTTCGGGAACAAAGAGCCAAAACTCCTCCAACTGCTGGACCTTACTTTCGAGCCCTCCTTCTCCTTCAAAAAATCATAGAAGGCGACGAGGTGAAAGTACAAAAGCCTGAACTCCTCAAACTGCTCCACCAAGACACTGTCAATAGGCATGAACTCCTCATAAAGTTTGCCGAGGACAGGCAGCCCGGTGATGGCACTCAATTCCTTCAAAGAAAAACCAATCTCACCATTCGTGACAATGAAGGTGTTGGTTTGTGGAAGGAATGACTCCAACATGGCCATGAAGGCTTCATCGGAGAAAACCAAGGTTTGCCGAAAAGTGCGAACTGCATAAAAAGTCTCGGCCTCCTTCAAAATGGCCCTGCCAACCTGCAAGATGTGATCAGTCCATGACTCCCAGGTTGAGTCATCGCTAAAACGGCCACGAATTCGAAAAGGCTTCACCCAATTGTTGTCGTCACCCTGAAAAATGCCAAGGCCCACCGGTCTCAAATCGATTGATGGGTGATCAGAACCTTGGTAACCGCTAACTGGCATCAACATGTCCATGCGGACAGGCGACTTCTCTGCATAACCGGAAAGACCGCCATCAAAAACCCCGGTCTTGATCACATTAGTCATCTTCACTCAGCTCGGAGGATCTTCCCTCTTGGGGCATGTGGGAGAGAGACTCATGATCGAGATAGTGCGATCAAAGGTCAACCGGGTAGAAATAATTCTCTCCTCACCATCTGCCATGTAAGAGAACTGAAGACATCTCCTTTGGTATGTAAAGTAATCAGGGACTGCATCGCCAAAGAAAAAGGTAGGCTTGGGCACAATGCTCTGATCGTCCATGACCCAAAGACGATTGCTTACCATAATCTTATAAAGCTCCTCGTCCTTGAGAGCCATCAATCGCTGTCTCATCTCATCACAGTTGAGGGAGTCACATTCTTCCAAGTTTCTCTCCACAAACTAGACCTTCTCCAAGGCCTGCTGTACGGCCACATTAGGAGACTTGGTAGACTGACGAGGTGCATCAGTAATAGGCTCTTTGCCCTTGTTCATTCTGGATGAACTACCTGCGATGGATGGAAAAGAAAAAATCAATCATCAAAGTGACAGAATTTTGCTAAAAATCCTAGCGAAATTTTGGCATGGTTCCGAGGCAATTCCGAAGAAAAGGGAAACACCCCGAAAAAGATAGGAAGCTTGAAGATGAGCTCAACACCACTGCAAGCTCATAGTCAACGAAGCATCCTCAAGGAAGGTTTGTACTCAAACATTGCTGCGAGATCAAGCCAGTCTTATCAAATCTCCACAAGCCTGAAGAAGGGCTCAACATTGCTGCGAGCTCCAACTCCAAGACTTTCAAAGCTCCTCAAAATCCAGCAAGATTAAGAAAGGGCTCAACATTGCTACGAGCTCCAAATCCCAAAACTTGCAAAAGATTTTCTAGGTATGCATCATCATGCTCCCAATCAATTTACTAAAAATCATGCATCAAAGAAAATCATCATGCATTAGATACTAGGAAAACTTTAACCAAAGTTTGACCAATTCCAACCCAACTTGGTCAAAACCAATCAAACTTTGTCTAAGTCAAAAATAATGTTGGCTTGACCTAGAGATTCTACCCTTCTTTCTTGATGCATAAAAAATAAATGCATGAACATCTTGAATTGCATAAACCTCATTATCATGGTGAACAAAAGAGGGAAAGCAACAAAAAAAGAGAAGAGAGAGGAATCTCTTAAAAAAAAAATTTATGGGCTGGCCCACAGGCCGTGGCCCACTGCTACGTGTCAATACGGGCGGGTCCGTACAGCAAAAAAAAAAAGGAAAAAAAAGAGGGATGAAAAACTGTGAGCAAAATAAAAACGAGAAGAAAGAGCACGTGTAAAAAAAATAAAAAGAAAACACGTGGAAAAAAAGAAGAAAAGGAAAAGAAAAAAAATTGAGAAAAGAAAGAATTCTACTTCTACATGGAATTTCTTGTGAAGGAAGAAAACTTACTTGAAGCCATGGATGGAGAAGAAGAAAGAACTTGAAGATTCTTGAAGAAGAAGAGGAGTTCTTGATCTTGGAGCACTCTTGAAGACTTTTGCAAAAAGAAAGCAATAAGGGCAAGAGATCCAACCTGCTTTGCTTTTATAGAGGAGAGCAAATCAAAAGAGGAAACATGGAGAAAACCAAGGAGGTAAGTGCTAAAAGCTAGCAACTTTCCCAAAAGAAAGGAGATTTGAGATATTATCTCCGAAAGAGAAGATTCTTTGAGACATTCTCTCCAAAAAGAAAGGGAATGAGAAATATTTTCTCCAAAGAAAGATACTTTGAGAAAATCTCTCCAAAAACAAAGAAGCATGAGAGATTCTCTCCAAGTAAGGGTATTTTTAGACATTCTCTACCCACAAGAGATATTTTTAGATATCCTTTACAAAATGACACCACATGAGATCTAAGCCATCTCCAAAGCTTAAGATCCCATGGGTTAGCCCACATGAGCCAGGTTTGACCACCTAGGCACTAAAAGGGGCTTCCTATCAAAAACCTCATTTACCAAGAGCATACAAAATGGTTCTATGCCACTCTTGAGTTGATTGAACCATTGATGGGGGCTCCGACCTTTCGTCCTCTCCTTCCCACCCCTAGGGCTGCCGGGAGTATGGCAAAGGAGGAAAAGCGAGTCATCAACATTTTTTGTATGGGTATGCCAGATTTTCTATTCTACTTGGAATTTGAAGTGGTGATATGGAGATTCACCTTCACAAGTAGAAAGGAAATCAATTCTTCTTTCCAACTTTCCATTACACATATATTTTAAGAAAAAGACACAATTTTAAAATGCCGTGAAAGGTGATTTCATTTTGTTTGTCGTGAAAGGCGATTTTGTGCCATTGAAGGCGATTTGTGCCATGAAAGGGGATTTACAAATCTTATCCGTAATGAAAGACAAGAAATGTGATTTTTTTTCTCTTTACAAATAATACAAAGTACAAAAAAAAAGTAAGAAAAGGTATTTGACTTCTCAGGAGATTGTGGAGACTCGTTCAAATCGACGGTCTCAAGTCATGTATGGACTTCGCCATCGTCCTTCAGATGAGAACGCTTGATGCTTTGATTCTTTGGCTTGGTTTGAACCTCAGTTTTTTAGAGGATAAAGACCAAGGGGAGGTCCTATATCCAATGAAAATCTGAGTAAACGGGCTGAAGAGCCACGTCTAGGCCGTGTTGGATAGAGGGAAAGAGGAGACCTTGGGGGGCCACGATCACCTTGTGGTGTTTCAGCAATAGAGTAGTAGGATTTCTTCAGAGTTTTGCATCCTTGCTTGTCTCTTTCTATCTGTGTGTATATGTCCGTCTCCTTTTTTTTATCTCTTGGAATGACCGCCTTTTTATAGGCTCTTGGTAGCCATGGGATGATTTATGGGATTGATGACCCATGATGAGAGAATTGATGGTATTGATGCTCCATGATGGGAGGAGTTACAAGTTTTAATTCTTGATTTTGTATTCCTTTTTCTTGGCTTGTGATTGACCGGTGGAGAATGATGGGCATTTAATCACCCTTAATCTCCATGATGAGGGGAGTTTCATGGTTTTAATGCCATGATTACTTGGATTTGTAACTCCCATTTGCTTGATTTTGATTGGGCCATCCAAAATAATGGGTTAATGACTGCATTAAGTTGTCATAAAACGGGTTTATTAACAACATTAAGTGGTCGCCAGGGCATTTCAAGAGTCGCGGGTCGTGTCGCGTCTTCTGGAATTCTTCTTGTGATGATCGCCATGGATCCGCATGTTGTTTGATGTCGGATGGCGGTGCAACTTCAGACATTAGTTGATAACAGCAGGCCGGTGACATCTGTCTTGTCGATTTTTCGATCGGTAGGACAAAAAGTGTACTTTCTTGGTCAGCCGGTTGGCGATCTTGGAGCGATTAATGATGAATTCATGCTCTTGACGGCGGATCAGAAATGTTGATGAAGATCAGTCGATTTCGAGTATAAAAAATCAGATTTTCAGAAAACCATAGGGGTTGGAACTCTCAAAACGCGAAAAGAGCGGAAAACGGAGCACTTGGCGACAAATCCGGTGACCCGGATTTCTATGGTCACCCGGCGACCATGCACCCATGGTCGCCGGCGACGATGGGGATTATTCCCCTTTTGGTTGCCGTTTCTCGGCCGTTTTTTGGTCTTTTTCGTTGTCGTTTTCTCTTGAATTTTTCTTGATATTTCTCCTCATTTATTGGCTTGATTCTCCTGAAGAAAACCTGACGAGATGCCATGCAAATCGGAGCACAAAGTTTCCTATTTTTTGGAAAAGCCGAAGACTTTGTGGCCGATTTTCAGTCAAGAGTCGAAACTAGGTCAAACGATGTTGGAATGATCTGAAATTTGAGGTGAAGCCTCTTGAGCAATTGATAGGACCAACCATGGGCTTTTGTTTGATTTTTCAAGCCGTTTGGGGTCCCATCGCTAGTAGGCTTGATTTTACCGCGAGGAAGATGTCGTGCTTTGATGTGAGGTGAACCGATGTCCGATTGGCTTGATATTTGACAGGGAGCCTATTGGAGTCATTTTGAGACGATCCGTTAGCTCTGATTTGGATGTCATGGTCCCAGGGTGCTCCGTCGCCGATAACCTTGATTTTTTTTCAGAGCATCAAAGCCGGGTCAAACGTTGTGGGAATGACCTGAAATTTGACATGTAACCCTTTTGAAGCATGTTGAAGCCACCCATGTGCTCTGTTTGATGAGTGATGGCCTCGGTGGTTCTCACCGCTGAAAGGCTTGGTTTTATTGTTCGAGGGTTGATGGAGGGTCAAACGTTGTTGGTATGACTTGAAATTTGACATGGAGCTCTTTGGAGGTATTTTGAGACAATCCGTAGGTTCTGATCGGAGTTTTAATGTCTTCGACACCATCGCCGCCAGGACCGCCATTGTAGAAGCTCGTGCTAGAGAAGGGACTCTGATTCGCCAAGTCAAGGAGGCTGAGAGCAATCTCAGGAGGAAGACTCAAGAGTACGAGCAATGGCAGATTCTTTGGGAAGAACTTCCCCGTGTTGCAGATGGGTCGCGGCGTTCTGCCGCATTTTATGGAAAGATTTTGAAGAAGCGTGGCGTAGAAGCTTTAGAGGCTAAGGCCAAGAGTCTGCTTGAGGAGTTGAATCTTTGGTTGAATACCATGTTAGACTAAGCTCCTGATTTTTGTAACAAACTATTTTTCTTCTTCTCTTTTCTTTTTTGGGTACCACCATGTAAAAAAAGCATTTTTGGTAGTCTATATACTTTTTACTCAAATTCTTTTTGATGAAAATAAGTAAAAGTTGGATATTTGTTTTTTTGAAGATTTGACCAAAAGGCTGTCATTTTGTGAAAATCTTTTGTCAAGGGGTTGTTTTGGGCATGAAAGCCAGATTTTGTGGCGAAAGCCGGGTTTTTTGATAGCTTGAAAGCTAGATTTTGAGATGGTATGGGAGCCAAATTTTGTGGCGTAAGAGCCAAAATTTGTTCGTGGCATGGAACCCAAAGTTTTTGAGATGGCATGAAAGCCGAATTTTTTAGATGGAAAGAAAGCAGAATTTTGAATTGGCATGAGAGCCAGGTTTTTGAGATGGCATGAAAGCCGATTTTGGGTTGGCATGATAGTCAGGTTTTGTGGCATGGAAGCCAAAGTTTTGGGATGGCATGAGAGCCAAATTTTGAGGTGGCATGAAAGTCGAATTTTTCGGATGGCATGGAAGCCGAAGTTTTGTTTTTGGCATGGAAGTCGAAATTTGTTTCTGGCATAGAAGCCGGATTTTTTGAAAAACCAAGTTTTGTTTTGTGGGCATGAAAGCCAAATTTTAGATTTTTGGCATAAAAGCCGTTTTTTTGGATTTTTTGGCATAAAAGATGAAATTTTATTTTTGGCATGAAAGCCGATTTTGTTTTTGGCGTAGAAGTCATGTTTTGGTTTTCAAAAATGCAAGTATCGACTAAAAAGTCGCCTCCCTACTAAATGGTATTGCAAATATCGATGGAATATCGCCTCCTCGCGAATGGAGGTGCAAGAATCGACAGGATGTCGCTTCCTTGCTTTTTTCAAAAATTTTGGTTTTGCGGGTATTGACTGAATGTCGCTTCCCCACGATTTTTGAAATTTGAGGTCTTTTTTTTTTGGACCTCGGTTTTTGTTTGAATTTTGGGTTTGTGGATATCAACTGGAATGTTGCGTCTCCACGATTTTTTGAAATTTTACAAGTATCGACAAGGTGTCGCTTCCTTGCAATTTTGAAATTTGGAAGTATCAAATGGGGTTCGCTTCCTTCCGATTTTTGGGTTTTGCGAGTATCAACTGAGTGTCGCCTCCCCGCGTTTTCTAAAAAAATCATTTTTTTTAAAGACACGAGGGTCGTAAATTTTGACTTAAAACCATTTTTTGGTTGTAAAAGTCAGGGTGGACTACGGTGGAAATTCTTGAGTCCTGTTTTTTGTTTCAAACCATGAATTTTGGGTTCAAGGATTGAGAATTTTGGTCAAGTCTGGGAAGAGGCTCCTAAACTTGGATTTTTGGATTTTTTTTTAACAATGAAACTATGAAAGTGAGCATTGTTTTGAGTTTTTTTTTAGAAACTTCAACGTAAGGTTGAAAATTCCAAAAGGAGTGGGTTTGTCGAGCAGATACCTGTAAATAGGCTTTCACGTTGCAGGCATTGCTCTGACCCGGTGGCGTAAGTCTTTAAGGGTGGTACCGCTTCAAGAACTTGCCATTGATGGGGCAGCATACAACTGTCGGCCTCCATGTTTAGAAGAGCGTATGCGCAGTTGGAGAAGACTTTGTCGATGATGAAGGGTCCCTCCCATTTTGGTTCGAATTTTCCTTTGGATTTGTGGGCGAAAACCATTGGCCATTTTACTGCAAGAACCAAGTCACCCTTTTTATAGGCGCGTTGCCTGACCTTCTTGTCTAAAGATCCTGCCATGCTTGCTTGGTACAGCTCAATCCTTTGTAGTGCTTCGAGCCGTCTTTCATCGAGATTATCCAGTTCTTGGAGTCTCAATTTGACATTGCTTTCTTGCGTCATGTCATTTTGCAAAGATACCCTCAAGGAAGGAATTTGTACTTCCAAAGGGACAACAGCTTCGCATCCATAGACCAAAGAGAATGGTGTGCTATGGGTTGGTCCTCGAACAATGGTTCGGTAAGCCCACAAAGCTTCATGTAGTTTGTCTCCCCAGTCTCTTTTGTGACTAGAGACCATTTTCTTGAGAATTTTGCAGAGTGTCTTGTTAAAGGCTTCTGCTAGTTCGTTTGCTGCCGGATTGTATAGAGTTGAATGACAACTTTGGATTTTGTACTTGTCGCAGAACTTGTAGAATCTGTGATCCTGGAATTGTGATCCGTTATCATGGATGAATCTTTTAGGTATGCCAAAGCGACGGATAATGTTGGTGCGCAAGAATTGAAGGACTGATGAGGTCTTCATTTCGTTGAGCGCAAATGCTTCTGACCACTTGGAAAAATAATCCGTAGCGGCGAAGATGAAGCGATGATCTTTGCTTGATGAGGGAGAGATATGATCTATGATATCCATACCCCAGGGTTCAAAAGGCCATGAGATCGCTGTGGGATGTAGCCAATCCGGAGGCATGTGGACATAATCTCCATGAACTTGGCGTTGTTGGCAGCGTTTAGCAAATTGCATAGTGTCTGCTACCATGGTAGGCCAATAATAACCTAACCTTATTATCTGATTGTAGAGCTTAGGGCCAGCATCATGAGCTCCACAAAGACCAGCATGTACTTCTTTGAGAGTTTCCTCAGCTTCTTGTTGTGACAAGCAGCGTAGAAGTACTTCGTTGAAGGATTTTCTATAAAACATTTTTGAAGGAATATCCAAATGAAAGTTTGGGGCTTGTCTTTGAAGGCTTACCCGCTCTTTTGGATCTTCAGGTAGGATTCCGAACATAATGTAATCAATGAACGGATCCCTCCAGTCGCCAATCGGAGGTTTGAGGATGGACATCCGACTTCCATGCACTTGGTGGCATTCATCAACTGCTTGATGTGAGTTAAGAGGAGGGAGAATCCTTTTTTGACACACCTTGATTTGCATGTTTTCCCCTTCTTGGATTGCCATGATGCAGCGAGTCCGGCCAGGGCATCTGCATAGATGTTTTCACCTCTGAGGATGTGGGTGAAGTGACAGATGTCAAACTTTTATCGAAGCGATTATGCCTTGTTATAGTACGGTAACAGATCAGGCTTCTTTACTTCAGATTTTTTATTCATGTGGTTGACGATCAGTTAAGAGTCCACAAAAGCTTCTAGCATGGTGATGCCAAATTCGAGGGTGAGTTCCAATCCCACAATCAGGGCTTGGTACTCAACTGCGTTGTTTGAACATGGTTCCAGTAGCGAGAAAGCGTGTGGAATCATGTATTTGTCGAGACTGACAAAGAGTATGTCAATTCCCAATATTTGATTTCCTTTTTCATACGTCCTGGCTGCGCCATCAAAGTACATGTCCCAGGAAGCATTTGGTAAGGAAGTCTCCACAGTGTAGACAGATTTGTCTGGGAGATCATCCCTTAGTGGAGAATCTTTAGGCAACAGGTGTTCTGCGAGAAAGTCTTCTAGAGCTTGGCCTTTGAATGCCTTTTGTGGTACATACCTAATATCGAATTGCGACAGAAGGATGGACCATTTTGCTAATCGGGCATTGAGAGAACCTGCTTTTGTGACAAGGACCTTTAAGAGATTGATTCTCAAAATCAGATATACTGTATTGGACAACAGATAGTGATGCAACTTTTGTACGACAAACATCACTGCAAGGCATTCTTTTTCGATTGGAGAGTAGCGATGCTCTGCACCTACCGACATGCGGTTGAGGTAATATAGATCAGCTTCTTTTCCTTCGTCGTTTTCTTGTGCGAGTAGATCGTCCAAAGAGTGATCGAGAGCTCTTGTGTACAAGATGAATGGTTTCTCAGTTGTGGGGGTAGCCAACACTGGAGGTTTGGTCAGGTATGTCTTGATGTCTTGAAATGCAGCTTCATATTCAGCATCCCAAACAAAGTCCACACCTTTCTTCATTAGGCGAGAAAATGGGCGGCACTTCCCTGACAGATTAGAGATGAACCGTTGAATGTATGCCAACCTTCCTTGAAGCCCTTTTAGTTCTCTTAGGGTTCTTAGAGATGGCATTTCTAGGATAGCCTTGACTTTGGTGGGGTCAAGTTCTATTCCGCCTTTCCAAACTATGAACCCGAGAAACTTACCCGATGAGACACCAAAGAAGCACTTTAGTGGATTCATCCGCAGTTTGTGTTTGCGAAGTCGGAGGAAGACTTCTCGAAGATCTTTGAGATGGTCTTCTTTTCTTCGGCTTTTGACGGCGAGGTCATCAACGTAACATTCGACCGTCTTGTGCTGCATATCTTGGAATATTTTCATCATAGCTCTCTGATATGTTGCACCAGCATTTTTCAAACAAAATGGCATGACAGTGTAGCAATACACACCAAATGGAGTTCGAAATGATGTGTATCTTCCATCTTCAGGATGCATCTTTATCTGATTGTAGCCAGAGAATCCATCCGTGAATGTCATTCGCTCAAATCTATAGGTGTTATCGATCATCACCTCTGGTAGGGGAGCAGAAATTCATCTTTAGGGCATGCATTATTTAGGTCTCTATAGTCACTACAGACTCTAATCTGACCATTTTTCTTTGTCACGGGGACGATGTTGGCCAACCATTCAGGATGTTGTTCCTCGCGGATGAAGCCAACGCTTTTGAGTTTCTAAACTTCTTGTTCAATTTTGTCCATCACATCAGGACGGAATCTTCTTTCGCCTTGTTTGACAGGCTTGATGTCTTTTTGCAGATTCAGCTTGTGGACTACTATTTTGGGGTCTAAGCCAGGCATTTCAGCATAAGACCATGCAAAACAATCAATGAACTCACGAAGAAAAGCGATATACTCGGGTAACTGTTCATCCTTTATATTCTTACTTATGAATACTGGACGTGGGTTATCAGGTGTCCCCAAGTCTATCTTTTGAATAGGATCTTCTGTTGGAAGGTTTGAAAGTGGTTCCTCCATAATTTTTTCGGAGGCTTCCAACTTAACAAGGCCTTTTGGAGTTCCAAAGGCGTTTACAAACCAAGGCTCTGCTTGTGTCCATGGGTCTTCTTGATCTGTATTCTTCTCAAGACTGGCAATGAGATGATCCTAATCACCTGTTGAAACTGGGTCGAAGTAAGGTACTTCTTTTGGAGATGATGGTTCTTCTGGGCTAGAAAACCGTGCGTCTGTGTCATCGGACAATTCCTCTTCATCGTCAGAGAAATCATACCAATTGGAAGAGCTTCCTGAATCTTTGACGGGTGACTCCTCAAAGAGATATTCAGGGAGATCAATGTCTTCATAGACACGAGATGTTGAGTCCTGGTCGGCAAAATGACTTTGTAGCCTTTGTGTCAACCGTCTCATGGGAGCGTCAGGATCATACCCTAACCCGTATGAAGACTCGTCTATGTGACGATGGAGTTTCCAATCCTCCAGTTGACTTTTGGTCAGGGTGGGTTCCAATATGATGAGAATACCACGGCCACCTCCCAAACAGATTGGGTTCCGGGCATCATAGCCCATTTTCTTCATGATAGCTTGCGCCATTGGACTATACAGGAATAGTTGAGGAGGCATACCTTTATTTTGGAAAGGTTCAAGCGAAGATTTTGGCGAAGAGGCTTCTGATCTATGGAAGGAGATTGTCTTTTCTTCTGCCGAAGTTGTTGGCACGATGAAGGAAGCAGACGTAGGGTCTTCTACGTCGACAGGTGTCTCCAATGGAGTGAGAGCGGGCTGAACTTGCTGAGTATCAGCTTGCCTTGACGATGTATCGTCTTTTGGCTCTGAATCCGAGTCCGTGTCTTGCATAATAGACACGAAGGAGACAGTGAACTTGCCCATAGACTTTTGTTTTGTCTTCTTTGTTTTGGTAGTGATTACCAAAGGCTTTGGTGGTTTGAGGGAGACAACGAAGGGAAAATGAATGCTCTCTTCTGATTTGTTGGAAGGTTTGTTTCCTTCCAATGATTGCTGAGGAGCCTTGCCTTTATATTTATGGAGATTTTTGGCAAAGGGTATTGTTTGTTCCTCCTTTTCTTTTTCTTCATCATTTTACATTTGAGCATCTGCAAAATGGACATCTTTGCCTTTGAAGGGCTTTTTATATGCAAACACTCGATGTATTAAGCCGTCGTTGCCCACGAACTTGTTGCACTGATGTAGAGTTGAAGGGACGACACCATTCTCGTGTATCCGGGGGTGTCCAAGAAGGATGTTGGAGCATGAAGGGGTTCTTATTGCGTACACATTGACTTTAGAGATTAGAACACCGATTTGCAATTTGAACCTGATTTTGCCGATAGGCCTTTGAACGCTCCCATCATACCCAAAGATGGATACAGACATGTGACTCAGCTTGTTAGGTGGGATACCCAGCTCTTCGAGTGCCGAAGTGGAGATGAGATTGAGTGTAGAACCCGAGTCGATCTGGAATCTGTGTATTGGCATTTCTTTGATGTACCCTGTGAAGTACAGGGGTCAGTTATGTTTTGTCTCACCTAACAGGAGGTCATCCTTATCAAAGGCAATTGTTGCACTTGCTGCTTTTTGAACTGAGAGGCATTCGATGTCTGATCCTTGAGCTTTCTTCTTTTCTCCCTTTGAGGAAGTATTTGACTTTTTGACCCTATAGTCCATTTCAATTTGTAGGACTTATGGGGCATGTTTGTCGACATCCGTATTCAGCCTTTGCAGTTCCGAAATGAGACTATCACGAGTTTCTGGATACATTTGTAATAAGTCAAGGATGTGCAGTCGTGCAGGTATGTTTTTGAAGTGCTCAATCAAGTCGTACTTGAAAGCCTCCTTCGAGTCTAGATTTTCATTATTCTTGCCACTTGGGGCGTTTACAATTTGTTTTCCCGAAGGATTTACATAAGAAGAAGAAGGTTGGTTGTAGTTTTTGTGGTAATCCCGGCCAAAGCGGGTACCTCCACGAACTTCAAGAGCTTCTGGAGAAGGGTCTTCTTTTGGAAGATCACTCTCAGGATCAAGGGGCTGATCGTTGTCATTTGTTGAAGACGTCTCTGTATCAGTATTGCCGTCTTCAGTGACCGCGTTGCATGGAGCATTTTCCGGGAACAAGTCCTTAACAACATCCAGCAACTTCTCTTCTTCGTTGAGTAGTTTATCAGTCCAAACATCGCCTATGAGGTCGGGTATCTGGGACCAGTTGACCGGATTTTCATTGCAGAAGACTTCACTGGAAGGAGCTTCTTCGAGATGATCAACCGGAAGAGGTTTGAGTTCCGACGTCACAGTTTTTGGAGACGAAGGCTGAGAAGATGATATCTCTGTGGAAGTCACCTGAGGAGATGTAGCTCCATAGGATATGCTACCGGATGTAGTCTGAGAATTTGAGGCCTCGACAGATGAAGCTTCAGAGGCATGATCATCTCGAACTATCGCATTGCAAGCAATGCACTGTTGAGATTCAGACTCGTCTTCGTATGTGAGGGATCATCTATCCAGCAATTTTATTCATTTTTCAGGGATGCCGGTTCTGGATTTTTATTTTGACGATGCCCATTGATGCGATCTTGCTCCCGCTCTATGGCAAGACATTGCAAGATTCTTGCATATTCTTCAAGATCGGGCATAGGGGCCAAATCTTCTTCGTCATTTGCTCCTTGTGGTTCATCAGTGTTGGATTCAACTGGAGCACTTCCTTTTGCTAGATTAACAACACATTCTTGAACAACTTCTTGGTCTTCTTGATCATCAGACCTGGATCCTTATGGCTGATATGGGTTATACCAGATTACTGGCATAGGATGAGATTCGGGAATCCATTCCTCACTAGAGAGGTATTCTCCTGTTTCAAGGGATTCTTCCCACTCATCGGTATCACTAGCAGTATCATTGGACTCATACCCATCCATGCAAAATCCAATTACTGAGTTGCAAGAGTATGATGCCCCTTGCGTAGTTTCATTTCTGTAAAGAGGTGGCATGAAATCACCAAGGGTGGACTTTCTTACCACCTTTAAAGTTTTGGATTCTTCCATTGCCTCCAGTGAAGCAATGGAAGAGGTCTCTGTCTTTTCAGAGACTTCTTGCTTTGATTGAGCTTTCTCCTGCTGTTTGAGCTTGCAGAGTTGTCTCTTGGCTTGCCTTCGCTGTTGAGCGGTAGACTTTGTTTTGACGATCTCCCAACTTTCATCTTCTAGGAGATCGTGATGTACCCATATGGGTTGTCGGTCTGATGTTGGATAAGGAACCAACTCTTGGGACGTCTGAGTCACTTTTATCACCTTGAAGGAAGTAGTGATCTTCTCCTTTGGTGACTTGGAAGTTTGTCCATATGACACCATGTTGACAGAGGCAGAACCATAGTTTTTGTCAAAGGTGATGACTCCATTTTTCCACATCTCGTTGATCTTCTCTCTCACAACGAAGCATTGATTGAGAGGATGCGAGACCATCTGGTGGTATGGACAATATCGGGGATCATTGGTTTTGCCAACATCTCCCGGTCTTTTGCGCTCCGGTAAGGTGAGTTTACCATTTACTATGAGAGCCTCAAAAATTTCTTCAACATCTTCATCAAATGGGTATTTCTTTTCTACTCGTTCTTTGAAGGCTTTAGAGAGTTCAGGTTTCTTACCTGCAGATTTGTTTTCAGCTTTCTTTGACTGCTGAGGAGCTGACTTGGTTTGCACATTAAGAACCTCCTTTTTTTTTTGTTTTGAGGTCGTAATGGTGGTTAGCTCTTTCTTTGATGATTTCTGATTATTGAGGTCTTTGATCACCGTTTCAGCCTCCATTGCTGCTTCTAGGAGTTCTTCCAGGTGTTTTGATTAGTTGCCAATAATCATAGAGCGGATCCTTGCTCTCATGTTGTTACGGCAGATGTCGACCAACGACACTTGTGGCAGTACATCTGAGCACTTGTATGCCATTGCCTTCCACTTGTGAATGAAGTCGTATGTTGACTCATTCTCTCCCTATTTTAGGCTGCAGAGTTGTGCCATAGTAACAGGGTGATCTTCATGTTTGAAGTGGGTCAGCAAGCGTGTCTCTGGCATGACCCAGTTTTGAATGGAGTCCTTCGGCAAAGTGGAGTACCAATCGAAGGCCATACCTTTTATGGTACTTGCAAAGAGATGGATCTTGAGGGCATCTTGATCTGCAATAGCTCCTGTCAGGATTTTAAAGTGGATGAGATGTTGTCTGGCTGAACCTTTCTTCGTATATGTTTGGAGAGTAGGTTCTTCGAATTTTACAGGGAACAGAACCGAGTCCATCCTGAAGGGATATGGTGGCTTGATCCCATGTTCCTTTAGCGTTTCCTCTTCTTTTTCTTTGGCGAGGATATCGTCAACGTCCTTTTTGGTAAGGGCGCGTGACTCATTGTTTTCCTCGTCATCTTGATGACTCAGAGGAGCTTCAATGTTTGATGGACCCTGGAAAATGAGGAGGAGGTTTTCCATTAGAGCCTCAATTCTCTGTCGTCCTTGCTCCGACTGCTGGATGCGTGCTGTTACGTCATCATGCGGTGGAGGCTGCTCAGCATTTGTAACCAGGACGTTCATCCTCCGAGAGTCAAATGAGGATATAGTCTTGGTGATTGAGTTGGAGCTCATTCTTTTGGATGAAGAGTTGGAGGAGTCGTTACTCCGATGTCCTTGGCCTGAAGGAGCGGGAGAATCCTCTTAATGTCTTCACGTCCGGGGACACTGCGAGTCACCAGTCGTCTGACATGTGTAAGTCCTTGGGGATCCGAACCCTAGAGGGGGGGTGAATAGGGTGAGCTCCAATTATGACCAATTTTAACAAATTTAACTTCTTTAAAACAAACTAGTCACAAGTGATGATTAATCATACAAGATGCGGAAGCTAACAAAAGAATCACCACAAAGCAATCACCATCACACAAGTATTTATAGTGGTTCGGCCTCAATGCCTACATCCACTACCGGCTTGTGAACCAACACCCCACCGGATTTCCACTATTTATAATTTTCGATAGGCTAAGCAATAACCTTTACAATATGCTTTCCAAGGCTAAGCAATAACCTTTACATTGATGTTTTTCAAGGCTTAACATCAACCTATACATTATGCTTTTATAGGCTAAGCAATAACCTCTTCAACCACAAGGTTGGTTATCTCTCTAATTTAGTGTCTATAATACACTTGATGGAGATTCTATTAAGCTCATTACAATGCCTCTTAAATAGGCGGATATGGAAGTGAAAAACTAATACACACTCACACTATGAATGCGAAGATGAAAGTACATGAAGTGTGTGTGTGTGTGTGATGTCCTCAATCATTTTGAAAATGAAAGCTCATAAATGTATGCCTAAGGCTTTTGAAAGTTTTAGCTCAAAAACATTTATGATTGAGGAAGTAATGCAAGTCACATGTTAAAAGTAACAACTTGTTAATGATGTCAAAGATACACAAGTTGTATGAAATAGATTAGCTCTAAACATGTGATGCATAGGGATGTCAATCAAATCAACAATGAAGCTCAAAGCATAAAAATAGATTTGATTGAAAATAGGGGACAAATCATATGTAATTATAAATACAACTTGAATATGATATACCTATCAAAGTAAGGCAAGTTGTGAAACTTTAAAACAATAATACACATATGATTTGTAAAGATGTTGAATCCAAAACATAAGATACATTTGAAAGAGATTTTCTTATGATGGAAAAACAACAACCAAAGATTCAACCAAGTATATGAATCATGTTACATATTTCATTAACATGATCTACTTAGATTTACCAAAGATAAAGTACTACTTGGATTGAATCAGAAGGTGATGTATCCAAAACAATAGATCTATTCAAAATATAAGACATGCTAAGGATACAACACATCATAGGTTAACATGTTACTAAAGATTTGCGAATGATAAAACAAAACATGAAAACATATGATTTGTAAAGAAGTTGAGTCCAAAACATAAGATAGTTTTGAAAGTGATTTTCTTATGATGGAAAACAACAACCAAAGATTCAACCAAGTATAGGAATCATATTACATATAATTTCAAAGGTTCTTTCATTAACATGATCTACTTAGATTTACCAAAGATTAAGTCCTACTTGGATTGAATCATATGGTGTTGTATCCAAAACAATAAATCAACTCAAAACATAAAACATGTTAAGGACACAACACAAACATAGTTTAACATGCTAGAAATGATTTACCAAAAATAAAACAAAGATGAAAACATATGATTAAGGAAAGTAAAGCCTACTTGTTGATTTAACTTCATTAATCCAAGCTTTAGCTTTCCTAATGCTCCCCTTCATCCCTTAGTTCATTTCCCTTGAATATGCCTCAAAACCTCCCAAGGAAGGGCTTAAAATTCCCAACTTTTGGCAAAGGAAAGAACTCATATTTATAGCAAAAAGTGCCCAACGGCTAGTCCTCGGTCGACCTGCAAACAGGTCTCGGTCGACCGGGAAGGCACAACGGTCAAATTTCTGACCGTTGGAGCACTTTTGGCCCTGACGGCCTGCAGTGTTCCCGGTTGACCGGGACCTCTGCGCCGGTCGACTGGCGACATTGCCGGGCCACCCCCCTTTTTACAAAAAATCCAATTTTTGCACATTTGAAGGTATTTCTTTGGGAGGATTTTTGGGCCACTAAACCAAGCTAGAAAGCATGTTTTAAATCATTCTAAGATGTTTAAAAACATGAAACACACAAAGCCTAAAATGATTCAAAACTTTAAAACCAAAGGCTAGCTTGATTTGATAAAAATCTTTTCTAAAACAAATGGATCCAAGATTTAAAAACAAATCATGCATAAATCAAAACTTTTACAAGTCTTAAAAACAATGCATGAATAAAACAAGATTTCAAGTTTATTTAAAACAATGCAAGTGTGTAAATCAAATGATGTTAGAATGAAATGCATCCATCAAATTGCAATCTATAAAATCCCTAACAATCTCCCCCTTTGCAATTTGATGGCAACACACTCACCACTAAATAAACACACTTAGTCTTCAGCTCCCACTCAGCTGGACAAGGCTTGAAATCTTCTTGGATGCTTCTCTTAGGTTGGGCTCTTGGGCTCTTTTCTTCAATCTTTCTTTCTTTATGGCCAAGCATCTTCTTTAGCTCCAAGCTTTCTTTCTTCTATTTGCTCTCCCCCTTAGACCATGCCTCTCTCTCTCCCTTTGGCTAGATATGCATTCTCTCCCATTGTAGAAGATCATACACAACTCTCCTTAGGAAGCTTGGACATTCTCTTCACCCTTTTGAGAACTTGAATTCTTTCTTCCCCTTTGCCATTAAATTGCAAAGGTACCTACACACATGAAACAAGGAAAATACCTTTAGTAGCACCTGTTAACAAAAGAAATCGAAAGTGAAATACATAACAGGCTATCATGTATGGAAAAAGTCTCTAAGGGTTCAAAGGCAATCCTAGGGTCAATTTGATCAAAACCAATACTTCCTATGAAGGTTTACACTCCCCCTCAATCCATTCTCTCCTTTTGTCAACATATTGACAAAGATTTAACTATTAGATGCAAGAAGAAGATGGTTAAACCAATTGAGGGTCAACTTCAAGGAAAGGATTAGATTCATTTAACTATAAAGCTCAATATGATCAAATTGCCAAAAGAGAGCAAGGTCTAAAGAGAAAAGCAATCATGGATACCAATTGGAAAAACCAAGAATACCAATTGAGATTTAAGGATAAGACTTTTAAACACAATCACTCTAAAATGGATTTAAAAATATAACTATTAGGAAAAATCCAAATTAGAGCTATCCATGATGAAATGGGGTTTATTAATCATAGCATCAAATAATCTAACTATGGAAAGCATATGCTATGAAGGTTTTGAAAATCATTTCATTCAATCAATAAATATGACTATTAATGTGCAAGAATGAGTGAAATGAAATTCAAGCATGAAGCCAACCTCAACTAATAACCAACCAATATTATGAACACATAAACATGGTGGTCATGAGATATACCTATATGAGCAAGAGAGGTGGCAAACATGAAAATTATGATGCTAATGGAATGTGACATTGAATGTAAACATATAACTATCAAGATCAATCCAATGTACACAAGGTCTATCACATACACAAGAAATCAAACCAATAGAAAATTATACCAATTAAAATCAATTGAATTTGACAACATGATTAATAGCAAGGATGAGACAAACCCAAAATCCCAACAAGCATCATAAATGCATATTCATCACTTTTAAAGATATAACTATTGAGCATAGTGATGAACAAGGTAAATTGCAATGCAAAAGGATATAACTTTGTAATGCATGCAATTTCCAAAGTGTCAAAATCATATGAATTCAACATCTAAGATATCCATCAAACATATAGAAATATGAGGAATAGATTTCAAAGAGTTTCATATGATCAAGAACACTACTATGAAATTGAAACATGTATAAGGGTGACATCATTTAGAGAAAGTACATGAATCAACATCATAACCATCCAAATAGAAATGACTATAAGGCATAGAGGATGGATTTGAGTTCTAGTATGGTTTCAACAAATATAATAAATACCACAACCATACATAGAACGATTTGACATTTGCATAGAGAGGATCAATCAACACTCAAGATCTACCTCATACCATATCATCAAAAAAGAATATACCTAAGTAAGCACAAGAAGGTATGAAGTTAAAGGGATCAATCTATCATGCAACATCTCCACTCTTAGCAAATGTACTAAGCTTACAATGCAATGGAAAAGGATATGAGGTCTATACCAAATGAACTTAACACATAAAATCACATATGTACTTAAAAAGCTCAAATACAAGATTTTACTATAAAGCACATAAACAATCATCAAAATGCATTAATGAGAATATATACCAAGATAATCACAAATATGCAAATCAATGAAACCATATCCAACCAAGCAAAGTAAGACATCAAAATCAATTTGCATAAAGAATGTAACTCAATGAGCAAAAGATGTAAATTGTTTGTAAAAATTATTTCCTTCCAAAAGATATAATCATAATTAGGCAGAAGGAAATAAATTCAAGGAAAATGCTTCTAAAAATACAACCAATAAAGCTTAGAACATTTTCCAAAGTTTTTCAAATCACTACAATTTATGAAAGAATCATTTATAGAATTATGAGAAAGTGATTTTGAAAAACAAGAAGTGTACTATTGTAAAATTTCAAATTGTAAAACAATAGACACTCACAAATTTTCCATACAAAGAGATATAACTTTGAAAACTCAATGGAAAACTTAAATTGCTTTAAATAATTTGATTTACAAAAAGGATCTAACTATGACATACATCAAATGATTTTCCAACATCAATTGATCATGAAAAAACTAGCTATGAAAGCATTTGTAATCACAATCAATTGATCATGAATAGATATGCACTACAAGAGATATGACTATATGAACAAAATGCAAATCCATCATGAAATTATTGCAATCAAAGGATTTTGAGAACCATGAGATATAACTTAAAAGTTCATGAAGAAAAAATCAAATGATCACAAAGAACCATTGCATTTTAAAAGATGTGACTATAAAGAAACAAAATGCAAATGTACTATGACCAACAAATAGATATAACTAAAAAGAATAGGTTGGTCTAGGGGGATCAAGGCCTTAAGGTTAGTCTAAAAGTGTACCAATGAAGATTCACCTATGGTCTTGAAAAGGATGTCCTTGAGAGATCACTTTGAGGACTCACCAACTCTAGAAGATATAACTTGGAAAAGTCTTAGAGTGGTACAATGAGGCTAGGGGAAATTCCATTTTCAAACATAGTGGAAATCATAAAAAAGATATGCAATAAATCACAACACTAGGGTTCAAATCTAGCAAGGATCAACTCCGGGTTGTTAAGCCCTAAATGGAGTAACCCTCTCTGATACCACTTGTAAGTCCTTGGGGATCCGAACCCTAGAGGGAGGGTGAATAGGGTGAGCTCCAATTATGACCAATTTTAACAAATTTAACTTCTTTAAAATAAACTAGTCACAAGTGATGATTAATCATACAAGATGCGGAAGCTAACAAAAGAATCACCACAAAGCAATCACCATCACACAAGTATTTATAGTGGCTCGGCCTCAATGCCTACATCCACTACCGGCTTGTGAACCAACACCCCACCGGATTTCCACTATTTATACTTTTCAATAGGCTAAGCAATAACCTTTATAATATGCTTTCCAATGCTAAGCAATAACCTTTACATTGATGTTTTTCAAGGCTTAACATCAACCTATACATTATGCTTTTATAGGCTAAGCAATAACCTCTTCAACCACAAGGTTGGTTATCTCTCTAATTTAGTGTCTATAATACACTTGATGGAGATTCTATTAAGCTCATTACAATGCCTCTTAAATAGGCGGATATGGAAGTGAAAAACTAATACACACTCACACTATGAATGCAAAGATGAAAGTACATGAAGTGTGTGTGTGTGATGTCCTCAGTCATTTTGAAAATGAAAGCTCATAAATGTATGCCTAAGGCTTTTGAAAGTTTTAGCTCAAAAACATTTATGATTGAGGAAGTAATGCAAGTCACATGTTAAAAGTAACAACTTGTTAATGATGTCAAAGATACACAAGTTGTATGAAATAGATTAGCTCTAAACATGTGATGCATAGGGATGTCAATCAAATCAACAATGAAGCTCAAAGCATAAAAATAGATTTGATTGAAAATAGGGGACAAATCATATGTAATTATAAATACAACTTGAATATGATATACCTATCAAAGTAAGTCAAGTTGTGAAACTTTAAAACAATAATACACATATGATTTGTAAAGATGTTGAATCCAAAACATAAGATACATTTGAAAGAGATTTTCTTATGATGGAAAAACAACAACCAAAGATTCAACCAAGTATATGAATCATGTTACATATTTCATTAACATGATCTACTTAGATTTACCAAAGATAAAGTACTACTTGGATTGAATCAAATGGTGATGTATCCAAAACAATAGATCTATTCAAAATATAAGACATGCTAAGGATACAACACTTCATAGGTTAACATGTTACTAAAGATTTACCAATGATAAAACAAAACATGAAAACATATGATTTGTAAAGAAGTTGAGTCCAACACATAAGATAGTTTTGAAAGTGATTTTCTTATGATGGAAAACAACAACCAAAGATTCAACCAAGTATAGGAATCATGTTACATATAATTTCAAAGGTTCTTTCATTAACATGATCTACTTAGATTTACCAAAGATTAAGTACTACTTGGATTGAATCATATGGTGTTGTATCCAAAACAATAAATCAACTCAAAACATAAAACATGTTAAGGACACAACACAAACATAGTTTAACATGCTAGAAATGATTTACCAAAAATAAAACAAAGCATGAAAACATATGATTAAGGAAAGTAAAGCCTACTTGTTGATTTAACTTCATTAATCCAAGCTTTAGCTTTCCTAATGCTCCCCTTCATCCCTTAGTTCATTTCCCTTGAATATGCCTCAAAACCTCCCAAGGAAGGGCTTAAAATTCCCAACTTTTGGCAAAGGAAAGAACTCATATTTATAGCAAAAAGTGCCCAACGGCTAGTCCTCGGTCGACCTGCAAACAGGTCTCAGTCGACCGGGAAGGCACAACAGTCAAATTTCTGACCGTTGGAGCACTTTTGGCCCTGACGGCCTGCAGTGTTACCGGTCGACCGGGACCTCTGCGCCGGTCGACCGGCGACACTGCCGGGCCACCCCCCTTTTTACAAAAAATCCAATTTTTGCACATTTGAAGGTATTTCTTTTGGAGGATTTTTGGGCCACTAAACCAAGCTAGAAAGCATGTTTTAAATCATTCTAAGATGTTTAAAAACATGAAACACACAAAGCCTAAAATGAATCAAAACTTTAAAACCAAAGGCTAGCTTGATTTGATAAAACTCTTTTCTAAAACAAATGCATCCAAGATTTAAAAACAAATCATGCATAAATCAAAACTTTTACAAGTCTTAAAAACAATGCATGAATAAAACTAGATTTCAAGTTTATTTAAAACAATGCAAGTGTGTAAATCAAATGATGCTAGAATGAAATGCATCCATCAAATTGCAATCTATAAAATCCCTAACAACATGCATTTTGGTTGCTGACTTCTGGCGTCTTTTGGTTTTGCCAACCAAATGGACAGCAACAACTTGGTCAGGTCTTTCTTTTTCGACCCATCTTTTAGAGACTTGAAGGGTAGAATGTTGGGTTCTTTGCTTCTCTAGTCTCTTTTGTCGATATGTCGCGCGGCGACGTATACGACTAGCAATTTGAGCTTCAGTCAGCTCTGGTTGTGCCCTAGCGATGAAGGATGTAGTCCCTCGTGCGCAACAGCCGAGCTTGTCTTCATTGAAGCTAGGCATGGACAGGATCTGAACGCGGTCCTTTACCTGTCGCAGTGAGGCTTTGAATTTTACAAGTTCGGCCCCTGTTGAGATGAAGGGTCGACTCACAGGAGTGTAGGCCTTAGCAGTATCTTACGGTGGCCTGGTGATGCATGACTTGATTTTGGGGTTGTAGGAGCAAGCCGTGTCATGCTGAGTTGATTTTTTTGTTTGGTGGAGGGGAGGTTTCTCCGCTTTCATGTGAGAGAGAGGGTAGAACCGGTTCCCTTTATGAGGGGCCAGGTACGCTGGCTTTGCAAACATTTGGGACCTCCTCTGCTTTGGGGAAGGTCTTAGGGACCAGGTCTTGGGGCAGACCTGGTTTCTTGTAGGTTGAGGCTTCGTGGGAGTGCCACAGGCTTCAAGCTTCTTAATTGTTGCCCTTGGTGTCGGAGCAGCGACATGTCCAGGGGCGGCTTTCTGTTTCTTGGCAGGTGCAGTTTCTTCTGCGGGGGAGTGGAAATGGTCCCAACGACCCAAAGATGATGGTCCAGGGAGTAGAGGTCGACCCGGTTTGAGAATTGTCGAGGGAGGTGATACTTCGGCAGCTGCTAGGGCGCTTGTTTTCCTTTTCTTGAAGCAAGAGTTGGTACTTGTTCTCATCGAAAGTGATGGTAAATGAAGCTGCCATTGTTAGTTTGAAAAACTTCTGAAACAAGACCAGATCCATTAGTAATCACAAGAATGTAGTGATCATAAATGGAAAATGACTATGGTTTTGTCTTTTGAAATCGCTCGAGGGGACCTAGCCCAACCCAAGCAAGATGAAAGAGGCAAAAAGCCATAGAGGGTACAATTGTTCTGAATGCAAGTATGGTAGGCTCAGGGCGAGCGTTCCAGTGACTGCTAGAAGCAATTGTAAACCTTAATTCAAATTATCGAGAAGCAAGGCTCACTCGAGGTAAGATGATATAAGGTTGGAGATACAAATGTGTCGGTCGCGAATACAGTAGACCCGAAAGGGCGTACTAGCATCGCTAGGCACAAATGTTGTAAATCGCATCCTTGGAAAGGACACGAGATGGGGTTTTTTTTTTATGAAATGTCAAGATTGGATTAGTAAAGGAGAGCAAATGGTATTCCAATCCGAACAAGGCTCAAACATTCCTGCGAGCACTTAGTCTGAATGGGAAGGAACCGGAATTTCTTGAATCTGAACCCAAAAGTGACGGAAGTTTTTTTTTTTTTGAAAGGTCAAGATTGAATTCATCAAAGAGAGCAAGTGGTGTCCCAATCCGAACATAGGCTCAAACATTTCTGTGAGCGCTAAATCCAAAAAGGAGAGAACCAAGATTTCTCAAATCTGAGTTCAAAATGATGGATGTTTTTTTTTTATGAAGATTGAATTCATCAAAGAGAGCAAATGGTGTTCTAATCCGAATAAAGGCTCAAACGTTTCTGTGTGCACTAAATCCGAAAAGGAGAGGACTAAGATTTCTCAGATCTAAACTTAAATCCGACGAAAGTTTTTTTTTTTGGAAGGGTTTTGTTGAAGATTCTTTCTTTTTTAAGATTTTTTTTGAAGAATTTTTTTAAGAGTACACATAAGTCTCCAATTCGGTCTTATGAGACCTTAGTAGATAGATCAGCCCCCAGGTAATGGTAGGATTACTTAATGAACCCGTTTGGAGGACCCTTGCCTCGAACAATCTAGCTGTCTCCACACTCTTCATAGGGCTTTTCCTAGATCTACTTTGGTCAAAGAGCGCAATTGGTGCAACCTTAGTGGGTTTTGAACTCTTTTTTTTTTTTTGAGATTTCTAATGGACCCATCAAAGAAATGAAATGGTGTTCCAATCCGAATATAGGCTCAAACATTTCTGCGAGCACTAAACCCGAAAAGGAAGAAACCAAAGTTTCTCAAATCTAAATAAAAAAAAGATTCTTTTTTAAAAGAGTTTTTTTTTAATAATTTTTTTAGAGAGTTTTTTTTTAGAAAATCCCTATCGGACTCATCAAAGAGAGCGAATGGTGTTCCAATCCGAATAGAGGCTCAAACATTTCTGCGAGCACTAAACTCGAAAAGGAAAAAATCAAAATTTCTCAAATCTGAATCCAAAAAAGACAAATCAGATTTTTTTCGAAATGAGAAAGAATGGAAATAAATTCAAAGGTAGAAATTTCCAAAAAATCCCATCTCACGATTTTTTTTTAAGTAAGATCCAACGTAGGCCATCAACTAGAAAGAAACCTAAGAATTCAAGCATCTTGTTCTCAAATGAACGAGTCCCACCGGGTGTGCCAACTTGATGGGGGCTCCGACCTTTCGTCCTCTCCTTCCCACCCCTAGGGCTACCGGGAGTATGGCGGAGGAGGAAAAGCGAGTCGTCAACATTTTTTGTACGGGTATGCCAGATTTTCTATTCTACTTGGAATTTGAAGTGGTGATCCGGAGATTCACCTTCATTAGTAGAAAGGAAATCAATTCTTCTTTCTAACATTCCATTGCACATATATTTTAAGAAAGAGACACAATTTTTAAAATGTCGTGAAAGGCGATTTCATTTTGTCTCCCGTGAAAGGCGATTTTGTGCCATAGAAGGCGGTTTTGTGCCGTAGAAGGCGATTGGTGCCGTGAAAGGTGATTTACAAATCTTATCCATAATGAAAGACAAGAAATGTGACTTTTTGTCTCTTTACAAATAATACAAAATACAACAGAAAAGTAAGAAAAGGTATCTGACTTCTTAAGAGATTGTGGGGACTCGTTCAAATCGACGGTCGTAAGTCATGTATGGACTTCGCCATCGTCCTTCAGATGATAACGCTTGATACTTTGATTCTTTGGCTTAGTTTAAACCTCAGTTTTTTAGAGGATAAAGACCAAGGGGAGGTCCTATATCCAATGAAAATCCGAGTAAAAGGGCTAAAGAGCCACGTTTAGGCCGTGTTGGATAGAAGGAAAGAGGAGACCTTGGGGGGGTGGCCCCCCAAGGGACTTCGATCACCTTGTGGTGTTTTAGCAGCAGAGTAGCATGATTTCTTCAAAGTTTTTCTTCCTTGCTTGTCTCTCTCTATCTGTTTGTAAATGTCCGTCTCCTTTTTTTTTTTTTTTTTGATGTCTTGGAATGACCCCCTCTTTATAGGCTCTTGGTAGCCATGGGGTGATTTATGGGATTGATGACCCATGATGAGAGAATTGATGGTATTGATGCTCCATGATGGGAGGAGTTACAAGTTTTAATTCTTGATTTTGTATTCCTTTTTCTTGGCTTGTGATTGGCCGGTGGAGAATGATGGGCATTTAATCACCCTTAATCTCCATGATGAGGGGAGTTTCATGGTTTTAATGCCATGATTACTTGGATTTGTAACTCCCATTTGCTTGATTTTGATTGGGCCATCCAAAATAATGGGTTAATGACTGCATTAAGTTGTCATAAAACGGGTTTATTAACAACATTAAGTGGTCGCCAGGGCATTTCAAGAGTCGCGGGTCGTGCCGCGTCTTTTGGAATTCTTCTTGTGATGATCGCCATGGATCCGCATGTTGTTTGATGTCGGATGGCGGTGCAACTTTAGACATTAGTTGATATCAGCGGGCCGGTGACATCTGTCTTGTCAATTTTTCGATCGGTCGGACAAAAAGTGTACTTTCTTGGTCAGCCGGTTGGCGATCTTGGAGCGATTAATGATGAATTCATGCTCTTGACGGCGGATCCGAAATGTTGATGAAGATCAGTCGATTTCGAGCATAAAAAATCAGATTTTCAGAAAACCATAGGGGTTGGAACTCTCGAAACGCGAAAAGAGCGGAAAACGGAGCACTTGGCGACAAATCCGGTGACCCGGATTTCTATGGTCACCCGGCGACCATGCACCCATGGTCGCCGGCGACGATGGGGATTATTCCCCTTTTGGTTGCCGTTTCTCGGTCGTTTCTCGGTCTTTTTCGATGTCGTTTTCTCTTGCATTTTTCTTGACATTTCTCCTCATTTATTGGCTTGATTCTCCTGAAGAAAACCTGACGAGATGCCATGCAAATCGGAGCACAAAGTTTCCTATTTTTTGGAAAAGCTGAAGACTTTGTGGCCAATTTTCAGTCAAGAGTCGAAACTAGGTCAAACGATGTCGGAATGATCTGAAATTTGAGGTAAAGCCTCTTGAGCAATTGATAGGACCAACCATGGGCTTTTGTTTGAGTTTTCAAGCCGTTTGGGGTCCCATTGCTACTAGGCTTGATTTTACCGCGAGGAAGATGTCGTGCTTTGATGTGAGGTGAACGGATGTCCGATTGACTTGATATTTGACAGGGAGCCTATTGGAGTCATTTTGAGACGATCCGTTAGCTCTGATTTGGATGTCATGGTCCCAGGGTGCTCCGTCGCCGATAACCTTGATTGTTTTTCAGAGCATCAAAGCTGGGTCAAACGTTGTGGGAATGACCTGAAATTTGACGTGCAACCCTTTTGAAGCATGTTGAAGCCACCCATGTGCTCTGTTTGATGAGTGATGGCCTCGGTGGTTCTCACCGTCGAAAGGCTTGGTTTTATTGCTCGAGGGTTGATGGAGGGTCAAACGTTGTTGGTATGACTTGAAATTTGACATGGAGCTCTTTGGAGGTATTTTGAGACAATCCGTAGGTTCTGATCGGAGTTTTAATGTCTTCGACACCGTCGCTGCCAGGAGCGCCTGTTCAGCTGCCAGAGGAGTGAAGTTGGGTCAAATGATGTTGGAATGACCCGAAACTTCATGTGAACCCCTCTTTTGGTTGTCTTGAAGGATCTTGCAGTTTTTGTTTGATTCTGACAAGATCTGATGCTTGAAGCAGCATTGCCTGTTTTGTAATAGGACGCGGATTCATGTGACTTCTTGATGTTGAAGAGGCAAAGTGACATTTTTTTGGTGTCAACACCCATTCAAAAAAAAAAAAAAAAAAAAGGAAAGCCTCATGAGTTTTCAAAAATCCAAACCATCCAACCTCAACACCAAATCTGACCCCCAATTTTCCACATGCAACTTGTTGGGTCACAAGGTTAAAAAAAAAAAATCAAACCTCGACCCCCAAACCTGCCACATACAGCTTGTTAGGTCACAAGGTCAAAAACCCAAAAAAAAATCCTCTTAACCGCCTTATGTGCCACATACAGCCCTTAGGTTCACAAGGTCAAAAGGAAAACCCAAAATCCAAAACCAAAATCAAACTCCCTCATGTCATTTTCAAAACTTTGCCTTAAGATGGTACGTGATCCCTCTCACTACCATAATATCCCCTTTGAAACTCAAAAGGCTATTAAAAAAAAGTGCTCAAAGACTCTTGGTCAAATCAAAAGCTCTCCTTCAAGTTTCTCTTCGAGGCACATCGACTCCAAAAGCTACTCGTCGTTGTACCTCGAGGGGGCATTTGTTAACACCAAAAATGTCATTTTGCTTCTTCAACATCAAGAATCCGCATCCTACTACAAACAGGTAATGCTACTTTAAGCATAAGATGTTGTCAAAATCAAACAAAAGCTGCAAGATCCTTCAAGATAGCCAAAAGAGGAGTTCACATGAAATTCCGGGCCATTCCAACATAATTTGACCCAACTTCACTCCTCCGACAGCGAAACTAGCGCTCCTGGCGACGACGTCGTCGAAGACATCAAAACTTCGATTAGAGCCTACAGATGGTCTCAAAATACCTCCAAAAGGCTCCATGCCAAATTTTAAGTCAAACCGACAACGTTTGACCCTCCAACAACCCTCGAGTAGTAAAATCAAGCCTCTTGGCGGTGAGAACTATCGAGGCTTTCAATCATCAAACAGAGCAGATGGGTGGCTTCAACATGCTTCCAAAGAGTTGCATGTCAAATTCCAGGTCATTCCGACAATGTTTGATCCGACTTTGACGCTCCGAAACAAAATCAAGGCTACCGGCGATGGAGCACCCCGAGACCATGACATCCAAATCGGAGCCAACGGATCGTCTCAAAATGACTCCAATAGGCTCTCTATCAAACTTCAAGTCAATCAGACATCGGTTGACCGTACATCAAAGCGCGACATCTTCCCCGCGGCAAAATCAAGCCTACTGGCGACGAGACCCCAAACGGTTTCAAAACTCAAACAAAAGCCTATGGTTGGTCCTATCTACTACTCAAGAGGCTTCATCTCAAATTTCAGGTCATTCCGACATCATTTGACCTAGTTTCGACTCTTGACAGAAAATCGGCTACAAAGTCTTTGGCTTTTCCAAAAAAATTGGAAACTTTGTGCTCCGATTTGCACGACTTCTCATCAGGTTTTCTTTAGAAGAATCAATCCAGTAAATGAGGAGAAATGTTAAGAAAAATAAAGGAGAAAAAAGGAGTAAAAAAGATAAAAAAACGGCAAGAAATGGCGACCGGAAGGGGAAGGATCCCCGGCGACCCCAGCCCATGGTCACCGTCAACCATGGAAATCTAGGTCGCCGGATTTTTCACCGGGTGTTGACACCAAAAATGTCACTTTGTTTCTTCAACATCAAGAAGCCACATGAAGCCGCATCCTACTGCAAACGGGCAATGCTACTTCAAGCATCAAATCTTGTCAGAATCAAACAAAAACTACAAGATCCTTTAAGATAGCCAAAAGAGGAGTTCACATGAAGTTTCGGGCCATTTCAACATCATTTGACCCAGCTTCACTCCTCCAACAGGTAAGCAAGCGCTCCTGGCGGCGGTGAAGTCAGAGACCCTGACACACAAAACAAAGTACACAGTTGGCCCCAAGATGCCACCAGGAGGCTCTACATCAAGTTTCAGGCCATTCCGACATCATTTGGTCTAACTTTAGTCCTCCGGCAGCCAAATAGGCGCTCCTGGCGGCGACGGCATCGAAGATATCAAAACTTTGATCAGAGCCTACGGATAGTCTCAAAATACCTCCAAAAGGCTCTACGTCAAATTTCAGGTCATTCCGCGCGGCGTTTGACCCGACTTTGACGCTTCGAAAGAAAATCAAGTCTCTCGGCGGCGAGAACCACCGGGACCATTACTCATCAAACGGAGTACATGAGCAGCTTCAACATGCTTCAAAAGAGTTGCACGTCAAATTTGAGGTCATTCCGACAACGTTTGACCCGACTTTAACGTTCTGAAAGAAAATCGAGGCTACCAGCGGCTGAGCACCCCAGGACCATGACATCCATTCCAGAGCTAATGGATTATCTTAAAATGACTCCAACAGGCTCCCCGTCAAATCTCAGGTCAATCGGACATTGGTTGACCACACATCAAAGCGCGACATCTTCCTCGTAGCGAAATCAAGCCTAGCAGCGACAGGACCCCAAACGGCTTCAAAACTCAAACAAAACCCATGGTTGGTCCTATCTACTTCTCGGGAGGCTCCACCTCAAATTTCAGGTCATTCCGACATCGTTTGACCTAGTTCCGACTCTTGACAAAAAATTAGCAACTCTGCGCGGCAAGATCTTCGGCTTTTCCAAAAGTTGGAAAAAATTTGCCCCAGTTTTGCACGACTTCTCGTCGGGTTTTCTTCAGAAGAATCAAGCCAAAAAATGAGGAAAAATGTCAAGAAAAATACAGGAAAAAAAAGGAAACAAAAAGATCAAAAAAGGGCGGACGAAACGACGACCAAAGTGGAAAATTGCCCCATGGTCGCCGGCGACCTTGGAAATCCGGGTCCCCGGATTTCCACCAAGAAACCATTTTCCGGCTCCTTTTCGCGTTTCGAGACGTCCGGCCCCTGTGATTTTCCAAAATTCTGACTTTTGAGGCTTGCAACTCGTCGATCTTTATCAACTTCACGGATCCGCCGTCAAGAGCACGAAATCGTCATTGATCGCTCCAAGATCCCCAACCGGCTGACCAAGAAAGTACACTTTCTGTCCGATCGATCGAGAAATCGACAAGACAGATGGTACTGGCCTACTGTTAGCAATCTGTGTCTAAAGTTGCATGATCATCCGACATCAATCAACATGAAGATCCATCGTCGATCATCAGAAGAAGAATTCCAAAAGGTGCGGCACGGCCCACGACTCTTCAAATCCCCGGCGACCACTTAATGCTGTTAATTGACCCAACTAAATGCGGTCATTAACTCATTATTTTGGAAGGCCCAAACAGAAGCAAGGAAATGGGAGTTACAAGTCAAAGACATCATGGAATTAAAGCCATGAAACTCCTCTCATCATGGAGATTAAAGGCGATTAAATGCTCATCATTCTCCATCGGCCAATCAGATTCAAGGAAAAAGGAGTTACAAAATCAAGAAATAAAAACTTGTAACTCCTCTCATCATAGAGCATTAAAGCCATTAATGCCCATAAACCCTCCAAAATGGCTACCAAAGGCCTATAAATAGGAGAACATTCCAAGAAAAATGGATCCAGAAATCCATTGAAGAAAAATCAGTTAGAAAGATAGTCCAGAATTCGCAGAAGCCCTACTATTATGAAGAAACTCTACTTCAACAAACACTACAAGGCCTAGACGTGGTTTTTCAGCCCGTCTCTTCATTTTTTTTTATCGGATATAGGACCTTCCTTTGGTCCTTATCCCCTAAAAAACTGAAGTCCAAGCCAAGCCAAAAGAATCAAAGCATCGTAAGTTCTCATGTAAAGGACGATGGCGAAGTCCATACATGACTTGCAACCGTCGATCTGAATGTGTCCCCGCAATCTCCTAAGAAGTTAGATCCATTTTCTTACTTTTCTGTTGTATTCTGTATTTTCTTTAAGAGACAAAAAATCACATTTCTTGTCTTTCATTTTGACGAGATTTGTAAATCGCCTTTCACAGCAAAATCGCCTTTCACGGCAAACAGAAAAAAAACCTTGTCTCTTTTCTTAAATATATGTGCAATGGGAAGTTAGAAAAAAGATTGATATCCTTTCTACTTGTGAAGGTGGATCTCTGGATCACCATTTCTAAATTCCAAGTAGAATAGAAAATCTGGCATACCCGTACAAAAATGTTGATACCCGCCTTTCTCCCCCTTTTTTCTCTCCATTCGGTACTCTCGGTAGCCTCGGGGACAGATGGGAGAGGAAAGGAAGGAAATTGGGTCCATCAAGTTGGCATACCCGGTGGGACTCCATTCATTTGAGAACACGGTGCTTAAATTCTTAGGCTCCTTTCGAGTTGGTGGCCTATGTTGGATTTTACATCAAAAAAAAATTATGAGACGGGAATTTTGGAAAAATTTCTACCTTTGAACTTATTTCTATTCTTTCTCATTTCAAAAAATAAAACAAATTTGATTTCTCTTTTTTGGATTCAATTTGGAGAAACTTTGATCCTCTCCTCCTTGAGCTTGATAGCTCACAGAAATGTTCGTAGCTATTGTTTTTATCGAGGAATGGGCCATCTTTTCTATTTGATGAGTACGATAGGTGTTAGGAATTTTGTAGGTTGCAATTTGATGGATGCATTTCATTCTAGCATCATTTGATTCAATCACATATGCATTGATTTATAAAGACTTGAAATCTTGTTTTATTCATGCATTGCTTTTAAGAGTTGTAAAAGTTTTGATTTACGCATGATTTGTTTTTAAATCTTGGATGCATTTGATTTGAAAAGAGTTTTAGAAAATCAAGCTAGCCTTTGTTTTAAAGTTTTGAATCATTTTAGGCTTTTTATGTTTCATGTTTTTAAACATCTTAGAATGATTTAAAACATGTATTCTAGCTTGATTTTATGGCCCAAAAAGTTCCACAAAGAAAACCTTCAAATATTGTAAAGTTGGAATTTTTAGCCACTGCAGTGTCGCCGGTCGACCGGCGCAGAGGTCCCGGTCGACCGGGAACACTGCAAGGCAAAAATGGCATGGCGCACCAACGGTCAGAAATCCGACCGTTGTGTGATCCCGGTCGACCGAGACCTGTTTGCCGGTTGACCGAGGACTAGCCGTTGGGCACTTTTTGCTATAAATATGAGTTCTTTCCTTTGCCAAAAGTTGAGAATTTTAAGGCCCTCCTTGAGAGGTTTTGAGGCATATACAAGGGAAAAGAACCAAGGGATGAAGGGGAGCATTAGGAAAGCTAAAGCTTGGATTAATGAAGTTAAATCTCCAAGTAGGCTCTACTTTCCTTAATCATATGTTTTCATGCTTTGTTTTATTTTTGGTAAATCATTTCTAGCATGTTAAACTATGTTTGTGTTGTGTCCTTAACATGTTTTATGTTTTGAGTTGATTTATTGTTTTGGATACAACACCAAATGATTCAATCCAAGTAGTACTTGAATTGGTAAATCTAAGTAGATCATGTTAATGAAAGAACCTTTGAAATTATATGTAACATGATTCCTATACTTGGTTGAATCTTTGGTTGTTGTTTTCCATCATAAGAAAATCACTTTCAAAACTATCTTATGTTTTGGACTCAACTTCTTTACAAATCATATGTTTTCATGTTTTGTTTTATCTTAGGTAAATCTTTAGCAACATGATAAACTATGATGTGTTGTATCCTTAGCATGTTCTATATTTTGAATTGATCTATTATTTTGGATGCATCACCATTGATTCAATCAAAGTAGTACTTTATCTTTGGTAAATCTAAGTAGATCATGTTAATAAAATATGTAACATGATTCATATACTTTGTTGAATATTTGGTTGTTGTTTTTCCATCATAAGAAAATCTCTTTCAAATGTATCTTATGTTTTGGATTCAACATCTTTACAAATCATATGTGTATTATTGTTTTAAAGTTTCACAACTTGCCTTACTTTGATAGGTATATCACTTTCAGGTTGTATTTATAATTACATATGATTTGTCCCCTCTTTTCAATCAAATCTATTTTTATGTTTTGAGCTTCATGTTGATTTGATTGACATCCCTATGCATCACATGTTTAGAGCTAATTAATTTCATACAACTTGTGTAACTTTGATATCATTAACAAGTTGTTACTTTTAACTTGTGATTGCATTGCATCCTCAATCATAAATGTTTTTGAGCTAAAACTTTCAAAAGCCTTAGGCTTATTTTTATGAGCTTTCATTTTCAAAATGATTGAGGACACCACACACCACACACACACACTTCATATACTTTCATCTTTGCATTCATAGTGTGAGTGTGTATTAGATTTTCACTTTCATATCCGCCTAATTAAGAGGCATTGTAATGAGCTTAATAGAATCTCCATCAAGTGTTTATAGACACTATATTAGAGAGATAACCAACCTTGTGGTTGAAGAGGTTATTGCTTAGCCTATAAAAGCATAATGTATAGGTTGATGTTAAGCCTTGAAAAACATCAATGTAAAGGTTATTGCTTAGCCTTGGAAAACATATTGTAAAGGTTATTGCTTAGCCTATTGAAAAGCATAAATAGTGGAAATCCGGTGGGGTGTTGGTTCACAAGCCGGTAGTGGATGTAGGCATTGAGGCCGAACCACTATAAATCCTTGTGTGATGGTGATTGCTTTGTGGTGATTGTTTTTATTAGCTTCCGCATATTGTTTGATAATCATCACCTATGACTAGTTTGTTTTAAAGAAGTTAAAATTGATTAAAATTGGTCATAATTGAAGCTCACCCTATTCACCCCCCCTCTGGGGTTCGGATCCCCATGGACTTACAATAGGGATTTCTAAAAAAAAACATTTTTCTTTTTTTTTGGAATCAAATTTGAGAAAGTTTGGTCCCCTCCTTTTCGGATTTAGCGCTCGCAGAAATGTTTGAGCCCTTATTCGGACTGGGACACCGTTCGTTCTCTTTGATGAATCCATCAACAAAATCAATTTTTTTTTTCAAAACCCACTAAATATGCACCAATTGCGTTCTTTGACCAAAGTGGATCTAAGAAAAGCCTTGTCCAAAGTGTGGAGGCAGCTACACTGTTCGAGGCAAGGGTCCTCCAAACGGGTTCATTAAGTAATCCTACCCTTACCTGGGGGTTGATCTATCTACTAAGGTTCATAAAACCGAATTGAAAACCTATGTGTTCCTTTCAAAAAACAAAAAAAAATTCAAAAAAAAAACCTTCAAAAAAATCCGTCATCTTTGGGTTTACATTTGAGAAATCTTGGTTCCTTCCCTTTCGGATAAAAGCTCGCGAAAATCGCTTGTAGCTTGTTTTCGGATTGGAATACCATTTGCTCTCTTTTATGACTCCGATTTTGACTTTTCAAAAAATCCCATCTCGTGTCTATTCCAGGGATGCGATTTGGAACATTTGTGCCTAGCGGTGCTAGTACGCCCTACCGAATCTACTGTATTCGTGACCGACACATTTGTATCTCCAACCTTATATCATCTTACCTTGAGTGAGCCTCGTTTCTTGGTAATTTGAATTAAGGTCCACAATTGCTTCTAGCAGTCACTGGAATGCTCGCTCTGAACCTCCTGTACTTGCGTTCAGAACAATTGTATCCTCTATGGCTTTTTGCCTTCTTCACCTCGCTTGGACTGGACCATGTTCCCTTGAGCAATTTGAAAAGACAAAACCATAGTTCTTTCCAATTTATGATCACTATATTCTTGTGATTACTAATGAACGTGATCTTGTTTTAGAAGTTTTCCAAAACTAACAATGGTAGCTTCATTAACCATCACTTTCGATGATAACAAGTACCAGCTTATGCTCTAGGAGAAGTAGAACAAGCGCACTCATAAGCGCCCTGCTAGTTGCTAAAGCGTCACCTCCCTCGGCAAATCTAAAAACACAGGGTAGACCTCTACTCCCCGGACTATCATCTTCGGGTCGCTGGGACCATTCCCACTTCCCGTAGAAGAAACTGCACCTGCTAAGAAGCAAAAGATCAGCCCGCAACGTGTCACTGCCATGACACCAAGGGTGAACACGAAGAAGTCTGAAGCTCGTGGCAACCCCACGAAGCCTCAACCTATAGAGAACCAAGTCTACCCTAAAACTTGGTCCCCAAGACCTTCACAAAAACAAAGGAGGTCCTGAACATCTGCAAGGCCAGCATACCTGGCCCCTCTCAAAGAAAACCGGTTCTATCCTCTTGCATACATGAAGGAGGAGAAACCAGTCCCTTGCATGACAAAGAAGTCAACCCATCATGAGCCGCCTTGCTCCTACAAGCCAAAAATCAAATCATACATCACCAGGCCTCTGCAAGAACTTGCCAAGGCCTGACTCCTGCAGTTCGACCCTTTATCTCAACGGGGGCCGAACTCGCAAAATTCAAAGCTTCACTATGACAGTCTAAGGACCAGGTCCAACTCCTGTCTATGCCCAGCTTCAAAGAAGACAGGCTCGGCTGCTGCGCTCGAGGGACTACATCCTTCATTGCAAAATTCAAAGCTCAAATTGCCCGTCGTATACGTCGCCGCGTGTCGTATCGACAAAAGAGACTAGAGAAGCAAAGGACCCAGCAACCTATCCTCCAAGTCTCCCAAAAATGGGTCGAAAAAGAAAGACCCGATCAAATTGCTGCATTGCATATGGTTGGCAAAACCAGAAGACGTCAGAGGTCAGCAACTAAACTTCATGTCCGACGACCGGTGACTTGTAGTGTCTCCCGGACACGAAGACATCCGGAAGAATCTTCTACTCCTTCAAGCCAAGGACAACGGAGTAATCCTTCCTCAAGCTTTTCAAGAATGAGCCCTAGCTCAGTCACCAGGACGATCTCCTCGTTCGAATCACGGGGATGAACGTCTTGGCTACAAAACTCTGAGCCACCTTGCAATCCACCTCCTGATGAAACGACCGCATGCATCTAACAATTGGAGCAAGGTTAGTAGAGGATTGAGGCTCTGATGGAAAATCTTATTCTCGCTTTTCAGCGTCAAGAAAACAACCAACCTTCCTCCAGATAACAAGGAAAATGCAGAAAACAATGAGTCACGTACCCTTACCAAAAAGGACGTTGACGATATCCTCGCCAAAGCAAGAAAAGAGGATACACTGAAGGAGCATGGGATCAAGCCACCATATCCTTTGTGAGAACCCGACCCCTAATCTCTTGGATTAGTGTTGTTTTCTTGGTGGATTAGTTCTTTTAGTGGGATTAGTATTTTTTGGGTTGAGTTTGTGAGCTAGAATGGTTTTTTTTCTAGTTTTGGGCTTTTGAGTGCTTTGGTAGCTTGTGGGGCCCTTTGGGGGTTCCCTTTTCGGCTTTGCTTTTTCTTGTGAGATTTTCCCGATTTGTTTTGAATTGTGTTTTTGGCCCGTTGCATTCATCTTGTGGATTCTTACAACTTTCATGTTGATCCCGTGTCCATTTGAGAACCCGAAAACCGATTTCTTGGCCTTGAGGGCAAAACAGTCTTTTTACACCAAATCTGTACCCAAAACTCGATATTCTCGAAATCCGTGAAACATACACTTTTTGGAAATTAGATATTTCGACATTCATTTCTTCCTTCTTCGTCGAATCCATCCGAGGTCCTGAATTAGATGATTTCAGCCACCCAAGTTCCTTAAGTTGTGGGACCCAAACCTCACTTGTTTATAAAAGGAGACCCTTCCCCTTCCTCTTCCATTTTTCATTGTTCCAGCACAACCCTTTTGAGTCTAGGGTTTTCTTGCTTTCTCCTCTTCTTCTTGCTTCTCCATCTTCAAGCCACACCTAGAGCTCATCAATCAAGCAATAGAGATCATCATCTTCTTCCTCATCTTACAAGCTTTCCATTGGTATCATTTGTGAAGAGAACCCTCCATCACAAGGCTTCCATTGAGCTTACTCTTGCCATTAGAGGACCTTCCAAGTAAGTGATTCTTCCCATCTCCTAGATTAGTGTTCCTCTAGCTCTTGAGAAGCTCCATTTGTATTATTGAAAGCTCTTTCATTTTCATTCTTTGTGTAACCCATTTTAGGGTTGTTTTTGGGGGTTTTTTATTGTAGCTTGGAAGTGAGCTTAAGAAGGGATTAGGAGCTTGGTTTGTGAGATTGGAACCCAAGGCAACGGGTTGATTAGATCGTTTTGATTATTAACATGTTTTGTGAGAAAATCTTGATTCATTAATGGTTTTGGTGATTTTAATAGTTGTCTTTAATATGATTAATATTGATTTCAAGATGTGCTTATTGATGAGTTATTTCTCCCTTGTTAATCTCTTGGAAATGTATGTATCATAGTGTCAAGATTTCAAATGGTTTCACATGAATGAGTTTTCTCCACTTTTGAGATTTATTGTGAATGGAAAGGATGGAAATGGAGGAACTTGAAATGAGGAGCTCTTTAGCTCATTTTAATGTCTTGGAAACATGTGTTTAAGTCTCCTTATGTATAATTCTATGTGATTGATTATATGTTGGAAGGAAAGGAAACAAAAAGGAAAAAAATCAAGTTCCCGGACCTGCACTGCGCCCAGGTCCGATCGATCGGAGGACTCAGTTTGAGTCCAGTGAAATTTGATATTGGGTTTTTTTGGAAACCTTTGGGCTTTCTATGAGTCCTAGAGGTATATACCTTAGTCTTAAGACCAATTGTACCCTAATCTAAGGTCTCTAAGACTAGGGAACTAAAAGAAAAGAATGGTGTTGATTTAGATACTAATTCTTGGTTCTAGGTGGGACCCTGGCTACCCTTTTTGGACTGTTCGGACCAAGTGTGAGAATGTCTTGAGCCGACACGCCTCACGGTTGGTTCGGTGGCATCGAAGTTCAATCCATTTCAATCTTGAACGGGATGGAACGACCCGATATCTTCTTTATATCTAAACACAAGTCTATTTCCTTGGTTATCGCTAATTCTATTCCTTTCGGTGACTGAATCGGTTGCTCGATGTTTCCGGATTAATGTCATGCCTAGGATGGACCGTTTATAATCTTGATTCTTGCTATTGTAACATCTAGTACTACCCGTAAGCTCATGTTAAGATTTTAAAATAGTAAAAGTGCATAAGGAGCCCGGAATGTCTTCAAACTCAAGGAGTACCAAGTAATGATTATAATCGACACACGGGACCCCTATTCACTTAAATAGATCTTAAAATTAATACTTTTCCCGGAATTGTTATAGTTCATTGTTTCACCTCTTTTCCCGAGATTTGCATTATATGACTTGTTTTCCCGAAAGCATTGGAGTTACTCTAGTAACCGTCATTTGTCCCGAAGTGCATTGCATCACATGATACGACAGTGTGCCCTTGAGCACCCCGTTTTACCCGTTTATTTATTGTCCTTGATTTACTTGTTTCCCCGAAAGCATTGAAGTTACACAAGTAACAGTTATTTTTCCCGAAATGTATTGCCCGATATGAAGTGACAGTGTGCCCTTGAGCACCCCCGTTTTACCCGTTTATTTACTGTACTTGATTTGCTTGCATATGTCTCGATTGGTTTTGACCTATGAGTCGGCATCACTAAGCTTGGATACCTTGTCGGTCTGATCCACCGACTTGGAAATCCCTCTCCCGTCCCGCCAGCTGCAGTTTGGATCCCGATACCCGGTTATTGCCGTGGTCCCGTCCCGATACCCGGTTCGCTACCGTGGTCCCGTTCCCGTATATTTATATTGTATATATGATTTACGTTGAGTCTCCTCACCTTGTGTGACTGAGACCAACGTCCCGTTATACTCTTGTCACTTCGGTGATAGAGGACTTAGCTTCTTGTGATTGCCATCTTGCCAGTTCCAGATTCCTTGGATACCCGATATGTTTTATATTGTTTACTTGCTTTCTGATGAATGATTCGTTTCCTTTATGAAAGTTGTTATTTAATCAAGTGCTAATATTCTCCAATGTAAATTCAGTTATTATTATATTGTTTTCTGTCCTTTGTACCCGCACATGTTTTAAATGAATGCCGGTTGGGTGAATAACCATGCTTTTACATATGTTCCATACGATCAATGATTTTGCTAGAATTATATGATTACACGTGTTTTAAAGGAATACCCGAATTGTTAAATATCCGTGCCTTGTTTTAAAGGACATTTGGTTTGTCAGATATCTATGTTTATACCGGTTTCAAATGAATATCCGATTTGTTAAATATCCCTGCTTTGAGATATGTTTTAAATGAACATTAGTCTTGTCAGATTTCCTTGGTTACACCTATTTTAAACGAACACCCGATTTGTTAAATATCCGTATTTTTCACATATGTTTCCAATGGACAGTGGTTTTGCCAGACTGCTATGGATACCTGATTTGTTGTATACTTGTGTTTTACTTAAGTTTCAAATGAACGTTTGTTTTGTCAAACCACTATATTTATACATGTTTTAGACGAATATCCGATTGTCAAATATCTATGATTATAGATGATGTAAATGAATACATGTGTTATAAGATCTTCATGTTTTACCCATGTTTGAAAAGAATACAGGTTTTCCCCGAAATTCCCGACTTTGCACCCGTTTAATTATATGCAGCATTTGATCGAATAGCATGATTTATCTTATGTTTTATTCTTCAGTATATTGGTATCTTTTCATCCACCTGCCAGACCGTCGTGTCTGACCCACTACTTTTGGTACTCAGGTTCAGATTTCTTCGCCTCGAGTTGAGTGCTTTTGTTGGCTGTAGAGCCATGCTTTGCAGGTTAGTTTGTCGGCTATGTCATGTAGACATTGAGCTTGACATCGGAGCTACGTCACATTTGGGTAGTAGTTTATAGCTTATTGTTGTATGGCTATTATTAGCCTTTTCTGGGGATTCTTAATTAATGTACTTTGATAATTGTAACTTGAATATATTTGGGAATGTAATATCCTGTTACTGTCAGCTCTGTATTTTATTGTGATGGTTACTCCAGTCTGATATGATTCTTGATATAATAGCTATATGCTAAAGGTTGAGTGCGACGCGGAATCCGATGGCCACGGACTTCGGGTCGCAACGCCACAAATGCTTCTGCAAAATATTCAGAATGTGTTGTCTTCACACACGCGGATCTTGGGAGAAGTAAAATACATTTATGCTTTAATCCCATTTCCCGCCCCCGAGGTTTCGGTTCGGGGGCGTGACATCCTTTATGGATGGACTCGGTCCCGTTTCCTACAAAATTTAAGCAACCTACCCTCCAAACATATACGGGGAAAGGTTCAGCGAAACAACACATCATTCACTTCAAGATCCTAACGGGAGCTATAGCAGATCAAGATGCCCTCAAGATCCATCTCTTTGCAAGTACCCTAAAAGGTACGGCCTTCGATTGGTACTCCACTCTGCCGGAGGATTCCATCCAAAATTGGGCCATGCTAGAGACACGCTTCCTGACCCACTTCAAAGGTGAGGATCATTTTATTACCATGGCACAACTTTGCAACCTAAAACAGGGAGAGAATGAGTCAACTTACGACTTCATTCACAAGTGGAATGCAATGGTGTACAAGTGCTCCGTTGTGCTGCCACAAGCGTCGCTGGTTGACATCTGCCATAACAACATGAGAGCAAGGATCCGCTCCATGATTATCTGCAACAAATCAAAGAACCTGGGAGAACTCCTAGAAGCATCTATGGAAGCTGAAACGGTGATAAAAAACCTCAATAGTTAGCAGTCATCAAAGAAAGAGTCGACTACCATTACGATCTCAAAGCCAAAGAAAAAGGAGGTTCTTAATGTGCAAACCAGGTCAGCTCCTCAGCAACCAAAGAAAGCTGAAAATAAAATTGCAAGTAAGAAACCTGAACTCTCTGAAGCCTTCAAAGAACGAGTAGAAAAGAAATACCCGTTCGATGAAGATGTTGAAGAAATCCTCGAGGCACTCGTAGCAAATTGTAAACTCACCTTACCTGAGCCGAAAAGACCGGGAGATGTTGGCAAAACCAATGATCCCCGGTATTGTCCATACCATTAGATGATCTTACGTCCTCTCAATCAATGCTTCGTTGTGAGAGAGAAGATCAATGAGATGTGGAAAAACGGGGTCATCACCTTTGAAAAAAATTATGGGTCTGCCTCCGTCAACATGGTGTCGTATGGACAAACTTCAAAGTCACCAAAGGAAAAGACCGATACTTCCTTTAAGGTGATAAAAATGACCCAGACGTCCCAAGAGTTGGTTCCTTATCCAACATCAGACGGACAACCCATATGGGTGCATCTCGATCTCCTAGAAGATGAAAATTGGGAGATCGTCAAAATAAAGCCTACCGATCAACAGCGAAGGCAAGCCAAGAGACAACTCCGCAAGCTCAAGCAATAGGAGAAAGCTCAACCAAAGCAAGAAGTCCCTGAAAAGGCAGAGACCTCTTCTACTGCTTCGCTAGGGGCAACGGAAGAATCTAAGGCTTCAAAGATGGTAAGAAAATTCACCCTTGGTGATTTCATGCCACCTCAATTCAGAAATGAAACTGCGCAAGGGGCAATTCTGTAATTGGATTCTCCACGGATGGATACGAGTCCAGTGACACCGCCAGTGACACCGACGAGTGGGAGGAATCCCTTGAAACATGAGAATACCTCTCTGACGAAGAATGGATTCCCGAATCTCATCTTATGCCGGTAATCTGGTATAACCCGTATCAGCAACAAAGAACTGAAAGTCCTTGGATCCTACCTTAGAGGGGGGGGGGGTGAATAGGGTGAGCTACAATAATGTGACCAATTCAGACAAATTTTAACTTCTTAACATAAACTAGTCACAAGTGATGATAAACAATCTAAATGCGGAAGCTAATAAAAACAATCACCACAAAAGCAAGCACCACAACACAAAGCTTTATAGTGGTTCGGCCTCAATGCCTACGTCCACTACCGGCTTGTGATCCAATCACCCCACCAGATTTCCACTAATTATGCTTTTTACTAGGCTAAGCAATAACCTTAATAATGTTGTTTTTCTTAGGCTCAACAACAACCTTTACAAGATGCTTTTCAAGGCTAAGCAATAACCTTTACAAAGTGTTTTTCTCTAAGAAGGTGTCTCTTCAAGAACACTCTAAGAGATACAATTTAAGCTCAATTGAATTGCCTCTAAATAGGCTAATATGAAAGTGTAATTTTAATTACAAACATACACTAAAATAAACTAAAGTGGGTGTGCACAAGTGTATGAATGCTTTACTTCAATCAATTTCAACAAAGAGGCTCTTAAATGAATGCTTGATGCATTTTAAAATCAAAGCTTAGAAAAAGATGATTGAAGATAAATGCTAATCACATGAAAGATTCAAGCAACTTAAAGGAATGAACTAAAACAAGTTGTATGAACATTAAAGTCTAAGAACACATGTGATTAAGACAAGAGAGTTTGCAAATCATTCTAATGTTCCAAAGATGATAATGAGTTTGCTAAACATCTCTTTAAAAGCTATAAAACATGCATAAAAGAAAATACAAAGATTTAAGCATGCATAGATTCTAATTTGAATGGAAATCAAAATGACAAGTATGATATACCTATTTAAAAACTCAACATTTGATTTCCAATGGTCTTCTAACCTTCTTGGCTTTTTCCACTTCCTTTGGCTCCAATAGGGTCTCAAAGATTCATTAGTCAAGCCTTTTGAAAGGTCGGAATAGAATCGACTTTATAGGAAAAAACAGTCCAATGGCTAGTTTCCCCGGTCGACCCCATGACCCCCGGGTTGACCTGGTACACACAACGATAAGAAAAATGACCGTTGGTGCTCAAAGCCCTGTCTGCCTGCTGTGTGCCCGGTTGACCAGCCACACAGGCAGGCCGACCTGGTGAAGCCCATAATTCTGAAAATTTGTAGAAACTTGAAACTTTTGAGGGCATCTTCCAGGGGACTTTGAGACACATATATCAAGCATGAATTCATGACTGAAAAATGATGAAAACTGAAATTCTATAGTCATGAAGACTCCAAATCAAAATAAAGATTTTAAAGAAAGAACCTTTGGAAAGCTTGAAAGGATTTGAGCTTAAGGTTAAAACATATGAAAGAAAAAAAACATTTAGCTCAAACCTTCATGAAACTTAAGAGACATAACTGATTTGATAAAATTCTTTTCAAATCAAATTGCATAGATTCTAATAATGATGAATGTATGCAAGGTACAAACCTAAAAACCTCAATTTGATTTTTCAAAAAATAATGCACAAAGTATTAGGTTTTCAAAAGTGTTTGGATTCTAAAACATGGATGAATCAAATCCATTTCAAAAACATGTGCAAATGCAAGAAAGAATCCAGGATTTCCAAAGTCAAACCTACTAGCATGAGTGTGTGATCATTTGATAGAGAAAGTGAATGAATCCATCAATTGCAACAAACAAGGGCCTAACAAGAACCTGGTCCGATGATGAAGAAGACCAAGAGTCTGTTTAAGAAAATCATGTTGACTCATCACCCTTCAACGCTCCAATGGAACCTAATCGTGTTGAACCACAAGGGGCAGACGAAGAAAAAGATTTGGCTCCCATGCCTGATCCTGAAGAGTATGTGAGGGTCTTACAGCACCTTGCCTTAGAACAAGAGCAAGATCTTTGCGATCAAAACCCGAAACCAGAAGTCCCTGAAAATGAACAGGTACCTCCTCCCTCAATTCCTGAAAATGGAGAAAACTGTTGGATAGAAGATCCTCTCACATCTGATGATGAGCCCGACTCCCAACAGTCCATTGTGGGGAGATCTCTTATCAGGCAGCATGCAATGCGATAGTTCAGGATGATAGTGCCTCTGAAGCATCATCTACCGAAGACACGTACTCTCCGGCTACACCTGATAGAATATCTTCCGGAGCTACATTTTCTAAGGTGACTTCCACTGAGATAACACCTTCTCAGCCGTCGTTCCCTGAAACCGTGACATCACAACTCACAGCCGTCGTCCCTTGGATGATGTTCAGGACTTGTTCCCAGAAATGCTCCATGTAACGCAATCATTGAGGCTGGTGACTCTGCTGTAGACACATCTTCAGCAAATGAGAGGGATCAACCCTTGGATCCCAAGGACGATCTTTCAAATGAAGACCCTTCTCAAGAAGCTCTTGAAGTTGGTAGAGGTACCCGTTCTGGCCAGGATTACCACAAAAACCTATAACCAAACTTCTTCTTCTTATGTAAATCCTTCAGGAAAGCAAATTGTAAACGCCCCAAGTAGCAACAATAATGAACATGCAGGCCCGAAGGAGGCTTTCAAGTACGACTTGATTAAGCACTTCAAACACATACCTGCACGACTGCATATACTTGACTTATTACGAATGCCTCCACACACTCGTGATAATTGTTAGTTTTATGGTCTCAATACCAAGGGTATATGATGTAATAAATTGATTAATTTCTTTATTTATCAATACAATTCATGTTTTTCCTTTCATGAGATGAATGGTGTTTTATATACTTACACATAACCAATACAAAAGACATAATGGCTCATGAGATGAACCGGAGTCCATGAGTATACTAGATGTAATACATGTGTATGGATGAGATCCACATACAGGAGACATGTATTGCAAATCTTATACTCAAATATCTTCACAACCAGTGATGAGATTGGACATCTCATCTAACAAGGTTGCAGCGCCTTGATCACTATGGGATAGTGTGATTTGTCTCGATCATCGGAATAGAAGATTCCGGATCATGGTGCTGGTACAGTGGATGTATTGAAGGACCATGAGAAGCACCTTATATACACTGTCTTTACTTTAAGGTATTCTCTCATAATTCCCTAGCAATAGGATCATAATCCTGAAACATTAATGAACTCAAGTTTCTATCTATTCATTTGATTTGAGTCACCAATGAGTGAGGCCAATTGTAGGTCAACACCTCGGTGATTTGGGTACGTGGTAGTAGAGTTGTGGGAACATTCAATGGTCAGGATGGAATCTATCTTTAATATCCCCTTGTGCCAATTAATGGATTTATCATTGGTAAGTGCGCACCCATTCCGATTAAGAGTTAATTGGATTGGTACCAAACGATCACTATAATTAATTGGGGCTCAAGGATAATAAGATATGGATCTATTTTGGTGGACAGGTCCATTTGATCCATGGATATAAATGGAGGGGCCTACTTGTGGTACTGAGGAAGTTTAGGGTCTTCATTGTAATTTATTCCTAAGACTGAAGTGCAATTGCATTTATTTAGTGGAGTTATTTGCAATTAATTGTGGGCCCGGATTGCACATGAGATGTGGGGTCGCGTGTCCCAGTTGGAGACAGCTTTCTAAAGAATCCCTAGTGGTCCCCACGCTAGCCCAAATTATTAGAAAGATACTAATCCTACTTGAACTCTAATAGGAAGGTTACTATTTCTATTTGAAGTGAGACTTCTAATAGTGGTAATAGTAATCTACTAATTTTTAATGGAAGTAGGACTTCTATTTTAATTAGAAAGGAAAAAAGCTACTAATAGTTGTAGAAGTGAGACTTCTATGGAAATTAGCAAGGGAGATGTTTACCTATTTGTAATGGGAGTTAAACTTCTATTTCAAATAGGAATAGAGATGGATTGGAAGGCTATAAAAGGAAGCACCCCCCCCCCCTCCCCCATGGTCGTGCATAACACATACAGCCACTTGAACCCCATTGTGCAAGAGTTGCACAAGTCCTCTTCCTCTCTAAGTTCTCATCTCTTTCACCTTTAGTTCCTTAGAGTTACTAGTTAGGTTTTCTCTTGAAGATTCCACCATCTTCTTGAGAAAAGAGATCTAATACGGGTTATAGCGTGGAAGATCAAAAGGAGTTGAAGATTCTGAATTGGATTGTGAAGTTGTTCATCATCAAAGTAAAGAACTCAAATCCTCCATTAGAGCACAACAAAGCTCCAAAGGTATATCTACATCCTTGTATGTTGTGGATTTCGTGGTTGCATGTTTATGTGCTGTTTTCTATCTTATAGATAGTATTTGTTGCTATAATGGCTATGAGATTGAGGGAATTACATCCTGGATTGCGTTTATTGTATTCTAGACAATTGATCCCTGCATCAAGTGGGTCAAAAGTTTTGAAACCTGTCTGGAAGGCCCACCTATATTCTAACAATTGGTATCAGAGCCATACCTCTTCTCTTATCATGTTAGACCAGCAAGCTTGCTCTAATCTTTGCATGAGATGCGAAGAAGATGAAGCAAGGGCTATGTAAGGATCAGTTTTGATGAATTTACTTGGTTTGATAGTAGATTCATGTTTGGATAGTCACAAAAGGGTTTAATAATGATGGAAGGATCATAGGAAGCCATTGGGACAATTTGGAAGTGATTTGGGGAAGAACAGACACGAAACAGAAAACCCAAGTTGCAGAAATTCGTCAGTCCGGTCGACCTGGCCCCGTGCCCGGTCGACCGGCTGACTTGCAGACAGGTTGACCGGGCCCCCTGGCAGGTCGACCGGGCCTTCTGTGCAGAATTCTGCAGAAACTGATTTTTCCAGTTTCAGATCTTCTTTTACTTCCTATTTTTCCAGCATTATTTGGCAGCCTATTTCTGTGATTTGTATGGTTGTATGAGATACTAACTTGCAGATGGTAATGTCCTCTCCATCTGGCCCACAAGTCTTTTGCTTTCAATTTATGGTGATTGGTTTATTTAAGGCTAAATGTAAAGGGCATCATGGTTTCCTTGGTTTCCCGTGAAAGGGCAAGGCATGATGAATTTCCCTATAGTCCTTTTATTTCCATGTTTAGATTACCATATAAGTCTCATAATTGAGGCATAGGAATTTATGTAATTTTTTTAAATTTGTAAATTCTGGAGATGTCCGAGACAAAGAAGGAAAGCGATGTTGGACTTCTAATCAAAGAGTTTGAAGATTACCAAAAGAGTTTTGGAGTTGCCCAAAGAGTTTGATGAACTCCAGAAGTTTTGGAAAGTCTAGAAGTCCAAAAAGTCTATTCCGCTTGGGCCATGTGGAGGAGAGGACTAGTTTCTATTTTTTGCAATTTCTATTTATGGATGCATGCTTAATTTAGAATATTTCCAGATCTGATCCAAACATAGCAAGTTACTAAAATTGGTCAAATCAAATTAATTTTTGGAAAGAGTTCTAATTAGTGTTGATGACCCATGAGATGGACACATTGGTTACACTGATTTAGAAACTGGACTTTCCTTAAAATAACTTGACTTGGAACCAATCTTAGATCATATCATGAGATGATTTGATATTCATATGTATACATGTGGGCCCTAATACCTTACAAGAAAATCCTCAATTCTAAAATATTAAGTGGGAGCGGGGCATTTATATTTAGAAATCCCCATGGTTTTCCACCATAGGTCCATTGTAAGGAAAGTATTAGGCTCGCGCCATCTTGAGAATGACCGTTCCCCACGGAGGGCTTTAACTTGTCTGGTTACTAGATATGGATCTCCTATGGATAATGTTGGTGAGACGGGGCGGGGGCCCACTCCCCAAGGAGGAGCTGCTCGCAACGGTTGTCATGCAATGCTAGTTGGTGGGTCACACTTAACTAAAATAATGATGTAGTATCCCCAAGGATTTGCCTCATGTATTTTAGAAACCAAAGCTAATCGGGAGTCATTCATCATTTGGTATGAAATACCTAGATAATAATGAATGAAGGGGATCATGGATAGTTAGTCTTAATCCCGATTTTGACCAACTTTGATCCACACCAATCTAGGAGGTATTCGCACTCCCCAAGGAGGCATACCCCAGGGATTGGGATTCTGATGTATTCTAAATTGAATGGTTATGAGGATTCCATATAAATTTGGTAGAATACTAAACCCTAATGTCTTTTCAATTCATTAATTGAATGTATGGTTATGTGCTATAGTATTTCCAGCATGAATTCAAATACTTTCAATCCACTTGCGGCCATCCTCAACCAGAATAAATTAGTGGGATCCAACTATGTAGACTGGAAACGGAACCTGGATATAGTCCTGACAGCTTCAGGATATAAATATGTCCTTACCAAACCCCCCCCTTGATGAGCCATTGCCGGAAGCATCACAGGAAGAAAAGGAACTTTACACCAAGTGAGCCAAAGACGATGAGAAGGCCAGATGTTACATACTGGCATCTATGTCTAGTGTTTTACAACACCAACATCAATCCTTTAAGACTGCATATGATATTATATCAAACTTAAAGGAGATGTTTGCGAAACAGGGCAGGCCTGCTAGACAGGCTGCTATGAGGGTGCTTATAAGCACCAAGATGGCTGAAGGCACACCAGTACAGGACCACATGTTGAAAATGATGGACTCATTGAATGAGTTAGATGTACTGGGGGCTGCATTTGATGCAGAATCGCAGATTGATATAATACTTGAGTCACTACTAGAGTCATTCAACAATTTCAAGGTCAATTACAACATGAATAAAATGAATCTGACTCTGGCTGAGCTGTCTAGACAGCTAGTGGTGACTGAAGGGATTATGAAGAAAAAGCCAACTGCCCTAATGACAGAAAAGTCATTTGCCAAGTCCAAACCGAAAGGCAAAGGGCGAAAAGGCAAGAAGAAATCAGTTCTGAAGGGTCCTAAGGCGGAGAATGGTCCTAATGGTGGTGTTGGCAAGGCTAAGGGATCAGGGACAAAAGGAAAGTGTTTCCATTGTGGTATGACAGGACATTGGAAGAGGAATTGTCCAGAATATCTGTCTAAGAAAAAGACCACAGGTATGATTGAGTCACTTGTTACTAAAGTTAGTTTTGCAACTGGTACTTCAGAATCTTAGTGTGTGGACTCCGGGGCAACTAATCACATTTGTAATTCGTTGCAGGGGTTCCGGGAAATCAGGAGACTCAGTGACGACGAAATCATTGTCAACCTAGGATCTGATGCTAAGGCAGATGCAGTCTCAGTAGGAGTTATTACTTTATGTTTTCAAGATAATAAGTTGGTTTTGTCAGACACTCTATATGTACCGTCTTTAAGACGGAATTTAATTTCAGTTTCTAGTTTGGTGAATAAAAGTTATTCTATTACTTTTAGTACTGAAGTTGTCATAAAGAGAAACGGTGCTTTTATATGTTCTGGCAAGGTAACCAATGGGCTTTATCTGTTAACTCAGACAATGTATGAGATACATGATACCAAAATAATAAATAAGCCATCATTAAAGAGAAGGTCACCTTCATCTAATCCAACAAAACTTTGACACTTGAGGCTAGGTCATATAAACCTAAATAGAATTGACAGGTTAGTGAAAGATGGTATCTTGCCTTCATTGGTGGTAGAACCAATGCCTATCTGTGAGTCCTGTCTGGAAGGAAAAATGACAAAAGGACCCTTTTCATCCAAGGGCAATAGGGCCAAAGATTTATTGGAATTAGTGCATACTGATGTGTGTGGGCCCATTAATGTTAGGGCCAGAGGAGGATATGAATACTTCATCACTTTCACAGATGATTATTCAAGATATGGATATATATACCTTATGCACCGCAAGTCCGAGGCTTTTGAAAAGTTCAAAGAGTTTCGAGCGGAAACGGAAAAGCAATTAGGTAAAAGTATCAAGACTCTTCGATCAGATCGAGGAGGGGAATATCTCTCTGGTGACTTTGTAGCACACTTATCAGAAAATGGGATTCTATCCCAGTTGTCTGCTCCTGGTATGCCTCAACAGAATGGAGTAGCGGAAAGAAGGAACCGGACTCTTTTAGATATGATCAGGTCTATGTTGAGTTTCTCAGGATTACCTATATCCTTTTGGGGATATGCCTTGGATACTGCGATGTACATACTAAACCTCGTACCATCTAACTCTGTACCTAAGACTCCTCGGGAGTTGTGGTCTGGGCAAAAGCCTAGTCTACAACATTTACACATTTGGGGTTGTCCGGCACACGTGCTAAAGGTAAAGACGGATAAGTTGGAAACGAAGTCGGAAGTATGCATTTTTGTGGGATATCCTAAAGGAACCAAAGGTTGGTTATTCTATAATCCCAGAGAGCAGAAAGTGCTAGTAAGCACCAATGCGGTTTTTCTGGAGGAAGATTATATGATGGACCGGAAATCTTTAGAAAAGGTGATCTTGGAAGAGATTCAAGAACAATCAATTCGAAATCCAAGTATGACCGAACTTGAGGAAGAACCGCCCTTACCAGACCCAGTAGTTAAGCCAGTGCCTCGTCGTAGTGGGAGAATAATCAGGCCCCCTGATAGGTTCTCGTTCTTAGGAGAGTCTTACGAGGCAATCCCGGAAGAACCGGAACAGGATCCCTGTAACTATGATGAAGCAATTAATGACATAGATTCGTGACATTGGCAAGATGCTATGAAAACTGAGATGGAGTCTATGTACTCTAATCAGGTCTGGACACTTGTGGACTTGCCTTCCAATATCAAACCTATTGGGTGCAAGTGGGTCTACAAGAGAAAGAGAGGACCAGATGGAAGAGTTGAGACCTTTAAAGCCAGGCTTGTTGCGAAAGGGTATACTCAGAAAGAGGGTATCGATTATGAGGAAACCTTCTCACCGGTAGCCATGCTCAAGTCCATCCAGATACTCTTATCCATTGCAGCCCATCTCGATTACGAGATTTGGCAAATGGATGTCAAGACGGCGTTTCTCAATGACCATCTTGAGGAAGACATCTATATGATGCAGCCAGACGATTTTATAGCAAGTAACCAAAAGCAAAGAGTTTGCAAGCTGCAGAAGTCCATTTATGGACTGAAGCAAGCGTCACGAAGCTGGAACATCCATTTTGACCGGGCAATCAAATCATTTGGTTTTATTCAAAATCCGGATGAGTCATGTGTGTACATGAAAAATGAAGGTGACAGGGTAGTTTTTCTGATTTTATATGTCGACGACATCCTTCTCCTTGGGAAAGATATAGGAATGTTGTCAACGGTAAAAGTTTGGTTAGCAAAGACTTTTGATATGAAGGACTTGGGAGAAGCTAGTTACATCCCAGGGATCAAACTCCATCGAGACTGGAAAAATAGGATGATTGACTTATCTCAAGCTGCATACATAGATAAGGTACTGGTACGATTTGCTATGCAAGACTCCAAGAAGGGTATCACACCTTTCAGGCATGGAGTGCACCTTTCCAAGGATCAGGGTCCGAAGACCCCAGAGGAAAAGGAGCAAATGAGAGCAATTCCATACGCTTCGGCTGTTGGTAGCCTCATGTATGCTATGCTATGTACTAGACCGGATATCTGTCATGTAGTGGGCTTAGTCAGCAGATATCAGTCAAACCCAGGTCCTAACCATTGGACTGCTGTAAAATGTTTACTCAAGTACTTGAGAAGAACTAGAGATTACATGTTGATTTACGGCAGTGATGAGCTGATTCCAGTTGGATATACAAATTCTGACTTCATGTTAGATAAGGATTCCAGGAAATCTACCTCTGGTTATGTGTTTATGCTTGGCGGAGGAGCTATCAGCTGGAGGAGTATTAAACAGGAATGTACCACTGATTCCATTTCTGAAGCTGAATATGTAGCGGCTTGTGAAGCAGCTAAGGAAGCAGTGTGGCTCAAAAGATTCCTTTTGGAACTTGGAGTGGTACCTTTGGCGCGACAGCCGCTCACAGTTTACTGTGACAGCAGCGGGGCAGTCGCCCAGTCCAAGGAACCCAGGAGCCATAAAAGCCAAAAGCATGTGCAGAGGAAGTATCACTTGGTCAGAGAGATTGTGAAGAGAGGTGATCTTGCTATCACCAAGATAGCCTCTGCGGACAATCTGGCAGATCCATTTACTAAGCCTTTGACCACAAAGGTTTTTGAGCAGCATGTAGACGGGATGGGCATGAGATGCATTCCTGATTGGCATTGAGCCCAAGTGGGAGATTGTTAGTTTTATGGTCTCAATACCAAGGGTATATGATGTAATAAATTGATTAATTTCTTTATTTATCAATACAATTCATGTTTTTCCTTTCATGAGATGAATGGTGTTTTATATACTTGCACATAACCAATACAAAAGACATAATGGCTCATGAGATGAACCGGAGTCCATGAGTATACTAGATGTAATACATGTGTATGGATGAGATCCACATACAGGAGACATGTATTGCAAATCTTATACTCAAATATCTTCACAACCAGTGATGAGATTGGACATCTCATCTAACAAGGTTGCAGCGCCTTGATCACTATGGGATAGTGTGATTTGTCTCGATCATCGGAATAGAAGATTCCGGATCATGGTGCTGGTACATTGGATGTATTGAAGGACCATGAGAAGCACCTTATATACACTGTCTTTACTTTAAGGTATTCTCTCATAATTCCCTAGCAATAGGATCATAATCCTGAAACATTAATGAACTCAAGTTTCTATCTATTCATTTGATTTGAGTCACCAATGAGTGAGGCCAATTGTAGGTCAACACCTCGGTGATTTGGGTACGTGGTAGTAGAGTTGTGGGAACATTCAATGGTCAGGATGGAATCTATCTTTAATATCCCCTTGTGCCAATTAATGGATTTATCATTGGTAAGTGCGCACCCATTCCGATTAAGAGTTAATTGGATTGGTACCAAACGATCACTATAATTAATTCGGGCCCAAGGATAATAAGATATGGATCTATTTTGGTGGACAGGTCCATTTGATCCATGGATATAAATGGAGGGGCCTACTTGTGGTACTGAGGAAGTTTAGGGTCTTCGTTGTAATTTATTCCTAAGACTAGAGTGCAATTGCGTTTATTTAGTGGAGTTATTTACAATTAACTGTGGGCCCGGATTGCACATGAGATGTGGGGTCGCGTGTCCCAGTTGGAGACAGCTTTCTAAAGAATCCCTAGTGGTCCCCACGCTAGCCCAAATTATTAGAAAGATACTAATCCTAGTTGAACTCTAATAGGAAGGTTACTATTTCTATTTGAAGTGAGACTTCTAATAGTGGTAATAGTAATCTACTAATTTTTAATGGAAGTAGGACTTCTATTTTAATTAGAAAGGAGAAAACTACTAATAGTTGTAGAAGTGAGACTTCTATGGAAATTAGTAAGGGAGATGTTTACCTATTTGTAATGGGAGTTAAACTTCTATTTCAAATAGGAATAGAGATGGATTGAAAGGCTATAAAAGGAAGCACACACACCCCCCATGGTCGTGCATAACACATACAACCACTTGAACCCCATTGTGCAAGAGTTGCACAAGTCCTCTTCCTCTCTAAGTTCTCCTCTCTTTCGCCTTTAGTTCCTTAGAGTTACTAGTTAGGTTTTCTCTTGAAGATTCCACCATCTTCTTGAGAAAAGAGATCTAATACGGGTTATAGCGTGGAAGATCAAAAGGAGTTGAAGATTCTGAATTGGATTGTGAAGTTGGTCATCATCAAAGTAAAGAACTCAAATCCTCCATTAGAGCACAACAAAGCTCCAAAGGTATATCTACATCCTTGTATGTTGTGGATTTCGTGGTTGCATGTTTATGTGTTGTTTTCTATCTTATAGATAGTATCTGTTGCTGTACATGGCTATGAGATTGAGGGAATTGCATCCTGGATTGGGTTTATTGCATTCTAGACAATTGATCCCTGCATCAAGTGGGTCAAAAGTTTTGAAACCTGTCTGGAAAGCCCACCTATATTCCAACAATCTCATTTTAGAGCTGCAAAGACTAAACGTTGATGTCGACAAACATGCCCCACAAGTCCTACAAATTGAAATGGACTATAGGGTCAAAAAATCAAATACTTCCTCAAATGGAGAAACGAAGAAAATTGAGGGATCAAGCATTGAATGCCTCTTGGTTCAAAAAGTAGCAACTGCAACAATTGCCTTCAGTAAGGATGACCTCCTGTTAGGCGAGAGAAAGCACAACCGACCCCTGTACTTCACAGGGTACATCAAAGAAATGCCGATACATAGAGTCCAGATCGACCTAGGTTCTGCACTCAATCTCATCTCTACTTGGACACTTGAAGAGCTGGGCATCCCACCTAGCAAGCTGAGTCACACATCTATATCCATCTTTGGATATGATGGGATTGCTCAAAGGCCTATTGGGAAAATCAGGATCAAGTTGCAAATCGGTGATCTTATCTCTGAAGTCACTGTGTATGCAATAAGAACCCATTCATGCTACAACATCCTTCTTGGACGCCCCTGGATATAGGATAATGGTGTCGTCCATTCAACCCTACATCAATGCATCAAGTTCGTCGGCAATGATGCACTACAACAAAATACAGTTTTGCTAACGCAGTCACCGCGTCTTGAAAAATCAGAATTGTGTCGGGACAGGCTTTACGGACGTAGTACAATGCGTCGGCACCACGTCAGCAACCTAATGCATGGAAAACCATTCCCGACTTAATAATGTTTAGCGTCGGCTAAAAAGGGCCATTCACCGACGCAATGGTGCGTCGTCCCAAACGTCGGCAATGTTAACTGCGTCGGGAAAAAATCAAACTTAATGGTCAACCTCACCTCATTGTCGACGCATAACAACATCGATTATACATTTGCCAACGCACATAATAATGTCGGAATACATATTTGACGACGCATATACAACACCGGTAATACATATCCAGACGTGTTGAAGCGTCGGGAAATGTCTTCAACGACGCAGGAAAATTACTTATGGCGACGCAAATAGTGCGTCGGGAAATCGATTTACCTCACTGCCGACGCATAATAACGTCGGTTATACAATTTCCAATACACATACTAACATCGGAATACATATTTGACGACGCATATACAACGCCGGTAATACATATCCCGACACGTTGAAGCGTCGGGAAATGTCTTCAATGATGCAGGAAAATTACTTTTGGCGACGTCAGAGAGTGCGTCGGGAAATAGATTTAACCCACTGCCGACGCATAATAACATCGGTTATACATTTGCCAACGCACATACTAACGTCGGAATACATATTTGACAACGCATATACAACGCCGGTAATACATATCCAGACGTGTTGAAGCGTCGGGAAATGTATTCAACGATGCAGGAAAATTACTTTTGGCGATGCAGTGAGTGCGTCGGGAAATAGATTTACCTCACTGCGACACATAATAACGTCGGTTATACAATTGTCAACACACTTACTAGCATTGGTGTACATATTTGACGACGCATACACAGCGCCGGTTATACATATTATTATTTTTAAATTAAATTTTCATTTCTCCCTGTATATCACAAATAAGAATCTGAATACCTGTTCAAACAAAAACTTGATGCACAACCCAAATTAAAATAGGTTCACCAACAATTCCAAAATAACATCCACAACCAAATATCCTACATCCATAAACCAAAATAAACCCACAAATCTCTAAAATACACAAATATTATTATTTGATCATTTCCAAAAATCTTTAACATCCACAAATGTCTGTGATCGAAATAAACAAGGTAATCCCTAAGAGGAAAACTATAAAATCTTCACTTCAAAATTCCATTCAAATTAAAAATATAAAAACAATAATAACAGTTCCAAAATTATGCCCATAATCTTTTACACGCTACAATGACGCAGCTATGATCTACTTCCTCAGAGTTATTTCATCATCACCATCATCAAAGACTTGTCCCACCTATGTTGGGGTCGGCTACATGAATTTTCTTTCTCCATTCCGATCTATCTTGAGTCAAATCCTTAGATAAATTGCACGTCTTTGATCTAATTTTACTATCTCTTGAGTACCTGAAATTTTGAAAAAGAAAATACAATTAAAACAACAATGTGACTAGTATCTATTTCGATAAGCATCATTTGATTGTGAAGAAGTAAACAACCACAACAGAGATTTCTCACGAGTACTTGTACTGTACCTAAATTCACTCGACCATTTCTTCTATTCAACTTATATGAGAACATGGTGAACTAAGAAGATAAAAGGCAACTGTCGTAGGGTCTTTTTTCCACACGTTTTTACCCAAAAATAAAAATAAAAACTCTCACAGCAAAAAATAATAGGATTTTCTAATATATGATTGATAAGGTATTATAGTGGTATGATCTTCTAACATATGATTGATAAAGCAAAAGTCTTGTATATATCGAAGTTGATGCCAATTAATTACTAGTTCCAAGTTCCAACACAAAGCATTCACCATTACGACCTCAAGAGCATGGAGATTATGGGAAAAAACTTCTGCACAAAATTTTACCATCCCATCCTTCATTGAAGTTAGATGGTTGTATTTTTTTTTAACCATCTATTTGATGACTCCTCACCAGGTTTTATTCAAAATTAGGTAGAATCTTTTGGCTATGTGTCATCTGAAGTGAGACCCATGTTTTGAATGGGTTAGATAAGTAACAAAGCCTAAAATGGTGAAGTCAACAACTTTGTATTTTTTTTATTTCATTTCCCTTAGAAGCATCAAATTTACCATGATCTCACAAGTATAGAATTAACTGTCGAGGAAACTAAATATTACGGACGCACAAGTGAGAATCTAAAACTGCACAATGTGAATCTAAAATTACAGAACCAAATAGCATTTAAGGTTACCAAACAACTAGAAAATAAAAGTGAAAAAATAAGACAATAAAACCAAATAATAGCAAAGATGGCTCGAATAAGTTGCATGCATGATGCCTAGCAAAAATACAGACCTTCAAGAGAATGGCACGATGCCTGCAAAGTCCCATTGTCAGGCTGCCGATGGGAATAGAAGAAATGAAAATGGATTCAAAGACAAGTTAATTTAAAATAACAACATATGGAATCAATTGTTTTAAGTAACATTAAATCGTTTATTTATAATTTCATTACGTTTTTCTTTACTAACACCCTCAATATATTTTTACTGCATTTTCCTGCCAACATTCACCCAAGAAAAAACATCGGAAGTCAGGAAAAAAAATCATCAGAACCTTTTAGTTCTTTTTTTAAATGTGATTCTAACTTTCTTTAGGGCAAAGAATTTACAAAATAGAAGACAAAGATGGTGGAAATAATGTTTCAATGGACCATCGATTATGGCCACAGCTTTTCGGCAATTGGTTGCATTTTCTATCCAAAATTTATTAAACTGTTTGATGTCAAAGATCAAGCACATCTCATGAGTACTTATCAATGAAAACAAATAAATACTTACCAGATTCTTACATTCTAACTATTACAAACCTAAATCGGGTTGGGGTTGGGGTTGGTGATCATTTAATGAGAAATGATATTTAAAGTTATTACTTTATACATTCATATCCTTTCTTTCTACTTTTTCAGTACTAAAAGAAGTATTTCCAGAGGGAATATTGTGGGCCTAGAGTATGCAAAAGAAGCAGTATCCAGAGATGGGTGATCTAGACCATTGATCTCATGTCCTACTCTGGAAAGCCATCATAGAAAATTCCTTCACTTGGATCATTCATAGTTGTTCAATCAATATCTTTCAAAATAGATGGTTAAGAAACAATCCATAAAGCTACTGGTGATTTCAAGTTACCACAGCGAGTTGATCCACTTGGGGTTCAAAAGAAGCGTCCAACTAGTGAATAAGATGTAAGCATACAATGACACCATGGCTTAATCCTTTTCAGAAAGTAATCTCACGGTAAGCATACAACTGTGACTTGAATTGGATAGTTGAGCAGGGGAAATTATTATCCTACTTATTGTAATTTACATTTCCAATTTCAGAGTGGAAATTATAGCCATACATTCTGCTTGTGATCTGTGGGTCAGCGAACTTGACAAGCTCTTACCATCAATATAGCAGTAATTCACTCTTAAAAAATCTTGAAGGAAGGAAAGTTATGCCACTATGCTTAGTTGTATGATTTCTATAACATTTATACAGTAATTGTTGGCTCCATAACATTAATCAAACTTAGATGTTGCTGACAACCTTATCATCCACTGTGGATAAAGCATAAACTAAAATTGATGGTAGGAAAATAGAATAAGTCATGTTTTTTCTAAGTTGAGGAAAAGATCCAATTGCGTAGATTGAATGAGTAATTCAATTTTTTTAGCACGAATGGAATTTGAACAAGACTTGAGAAAAAAAAAGTTTACAAAAAAAAAAAAAAAAAAATGATCAGATGAGATGAGCTACTTTTTGTAGGATATAAGAAGATAAAGCTACCAGCAGAGAAATCAATACAAATCGAATATCAAACTTCTTTGCAAGACTCTATACAAAAGGATCCACTAGTTTGGTTTCAAATTAAGGAGTGACAAGAAGTTCAACAAATAGGGCTTGTTGGTTACAAAAAGTGATATATATATATAACTTTCATTCATTAAAGCTTTTAGTAGTACAAGAGATATATATACTGACAAGAAAAAATCCCAAAACACAAAACCAAAAGGAACCAGTGAACCACCATCAAAAGAACAAGTAAGAAGACACTATAGAGCCATGAATAGATATGATGAGTGCCCCCTCCTTAGCTAAAGAATCATATTTCGCATTAGCCATGTACTTGCATGAACTTTTCATTGGGATTTATTTTATTCTGTGTCATTTTTATATACAGGGTTGTAATTGGATATGATGAAGGAACTATCATGTTCATTTCTAGCATCACTCAAGTTGATGAGCATTACCTTAGTCCTGTCACGCCAACCAAGCACAAATGGCCGAGAGAGCAAACCCAATTTGCTTGTAGGTTGTTCCTGTGTGGGAGAACTTCTGCAGAACATGTTTATAGAGAGATAGAGAGAGAGTTATTCCTTTCTTATGAAATAGTTAATGAAAGCAACATCAGATGCCCATAAGTTTAAACTGATCAAAATGATATTGCTTTGGATTTACTAGAATGGATGCAAGTACCACGTCAGACAATTTTGCAAAAGGAAACCAATTGTTTTAATCAAATAAGCTATTTCATTTAATAAAGGGACTTTTTTTCTTAAGTGGTAGACATAGTGCAATTCTTCTCTCATTATGTTTTAAAAGTTGAGGTTAGAAAATCTCATACGACTTGGATGGGGATTTGGTTGTCTAAATTTGGCATAGGTTGATCTTTCGCTACGAAACATACAGAGACTTGTCCTAGGAATGGATACCCTGCCTATTCATGTCATTTTCAACTGAACCTTGGAGAATAATAAAAATGGTGCCGGGTCTTTTTTCCTCTGTACATCCATGTGTAAAATCTTGATATGTTTTAAAGCATGGATGTGGACTTGGGATGGTATGCAAACATGTTTCCTCATTGTGAGATCCTTCTCTTCCACAATGCACATTGCTTGATGATCAGATGTGTTATTCTTTAGATGTTTTTCATCAATCATCAGCAATAAATGATAAATTAAGACATGAATCAAGGTCTAAGTAAATCATATTTATTGATTTCAATGTTGAGAGTTATTTTTGGGACCAAATTCAAGAACCACATAACTGATTTCAATTTTTCTTGTGTATAATCTTTAAAGAGACATGGAAGAAGCACATATTAATCCACATCACACATAAATCAATTAAGAAAAATACAAATCCTCCAAATTCACTTCCTGTTCGATATATATGCAACAAAGATACTACATTGAAGATTTTGCAATTCACCACCAGTAACATTTTCAAGATACTCATGTATACAAAAAGTAGTTCTTCATGTATAATATTTTTTTTTTAAAGAATGACATACATGGGGTCTTTCATCTAAGATTATTCCTCCTCATTTCCAAAATCAACTCGTAATGCCTATGTTAAAACATTTTCATTCATTCTTGTCTCAAACACTAAGGGATCTTCAAAAGAATCCATTGATTCTTAATTCTACTAAGAAAAATGCTATTCCCAAAACAATCAAAGCATAACTGCACAAAACAAATCAAAACAAGAAGACCCATTTAGCTTCAAAATTGGTACATTTAGAAAGACCAAACTCAAGAAAAAGAAAAAGGGAAATGACATACATGTAACCCCAATCACATGAAAAGGATCCCCATCAGGTGAACAGCACTTACACCCCATCCACTTTGGCTGACTGTACAAAAATCCTAAACCTCATTGCCACACCACTAGAAACCTCCAAACCAGCATCAATTAGAATTAGCATGTGCTAAGAAATGTTTATCATAAGCATACAAGTTCTTGAATACCCTAAATAAGTGATTTTTATTCCTAAGGAAACAAGTACTTAACCCATTTAGAAACAATCTCTATTGTGAAAAAAAAAACCCTCACATCATAGCATGACATAATAGGAATCAACTTATTACATTGAAATATGTATGATTTGGGTGACTTGTGATGTTTGCTGCTATGTTAAATTAAGAAGAATAATGCACTGATCAAGGATAATGTAAAGGAACCATTTTTAACAGAAAAAATCTCATTAGCAATTGAAAGGTTCCCCTAGAGATCCCTTTTCACAGGTTCTGAAATTAGCAAAGTGAAATAAAAAAAAATGAAATTGAGAAAGAGATTCATCTAACTGGCAGACTAGTACTACAAACCAAATTCACATCACACCCATAACATAATATTGTACTACCAGAAACAACAGTCAACTTTGTAAATTACACCAACTTGATTTGAGAAGGCTTAACCATGAACAAGCTGAAACTTTAAACAATGAGCTAGTTGCAGGGGGTTAGAGTTTTAGTAGAGAAAAGGGAATGTAAAAATCCTTTAAGACATACATTCCTTGATTCTTTCATAGTGTTTGATTACTTCCTGTACAATATGTTAGTCTTACAGTAAGATGGCAAAACTTCAGTTTACATAGTGTACCATTAATGGATATGAAGTTGAACTTATGGAATTATGGTTGATCTACACTTGTTGATATTATGTACGTGGTAGGCATCTCAAGTCTCAGCTACAATATTAGATTAACTGCTGATTTTTTTTAACCCGAAAAAGAAAAACTACCGATTGTCCAGACCATCAATCAGATGCCAACATTAATATAACATGATAGAATGGATTGGTTTTGTGGGTTAATTTTTAGTATTAGTCTCATGTTTTGCAGAAAAATAATTAAGTATTAGTCTCATGTTTTGCACTACTACATTGTATTTAATTCTATAGTAATGGTCTCATTGCAAATTTCTAATGATTAAGTCATTGCAAATCTTATATACACACTCTCTTAAAACAAGAGTACACCCTCACATGCAAGTCACTAACCATCCCAAGTAGATAACAGTCTTGCTACCAACTAATGTTTTGCAAATGTGAACCACTAACTACTCTTTAAAACAGAGAGATGAGAAGTAAATTTAGTGACCAGGTTAATGGAGGTACCAAGACATGATAATTTTTTAACAGATTAATCAAGAACAAAATGTCATTGCTACACTGTTTGTGGTACAAAGCCTAGCAAAACACCAACATACAAACAATACCATGAATATTATGAAGGGAAGAAAAGAAACAAAAAAACAATATTGACATTAGACAACACAAGCACGTGATCCAAGATTAATCGGTAATCGGCAAGAAGACCCACACTCAGAAGTTACTCCAATTCAACAAGAAAGAAGGCCTACCATTCAAAACACATTCCACCAATGCTAGAACCCAACCTTAAGACCCCAAAACATTAAGGGCTCAGCAACAGAAACCAATTCAATAGTAGCATGAGCCCTCACCAGAATCTTTGAAATTCAAGAATAACAGATAAACAGAACTCAAAAAGAAAAACAACCAGTGAATCCAACATTAATCAAAGGATCCAAGCTTTAAGACAAGAAAAACCCATTAATCAAAACAAATCTCTAAACCCCAAAGCAAGATTACTTATACTGGAAATCAACAAAGACCCACGTCGAATTAAACCAAAACGGGATAGAACCACCTCGAAAAACAATCAAATGATCCTAAAAAAAAAAAAAAAAACTCCCAGCAATCAAAACAAGGGCCCCAAACAAGTATAACAAGGAATCAGTGTAAGACCCCGACCTGAGTGAACCCGATTAGTGCTAATTAAGTTGCGTGTTAGTGCTAAGCTTGATTAGTGATTTTGGCTAAGTTGGGTTGGAATAGCTTTGATTCTAGTTTTGGGCTTCTTTGAGTGCTTGATAGTTAGTGGGGCCCTTTGAGGGTTCCTTTTTCGACTTTACATTTGCTTAAGTGATTTTTCGGAATTGTTTTGAATTGCTTTCTAAACCCGTTTAATTTATCTTAATGATTCCTACAACTTTCATGTTGATCCCGTGTCCATTTGAGATCCCGAAACCCGATTCCATAGCCTTGCGGGCAAAACAGTCATTGCACACAAAATCTGTACCCCAAAACTTGATATTCCCAAAAACCGTGAAACATATACTTTTTGGAAACTAGATATTTCGAAGATCATTTCTTCCTTCTTCGTCGAATTCATCCGAGGTCCCGAAAGAGATGATTTCAGCCAAACTAGTTCCTTTAGTAGTGGGACCCAACTCATTGTTAACCTAGGGAAGCCACTCTTCATTCCATTCCTTCTTCATGTTCCAGCGCAAGAGGAGAGCTTAGGGTTTCCTTGCAACTCTTCTTCTTCTTCTTGCTTCTCCATCTCCAAACCACACTAATCTTGCACCAAACTTGGAATGGAAATCACCATCTTCTTCCTCATCTTACAAGCTTCATCTTGATATCATTTGTGGAGAGATCTTCCAACCTTGAGACCTCCCTTGAGCTAGCTCTCTTCATTTGAAGGTCATCCAAGTAAGTAACCCTCCCCATCTCCTAGATTAGTGTTCCTCTAGCTCTTGATAAGCTCCATTTGCATTATTGAAAGTTCTATCCTTTTCATTCTTTGTTTGACCCATTTTAGGGTTTGTTTTGGGGATTTTTGATTGTAGCTTGGAAGTGAGCTTAAGAAGTGATAGAGGCTTGATTTTTGGCTCGCTTGGACCTAAGGCAAGTGAATGATTGGGGTGTTTTTGGGTTTTACATGGTTTGGTGAAACATTAATGATCTTCTCATGCCTTTATTGATTTTCATTGTTGAAATAAATGTTCTTGATGGAGTATTAAAGGATGCATTTATGGTCATAAAGATATGTTAGCTCATAGCATTTAATTTCCTCTTGTTTTGTTACATATGTACTCTTATGCGAAATGGTTTCCTTCTTCTTCCCTTCTTATATTGAAGGTGTTATTGATGGAGGAGAGAATGGGATGAATGTGATGAAAGGATTCGATGTAGTTTAATTGAAGTATTAGGCTCCTCATTTGATGTAGAAAAGGGGCTAAAAGGGAGTTGTAGAAGGAAGGGATAGAGGGGAGCTGAACTGGTCCCGAATCAGTTCCTGGACAGTTCACTCGAGCGACCATGACACTTCGCTCAAGCGACCTGTCCAGAAAAGGGTTCGGAGCATTCCAGTAGCATGGTCGCTCGAGCGGACATCCCAGAACTCATTCCAGAGAGTTGTTCGTTCGAACGCATTTAAATATTCGCTCGACCCAATGAGTTCGTTCGACCGACCTCAACTTCGCTCGAGCGAACCCACCTAGACAGCCATTCCAGAGAGCGACTTGCTCGAGCGAACTCTCCAGTCTGCTCGAGCGAGGGGCCCCGTTGGGCGAGGCTATGTTTGGGATGATGTTTAACTATTTCAATATTTGGGTCTATCCTCTGGGAACCCCTCGATGGCAAGGAGATTTGCTAAACAATGTATGAGGCCATTCGTGGAAAGAAACCATATCACAAAGATTCCATTCGAAGTTTTGAAACTTCAAGGTGCATAAGGAGCCCGGAATGTCTTCTAACTCGAAGAGTACCAACTCCTTATTATAATCAACATACGGGACCCCTATTCACTTAAATAAGATCTTGAAACCAGTATTTTACCTGAAATTGTTATAGTTCATTGTTTCACTTCATTCCAAGATTTATATTATATGATTGGTTTTCCCGAAAGCATGATAGTTACACTAGTAACATGGACTTGCCCCGAAGAGTATTGCCCGACATGAAATGAAAGTTATGCATTTGAGTATTCTTGCCCCGTTCATTTATTTACTTGAACTTGATGTATTTTGCATATGTCTCGATTTGTTGTTTAACCTATGAGTCGGCATCACTAAGCTTGGATACCTTGTCGGTTTGATCCACCGACTTGGAGATCCCTCTCCCGTCCCGCCAACTGCAGTTTGGATCCCGATACCCGGTTTATTACCGTGGTCGCGTCCCGATACCCGGTTCGCTACCGTGGTCCCGTCCGTATATTTATATTGTATATATGATTTGCATTGGATCTCCTCCCCTTGTGTGACTGAGATCAACGTCCCGTTATACTGTTGTCACTTTAGTGACAGAGGACTTAGCTTTATGTGATTGCCATCTTGTTAGTTCCCTATTCCTTGGTTGCCTTATAAGTTTTACCTTAATTGCCTGTTTTCTAGCAAATGATTTATCTACTTTATGAGAGTTCTTGTTTAAACAGATTTCTGTGCTTTTCAAGGTATTTCCTTTATTATTACATGTTGTTGTATCTTTTCATTCTCTTGCCAGACCGTCGTGTCTGACCCATTTGCTTTGGTACTCAGGTCCTGTTGCCGGCTACCTTGAGGAGGAGCCGGAGGAGGCGGTAGGTGAGCCGCAACCTCTAGTCGAGTGGCGTGCTGACGATGTCATGTAGACATCGGGTTGCTAAGAGAGGCGTAACATTTTGAGGAAAACTATTTAACCATTCATTGGGTTATTGTTTTGTTTATATTGCCCTTTGTTGGCCTTTAATTTTGGAGAATGTAAATAAGTGATCTTTTGTTAAACTTTAACTTACTTTTGGGAAACATGCTATAGAACGTTGCTCATCCTGATACAGTATTTGATACTTGATGTTAATGCTTTCATGACTAGAGATAGTCTGACTATTTGATTTGCTACATGCTTCCGCACTTAAAAGAAATATTCATTGATGGTTGTGATATCCTCACCGCGGACACCTGTGGGAGATTAAATAAATGCATGTGGTTATCTATTCATCATCCCACCATCACCTTCATTAATAATGTCCCGACTCCGGATCAGTTCCTTCGTGGGGCCTGGTCTGGGGTCGTGACAGACTGGTATCAGAGCGAGATGTGCTTCAAGCAATTAAAAGAAACTAGAAATCCTAAGGACGTGGCGAGGATTCGTTAGATCTTTCGTTAACTAGTATTGTGTGAGCAATGTGTGACCCATTATATTATTATGTGCTAACAATTTGTTTTGCAGCATCATGCCTCCCCGTAAGAGAACAGTGAATGGCATTCCTTCTGGGAGTAACAGTGATCACACCGGGCCGGTAGAAGAGGATATGGTTCAGAACAACCCACCAAATCAGTTCCAAAAAATGATGCAAGCAATGCTTGACCAGCAGCGTCAAGCCAATGAGAACCAAGCTAGATTGCAAGAACAGATGCTCAAGAGAGAAGAAGACCATGCTAGGGAAATGGCAGAGATGCAAAGGCAATTGCTTGTGGTTCTACAGAGAAGACCAGAACCGGTTCAACCTCAGCCCGCAATCGTCATAAACCAGAGGCAACATGACCATAATGCCTTGTTTGAACGGTTTCGGAAGAGAGCTCCGAAGGAATTTCTTGGGGAAGAAGATCCTTTGGCTGCAGATGATTGGTTAGAACATACAGAGAACATCTTCAAGATTTTCCAGTGTACAAGAGGAGAAAGGGTAAAGGTAGCATCATCCCTTTTCAGCGGTACATCAGACAGATGGTGGAAAACGGTTAGGGAAGAATACAGGAACATAGCTGATGCAGAGGTGTGGGCAAACTTCAAGAGACAATTCCATGATAAATATGTACCTGCCCATATCAAGAGACAAAAGGCTATAGAGTTTCAGCAGCTGGTGCAGGGGAGTATGACAGTCTTAGAATATCTCACCAAGTTTGAGAGACTGTCCAGATATGCCCCGGAGTTGGTAGATACGGTGGAGAAGAAAATTGCTAAGTTCTTTGAGGGACTCAACCCTTTCATTGAGAGGGATGCCACCGGAGTAGTACCACCACCTACTTTCGATGAGGCAGTCAAGAGGGCTTATAAGTTTGAGAACTTCCACAATAAGATCCTCAGAGTGCAAGGCAAGAGTCCAGCTCAGCAGCAGAATTATCAACATCAGAAAAACCATCAGAATAAGAGGCAAAGGACAGGACCAAATGCGCATAATCTAGTGGTTTGCATACACTGTGGGAAGAACCATGCTAGTGCTGAATGTCGTACCATCATGGGAGCGTGCTTCAGGTGTGGTTCGATGGACCATCGGATGAGGGATTGCCCTAGGCCAAACAGATAGAATCAGCAACAACAGCAAGGGCCACAACGTCCACCACCACCACCACAGAATGCATTGGTTGTCCAAAACCAGGCAAGGCCACTTCAGTAGCAAGCACCACAGCAACAGCAGTTTAGACAGCAGCAGGCCCGCCAGTAGCAGGGACATCAGCATGCACTGCAGCAGAACAGGAATGCACCACATGGCAGGCCACAACAAGCTCAGAACAGGCCACAACTTCGAGGGCAAATCTACGGGGTCAATAGAGTTGATGCAGAGGCAGCGGGAAATGTAGTGGAAGGTACACTTCTTGTTTGTGGGATTAAAGCTATGATTTTGTTTGACCCTGGCTCTACACATTCTTTCGTGTCCCATAAAATTTCTAAGTTTATTGATATGCATGTTAGAGAACTTGAGTTCATTTTGACTGTGGCAACCCCAGTAGGTAAACAAGTTATTTGTAGAACCTTTTACCCTAGTTGCACAGTTCAGATAGGAGAAGTGGTTTTAACCGCAGATCTCATTTCTTTGGAGATGTTTGATTACGATGTCATCCTAGGGATGGATTGGCTGGCAGGGTACCATGCCACAATGGATTGTTTCCATAAGACCCTCACCTTCAAGTTGGTTGAGACACCAGCAGGAGTGTCGTTTTAGGGAGAGAGGAGGAATCCTCGTGCAGGGTTTGTTTCAGCGTTGAAGGCTGACAGACTTTTGAGAAGTGGTTGTGAAACTTATTTAGCGTTTATCACGGAGGATAAACGGTCCCAAGGGGTGGAGGAGATCCCAATTGTTTGGGAATTCCCGGATGTTTTTCTGGAGGAGATTCCAGGTTTGCCACCCATGAGAGAGATTGATTTCACTATTGAGTTGCTACCATGGACCGCTCCTGTCGCGACCCCGGAACGGACCCCGGGCCCGCGACGTGTTGCTACATTGCATTCGGTGTTGTTAATTGCTTTCCCACAGGTTCCCGCGGTGAGGATTCCCAAAGACACGCGGAATCTGGCTCACACGTACAAGTATGCGGAAGCGTGTAGCAAAACACATCAAGATGAGCCCAACAAAACATTTGGGTGCCATATCAAATGATCACAAGGCATGGTATCATAGAAAGAAGCTAACATGGCATTCCCATTAATATTCAAGTTATAGAACTAACACAAAACAAGTTAAGTTTAGTACAACCCATAAGAGACCAATAAGGGTCAATACAATCTCAAAATAGCCAAAAAGAAACCCCAAGACTAAAGGTGACGACACTCGAGAACCAGACCGACATCTAAATGACATCGTCGGGCTGCCACTCTCTCACGGGAGTTGGCTCACAAGCCTCCTCCTGACGCTCCTCCTCAAAGGCAACGTCTCCTGCACCTGGGCACCAATAAACAAGGGTCAAACACGACGGTTTGGCAGGTAATCAATGTAGGCATGAACATGAACAATAACATTTAGAGAAAACATGTAAGCAAATCTTTGGTATGAAGTACTATCAAAGTTGAGATACATTTTCAAGAATACGAACAAAAACTGAGATACAAAACAAACTAGCATGAGTACATAATATATCATGAATAGTTACAATCCACAAAGAGCCCATCCTTTCTCTATCATTTATATAATGAAAAGAGCAAGCACGCACGACAAGCACGATATACATAATATAAACACGACACGATTTCCCACAAAGACGGGAATTTCGGCCGCGGAACCGGACACGCACGATGTGTAATAAATACACGACTAGTCTGCAGACAGTCCACATGTTTAAAGACCCCCAGACAGTGGATCAAACCGAAAGGGCAGTCTAAGCTCAGTGGTGTTCACTTAGTTCATGAATGCACAAAACACGCGAAGCACGATCAAAACACGTCGAGATAAAAAGGGGGAAATCACTTATCAAAACACGACGAGCACGACTAGCAAAAGGCATAATTAATATGCATAACACGCTTATGAAGTGGTCCCCTTTTTCCTTAAAACAAATCTTCAAAACAAACTTGTACTTAAACTTCAAAACGAGTACACATTGATATTCATTGTATCAAAAACCAAAATACGAATATAAAGTCTAACAAGCACATGTAAGGACCTTTGGTTGATCTTTGTGTAAACGAAACCCAAGTGTTGGAATTTAAAAGAGAATTGGTGCCCCGGAATTTCAAAGATATCTCAGGCTTCGAATGCACAATATCAAGCTAAAAACTCCTAATCAAATACTAGTTTTCCTTGATTCAAATATCCACCTCAACTTTTCAATCTCTGGTCACTAAGATAAGTATACCATTGGATTCTACACTTCAAGAGCTTTCCAACGGTAAGTGGAACTCCAAAAACGGACGTACGGTTAGAAAGTTATGGCCATTTGAAGTTCGCACTGTTGGGCCCACTGGGCCCATCCGCTCGAGCGGACCAACAGTTCGCTCGAGCGAATGTTGGCTCGAGCGAATAATAAAATGCGTTCGAACGAACGGCTCACTGCCTCGCTCCGGAGCAGACAGTGGCATGTTCGCTCGAGCGAACCCAGGGGTCGCTCGAGCGAACAGGCTGCTGCCTGGGCTCGCTGAGTGCGGAAATCTCCTTTTCTTTGCACATTTTTCACTACATTCTCCTCCTTCTTCTCATCCATCAACCACATATCATCCCTTGAGCCTTCATGCTCACCAAGGGTTCATTTATCATCATCCACATCCACATCATAAGAAAACATAAACATGAAACTTGTAGACAAATCGTATGCATAATTTCTAAACAAAAATAGAATCAAATACAATGCACATGAAGCCTATAAAGATCACTTGCCTTGACCAATGCTAAAACTCTTCTCAAGCACTTCACCCAAGCTAATCAAGAACTACAAAACCCAAAGAAAACACACAAAACTCACTCAAAATGGAGCAAAGAACCCATTTTAACAAAAAGGGTTTGAACACTTGAAAAACACAAATCTTAAGGAGTTAAAAAGACTTTATGGAAACCATGGCTTGAAGCTCTTACCTAACAATGGCCAAACAAGAAGAAATGAAGAAGATGTAGGACTTGCTCCACAAGAAGTTCCAAGAAATTGGTATCAAGGGAAAGCTTGTAAGAAGACGAAGAAGATGATGACTTTGGAATCCCTTTTGGAGCTCTCTAGCTAAACATGCAAGATGAAGAAGATGAAGAGAAAAGAGCTCTCCTTGCCCTAGGTTTAGAAATTGCAGAGATTTGGGGGAATGAGTGAAATGAGAGGAAGAAAGGGTTTTAAGTGATGACTCATGGGCCCCATTTGACTTGAACTTGAAATGGCTAAAACACGATCTTGTGGGCCTCGGATGACTTCGACGAAGAAGGATAAAATGATCGTCGAAATATCTAGTTTCCAAAAAGTATATTTTTGACATAGTTTTGAGATCTCGAAAATTGTGTCCAGATTTGTGTAAGAAAGACAATTTTACCCTCTTTGGGCCAGAACTTGGGTTTTTGGGCTTCAAACATGAATGGGCTTAATACGAAAGTTGTAACACGTCGAAATATCAATCAAATGAAATCAAAATCACAATCACACGGAAATCGATACGATCTTCCCAAGCTCACACGTGCACTCAGGCCATCCTGAGTGTGTCTAACTAATATTAAACGTTCTCAAAATTACCAAAGCTATATCCAAGACTAAAACTAATCACTTCTAATCCAACAATAACTAAACCCACTTAGGACTAAACACATACTAATCGCACACTAATCGTAAAGGTCTGGGTCGGGGTCTAACATCCTCCACCCCTTAGGATATTTGGTCCACCAAATAAATCAAACAATTACCTCTGGTAAAAGCTGTGGATACTTCCTTTGCACTTGCTCTCTCAATTCCCAGGTGGCTTCCTCTGGCTCGTGATTTTCCCAAAGTACCTTGACCCAATGAATAGTTCGGTTTCTCAATTCTTGCTCTTTGGTATCAATGATCTTGATCGGTCTTTCCACATACGAGGCATCCTCCCGAATCTCTAAAGGCTCATGCTGTAGAATGTATGCAGGACTAGAGACATACTTCTTGAGCATCGAAACGTGAAAAACATTGTGTACCCCGGAGAATTCCGGCGGTAACGCAAGTCTATAAGCTACATCTCCAATCTTGCTCAAAATCTCATACGGACCAATAAATCTTCTAGACAATTTGCCCTTCTGTCCAAACCTCAAAGTTCCCCTAGTTGGTGAGACTTTCAAAAACACCTTGTCACCCACCTGAAACTGCAATTCTCTTCGGCGAGTATCTGCATAACTCTTCTGCCTACTTCGGGCGATCTTCAACCTTTCCTGAATCAACTTGACTTTGTCACTTGTCTCTCCAACTATCGTCGGTCCATGGAAACTACGTTCACCGACTTCTTCCCAGCAAACCGGAGTTTTGCATCTTCTACCATAGAGTGCCTCGAAAGGTGCCATACCGATGCTAGAGTGGTAACTATTGTTATAGGCAAATTCACAAAGAGGTAAGCACTCATCCCACTGAATCTTGAAATCCAATACACAAGCACGCAACATGTCTTCGAGAGTCTGTATCGTCCTTTCCGACTGACCATCGGTCTGAGAATGATAAGCTGTGCTGAACTGGAGCTTGGTACCCATCGACTCATGAAGAGTTTTCCAAAACTTTGAAACAAACCTACTGTCTCTGTCTGAAGTAATGGAGACAGGCTGACCATGCTTACTAACAATCTCATCAACAAATAACTTCGCAAGTGGTGCCATGTGCATCATATTCCCGGTCTTCATCGGAATGAAGTGAGCAGACTTTGTCAGACGATCTACAATAATCCAAATTGCATTATTCCCCTTCTTGGTATTAGGCAAACCGGAGACGAAATCCATGGTAATGTGCTCCCATTTCCACTCCGGAATTTCCAAAGGCTGTAACAAACCTGGAGGCTTCTGATGCTCTGCCTTGATCAACTGACAAGTTAGACAACGAGACACAAAAGCTGCTATCTCTCTCTTCATGTTATTCCACCAAAACCGATTCTTCAAATTGTGGTACATCTTCGTGCTACCCGGATGCATAGAATATCTCGTGCTGTGAGCTTCATTCATTATCTCATCCTTCAAATCATCCACATTTGGCACACACAACCGGTCACGAAAATACAATATTCCATTCACCATCTTGAAGTCTGGACGCTCTGCAATAACTTCTACTATCTTGGCCAAGTCTGGGTCTTGCAACTGATTTTCCTTGATCTTCTGGATGAAGGTAGGTTCTGACACAATCATATTCGCTAACATCGCACCCAATTTCAGGGTTTGTACCTCTACACCCAACTCCTCAAACTGCTGTAAGACACCCATTCCTCTCAAATTGGCCATAGCCACTGATTTCCTACTCAATGCATCAGCTACAACATTCACCTTGCCTGGATGGTACTTAATTGGAAAGTCATAATCTTTGATATACTCCATCCACCTTCTCTGCCTCATGTTCAAATCCTTCTGTGAGAACAAATATTGTAAACTTCTGTGATCTGAATGGACCTCGAATTTCTCTCCATAGAGATAGTGTCTCCACATCTTCAATGCAAAAACAACTGCTGCCAACTCCAAGTCGTGAGTCGCATAATTCTTCTCGTGGTCCTTCAACTGTCTCGAGCCATAAGCAATCACCTTGCCCTCTTGCATCAACACACAACCTAATCCCACATTCGAAGCATCTGTATAAACAATAAATCCACCGTTGCCCGAAGGTAATGTAAGGATTGGAGCTGTGGTTAACCTTCCTTTCAACTCCTGAAAACTGGTTTCACACTGATCGGTCCAAACAAATGGGACATTCTTCCTAGTCAATTTTGTCAACGGGGCTGCAATGGATGAAAAACTTTGGACAAATCTTCTGTAATATCCTGCTAATCCCAAAAAGCTTCTAATCTCTGTCACACTGCTTGGCCTCGCCCAACTAACAACTGCCTCTATCTTGGCTGGATCAACCGCTAAACCTTCTCTGGAGATGATGTGGCCTAGAAAAGCGACTTGTTCTAACCAGAAATCACACTTACTGAGTTTTGCATATAACTGGTTGTCCCTCAAGAGCTGCAACGTTGTCCTCAAATGTTCTTCATGCTCCTTCTTACTCTTGGAATACACAAGGACATCATCAATAAATACTACCGTGGAATGATCCAAATATGGTGCAAAGACCTTGTTCATCAAAGCCATAAAGACTGCTGGTACATTTGTCAAACCAAAGGGCATCACTAAGAACTCATAGTGCCCATATCTTGTTCTAAAGGCTGTTTTCTGAACATCTGAGTCTCTAACTCTCAACTGATGGTATCCTGACCTCAAGTCTATCTTAGAAAAATAGGCTGCTCCTTGCAATTGATCAAACAATTCATCTATCCTTGGCAAAGGGTACTTGTTCTTCACGGTCACATGGTTCAACTTCCGATAGTCTATGCACATTCTCAAACTTCCATCCTTCTTCTTCACAAACAACACCGGTGCTCCCCACGGTGAAACACTTGGCCTAATAAAACCTTTGCTCAACAAATCTTGCAATTGGAGCTTTAGCTCACCCATTTCTGCTGGAGCCATCCTATATGGTGCAATCGAGATCGGAGTTGTCCCTGGAAGAAGCTCAATTGTGAACTCAACTTCCCTAATTGGTGGTAAACCCGGGATTTCTTCTGGAAAAACGTCCGGAAATTCACACACAATGGGGATATCCTCCACCCCTTGGGACTGTTTATCCTCCGTGATAAACGCAATAAATGCCTGACACCCACTCTGAACTAATCTGCTTGCCTTCAACACTGAAATAAACCCTGCCTGAGATTTTCTCCTGTTCCCCTGAAATATCAACTCTGCCTGTGGTCCTTGGAATCTAAATGTGATAGTCTTACTAAAACAATCCATGGTGGCATGATATGCTTCTAACCAATCCATGCCTAAAATAACATCAAAATCATGCATGTCCAAAACTATGAGGTTGGCCGGTAAGTTCACATCTCCTAACAACACTGTACAACTAGGGTAATGGTTTCTACACACAACTTGTTTCCCTACTGGAGTGGTCACTACTAAGATATAATCCAACTCACTACATGGTGCATCAATCAACTTAGCAAAACTAGGGGATGAAAATGAATGTGTGGATCCAGGGTCAAACAAAATCTGGGCTTCTACCCCACAAACAAGAAGTTTACCTTCTACCACGTCTCCTGCAGCTTCAGCATCTGCACGGTTGAGATAGTATAACCGTCCATGCATCTGTAGTCTGTTCGGTATCTGGTTCTGCCTTCCTTGGCCTTGTCTGTTCTGTTGTGGAGGACGAGCATTCTGATTCTGTGCTGGTGGCCTAGCCTGCTGCTGCTGCTGAGGTGGTCTCATCTGATTCTGAGCTGGTGCTTGATTCTGAGGAGCTACTTGTCTCTGCTGCTGGTTTCTGTTCCCTTGATTCTGAAGTAGTGGGCAATCCTTGATTGAATGGTTCATAGCCCCACACTTGAAACAGGCACCCATGGCCTTCCTACACTCGTGTGTCTCATGATTCTTGCCACAATGTCCACAACCTTGCCTCACATGGCCTTGCTCTTGCCTTGGCTTCTTGCCCTGTTGTTGCCTCTGATTCTGCTGTTGATATTGTTGATTCCTATCCTGAACAATCATATTGTTAATATCCTCAAAGGTGTATGCCCGCTTGACTGCCTCATCATATGTAGCTGGAGGTACTACGCCTATGACATCTCTCATGATGATCGGATTCAATCCTTCCAAAAACTTTGTTATCTTCTTCCTTTCCGTGTCAATCAACTCGGTGGCATACCTCGCCAATCTCTCAAATTTGGTGACATAATCCAACACTGTCATGCTACCTTGCTTGAGTTGCTGAAACTCAATAGCCTTCTGCCTCTTGACATGAGAGGGAATGTACTTGTCTTGAAACTGTATCTTGAATGCTGCCCATGCCTCATCATCTGCCATCACTGCATATGGGTCCTTGACTGTTTGCCACCACCGATCTGCCAGCCCATAAAATAAAGAAGCAGTGAGGTTGACTTTCTGTATACCCGTGCACATGAAAACATCAAAGATCTTCTCCGTATTGACTAGCCAGTCATCTGCCACTAGCGGGTCCTCATTGCCCGAAAACTCCTTTGGTGCTCTCTTTCTAAACTTCTCAAACAGTGCATTAGGGTCAGGATCCCTATTCTGAATAACAATCTGTGGACCTGCGGGGGGTGCTACATTCCTGTTCTAGAGAACTTCTAACAATTGCCTTTGAACTTGAGCCATTTCATCATCTTTCTTAGCCAACTGTTCTTGAAACCTTGTTTGGTTCTCATTAGCCTGCCTTTGCTGTGTTATCATGGCTTGCATAAGTTCCTGAAATTGTGTAGCTGTCGGTCCCTCAGATGCATCTGACTCATTCTGATTACTGCCTGAAGCATGATGATTTGGAGCTTTTCTTGGAGGCATATTGCTGTAACACAAAGAGTTAGAACACAATAATCGTGGTACAAGGGTTTCTAAGATTCTATACGAATGAATCTATCGAACTCACGAATCCTCGCCACGTTCCTAAGACCTTTCTAGTTTCTTTTAAGTGCCTGAAACATGTCTCACTCTGATACCAGTCCTGTCGCGACCCCGGAACGGACCCCGGGCCCGCGACGTGTTGCTACATTGCATTCGGTGTTGTTAATTGCTTTCCCACAGGTTCCCGCGGTGAGGATTCCCAAAGACACGCGGAATCTGGCTCACACGTACAAGTATGCGGAAGCGTGTAGCAAAACACATCAAGATGAGCCCAACAAAACATTTGGGTGCCATATCAAATGATCACAAGGCATGGTATCATAGAAAGAAGCTAACATGGCATTCCCATTAATATTCAAGTTATAGAACTAACACAAAACAAGTTAAGTTTAGTACAACCCATAAGAGACCAATAAGGGTCAATACAATCTCAAAATAGCCAAAAAGAAACCCCAAGACTAAAGGTGACGACACTCGAGAACCAGACCGACATCTAAATGACATCGTCGGGCTGCCACTCTCTCACAGGAGTTGGCTCACAAGCCTCCTCCTGACGCTCCTCCTCAAAGGCAACGTCTCCTGCACCTGGGCACCAATAAACAAGGGTCAAACACGACGGTTTGGCAGGTAATCAATGTAGGCATGAACATGAACAATAACATTTAGAGAAAACATGTAAGCAAATCTTTGGTATGAAGTACTATCAAAGTTGAGATACATTTTCAAGAATACGAACAAAAACTGAGATACAAAACAAACTAGCATGAGTACATAATATATCATGAATAGTTACAATCCACAAAGAGCCCATCCTTTCTCTATCATTTATATAATGAAAAGAGCAAGCACGCACGACAAGCACGATATACATAATATAAACACGACACGATTTCCCACAAAGACGGGAATTTCGGCCGCGGAACCGGACACGCACGATGTGTAATAAATACACGACTAGTCTGCAGACAGTCCACATGTTTAAAGACCCCCAGACAGTGGATCAAACCGAAAGGGCAGTCTAAGCTCAGTGGTGTTCACTTAGTTCATGAATCCACAAAACACGCGAAGCACGATCAAAACACGTCGAGATAAAAAGGGGGAAATCACTTATCAAAACACGACGAGCACGACTAGCAAAAGGCATAATTAATATGCATAACACGCTTATGAAGTGGTCCCCTTTTTCCTTGAAACAAATCTTCAAAACAAACTTGTACTTAAACTTCAAAACGAGTACACATTGATATTCATTGTATCAAAAACCAAAATACGAATATAAAGTCTAACAAGCACATGTAAGGACCTTTGGTTGATCTTTGTGTAAACGAAACCCAAGTGTTGGAATTTAAAAGAGAATTGGTGCCCCGGAATTTCAAAGATATCTCAGGCTTCGAATGCACAATATCAAGCTAAAAACTCCTAATCAAATACTAGTTTTCCTTGATTCAAATATCCACCTCAACTTTTCAATCTCTGGTCACTAAGATAAGTATACCATTGGATTCTACACTTCAAGAGCTTTCCAACGGTAAGTGGAACTCCAAAAACGGACGTACGGTTAGAAAGTTATGGCCATTTGAAGTTCGCACTGTTGGGCCCACTGGGCCCATCCGCTCGAGCGGACCAACAGTTCGCTCGAGCGAATGTTGGCTCGAGCGAATAATAAAATGCGTTCGAACGAATGGCTCACTGCCTCGCTCCGGAGCAGACAGTGGCATGTTCGCTCGAGCGAACCCAGGGGCCGCTCGAGCGAACAGGCTGCTGCCTGGGCTCGCTGAGTGCGGAAATCTCCTTTTCTTTGCACATTTTTCACTACATTCTCCTCCTTCTTCTCATCCATCAACCACATATCATCCCTTGAGCCTTCATGCTCACCAAGGGTTCATTTATCATCATCCACATCCACATCATAAGAAAACATAAACATGAAACTTGTAGACAAATCGTATGCATAATTTCTAAACAAAAATAGAATCAAATACAATGCACATGAAGCCTATAAAGATCACTTGCCTTGACCAATGCTAAAACTCTTCTCAAGCACTTCACCCAAGCTAATCAAGAACTACAAAACCCAAAGAAAACACACAAAACTCACTCAAAATGGAGCAAAGAACCCATTTTAACAAAAAGGGTTTGAACACTTGAAAAACACAAATCTTAAGGAGTTAAAAAGACTTTATGGAAACCATGGCTTGAAGCTCTTACCTAACAATGGCCAAACAAGAAGAAATGAAGAAGATGTAGGACTTGCTCCACAAGAAGTTCCAAGAAATTGGTATCAAGGGAAAGCTTGTAAGAAGACGAAGAAGATGATGACTTTGGAATCCCTTTTGGAGCTCTCTAGCTAAACATGCAAGATGAAGAAGATGAAGAGAAAAGAGCTCTCCTTGCCCTAGGTTTAGAAATTGCAGAGATTTGGGGGAATGAGTGAAATGAGAGGAAGAAAGGGTTTTAAGTGATGACTCATGGGCCCCATTTGACTTGAACTTGAAATGGCTAAAACACGATCTTGTGGGCCTCGGATGACTTCGACGAAGAAGGATAAAACGATCGTCGAAATATCTAGTTTCCAAAAAGTATATTTTTGACATAGTTTTGAGATCTCGAAAATTGTGTCCAGATTTGTGCAAGAAAGACAATTTTACCCTCTTTGGGCCAGAACTTGGGTTTTTGGGCTTCAAACATGAATGGGCTTAATACGAAAGTTGTAACACGTCGAAATATCAATCAAATGAAATCAAAATCACAATCACACGGAAATCGATACGATCTTCCCAAGCTCACACGTGCACTCAGGCCATCCTGAGTGTGGCTAACTAATATTAAACGTTCTCAAAATTACCAAAGCTATATCCAAGACTAAAACTAATCACTTCTAATCCAACAATAACTAAACCCACTTAGGACTAAACACATACTAATCGCACACTAATCGTAAAGGTCTGGGTCGGGGTCTAACAGCTCCGATATCTATTGCACCATATAGAATGGCTCTAGCAGAGTTGGGAGAGTTGAAGACTCAGTTGCAAGAATTGTTGGACAAAGGTTTTGTGAGACCGAGTGTTTCACCATGGGGAGCTCCAGTTTTGTTTGTTAAGAAGAAGGATGGTTCGATGAGAATGTGTATAGATTACAGAAGATTGAATCAAGTGACCATCAAGAACAAGTACCCATTGCCAAGAATAGATGAATTGTTTGCTCAATTGCAAGGTGCATCATACTTTTCGAAGATTGACTTGAGATCCGGTTACCATCAGCTGAGAGTTAGAGAAGCAGATGTGTTGAAAACAACTTTCCGGACAAGATATGGCCACTATGAGTTCCTAGTGATGCCATTTGGGTTGACTAATGCACCGGCAGTGTTCATGGCTTTGATGAACAAGATATTTGCAGAGTATTTGGATCAGTTCGTTGTAATGTTCATAGATGACATTTTGGTATACTCCAAGACCAGAGAAGAGCATGAAGAGCATTTGAGGATAGCACTACAACTCTTGAGAGAGAATCCGTTGTATGCAAAGCTTAACAAGTGTGAATTTTGGCTAGACCAAGTAGCATTTCTGGGGCACATTATCTCAAGAGAAGGATTGTCAGTGGATCCGTCCAAGATTGAAGCAGTAGTGAATTGGGAAAGACCGAAGAATGTGACTGAAATCAGGAGTTTTCTGGGATTGGCAGGTTATTATCGGAGGTTTGTGCAAGGTTTTTTGTCGATTGCATCACCATTGACAAAGTTGACAAGGAAAAATGTACCATATGTGTGGACAGAGCAGTGTGAAGAGAGTTTCCAAGAGCTAAAAAAGAGATTGACTACAGCACCAGTCATTACTTTGCCATCCGGAAGCGGCGGTTTTACCATTTTTACGGATGCTTCGAATGTTGGACTTGGTTGTGTTTTGATGCAAGAAGGAAAAGTGATTGCTTATGGATCTCGACAGTTGAAAGATCACGAGAAGAACTATGCCACCCATGATTTGGAGTTAGCAGCGGTTGTGTTCGCGTTGAAAATGTGGAGACATTACCTCTATGGAGAGCAGTTCGAAGTCCACTCCGACAACCGCAGCTTACAGTATCTGTTTTCACAGAAGGATTTGAACATGAGGCAGAGAAGATGGATGGAATATATCAAGGACTATGATTTTCCAATCAAGTACCACCCTGGGAAAGCCAATGTAGTTGCCGATGCCTTGAGCAGAAAATCGGCAGGCTTGGCAAATCTAAGTGGCACTTGTATCTTTGAGCAATTTGAAGAGTTGAGTTTAGACCTGCAACCACTAAGGAAGGGTGTTTTGTTAGCTAACATGACGGTGTCAGAACCTTCTTTCATTCAAAAGATCAAGGATAGTCAGTTGCAAGATCCAGAGTTGGCCAAGATTTCAGAGCATATAGCAGAACGTCGTCCTGATTTTCATTTTGTTGATGGAGTTTTGTACTACCGTGACCGTCTGTGTGTGCCTAACATCGAAGATTTGCGAAATGACATCATGACTGAGGCTCATAGCACAAAGTACTCTATACATCCTGGCAGCACAAAGATGTATCAGAACTAGAAGGGTAGATTTTGGTGGAACAATATGAAGAGAGAGATTGCAGCGTTTGTCTCCCGTTGCATGACCTGTGAGTTGATTAAAGCAGAGCGTCAGAGACCTCCAGGATTGTTACAACCGTTAGAGATCCCGGAATGGAAGTGGGAGCACATTACCATGGACTTTATTTCGGGACTACCGAGGACTAGCAGAGGCAACGATGCGATATGGGTCATTGTGGACCGACTCACCAAGTCAGCGCATTTCCTTGCTATGAAGACAGGGAAGAAGATGCACATGCTACCTTTGGCAAAGTTCTTTGTCAACGAGGTTGTCAGTCGTCACGGGCATCCAATTTCTATCACATCTAACAGAGACAGCAGGTCTGTCTCGAGGTTCTAGAAGACATTGCATGAGTCTATGGGTACGAGATTGCAGTTCAGCACAGCTTATCACCCTCAGACAGATGGCCAGTCAGAGAGGACGATTCAGACTCTTGATGATATGCTCCGTGCTTGTGTGTTAGACTTCAAGACTCAATGGGATGAGACTCTACTGTTGTGTGAGTTCGCTTACAACAACAGCTACCATTCGAGCATTGGAATGGCTCCTTTTGAGGCTTTGTATGGCAGAAGGTGTAGGACACCTGTATGTTGGGAAGAAGTCGGCACTCGCAGTTTCCATGGACCCACTATGGTTAGTGAGACCAGCGACAAGATCAAGTTTATTCAAGAGCGTCTGAAAGTGTCCCGGAGTAGACAGAAGAGCTATACAGACTCCCACCGCAGAGATTTGCAGTTCAAGGAAGGAGACAAGGTCTTCTTGAAAGTGTCACCTACAAGGGGAACATTGAGGTTCGGTCAGAAGGGCAAGCTATCACGGAGATACATTGGACCCTATGACATTGTGAGCAAGATCGGTGATGTGGCTTATAGATTAGCCTTACCACCTGAGCTATCCGGTGTACACAATGTCTTCCATGTGTCTATGTTGAAGAAATATGTTCCCGACCCGTCGCATGTACTCCGACATGAGCCATTAGAGATTAGAGAGGATGCTACCTATGTAGAGAAGCCCGTTGAGATCATCGATACAAAGGAACAAGAGTTGAGGACACGGACTATTCAGTGTGTAAAGGTGCTACGGGAGAACCATGGACCGGAAGAGGCAACGTGGGAACTGCGAGATCAAGTGCAGAAGAAGTACCCACATCTCCTACCAGAGGTGAGTCTTATGTTTCATTTGGATGACCAAATGCCCTAAGGGGTGGAGGATGTAAGACCCCGACCCGAGTGACCCCGATTAGTGCTAATTAAGTTGCGTGTTAGTGCTAAGCTTGATTAGTGATTTTGGCTAAGTTGGGTTGGAATAGCTTTGATTCTAGTTTTGGGCTTCTTTGAGTGCTTGATAGCTAGTGGGGCCCTTTGAGGGTTCCTTTTTCGACTTTACATTTGCTTAAGTGATTTTTCGGAATTGTTTTGAATTGCTTTCTTAACCCGTTTAATTTATCCTAATGATTCCTACAACTTTCATGTTGATCCCGTGTCCATTTGAGATCTCGAAACCCGATTCCATAGACTTGAGGGCAAAACAGTCATTGCACACAAAATCTGTACCCCAAAACTTGATATTCCCGAAAACCGCGAAACATATACTTTTTGGAAACTAGATATTTCGAAGATCATTTCTTCCTTCTTCGTCGAATTCATTCGAGGTCCCGAAAGAGATGATTTCAGCCAAACTAGTTCCTTTAGTAGCGGAACCCAACTCATTGTTAACATAGGGAAGCCACTCTTCATTCCATTCCTTCTTCATGTTCCAGCGCAAGAGGAGAGCTTAGGGTTTCCTTGCAACTCTTCTTCTTCTTCTTGCTTCTCCATCTCCAAACCACACTAATCTTGCACCAAACTTGGAATGGAAATCACCATCTTCTTCCTCATCTTACAAGCTTCATCTTGATATCATTTGTGGAGAGATCTTCCAACCTTGAGACCTCCCTTGAGCTAGCTCTCTTCATTTGAAGGTCATCCAAGTAAGTAACCCTCCCCATCTCCTAGATTAGTGTTCCTCTAGCTCTTGATAAGCTCCATTTGCATTATTGAAAGTTCTACGCTTTTCATTCTTTGTTTGACCCATTTTAGGGTTTGTTTTGGGGATTTTTTATTGTAGCTTGGAAGTGAGCTTAAGAAGTGATAGAGGCTTGATTTTTGGCTAGCTTGGACCTAAGGCAAGTGCATGATTGGGGTGTTTTTGGGTTTTACATGGTTTGGTGAAACATTAATGATCTTCTCATGCTTTTATTGATTTTCATTGTTGAAATAAATGTTCTTGATGGAGTATTAAAGGATGTATTTATGGTCATAAAGATATGTTAGCTCATAGCATTTAATTTCCTCTTGTTTTGTTACATATGTACTCTTATGCGAAATGGTTTCCTTCTTCTTGCCTTCTTATATTGAATGTGTTATTGATGGAGGAGAGAATGGGATGAATGTGATGAAAGGATTTGATGTAGTTTGATTGAAGTATTAGGCTCCTCATTTGATGTAGAAAAGGGGCTAAAAGGGAGTTGTAGAAGGAAGGGATAGAGGGGAGCTGAACTGGTCCCGAATCAGTTCCTGGACAGTTCGCTCGAGCGACCATCACACTTCGCTCAAGCGACCTGTCCAGAAAAGGGTTCGGAGCATTCCAGTAGCTTGGTCGCTCGAGCGGACATCCCAGAACTCATTCCAGAGAGTTGTTCGTTCGAACGCATTTAAATATTCGCTCGACCCAATGAGTTCGTTCGAGCAACCTCAACTTCGCTCGAGCGAACTCACCTAGACAGCCATTCCAGAAAGCGACTTGCTCGAGCGAACTCTCCAGTCCGCTCGAGCGAGGGGCCCCGTTGGGCGAGGCTATGTTTGGGACGATGTTTAATTATTTCAATATTTGGGTCTATCCTCTGGGAACCCCTCGATGGCAAGGAGATTTGCTAAACAATGTATGAGGCCATTCGTGGAAAGAAACCATATCACAAAGATTCCATTCGAAGTTTTGAAACTTCAAGGTGCATAAGGAGCCCGGAATGTCTTTTAACTCGAGGAGTACCAAGTCCTTATTATAATCGACATACGGGACCCCTATTCACTTAAATAAGATCTTAATACCAGTATTTTACCCGAAATTGTTATAGTTCATTGTTTCACTTCATTCCAAGATTTATATTATATGATTGGTTTTCCCGAAAGCATGATAGTTACACTAGTAACATGGACTTGTCCCGAAGAGTATTGCCCGACATGAAATGAAAGTTGTGCATTTGAGTATTCTTGCCCCGTTCATTTATTTACTTGAACTTGATGTATTTTGCATATGTCTCGATTTGTTGTTTAACCTATGAGTCGGCATCACTAAGCTTGGATACCTTGTCGGTTTGATCCACCGACTTGGAGATCCCTCTCTCGTCCCGCTAGCTGCAGTTTGGATCCCGATACCCGGTTTATTACCGTGGTCCCGTCCCGATACCCGGTTCGCTACCGTGGTCCTGTCCCGATACCCGATTCCTTGGTTACCTTATATGTATTACCTTAATTGCCTGTTTTCTAGCAAATGATTTATCTACTTTATGAGAGTTCTTGTTTAAACAGATTTCTATGCTTTTCAAGGTATTTCCTTTATTATTACATTTTGTTGTATCTTATCATTCTCTTGCCAGACCGTCGTGTCTGACCCATTTGCTTTGGTACTCAGGTCCTGTTGTCGGCTACCTTGAGAGGAGCCGGAGGAGGCGGTAGGTGAGTGTCGCGACCCCGGACCGGGAATCCCAATCCGGGATCGGGACCATTAGTGTGTGATGATTATTCAAGAGGATTACCTACATCCTCAAAATACAACTTATTTAATTTCCCACAGGTGTCCGCGGTGAGGATATCACAACAATCAATGAATATTTCTTCTTGAGTGCGGAAGCATGTAGTAAATCAAATAGTCCAACTATCATTAGTCATGAAGACCATAACAATAAGTATAATTACTGTATCAGAATGAGCAATGATATATATATAGCAAGTTTCCCCAAGTTGTCAAAGTTAAACAAAATATCAGTTAATTACATTCCCACAATAGAGGCCAACAAAGGCCAATACTACAAAAGAATAACCCAAAAGAATAGTTAATAAGTTCTCCCCAAAATGTTACGCCTCTTGGCAACCCGATGTCTACATGACATCGTCAGCACGCCACTCAACTAGAGGTTGCAGCTCACCTACTGCCTCCTCCGGCTCCTCCTCAAGGAAACCGGCAACGGGACCTGAGTACCAAAGCAAAGGATCAGACACGACGGTCTGGCAAGAGAGCGGGAAGATACAACAACATAAAATAGATGAAATATCTCGAAAAGCAAGGAAATCTGTTAAAGCAAGAACTCTCACCAAATAGATAAATCATTTGCTAGAAAACATGTAAACGAGATAAAATATATGAGGTAACCAAGGAAATCGGGAATAACAAGGTGGCAATCACATAAAGCTAAGTCCTCTGTCACTAAAGTGACAACAGTATCACGGGACGTTGATCTCAGTCACACAAGGTGAGGAGAAGCAACGTAAACATATATACAATATAATATACGGGAACGGGACCACGGTAGCGAACCGGGTATCGGGACGGGGCCACGGTGGTAAACCGGGCATCGGGATCCAAACTGCAGCTGGCGGGACGGGAGAGGGATATCCAAGTCAGTGGATCAGACTGACAAGGTATCCAAGCTTAGTGATGCCGACTCATAGGATAAAACCAATCAAGACATATACAAGTAAATCAAGTACAGTAAATAAACGGGGAAAACGGGGGTGCTCAAGGCACGCTGTCATTTCATATCGGGCAATACATATCTGGACAAGTCAATGCTATTATCATGCTTTCGGGAAAACAATTCATGTAAAGCAAGTCTTGGAAATAGAGCAATATAATGAACTATACTAAATCAGGAAGGACAATGACTTTAAGATCTAATTGAGTGAATAGGGGTCCCGTATGTCGATTATGGAAAAGACTTGGTACTCCTTGAGTTTGAAGACATTCCGGGCTCCTTATGCACTTTTACGATTTTCAAACTTAAAATGAGCTTATGGTTATAATTAGGTGTTATACTAGGAAAATCAAGACTAGGAACGGTCCATCCTAGGCATGACATTAATTCGGAAACATCGACCAACCTATTCAGTCATCGAAAGGAATAGAATTCGCGATAACCAAGGCAAAAGACTTATATTTGGATATAAAGAAGTTATCGCGTCATTCTATCCCGTTCAAGATTGAAACGGTTTGAACTTCGATGCCACCAAACTAACCGTGAGAAGTGTCGGCTCAAGACATCTCACCCATAGTCCAATTAGTCCAAAAAGGGTAGCCAAGGTCCCACCTAGCACTAAGGAAAAAAATAAAAATCTCAAAATCCATCGGACTCAAATTGAGTCCTCCGATCGATCGGCCAAAATTTTCTGAAGCGGATCCGATCGATCGGCCGAAATTTCTACACAGGGCCCGATCGATCGGCCCAAAAACCCTTACAGTTACTGACAGTCCGATCGATCGGTCTGCACGTCCGATCGATCGGACCTGGGCGCAGTGCAGGTCCGGGACTTGGATTTTTCTCCTTTTTGTTCCTTTCTTTCCAACACCTCAACCACCACATAGAACTATGATCAAGATGACTTAATTACATGCTTCCACGACATTAAATGAGGCTATCAAGAGGTATAAATACCATTTATTGCAATCATGGAAAATCAATAAATGAAATCAATGAAAGCATAAAAATCCATCAATGCTACACTAAATCATTTGAAACTTAAAAAACCTCCAAACATTCACTTGCCTCAAGTCTTCAATTAATGATATTAAGCTCTATCAAGTCCTCCAAGAAATGGTCCAAGCTACAATGCAAAATCCCCAAAAACAACCCTAAAATGGGTTACACAAAGAATGAAAATGAAAGAGCTTTCAATAATGCAAATGTAGCTTCCCTAAGGCTAGATGAACACTAATCTAGGAGATGGGAAGAATCACTTACTTGGAAAGTCCTCTAATGGCAAGAGTAAGCTTAATGGAAGTCTTGTGATGGAGGGTTCTCTTCACAAATGGTAGCAATGGAATGCTTGCAAGATGAGGAAGAAGAAGATGATCTCCACTTTGAGTTTGGTGCAAGATTTGTGGGGATTTGAGATGGAGAAGCAAGAAGAAGAAGAGAAAACCAAGGGAAACCCTAGACTCTTCTCTTGTGCTGGAAAATGATAAATGAAGTGAATGGCTAATGGCTTCTCTTGTTAGCTAAAGAGTTGGGTTGGATTGGGTCCCACAACTAATGAAACTAAATGGGCTGATATCATCTCTCTCGGGTCCTCGGATGAATTCGACGAAGAAGGAAGAATTGTTCGTTGAAATATCTAGTTTCCAAAAAGTGTATGTTTCGCGGGTTTCGAGAATATTAAGTTTTGGGTACAAATTTTGTGTGCAATGACTGTTTTGCCCTCCGGGCTATGAAATCGGGTTTCGGGGCCTCGAATGGACACGGGATCAACATGAAAGTTGTAAGAATCCACAAGATGAATGCAACGGGCCAAAAACACAATTTAAAACAAGTCGGGAAAATTTCACAAGAAAATGCAAAGCCGAAAAAGGGAACCCCCAAAGGGTCCCACAAGCTATCAGTCACTCCAAAAGGCCCAAAACTAGAATCAAAACTATTCCAAACCCAACTTAACCACAAACACTAATCAACCTTAGCACTAACACGCAACTTAATTAGTACTAATCGGGATCACTCGGGTCGGGGTCTTACATCCTCCACCCCTTAGGGCATTTGGTCCTCCAAATGAAACATAAGACTCACCTCTGGTAGAAGATGTGGGTACTTCTTCTGCACTTGATCTCGTAACTCCCAAGTTACCTCTTCCGGTCCATGATTCTCCCACAACACCTTCACCCACTGAATAGTCCGAGTCCTCAACTCTTGTTCCTTTGTATCGATGATCTCAACGGGCTTCTCTACATAGGTAGCATCCTCTCTGATCTCCAATGGTTCATGCCGGAGTATATGCAAAGGATCGGGAACATACTTCTTCAACATAGACACATGGAAGACGTTGTGTACACCGGATAGCTCAGGTGGTAAGGCCAATCTATAGGCCACGTCACCAATCTTGCTCACAATGTCATATGGCCCAATGTATCTCCGTGATAGCTTGCCCTTCTGCCCAAATCTCAATGTTCCCCTTGTAGGTGACACTTTCAAGAAAACCTTATCTCCTTCCTTGAACTGTAGATCTCTGCGATGGGAGTCTGCATAGCTCTTTTGTCTACTCCTGGACACTTTCAGACGCTCTTGAATCAACTTGATCTTGTCGCTGGTTTCACTAACCATAGTCGGTCCATGGAAACTGCGAGTGCCAACTTCTTCCCAACAAACAGGTGTCCTACACCTTCTGCCATACAAAGCTTCAAAAGGAGCCATCCCAATGCTCAAGTGGTAGCTGTTGTTGTACGCGAACTCACACAACGGTAGAGTCTCATCCCATTGAGTCTTGAAATCTAACACACAAGCACGGAGCATATCCTCAAGAGTCTGAATCGTCCTCTCTGATTGGCCATCTGTCTGAGGGTGATAAGCTGTGCTGAACTGTAATCTCGTACCCATAGACTCATGCAATGTCTTCCAGAATCTCGAGACAAATCTACTGTCCCTGTCAGAAGTGATCGAAACTGGCTGCCCATGACGACTGACAATCTCGCTGACAAACAACTCTGCCAAAGGTAGCATGTGCATCTTCTTCCCTGTTTTCATAGCAAGGAAATGCTCTGACTTGGTGAGACGGTCCACAATGACCCAAATCGCATCGTTGCCTCTACTAGTCTTCGGTAATCCCGAAATAAAGTCCATGGTAATGTGCTCCCACTTCCATTCCGGGATCTCTAACGGTTGCAACAAGCCTGGAGGTCTCTGATGCTCTACCTTAATCAACTGACAGGTCATGCAACGGGAGACAAACGCTGCAATCTCTCTCTTCATATTGTTCCACCAAAATCTTCCCTTCAAGTTCTGATACATCTTCGTGCTGCCTGGATGCATAGAGTACTTTGTGCTATGAGCCTCAGTCATAATGTCGTTCCTCAAATCTTCAATGTTAGGCACACACAAACGGTCACGGTAGTACAAAACTCCATCAACAAAACGGAAGTCAGGACGTTCTGCTATATGTTCTGAAATCTTAACTAACTCTGGATCTTGCAACTGACTGTCCTTGATCTTCTGAATGAAAGAAGGTTCTGACACCGTCATGTTAGCCAACAAAACACCCTTCCTTAGGGGCTGCACGTCTAGACTCAACTCTTCAAACTGCTCAAAAATACAAGTACCGCTAAGATTCGCCAAGCCTACCGATTTCCTACTCAAGGCATCTGCAACTACATTGGCCTTCCCCGGGTGGTACTTGATTGGAAAATCATAGTCCTTGATATATTCCATCCATCTTCTCTGCCTCATGTTCAAATCCTTCTGTGAAAACAAGTACTGTAAGCTGCGGTGGTCGGAGTGGACTTCGAACTGCTCTCCATAGAGGTAATGTCTCCACATTTTCAACGCGAACACAACCGCTGCTAACTCCAAATCATGGGTGGCATAGTTCTTCTCGTGCTCTTTCAACTGCCGAGATCCATAAGCAATCACTTTTCTCTCTTGCATCAACACACAACCAAGTCCAATATTAGAAGCATCGGTAAAAATGGTGAAACCGCCGCTTCCGGATGGTAAGGTAAGGACTGGTGCTGCAGTCAATCTCTTCTTTAGCTCTTGGAAACTCTCTTCACACTGCTCTGTCCACACATATGGTGCATTTTTCCTTGTCAACTTCGTCAATGGTGACGCAATCGACGAAAAACCTTGCACAAACCTCCGATAGTAACCTGCCAATCCCAGAAAACTCCTGATTTCTGTCACATTCTTCGGTCTTTCCCAATTCACTACTGCTTCAATCTTGGACGGATCCACTGCCAAACCTTCTCTAGAGATAATGTGCCCCAAAAATGCTACTTGGTCTAGCCAAAATTCACACTTGTTAAGCTTCGCATACAGCTGATTCTCTCTCAAGAGTTGCAATGCAATCCTCAAATGCTCTTCGTGCTCTTCCTTGGTCTTGGAGTACACCAAAATGTCATCAATAAACACTACAACAAACTGATCTAGATACTCTGCAAATATCTTGTTCATCAACGCCATGAACAATGCCGGTGCATTAGTCAACACAAATGGCATCACTAGGAACTCATAGTGGCCATATCTCGTTCGGAAAGCTGTTTTCAACACATCTGCTTCTCTAACTCTCAACTGGTGGTAGCCGGATCTCAAGTCAATCTTCGAAAAGTACGATGCACCTTGCAACTGATCAAACAATTCATCTATTCTTGGTAATGGATACTTGTTCTTGATGGTCACTTGGTTCAATCTTTTGTAATCTATACACATCCTCATCAAACCATCCTTCTTCTTAACAAACAACACTGGAGCTCCCCATGGTGAAACACTCGGTCTCACAAAACCTTTGTCCAATAACTCTTGCAACTGGGTCTTCAATTCCCCCAACTCTGCTGGAGCCATTCTATATGGTGCAATAGATATCGGAGCGGTCCCTGGTAGCAACTCGATAGTGAAATCGATCTCTCTCATAGGTGGCAAACCTGGAATCTCCTCCGGAAAAACATCCGGGAATTCCCAAACAATTGGGATCTCCTCCACCCCTTGGGACCGTTTATCCTCCGTGATAAACGCTAAATAAGCTTCACATCCACTTCTCAAAAGTCTGTCAGCCTTCAACGCTGAAACAAACCCTGCACGAGGATTCCTCCTCTCTCCCTGAAATGACACTCCGGCTGGTGTCTCAACCAACTTGAAAGTGAGGGTCTTATGGAAACAATCCATTGTGGCATGGTACCCTGCCAGCCAATCCATCCCTAGGATAACATCATAATCAAACATCTCCAAAGAAATGAGATCTGCGGTTAAAACTACTTCTCCTATCTGGACTGTGCAACTAGGATAAAAGGTTCTACAAACAACTTGTTTACCTACTGGGGTTGCCACAGTCAAAATGAACTCCAATTCTATAGCATGCATATCAATCAACTTAGCAAACTTATGGGACACGAAAGAATGTGTAGAGCCAGGGTCAAACAAAATCATAGCTTTAATCCCACAAATAAGGAGTGTACCTTCTACAACATTACCCGCTGCCTCTGCATCCACTCTGTTAACTCCGTAGATTTGGCCTCGCTGTTGGGGCCTATTCTGTGCCTGCTGTGGCCTGCCTTGGGGTGCATTCCTATTCTGCTGTGGTGGACGCTGCTGTCCCTGCTGATTTCGGGCCTGCTGTTGTGGCTGCTGCTGCTGTCTGAACTGTTGCTGCTGTGGTGCTTGCTGTTGAAGTGGCCTAGGCTGGTTTTGGACAGCCAATACATGCTGTGGTGGTGGTGGTGGACGTTGTGGCCCTTGTTGCTGCTGCTGTTGATTCTGTCTATTTGGCCTAGGGCAATCCCTCATCCTATGGTCCATGGAACCACACCTGAAGCACGCTCCTGTGATGGTACGACACTCAGTACTAGCGTGGTTCTTCCCACAGTGGATGCACACCACTGAATTCTGCACATTAGGCCCTGTCCTCTGCCTCTTGTTATGATGGTTCCTTTGATGCTGATAGTTCTGCTGCTGCTGGGCTGGACCCTTGCCTTGCACCTTGAGGATCTTGTTGTGGAAGTTTTCGAACTTGTAGGCTCTCTTCACAGCTTCATCAAAAGTTACCGGTGGCACCACTCCAATGGCATCTCTCTCAATGAAGGGATTGAGCCCGTCAAAGAATTTAGCAATCTTCTTCTCCACCGTATCTATTAACTCCGGGGCATACCTAGACAATCTCTCAAACTTAGTAAGATATTCCAAGACTGTCATGTTCCCCTGCACCAACTGTTGAAACTCTATAGCCTTCTGCTTCTTGACGTGGGCGGGCACATATTTGTCATGAAACTGCCTCTTGAAATTTTCCCAAATCTCAGCATCAGGCATTGTTCTATATTCTTGTCTCACTGTCTTCCACCATCTATCTGTTGTGCCAACAAAAAGGGATGTTGCAAGCTTCACTCTATCTGCTCCTGTACACTGAAAGATCTCAAATATGTTCTCTGTGTGCTCTAGCCAATCATCTGCAGCTATGGGGTCCTCTTCCCCAAGAAACTCCTTTGGAGCCCTCTTCCTGAACCGTTCAAATAAGGCATTTGGATCATTTTGCCTTTGGTTTATGACTATGGCTGGTTGGGGTTGCACCGGTTCAGGTCTGTTAGGGATTTTGTATTTGCAATTTGATGGATTCATTTGCGTTTTAGCATCATTTGATATTTCACACATGCATTGTTTTTAGAAACATTGAAATCTAGTTTTATACATGCATAGCTTTTAAGATTTGGAAAAGTATTTGTTATATGCATGTTTTGGTTTTAAACTTGGATGCATTAGTTTTGAAACCCAAACTCTTTTGAAAACCTATATCCTTGTGCATTATTTTTGGAAAATCATCTTGAGTTTGTAGGTTTGAGCCTTGCATACATTCTTCACAAAAAGAATCATTTTTGTATGCATTTTCATTTGAAAAGAGTTTTATCAAATCAAGCTAGCCTTTGGTTTTAAACCTTTGAATCATTTTAGGCTTTGTGTGTTTCATGTTTTTAAATGTTTTAAAACATGTTTTTAAGCTTGGTTTAGTGACCCACAAAATTCCACAAAGAAAATCTTCAAAATGCAAAAGTTGGAATTTTTGGGGGTGTCCCGGCAGTGTCGCCGGTCGACCGAGACCACTGCAGGGCAAGTGGACAATTTTTGAACTGTAAGCCTCCAACGGTCATTTTTATGACCGTTGTGCCTTCCCGGTCGACCGAGACCCCTTTGCCGGTCGACCGAGAACTAGCCGTTGGCAACTTTTTGGCTATAAAGTCCATTCATTTCCAACCTTCTTTGGTGCTTGAACTATGAACCTTTGAGAGCATTTTGGAGCCAAAGAAAGGGGAAGAAGTTGGAAAGGCTAGAGGGCTATTTGGAAATCAAACTCATGAGTTTTTAAAAGGTACATCTTCTAAGTTATTTTGATTTCCATACAAATGAAATTCATGCATGTTCAAATCCTTTGTATTTTCATTTATGCATGATTTCAAGTCCTTAAAGAGTTGATTTGCAAGCTCAATATCTTTCTTGGTAAATTAGATTAGTTTGCAATCACTCTTATCAAATCACATGCTTTATTAAACTTTATTTTTCATACAACTTGATTCTTTGAATTTCATGTCATTAACAAGTTGTTTATTATTCATGTGATTTGCATCAAACTTCAATCAAAACTTTTGTGTGTCTTTAACTTTCAAATTGCATTAAGCATAAATTGATTGAACCTACTTTTAAACTTGATTGAAGTTTTCACACACACACTTCATAAGCATACATCTTTGCATTCATTGAGTGTTTGTGTGAGTTAGGATTTTCATTTTCACATCCGCCTATTTAGAGGCAATTTATTTGAGCTTAAATTGTAATCTCTTAGAGTGTTGAGTAAACACTTTCTTAGAGAAATATTGATTTGTAAAGGTTATTGCTTAGCCTAAAGAAAAGCATCTTGTAAGGTTATTGCTTAGCCTAAGAAAAGCATTTTGTAAAGGTTATTGCTTAGCCTAGAAAAGCACATTGTAAGGTTGTTGTTGAGCCTAGAAAAACAACATTGTAAGGGTTATTGCTTAGCCTAGTAAAAAGCATACATAGTGGAAATCCGGTGGGGTGATTGGATTCACAAGCCGGTAGTGGATGTAGGCATTGAGGCCGAACCACTATAAATCTTGGTGTTGTGGTGCTTGCATTTGTGGTGATTCTTTTATTAGCTTCCGCATATTGTATGGTTAATCATCACATGTGACTAGTTTGTGTTAAGAAATTAATATTGATTTAAATTGGTCACAATTGTAGCTCACCCTATTCACCCCCCCCCCCTCTAGGGTTAGGATCCTCGTGGACTCTCAATTGGTATCAAAGCCTCGTGCTCTATCTTATAGGATCAAGTGTTTGGAACTCTTGATTAGGTGTAAAAACCTAGAGTTAAAACCCTAGAGTAGTGCTTATTTGAAAATCATTAGAATGGACTCCACTATGCTAGACCTTGTAGATTCTTCTAGACCCCTCATTCTTCCATCTTATGGAGATTCAAAAATTGAAATTAAAGAATCTCAACTTGAATTAAAAGAAGAAGAATATGATGAACTTGAAGCCTATGAGGAATTGTACACATGGTCCTTAGAGGTTTCCAAGAAAAATAAAAGATTAAAAGAAGATTCTATAAGGCTAAACCAAGAATTAGACTCTTCTAAAAATGAACTTAGAGAAAAAGATGAATTTATAAATTGTGTAGAATCTAAGTTCATGATCTCTTTAAATAATCTATCTAACATTCAAGATGAACTAAGAGAATTAAAGATGGATTATGATAATGTCAATAAGGAAAATTTAATTCTAAGAGATCAAATAAAAAGGCAAGATAAAGACTCTAACAATCTTGAATCTAAATTGACTGTCTCTAAGGAAAATTTATCAAATGCTCAAGATGAATTAAATAAGACTAAGATAAATTGTGATGAGCTTAAAAAGGAAAATTGTAACCTAAGAGATACAATTAAAAGACAAGATGAAAACATTAACTATTTAAAATCCAAGTTGACAATTTCAAATGAAAATTTGTCTAATGCACAAAGTAATTCAAAAACTTTAGAACTTGGATCTAATGTTGTTAATGAGCTTAATTCTAAGTTAAAACTTGCCTATGAAGAGCTAAACAATTATAAGGAAATTGAAAATGAACTTTCAAAAGTCAAACATGAAAATTCAATCCTTATAACCAAAGTCACTCAACTTGAAAACTATAAACAAAAGTATGAGTGCAAGGTTACCCAAAGTGAAGATAGACTTGAAAAATTATTTAAAATGGGTAAACCTCATGGAGATAGGACGGGTATTGGATTCAATAGGAATATGTCTTATGACCCTAAATTCACCAACACTTTTGTGAAAGGTGAGTCCTCTTTCTCTAGCACTCTTCCTCCCTTGCCCAAATCAAAATGTAATTATTGTGGCATTGAAGGGCATTTTACATTTGAGTGCAAACTAAGAAAAAGAAGCTATGTGTCTAAGCCCATCTTTGAACTCATAAATGTAGAATCAAAACCTATGAAGGGTAAGACACTAAAAATCAAGAAAGACTCCAAAAAGACTAAACAAGTTAAATCTATTAACAGGGAGTCTCCCAAGATAGATTCTAAAAAGCTTAAACAAGTTAAACCAAGCTTGAAAGAATCTAAGAACAAAAAGCTTCTCAACCTACCTCCCTTATATGAACCCATGAAAGAACTTTTGAAGAAAGTTGCTAAGTTAAATCTAAAATTCAAAAGTCAAGTAAAGGGAGAAAGTAAGAAGAAAAGAAAAGTGATTCAATCCCCAAAGAAACAAACTCACCAACATCAAAAGACTAATCACCATTCTAAGCTAAACTTAGTAAAATCTAAATATCATGGTGATAAGTTTAAATTGAAAATTTATCAAGTCAAATCTCCTTTAGTTGGTAAGACTTCTAAGATAGACCTCAAAGTTCAACCCTCACAAGACCTTAGGTGGATTCCCAAAGTTTTATACTTAGACAAACCTTAAGGCCTTGGACCTCATTGACCAACCTATGCTTTATAAGTTAAACCTTTTGTTGGTCATGATTGCTTTGCATTTTGTTCTTTCATAGTTACATCTATTAAAATGCATTGTTTCTTTATGATCAATTGATTTTGTTTTCATACACCATTCTAAGTTACACTTCATGGTTTTCAAAATCTTTTGATTATAACTTCATCATGTTTGATTTGCTTTTTGCACTCATATGCCTTGCATTGCATTTCTTTACATGATTAATTGATTGTGATGTTAAAAGCTTTCATAGCTAGATTTATTCATGATCAATTGTTGTTGAATCATTTGTAAGACTTTTTGAACAAATGATTTGACCCAATTCAAGTTTTTCCATGGACTTCTAAGTTATACTTTTATATGGAAAATCATTGTTTTGAAAAATCAACTTGTATGTGTTTCTTTTAAGTTATATCTTTTGAAAATACAATGTTGAAAATTGATCTTCAAAGTCATTCTTTCTATGCTTATTGTTGGATTTTGTTTATTGAAATGATTTGAAGATTGTTTGAATGGAAATGCTCTTTAACCTCATTAGTTATATTCTTCTAAGCATGTTCCATGTTCTCATTTCCTTTTCTTTTGGCTTCATTATCTTTAGAAATGGAAATGTATGTTGTTTGCATCTTTAGCTTATGTGTTTACATTCTTTTTAATATGCAAATGACAATTGGTTCCATGTATGGTTGTGAACTTGTAATTTTTGTAGAAACCATACTAGAACCCAAATCCATCCTCCATGCCTAATAGTCATCTCTTTATGGATGGTTATGATGTTGATTCATGTAGATTCTCTTGGTGTCTTCCTTATACATGTTTCAACTTCATATGTAGTGTTCTTGATCATATGAAACTCTTTGAAATCCATTCATTGTATTTCTATATGTTTGATGGATTTCTTAGATGTTGAATTCATATGATCTTGACACTTTGGAAATTGCATGCTTTACCAAGTAATATCCTTTTGCATTGCAATTTACCTTGTTCATCACTATGCTTAATAGTCATATCTTTAAAAGTGATGAATATGCATTAATGATGCTTGATGGAAGTTTGTCACATCCTTGCTTTTAATCATGTTATCATATTCAATTGGTTTCAAATGGTATAACTTTTCATTGATTTCATATCCAATTGATATCTTATCTTGTGTATGTGATAGACCTTGTGTACATTGGATTGAACTTGATAGTAATATATTTTTTTTTCCATGTCACACACCATTAGCATCATAATGTTCATGTTACCACCTCTCTTGCTCTTATAGGTATATCTCATGACCACCATATTTATGTATTCATAATCTTGGTTGGTTATTAGTTGAGGTTGGCTTCATCCTTGAAATTCATTTCACTCATTCTTGCACATTAATAGTAACATTTATTGTTTGAATGAAATGATTTCAAAACTTACATAGCATATGATTTTCATAAGTTAAATTAGTTAATGCTATGTTTGAGTAAACCCCATATCATGGATAGCTCTAATTTGGATTTCTCATAATAGTTATACTTTTAAATCCATTTTAGAGTGATTGAGTTTATAGTCACATCCTTTAATCTCAATTGATATGTTTATTTCAATTGATATCCATGATTGTTTTTCCCATTAGACCTTGCTCTCTTTTGGTAATTTGATCATATGAGCCTTATAGTTAAATGAATCTAATCCTTTCCTTGAAGTTGACCCTCACTTAGATAAACCATATACTTCTTGAATCTAATAGTTATATCTTGTCAAAAGCTTGACAAAAGAAGAGAATGGATTGAGGGGGAGTGTAAACCTTCATAGGAAATATTAGTTTGATCAAATTCACCCTTGGATTGCCTTTGAGCCCTTAGAGATAACTTACATACATGATAGCCTGTTATGAATTTCATTTTCGATTTCATTTGTTAACAGGTGCTACTAAAGGTATTCTTCTTGTCTCATGTGTGTAGGTACCTTTGCAATTTAATGTCAAAGGGGGAGAGAGAGTTCAAGTGTGACTCAAAGATCTCCTACTCTTCAAAGGGGGAGAGAGTTCGAGAGTTCAAGTACTCGAAGATCTCCTATCCATCAAAGGGGGAGAAAGAACTCAAGTTCTCAAAGGGAGAGAATGCATACCTTGCCAAAGGGAGAGAGAGGCATGGTCAAAGGGGGAGAGCAAATAGAAGAAAGAAAGCTTGGAGCTAAAGAAGATGCTTGACTAAAGAGAGGAAGATGGAAAGAAAGCTTGAAGAATGATCAAGCTCCAAGCATCAAGAAGATTGAAGAAAAGAGCCCAAGAGCCCAAGCTAAGAGAAGGAGCATCCAAGAAGATTTCAAGACTTGTCCAGCTTAGGGGGAGCTGAAGACTTGGTGTGTTAATTTCTATGATGAGTAAGTTGCCATCAAATTGCAAAGGGGGAGATTGTTAGGGATTTTGTATTTGCAATTTGATGGATTCATTTGCGTTTTAGCATCATTTGATATTTCACACATGCATTGTTTTTAGAAACATTGAAATCTAGTTTTATACATGCATAGCTTTTAAGATTTGGAAAAGTATTTGTTATATGCATGTTTTGGTTTTAAACTTGGATGCATTAGTTTTGAAACCCAAACTCTTTTGAAAACCTATATCCTTGTGCATTATATTTGGAAAATCATCTTGAGTTTGTAGGTTTGAGCCTTGCATACATTCTTCACAAAAAGAATCATTTTTGTATGCATTTTCATTTGAAAAGAGTTTTATCAAATCAAGCTAGCCTTTGGTTTTAAACCTTTGAATCATTTTAGGCTTTGTGTGTTTCATGTTTTTAAATGTTTTAAAACATGTTTTTAAGCTTGGTTTAGTGACCCACAAAATTCCACAAAGAAAATCTTCAAAATGCAAAAGTTGGAATTTTTGGGGGTGTCCCGGCAGTGTCGCCGGTCGACCGAGACCTGGGTCTCGGTCGACCGAGACCACTGCAGGGCAAGTGGACAGTTTTTGAACTGTAAGCCTCCAACGGTCATTTTTATGACCGTTGTGCCTTCCCGGTCGACCGAGACCCCTTTGCCGGTCGACCGAGAACTAGCCGTTGGCAACTTTTTGGCTATAAAGTCCATTCATTTCCAACCTTCTTTGGTGCTTGAACTATGAACCTTTGAGAGCATTTTGGAGCCAAAGAAAGGGGAAGAAGTTGGAAAGGCTAGAGGGCTATTTGGAAATCAAACTCATGAGTTTTTAAAAGGTACATCTTCTAAGTTATTTTGATTTCCATACAAATGAAATTCATGCATGTTCAAATCCTTTGTATTTTCATTTATGCATGATTTCAAGTCCTTAAAGAGTTGATTTGCAAGCTCAATATCTTTCTTGGTAAATTAGATTAGTTTGCAATCACTCTTATCAAATCACATGCTTTATTAAACTTTATTTTTCATACAACTTGATTCTTTGAATTTCATCTCATTAACAAGTTGTTTATTATTCATGTGATTTGCATCAAACTTCAATCAAAACTTTTGTGTGTCTTTAACTTTCAAATTGCATTAAGCATAAATTGATTGAACCTACTTTTAAACTTGATTGAAGTTTTCACACACACACTTCATAAGCATACATCTTTGCATTCATTGAGTGTTTGTGTGATTTAGGATTTTCATTTTCACATCCGCCTATTTAGAGGCAATTTATTTGAGCTTAAATTGTAATCTCTTAGAGTGTTGAGTAAACACTTTCTTAGAGAAATATTGATTTGTAAAGGTTATTGCTTAGCCTAAAGAAAAGCATCTTGTAAGGTTATTGCTTAGCCTAAGAAAAGCATTTTGTAAAGGTTATTGCTTAGCCTAGAAAAGCACATTGTAAGGTTGTTGTTGAACCTAGAAAAACAACATTGTAAGGGTTATTGCTTAGCCTAGTAAAAAGCATACATAGTGGAAATCCGGTGGGGTGATTGGATTCACAAGCCGGTAGTGGATGTAGGCATTGAGGCCGAACCACTATAAATCTTGGTGTTGTGGTGCTTGCATTTGTGGTGATTCTTTTATTAGCTTCCGCATATTGTATGGTTAATCATCACATGTGACTAGTTTGTGTTAAGAAATTAATATTGATTTAAATTGGTCACAATTGTAGCTCACCCTATTCACCCCCCCCCCCTTCTAGGGTTAGGATCCTCGTGGACTCTCAAGGTCTCCTCGGCAAGACCTCAAGCAACTGCCTCTGCATTTCTTGCATCTCTCTAGCATGGTCTTCCTCTCTCTTCAGCATTTGTTCTTGTAACCTCGCTTGATTTTCATTAGCCTGACGCTGCTGATCAAGCATTGCCCTCATCATATCCTGGAATTGGTTAGGTGGATGACCATGGTTCTCAACTATATCTTCTTCTAAAGGTCCTGTATGCTCACTATTCCTTGCAGTGGGGTTACCATTCAATGGTCTCTTTCGTGGAGGCATGATACTGCAAAACAAATTGTTAGCACATAATAATATAAAGGGTCACACATTGCTCACACGATACTAGCTAACGAAAGATCTAACGGATCCTCGCCACGTCCTTAGGATTTCTAGTTTCTTTTAAATGCTTGAAACACGTCTCGCTCTGATACCAGTCTGTCGCGACCCCGGACCGGGAATCCCAATCCGGGATCGGGACCATTAGTGTGTGATGATTATTCAAGAGGATTACCTACATCCTCAAAATACAACTTATTTAATTTCCCACAGGTGTCCGCGGTGAGGATATCACAACAGTCAATGAATATTTCTTCTTGAGTGCGGAAGCATGTAGTAAATCAAATAGTCCAACTATCATTAGTCATGAAGACCATAACAATAAGTATAATTACTGTATCAGAATGAGCAATGATATATATATAGCAAGTTTCCCCAAGTTGTCAAAGTTAAACAAAATATCAGTTAATTACATTCCCACAATAGAGGCCAACAAAGGCCAATACTACAAAAGAATAACCCAAAAGAATAGTTAATAAGTTCTCCCCAAAATGTTACGCCTCTTGGCAACCCGATGTCTACATGACATCGTCAGCACGCCACTCAACTAGAGGTTGCAGCTCACCTACTGCCTCCTCCGGCTCCTCCTCAAGGAAACCGGCAACGGGACCTGAGTACCAAAGCAAAGGATCAGACACGACGGTCTGGCAAGAGAGCAGGAAGATACAACAACATAAAATAGATGAAATATCTCGAAAAGCAAGGAAATCTGTTAAAGCAAGAACTCTCACCAAATAGATAAATCATTTGCTAGAAAACATGTAAACGAGATAAAATATATGAGGTAACCAAGGAAATCGGGAATAACAAGGTGGCAATTACATAAAGCTAAGTCCTCTGTCACTAAAGTGACAACAGTATCATGGGACGTTGATCTCAGTCACACAAGGTGAGGAGAAGCAACGTAAACATATATACAATATAATATACGGGAACGGGACCACGGTAGCGAACCGGGTATCGGGACGGGGCCACGGTGGTAAACCGGGCATCGGGATCCAAACTGCAGCTGGCGGGACGGGAGAGGGATATCCAAGTCAGTGGATCAGACTGACAAGGTATCCAAGCTTAGTGATGCCGACTCATAGGATAAAACCAATCAAGACATATACAAGTAAATCAAGTACAGTAAATAAACGGGGAAAACGGGGGTGCTCAAGGCACGCTGTCATTTCATATCGGGCAATACATATCTGGACAAGTCAATGCTATTATCATGCTTTCGGGAAAACAATTCATGTAAAGCAAGTCTTGGAAATAGAGCAATATAATGAACTATACTAAATCAGGAAGGACAATGACTTTAAGATCTAATTGAGTGAATAGGGGTCCCGTATGTCGATTATGGAAAAGACTTGGTACTCCTTGAGTTTGAAGACATTCCGGGCTCCTTATGCACTTTTACGATTTTCAAACTTAAAATGAGCTTATGGTTATAATTAGGTGTTATACTAGGAAAATCAAGACTAGGAACGGTCCATCCTAGGCATGACATTAATTCGGAAACATCGACCAACCTATTCAGTCATCGAAAGGAATAGAATTCGCGATAACCAAGGCAAAAGACTTATATTTGGATATAAAGAAGTTATCGCGTCATTCTATCCCGTTCAAGATTGAAACGGTTTGAACTTCGATGCCACCAAACTAACCGTGAGAAGTGTCGGCTCAAGACATCTCACCCATAGTCCAATTAGTCCAAAAAGGGTAGCCAAGGTCCCACCTAGCACTAAGGAAAAAAATAAAAATCTCAAAATCCATCGGACTCAAATTGAGTCCTCCGATCGATCGGCCAAAATTTTCTGAAGCGGATCCGATCGATCGGCCGAAATTTCTACACAGGGCCCGATCGATCGGCCCAAAAACCCTTACAGTTACTGACAGTCCGATCGATCGGTCTGCACGTCCGATCGATCGGACCTGGGCGCAGTGCAGGTCCGGGACTTGGATTTTTCTCCTTTTTGTTCCTTTCTTTCCAACACCTCAACCACCACATAGAACTATGATCAAGATGACTTAATTACATGCTTCCAAGACATTAAATGAGGCTATCAAGAGGTATAAATACCATTTATTGCAATCATGGAAAATCAATAAATGAAATCAATGAAAGCATAAAAATCCATCAATGCTACACTAAATCATTTGAAACTTAAAAAACCTCCAAACATTCACTTGCCTCAAGTCTTCAATTAATGATATTAAGCTCTATCAAGTCCTCCAAGAAATGGTCCAAGCTACAATGCAAAATCCCCAAAAACAACCCTAAAATGGGTTACACAAAGAATGAAAATGAAAGAGCTTTCAATAATGCAAATGTAGCTTCCCTAAGGCTAGATGAACACTAATCTAGGAGATGGGAAGAATCACTTACTTGGAAAGTCCTCTAATGGCAAGAGTAAGCTTAATGGAAGTCTTGTGATGGAGGGTTCTCTTCACAAATGGTAGCAATGGAATGCTTGCAAGATGAGGAAGAAGAAGATGATCTCCACTTTGAGTTTGGTGCAAGATTTGTGGGGATTTGAGATGGAGAAGCAAGAAGAAGAAGAGAAAACCAAGGGAAACCCTAGACTCTTCTCTTGTGCTGGAAAATGATAAATGAAGTGAATGGCTAATGGCTTCTCTTGTTAGCTAAAGAGTTGGGTTGGATTGGGTCCCACAACTAATGAAACTAAATGGGCTGATATCATCTCTCTCGGGTCCTCGGATGAATTCGACGAAGAAGGAAGAATTGTTCGTTGAAATATCTAGTTTCCAAAAAGTGTATGTTTCGCGGGTTTCGAGAATATTAAGTTTTGGGTACAGATTTTGTGTGCAATGACTGTTTTGCCCTCCGGGCTATGAAATCGGGTTTCGGGGCCTCGAATGGACATGGGATCAACATGAAAGTTGTAAGAATCCACAAGATGAATGCAACGGGCCAAAAACACAATTTCAAACACGTCGGGAAAATTTCACAAGAAAATGCAAAACCGAAAAAGGGAACCCCCAAAGGGTCCCACAAGCTATCAGTCACTCCAAAAGGCCCAAAACTAGAATCAAAACTATTCCAAACCCAACTTAACCACAAACACTAATCAAGCTTAGTACTAACACGCAACTTAATTAGTACTAATCGGGATCACTCGGGTCGGGGTCTTACAGTGAGCCGCAACCTCTAGTCGAGTGGCGTGCTGACGATGTCATGTAGTCATCGGGTTGCTAAGAGAGGCATAACATTTTGAGGAAAACTATTTAACCATTCATTGGGTTATTGTTTTGTTTATATTGGCCTTTGTTGGCCTCTAATTTTGGAGAATGTAAATAAGTGATCTTTTGTTAAACTTTAACTTACTTTTGGGAAACATGCTATAAAACGTTGCTCATCCTGATACAGTATTTGATACTTGATGTTAATGCTTTCATGACTAGAGATAGTCTGACTATTTGATTTACTACATGCTTCCGCACTTAAAAGAAATATTCATTGATGGTTGTGATATCCTCACCGCGGACACCTGTGGGAGATTAAATAAATGCATGTGGTTATCTATTCATCATCCCACCATCACCTTCATTAATAATGTCCTGACTCCGGATCAGTTCCTTCGTGGGGCCCGGTCCAGGTTCGCGACAATCGGCAACAAGAACCCCCACCCAACTCCAAAAATCAACACAACAATCCAAAAAAAAAAACCCAACTCCCACACCCATAATACAAAAAAGCATCAAATCAATCACGCTTCACTAGTCCAAAACGAGAACAAAAAAAAAAAAAAACAGAGCGAGAAACTAACACACATTTGTAATGAACAAACCTGATTGGGAGGGAATAGGGATGTTTGTCTCATGAGGAGGAGTGGAATCCATGTGATTAAATCAAAAATGCCCAAAAAACACTGATTCCTGGACTTCCCCGTGATACCCCAATGGGTATATACTCTTTGTAGATGTGTGGGCCCACCTTGATCGATGGCAATCAGTGGGGCGCTGGGGAGTTGGAAGATCTTGAAAATAGTCACAAATAGCCCAGAAACACAAAAACGCAAAATCACCCAGAAGAGATTTCACAACACCTAACAAAAATCACAGATTAACTGTAACAAATTTACATCACAAAGAAAAAACATCCCAGAAACAGAAAATGCAAAAAAAAACCCCACAGAAGGGGTTTCCCTACACAAAACACAGATCACAAAAAAACTGGAATAGATCTTCATCACAGTCACAAATAGCCTAGAAACAGCAAATGAAAACATACCCAGAACAGATTTCCTAACATACAGCAAAAAACCCATTTATTTAGAGAACCCCATACCCCAATTACCAATAAAAACACACATGAACAAGTTTGGGTTTTCATACTTCCAACAGAAACACCGAACCCACATCACAAAAAGACACAGAACAACACAACACATAAAGAACCAATTAAAAAAAAGATATCAATAGCAACAGATGTGGAGGAGAAGATTACCTTGGAAGATCTCACTGACCGTCAGTGTCGAAAGGGAACCCCGTGCTCCGAAGTGCGGCACGTTGATCCGCAGACGCGAATCAGGTCTGGACTCCGACGAACCCCAAGATCTTCGAGCGAGAGTTTACGCCGTTCTCAGTGCAGAGCGAGAGGGCATAGTGGCGTGGGCGCAGTGCACAGAGAGAGAGAGAGAGGGAGAGGGAGAGGGAGAGGGAGAGAACCGTTTTGGGCTCCGGTAGTGGCGTGGGAGCAGGAGGGCACAGTGCAGAGAGCGAGAGGGAGAGAGCGGGGGGAGGGAGGGAGAGAGAGAGAGAGAGAGAGAGAGAGAGAGAGAGGGAGAGGGAGAGGGAGAGGGAGAGGGAACCGGTGCGGTGGCGTGGCTGAAGGGTTTCGCGGGAGGGAAGAGCGCAGGATGGGAAAAAGACTTGGGGAGGAATGAACTGAAGAAGAAGTGGCTTTCGTGGGGAGCGGCCGCTTGTAAAAGTATCGTGCCCGCTTTTTCAAAAGCCAATACTTGAGTTTCTAGTAGTGAATAGGAAAAGCAGGAAAAACTAATTTCATTACACATATAGCTCAAAGATTGACAGATCTTGACAGAACTTTTCAACGAGATTTACACAAAATACCCTAGGCATACGAATCAAATAAGTGTGAAATCGATCTACAGTTATAGAAATTAGAGAAAGAAGATCTGCAATTATAGAAATTAGAGAAAGAACGAAAACCTGAATCTATCGTTGAAAGGATGAGCAATGAGATGCGATCGAGTAGCATAAAACGCATACCTGCTGAAACGAAAGACGAAGAGCTCGATAGAAAACCCTAGATGATAGATTTTTTGGGGGGGCGATCTTCGTTGCTTTATATCCAGCGAGGAGTATTTATTTGATGAGGAAAATCGATGAGGAAGAGAGGGATGCGTGAGCAGGGAGAGAGCAGAGAGGATGGCATGAGTAGGGAGAGAGCAAGAGAGGGATCTCTTTCGGCGTCGAGCAAAGAGAACGATGCGTGAGCAGGGAGAGGGCAAAGACTGATGGCGTGAGCAGGGAGAGAGCGAGAGAGGGATCGATGAGGAAGAGAGCAGAGACTGATGGCAATATCGTCTTAATAGCGTTTGCATTAGAGGCCAGCGATCATCTTATTTGAGTGGTAATATCGTCTAGCGCCTTATTTGATTGGACGCCGGTATAACTTCGACGCTAAAAGTACATTTTCTTATAGTCAGGGGATACGAGTCGCCTCTGGTTTTCGGCGAGAAGAGATATCCAAACTCCAAAGTGAGCGTTTCAGTGGGTGAGCTATGGGATCGAGTCTTGGGAACTAGGGGTGAAAATTGGGCTGGGCTTGGAACACCTGTCTACAAGCCGTGGCCCGGACCAGCCTGGCCAATGGACAGGCCATGCAGAGCAGGGTGCCGATGTTGCATAGGCTGTACTGGGCCTGGCCTAATTGTCAATAAAATATGGGCCTACTGTAACAAATAGCATGTATATGGGCCCACCTTCCAAAAAAAATGTAAAAATGGTACCATGAGATATTGCACCCATGTTAACCTGCAATCCGACCAAACAAAAACCAGTTGCTCCCAACCAGCCAAAACTTAAAAACTAAAAATTAAAAATTAAAAAACAAAGCCAGGCATGATTCGGCACATGAGAGATTGTGAGAGAGAATGAGAGAGAGAGAGAGAGGCGAGGATCAAGAGAGACGGAAGAATACCTCTTAGGAGAGAGGGACCACAATGCGCCATGCGCTGTACACCAATGTCGATGTCGGAGAGGAAAATCAAGGAGAGAGGGAAACAATTGAGGATAATGGTAGATTTGGAGAAAGGATGGGTTGGGATTTTTATTAGGTTTTTGAGTCACTTACAGGCTCAAAATACAGGCCTTATGTGTTTTTTTCAAATTGGGTGGGGATTTCCTTATATGTGGGTCCGACCCTCGATGAATAATCAAAGCTGTTCAGAATGAGCACTCCATGCATTTAAAGCATCGTCAAATCTCATTTTAAATGGAGGTTATGTCACCGTACGATTGAACACAAAAAAAGAAAAAAGTAAATAAAACAACATTTTTTAGCCTTGTTTTTTTGGGTGGTCAATCTTACGGTGGGACCAACTCAATTCTAAACAAAAAAATGGGATGCCCCAAAAATAAGTAAGTTGGTCATTTTGAATGACTCTGATTATCCATATATGGGCACGAGTGGGCTCCACTAAAAAAAAGTTCCCAGCATACTCCTCTAGAAGCCATTGAAGTTACCCCAGAAGTTTTTTTTTTTTTTTGAAAAAAACGCATGAAAGCGGCAATGTGTTTTCCACAGCTTTTGCCAATGCGGTCTTGCGTCGGTACAAGTAGCAATTCTCTGTGACTTTTGCCAATGCATATTTTCACGGAGTCGGAAAATAGTGTTCGAAAAGGTTTTCCACAGCTTTTGCCAACACGGTCTTATTTGCGTCGGTAAAAGTAGCAATTCTCTGTGACTTTTGCCAACGTAAATTTTCACGACGTCAAAAAATAGTATCGGGAAAGGTAAGTTTGTCATAAATGGGGCTTTGGGGACGCAACTCATACGTTGGCAATGGTACAAATAAAAACTCAGTGCTTTCCCAACGCACACCTATAGGCAAGATAATTGCCAACACATTATTACGTTGCCATTAGAAAAACACGCGTTGGCAAAACTTTCTATATCTTTTGGGGGGATTTTTTGTTGGCGCCAATGTGGTTTCCACAGCTTTTACCAACGCAGTCTTACTTGCATCGGAAATAAGACATTTACCAACGCGAAAAATCACTGCGTTGGCAAATAGTGTCGGGAAAGGTTTTCCATAGCTTTTGCCAACGCGGTCTTACTTGCGTCAGTAAAAGTAGCAATTCTCTGTGACTTTTGCCGACGCAAATATTTTTACTGCGTCGAAAATAGTGTCGGGAAAGGTAAGTTTGTCATAAATTGGGCTTTGCGGACGTAGCAACTGCGTTGGCAATGGTGCAAAGAAAAAATCAGAGCTTTCCCAACGCATACTTGTGCGTCGCCAGTAGGTAAGATAATTGCCAACGCATTATTACGTCGCCAATAGAAAAACACGCTTTGGCAAAACTTTCCCTCTCTTTTGAGGGGATTTTTTATTGGCGCCAATGTGGTTTCCACAACTTTTGTCAACGCGGTCTTACTTGCGTCGGTAAAAGTAGCAATTTCTGTGACTTTTGCCAACGCAATCCAAATATGCATTGGGAATAAGACTTTCACCAACATAAATTTTCACTGCGTCGGCAAATAGTGTCGGGAAATGTGCAGTTTGTTGTAGTGACGGCTCGATACATCGAGTGTTTGCAGACAAAAATCCCTTCAAAGGCAAAGAAGTCCATTTTGCAGATGCTCAGATGTACAAAGATGAAAAAGAAGAAAAGGAGGAAGAAATATCACCCTTTGCTGAAAATCTTCAGAAAGATAAAGGCAAAACTCCTTGGCAATCATGGGAAGAAAACAAACCTTCCTACAAATCTGAAGAGAACAATCCATCTCCCTTCGTTGTCTCCCTCAAACATTCCAAGCCTTTGGTCATAACAACCAAAGCAAAGAAGACAAAGCAAAAGTCTAGGGGCAAGTTTGTTGTCTCCTTCGTGTCTATCATGCAAGACACAGTTTCAGAGTCAGAGTCAGAAGACGACACACCGTGAAGCCAAGCTGACACTCAGTAAATTTAGCCTGCTTTACCTCCAATAAAGACACCTGTTGACGTAGAAGATCCTACGTCCGCTTCCTTCGTTGTTCCGGTAACTTCAGCCGAAGAGAAGTCAATCTTCTTCCACATAGCAGAAGCTTCTTCATCAAATTCCATGCTTGAACCGTTTCAAAATGAAGGTATGCCTCAACTATTTCTATATAGTCCTATGGCACAATCTATTGTTAGGGATTTTGTGTTATTGCAATTTGATGGATGCATTATCATTTTAGCACATTTGAATTTTCACACATGCATTATTTTAGAAAATCTTGAAATTTTGATTTATACATGCATTATTTTTAAGACTGTAAAAATATTGATTTATGCATGTTTTGTTTTTAAACTTGGATGCAATTAGTTTTGAAAAGAAGTTTTACGAATCAAGCTAGCCTATGTTTTAAATCTTTCAAATCTTTTTAGGCTTTTTATGTTTCATGATTTTAAACCCTCTTAGTTTGATTTAAATTATGATTCCAAGCTTGATTTAGTGGCCAAAAAGTTCTCACAAGAAAATACTTTGTAATATGCTAATTTAGGGAATTTTGGTCCCAGGCCCGGGTCGACCCGCAGTGGGCTCAGTCGATCGGCCCAGGGGACCCGATCGACCGGCCACACTGCGCGGTCGACCGGGAAAGAGCCGTTGCTGCCTTTTCCAAACGGTCAGTTTTATGACCGTTGAAGGCCAGGTCGACCGGGGACTAGCCATTGGGCAGTTTTTTGCTATAAAATGAAGTTCATTCCTTTACCAAAGTTAGAGATTTTTAAGCCTTCCTTGAGGTGTTTGGAGACAAGACAAAGGGGATGAACTAAAAGAGACCAAGGGGTCATTTGGAGAGCTAAAGCTTGGATTAATGAAGTTAAATCTCTAAGTAAGCTTTACCTTTCTTAATCATATGTTATATGCTTTGTTTAAATTATTGGTAAATGAATTTTAGCATTATAACTATGATGTGTTGAATCTTATTTTAATCTTTGATCTAAGTTGGATTGGATTCTTCACTTTGATTTCAAACCAAGTTTTGTTTTAAAATCTTCATTAATCATGCTTAGCCTAAATCTTTGATTTCTTTTATAGCATGATTCATTTACTTGGTTGAAACATTATTTGTTGTTTTCATTCATTTAAGCCTTAGTCAAATTTGTTTAGTTTTGAAAACAACATTGTATATGCATCACATGCTTTAAGTTAGTCATTTTCATACAACTTGTGAGTCTTTGATTTTCATATCATTAACAAGTTGATTTTCATACATGTGATTTGCATTAAACTTCAATCAAATCTTTTATGTTCCTTAAACTTTGAAATGCTTTAAACATATATTAATTGAGCTTTGTTTTTAACTTGATTGAAGTTATCACACACACACATATCATGAGCATACATCTTTGCATTCATTTAGTGTTTGTGTGAGTTAGTTTTTCACTTTTATATCCGCCTATTTTAGAGGCAAATATATTGATTTTAAATTGTATCTCTTTGAGTGTTTTTGTAGACACTTCTTTAAGAGAAATTTTTTTCTTGTAAAGGTTATTGCTTAGCCTAAGAAAAGCATTGTGTAAAGGTTATTGCTTAGCCTATTGAAAAGCATAGATAGTGGAAATCCGGTGGGGTGATTGGATCACAAGCCGGTAGTGGTTGTAGGCATTGAGGCCGAACCACTATAAATCTTTGTGTAATGGTGTATGCTTGTGGTGATTTCTTTTGTTAGCTTCCGCATCTTGTTTGGTAAATCATCACTTGTGACTTGTTCATTTTAAAGAAATTAAGATTTGTCTAAATTGGTCACATATTAGCACACCCTATTCACCCCCCTCCCTCTAGGGTTAGGATCCTAGGACTTTCATCTATTATGAATAAAATGGGTTATGACACTCAAAACCTAGTCGGTCTTGGGCAATGTCGCGGTATTCTCACACCGCTAGAGCCCGCCTTAACCAAAGGTCAATTGGAAGATTGGAGACTCTACGGTCATGTAGAGAAATCTTCACATGGATTGGGGTATGATCCGGACACTCCCATGAGACAGTTGACACAAATGCCGAGGAGTCGGTTTGCCGACCAAGCCTCAACATCTCATGTCCTTGAAGACATCGATCTCCCTGGATATCTCTTTGAAGAGTCACCTGTAAAGGATCCAAGAAGCTCTACCAATTGGTACGATTTCTCTGATAATGAAGATGAATTATCCGGTGATACAGACATGTGGCATTCTGACCCAGAAGAACCACCGTCTCCAAAAGAAGTACCCTACTTTGACCCAGTTTCAACAGGCGATTGGGATCATCTCATAGCAAGCCTTGAGAAGATCACCTATCCTGAAGACCCATGGCCAGGAAAAACGCCTTGGCCTGAAAATACTCTTGAAACTCCAAAAGGTTTCGTTAAGTTGGAAGCCTCCGAAAATATTGTGGAGGAACCACTTTCAAACCTTCCAACATAAGATCATGTTCAAAAGATAGACTTGGGAACACCAGATAACCCACGTCCTGTATTCATAAGCAAGAATATAAGGATGATGAGTTACCCGAGTATATCTCTTTTCTTCGTGAGTTTGTCGATTGTTTTGCATGGTCTTATGCTGAAATGCCTGGCTTAGACCGCAAGTTAGCAGTCCACGAACTCAATCTGCAAAAAGATATCGAGCCTGTCAAACAAGGCCAAAGAAGATTCCATCTTGATGTGATGGACAAAATTAAACAAGAAGTTCAGAAACTCAGAAGCATTGGCTTCATCCGCGAGGAACAACATCGTCCCTGTGACGAAGAAAAATGGGCAGATCAGGGTCTGTATTGATTATAGAGACCTAAATGGCGCTTGCCCCAAAGATGAGTTCCCGCTCCCCATACCAGAGGTGATAATTGACAACAACTGTGGGTTTCATCGAATGATATTCATGGATGGATTCTCTGGCTACAATCAGATAAAGATGCATCCTGAAGATGAAAAACGCACATCATTTCGGACCCCATTTGGCATGTATTGCTACACTGTCATGCCATTTGGTCTGAAAAATGCTGATGCCATTATCAGAAGGCTATGATGAAGATATTCCAAGATATGCAGCACAAGACGGTTGAATGTTACTTTGATGACCTCGCCGTCAAAAGCAGAAGAAAAGAAGATCATCTAAAAGACCTTCGGGAAGTCTTCCTCCGACTTCGCAAACACAAACTGCGAATGAATCCCCTCAAATGCTTCTTCGGCGTCTCGTCGGGTAAGTTTCTCGGATTCATAGTCCGAAAAGCTGGAATAGAACTTGACCCCATCAAAGTCAAGGCTATTCTAGAAATGTCTTCTCCACGAACCTTAAGAGAACTGAAAGGACTTCAAGGAAGATTGGCATACATCAGACGGTTCATCTCCAATCTCTCGGGGAAATGTCGTCCTTTCTCTCGACTGATGAAGAAATGTGTGAACTTTGTTTGGGATGTTGAATGTGAAGCATCATTTCAAGTTATCAAGTCATACCTGACCAAACCTCCAGTGCTGGCTGCCCCTACCATTGGAAAACCATTCATCTTGTACACAAACGCTCTCGACCATTCCTTGGGCACTCTGCTCGCATAAGAGAATGACGAGGGAAAAGAAGCTTCATCCTCAACAGTTACCACTCGAAGTATGTCCACGGCCCGTCCCATGTGCTCCAGCATGAGCCATTGGAGATTCGAGAAGATGCTACCTATGTTGAGAAGCCCGTTCAGATCATCGATACAAAGGAACAAGAGTTGAGGACACGGTCTATCCAGTGGGTAAAGGTATTATAGGAGAATCATGGACCAGAAGAGGCAACATGGGAATTACGAGACCAAGTGCAGAAGAAATACCCACATCTTCTACCAGAGGTGAGTCTTATATTTCATTTGGAGGACCAAATGCCCTAAGGGGTGGAGGATGTAAGACCCCGACCCGAGTGAACCCAATTAGTGTTAATTAAGTCGTGTGTTAGCTCTAAGCTTGATTAGTGTTTTTGGCTAAATTGAGTTTGGAATAGCATTTGTTGTAGTTTTGGGCAATTTCGAGCGCTTTGGTAACTAGTGGGGCCCTTTGGGGGTTCCCCTACGACTTTGCATTTACTTAGAGGATTGTTCGGAATTGTTTTGAATTTGCATTCTTATCCCATTTCATTTATCTTATTGATCCCTACAACTTTCATGTTGATCCCGTTTTCATTCGAGGCCCCGAAACCCGATTTACTAGACTTGAGGGGCAAAACAGTCCTTTTACACTAAACCTGTACCCAAAACTTGATATCCCCGAAACCTGCGAAACATATACTTTTTGGAAACTAGATACTTCGGCGATCATTTCTTCCTTCTTCGTTGAATTCATCCGAGATCCCGAAAGACATGATTTCAACCAAACAAGCTTCTTTAGTAGTGGGACCCAACCCCATTTGTTAACAAAGGGAAACTCATTCTTCATTTCATTCCATTCTCCATGTTCCAGTACAACATTAGAACCTAGGGTTTTCTTGCAACTTCTCTTCTTTTTATTGCTCTCTCCATCTCCAATCCACACCAAACTTGCATCAATCAAGAAATGAAGGTCACCATTCTCTTCCTCACCTTGCAGGCTTCCTTTTGATACCATTTGTGGAGAAACCTACCGACTTCAAGATCTCCTTTGAGCTAACTCTCTCTATTTGAAGGTCATCCAAGTAAGCAATCTTCTCCATCTTCTAGATTTGTGTTCTTCTAGCCCTAGGGAAGCTTCATTTTCGTTATTGAAAGTTCTATCCTTTTCATTCTTTGTTTGACCCATTCTTGGAATTGAGCTTAAGAGGTGATTAGAGGCTTGGTGTTACTAGCTTGGACTTAAGGCAAGTGAATGATTAGGTGTTTTGAGTTTTAAATGGTTTGGTGAAACATTAATGGATTTTTCATGCTTTCATTGATTTTCATTGTAGAAATAAATGCTCATAATGCATCTTGCTAGCTTCATTTAATGTCTTCTTGTCTCTAGTCTTGTGTGGTTGTATAAGTATTGAATGGACGGAAAAAGGGAAAGAACCAGCCCACTGCAGAACAAAACTCAGGTTCAGTTCCGTAGTGTACCCGGTCGACCCCACGGTGGCTCGGTCGACCGGGGACACACGGTCAGGCTCCCGGGGAGCCTGACCAAAACACTGTCCACCATTTTAAGTTACAACTCCCGGTTGACCGGCCATAGGCGCGGTCGACCGGGCACACAGGGACCAGGTCGACTGGGGCTGCTGTGTACCAGGTCGACCGGGCAAACTGAGAAATTCCCGCTGGAACGGGATTTTCAACTTGTTTTAGAATGGGCTTAGGTGGGACTTTGGCTACCCTTTTTGGACTCATTGGACCATATGTGATGATGTCTTGAGCCGACGTTCTTCACGATTGGTTCAGTTGCATCGGAATCCAATCCATTTCAATCTCGAACGGTATGGGTCAATGCGATATCCTTCTTATATCCATACGCAAAGTCTATTTCCTAGGGTATCGCGAATCCTATCCCTTTCGGTGACTGATGTAGGTAATAGGATGCTTCCGGGTTAACATCATGCTTAGGATGAACTCTTTATAGTTTGATTTTTCTATCGTAGCATCTAGTACTATCCATAAGCTCATTTAAAGTTTTGAAAATCGTAAAGTGCATAAGGAGCCCGGAATGTCTTCACTCAAGGAGTACCAAGTCTTTATTATAATCAACATACGGGACCCCTATTCACCTTAAATAAATCTTGAAACCAATATTTTACCGAAATTGTAATAATTCACTATTTCACCTCATTTCCAAGATTTGCATTACAAGACTTGTTTTCCCGAAAACATTAAAGTTACACTAGTAACAGTTACTTGTCCCGAAATGCATTGCACCACATGAAATGGAAATTATTCCTTGAACATACTTGCCCCGCACGTTCATTTACTTGCACTGGATTTACTTATTCATGTCTTGATTTATTAATTGACCTATGAGTCGGCATCACTAAGCTTGGATAACCTTGTCGGTTTGATCCACCGACTTGGAGATCCCTCTCCCGTCCCGCCAGCTGCAGGTTGGATCCCGATGCCCGATTCCTTGGATACCTTACATGTTTTATCTTGTTTATTTGTTTTCTAGTAAATGATTTATCTCCTTTATGAGAGTTCTTGCTTAAACAGATTTCTATGCTTTTCAAGATATTTCCTTTATTATATGTTGTTGTACCTTTTCACTCTCTTGCCAGACCGTCGTGTCTGATCCATTTTCTTTGGTACTCAGGTCCCGTTGCCGGTTACCTTGAGGAGGAGCCGGAGGAGGCGGTAGGTGAACCGCAGCCCATAGTTGAGTGGCGTGCTGACGATGTCATGTAGACATCGGGTTGCTACGAGAGACGTGACATTTTGGGAAAATTGTTTGACCATTCTCATTGGTTACTGTTTTGTTTATCTTGGCCTTTGTTGGCCTCTAATTTTGGGGAATGCAACTAAATGATCTTTTGTTAAACTTTAACTTACTTTTAGGAAACATGCTATAGATCATTGCTCATTCTGATACAGTATTTTATACTTGTGTTATTACCTTTATGATTTGAGATGGATTGACTATTTGATTTGCTACACGCTTCCGCACTTAAAAGAAATATTCATTTATGGTTGTGATATCCTCACCGCGGACACGTGGGAAATTAAATAAATGTATGTTATTTTATACCGATGTGGTATCATATCATCATATTACATAGTCCCGACTCCGGACTGGCTCGTCAGGGGGGGCGGTCCGGGGTCGCGACAGACTGGTCTCAGAGCGAGACATGTTTCAAGCAATAAAAGAAACTAGAAATCCTAAGGACATGGCGAGGATCCGTTAGATCTTTTGTTAGCTAGTATCGTGTGAGCAAGGTGTGACTCTTTATTTGATTATTATGTGCTAACAATTTGTTTTGCAGCATCATGCCACCTCGTAAGAGACCAGTGAATGGCAACCCTTCTGCAAGCAAATAATGATCACACAGGGCCACTTGAAGAGGAAAGGGTTGATAATAACGCACCAAATCAGTTCCAACAAATGATGCAGGCAATGCTTGACCAACAACGTCAGGCTAATGAGAATCAGGCTAGATTGCAAGAACAAATGCTTAAAAGAGAGGAAGATCATGAAAGAGAATTGGCAGAGATGCAAAGGTAGTTGTTGGATGTATTATAGAGAAGGCCCGTGCCGGTTCCACCTCCACTCGCAATCGTTATCAATCAGAGGCAACATGACCCGAACGATTTGTTTGAGCGGTTTCGGAAGAGAGCTCCGAAAGAGTTCCTTGGGATAGAAGACCCATTAGCTGCAGATGATTGGCTAGAGCATATGGAGAACATATTTGAGATCTTCCAGTGCACCGGAGGAGAAAGGGTAAAACTAGCATCATCTCTCTTCAGTGGTACAGCAAACAGGTGGTGGAAGACAATTAGGGAGGAATACAGGACTATGCCTGATGCAGAGGTTTGGGTGAACTTCAAGAGGAAGTTTCATGATAAGTATGTACCCGCCCATATCAAGAGACATAAGGCAATAGAATTTCAGCAGCTTGTTCAAGGAAGTATGACAATCCTAGAGTACCTCACCAAGTTCGAGAGATTGTCCAGATATGCCCCGAAGTTGGTGGATACAGTTGAGAAGAAGATTGCCAAGTTCTTTGAGGGACTTAACCCTTTCATTGAGAGGGATGCAACCGGAGTAGTGCCACCTGCTACTTTTGATGAATTGTCAAGAGGGCCTATAAGTTTGAGAACTTCCATAACAAGATCCTTAGAGTTCAAGGCAAGAGTCCAGCTCATCAGCAGAACTACCAACACCAGAGAAATCATCAGAACAAGAAGCAAAGGGCAGGACCAAATGTTCAGAATCCAGTGGTTTGCATCCACTGTGGGAAGAACCATGCCAGTGCTGAATGTCGTACCATTACAGGAGCGTGCTTCAGATGTGGTTCCATGGACCACCAAATGAGGGATTGTCCTAGACCGAATAGGCAGAATCAGCAGCAGCAGCAAGGACCACAACGTCCAGCACCACCACAGAATGCATTGGTTGTCAAAAACCAGGCAAGGCCACTCGAACAACAAGCACCACAGCAACAGCCACAGCAGCAGGACCGTTATCAGCAAGGACAGAACCAAAATCAGCGTGCACCGCAGCAGAATAGGGATACACAACAAGGCAGGCCACAACAAGCTCAGAATAGGCTTCAACATCGAGGACAAATCTACGCGGTCAATAGAGCTGATCCAGAGGCAGCGGGAAATATAGTGGAAGGTACACTTCTTGTTTGTGGGATTAAAGCTAAGATTTTATTTGACCCTGGGTCTACACATTAATTCGTATCCCATAAATTTTCTGAGTTGATTGATATGGATGCTAGAAAACTTGAGTTCATTTTGACTGTGGCAACCCCAGTAGGTAAACAAGTTATTTGTAGAACCTTTTATCCTAGTTGCACAGTCCAGTTAGGAGAAGTGGTTTTAACCGTAGATCTCATTTCATTGGAGATGTATGATTATGATGTCATCCTAGGGATGGATTGGCTGGCAGGGTACCATGCCACGATGGATTGTTTCCATAAGACCCTTACTTTCAAGTTAGTTGAGACACCAGAAGGAGTGTTGTTTCAGGGAGAGAGGAGGAATCCTCGTGCAGGGTTTGTCTCAGCGTTGAAGGCTGATAGACTTTTGAGAAGTGGTTGTGAAGCCTATTTAGCGTTTATCACGGAGGATAAACGGTCCCAAGGGGCGGAGGAGATCCCAATTGTTTTGGAATTCTCGGATGTTTTTCCGGAGGAGATTCCAGGTTTACCACCCATTAGAGAGATTGATTTCACTATTGAGTTATTACTAGGGACCGCTCCGATATCTATTGCACCATATAGAATGGCTCCAGCAGAGTTGGGGGAATTAAAGACCCAGTTGCAAGAATTGTTGGATAAAGGTTTTGTGAGACCGAGTATTTCACCATGGGGAGCTCCGGTCTTTTTTGTTAAGAAGAAGGATGGTTCGATGAGAATGTGTATAGATTACAGAAGATTGAATCACGTGACCATCAGGAACAAAAACCCATTGCCAAGGATAGATGAATTATTTGATCAATTGCAAGGTGCTTCATAGTTTTCGAAGATTGACTTGAGATCCGGTTACAATCAGCTGAGAGTCAGAGAATCAGATGTGTTGAAAACAGCTTTCCGGACAAGATATGACCACTATGAGTTCCTAGTGATGCCATTTGGCTTGACTAATGCACCAGCAGTGTTCATGGCATTGATGAATAAGATATTTGTAGAGTATCTAGATCAGTTTGTGGTAGTGTTCATTGACGATATCTTAGTGTACTCCAAGACCAAGGAAGAGCATGAAGAGCATTTGAGGATAGCATTGCAACTCTTGAGAGAGAACCAGCTGTATGCGAAATTTAACAAGTGTGAATTTTGGCTAGACCAAGTAGCATTTTTGGGGCACATCATCTCCAAAGAAGGATTGTCAGTGGATCCGTCCAAGATTGAAGCAGTAGTGAATTGGTAAAGACCGAAGAACGTGACAGAAATTAGAAGTTTTCTGGGATTGGCAGGCTATTATCGAAGGTTTGTGCAAGGATTTTCGTCGATTGCGTCACCATTAACGAAGTTGACAAGGAAGAATGCACCATTTGTATGGACAGATCAGTGTGTAGAGAGTTTCCAAGAGCTAAAGAAGAGATTGACTACAGCACCAGTCCTTACTTTGCCATCCGGAACCGGCGGTTTCACCATTTTTACCGATGCTTCGAATGTTGGACTTGGTTGTGTTTTGATGCAAGAAGGAAAAGTGATTGCTTATGGATCTCGACAGTTGAAAGATCACGAGAAGAACTATGCCACCCATGATCTTGAGTTAGCAGCGGTTGTTTTTGCGTTGAAATTGTGGAGACATTACCTCTATGGAGAGCAGTTCGAAGTCAGTTCGAAGTCCACTCCGACCACTGCAGCTTACAATACTTATTTTTGCAGAAATAATTGAACATGAGGCAGAGAAGATGGATGGAATATATAAAGGATTACGATTTTCCAATCAAGTACCACTCGGGGAAGGCTAATGTAGTTGTCGATGCCTTGAGCAGGAAATCAGTAGGCTTGGCAAATCTAAGTGGCACTTGTATTTTTGAGCAATTTGAAGAGTTGAGTATAGACCTGCAGCCACTAAGGAAGGGTGTGTTGTTAGCTAACATGACAGTGTCAGAGCCTTCTTTCATTTAGAAGATCAAGGATAATTAGTTGCAAGATCCAGAGTTGGCCAAGATTTCAGAGCATATAGCAGAACGTCTTGACTTCCGTATTGTTGATGGAGTTTTGTACTACCGTGACCGTCTGTGTTTGCCTAACATCGAAGATTTGAGAAATGACATCATGACTGAGGCTCACAGCACGAAGTACTCTATGCATCCAGGCAGCACAAAGATGTATCAGAATTTGAAGGGTAGATTTTGGGGGAACAATATGAAGAGAGAGATTGTAGCGCTTGTCTCCCGTTGCATGACCTGTCAGTTGATTAAGGCAGAACATCAGAGGCCCCCAGGGTTGCTACAACAGTTAGAGATCCCGGAATGGAAGTGGGAGCACATTACCATGGACTTTATTTTGGGATTACCGAGGACTAGCAGAGGCAACGATGCGATATGGGTCATTGTGGACCGTCTCACCAAGTCAGCGCATTTCATTGCTATGAAGTCAGGGAAGAAGATGCACATGCTACCTTTGGCAAAGTTGTTTGTCAATGAGATCGTCAGCCGTCATGGGCAGCCAGTTTCTATCACTTCTGACATAGACAACAAATTTGTCTCGAGGTTCTGGAAGACGATACATGAGTCTATGGGTACAAGATTACAGTTCAGCACGACTTATCACCCTCAGACAGATGGCCAGTCAGAGAGAACGATTCAAACTCTTGAAGATATGCTCCGTGCTTGTGTGTTAGACTTCAAGACTCAATGGGATGAGACTCTACCGTTGTGTGAGTTCGCTTACAACAACAGTTACCACTCGAGCATTGAGATGACTCCTTTTGAGGCTTTATATGGCAGAAGGTGTAGGACACCAATATGTTGGGAAAAATTTGGCGTTCGCAGTTCCCATGGACCGACTATTGTAAGTGAGACCAGCGACAAAATCAAGTTGATTCAAGAACGTCTAAAAGTGTCCCGGAGTAGACAGAAGAGCTATGCAGACTCCCACCGCAGAGATTTACAGTTCAAGGAAGGAGACAAGGTCTTCTTGAAAGTGTCACCTACAAGGGGAACATTGAGATTTGGACAGAAGGGCAAGCTATCACGGAGATACATTAAACCCTACGACATTGTGAGTAAGATCGGTGATGTGGCTTATAGATTAGCCTTACCACCCGAGCTATCCGGCGTACACAACGTCTTCCGTGTGTCTATGTTGAAGAAGTATGCCCACGATCCGTCCCATGTGCTCCCGCATGAGCCATTGGAGATTCGAGAGGATGCTACCTATGTTGAGAAGCTCGTTCAGATCATCGATACAAAGGAACAAGAGTTGAGGACACGGTCTATCCAGTGGGTAAAGGTACTATGGGAGAATCATGGACCCAAAGAGGCAACATGGGAATTACGAGACCAAGTGCAGAAGAAATACCCACATCTTATACTAGAGGTGAGTCTTATATTTCATTTGGAGGACCAAATGCCCTAAGGGGTGGAGGATGTAAGACCCCGACCCGAGTGAACCCGATTATTGTTAATTAAGTCGTGTGTTAGCTCTAAGCTTGATTAGTGTTTTTGGCTAAATTGAGTTTGGAATAGCTTTTGTTTTAGTTTTGGGTAATTTCAAGCGCTTTGGTAACTAGTGGGGCCCTTTGGGGGTTCCCCTGCGACTTTGCATTTACTTAGAGGATTGTTCGGAATCGTTTTGAATTTGCATTCTTATCCCGTTTCATTTACCTTATTGATCCCTACAACTTTCATGTTGATCCCGTTTTCATTTGAGGCCCCGAAACCCGATTTACTAGCCTTGAGGGGCAAAACAGTCCTTTTACACTAAACATGTACCCAAAACTTGATATCCCTGAAACCCGCGAAACACATACTTTTTGGAAACTAGATATTTCGACGATCATTTCTTCCTTCTTCGTCGAATTCATCCGAGATACCGAAAGACATAATTTCAGCCAAACAAGCTTCTTTAGTAGTGGGACCCAACCCCATTTGTTAACAAAGGGAAACCCATTCTCCATGTTCCAGCACAACATTAGAACCTAGGGTTTTCGTGGAACTTCTTATCTTCTTCTTGCTCTCTCCATCTCCAATCCACACCAAACTTGCATCAATCAAGAAATGAAGGTCACCATTCTCTTCCTCACCTTGCAAGCTTCCTTTTGATACCATTTGTGGAGAAACCTACCAACTTCAAGATCTCCTTTGAGCTAACTCTCTCTATTTGAAGGTCATCCAAGTAAGTAATCTTCTCCATCTTCTAGATTTGTGTTCTTCTAGCCCTAGGGAAGCTTCATTTTCATTATTGAAAGTTCTATCCTTTTCATTCTTTCTTTGACCCATTTTAGGGTTTGTTTTGGGGGTTTTTCATTGTAGCTTGGAATTGAGCTTAAGAGGTGATTAGAGGCTTGGTGTTACTAGCTTGGACTTAAGGCAAGTGAATGATTAGGTGTTTTGAGTTTTAAATGGTTTGGTGAAACATTAATGGATTTTTCATGCTTTTATTGATTTTCATTGTTGAAATAAATGCTCATAATGCATCTTGCTATCTTAATTTAATGTCTTGGAAACATGAGTTTAAAGTCTTCTTGTCTCTAGTCTTGTGTGGTTGTATAAGTATTGAATGGAAGGAAAAAGGGAAAGAACCAGCCCACTGCAGAACAGAACTTAGGTTCAGTTCTGTAGTGTACCAGGTCGACCCCACGGTGGCTCGGTCAACCGAGGACACAGGGTCAGGCTCCCTGGCAGCCTGACCAAAACACTGTCCACCATTATAAGTTACAACTCCCGGTCGACCGGCCACATAGGGACCTGGTCGACCGGGCCTGCTGTGTACCAAGTCGACCGGGCAAATTGAGAAATTCCTACTGGAAGGGGATTAGCAACCTGTTTTAGAATGGGCTTAGGTGGGACTTTGGCTACCCTTTTTGGACTCATTGGACCATATGTGATGATGTCTTGAGCCGACGTTCTTCACGGTTGGTTCGGTTGCATCGGAATCCAATCCATTTCAATCTCGAACGGTATGGGACAACGCGATATCCTTTTTATATCCATACGCAAAGTCTATTTCCTGGGGGTATCACGAATCCTATCCCTTTCGGTGACTGATGTAGGTTGAAGGATGCTTTCAAGTTAACATCATACTTAGGATGAACTGTTTATAGTTTGATTTTTCTATCGTAGCATCTAGTACTATCCATAAGCTCATTTAAAGTTTTGAAAATCATAAAGTGCATAAGGAGCCCGGAATGTCTTCAAACTCAAGGAGTACCAAGTCTTTATTATAATCGACATACGGGACCCTTATTCACCATAAATAAATCTTGAAACCAATATTTTACCGAAATTGTAATAGTTCACTGTTTCACCTCATTTCCAAGATTTGCATTACACGACTTGTTTTCCCGAAAACATTAAAGTTACACTAGTAACAGTTACTTGTCCCGAAATGCATTGCACCACATGAAATGGAAATTATTCCTTGAACATACTTGCCCCGCACATTCATTTACTTGCACTTGATTTACTTGTTCATATCTTGATTTATTAATTGACCTATGAGTCGGCATCACTAAGCTTGGATAACCTTGTCGGTTTGATCCACCGACTTGGAGATCCCTCTCCCGTCCTGCCAGCTGCAGTTTGGATCCCGATGCCCGGTTTATTACCGTCGTCCCGTCCCGATACCCAGTTTGCTACCGTGGTCCCGTCCCGTATATTTATATTGTATATATGATTTGCATTGAATCTCCTCACCTTGTGTGACTGAGACCAATGTCCCGTTATACTCTTGTCACCTTGGTGATAGAGGACTTAGTTTTTTGTGATTGCCACCTTGTTCGTTCCCGATTCCTTGGATACCTTACATGTTTTATCTTGTTTATTTGTTTTCTAGTAAATGATTTATCTCCTTTATGAGAGTTCTTGCTTAAACAGATTTCTATGCTTTTCAAGATATTTCCTTTATTATATGTTGTTGTACCTTTTCACTCTCTTGCCAGACAGTCGTGTCTAATCCATTTTCTTTGGTACTCAGGTCCTGTTGCCGGTTACCTTGAGGAGGAGCCGGAGGAGGCGGTAGGTGAACCGCAGCCCCTAGTTGAGTGGCGTGCTGACGATGTCATCTAGACATCGGGTTGCTACGAGAGACGTGACATTTTGGGAAAACTGTTTGACCATTCTCATGGGTTATTGTTTTGTTTATCTTGGCCTTTGTTGGCCTCTAATTTTGGGGAATGTAACTAAATGATCTTTTGTTAAACTTTAACTTACTTTTGGGAAAATGCTATAGATCATTGCTTATTCTGATACAGTATTTTGTACTTGTGTTATTACCTTTATGATTTGAGATGGATTGACTATTTGATTTGCTACACGCTTCCGCACTTAAAAGAAATATTCATTTATGGTTGTGATATCCTCACCGCGGACACTTGTGGGAAATTAAATAAATGTATGTTATTTTATACCGATGTGGTATCATATCATCATATCACATAGTCCCAACTCCGGACTGGCTCGTCAGATGGGGGGGCCCGGTCGGGGTCGCGACAAAAATCGCGGTCCAAAAAAAAGAGACCTCAAAATTTCAAAAATCGTGGGGAAGCGACATTCAATCGATACCCACAAAAACAAAATTTTTGAAAAAGCAAGGAAACGACGCTTAGTCGATACTTGCGCCGAAATTCGAGAGGAGGCGACATTCCATCGATACTCTAACCGAATGAGCAAGGAGGCGACATTCCATCGATACTTGTAAGACCATTCAGCAGGGAGGTGACTTTTAGTCGATACTTGCATTTTTGAAAACCAAAACCCGTCTCTCATGCCAAAATGGGCAATAAATGCCAAAAATCGGCTATAAACGCCACAAAAATCGGATATAAATGCCACAAAACCTGGCTCTCATGCCAATTCAAAATTTGGCTCTCATGCCAACAAAATAAAACTCGACTTTCAAAAAAATCGGCTCTCATGCCAAAAATCTGTTATAAACGCCAGAAAAATTAGCTATCAATGCCACAAACCCGGCTATCAATGCCACAAATAAAATTTCGGCTTCCATGCCAAAACAAATCCCGGTTATCAATGCCATAAACAGAAATTTTGGCTCCCTTGCCACAAACAAAACCGACTTCCATGCCATCCCAAAATTTGGCTTTTACGCCACAAAATTCTGGCTTCCATGCCATCCCAAATTTTGGCTTTTACGCCACAAAATTCTGGCTTTCATGCCGACCCAAATTTCGGCTTCCATGCCATCTCAAAATTCGGCTTTCACGCCAAAACTACCATTTGATAAAAGGTTTTTCACAAAATGACAAACTTTTGATCAAATTTCCAAACATACATTCCCATTTAAATTTTGCTTGAATTTATCACAAAAAGAATTTGAGTGAAAAGAGGGAATACAAAAAAAGAAAAGTGCTAAAAAAAATTTCCACAAGCACTACAAGAGAAAGAGTACCAAAAAATATATTTGTGTATACACGGGTACCAAAAAAAAGAAAAAAAAAACGTTTGTTACAAGAATCTGGAGCTCAGTCTCACATGATCTTCAACCAAAGACTCAATTCCTCAAGCAGACTCTTGGCCTTAGCCTCTAAAGCTTCAAGGCCACGCTTCTTCAAAATCTTCCCATAAAATGCGGAAGAACGCCACGATCCGTCTGCAGCACGGGGAAGCTCTTCCCAAAGAATCTGCCATTGCTCGTACTCTTGAGTCTTCCTCTGGAGATTGCTCTCGGCCTCCTCGACTTGGCGAATCAGAGTCCCTTCTCTGGCACGAGCTTCCACAATGGCGGCCCATTTTGCAGCTGCTTGTTCCTCCAATAGCTCAAGACGTTACCTGGTCTCGACGACCTCCCTATCAACACGGAGCAGATCTTCTGTCAGCTCAATGATAGCCAACTCGGTAACGTTCCTCTCCCAAACGAATTGCTTCTGAGTCCGTGAGATCTCGTTCAACTCAGACTTGACCTCGCCAGAAAGCTTCAAAAACATCTCGTTGAAGAAGTCACCACTTGGGAAGCTCTTGGTTTCATTCCACTTGTTCCCTAGAGCTATGACTTCATCAACGAAAGCCTTCGCACCTGTAATGACCAGACCGACTTCTTCACTATTGGCAAGGATGTCTTGTACATGCTTGATCATGCTAAAGTCGGCTTCCAAATGGCAAGAAGAAAGAGTATTGACCCATGAGCTCAAAACTCTCTTCAACACTTTCTTCGCGTACTCAAGAGATGGCCCGGATGAAGGCTCGCCCCACTCCATTGGTCGACTGCCCGTGTCATGTCTTACTTGAGGAGTGATCATTTAGCTCTTTCTAATCGGAGACACTGGCAAAGGAATCTGCTCAGAAGATTTCGTCTCTACTGCATTAAAACTAGAAGAAGAAGTCCCTACTTCTGGTTCAACTGCAAGCATCCCCTGCTCTGGCACTGAGAAAAACGGAGGAACTTCTTCCGCTACCTCACAACCTGCCAGCAAAACAAAACAAAAAAAAGGGGTATGAATATGATCTTGTTGAAAAAATCATTATCATCAGGGTTATTGCTACAAATACCTTCTTTGACGATCGGCGGAATACTTTTTGCCTCCATGAGTTCATCTGAAACGTCGTCAAAGGTCGCATCCATGGATGGCTCGAAATCGTCAGAATCCTGTGGCAAGTCAGCTAACAAGAAAAAAGCAATATGTTAGCAAATGACAGCACAGAAAAAATAAGAAAACACAAAGAAGTCATACCAGGTGAAGATTTTGGAATCACTCTAGAGTCCCTCGTTTCTTCTTCAGATGCCGCAATCGGATCCGTCACTGCTTCATCAGCCGGAACGTCAGGCATCACCAAGTCCTCATCTTCCACTGAAAAAGGGAGAAAAGGCGAATAAAAAACAAAAGAAACTTCAATGAAAGAGGCAGAAAGAGAAAAAGGAAGAATCATACCTTCACTAACGGTCTCTTCCTCTCATCTCATCGCGGCTGATGGAGTCGCACTCTTCCAAGTTTCTCTCCACAAGCTGGACCTTCTCCCAGGCCTGCTATACGACCACATTAGGAGACCTGGTAGACCGACGAGGTGCATTAGTAACAGGTTCTTTGCCCTTTTTCGTTCTGGACGAACTACCTACAAAGGATGGAAAAGGAAAAATCAATCATCAAAGTGACAAAACTTTGCTAACAAATTTTTAGCGAAATTTTGGCATGATTCCGGGACAATTCCGAAGAAAGGGGAAACATCCCGAAGAAGATAGGAAGCTTGAAGATGAGCTCAACACCACTGCAAGCTCAATGAAGCATCCTCAAAGAAGGTTTGAACTCAAACATTGCTGCGAGATCAAACCAATCCCATCAAATCTCCGCAAGCTTGAAGAAGGGCTCAACATCGCTGCGAGCTCGAAACTCCAAAACTTGTAAAGCTCCTCAAAATCCAGCAAGATCAGGAAAGGGCTCAACATTGCTGCGAGCTCCAAATCACAAAACTTGCAGAAGATTTCTAGGTACGCATCATCATGCTCCCAATCAATTTACTAAAACGCATGCATCCAAAAAATCAGCATGCATTAGATGTTAGGAAAACTTTAACCAAAGTTTGATCAATTCCAACCAAACTTGGTCAAAACCAATCAAACTTTGTCAAAGTCAAAATTCATGTTGACTTGACCTAGAGATTCTAGCATTTTATCTTGATGCATCAAAAAAAAAGAGAAAGAAAGAAATATACATGAACATCTTGAAATGCATAAACCTCATTATCATGGTGCGTAAACCTCATTATCTTGGTGAGCAAAAAAAGAGAGAAATTTCTTCAAAAAAAAATTAAAAATTGGCCAGCAGGCCGTGCCCCACTGCCACGTGGCAGTACGGCCAGGTCCGTACGGGCATGTCCATACAGCCAAAGGAACAAAAAAACGTGTAAAAACAAAGCCAAAAAAAAAGGCAGCAGTGAAAAAAAAAAAGAAAAAAAACACGGGGAGAAAAGGAAAAAGAAAGAAAAAGGAAAGGATTCTACTTCTACATGGAGTTTCTTGTGAAGGAAGAAAACTTACTTGAAGCCATTGATGGAGAAGAAGAAGAAAAGCTTGAAGATCTTTGAAGAAGAAGAAGAATTCTTGATCTTGGAGCACTCTTGGTGACTCTTGCAAAGAAAGAAAGCAATGAAGCAAAGACCCAATCTCCTCTTGCTTTTATAGAAGAGAGCAAATCAAAAGAGGAAACAAGGAGAAAATAAAGGAGGTAAGTGCTAAAAATTAGCAACCTTCCCAAAAGAAAGGAGATTTGAGATATTCTCTCCCAAAGAGAAGATTCTTTGAGAAATTTTCTCCAAAAAGAAAGGGAATGAGAAATATTCTCTCCCAAAGAGAGACACTTTGAGATAATCTCTCCCAAAAGAAAGGAAACTTGAGAGATTCTCTCCAAGAATATTTTTAGATATTCTCTATCCAAAAGAGATATTTTTAGATATTCTTTACAAAATGACACCATGTGAGATCTAAGCCATCTTTAAAAGCTTAAGGTCCCATGGGCTAGCCCACATGAGCTAGGTTTGACCACCTAGGCACTAGAAAGGGGCTTCCTTTTAAGAAATTCCTCTCACCAAGAGCATACAAAATGGTTTCATGCCTCTTTTGAGTTGATTGGACCACACACAAAAAAAAATCCAAGCCTCATGAGCTTCCAAAATTTCAAACCATCCCACCTCATATACCAAATTGAGCCAAAATCTTGAAACTGTCATTCCACAAAATCCAAACCTGACCCCCTATCTTGCCACATACAGCTTGTTAGGTCACAAGGTCAAAACCAAGTCTGACCCCCCCAATTTGCCACATACAGCTTGTTGTGTCATAAGGTCAAAATCCAAAAAAAATAAAACCCCGACCCCCTAACTTGCCACATACAGCTCGTTAGGTCACATGGTCAAAAACCAAAAAATCCTTCTTGACCGCTTGGTGCGCCACATAAAGCCCTTAGGTTCACAAGGTCAAAAGGAAAACCCAAATACAACTCCCTCATGAAATTTTCAAAACTTTGCCTTGAGATGGTACGTGATCCCTCTCACGGCCATAAAATCCCCTTGGAAACTCAAAAGGCTATAAAAAAAATGCTCAAAGCCTCTTTGTCAAATCAAAAGCTCTCGTTCAAGTTTCTCTTCGAGGCACATCGACTCCAAAAGCTACTCGTCATTGTACCCCGAAGGGGCATTTATTGACACCAAAAATGTCACTTTGCCTCTTCAACATCAAGAAGCCACATGAAGCCGCATCCTACTACAAACGGGCAATGCTACTTCAAGCATCAGATCTTGTCAGAATCAAACAAAAACTATAAGATCCTTCAAGACAACCAAAAGAGGAGTTCACATGAAGTTTTGGGCCATTTCAACATCATTTCACCCAACTTCACTCCTCCAACAACTAAGCAGACACTCCTGGCGGCGGTGAAGTCCAAAACCCTGACACACCAAATAAAGTACACAGCTGTCCTCAAGATGCCACCAGGAGGCTCTACATCAAGTTTGAGGCCATTCCGACATCATTTGGCCTAACTTCACTCCTCCAACAGCCAAACAGGCGCTCCTGGCGGCGACGGCATCGAAGACATCAAAACTTTGATCAGAACCTACAGATAGTCTCAAAATACCTTCAAAGGGTCCACGTCAAATTTCAGGTCATTCCAGCGGCATTTGACCCGACTTTGACGCTTCAAAAGAAAATCAAGTCTCTCAGCGGCGAGAACCATCGGGACCATTACTCATCAAGCGGAGCACATGGGCGGCTTCAACATGCTTCAAAAGGGCTGCACGTCAAATTTCAGGTCATTCCGACAACGTTTGACCCGACTTTGACGCTCCTAAAGAAAATTGAGGCTACCGGTGGCGTAGCGCCCCGGGACCATGACATCCAAATCAGAGCTAATGGATCATCTTAAAATGACTCCAACAGGCTCCCCGTCAAATTTCAGGTCAATCGGACATCGGTTGACCGCACATCAAAGCGCGACTTCTTCCCCGTGGTGAAATCAAGCCTAGCAGCGACGGGACCCGAAACGGCTTCAAAACTCAAACAAAAGCCCATGGTTGGTCCTATCTACTGCTCGGTAGACTTCACCTCAAATTTCAGGTCATTCCGACATCGTTTGACCTAGTTTCGACTCTTGACCAAAAATCGGCAACTCTGCGCGGCAAGGTCTTCGGCTTATCCAAGAATAGAAAACTTTGTGCCCGGTTTTGCACGACTTCTCGTCGGGTTTCTTTATGAGAATCAAGCCAAAAAATGAGGAAAATGTTAAGAAAAATACAGGAGAAAAAATGAAACAAAAAGATCAAAAAATGACCAACGAAACAGCGACCAAAGGGGAAAATTCCCCCATGGTCGCCGGCGACCTTGGAAATCCGGGTCGCCGGATTTCCACTAAAAGGCCATTTCTTGGCTCTTTTTCACGTTTCGAGACGTCCGACCCCTGTGATTTTCCAAAATTCTGACTTTTGAGACTTGCAACCAGTCGGTCTTCGTCAACATCACGGATCCGCCGTCAAGAGCACGAAATCGTCATTGATCGCTCCAAGATTGCCAACCGGCTGACCATGAAAGTACACTTTCTATCGACCAATCGAGAAATCGACAAGACAGAAGGTACCGGCCCGCTATTAGCAATCTATGTCTGAAGTTGCATGGTCATCCGACATCGATCAACATGAAGATACATCGTTGATCATCGCAAGAAGAATTCCAAAAGGTGCGGCATGGCCCGGGACTCTTCAAATGCCCGGCGACCGCTTAATGCTGTTAATTGACCCAACTAAATGTGGTCATTAACTCATTATTTTGGACGGTCCAATCAAAAGCAAGGAAATGGGAGTTACAAGTCAAAGTCATCATGGCATTAAAGCCATGAAACTCCTCTCGTCATGGAGATTAAAGGCGATTAAATGCCCATCATTCTCCATCGGCCAATCAGATTCAAGGAAAAAGGAGTTACAAAATCAAGAAATAAAAACCTGTAACTCCTGTCATCATGGACCATTAAAGCCATCAATGCCCATAAACCCTTCTAAATGGCTACCAAAGGCCTATAAATAGGAGAGCATTCCAAGAAAAATGGATCTAGAAATCCATCGAAGAAAAATCAGTCAGAAAGATCGTCCATAATTCCTAGAAGCCCTGCTATTCTGAAGAAACTCTGCTGCAACAAACACCACAAGGTGATTGAAGTCCCTTGGGGGACACTCCCCCCAAGGTAAAATCCCCTCTTCTCATATTCAACATGGCCTAGACAGGGCTTTTCAGCCCGTCTCTTCATTTTTTTTACAGGATATAAGACCTTTCTTTGGTCGTTATCCCCTAAAAAACTAAAGTCCAAGCCAAGCGAAAAGAATCAAAGTATCGTATGTTCTCCTTTGAAGGACGATGGCGAAGTCCATACATGACTTGCGACCGTCGATCTGAACATGTCCTCGCAATCTCCTGAGAAGTCAGATCCCTTTTCTTACTTTTCTGTTGTATTCTATATTTTCTTTAAGAGACAAAAAAGCACATTTCTTGTATTTCATTTTGATGAGATTTGTAAATCACCTTTCACGGCGAACAAAAAAAAACTTGTCTCTTTTCTTAAATATATGTGTAATGGGAAGTTAGAAAAAAGATTGATTTCCTTTCAACTTGTGAAGGTGGATCTCAGGATCACCATTTCTAAATTCCAAGTAGAATAAAAAATCTGGCATACCTGTACAAAAATATTGATGGCCGCCTTTCTCCCCCTTTTTTCCCTCCATTCGGTCCTCCCGGTAGCCCCGGGGACGGATGGGAGAGGAAAGGAAGGAAATCGGGTCCATCACCAGGTGGCCCGTTTTCGCGTTTCGGGAGTTTCAGCCTCTATGGTTTTCTGAAAATCTGAATTTTTATGTTCGAGATCAACTGATCTTCATCAACATCTCGAATCCGCGTCAAGACCATGAAACCATCATTGATCGCTCCAAGATCGCCAACCGGTTGACCAAGAAAGTACACTTTCTTCCGACCGATCGAGAAATCGACAAGATAGATGTCACCAGCCCACTGATGTCAACCAATGTCCGAAGTTGCATCTCCATCCGACCTCAAATAACATATGGATTCATCGGCGACCATCACAAGAAGAATTCCAAAAGACGCGGCACGGCCCGCGACTCTTCAAAATGCCTATCATTCTCCACCGACCAATCACAAGCCAAGAAAAAGAAGTTGCAAAATCAAGAAATAAAAACTTGTAACTCCTCCCATCATGGAGCATCAATGCCATCAATTCTCTCATCATGGGTCATCAATCCCATAAATCACCGCATGGCTACCAAGAGCCTATAAAAAGGGGTCATTCCAAGAGATCCACACATACATATACAGAGACATACATATACATAGAGACATACACAGACACAGAGAGAGATCCATACTCAAAAGCAAGAAAAACTCTGAAGAAGTTCTGCTACTCAGCTGTAAAAACACCACAAGGTGATCGAAGTCCCTTGGCGAGGATGTCGTCCATGTCCTTTTTGGTAAGGGCACGTGACTCATTGTCTTCCCCATTTACCTCGTCATCTTGATGATTCAGAGGAGGCTGAGTATTTTCTTGAAGCTGAAAAGTGAGAAGAAGATTCTCCATTAGAGTCTCAATCCTCAACTGACCTTGCTCCAATTGTTGGATGCGTGCGGTCGTCTCATCAAGAGGTGGATTGGGACGTGGCTCAGAGTCTGTAGATAGGACTTTCATCCCTTGGGACTCGAATGAAGAAATCATCCTAGTGACTGAGCTGGGGCTCATTCTTTTGGTAGAAGAGCTTGAGGAAGGATTACTCCACTGTCCTTGGCTTGAAGGAGTGAAGATTCTTCCGGATGTCTTTGTTGGAAATAGGTTGGCCTCATGGATAGGTTTTCAAAACTTTTGACCCGCTTGACTCAGGGATCAAATATCCAGTGTTAGATTGTGTGGTCTCAATCCATCAGTTGATGTAATAAATTGATTGATTTCTTTATTTATCAATAAAATCATGCTTTCCTTTCATGAGATGAATGGTGTTTATTACTTAATGCACATGACCAACACATATGACATAATGGTTCATGAGATGAACCGGGTCCCATTAGTATATTAGATGTGATATATGTATATGGATGAGATCCACATACGGGAGACGTGTGTCACAAATCTTATACTTAAAATATCTTCACAACCAGTGATGAGACTGGGCATCTCATCTGATAAGGTTGCAGCACTTTGATCACTATGAGATAGTGTGATTTGTCTCGATCATTAGAATGAAAGATTCTGGATCACGGTACTGGTACATTGGATGTATTGAAAGGACCATGAGAAGGACCTTATGAAATATTGTCTCGATTTATAGACTGCTCTCTTAATTCCCTAGCAATAGGCTCTCAATCCTGAGATATTGATGAACTCAAGTTGCTATCTATTCATTTGCTTTGAGTCACCAATGAGTGAGGCCAACTGTAGGTCAACACCTCGGTGTCTTGGGTACGTGGTAGTAGGACCGTGGGAACATACAATGATCAAGATGGAATCTATCTACATTATCCCCTTGTGCCAATTACTGGATTTATCATTAGTAAGTGCGCACCCATCTCGATTAAGAGTTAATTGGATGGTACTGATGACCACTGTGATTAATTGAGGCTCAAGGATAATAAGATGTGGATCTAAGATTGGATGAGACAGATTTATTCCCATTGATCCATGGATATTGATAGAGGGGCCTACTTGTGGTACTGTGGAAGTTTAGGGTCTTCATTGTAATTTATTCCTAAGACTGGAGTGCAATTGCATTTATATAGTGGTGTTATTTGCAATTAACTGTGGGCTCGGATTGCACATGAGATGTGGGGTCGCGTGTCCCAGTTGGAGCCAGCTTTCTAAGGAATCCCTGTGGTCCCCACGCTAGCCCAAGATATTAGAAAGTTACTAATCTTACTTGAGCTCTAAAAGGAAGGAATTAGAAAGTTATAATTTCTATTTGAAGTGGGACTTCTAATAGTGGTAATAGTAAGCTACTAATTTGTGTGGAAGTGTGACTTCTAATACAAATTGGTAAGAGAGTTAAAAGGGGAGTGATGAGGGCTATAAATAAGGGAATAAACACCCTTGGACGTTCTACACATTGATTCATGCCTAGCTCTCTCTATTTGTGCAAGTGTTGCACAATTTTCTCTTTTTCTCTCTCTTCTAGTTCTCTTCTAGTTCCTTGGAGTTTCTAGTAGGGTTTTCTCTTGGAGATCCCACCCATCTTCTTGAGAAAAGAGATCTGATAGAGGGCCATAGCGTGGAAGACAACAAGGTCTTGGAGATCTCTAATGGTTCAAGAAGAGTTCTTGTTCTAGTTGATTGTCTTCTCCTCGATTAGAGCATTACCGGGCTCCAAAGGTATAATTTGCTTCTCCTCTTATGGTAGATTATTTTGTTGCATGTAGTTGCTGTTGGAAAATAGGTGGGCCATTCTGATAGGTTTAAAAAACTTTTGACCCACTTGATGCAGGGATCAACTACCGAGAAGGCAACAAACCCAATCCAGGATGCAATTCCTCAAACCCATAAACCACGTACATCAATATATCCTATCTAGAAGATAGAAAACAACACCTAAACATGCAACCACGAAATCCATAACATACAAGGATGTAGATTCTACCTTTGGAGCTTAGTTGTGCCCTAATGGAGAATTTGAATTCTTTCTTTGATGATGAACACCTTCACTAATCAAATCAGAATCTTGAACACCCTTTGATCTTCCACGCTTTGACCCGTATCAGATTCTCTTATCTCAAGAAGATGGTGGAATCTCCAAGAGAAAACCCTAAAGGAAACTGGAAGAGAAACTAGAAGAGGGAAAGAGAGAGATGGACGTGTGCAACTCTTGCACTAAGAGTCTTAGGCGTGAATTCCAAGATGGGATTATGCATAGGACGTCCAAGGGCTCCCCTCCTCCTTTTATAGCACTTAAGGAACCTCCTCTTACTAATTGAAATAGAAGTCTTACTTCCACTGCAATTAGTTGCTTACTAAATCACAATTAGAAGTCTTACTTCAAATATGATTAGTAACTTCCTCTTTTACTAATTAAAATAGAAGTCTCACTTCCATTAATAATTAGTAACTTACTATTACCACTATTAGAAGTCTCACTTCAAATAGAAATAATAACTTTATATTTCCTTTTAGAGTTCTACTATAATTAGTATCTTTCTAATATCTTTGGCTAGCGTGGGGACCACTAGGGATTCCAAAGAAAGATGGCTCCAACTGGGACACACGACCCAACATCTCATGTGCAATCCGGGCCCACAATTAATTACAAATAACTCCACTATATAAATGCAATTGTACTCCAGTCTTAGGAATATATTACAATGAAGACCCTAAACTTCCCAATTACCACAAGTAGGCCCCTCCATCTATATCCATGGATCAATTGGAACTGTCCACCAAATTAGATCCATATCTTATTATCCTTGAGCCCCAATTAATTATAGTGATCATTTCGTACCGATCCAATTAACTCTTAATTGGAATGGGTGCGCACTTACCAATGATAAATCCATTAATTGGCACAAGGGGATATTAAAGATAGATTCCGTCTTGACCATTGAATGTTCCCACAGCTCTACTACCACGTACCCAAATCACCGAGGTGTTGACCTACAATTGGCCTCACTCATTGGTGACTCAAAGCAAATGAATAGATAGAAACTTGAGTTCATTAATGTCTCAGGATTATGAGCCTATTGCTAGGGAATTATGAGAGCAGACCTTAAAGTTAAGACAGTGTATATAAGGTGCTTCTCATGGTCCTTCAATACATCAAATGTACCAGCACCATGATTCAGAATCTTACATTCCGATGATCGAGACAAATCACACTATCTCATAGTGATCAAAGTGCTACAACCTTGTCAGATGAGATGTCCAATCTCATCACTGGTTGTGAAGATATTTAAGTATAAGATTTGCAATACATATCTCATGTATGTGGATCTCATCCATACACATGTATTACATCTAGTATACTTGTGGACTCCGGTTCATCTCATGAACCATTATGTCATTTGTATTGGTTATGTGCAAGTATATAATTAAACACCATTCATCTCATGAAAGGAAAACATGATTGTATTGATAAATAAAGAAATGAATCAATTTATTACATCATATACTTGGTATTGAGACCATCAAAACTAACATCGGTCTGGGGTCGCAACACCACATCAATTATTTTTCTTGCTGGAACGCATCATCTTGAATAGATGGTCCATCATCATTGGATTCTACATCATCTGACTCTGGTATATCCCATGTTCCTCGATGTTGAATCCGCTAGACGATTTGCCAATGTGGGACTAATTTGGGGTCATACACATAAAAGAATTGGTACACTTGACTGGGTAGGATAAAGGGGTCGTTCTGATACCATCAACCTCTCACATCGATTGATGTAAAATGTGCATCGGTTTGTACAGTTCGCCCACTACCAAGGTTAAACCACTCGCAACGGAACAAGACAACTCAATACCCAAAAATTAAGTCATTTCCCAGACGTTACACAAGTAGCCGTAGAAGTCAATATTTTTCCCGCCATGATCCCCGTTTACCACCAGCCCACTGTTCTGACTTTTACGTCGGTTGTCACGGTTTTTAGTGTAAAATCGGACTCCATTACACATAAAACCTGAGTAAAACTTCATTAACATATTTGGATCATTTGCCAATGACCAAAGTTCATCTGTAGCTTTTGCTAATTGTTGACTTCGCAATTCATTCATTTGCATGACCAAAATATATAGAGAGAATCATAACATAATGAATGACTACAATTTAAGCTGATTATACATGAGGTAACTATTATATCTTACCTGTTTTTAAAACCACTTCTGAAATTCTCGTTGTTGTCGCTGGTCGATATCACAACTACTTTGCATCATTAATAGTTTGTTGTGCTCCCTAATTAGAAAACATGTCATTGGTAATTAATAAATTGTAAGCATCAACACACTATTACAAGTAATGCTCATGCGTAATATATGATCACATACTCTAGATAAGTTGCCACCTCCGGGCTATTATGCAGTATAAACCATGACCCACATCACGTTCCTTTTGCGACACCCCAGGTTCATTTCTTATTTGACCTAAAGGATGAACGTTTTGTGAGAATACCCCCAGCCCTGGCCCACCTTCACCACCATCATCATTTCGTTCATCCCGATTGAATACAATTTCTACCCCTTGTAGATACATTAAACAGAAAGTACGACATTCCTTAACAATGTAAGCCTTAACAATCGAACCTTCAGGTCGAGCTCAATTGCAAACAACTCGTTTTAAAGTTCCTAGTTGCCTTAAAAAAAAGAAAAAGAGAATTTTACTTTTTGTTAGCATGAAAATGCAGTAGAGTTAAACTTTTCATTTAAATGAAAGTTAGTCATTAATACCTTTTAATTGGGTCCATCCACCAATATTACACTGGCCCGGCAAGCATGGCCACACGAGGCAAGTGAATGGTTAGATGGACCATAACATCAAAGAATGCTGGTGGAAAAATCTTTTCCATCTTGCATAATATTAAAACTACTCGGTCCTGTAATGCCTCCAAGTCCTTCAATCTTAATCTCTTCGAGCACAGCTGCTCGATGAAATTGCCTAGCTCAAACAATGTGCTACAGATATCCTTAGGAAGATGCCTACGTACTCCAATCGGCAAAAGTCTTTGTAAAATTACATGGTAGTCATGACTTTTCAGTCCTGATACCTTACCATGTTAGATTGTATAGCCTCAATCCATCAGTTGATGTAATAAATTGATTAATTTCTTTATTTATCAATAAAATCATGCTTTCCTTTCATGAGATGAATGGTGTTCTTTATTACTTTATGCACATCACTAATACATATGACATGATGGTTCATGAGTTGAACCGGGTCCCATTAGTAGATTAGATGTGATATATGTGTATGGATGAGATCCACACACAGGATACATGTATCACAAATCTTATGCTTAAATATTTTCACAACCAGTGATAAGACTGGGCATCTCATCTCATAAGGTTGCAGCACTTTGATCACTATGAGATAGTGTGATTTGTCTCGATCATCAGAATGTAAGATTCTGGATCACAGTGCTGGTACATTGGATGTACTGAAGGACCATGAGAAACACCTTATGGAATACTGTCTCAAGTTTAAAGTCTGCTCTCATAATTCGCTAGCAATAGGCTCTTAAACATGAGACATTGATGAACTCAAGTTTCTATCTATTCATTTGCTTTTAGTCACCAATGAGTAAGGCTAACTTTAGGTCAACACCTCGGTGTCTTGGGTACGTGGTAGTAGGACTGTAGGAACATCCAATGGTCAAGATGAAATCTATCTACATTATCCCATTGTGCCAATTAATGGATTTGTCATTAGTAAGTGCGCACCCATCTCAATTAAGAGTTAATTGGATGGTACTGATGATCACTGTGATTAATTGGGGCTCAAGGATAATAAGATGTGGATTTAAGATTGGAAGAGACAGATTTATTCCAATTGATCCATGGATATTGATAGAGGGGCCTACTTGTGGTAATCGGGAAGTTTAGGGTCTTCTTTGTAATTTATTCCCAAGACTGGAGTGCAATTGCATTTATATGTGGTGTTATTTGCAATTAACTGTGGGCCCGGATTGCACATGAGATGTGGAGTCGCGGTGTCCCAGTTGGAGCCAGATTTCTATGGAATCCCTAGTGGTCCCCACGCTAGCCCAAATTATTAGAAAGATACTAATCCTACTTAAACTCTAAAAGGAAGGAATTAGAAAGTTACTATTTCTATTTGAAGTGGGACTTCTAATAGTGGTAATAGTTAACTTACTAATTGTTGTGGAAGTGAGACTTCTATAGTAATTAGAAAGGGAGAAAGTTACTAATTTGTAATGGGAGTTGGACTTCTATTTCAAATAAGAAAAGAGGAGTTTTGAGAGGCTATATAAAGGGATCCAACCCCTCTTGGACGTCCACCATTGGAGACAAGCCCCAGCCCCTATTTTGTGCAATTGTTGCACTCCTCTCTCTTCTCTCTTTCTCTTCTTGTTCCTTGGAGTTTATAATAGGATTTTCTCTTGAAGTTTCCACCAAACTTCTTGAGAAAAGAGATCTGATAGCGGGTCATAGCATGGAAGACAACAAGGTCTTGGAGATCCTAATTGGTTCAAGAAAAGTTTTTAATATAAGCTAATTGTCTTCTTCTCCATTAGAGCACTACCGGGCTCCAAAGGTATAATATGCTTTTCCTTTTATTGTGGATTATTTTGGTTGCATGGAGCTGCTGATTTCTATCTTTTAGATATGTTTTACCGGTGTACTTGATTGATGAGATGGAGGGATTGCATCCTGAATATGATTTATGGCCTTATGGGCACTTGATCCCTTAGTCAAGTGGGTCAAAAGTTTTGAAAATCTATCCACGAGGCCCACCTACTTCCAACAATTGGTATCAGAGTCATACCTCATCTTTAATCATGTTAGATCAGTGATCTAGATCTAACCTTTGCATGAGATGCGAAGAGGATAGACCTAGGGCTATGTAAGGATCAGTTCTGGTATTTTTCTGCATTTATTATGTTTTCTAAATGCACAAGAAGGGACAAGTTCGGGCAAAATCACTGTTTTCTGCAAAAACATTGAGTTAAGTGGTCGACTTTTACCGGCGGCCAGAACAGACTTTTACCGGCGGCCCCACGCTATAAGTAGTTTTTTGGTGTGGCTATCCGGGTTTGTTCATCATGAGATGATAAATGGTGGCTTCCTAACCCTAGTCCCTGAAAGTCCGTGATCCGAACCCTAGAGGGGGGGTGAATAGGGTGAGCTACAATTTAGTGACCAATAATGCCCAATTTTAACTTCTTTAATTCAATTAGCCACTAGTGATGATTATCAAACAAGATGCGGAAATTAACAAAATCAATCATCACAAAGCATTCACCATTACACAATGATTTATAGTGGTTCGGCCTCAATGCCTACATCCACTACCGGCTTGTGATCCAACACCCCACCGGATTTCCACTATTTATACTTTTCAATAGGCTAAGCAATAACCTTTACAAGAAGAATAATTTTTCTCAAAGTAGTGTCTACACAAACACTAAAAGAGATACAATTTAAGCTCAAATACAATGCCTCTTGATTAGGCGGATATGAAATTGAAAAACAAACTCACACAACACTCTATGTAATGCAAAGATGAATGCACATGGTGTGTGTGTGAAAACTTCAATCAAGTTAAAAATGATAGCTCAATGAATGTAAGCTTAAAGTTTTTGAAAGTGTAAAACACAAAAAAATAGATTTGATTGAAGTGAAATGCAAATCACATGTATGAATACTAACTTGTTGATGATATGAAAATCAAAGGCTCACAAGTTGTATGAAACTATTTAAGACTAAACATGTGATGCATGTGCAATGTTGTTTTCAAAAACAAAGTAGCTAAACTATGGTTCTAATGTGATTGAAAACAACAAGTAAGGATTCAACCAAGTAAATGAATCATGCTATAAAAGTAACCAAAGGTTTTGACAAAGCATGATTTATGAAATTTAAAACAAACTTGGTTCGAATCATGGTGAAGAATCCAATACAACTTAGATCAAAGATTAAATGTAAGTAATGGATTCAACACATCATAGTTATTATGCTAAAATTCATTTTTCAAATATTTAAACAAAGCACGAAAAATATGATAAGGAAAACTAAGCTTACATAGATGATCTACTTATGATTCCCAGCTTTAGCTTCCCTTTTTGACCAACTAGCCTCCCTTAGCTCATTCCCCTTTGTTTGGCCTCAAAACACCTCAAGGAGTATCCCTTGGATCCTCAAATTTGGCTAAGGAATGAACTTCAATTTATAGAAAAGGTTGTCCAACCGCTAGCTTGTCGGTTGACCGACATTTGGGGTTCGGTCGACCGAACTCAACGGTCATAAAACGGCTAGTTTTGACCATTCTGGAATTGGAGCCGACACCTGACCGACAGCTGACCGAACTTTCCCTGATTTTTTAAAGACTAGAAAAAAGATTTTAAAAAAGGGAAACTTGGTCTTGGAGGTCTAGGCCATTGAAACAAGCCTGGAAACATGTTTTAAATCATTGTAAGAGTTTTAAAAACATGAAACCTAAAATGCCTAAGTTTAATTGAAACTTTTAAAACCATAGGCAAGCTTGATTCAAAAATCTTCTTTAGAAAACTAAATGCATCCAAGTTTAAAAACAAAACATGCATAAATCAATATTTCTACAAGTCAAAAACCAATGCATGTGTAAATCAAGATTTCAAGATTTTCTAAATTGATGCATGTGTGAAAATTCGAATGATGCTAAAATGATAATGCATCCATCAAATTGCAAAACACAAAATCCCTAACAGTCCCAATTGTGCATGTGATACTTTTTTTTGCAGGCTCATGTCCTCTCCATATGGCCCACAAGACTTTTACTTTCTTTTTATGGTTATTGGTTTATTTAAGGCTAAGTGTAAAGGGCATCATGGTTTCCTTGGTTTCCTGTGAAAGGGCAATGCATGATGAATTTCCCTATGTGAGAACCCGACCCCTAATCTCTTGGATTAGTGTTTTTTTATTTGTGGATTAGTTTCTTTTAGTGGGATTAGTATTTTTTGGGTTGAGTTCGTGAGCTAGAATGGTTTTCTTCTAGTTTTGAGCTTTTGAGTGCTTTGGTAGCTTGTGGGGCCCTTTGGGGGTTCCCTTTTCGGCTTTGCTTTTTCTTGTGAGATTTTCCCGATTTGTTTCGAATTGTGTTTTTGGCCCGTTGCATTCATCTTGAGGAATCCTACAACTTTCATGTTGGCCCCATATCCATTTGAGAACCCGAAACCCGATTTCTTGGCCTTGAGGGCAAAACAGTCTTTTCACACCAAATCTGTACCCAAAACTCGATATTCTCAAAATCCGTGAAACATATACTTTTTGGAAACTAGATATTTCGACGATCATTTCTTCCTTCTTCGTCGAATCCATCCGAGGTCCCGAATTAGATGACTTCAGCCACCCAAGTTCCTTAAGTTGTGGGACCCAAACCTCACTTGTTTATAAGAGGAACTCATCCCCTTCATTGCTCATTTCCTCTCCATTGCTCCAGCACACAACTGAGCCTAGGGTTTGCTCTTGTGTTTCCTCTTCTTCTTCTTGCTTCTCCATCTCAAATCCTCACCAATCTTGCACCAAACTCGAAATGGAGACCATCTTCTTCTTCCTCATCTTGCAAGCTTTCCATTGATACCATTTGTGAAGAGAACCCTCCATCACAAGACTTCCTTTGAGCTTACCTTGTCCATTAGAGGACCTTGCAAGTAAGTGTTCTTCTCCATCTTCTAGATTTGTAATCTTCTAGCCTTAGAGAAGCTCCACCTTGATTTTTGAAAGGTTCCATTGTCATTTCATTATTTAACCCATTTTAGGGTTTGTTTTGGGGGTTTTTGTAGAGATTGTGGATCTTGAGCTTGAGAGGTGATTAGGAGCTTGATTTGCTTGATTAGAGTCAAAGGCAAGTGGATGAATGGATGGTTTCAATGTTATTAAAGTTTTAGGAGAAAATCCTAAGTTTTATTACTTGTTCTTGATAATGTGATATATGTTTCTACACATGCTTCTTGTCATATTTCCATTGATTTCGAAATTCCATATTAATGGTGGTTTCTCTCTTGTTAATCTCTTGGAAAAATGTGCTTTCATTTGGTCAAGTTTGTTCATATGGTTTTAAAAGGAATGAGGTTGGATTGGCTATTCATGGTTATGTTTATAAGTTACATTGACTTGAAATTGATACCCGTTTAAAGAGGTGTTTGAATTTAATTGTTCATTGGAGTTTTAATGAGGTTTTGAAGTGATTATGGAAGAGAAATGCTAGTGGTTTAAGTGTTGGAAAGGAAAGGAAAAAGGAAGAAAAATCAGTGTCCCGGACCTGCTGCACGCCCAGGTCCGATCGATCGGACCTATCGGCCTGTCTTTTAACAGTAAGGCTTTTTGGGCCAATCGATCGGACCCTGTACATTTCTGGTACAGAAATTTCGACCGATTGATCGGCCCTTCGGACCGATCAGTTTGAGTCCAGTGAAATTTGATATTGTGTTTTTTTGGAAACCTTTGGGCTTTCTATGAGTCCTAGGGGTATATACCTTAGTGTTAAGACCAATTATACCCTACTCTAAGGTCTCTAAGACTAGGGAACTGAAAGAAAAGAATGGTGTTGATTAGACACTAATTCTTGGTTTTAGGTGGGACCCTGACTACCCTTTTTGGACTGTTTGGACCAAGTGTGTGTTGGGATTGGTGTATGCCCTAAAGCCCACTAACTGCACTCACATCTCTGTTACTGGATATTTATTGGTTATTTAATGGAATGGCTTCTTTCTCTTTATACTTGTGTATATGTATGGTTGTGTAAGGCCCATTGTTTTCTAGTAATGACTTAGGTGTGTAGTGGCTACACACAGTTAGGTCTGAGTCATGGACACTTGAAACAATAAACTTGTTCATAACTGAGAGATGGAGTTGGGCACTTCATCTTGGTATAAGTTACAATGAGATACTCTCCTGTATTCAGGGTGACTTACCTAAGTCACGGGAGGCTTTTCCGGATTTATCTCATTAGTGCATGTGTCATGCATTGAACAGGACCACTTGTAGGTGTGATCTCTAAAATAGTAGTATCACAGAGAGAGATCAAATCACCTCTAGCTACTGAGTGACCAGTGCTCTTAATCTTGAGCATTTGTAGATGAACTGACGAAGTCAAGTTCTTGTGCTTTAATTCACTATGGGTGAGATCCTGTTCATGGGTCAACAGCTCTGTGTTTTGGGTGCTCGGACTTGATTAGTTGGGACGTGCAAATGCAATATGGAATCTATGCCATCATGTGATGGAATGATCGCCCCCTTAGAATTATCCGATTAATCATCAGAATCTAAGATCTTAGTATATGGATGTTCCATATGGATATTGAACTTGTGGGTCGCTCCCTGGATCAAGAGAATGATATCCGGATGATGATTAAGTCAAGGGTATGAAGTTCTAAGGTTGATATGTAATCAAGAAGGTAGATAGTACATCGGTTAACCTACTTGATTATGGATGTTACATAGAGGGGCATTGTGGTCATTGTACTTGGTAGGTCAAAGACAATCGTCTATTAATGATGAGCTTTATTTGCAATTTAATATTTGTCCCTGGAGTGCAACCATAACTCTCTAGTGGAATGAGTTAGGGTTAAAATGATCTTAATGTTGCTATGGGGTTAGCATGGACATTTTGGTCATTTTGGGAGCCAAGGGCAAATATGTCTTTTGGTCCCTCTTCTAGCCACTTTCCTATATTGGCATGGTTTCCTAATTTAATTAGATAATATGTGGTTGAATTAATTTTGTGGAAGAATAATTTTGAGTTTAAATTCTAATAGGCTCTTGATGGCATACATGAATTTAACTCTAGCTAAATTATTGACTAGTGGGCCATGGTGTGTTTAGCTATCTTGTGGGCCAGCCATAAGTGGAGCCCCTTGTGTGAGGTTTCCAAGTTTGATTAGGTATCTTTACTTGGAAGGAAAGACTCCTCTTTGGGTAAGAATTCCATTGATTAATGCTTACTAATTTTAGTGTCTTTAATTAGTAAGTGTTGCACAACTAAAGGGCTGGTTGCTATTCTTTTTAGGGATTGACATTCCTATTGGAATTAGGATTCCCAAAGAGGAATCTAATCATTATAAATATATGGGAGACCCCTTGGGCGTGCAACACATCAGAAATCAAGGGGAATAAAAACCCTAGGGGCGTGAATCACCACAAGGTTCCATTGGCCGCCCAAGAGCAAGGGTGAAGCACACTCACGCCCAACCCATTGCTGCCCTCTTCTTCTTCATAGGAGAGGATATCAGGTCCTGGGTTGTTTCCACAAAGAGAAGTTCAGAAAACCCTTCTTAGGATTCCATAGTTTGATCCCACCATCAAGACCAATTAGATTGGGAAGTGGAATAGGAGAGAAGATCAAAAGGAGAAAAATTCTGCAACAAATTCCTGCACCTGTATTGCTGGTTGCAGGCTGGTTTCAGACCTTTGAAGTCTTTCTTTTCAGAGTTTAGAGGCACTCAAATCATCAAGGTAATAGTCCTCTATCATCTCCTTTTATTTAGACACATGTTGATAATGATTTCATGGAGTTTTATGCATGATTCATGGCTGGAAAATCAGTTTAGTTTTAAGTTTTAAAACTAGATCAGCCATGGACGTCCCCTTGGATATGATTTCAGATCTGTAATGCATTAACTTTCAATGGTATCAGAGCCACTCCATGTGAAATCATGATCCCATGTTGTGTGGTTTTCAATCCTAGATTAATTAAGGGCATGGTGGCGCCCTTTAGATTGTTGGTTACTGCATATATAGTGTGCAGAAATTATTCCAGGCTGCTGGAATTTGCCCAGAGCACAGCTGATTGCATGTTAGGGGTGCAGAAATTTTTTCCATGCTGCTGGAACTATTTCAGATTGGTGTTTACTGCATATATAGTGTGCAGAAATTTTTCCAGGCTGCTGGAATTTTTTCCAGAACTCAGTTTACTGCAGTTAAGGAGTGCATGAATATTTTCCAGCCTGCTGGAATAATTTCAGGATGATGAAAGTGCTGTACATAGCACTTTGAATGCATTAACCTCTTTGTTTGCAGCCATATAATTGCATCCTTGATGGTTCACATGTATGTGTGTGGATTTGGATGTTTTTAATTAGTTGAAAAGTGTACGATTGCGCGGTTAGCAATCATAGGAAGTTGTAATTATTTCCTTGTTTATATTTCAACTAGTCTTGATGTAAGCTTTCTTGAAAAGCATAGGTATCTCCAATGTAATTTTGGGTTTTTGTTTTTCATGGGTTTGCTTGTATAAATTTGATTTATTGTAACAAGCAAGAAAAGGAAAGTTTCAAGCGAGGAAGGTTGCAACAAACCGGGTCCCATGATGACGGAGGCAATGGAGGTTTCCTAGCGCAAGAAGGACTCTTAATCTAGTTTCCTAAATGGAAAAGGATTTGAAGTCCAAAATAGCAGGGAGCCATCAAGGATTGCATTCTTTAATTTGCTTTTATATATGGAATGCATGGTTGAATGCTTTATATAATTGCTATGTTTATCACCTAGTAACATGGCCACCACTAGGTTCTTAAAATTGGCATCTTTCTATATTGGATTGTTTTTGTTTGGCAAATTGTTTTAAACGGATCTTAGACCAGCACCTTCTAGTTGTCTAAGGTTTAAAATTGGATAGGGTTTAGTTTATCTTGGTACCCTAAGTTTCCAAGAGAGGCCAAACTAAAATCTAATATGTCGCTACCCTAGTGGGCCCATAACCCTCAGGTCCCAAGACCTTTACTCAATATGTTTTAAAGCAAAGGTTATTTATTTTTTGAGATGACTTAAGCAATTGAGTCATGAAAATTGTTAACTAAGTTTGCTAGATTTAAACAAGATTTGAGTAACGATGCTAAGGTCAAAAAGAGTTTTTTCAAAACCCTAGTGTTAAATAATCAAGTGGGAGAGGGGTTTGGGAAAACCCCACGGCCTTCCATTTTAGGTTCATGCTATCTCATTAGAGTGTTAGTGGGAGCGGCCATCCCTTCGATGGAGTTCTTTACTAAAGATCGCTTCGATGGGTTAGTGGGTGAACTAATGTGAATATTCGTAATGAAGTGTTATTGGGAGCGGCCATCCTTTCGGTGGAGTTCTTTACTAAAGATCACTTCTATAGAATGTCAATGAAGTGTTGGTGGGAGCGGCCATCCCTTCGGTGGAGCTCTATACTAAGGTTCACTTCAAGGGTTGATTGGAGTCACTTCCCTTCGGAGGACTTAAGTCATAGACATTCTGGGAACGTTCATAAAAGATGGTAATACACTTGACATAAGACGGTAATGACCTCTCCCTTGGAGTTAGAGTTGTTTGTCATATGAGGCCAAACCAATCAGTGATTGGACTATCACTGGATATGCGTATCCAGACAGTGATGATCCAAATAAGCAGACCTTAACTCAACGTGACTGTAGGCTCGGCCATCCCTTCGATGGAGGGTCTATGAGGAGGTTGAGACACTGATACATTATTATTAGGGTTAAATAATGTAAAAAGTCTTGTGCATGTTTTTCCTTTTATTACAAGCACAATATACATGTTACATATATACTACCTGTCTAATTATAACCTGTTATATATATCCAGAGAGATGGGGAAGGATTCCTTTAGCCCGTTGATGAGTATTCTGCGTGAGAACAAATTGACTGGCCCAAATTACGTAGACTGGAAAAGAAACCTTAACATAGTACTCACCGCTGAGGAGTACAAGTATGTTTTGTCGGAACCCTGTCCTACCATTGATGATTATTCTACAGATGACCAGCTAGAGGCTGAAAAGAAATGGAAAAAGGCGAATAGCATGGCCAAATGCTACATGCTTGCTTCCATGTCCAACGTGTTGCAAACGCAGCATGAGCAAATGGACACAGCTTCAGATATCATGCTGTCCTTGTCTGAGATGTTCGCAGACTGAAGCAGGCCAGCTAGGCAAGCTGCTTTAAGGACAATTATGAATTCTAGGATGGCTGAGGGAACACTTGTCAGAGAGCACATGCTCAAAATGATGGATTGTTTCAATGAAGCTGAGATCCTAGGGGCTGAGATTGATGCAGGGAGTCAGACTGATATGATTCTCGAAACTCTGCCGGGGTCTTTCAACCAGTTCAAGCTCAACTTCAACATGAGCAAGATGGACATGACTCTCTCTGAGTTAATGAAAGAACTCCAGGCGGCAGAGGCCATCATGAAGCCTAAAGGCCAACTTCACTTTTCCCAGTTTTCCTCTAAACTGAACCCGAAAGGGAAAAAGTTCAAGAAGAAGCAGTGTAAGGGAAAAGGACAGAAAAAGGGCAATGCTGGGAAGAAGGACAAAGGCACAGGTGAAAAGCCCAAAGGGAAATGCTTTAAGTGCGGCCTCAAAGGTCACTGGAAGAAAGATTGTCCCAAGCTCCTAGGCTCAGATAAGAAAGGTATATCTCTTTCCTACTACATTGAAACCTGTCATGTGGTTGATTCTACTGATTCCTGGATAGTAGACTCTGGAGCCACTAATCATGTCTGCAATTCATTGCAGGGGTTTCAGATAATGAAAAAGCTTGAGAAAGGGGAGTTTGACCTTAGAGTTGGAAATGGAGCAAAGATATGGGCTGTTGCAGTGGGAGCAGTTACCTTACATTTTCCGCATGATAGGATATTAGTTTTAAACAATGTTATCTATGTTCCGGACATAAGGAAGAATTTAATTTCAGTTTCCAGACTCATTGAATTTAATTATTCAGTTTCTTTCCATTCTGGTGTCGATATCAGTAGAGATGGAAATATTATATGTTCCGGTAGAATGCATGATAACTTATTTTATATATATCCTATTGCTCCCTCACTGCACAATGTACAACTAGAAAGCTCATCTTCCCTTAAGAGGAAGGTATCTTCGACCAATGACACTTATCTTTGGCACTTACGTTTGGGTCATATTAACCTAAAACGGATTCAGAGGTTGGTAGAGGATGGGCTTCTGAGCTCATTAGATCTCGAACCTTTTCCTCAGTGTGAATCATGTCTCATGGGAAAGATGACCAAAAGGTCATTCTCTGGAAAGGGACTGAGGTCAAAAGAGTTGTTAGAATTGGTTCACACTGATGTGTGTGGTCCTATGAACAAACTAGCTAGAGGAGGTTATGAGTATTTCATCACCTTCACTGATGATTACTCTAGGTATGGATATGTGTACCTAATGCGGCGCAAGTCTGAAGCGTTTGATAAGTTCAAACAATTCAAGGCTGAGGCGGAGCTACAACTAGGGAAACATATCAAAGCTCTTCGATCTGATCGAGGTGGCGAATATCTCCTGGGTGAGTTCAAGGAGTACCTCACACAACATGGGATTGTGTCTCAGTTGTCTGCACCGGGTACACCCCAGCAAAATGGTGTAGCAGAGAGAAGAAACCGGACCCTTCTTGATATGGTAAGGTCCATGATGAGTCATGCAACCCTACCCATATCTTTTTGGGGATATGCCCTAGAAGCAGCAGCATACATTTTGAATCTGATACCTTCTAAATCAGTACCTAGGACACCTCAAGAAATGTGGACAGGAAGAAAACCCAGTTTAAAACATATCCACATTTGGGGTTGTCCAGCTTATGTACTGAATGATAAAGCTACCAAGCTAGAACCCAGATCGGAAATGTGCTACTTCATTGGGTATCCTAAGGGAACGAGAGGAGGCATCTTTTATCATCCAAAGGAGCAAAAGGTGCTTATCAGCACTCATGCTAGATACTTGGAGGATGATTGCATGATGCACCAAGAGCTTGGTTGTAAAGAAACACTTGAGGAGATTCTTTCAGAAACTCCTGCAACATCTGTGCCAGATCCTGAGATTGTAGAAAATCAAGACATTCCTTTTAACACTCCGTAACCTCGTCGTAGTGGGAGAATTTCTAGACCACCAGATAGATACCTGGGAGTGTCTTTCATGACAGACTCCGAGGATCTGGTTGAGGATCCTACTAGTTACGATGAAGCAGTAACGGACATAGATGCTGACATGTGGCAGCAAGCGATGAAATCTGAATTGGATTCTCTGTATTCCAATCAAGTCTGGGAACTTGTGGATGCACCTGAAGGGATCAAACCCATAGGGTGCAAGTGGATCTACAAGAGAAAGAGAGGAGTGGATGGGAAGGTTGAAACCTTCAAAGCAAGACTGGTGGCGAAAGGATATACTCAGAAAGAGGGTATCGATTATGAGGAAACTTTTTCGCCAGTAGCCATGCTCAAGTCCATAAGGATTCTCTTAGCCATCGCATGTCATTATGACTACGAGATATGGCAAATGGATGTCAAGACAGCTTTTCTAAATGGAAGTCTTGACGAATGCATCTATATGATGCAACCAGAGGGATTCATTGCTGGTGGCCAAGAGAACATGGTCTGTAAACTTAAGAAGTCCATTTATGGACTTAAGCAAGCATCTAGGGCATGGAACATCAAGTTTAATCAGGCAGTCAAATCCTTTGGCTTTGATCAAAACATTGATGAACCATGTGTGTATAAGAAAGGGAGTGGAAATGCAGTTGCATTTTTAGTCCTATATGTGGATGACATATTACTCATTGGAAATGATGTTGGCATCTTGTCATCTACTAAGGTTTGGTTATCATCTCAATTTCAGATGAAGGATTTGGGTGAGGCGAGCTATGTCTTAGGGATCAGGCTTTTGCGAGATCGCAAGAACAAGATGTTAGCCTTATCCCAATCTACGTATATTGAGAAGATATTGGTCAAGTATAACATGCATGACTCCAAGAAGGGCTTGCTACCTTCTAGACATGGAGTACCACTATCTCGGAATCAATGTCCGAAGACACCTGAGGAGATAGAAAGCATGAGGAGAGTACCATATGCATCAGCTGTTGGAAGCCTCATGTATGCAATGTTGTGTACTAGACCAGATATTTGCTTTGCCGTTGGCATGGTTAGCAGATATCAATCAAACCCTGGACCTATGCACTGGACAGCTGTTAAGCATATATTCAAGTATCTTCGGAGAACGAAAGATTATATGCTAGTCTACCGAGCAGATGATCTAACGCCACTAGCGTATACAGACTCTGATTTCCAGTCGGATGTAGATGGCAGAAAGTCTACCTCGGGATACGTCTTTACTCTATCAGGAGGGGCTATATCATGGAGAAGTGTCAAGCAAGATTGTACTGCTGATTCTACCATGGAGGCAGAGTATGTGGCGGCATCGGAAGCTGCGAAGGAAGCAGTATGGCTCAGAAAATTCCTATTGGAATTGGGAGTTATTCCTGTAGTGCAAAAACCGATTGTCATGTACTGCGACAATACTGGTGCAGTAGCTAACTGCAAAGAGCCAAGGAATCACAAGAAAGGCAAGCATATTCAGAGAAAGTACCACTTAATCCGGGAATTCGTCCAGGATGGAGAAATAGTGGTAGAGCAGATTGCCTCAGCAAATAACTTAGCTGACCTATTTACTAAGACTCTTACTGAGAAAGTCTTTACTTCACATGTTGAGTCTATGGGAGTTAGGTTAGGTCGTAGTGATCTTTAGTGCAAGTGGGAGATTGTTGGGATTGGTGTATGCCCTAAAGCCCACTGACTGCACTCACATCTCTGTTACTGGATATTTATTGGTTATTTAATGGAATGACTTCTTTCTCTTTATACTTGTGTATATGTATGGTTGTGTAAGGCCCATTGTTTTCTAGTAATGACTTAGGTGTGTAGTGGCTACACACAGTTAGGTCTGTTTCATGGACACTTGAAACAATAAACTTGTTCATAACTGAGAGATGGAGTTGGGCACTTCATCTTGGTATAAGTTATAATGAGATACTCTCCTGTATTCAGGGTGACTTACCTAAGTCACGGGAGGCTTTTCCGGATTTATCTCATTAGTGCATGTGTCATGCATTGAACAGGACCACTTGTAGGTGTGATCTCTAAAATAGTACTATCACAGAGAGAGATCAAATCACCTCTAGCTACTGAGTGACCAGTGCTCTTAATCTTGAGCATTTGTGGATGAACTGACGAAGTCAAGTTCTTGTGCTTTAATTCACTATGGGTGAGATCCTGTTCATGGGTCAACAACTCTGTGTTTTGGGTGCTCGGGCTTGATTAGTTGGGACGTACAAATGCAATATGGAATCTATGTCATCATGTGATGGAATGATCGTCCCCTTAGAATTATCCGATTAATCATCAGAATCTAAGATCTTAGTATATGGATGTTCCATATGGATATTGAACTTGTGGGTCGCTCCCTGGATCAAGAGAATGATATCCGGATGATGATTAAGTCAAGGGTATGAAGTTCTAAGGTTGATATGTAATCAAGAAGGTAGATAGTACATCAGTTAACCTACTTGATTATGGATGTTACATAGAGGGGCATTGTGGTCATTGTACTTGGTAGGTCAAAGACAATCGTCTATTAATGATGAGCTTTCTTTGCAATTTAATATTTGTCCCTGGAGTGCAACCATAACTCTCTAGTGGAATGAGTTAGGGTTAAAATGATCTTAATGTTGCTATGGGGATAGCATGGACATTTTGGTCATTTTGGGAGCCAAGGGCAAATATGTCTTTTGGTCCCTCTTCTAGCCACTTTCCTATATTGGCATGGTTTCCTAATTTAATTAGATAATATGTGGTTGAATTAATTTTGTGGAAGAATAATTTTGAGTTTAAATTCTAATAGGCTCTTGATGGCATACATGAATTTAACTCTAGCTAAATTATTGACTAGTGGGCCATGGTGTGTTTAGCTATCTTGTGGGCCAGCCATAAGTGGAGCCCCTTGTGTGAGGTTTCCAAGTTTGATTAGGTATCTTTACTTGGAAGGAAAGACTCCTCTTTGGGTAAGAATTCCATTGATTAATGCTTACTAATTTTAGTGTCTTTAATTAGTAAGTGTTGCACAACTAAAGGGCTGGTTGCTATTCTTTTTAGGGATTGACATTCCTATCGGAATTAGGATTCCCAAAGAGGAATCTAATCATTATAAATATATGGGAGACCCCTTGGGCGTGCAACACATCAGAAATCAAGGGGAATAAAAACCCTAGGGGCGTGAATCACCACAAGGTTCCATTGGCCGCCCAAGAGCAAGGGTGAAGCACACTCACGCCCAACCCATTGCTGCCCTCTTCTTCTTCATAGGAGAGGATATCAGGTCCTGGGTTGTTTCCACAAAGAGAAGTTCAGAAAACCCTTCTTAGGATTCCATAGTTTGATCCCACCATCAAGACCAATTAGATTGGGAAGTGGAATAGGAGAGAAGATCAAAAGGAGAAAAATTCTGCAACAAATTCCTGCACCTGTATTGCTGGTTGCAGGCTGGTTTCAGACCTTTGAAGTCTTTCTTTTCAGAGTTTAGAGGCACTCAAATCATCAAGGTAATAGTCCTCTATCATCTCCTTTTATTTAGACACATGTTGATAATGATTTCATGGAGTTTTATGCTAATTCTATTCCTTTCGATGACTGAATCGGTTGCTCGATGTTTCCGGATTAATGTCATGCGTAGGATGGACCGTTTATAATCTTGATTCTTGCTATTGTAACATCTAGTACTACCCATAAGCTCAAGTTAAGATTTTAAAGTAGTAAAAGTGCATAAGGAGCCCGGAATGTCTTCAAACTCAAGGAGTACCAAGTAATTATTATAATCGACATACGGGACCCCTATTCACTTAAATAGATCTTGAAACCGATATTTTTACCCGAAATTGTTATAGTTCATTGTTTCACCTCTTTTCCCGAGATTTGCATTACATGACTTGTTTTCCCGAAAGCATTGGAGTTACTCTAGTAACAGTCATTTGTCCCGAAGTGCATTGCATCACATGATATGACAGTGTGCCCTTGAGCACCCCGTTTTACCCGTTTATTTATTGTACTTGATTTACTTGTTTCCCCGAAAGCATTGAAGTTACACTAGTAACAGTTATTTGTCCCGAAATGTATTGCCCGATATGAAGTGACAGTGTGCCCTTGAGCACCCCCGTTTTACCCGCTTATTTACTGTACTTGATTTACTTGCATATGTCTCGATTGGTTTTGACCTATGAGTCGGCATCACTAAGCTTGGATACTGTCGCGACCCCGGAACGGATCCCCGGGCCCGCGACGCGATTTGGTGATGATGACTGCTATTGAAGATTTTGTTTTCCCACAGGTTCCCGCGGTGAGGATTCCCAAAGACACGGGATCTGACTCACACGTACACGATTGCGGAAGCGTGTAGCAAAACACACCAATATAAGCACCAATAAAATATTTAAGTGCTATAACATTTAATAACAAGACATAGCATCAAAGAAAAGAGTTATCATGGCATTCCCAAACATAGTTCAAGTTATAAGTTTAACACGAAAGTAAGTTAAGTTTAGTACAGCCCATAAGAGACCAATAAAGGTCAATACAATCTCAAAATAACCAAAAGAAACCCCAAGACTAAAGGTGACGAAACTCGAGGACCAGTCCGACATCTAAATGACATCGTCGGGCTGCCACTCTCTCACGGGAGTTGGCTCACAAGCCTCCTCCTGACGCTCCTCCTCAAAGGCAACGTCTCCTGCACCTGGGCACCAACAAACAAGGGTCAAACACGACGGTTTGGCAGGTAATCAATGTAGGCATGAACATGAACAATAACATTTAGAGAAAACATGTGAGCAAATCTTTGGTATGAAGTACTATCAAAACTGAGATACATTTTCAAGAATACGAACAAAGCTGAGATACAAAATAAACTAGCATGAGTACACAATATATCATGAATAGTTACAATCCACAAAGAGCCCATCCTTTCTCTATCATTTATATAATGAAAAGAGCAAGCACGCACGACAAGCACGATATACATAATATAAGCACGACACGATTTCCCACAAAGACGGGAATTCCGGCCGCGGAACCGGACACGCACGATGTGTAATAAATACACGACCAGTCTGCAGACAGTCCACATGTTTAAAGACCCCCAGACAGTGGATCAAACTGAAAGGGCAGTCTAAGCTCAGTGGTGTTTACTTAATTCATGAATGCACAAAACACGCGAAGCATGATCAAAGCACGTCGAGATAGAAAGGGGGAAATCACTTATCAAAACACGACGAGCACGACTAGCACGGGCATAATAATTATGCATAACACGCTTAGGAAGAGATCCCCTTTTCTCTTGAAACAAAACTCCTAAAACAAGCTTGTACTAACACTTCAAAACAAGTTCACGATGATATTCATTTTATCAAAACTAAAGCACGAACACAAGGCTTATCAAGCACACGTAATGACCTTTGGATGGTCGTTGTGAAATCGAAGCCCCGATGTTGGAAATTAAATAAAATTGGTGCCCCAGAAGTTTAAAGACATCTTGGGTTTCGAGTGCACAATATCAAGCTAAAGGTCACTTAACATGTTCTAGTTTTTCATTCTTGCAAAACTCTTCAAAATACACAAACAGTGAATTTCGGTCACCTCGCGGTCAGGTGTCGGCTAGCCGAACTGGGACATGGCGGCTAGCCACAAGGTGACCGCCAGGCTGACCACTAGAGAGCAAATCGAACTTAGCTCTCGGGAAAAGGAACCGTATTGCGCGGTTGGCTTGCGGTTAACCGCGAGTGGGACTGGCGGTTAGCCGTGAGCTGACCGCGGAGCTGACCGTGAACCACAATCGAAATGCCAACTTCTGGAGAAGAAACCGCAGTCCATGGTTGGCTTGCGGTTAACCGCGAGCGAGACTGGCGGTTAGCCGTGAGCTGACCGTGGTGCTGACCGCTGATCCCAGATGAAAATGCTAGCTTCTGGAAAAGTAACCGCTGAGTTCGGTCAGCCTGCGGTTAGCTGCAGTGTACACAGGCGGCTAGCCGCTAGCTGACCGTGGAGCTGACCGCCAATGCACGGGTGTGCGGTTCAGTGCAGATTTCACATTTTTCCTTCCTCCTTTCCATTCCTTCTCATTCCTCTTGTATTCCCTGAGCATATAGGCTCTTCAAGGGTAGAACACACATCCAAAACCAACAAAACGCAATCATGAAGCTTGTAAACACATTCATATGCAAAGTTTCCAAAACAACAATGTAGCTAAAATAACATGCACAATGATCCTATAGAGATTACTTGCCTTGCCCAAATGCTAAACACTCCTCCTCAAGCACTTCACACAAGTTATCCCACACTACAAGCAAAACCAAGAAAACACACAAAACTCACTCAAAAATGGAAACAAGGAACCCATTTACCAAGTAGGGTTTGAAAACATGAAAAACATACTCTCAAGGAACTAACATGACTCAATGGAGAGTATGAGTGGAAACCCTTACCTAGAAATGGCCAAACAAGAGGGAGGGAAAGAAATGGAGTTCTTGCCCAACTTAAAAACTCAAGAAACTTGTATCAATGGAGAGCTTGCAAGGAGATGAAGAAAATGGTAATCTTAGAATCTTCTTTGGAGCTCCCTAGCTAGATCAAACAAGGTGGGGAAGATGGAGAAGAAAAGAGATTTTCCCTTGCCCTAGATTCAGAAATTGCAGAGATTTGGTAAAGTGAGTGAAAGAAGAGGGAAAGGGGGATTAAGTGATGACTCATGGGCCCCATGTGACCTGAACTTGAAATGGCTAAAACATGATCTTGTGGGCCTCGGATGACTTCGACGAAGAAGGATAAAACGATCGTCGAAATATCTACTTTCCAAAAAGTATAATTTTGACATGGTTTTGAGATTTCAAAAATTGTGTCCAGATTTATGCATAAAGGACAATTTTACCCTCTTTGGGCCAAAACATGGGTTTTTGGTCTTCGAACACGAATGGGCTTAAAAACGAAAGTTGTAACACATAACAAGATCATTCAAATGAAATCAAAATCACACTCACACGAAAACCGATACGATCTTCCCAAGCTTACACGTGCACCCAGGCCTTCCTGAGTGTGTCTGACTAATACTAGACGTTCTCAAAATTCCCAAAGCTATGTCCAAAACTAACTAATCACTTCAAACCCAACAACAACTAAACCCACTTAGAACTAAACACATACTAATCGCACACTAATCGACTTGGTCTGGGTCGGGGTCTAACAGATACCTTGTCGGTTTGATCCACCGACTTGGAAATCCCTCTCTCGTCCCGCCAGCTGCAGTTTGGATCCGGTATCCGGTTATTGCCGTGGTCCCGTCCCGATACCCGGTTCGCTACCGTGGTCCCGTTCCCGTATATTTATATTGTATATATGATTTACGTTGAGTCTCCTCACCTTGTGTGACTGAGACCAACGTCCCGTTATACTCTTGTCACTTCGGTGATAGAGGACTTAGCTTCTTGTGATTGCCATCTTGCCAGTTCCTGAGTCCTTGGATACACGACATGCTTTATATTGCTTACTTGCTTTCCGATAAATGATTTGTTTCCTTTATGAAAGTTGTTATTTAAACAAGTGTTATTATTCCCCAATGTAAATTCAGTTATTATTGTATTGTCTTCTGTTCTTCGTACCCGCACATGTTTTAAATGAATGCCGGTTGGACAAATACCATGCTTTTACATATGTTCCAAACGATCGATGGTTTTACCAGATTTATGTGATTACACATGTTTTAAATGAATACCCGAATTGTTAAATACCCGTGCTTTGTTTTAAATGACATTTGGCTTGTGAGATTCCTATGTTTATACCTGTTTTAAATGATTACCCGATTCGTTAAATATCCATGCTTTGAAATATGTTTCAAATGACACTTGTCTGCTAGATCCCTACGTTTATACCTGTTTTAAACGATATCCGGTTTGCTAAATATCCGTATTTCTACATAGGTTTCAAATGGACATTGGTTTCGTTAGATTGCTATGAATACCTGGTTTGTTGTATACTTATGTTTTTACTTAAGTTTCAAATGAACGTTGTTTTGCCATACCACTATATTTATACATGTTTTAGACGGACACCCGATTGCCAAATATCTATGATTATAGATGATGTAAATGAACACATGTTTTATTAGATATTTATGTTTTACCCGTTTAATTACATGCAGCATTTGATCGAATAGCATGATTTATCTTATGTTTTATTCTTCAGTATATTTGTTATCTTTTCATCCACCTGCCAGACCGTCGTGTCTGACCCACTACTTTTGGTACTCAGGTTCAGATTTCTTCGCCCCGAGTTGAGTGTTTTGTTGGCTTTGGAGCCATGCCTTGCAGGTTGTTTTGTCGGCTATGTCATGTAGACATTGAGCCTGACATCAGAGCTACGTCACATTTGGGTAGTAGTTTATAGCTTTTTGTTGTATGGCTTTTATTAGCCTTTTTCTTGGGATTCTTAATTAATGTACATTGATAATTGTAACTTGAACATATTTGGGAATGTAATATCCTGTTACTGTCAGCTCTGTAATTTATTGTGATGGTTACTCCAGTCTGATATGATTCTTGATATAATAGCTATGTGCTAATGATCAGGTCTATGCTGAGTTTCTCAGGAATACCTATATCCTTTTGGGGATACGTCTTGGATACTGCAATATACATACTAAACCTCGTACCATCTACGTTTGTACCTAAGACTCCCCGGAGTTGTGGTCTAGGCGAAAGCCTAGTCTGCAACATTTACACATTTGGGGTTGTCCGGCACACGTGCTAAAGGTTAAGACGAATAAGTTGATAATGAAGTCGGAAGTATGCACGTTTGTAGGATATCCTAAAGGAACTAAAGGTTGGTTATTCTATAATCCCAGAGAGCAAAAGGTGCTAGTAAGCACTAATGCGGTTTTTCTGGAGGAAGATTATATGATGGACTGGAAACCTTTAGATAAGGTGATCTTGGAAGAGATTCAAGAACAATCAATTCCAAATCCAAGAGTGACCGAACTTGTGGAAGAACCACCCTTACCAGACCCAGTGGTTACATCAGTGCCTCGTCGTAGTGGGAGGATTGTCAGACCCCCTGACAGGTTCTCGTTCTTGGGAGAGTCTTCCACTACAACAATTTACATTTTTCCCGGCGCTAAAAAAAACGCCGGCAAAGGTCCAAAAACGCCGGAGAAAACCTTTACCGGCGTTTTTTATTGCGCCGGCAAAGCGCCGGGAAAAGTGTGCCAGTAAAACCTTTTGCCGGCGAAATGAGGAAGCGCCGGCAAAAGTTTGCACATTACCGGCGAAAAATAACGCCGGGAAAAGTTCCAATTTCGCCGCCAAAAGTATTATGTTTTAAATAATAAATCTTTAAAAAAGATTTGCCGGCGTTATTTTCGCCGGTAAAGGGTTATATTTTGAATGAAAAATTTTTTAAAAACTTTTGCCGGCGTAGATTTTCGCCGGGAAAAGTATTACGTTTTAAATAATAAATTTGGAAAAAATCTTTGCCGGCGTTACTTTCGCCGGTAAAGGGTGATATTTTAAATAATAAATTTTTTAAAAAACATTTGCCGGCGTTATTTTCGCCGGTAAAAAGTTTATATTTTAAATAATAAATATTTAAAAATCTTTGCCGGCGTAATTTTTCGCCGGGAAAACATATTTATTTTTCATAAATTTTTTTTAGAAAAATTTTTGCCGGCGCTTTTTTGCGCCGGGAAAACATGAATATAATTTTTTTTAAAAATTTTGCTGCACTTCTTTTAGGTTGGCAAAATATTTATATTTTAATCAAATTTTTTTCCTATATGAAGGTCTCCAATTAAAAAAACATTAATCTAATTAATAAAAATCTATCAACACAAAAATATACAATAATTGAAAAGGGCAACATCCAACCAAAATGAAAATTAATTTGCAGCCAACACACAGTAGTTGAAATGGTTCAAATTATAGAAATGAAACATCAAATGATTCAAATTTTATAGAATTGAAACTGATTTACATAACTCAAATGTACGATTATCACATTCCAAACGCCATATATGCCAGCAACCCATTCCTTCCAACCAAAACCAGTCAAACACCAAGTCAATTTTTTTGCAACCAATCAGCTACTGCAAATCACCATCTCCACCGAACCTACACCCAACACCCCCTGCCCACATGCACAAACTTAATCCAGTCCAGTCCCTCTTTGAAATTGCTCCAAGCAACCATCATCATACGTCCCACCTCTACCAATTCGAGTCCGAATCCACCTGCACGCCCAACCACTTCACTCATCTTCTGATCAACTTCATCTCAGCACTCAGCCCACACAAACCACCCTTCCATCATCAAGTCCAGAGCAACTTTTCCATCTCTGTGAAACACTCAAATAGGACCCATCTGCTAAGACAAATAAAATCAGAAATCTATTCACCAAACCATTCCATCTGCCCACCAACCTGCACTCAAATCTAGGCATTAACTCATCTGTCAACCAGCAAACACCACAAACCAGCCCACTAAACCCAACATCCTTGCTTTCTCGTATTTCTCTGTCACTCTATCCTTTCAAGGAACTGCTTGCTGCTAAGAAGACATACTTGAATTCTTTTGGATTGATTGGATCATTCCAAAATGCTAACCAGGTAACTGTATTGTCATGCTTTATCTCTTTCCACCTGAAAAAGGACCGCAGAGACTCAAAATAATGTTGATGACCACAACTCTTAATAATCTCTTATGCGACCACACATGAAAATGGAAAAAAAATTAAAGAGCAAAGATTATAGCTATGTTGGGAACGTTGCATTAAGGATATTAAAACTCTTCATGCTTCAAGTCAAGGGGCAAAAAACCCAACTTCATGTGGCATGGAGAAACTACAACAAGAATCAGATAGGAAAACGCATTCAAATTGATAAATCTAGTGCCCCACTGCGGTGAGCAGCCAAACATGTGATTACATAACTAATAGAAAATCAACTTACAAATGAGTCCCAGCTTTCCCAACATATGCAGGGATCCGTCCATAAAGATTACAGTTCCTTAACACACTGCAACATAGAATGAAATGGATGTATTCAGCAGTGGCATAGACAAGCAATTTTGCTTCCTCCTATAAATGTTTTGATGACATAAAATTTCAACTCAGTGTTTTAAAGTTGGTTGGCTTCAAGGAACCTGAAAAGCTGGTTGGCTTCAAGGAACCTGAAAATCCAATTCCCTACTAAAATCTCTACATTCAAAATATATATATATATATATAGAGAGAGAGAGAAATAGAAATTTCAGAACCCATTTATAAAAAAAGAAAGCATACAGTTCTTGTAGAGTAGTAATGTCCCCAATCTCCTTTGGGATTTTCCCAGATAAGCGGTTTCCAGTCAAAGAGCTGCAGTAGCAGAAAAACACACCAACTCCATGTGTAATTCAGAAAACACAAGCTATGATTTGCTTCCAAAACAAAAAATGCCAAACATGGTGCAGTGTAGAAACTTACATTTTGGTCAGTCGCTTGAAAGAGCCCCATTCGGGTGGGATTGTACCGTTGAGGTAGTTGCGCGTCAAATCTCTGTCAGGAATTTTCACAAATGCATTTGAAGCGTAAGTTTAAGGTTGCATTTGTGCAATAAGAGGATTCCACGTAAAAAAAAAAATTTCCGAGAAAGTATTGACTTTTCCAATGGACCAAGTATATGACAGACCCATACATTTAAAGAAAATTTGTGTTGAAGTGTTATCTTAGTAGTTAAAGAAATAGATGGATGAGTTTCTGGGGTTCCACAAGAGCCAAGTCTGGCTTTGATCAGATTAGACAACCTCAAGTGGAACACCAGGAGCCCAAGGAGAGAATAAACCATTACTTGAGCCAAAAATGAGCATAATGTTACTAGAACAGCATGTTCCATCAGCATTATAAATTATCAAAGTTGCACAGGTCTCACCTTGTCACCTGTAGATGTGTCAACTTGGGGCTTAGATTTGAGAGCCAACAGCCCACGAGTATGACTTTTCTAGTTAACATGTTATACAAAATGAATTAACTTGCCTCTCTTTTGGATGGTGGTATTTGCAGGTTATTCCATATTGCATCTTTTTGCGACAAGTATCAAATGTCAGAAGATGAATTGAAGAAGACAATGGAGAAAGCTAACAATTTAATTGTTGACATTTTGAAGAAAAAACCACAATTAAAGTGCTTCTGATGGGATTTTTTTTATTTTAATTTTTTTTTCATTTTTTTTATTTTATTATTTCAACTCTGTCAAGACTCATGTGTCTTGACCAGTGATGATTGAGTTTTCTGGATGACTCACTGAACTTTCAATTGGGTCTAGCTTTTGAGGTTTTAAACTGCTAAGCTTTTGAGGGCTTAGCAGTGTTAGAATAACAGTTTGGTTTGGCCTGATCCATTTAACGAACCAATCCATCAAAGGGCTCAGTTGACTAATTCAAAGAAAAAACCCAATAAGGGGGTATGCTGTATTTAGAGGAAACCTGATTCCTTGTCTACTAACATATGGTCCCACGTTCAAGTCCTTAAAAATTGAAATGTTTGAAATGGTGAAACCAGAACAAGAATAGGGTGTCAGCATATCCACAAATAATAAATGAAAAAAAGACCACAAAGTTCTAACCATTGTAGCTATGATTAACAAAGCAAAGCTAAAAATGAAAAAACAATGCACAAAGATTTATTGATGCCAAATACTTGGGATTAGACAAACATAGCAATACTCAGAAAGAAAATAACTAGTTTAGTAATGTTAGCACTTATCAAAGTCGAAGGTAGATAAGTACAAAGGTAGAACAAGATGAAGAGAATACATGAATAGATCTCACGCAATATCGCCCAAACGTGCCTGGAACAAAAGAATAAAACATGTTAAACATATAGTATATAATATATAATTAAGTGATTAAGTTGATTGTACTAAATAGTAAGATTACCTGGTCATCAGTCTCCTGCTGTGCTGCTGTCGCCACTGCCTGGTGTGGTGGTTGTCGTCTTTAACTGTCATTTCAAATTTATCTAACAGTCATATCCAAGGGGTTTTTTGTTTTTCCCATCAATAAGATTGTGTAAACTGAGTATAACACAAAGATGATCTAGGTCAGTTTTATCTTGGAGTCTAACTTGCCGGTACCCAGTTGCGAACACCAATCTAGTGTGGTGACCTCTGTTTTTTCAGCTGCCCATGGTATGTATTAGAATTCTCATCTTCAGCCATAAGACATTCATTAGTTCTCTAGCAGATAAACAAATACAAACCCAACCAAGATGAAAAGCATTATAATATGTGTGTATCTGAACTCTGAAGAGATTCATATGAAATGAACCTTTTTCTCACCTGCTGTGCTGGATTGGTGGTACAGGAAAGTGAAACTAACCTACACGCACGATCATTCCTTGGGTGGCTGCTATGTGAGGTGAGATGCCTCTGGCCACTGTACACGAGGCATGTCTTTATTCAACTTATTTTTACGGCAATGGAAGCTCTGATACTCTCGATGAGGAGGGGGGGCGGGCGGGAATAGGGATTTTTGGGACCTCAACATTGCTGATAATCTAATGGTTCAGAGTCAAACAGAAAAATCAGAATCCATAACATACAAACATAAGTGACATAATTACTCCAGGCACATGTAACAATCAAACAAGGAGACCATGCCCCAGTTTAGAGACTGGGAAGTAAAACTTGGTCAACGCATTTCATGCCAAAGTAAGACTATGGACATGGAAAGAAGTATTTGCCTTCCATGGTTTGGTCATCCAAACCCTCAACAAGATGGCCAGCGATCACTGAAAAAAGAAGAAGAAGATGGCCACTGTATTGACAGATACAGAATGATCCAAAAAATCTCACAAATTGGTAGAGAGTAACTTTGTGTATTGCAAATATAAGATTAAAAAAAGGATGGGAGGAAAAAAAATCTCAGAAGCCAGATCTACCTAGTTCCAAAAGAAATCAACAAATAGCAAACCATCTGCAAGAGAAAGAATGGCTACTTTCTAAAATAATATAAACCACAATAGTTGGTCAATGCTAGTATTATTCCTTAGAAAAATGTAACCATTGCATGCTAAACTGGTGACTTCCTTTCAACCGCACGACAACCACGAAAAAGGACAGAACAGTGGACAAAGAAACAAGATAAACTGCCAAGTTCTTCACTAGATTAACACAGAAAGCAAAGATTTTTTTTTTCCAATCAAAACCCCGATACACAAGATTCGACGGCTAAACTTGAGATTTTCCAGTTCAGATCGAGAAAAGTAAAGATCAATCCGGACAGAAAACCGATCTAGAGCCAATCTATTTTCTTCTTCTTCTTTCTGAGTTCTGACTGATATCTAGAGCCAATCTCTTACATGCAGATGCCTAGAAATCATCATCAAAACCTCATAATAGCAAACACGCTGCAATACATCATTTCCCACCGACTACAACAACAAACTACAAACTTGTACAATAAAACAAAATCACAATCATAGAAAATCGCAATCTTAGATCAAGAAACTCACTTGAACAGAGAGATAGATGGTGATGGTGCCGGTTCTGGCGATGGCGGTGCAGCTGTGGTGATGGCGGTCCGTCGCTGTGCTGGCGATCGTGCGGACGACAGTAACCAGGTTCGCGCCTTCCCAGTCTCCTCTTCTCTTTTCTTTTTCTCTTCTTTTTTTTCCTCTCACTTATCCGTTTCTCCTCTCAGTTTTTTTTTTTTTTTTTGCTGCTGGATCTGTCTCTTCTTCTTCTTCTTCTTCTTTCTTTTTTTCTCACTGCTACTGGATGTTACTCCTCTCTCAATCTCCTTTTTTTTTTCTCTATTGGATTTCTGGTTCTCTTCCTTTTTTCTTTCGGCTGGGCTTGGGATGTTGGCGGGATGTTGGCGAAGAGACTGAGGTGCAGTTGGGGCTTGCTGTTTAGTTGAGTTGGGGTTCCAAGGAGTTCGATTGATGAAGGGTTGAGGGGTTTGAGAATGGAATCGGTGGATTTGGCTAGTGGTTTTTTTTTTTTTTCCTCTTTTTCTTCTTCTGTTCTCTTCTGGTCTCGATCGACTTAGGTGTGGTTGAGACAGTGGGATTCGCAGGATAATGGGTTCTGGAAGGCAGGGTTTGATAATGGGTTCTGGCACCGAGAGAGCAGAGAGACACCGAGAGAGCAGGGTTTGATAATGGGTTCTGGAAGGCGATTTCTTGTGTGCTTTGGGGAAATGCAGAGATGAGGGAGAAGGACCGAGAGGGAGAAGCAGATGAGGGAGATGGACCGAGAGGGAGAAGCAGAGAAGCAGAGAGATGCAGAGATGGACCGAGAGGGGGCGCTGCGGGACGGAGAGGGAGAAGCAGAGAGATGGGCGCAGAGAGAGGGTTTGAAGCAGAGAGAGGGTTTATGTTTCGATAAACATACGATGGTAGAATGAATCAATCCCGGCGCAAATAGTGCGCCGGCAAAACCACTTCGGCAAACATAACGCGGGATGTCCCAAATGAAGGCGCGCGCAGGAGACATTTGCCGGCGAAATATAAATACGCCGGGAAAAACCACTTTTGCCGGCGAAAATTTGCGCCGGGAAAAGTTTTTAACAACTTTTTTATTAACATAGTTATCTTTACCGGCGAAAAAAAAAATCGCCGGGAAAAAGTGACCTATACCGGCGTAAAAATTATTTTCGCCGGGAAAAGGTATACTTTCCCCGGCGTTTAATATTTACGCCGGGAAAAAACGCCGGGAAAAATGTAAATTGTTGTAGTGTTCCAAGCAATCCCGGAATAACCGGTACAAGATCCCTGTAACTATGATGAAGAAATTAATGACATAGATTTGAGACATTGGCAAGATGCTATGAAAGCTGAGATGGAGTCTATGTACTCTAATCAGGTTTGGACACTTGTGGACTTGCCTGCCAATATTAAACCTATTGGGTGCAAGTGGCTCTACAAGAGAAAAAGAGGACCAAATGGTAGGGTGGAAACCTTTAAGGCCAAGCTTGTTGCGAAAGGGTATACTCAGAAAGAGGGTATCGATTATGAGGAAACATTCTCGCCGGTAGCCATGCTTAAGTCCATCCAGATACTCTTATCCATTGCGGCTCATCTCGATTACGAGATTTGGCAAATGGATGTCAAGACGGCGTTTCTCAATGGCCATCTTAAGGAAGACATCTATATGGTGCAATAAGATGGTTTTGTAGCTAAAAATCAAGAGCAAAAGGTTTGCAAGCTGCAGAGGTCCATTTATGGATTGAAGCAGGCATTCCGAAGCTGGAACATCCGTTTTGACCAGGCAATCAAGTCATTTGGTTTTTGTCAAAATCCGGATGAGTCATGTGTGTATATGAAAAGTGAAGGTGATAGGGTAGTTTTTTTGGTTTTATATGTCGACGACATCCTTCTCCTCGGGAAAGACATAAGAATGTTGTCAACAGTGAAAGTTTGGTTGGCCAAGCTTTTGATATGAAGGACTTGGGAGAAGCTAGCTACATCCTAGGGATCAAAGTCCATCGAGATAGATGATTGGCTGATCGCAAGTTGCATACATAGATAAGGTATTGATATAGTTTGCTATGCAAGACTCCAAGAAGGGTATTGCACCTTTCAAACATGGAGTGCACCTTTCTAAAGATCAGAGTCCTAAGACACCTGAGGAAAAGGAGCAGATGAGGTCGATACCATACGCTTCAACTATTGGTAGCCTCATGTATGCTATGCTATGTACCGAACCGGATATCTGTCATGCAACAGGCCTAGTCAGTAGATATCAGTCTAATCCAAGACCTGAACATTGGACTGCTATAAAATGTATTCTCAAATACTTGAGAAGGACTAGAGATTACATGTTGATTTATAGCAATGATGAGCTGATTCCAGTCGGATACACAATTTCTGACTTCATCTCAGATAAGGATTCCAGGAAATCCACCCCTAGTTATGTTTTTGCTTGGTGGCGGAGCTATCAGCTGGAGGAGTATAAAATAGGAATGTACTGCTGATTCCACCTCGGAGGCTGAATATGTAACGGCTTGTGAAGCAGTATGGCTCAAAAGATTCCTAATGGAATTTGGAGTGGTACCTTTGGCACGACAGCCGCTCACAGTTTACTGTGACAGTCGCTCAGTCCAAAGAGCCCACAAGCCATAAAAGCCAAAAGCATGTAGAGAGGAAGTATCACTTAGTCAGAGAGATTGTGCAGAGAGGTGATATTGCTATTATCAAGATAGCCTCTGCGGACAATCTAGCAGATCCCTTTACTAAGCCTTTGACTACCAAAGTCTTTGGGCAACATGTAGACGGGATGGGCATGAGATGTAACCCTGACTGGCATTGAGCCCAAGTGGGAGATTGTTAGATTGTCTGGACTCAATCCATCAGTTGATGTAATAAATTGATTAAATTCTTTATTTATCAATAAAATCAAGATTTCCTTTCATGAGATGAATGGTGTTCTTTATTACTTTATGCACATGACCAATACATATGACATGATGGTTCATGAGTTGAACTGGGGCCCATTAGTATATTAGATGTGATATATGTGTCTGGATGAGATCCACACACAAGAGACATGTGTCAAAAATCTTATACTTAAATATTTTCACAACTAGTGATGAGACTGGGCATCTCATCTCATAAGGTTGCAGCACTTTGATCACTATGAGATAGTGTGATTTGTCTCGATCATCAGAATGTAAGAATCTGGATCACAATGCTGGTACATTGGATGTACTGAAGGACCATGAGAAACACCTTATGGAATACTGTCTCAAGTTTAAGGTCTGCTCTCATAATTCGCTAGCAATAGACTCTCAATCATGAGACATTGATGAACTCAAGTTTCTATCTATTCATTTTCTTTGGGTCACCAATAAGTGAGGCTAACTGCAGGTCAACACCTCGGTGTCTTGGGTACGTGGTAGTAGGATTGTGGGAACATCCAATGGTCAAGATGAAATCTATCTACAATATCCCATTGTGCCAATTAATGGATTTGTCATTAGTAAGTGCGCACCCATCTTGATTAAGAGTTAATTGGATGGTACTAATGATCACTGTGATTAATTGCGGCTCAAGGATAACAAGATGTGGATCTAAGATTGGAATAGACAGATTTATTCCAATTGATCCATGGATATTGATAGAGGGGCCTACTTGTGGTAATCGGGAAGTTTAGGGTCTTCTTTGTAATTTATTCCTAAGACTGGAGTACAATTGCATTTATATAGTGGTGTTATTTGCAATTAACTGTGGGCCCGGATCGCACATGAGATGTGGGGTCGCGGTGTCCGAGTTTGAGCCAGTTTTCTATGGAATCCCTAGTGGTCCCCATGCTAGCCCAAATTATTAGAAAGATACTAATCCTACTTGAACTTTAAAAGGAAGGAATTAGAAAGTGACTATTTCTATTTGAAGTAGGACTTCTAATAGTGGTAATAGTTAACTTACTAATTGTTGTGGAAATGAGACTTCTATAGTAATTAGAAAGGGAGAAAGTTACTAATTTGTAATGGGAGTTGGACTTCTATTTCAAATAAGAAAAGAGGAGTTTTGAGAGGTTATATAAAGGGATCCAACCCCTCTTGGATGTCCACCATTGGAGAAAAACCCCAGCCCCGATTTTGTGCAATTGTTGCACTCCTCTCTCCTTTCTCTTTCTCTTCTTGTTCCTTGGAGTTTCTAGTAGGGTTTTCTCTTGAAGTTTCCACCAAACTTCTTGAGAAAAGAGATCTGATAACGGGTCATAGCGTGGAAGAAAACAAGGTCTTGGAGATCCTAATTGGTTCAAGAAAAGTTTTTAATAGAAGCTAATTGTCTTCTTCTCCATTAGAGCACTACCGGGCTCCAAAGGTATAATATGTTTTTCCTTTTATTGTGGATTATTTTGGTTGCATGGAGCTGCTGATTTCTATCTTTTAGATATGTTTTATTGGTGTACTTGATTGATGAGATGGAGGGATTGCATCATGAATATCATTTATGGCCTTATGGGCACTTGACCCCTGAGTCAAGTGGATCAAAAGTTTTGAAATTCTATCCACGAGGCCCACCTACTTCCAATATACCATCCTTGGTGTTTATACAGCTCGAAATGGTTGCTGCGTTACCATTAAGACACCAGACCAATTTCAAGAAATCACAGAAAGCATGTCTTTCCTTTAGGGACAAAGTGTAGATCGCGAGGGGCTTTGCAACGTGTAAGACCCCGACCTGAGTGAACCCGATTAGTGCTAATTAAGTTGCGTGTTAGTGCTAAGCTTGATTAGTGTTTTTGGCTAAGTTGGGTTTGGAATAGCTTTTGAAATAGTTTTGGGGATTTTGATTTGCTTTGTGTTAGTAGGGCCCTTTGGGGGTTCCTTTTCATGACATTGCATATGTTTGAGGATTTATCGGAGGTTTTTACATTCATGATTTTAATCCCGTTTTACTCGTTTTGATGATCCCTACAACTTTCATGTTGATCCCGTCCCCGTTTGAGATCCCGAAACCCGGTTTCATAGCCTTGAGGGCAAAACAGTCATTGCACACAAAATTTGTACCCAAAACTTGATATTCCCGAAACCCGCGAAACATATACTTTTTGGAAACTAGATATTTCGACGATCATTTATTCCTTCTTCGTCGACTTCGTCCGAGGTACCGAAATAGATGATTTCAGCCAAACTAGTTCCTTAAGTTGTGGGACCCAACCTCTCATTGTTAACAAAGGAGACCCTTCCCCTTCTTTTTCCATTTTCAATTTCCAGCACAAGAGAGAGACCTAGGGTTTTCTAGCAACTTTCCCTTCTTCTTCTTGCTTCTCCTTCTCCAATCCTCACCAATCTTGCACCAAACTCGAAATGGAGATCACCAACCTCTTCCTCATCTAGCAAGCTTCACTTTGATACCTTTTGTAGAAGAATCCATCAACTTTGAGACTCCCTTTGAGATAGCTCTCTTCATTTGAAGGTAATCCAAGTAAGTGTTCTTCTTCATCTTCTAGATTTGTAGTCTTCTAGCCTTAGAGAAGCTCCACCTTTATTATTGAAAGGTTTCCTTGTCATTTCATTGTTTGACCCATTTTAGGGTTTGTTTTGGGGGTTTTTGATTGTAGCTTGGCTTTGAGCTATAGAAGTGAATAGAGGCTTGATTTCAGCTAGCTTGGACTTGAGGCAAGTGAATGATGAAGTGTTTTTAAGTTTCAAATGGTTTGGTGAAGCATTTATGGATTTTCATGTTTTCATTGATTCCTTTTTATGGTTGAAATAAATGATCTTTATGCATCTTGATAGCCTCATTTAATGTCTTGGAAACATGTGTTTAAGTCATCTTGTTTATAGTTCTATGTGGTTGTTTATGTGTTGGAAGGAAAGGAAACAAAAAGGAAAAAAAATCAAGTTCCCGGACCTGCTATACGCCCAGGTCCGATCGATCGGACGTGCAAACCGATCGATCGGACTGTCTTTAACTGTAAGGCTTTTTGAGCCGATCGATCGGACTGTAAGGCAGATCGATTGATATTATTTTTTTTTGTGGACCTTGGCTACCCTCCTTGGACTCACTTGACCATGTGTGAGGGCGTCTTGAGCCGATGCTCTTCAGGGTTGGTTCGGATGCATCGAAGTTCAATCTATTTCAATCTTGAACGGGATGGAACGACACGATATCTTCTTCATACCTAAATGCAAAGTCTATTTCCTTGGGTATCGCGAATTCTATTCCTTTCGGTGACTGAGTAGGTTGCTTGATGGTTCCGGGTTAACATCATACTTAGGATGGACCGTTATTAGTCTTGATTTTTCTATCATAACATCTAGTTATAACCATAAGCTCAATTTAAGTTTTGAAAATCGTAAAAGTGGATAAGGAGCCCGGAATGTCTTCAAACTCAAGGAGTACCAAGTCATTTCCATAATCGACATACGGGACCCCTATTCACTCAAATATATCTTAAAACCATTTATCTTTCCCGAATTGGTATAGTTCATTAAATTCTTCATTTCCAAGATTTACATTACATGAATTGTTTTCCCCGAAAGCATTGATGTACACTTGAAATGGTTACTTGACCCGAAGTGCATTGCACCACATGATATGTCAGTGTGCCCTTGAGCACCCCATCTTGCCCGTTTGATTATGTATTTGTACTTGATTTACTTGCATTGTCCCGATTGTATTTGACCTATGAGTCGGCACCACTAAGCTTGGATAACCCTGTTGGTTTGATCCACCGACTTGGAGATCCCCCTCTTGTCCCGCCAGCTGCAGTTTGGATCCCGCTACCCGGTCATTACCGTGGTCTTGTCCCGATGCCGCAGATTGCTACTGTGGTCCCCGATGCCCGGTTCGCTATCGTGGTCATGTATAGTATATGTATATGTATTTATATGAGATCCCCTGTTTCTCCTCACCTCGAGTGACTAAGATCAGGGCCTAGTTATTGCTCTATCACCTTAGTGATAGAGGACTTAGCTTTGTGTGGTCGCCATCTTGCTTGTTCCCGATTTCCTTGGATACCTTATGAGTTTTATCTTGTCTACATGTTTTCTAGCAAATGATTTACCTATTTTATGAGAGTTCTTGCTTAAACAGATTTCCTTGCTTTTCGAGATATTTCATCTATTATATGTGGTTGTATCTTTTCACTCTCTTGCCAGACCGTCGTGTCTGACCCATTTGCTTTGGTACTCAGGTCCCGTTGCCGGTTTCCTTGAGGAGGAGCCAGAGGAGGCGGTAGGTGAGCCGCAACCTCTAGTTGAGTGGCGTGCTGACGATGTCATGTAGACATCAGGTTGCTACAGGAGGCGTAACATTTTGGGGAGAACTATTTAACCATTCTTTTGGGTTATTATTTTGTCATATTGGCCTTTGTTGGCTTCTAATTTTGGGGAATGTAACTAAAATATCTTTTGATAAACTTTAACTATTTTTGGGAAACATGCTATAGATCATTGCTCATTCTGATACAGTTTTGATATTTGATGTTATGCTTGCATGACTAGAGATAGTTGTCTATTTGATTTGCTACATGCTTCCGCACTAAAAAGAAATATTCATTCAAGGTTGTGATATCCTCACCGCGGACACCTGTGGGAAATTAAATAAGTTGTATATTGTTGATGTAGATAATCATCATTAATCATTGTTCACTAATGTCCCGATCCCGGATTCCCTGTCCGGGGTCGCGACACAACGGACCCATAGCACGCTTGCGTGGGTGTAATTCTTTCCTGATTTTCATACCCTCCAATTACATACGAGCTTTTTTTGTATCCTTATTTTTCCCATCTATGCCCATCACTGTTCCAAGGGTGTTGTCACATATATTCTTCTCCACATGCATGATATCAAGGTTGCGTCGGAGTTTCAGTTTCTTCCAGTAAGGTGCTCAAATAAAATGCTTTTCTTCGTCCAGTTCAATTCCTCCGGCAAGCACTTTCTTTTCCTATTCAGTGGATGCTTCCCAAACTTGACATTCGTCAAGCAATCCAATTGCTCTAATATTTGTTCCCTCGACAATTCCACTGGAATCGTTCGGTTCTCTAACTAACTGTTAAAGAGATTACTCGTTCGCCATGTGTGGTTCTCAGGTAAGTAATGGTGAGCGCCTGTGTACCCTATCTTATCTTTCAACCTTTGTGATGATGGATCCTTGTCACAAGTGGGCCACGCCATATTCACCTTTAGTAATCCATCCCGACAAGTTACCATATGCTGGAAAGTCGTTTATGGTCCACATAAGAGCCGTATGCATTCGGAAAGTCTCTCCTTTGGATGCATCATGAGTTAATACACCGTCTTCCCAAAGATCTTTTAACTCATCTATTAATGGCTGCATGTACACGTCGATCTCTTTTCTTGGTGACTACGGTCCAGGAATAAGCAAAGACATCATACAAAATGGTTCTTTCGTACACTTCCAGGGTGGCAGGTTATAAGGCATGAGTATCACAGGCCACATACAATAGGAGTTGCTCATATTACAGAAGGGGTTGAACCCATCAGTAGCCAACCCTAACCTAACATTGAGGGACTCCTGGGCAAATGCAGGATATTGCCAATCAAAATCCTTCCACTCTATACGGTTGGTGGGGTGCGTCGAGAATTCCCCATCATCCACAAGCTTCTCCTTGTGCCTCCGCATATCTGTAGTTGTCTTCCTTGACATAAATAATCTTTGTAACCTTGGGATTAGTGGGAGATGTCGCAACACCTTGACTGGAATTTTTTTATCCTTGCCATCATTGTGCTTATATCGAAACTCCCCACATTCTGGACAGTTTTGAAGATTCTCATTTTCTTTCCTGAAAAGCACACAACCATTCTTACAAGCGTGAATGGATTTGTATCCTAATCCCAGTTCACGTAAGAATTTCTTTTCTTCATAAAGGGAAGCTAGAACCATCTCACTCTCTAGTATAACATCCTTCATTATCATCATCACCATGTTGAATGCCTTATTGCTCAAGTTATTCAACACCTTTACATGTAGCATGTTAATGACAAATGACAACAATGTAAACTTTGTGCAACGTGGATATAAGGCACGCTGGGCATCTTTCAACAATTTTTCAAAGTTCTGGACATTCTCTCGCCCAACACTATCAAAACCATGGTCAAATCCCATATCCCCCAAATCATCGTCCATAAAACCCCCCCTGTATATGTCTTATAGAAGTTGGGGCAACTCATCATGAGGGTTATCTTCCGTGTCAGAGATTCCACCCTCAACACTTCCCCCCTCGTCGTCGGAATCATAGTCATGTACACCCTCACTAAAACAAAAATCATTTTTCGCTGCAAATATTCCATGACGTTTTGAAATTTTGTCACTAGATGTTGTTTTTCGCGACAAAAAATTCATTTCGTCGCCTAAAACAAAAACACAAATTATTTAGTGACGATAATTTTCAATTGTAGCTAAATATTGCCGCGAAAAGTTTGGTGCCAAAAAATGGAGTTGGCGCCATGAAGAGGTAAAGGTTTTCAGACGAAACTATCTATTTGGCGATGAGTTTTTTTCGTCGGTAAATCATTTGCACCATATTTTATTAAAGAATTTTCGCGACAAAAATATGTCGTCGCATAATCCCTTAAAAAATAATCCACGATGAAATTATTCTTCATGGAATGCATAAAATTTGGGGCGCCCGATCTGGCTTGGCGGTTCATTTTTTAGAACTATTGAGCGACGAAATGAAATAACATAACACCCTCGCACGCAGACCTCGTCCATCTCTCTCACACCAAAACCAAGGCGCATCAACATCACCTCCTCTCCCTCTCGATCTCACAACCCCCTACGCAGACCCATCTCAGAGGCAGCTCTCCTCTCTAGTCTCTCTGCTCTTTGTCTCTCTCACGCCCACGGACCGTCGCCCCTTTTTCCTCCACGCGTAGACACACCACCACCACCACCAGCGTAGAGCCCCATCATCTCTCCCTCTTCTCCCTCCACACACAGAACTCATCCCATTCACAGGTAAGAGCCTCTCTCCCTCCTCTCTGCATCACCATCGCATCCCTCAGCACCTCCCCTACACACCAGCACACCCTCTCCTCTCATAGAGATCTCCAGATCTCCAAGAATGATATCTTTTTTTAAAAAAAATTTATTTTGGGTTTTTCTTTTTGTTGTTTTTGTGGGGTTTTGGATCTGGGTTTTTTTTTTTGGATGAGAGATTGGAATTGGGGGGATGTTTGTGTGGGTAGGTTCTACTATTTGTGGGGTCTTGATGAAAAGGAATTTGAGTTTTTGTGTATTGGGGATTTGATTTTATTAGAAGATCTGAGTTGGAGTGGTGTGGTTATTTTTTTTTATTTAATTTGGTGGGTTTTTGGAAGTGGAGGAATTGGTATAGTATTACAAATCAAATCTGAAAAATGGGGATTTTTTAGCACGCAATATCTTCTTCTATTCCAGTTATTACTATTATTTTGATTGGATCTTTCGATCTCTATGATTTTACTTCGATTTTTTGTAGGTTGACTTGAATTTGTTTTGTTTTCGATTACTATTGTTTTCTTGTTTCCTTGACATATCTAGCTCTAGTAATCATATAATGACTTCCATTCAGCTACATTCTTTTGGATTTTGGATGGGCAGTTGACATGATGTATATGTGATAGTGTTAAAATTCTTATATCCACTGGAAGAAAAATTATACTGGTGTTGGATACTTGGATATGCCTATTCTGTATCCTAGCTTGTTGAGCTTGCACTGACACTAATGATCTACATTCAGCCTCTGGTATTTCTCTCAACCACATTGCTATTTTGGATTACTTGCTTTTTTTCCATCCCGTTCACAAAAGATTCCCACCCCCAAAAATCTTCTTGTGGTCAAAATCCAAGATTCAGTTCTTATCTGCTGAGATTCTATTATTCTATCCCCAACCCACATCCTCTTTTTCTCTTTGCCTTTTGCTGGTTGATATTTCATTTGCCATCACTAAGATCACTTTCTTATATTTTGGGGTAGACTCTTTCAGAAAAATTTGAAAACCCATTTGAAACAGTTACTGAGCTGAGAATGCACTATATAGAGATATAGAAATCTTGCCTTATTTGCTTTTTTTAAACTAGAGATATAGAAATATTGCCTTATTTATGCTTGCTGTGTTTTCCCCAGATTGGAGATTGAGGATTTCCAGTTGCAGGAAAGGATTTCCTGTATTCTCATTTGTATTCTCCTCCTCCTTCTAGTTGCCTTTTTTTTTTTTTTTTTTTGGTGGTGGGGGCAAGGGGGTTGGTTAGAAAATTAATCTTCTGGTAAGACTTCCATCACCAACAGGTGGTAATTTTGCTTCTGAAAGATTCACTTTGTATTCATTTTTTAATTTTTAAATCCGTTACTGTTTGTGATTTGGATTTTAGGAGTGCATCGTGATGTGCCTTTAATTCTTGGTTGTTCTGCTAGGTAGATTGACATGATCCATGGTTTTTCCCTACCAAATATATACTGCATGAAAGTTCGGGGATCCGAACCCTAGAGGGGGGGGGGCTGAATAGGGTGAGCTTCATTTATGACCAATTTTAACCAATTTTAACTTCTTTAAATCAAACTAGTCACAAGTGATGATTATCAAACAAAATGCGGAAGCATAATAAAAACAATCACCACAAAGCAATCACCATCACACAAGGATTTATAGTGGTTCGGCCTCAATGCCTACATCCACTACCGGCTTGTGATCCAACACCCCACCGGATTTCCACTATTTATGCTTTTCAATAGGCTAAGCAATAACCTTTACAATATGCTTTTCAAGGCTAAGCAATAACCTCTACATTATGCTTTTCTTAGGCTAAGCAATAACCTCTTCAACCACAAGGTTGGTTATCTCTCTAATTAGTGTCTAAAATACACTTGAAGGAGATTCAATTAAGCTCATTACATTTGCCTCTAAAATAGGCGGATATGAAAATGAAAATCTAACTCACACAAACACTAAATGAATGCAAAGATGTATGCTCATGATGTGTGTGTGTGTGTGATGTCCTCAATCATTTTGAAAATGAAGGCTCATAAATGTATACCTAAGGCTTTTGAAAGTTTTAGCTCATAAAAACATTTATGATTGAGGAAAGAATGCAAGTCACATGTTAAAAGTAACAACTTGTTAATGATATCAAAGATTCACAAGTTGTATGAAATTAATTAGCTCTAAACATGTGATGCATAGGGATGTCAATCAAATCAGCAATGTAGCTCATAAAACATAAAAATAGATTTGATTGAAATTAGGGGACAAATCATATGTAATTATAAATACAACTTGAAAATGATATACCTATTAAAGTAAGGCAAGTTGTGAAACTTTTAAAACAAAATAACATATGATTTGTGAAGTTGTTGTATCCAAAACATAAGATAGTTTTGAAAGTGATTTTCTTATGTTGAAAAACAACAACCATAGATTCAACCAAGTATATAGATCATGTTACATATAATTTCAAAGATTCTTTCATTAACATGATCTACTTAGATTTACCAAATAAAGTACTACTTGAATTGAATCATGGTGATGCATCCAAAACAATAAATCACTTCAAGACATATTCATGTTAAGGACACAACAAATCATAGTTTATCATGCTACAAAAGATTTACCAAAAACAAAACAAAGCATGAAAACATATGATTAAGAAAAATAAAGCTTACTTGTAATTTAACTTAATGAAACCAAGCTTTAGCTCTCCTAAAGATCCCCTTCATCCCTTCGTTCATTCCCCTTTGATTTGCCTCAAAAGCTCTCAAGGAAGGTCTAAAAATTCCCAACTTTTGGCAAAGGAATGAATTAGTATTTATAGCCAAAACAACCCAACGGCTAGTCCCAGGTCGACCTGGCCCTACCCTGGTCGACCTGGCCTTCACAACGGTAAAAAAACAGACCGTTTGAAAAAGGGCTAACGGCTCTTTCCCGGTCGACCTGCAGTGTGGCCGGTCGACCAGCCCAGCAGGTCGACCCCCTGGGACCAAAATTCCCCCAAAAAAGCATATTTGAAGGTTTTTTCTGTGGGAACTTTTTGGCCACTAAATCAAGCTTGAAAAACATGTTTTAAAACATTCTAAGGGTTTTTAAAACATCAAACATAAAAAGCCTAAAACAATTTGAAAGATTTAAAACATAGGCTTGCTTGATTTCTAAAACTTCTTTTTCAAAAACAAATGCATCCAAGATTAAAAACAAATCATGCATACATCAATATCTTAAAAACAATGCATGTGTAAATCAAGATTTCAAGTTTTTTCATAAATCAATGCATATGTGTGTAAATCAAATGATGCTAGAATGATTAATGCATCCATCAAATTGCAATCTACAAAATTCCTAACACTGCATTCTACTTCTTATATAGTTGTTCATGTGGTTTGGTAGGAATAAATGTTGTTGGAGATTAATCTATAGAATTTGGCATTTCAAGGGGCACTTTGTTGATGGATTGTGGTAACATTTACAAATTGCCAACCTACAAATGTCAAAACATTCTTGTTTTGTCACATATGAGTTATATTTGTGTTTTTTTTTTACCGATGTTGTGTTGTCCATCACTTTTCCTTGAGATCTTTTTCTGATAGATTCAATGTTGCTCTCCTCAAATGCTTTCCTTGGGAGGGGAGATTGATGAAATTGATGTAATTGCAAGCCCTCACTGTTGGAGAGAGTTTGAGATTATGTTGACGAACAGAATAGAAAACATCTCTGTAAGCAACTGAAGAAAGTAGTTTGTGTATGATGCGAATGAGTTTGGTTCACCATTCATTCTCTCTATGATAATATGTTAGTTTCATGTTATCATAATTTCACTTTAATCCCATTTTGTATCTCATGTTGATCCTCTAGTATCTTGTAACTCATTTGTGCAGTCTATGTATATCTTTAATGAAACTATACATAAGGATTGAGAGTTCTACCCTGTTAAAAATCTCTTTGTTCACAAATGAGACAAGGAACTATCTTTGTAATGAGAATTGAAGCGTCAAAAGTATATGAAACTACATGAAGTTGAAGATCTGTAAAGAATTGGAATGATGTAATAAAATGAGAAGGTAAATTGTGTGCTAGCATTAAATGTTGCCATGTTCTTCTTGTTAAGGTTGTGACAAATTGTGAACAATAGAAATTAACATATGCATCCACTAAGTTGAAACCATTTATCTAAAGTTGGGTTAGTTAAAGCATCAACCTGGTGATGTATACTTAGTTTGGATTCAATGAGTTATGTGCTTGTTTGTTTTTGTGGTTGTTTTCAAGCAAAACTGTCGATTGGAGCATCACGATGAGTGGGGAAGAGAATATGATTTGGTGAATCTCGTAACAGAGACTTATAACTCTACTGGTGTGGTTGCGTCTAGCACTAGGTTTGGACAAATTTTTGCAGGTCCTTCATTTTTTAGGGCCAGGCTAGGATAATACTAAGCCCTTATGCGGTTTGAGTTGTTTATGAATGGTTTGTTGAGAATTTAATAGGATTTTAGTAATGCTTTGTTCAACATTTAAATGTTGGTTCAACAGTAAAGTTGTTGTAGAATATGAACTAATTCAATTAGTGGCAATTTGATTCACAAACATGGGTTTTGATTTGTGGCAGCTAAGTTATTGTATGATTTTGAAGTGATATGTTTTACTCTTACTTGTATAAAAAAAAATTTAATCTGATCTGATGTGTTTTAGTATCTGATTTAATGGAGCTTAGTTGCGAGCGATTTCAGAGTTTTTTTTTTTTTTTTGTGTGTGAGTTGTAAACTGAAGGTTTTGTGTTAATGGATGTGATTGATATCCCAAGGTTCAATTGGATTCGATTATGATTGGTTCTACATCTTGCATTGTGCATTTTCTTATGTTCCATGTGTGTCTGTACTTGGAATTTAGGGTTTTGTTGTGTTGCAGCGTTGTTATCATGTGATGTTGAAGTGATTTTGTGTTCCTGATTGTTTTGTTTTTATTAATCTGATTCTGATATGATTAGTGAAACTTAGTTGCGAGTGATTTGAGGGCATTTGTGTGAGTTGCGGACTGAAGGTTTGTATTGATGGATGTGATTGATTTGATTACGTTCAATTGGACTGGATTTGGACTCAATTACAATAGATCTATCCACTGTTGCTATTTTGGTTGCAGTTTTCTTGAAGAATGGGCATTGATACTGGTTGAATTTTTCAAAAAACTGACCATTTCTTGCCATGTCGAAAGAGACATTTTATGGGCGTGTGTTTCTAATTTAAATGCAGTTTTCTTAAAGAACATGCATTGGCACTCATTGAATTTCTTCAGAAAACAGACCATTTCTTGCCAGGTCGAAAGAGACATTTTATGGATGTGTTTTCTAGCTGCTGGTAATTGTGACTGATGCATTTTATGGATGTGTTTTCTAGCTGCTGGTAATTGTGACTGATACATTTTATGGATGCGTTTTCTAGCTGCTGGCAATTTTCTGGATGTGTTTTGTAGCTGCTGGCAATTGTTTTCTTGCCAAGTCGAACGAGAACCACTTTCCGGAGTCATAGATTCTGATCCAAAAAAGGAAACTGCCCATTTCTTATTCTTTATATGCTTGATGTTTACACCAAGTCAAAACAGAAACATATTAAATGCAGTTTGTACTTCTTGCTGGAAACAGTGCAGAAAACTGATTTCAAATAGGACACGGCATGGCCGAACTATGTATGAAACTGTGTGATAATTTTGTGGGCTATTTGAACTAGTTGTAAGAATGATTTTCTGCACTTAAACAGAGAAGATCCAAATATGAAACTTAACTGAATAAGCAACATTTAAAACTGATATCTGAGTTTATGTGCATTAGTGCTAGGTTCCTTACATAAGTAAAAAAATTCCTGCACTAGTTTTTGGATACACGGTGAAATTATTTTGTTTGGATGGGAGGAAACCCAATAGATTTACATTCAGTTTGGAATTAAGCATCAGAGATGGTGAACAAAGATTGGGTGAGGTAGCTTCACCAACCATTAGAGAAGCTATAGGTGCTTTAATGTGATAGAAATGCCACAACTGAATGTTTTAATGTGATAGAAATGCCACAACTGAAAGCTAAATGCCACAACTTTCCCATTCTATTGCTCCCTTGTACAGCAGTTAAGAGTTCCAAAGAGCTGTGAGGAGTGATATGTTGTGTTCACTTTTCCCTCAGTGCAGGCTATGAGTATTTCAGTTGCTTGTTTATCCTTTTTTTGGTTGTGCAGTGCGGTGTTGTGCAGAGTGATTTGGTAGTGCTGTTAGTTCAAAGTTTCAGAGCTGCAGTGGAATGTTGAGCAGCTTTGGTTCTGTTCTGCTGCTGTGCTTAGGCCTACCCAGTTGCAGTGTAGGGTTAGGTTTGGCTTTGCGGAGTCTTGTTAGTGCAGGGAGGGAGGAGCTTTGTAGTTGATGCTCCCATGTGGTGCTGTATGGTGTTTTTTCTGCTTTAAGGTGAAAATTGTATTAGAAAAGAAACAAAGAAGAGGAAACATGGAAATGCATTCTTACCTTGTTAACTTGAATGCACTCCTCAAAACCTTCCCAATATGGAAACATTTATATCTTTGAACTCCTCAATACCCTTTCCTTTTTTCTTGCTGTCCTCTTACTTCTTCATTTCCTTTGTCTTTGAAATTTCTCCTTGCTATTGTTCAGATTTCATTTACTACTTGGGTCTCACTCATTTGTGTGAATACTATCTACAAATCGCAGCTTTCTTCTCTTGAAGCACGAAGGAATCGATGGGTCTGTTTCTTCTCTTTTTATGGGTGTCCTTAGTTGCTGCTGTTACTGAAGGTGGATTTTCTGCTGTTCATAAGCCTCATTTTCTTAGTGGATTTGGTTTTTTGGATTCTAAGTTACTAAACCCTTCTTGCATTTTCGTCTGCATTAAGAGATTGAGTGGTTTTAGTTACCCTTTCTTCTGTGTAAAATGGGTTGGTAGAGAGGCCATCATTTTCTCTGAGATTTCTGTTATTAGATCAGAGTAAACTCTCTTTAGGGTTTTATTTTTTATTTTTTTTATGTTGTGTTGTTTGGTGTTTGGATTCCTGGGTTCTTCTTACTTTGTGGGCATTGCTTCAGTATAACTTTCATTTCACCATGGACATCACATACTCATATTAACTATTAGGATAGTGATTCAGGATTGTGATATTGAATCAACTTTTTTTGCTTCAAGTTCACTTTTATTTTTTATTTTCCTAGGCTTTTATTTTGTCTCACTTTGCTTTTGATTCCCATGTTTAATTCCTAACATTTTTTTTGTACCACAGGTTGGGACTGGAGATCAATGTAATAGAGGCCAATTGCTTGAACATCTTTTTGTTTTTCATAAGAATATTGTACTTACACTATTTTGGATGCCACATTTTTACTTGAATTAGTAACAACGACGTGGCTAAACTTGTGGGTTGGATTTAATAGTTATATGTTTCCTAATATGTTGAAGGAGCATGTTTTGTACATTTTTTATTAGTTAAATGAGCAAACTTTATTGTACATTTTATTTGAGTTGAATGAGAAGGTTTTATTGTACATTTTGTTTGAGTTGAATGGGCATGTTTTATTCTACATTTTATTTTTGTTGAATGGGAAGGTTTTATTATATATTTTATTTTAGTTGAATGAGCAGGTTTTATTATATTCAGCATAAAGGAGGGTTTTGAGGTGGCAAGCAGTAATTTATAAAATAAATATATTATTTTTAGTGACGAATTTTATTTGTTGCCTAATAAGAATAAATATATCTTTGCATATTATCCCTGACGTATATAATTTGTCGCCTAAGAGAATTTGTGGCAAGGTTAAATATTGGGCAACGAATTAAGGTGGTCGCCTAATGTCTACAAACTATGCGCAACAAAACCAATCCGTCGCCTATTATAACTTATGGCAATTCATACACTATTTAGCGACAATATAGTTTTGTCGGTAAAAGATATAATTTAGTGATGACTCCATTTTGTCACCAAATTCCTTTTCACCATTTTTTTAACCATTTCTTTTGCAATGAATTATAGATGTTTGGCAAAAAAAAAATATTCTTTTTGCCGACATAACGTGTTGTCGCAGAAAATTGATATTTGGTGACGATAATGTGTTGTCGCAGAAATTTTCATTTGGCGAAAATAACGTGTTGTTGTAGAAAATTGATATTTGGTGACGATTAATTGTGATCGTCGGCAAAAATATTCACCGACGCCTAATAGGCGATGAACTGGCCACAAAAATGGTTTCGTCGTAGAATATATTGGGCGACGATTTTCAGATTTTCTGCGACAAACATTTGCATCGTGAAAAATGATTTTTGTTGTAGTGCCTCGACATTGATAGGCATTGGCTCCCCGTGGAGTATGCATGCCGTGGTCATGATCCCGTTAAGCAACAAATGCTCTTGGACGGTGGGATAAGTATGCAATTCCACATTCATGCATCTCAAACATGGACACCAAATCTTACTTTGCTCACCCATATGTTCACTGGAAAATTTAATAAACGACCTCACCCCATTTCTATACTCCGGTCGAAGTTTATTCCTGCAATTCATCCAAGTGTTGTCCATATTTGGTAACCTACAACATCACAGTTAAATATAGTTTCATTCTGTTCTCATCTTAAATATCACACATTGTTGGCGTTAAAGAGACAAAAATGTCCAGTTTTCAGAATGGTTTTAGTCCTGGCATGCAAAGGAATATCCACATGGAAGCCAAGAAAGTTATTACCAAGAGAACAAAAGTATCTAGGAGTGAAGCATACATACATCTAATGTTGGTGTGTAAGAATAAGGAGAATATCAGATATTCTCAAAGCATAAAAAAGGGCACCATTCTTGCTAAGAAAGATACACAGCAAGCACTGAAATCAATATGACTGCAACTGCTCCCCTAACAAACTTCAAATTACACTACCTAGCCTCCTTTGTCTGTACTTTTTGAAGATTGGACTCAGCACCAATAGTATCCACTGCCAAAATGGTGTACTGTTTCAAACATATCAGGCCTAAGTCTTCGCCAAGTTGTTAAGTTTTAACCGAGTCAGTTAATTTGCCCGAGTCTAGCCCCATTTTTCTGGCTTCTTATACAAAGCTTAGCAGCTAATGTTGCATGTTTGAGTTTGATATGTAGCAATCATGGCTAGTCATCTTAACCCTTATGGAGGCAAATGCTAGCCTCAGTGAGTTAATAATGCAAGCAAAGTAAGTAAATATCATGTAATGTGATGTGGATAAAAGTGGCTAGGATGACAATTTCAAATTCCGGCATGATGTAGTCTATCATCATGTAGAGATCATTTGTGCAACAATTACTCTATCCAGTTAGCAATCCTCATAATTAATTGTTAAAAACTACTGGAAGTCATACATGCTTTAATAAAATAAAATCCAATGGCATTCTACAGTTAAAAATAAAAACAAAGAACATGGCAGTTCAATTTTGGAGACCATAATAATCAATAAGGGTGGAAATGGTTTGTCTAGTTAGCAACCCTTATCAATTAAAATGAAATAACTACTGTAAATATATGCTACCCTCATCACTGTCACGCAATGGTCATATAGTTTCGTCAAGTTGGTCTACATTCTGATAGCTAGGTTTACTATATAATCTCATAATACAATACTTGTCATAGGGTTTTTAAAAAGTCTTAACAGTTTCATTCATACACAGTATTATATAATAATTTAGCACATATAATTTTCTAAAAAGAAATTTTGTGTACATTAGCTTACATGTGGGATCAAGCAATAAGGCAATTTCAAAAATTCTATTATCCTTTGTCTTTATAGCCATATTTCTAGTGAACATTATTAAATTTCTCTACTAGTTTCTATTCATAACTCACCAATCCAAAAGCATCATAACTAGTGAAACTCATCAATCCAAACACTACCAGGTTCCAAATCAATGGAAAGAAATACCTCAAACCCAAATAACCCAGTTAAAAGAAGCCAAACATCCCTGGTCAGCATTTCTACTCATAACCCACAAATCCAAACAGCATCAATTCTAGCATATCAAGCAACATTTTAAGCCATTAAAACCCCATTGATCAAAACACCGCAAGGTTCCAGTAAAACCTTTTCAAACGATGTACTTTGGTGGTCATAGAAAAACAAAAGAACATTTTCACACCATACATACAGTGGCCAAAACCTGAACGAAATCACTACTCAGACACAAGCCCACCTAAATCGTAGATCCCCCACCACACAAAAATAGAAACAGAAAATTTAAACACAAGTAAGAAGATATTGTTAGTTTTATGGTCTCAATACCAAGGGTATATGATGTAATAAATTGATTAATTTCTTTATTTATCAATACAATTCATGTTTTTCCTTTCATGAGATGAATGGTATTTTATATACTAGCACATAACCAATACAAAAGACAAAATGGCTCATGAGATGAACCGGAGTCCATGAGTATACTAGATGTAATACATGTGTATGAATGAGATCCACATATAGGAGACATGTATTGCAAATCTTATACTCAAATATCTTCACAACCAGTGATGAGATTGGACATCTCATCTGACAAGGTTGCAGCGCCTTGATCACTATGAGATAGTGTGATTTGTCTCGATCATCGGAATGGAAGATTCCGGATCATGGTGCCGGTACATTGGATGTATTGAAGGACCATGAGAAGCACCTTATATACACTGTCTTTACTTTAAGGTCTGCTCTCATAATTCCCTAGCAATAGGCTCATAATCCTGAGACATTAATGAACTCAAGTTTCTATCTATTCATTTGCTTTGAGTCACCAATGAGTGAGGCCAATTGTAGGTCAACACCTCGGTGATTTGGGTACGTGGTAGTAGAGTTGTGGGAACATTCAATGGTCAAGATGGAATCTATCTTTAATATCCCCTTGTGCCAATTAATGGATTTATCATTGGTAAGTGCGCACCCATTCCGATTAAGAGTTAATTGGATCGGTACCAAATGATCACTATAATTAATTGGGGCTCAAGGATAATAAGATATGGATCTATTTTGGTGGACAGGTCCATTTGATCCATGGATATAGATGGAGGGGCCTACTTATGGTACTGAGGAAGTTTAGGGTCTTCATTGTAATTTACTCCTAAGACTGGAGTGCAATTGCATTTATTTAGTGGAGTTATTTGCAATTAACTGTGGGTCCGGATTGCACATGAGATGTGGGGTCGCGTGTCCCAGTTGGAGCCAACTTTCTAAGGAATCCCTAGTGGTCCCCACGCTAGCCCAAATTATTAGAAAGATACTAATCCTACTTGAACTCTAATAGGAAGGTTACTATTTCTATTTGAAGTGAGACTTCTAATAGTGGTAATAGTAAGCTACTAATTATTAATGGAAGTAGGACTTCTATTTTAATTAGAAAGGAGAAAGCTACTAATAGTTGTAGAAGTGAGACTTCTATGGAAATTAGCAAGGGAGATGTTTACCTATTTGTAATGGGAGTTAAACTTCTATTTCAAATAGGAATAGAGATGGATTGGAAGGCTATAAAAGGAAGCACACACAACCTGTCGCGACCCTGGAACGGATCCCCGGGCCCGCGACGCGATTTGGTGATGATTACTGCTATTGAAGATTTTGTTTTCCCACAGGTTCCCGCGGTGAGGATTCCCAAAGACACGGGATCTGACTCACACGTACACGATTGCGGAAGTGTGTAGCAAAACACACCAATATAAGCACCAATAAAATATTTAAGTGCTATAACATTTAATAACAAGACATAGCATCAAAGAAAAGAGTTATCATGGCATTCTCAAACATAGTTCAAGTTATAAGTTTAACACGAAAGTAAGTTAAGTTTGGTACAGCCCATAAGAGACCAATAAAGGTCAATACAATCTCAAAATAACCAAAAGAAACCCCAAGACTAAAGGTGACGAAACTCGAGGACCAGTCCGACATCTAAATGACATCGTCGGGCTGCCACTCTCTCACAGGAGTTGGCTCACAAGCCTCCTCCTGACGCTCCTCCTCAAAGGCAACGTCTCCTGCACCTGGGCACCAACAAACAAGGGTCAAACACGACGGTTTGGCAGGTAATCAATGTAGGCATGAACATGAACAATAACATTTAGAGAAAACATGTGAGCAAATCTTTGGTATGAAGTACTATCAAAACTGAGATACATTTTCAAGAATACGAACAAAACTGAGATACAAAATAAACTAGCATGAGTACATAATATATCATGAATAGTTACAATCCACAAAGAGCCCATCCTTTCTCTATCATTTATATAATGAAAAGAGCAAGCACGATATACATAATATAAGCACGACACGATTTCCCACAAAGACGGGAATTCCGGCCGCGGAACCAGACACGCACGATGTGTAATAAATACACGACCAGTCTGCAGACAGTCCACATGTTTAAAGACCCCCAGACAGTGGATCAAACTGAAAGGGCAGTCTAAGCTCAGTGGTGTTTACTTAATTCATGAATGCACAAAACACGCGAAGCACGATCAAAGCACGTCGAGATAGAAAGGGGGAAATCACTTATCAAAACACGACGAGCACGACTAGCACGGGCATAATAATTATGCATAACACGCTTAGGAAGAGATCCCCTTTTCTCTTGAAACAAAACTCCCAAAACAAGCTTGTACTAACACTTCAAAACAAGTTCACGATGATATTCATTTTATCAAAACTAAAGCACGAACACAAGGCTTATCAAGCACACGTAATGACCTTTGGATGGTCGTTGTGAAATCGAAGCCCCGATGTTGGAAATTAAATAAAATTGGTGCCCCAGAAGTTTAAAGACATCTTGGGTTTCGAGTGCACAATATCAAGCTAAAGGTCACTTAACATGTTCTAGTTTTTCATTCTTGCAAAACTCTTCAAAATACACAAACAGTGAATTTCGGTCACCTCGCGGTCAGGTGTCGGCTAGCCGAACTGGGACATGGCGGCTAGCCGCAAGGTGACCGCCAGGCTGACCGCTGGAGAGCAAATCGAACTTAGCTCTCGGGAAAAGGAACCGTATTGCGCGGTTGGCTTGCGTTTAACCGCGAGTGGGACTGGCGGTTAGCCGTGAGCTTACCGCGGAGCTGACCGTGAACCACAATCGAAATGCCAGCTTCTGGAGAAGAAACCGCAGTCCACGGTTGGCTTACGGTTAACCGCGAGCGAGACTGGCGGTTAGCCGTGAGCTGACCGTGGTGCTGACCGCTGATCCCAGATGAAAATGCTAGCTTCTGGAAAAGTAACAGCTGAGTTCGGTCAGCCTACGGTTAGCCGCAGTGTACACAGGCGGCTAGCCGCTAGCTGACCGTGGAGATGACCGCCAATGCACGGGTGTGCGGTTCAGTGCAGATTTCACATTTTTCCTTCCTCCTTTCCATTCCTTCTCATTCCTCTTGTATTCCCTGAGCATATAGGCTCTTCAAGGGTAGAACACACATCCAAAACCAACAAAACGCAATCATGAAGCTTGTAAACACATTCATGTGCAAAGTTTCCAAAACAACAATGTAGCTAAAATAACATGCACAATGATCCTATAGAGATTACTTGCCTTGCCCAAATGCTAAACACTCCTCCTCAAGCACTTCACACAAGTTATCCCACACTACAAGCAAAACCAAGAAAACACACAAAACTCACTAAAAAATGGAAACAAGGAACCCATTTACCAAGTAGGGTTTGAAAACATGAAAAACATACTCTCAAGGAACTAAAATGACTCAATGGAGAGTATGAGTGGAAACCCTTACCTAGAAATGGCCAAACAAGAGGGAGGGAAAGAAATGGAGTTCTTGCCCAACTTAAAAACTCAAGAAACTTGTATCAATGGAGAGCTTGCAAGGAGATGAAGAAAATGGTAATCTTAGAATCTTCTTTGGAGCTCCCTAGCTAGATCAAACAAGGTGGGGAAGATGGAGAAGAAAAGAGGTTTTCCCTTGCCCTAGATTCAGAAATTGCAGAGATTTGGTAAAGTGAGTGGAAGAAGAGGGAAAGGGGGATTAAGTGATGACTCATGGGCCCCATGTGACCTGAACTTGAAATGGCTAAAACATGATCTTGTGGGCCTCGGATGACTTCGACGAAGAAGGATAAAACGATCGTTGAAATATCTACTGTCCAAAAAGTATAATTTTGACATGGTTTTGAGATTTCGAAAATTGTGTCCAGATTTATGCATAAAGAACAATTTTACCCTCTTTGGGCCAAAACATGGGTTTTTGGGCTTCGAACACGAATGGGCTTAAAATGAAAGTTGTAACACATAACCAGATCATTCAAATGAAATCAAAATCACACTCACACGAAAACCGATACGATCTTCCCAAGCTTACACGTGCACCCAGGCCTTCCTGAGTGTGTCTGACTAATACTAGACGTTCTCAAAATTCCCAAAGCTATGTCCAAAACTAACTAATCACTTCAAACCCAACAACAACTAAACCCACTTAGAACTAAACACATACTAATCGCACACTAATCGACTTGGTCTGGGTCGGGGTCTAACACAACCCCCCCCCCCATGGTCGTGCATAACACATACAGCCACTTGAACCCCATTGTGCAAGAGTTGCACAAGTCCTCTTCCTCTCTAAGTTCTCCTCTCTTTCACCTTTGGTTCCTTAGAGTTACTAGTTAGGTTTTCTCTTGAAGATTCCACCATCTTCTTGAGAAAAGAGATCTAATATGGGTCATAGCGTGGAAGATCAAAAGGAGTTGGAGATTCTGAATTGGATTGTGAAGGTGTTCATCATCAAAGTAAAGAACTCAAATCCTCCATTAGAGCACAACAAAGCTCCAAAGGCATATCTACATCCTTGTATGTTGTGGATTTCGTGGTTGCTTGTTTATGTGCTATTTTCTATCTTCTAGATAGTATTTATTGCTGTACATGGCTATGAGTTTGAGGAATTGCATCCTAGATTGGGTTTAATGCATTCTAGACAATTGATCCCTGCATTAAATGGGTCAAAAGTTTTTGAAACCTGTCTGGAAGGCCCACCTATATTCCAACAGATATACCTCCAAACGCAAGAGGAAGATCGGATAGAGAAGCCTATTTTTATGACTCTGTTTCTATTAGTGGGTCACATGTGTAGGGTTTCAATTGTTAGGCTACTGGCAGTGGGGAGGTGGTGGTTGGGATTTGGTGTTCCGACAGATTTAGGGACTTCTCACCATCTATATCGACATTGCTCAATAACGAAACCAATACACCAATATAGAGAAAGAAAAAGACAAATCTCTTGAAACTGTTTCAAACGAAACCAACATAGAAAAACAACAGGTTTCAGATAGAAATGAGAAAGCAATTACCTCAAAAGACAGGTTTCCCCTTCTCTTCTTATTTTTCCTTCTTCTTCTTGATGTCGCCTCTTTGAGGGAAGGGTTTTCTTCTCTTGTTTTCTCATCTTTCTTCTTCTTACAGGGTGAAGATTTCTTAGAACCTTAACAAGAAGAACATCGCTGTACACGATTCGTATGTATCTCCAAAAGAAAGTTTACACATAAGCAAAACCAGAGATTTTCAGAGAAAGAAGGGAAAACCAGATTACCTCTCAGATTTTGAGATCTGAAGAAGAAGAAGAAATCTTCTGCAAAAGAAACTCGTTGAGAGAAATGAAAGAGAGAGAGAGAAAGGGGAGGAGTTCAGCGTGGGGAAGGCGTGATCTGAAGAAGAAATCCACTATGCAAGAAATGAAAGAGAGAGAGTTGCGCTGTGGTTATGTTGTTTCCAGTATGTGATTTCATTTCGTCGCCCAATATCGCTAAAAAATGAACCGCGAAGACGATCCGCGCTACCCCAAATTTGATGTATTCCTTGACGAAATAATTTCGTCCTGGATTAATTTTAAGGAATTCTGCGACAACATATTTTTGTCGCGAAAACTTTTTAATAAAATATGGTGCAAATGATTTGCCAAATAAAATAACACGTCGCCAAATAAACAGTTTCGTCGGAAAAACTTTACCTCTCGATGGGGCCAACTCCATTTCTTGGCGCCAAGCCTTTCGCGGCAATATTTAACGACAATTGAAAATTATCGTCGCTAAATAATTTGTGCTTTTTTTTAGGCGACAAGATGAATATTTCGTTGCTAAAAACAACATTTAGTGACAAAATTTCTAAACACCGCGGAATATTTTCTGCGAAAAATGATTTTTGTTGTAGTGCAAGAACAAGGAACTAGCAAGATGGCAACCACACAGAACAAAATCATCTATCACTAACGTGATGAGAGCACATCAAGGCATTAGTCTCAGACACACGAAGTGACGAGAGTCAACAAGATATATAAATACATATAGCTACACGGGACCACGGTCACGAACCGAGTAACGGGACGAGACGGGATCCAGGCTACAGTTGGCAGGGACGGGAGAGGGACCTTCAAGTTGATGGATCAAGCCGACAACGTCGTCCAAGCTTAGTGGTGCCGACTCATGAGTCACAAGAAAGAAATCAGGACAAGTACAAATGTCTATATGATGAAAAGAACATAATCGGGTTAAACAGGGTGCCATAAGCACATATTTCACATTTGTATTGGGTCAGGCATAAACGGGGCTGGCAAAATGCTAAAAATGCAATTTCAATATTTCCGGGGCATGACTAGTAATATATCATGACGTTTGAAGAGTACATGTGAAATTCGAGTACAAATAGAACATAAATGGACTTCCATAAGCTTCCGGACCAAGCATTGAAGGTTCAAAATTTAAATCAGTGTGAATAAGGATCCCGTATGTCGGTTTTGATATTGACTTGGTACTCCATGAGATTGGAGATATTCCGAGCTCCCTATACACATTGAGAAGCCCAAAAACCCTCAATGAATTTTCGTGATAGGGTTTCTTTCTCAACCGGGCTCCATACATCAACTCCTAAGTCTCACCATTGCATTTGGACCCTAAAAAGACCTCTCCCAAGCATTTACACATCAATCCCATCCTCCCAACAAAGCCCCAGGTCAACAGTACACATGACTCGAGCGGACCCGAAGTTTGCTTGAGCCATGCGCTCTCTGGGTGGGTTCGCTCGAGCGAACTGACCCAGGTCAGGTTGGCTCGAGCGAACTTGACAGTTGGCTCGAGCCAACAGCCCCCGGATGAGTTCGCTCGAGCGATATATCACAGAAACTGCCTTGAGGAGCAGTTCAGGCTCCTTCCTTTCTTCCCTTGTAAACCTCTTTTAGCCTCCATTCCTACACATGATTAAGGGGCTCATGACCTCCTCTAAACCACACATAATCCACCATAAAAAAACCTCCCATAAATTACATCAAATCCCCTCATTTCCATCCACATTCAATCAAAAGAGAAAACCCATCATATATGTGTTGGAAGTAGGTGGGCCTCGTTGATAGATTTTCAAAACTTTTGATCCACTTGACTCCGGGATCAAGTACCCATAAGGCCATAAACCATATCCAAGATGTAATCCCTCCATCTCATGAATCAAGTACAGCAATAAAACCTATCTAAAAGATAAAAATCAGCAACACCATGCTACAAAAATAATCCACAACGATTATAGAAGTAGATTATACCTTTGGAGCCCGGTAGTGCTCTAATGGAAAAGAAGACAATCAACTAGATCAATAACGCTTCTTGAAGCAATTTAGGATCTTTCAAGACCTTGTTGTCTTCCATGCTATGACCCGCTATCAGATCTCTTTTCTCAAGAAGATTGGTGGAAACTTCAAGAGAAAACCCTACCAAAAACTCCAAGGAACTAGAAGAGAGAAAGAAGAGGAGGGGAAGTTGTGCAACACTTGCACAAGGTGGGGTTGGGCGTCGATTCCTATATATTGGACATCCCAGCCCCTTTGTTTCTCTTTTATAGGTTTGCAAACCTCCTCTTTACCTAATTGAAATAGAAGTCCTACTTCCAAAAATAGTTAGCAACTTTCTCCTTTCCAATTATTATAGAAGTCTCACTTCCACAACAATTAGTAAGTATACTATTACTACTATTAGAAGTCTCACTTCAAATAGAAATAGTAACTTTCTAATTCCTTCCTTTTGGAGTTCAAGTAGGATTAGTATCTTTCTAATATCTTGGGCTAGCGTGGGGACCACAAGGGATTCCATAGAAAGCTGGCTCCAACTGGGACACCGCGACCCCACATCTCATGTGCAGTCCGAGCCCACAGTTAATTGCAAATAACACTATTATATAAATGCAATTGCACTCCAGTCTTTGAAATAAATTACAAAGAAGACCCTAAACTTCCCAATCACCACAAGTAGGCCCCTTTATCAATATCCATGGATCAATTGGAATAAATATGTCACATCCAATCTTAGATCCACATCTTATTATTATCCTTGAACCCCAATTAATCACAGTGATCATCAGTACCATCCAATTAACTCTTAATCGAGATGGGTGCGCACTTACTAATGAAAAATCCATTAATTGGCATAAGGGGATAATATAGATAGATTCCATCTTGACCATTGGATGTTCCAACAGTCCTACTACCACGTACCCAAGACACCGAGGTGTTGACCTATAGTTGGCCTCACTCATTGGTGACTCAAAGCAAATGAATAGTTAGAAACTTGAGTTCATCAATGTCTCGGGATTGAGAGCTTATTGCTAGGGAATTATGAGAGCAGACCTTAAAATCGAGACAATATTCGTAAGGTTCTTCTCATGGTCCTTCAATACATCTAATGTACCAGCACCGTGATCCAGAATCTTACATTCTAATGATCGAAACAAATCACAATATCTCATAGTGATCAAAGTGCAGCAACCTTATCAGATGAGATGCCCAGTCTCATCACTGGTTGTGAACATATTTAAGTATAAGATTTGTGACACATGTCTCCCGTATGTGGATCTCATCCATATACATATATCACAACTAATATACTAATGGGACCCGGTTCATCTCATGAACCATTATGTCATATGTATTGTGTCATGTGCATTAAGTAATAAAACACCATTCATCTCATGAAAGGAAAGCATGATTTTATTGATAAATAAAGAAATTAATCAATTTATTAAATCAACTGATGGATTGAGACCATACAATCTAACAATATGAAAATCCATATGCAACATGAATCAAGATTTAACCAAAACAAGTTACAAACATTTCCAAGATATAAACAAGAGAGAAATAGGCTCATCGATATGCTTATTTTGAAATCAATGAAATTCATAGGAAGAAACATGAATAAAAGAAGTAATGAAATCCACATTTATAACATTCAAGATATTCATTCATCCACTTGCCTTAGCATCCAAATTAGCAAATCAAGCTCCTAAATCACTCCAATCCACAAATCACCAAGCTACACAAAAACCCCCGAAACAAAACCCATTTAGAACCCTAAATGGTCAACACCATGAATAAGGAAGAAAGAGCTTGCAATAAGAGAGAAAAAGACTCTCTAGGGTTAGAAAAACCCAAATCTAGAAGGTGGAGAAGGTTGCTTACTTGGAAGACGCTCAAACAAGGTGTTAGGATCCTCCTCCCTTTGATTGATAACAAGCTGTCGGCCTGGTGGCTGAGCTGGAACCAATTCAAGCCTCCTCTCTAACACTTCCAACAGCTGCATTTGCATCTGTGTCATTTCCTTTGCATGATCTTCATCTTTCTTGGCCATTTGTGTCTGTAGCCTAGCTTGATTCTCATTTGCCTGTGCTTATAGCCTTGCGTAATTCTCATTAGCCTGACATTGTTGATCAAGCATAGCCTACATCATTTGCTAAAACTGATTCTGCATAGTGAGATCAGGAGTGTTTCCCTCAAGTGGTCCTGTTTGATCACTATTGCTTATGGTGGGATTGTCGTTCACAGGTCGCTTACGAGATTGTGTATTGCTTCAAAACAAGGTGTTAGCACAGAATAATCAAATAGAGGATCACACATTGCTCACACGATTCTAGTTAACGGAAGTCTAACAAATCCTTGCCACGTCCTTAGGATTTCTAGTTTCTTTTAATTGCCTAAAACACAAATTGTTTTGATACCAGTCTGTCGTGACCCCGGACCGGATTACCGATCTAATCCGGGATTGGCGATCGAAATAATGTCATGCCAAGTGCATTGGTTTATTTGGCTATTACGTACACGACTTTACAAAGAACATAATATAATCTGTGCACATGATATCCCATAGGTTTCCGCGGTGAGGATATTACACACATATACCATTCTCATTCAAGATGCGGAAGCGTGTAGCAAACAAAGTATGTAAGTCCATTCCATAAAACAAGACTGATCATGCAAGTGTGTTAGACCCCGACCCAGACTAATGCGATTAGAGTACGATTAATGTGTGTTTAGTCCTAAGTGGTTTTAGTTATCGTTGGGTTAGAAATAATTAGTTTAGTCTTGGATATAGCTTTGGGAATTTTGAAAACGTTTAGTGTTAGTCAGACACACTAAAGAAGGCCTGAATGCACGTGTAAGCTGGGAGGATCGTATCGGTTTCCATTTTTAATTGTGATTTTGATTTCATTTGAGTGATTTTACCATGTGTTACAACTTTCGTTTTCAGCCCATTCATGTTTGAAGCCCAAAAACCCAAGTTTTGACCCAAAAGGGGTAAAGTTGTCTTTTATACACAAATCTGGACACAAATTTCGAGATCTCAAAACCATGTCAAAAATATACTTTTTGGAAACTAGATATTTCGAGGATCATTTTATCCTTCTTCATCGAGTTCATTCGAGGCCCACAAGATCATGTTTACATTGATGCAAAGTCCAAGTTCATTGGGCCCATTTGCAAGTGTTTTAAAGTCAACTCTTTCCTCCTTTCACTCTTTTCATTCTCAAACCCTAACCTTAAAGCAAGAGGAGAAAATTTTTTCTCTCCACTTTATTTCTCTTGAATGATCAAGCTAGAAGACTCCAAATAGAATTCCAAGACCATCATCTTCTTCCCCTCATCCTAAGCTTTCCATTGATGCAAAGTTCTTGAAGTTTCTAGTTGGGCAAGAGCTCCATTTTCTTCCTTCTCTCTTGTTTGGCCTTTTGTAGTAAGAGCTCAAACCCACCTCTTTAATGGAGCCTTTTTGGTACCTAAGGATCTTCGTTTTCATATTGAAAACCCATTTGTGAAAATGAGTTTCATGTTTTCAAGATTGAGTGAGTTTTGTGTGGTTTTTCATGGGTTTTGTAGTCTTTGGATTAGCTTGAGTGGAAGTTCTTGAAGAGGTTTGTGGCATCTTGAACTAAGGCAAGTAACCAATCTAGGATGGATGTTAGCATATGTGCATTTAATTTGTTTTCTTTCCATTCTTCTCATTTGATTAGAAATTTATGTTTTGAATGGAAAATTTGGGGATTTTGTTTTAGATTGAAGAATGGAATGTGATGTCTCATTTGTGCTATGGAATGTGTGTTTTAACCCTTGGAGTGCATGTAGGCCCAGGGAAGTGCAGGTTGAATGAGAAACAGGAAAAAGGGAAAAAGAAAATGTCAAAATCTGAATTGAAATGCACTTCCCGTGCAGTTTCGGTCAGCCGCTGGTCAGCTGACGGCTAGCCGAAATCCCCATCTCGGCTAACCGTGAGCTGACCGAGTTCGGCGGTTCCTTTTCCAGAAGCTGGCATGTGTATCAGCGTGCAGCGGTCAGCCCTACGGTCAGCTTACGGCTAGTCGCCAGGTCCCATTTCGGCTAACCGCAAGCCAACTGATGTCAGTTCGGTTTCTTTTCCAGAGAGCTGCGTTTGGACCTCGGTTTCCAGCGGTAAGCCTGCCGGTCATCTGGCGGCTAGCCGCCAGATCCTAGTTCGGCTAGTCGACATCTGACAGCGAGCTGACCGAATCTGACACCATTGTCATTTTGAAGAATATTTGTAAGAAGGAAAACTAGAACATGTTAAGTGACCTTTAGCCTGATATTGTGCACTCGAAACCTGAGATGTCTTTGAACTTCCGGGGCACCGATTGTCTTCTAAATTCCAACATTGGGCTTCGTCTACACAAAGATCAATCAAAGGTCCTTACATGTGCTTGATAGGCTTTGTGTTCGTACTTTAGTTTTTGATACAATGAATATCATTGTGTGTTCGTTTTGAAGTTTATGTACAAGCTCGTTTTGAAGATTGTTTCAAGAAAAAGGGGATCACTTCCTAAGCGTGTTATGCATATTAATTATGCCTTTTGCTAGTCGTGTTTGTTGTGTTTTGATAACTGATTTTCTCCTTTTATCTCGACATGTTTAGACAGTATTTTGCGTGTTTTGTGCATTCATGAATTTAAGTGAACACCACTGAGCTTGGACTGCCCTTTTAGTTTGATCCACTGTCTGGGGGTCCTTAAACATGTGGACTGTCTGCAGACTGGTCATGTATTTTATTACACATCGTGCGTGTCCGGTTCCGCGCCCGAAATCCCCGTATATGTGGGAATCATGTCGTGATTATATTATGTATATCGTGCTTGTCGTGCATGCTTACTCTTTTCATTATAAATGATAGAGAAAGGATGGGCTCATTGTGGAATGAAACTATTCATGATATTATAAGTATTCATGTCAGTTTTGCTCATATTTTGAAATGTACCTTAGTCATTTAACTGTTTACAATTAAGCAAAATGTCTTATTATGTTTCCTTAAACACTTACTACTTATGCTCATGCCTAAATTGATTTCCTGCCAAACCATTGTGTTTGACCCTTGTATGTTGGTGCCTAGGTGCAGGTGACATTGCCCTTGAGGAGGAGCGTCCGGAGGAGGCTATTGAGCCGCCCCCAGTGAGAGAGTGGCAACCCGACGATGTCAACTAGACGTCGGGCCGGTCCTTCAGTTTCGCTATATTTTGTCATTGGGTTCTTTTATTATTTTGAGAATTGTACTGGCCTTTGTTGGCCTCTTATGGGATGTAACTAAACTTAACTTACTTTTGTGTTAGTCTCATAACTTGAATTATGATGGGAATGTCACGTTAACTCCTTTCTTTTGATACTATGTCTTGATATTATTTGTCATAGCACTTAAAAGTGTATTGGTACTTATCTTGACGTGATTTGCTACACGCTTCCGCAAACTTGATCGTGTGAGACAGATTCTGCGTGTCTCGGGAATCCTCACTGCGGGAACCTGTGGGAAAAAAAAACATAACAACAGAATCAACCGTCGCGGGCCCGGTGTCGCGACCCCGGAATGGATCCCGGGCCCGCGACGTGTGTCTATTTACGATTGTTTATGTTTTCCCACAGGTTCCCAAGGTGAGGATTCCCAAAGACACGCGGAATCTGGCTCACATGATCAAGTATGCAGAAGCGTGTAGCAAATCAAATCAAGATAAGCACCAATAAATCCTTAAGTGCAATGACAAACAATGACAAGGCATAGTATCAAAGGAAGAAGTTAAAGTGCCATTCCCATCAAGATTCAAGTTATGAGACTAACTCAAAAGTAAGTTAGGTTTTAGTTACAACCCATGAGAGGCCAACAGAGGCCAATACAATTCTCAAAATAACAAAAGAAACCCATGACAAAATGACGACACTCAAGAACCCGCCCGACGTCTAGTTGACATCGTCGGGCTGCCACTCTCTAACAGGGGTTGGCACAAAAGCCTCCTCCGGACGTTCCTCCTCAAAGGTAACATCGCCTGCACCTGGGCACCAACAAACAAGGGTCAAACACAACGGTTTGGCAGGTAATCAATTTAGGTGCAAGCATGAAACAATAACGTTTTAAGAAAACATATAAGCAAATCTCTGATTTGAAATATTACAATGGCTGAGATACATTTTCGAGAACACAAACAAAGCTGAGATACTAAAACAAACTAGCATGAGTACATATAATATCATGAATAGTTACAATCCACAAAGAGCTCATCCTTTCTCTATCATATATATATTGAAAAGAGCAAGCACGCACGACAAGCACGATGTACATAATATAATCACGACACGATTACCACATATACGGGGATTTCCGGCCGCGGAACCGAACACGCACGATGTGTAATAAAATACACAACCAGTCTGCAGACAGTCCACATGTTTAAGGACCCCCAGACAGTGGATCAAACTGAAAGGGCAGTCAAGCTCAGTGGTGTTCACTTAATTCATGAATGCACAAAACACGCGAAACACGGTCTAAACACGTCGAGATAAAAATAAGGGGAAAATCACTTATCAAACACAACAAACACAACTAGCAAAAGGCATAATTAATATGCATATCACGCTTAGGAAGTGATCCCCTTTTTCTTGAAACAAAACTTCAAAACGAGCTTATACTTGAAATTCAAAACGAGTGCACAACGGTACTTATCGTACCAAGACGGAAATTCAAAATACGAAATCTGACAAGCTTGTGTTAAGGCTACTAACTGACCTTTGTGTAATTGGGACCCCAAATGTCGGAATATACAAGAATTGGTGTCCCTGAAGTTGAGTTGCATTTCGAAGTTCCATTTACACAATGTCAAGTCAAAACCCTTAACATAGTCTAGTTTTTCAACCTTCAAGAAAATACACAAATGAAAATAATTCTTCTCCCTGAATCTGGCACGTTCGCTCGAGCGGAACTTGTAAGGTATTGACACTTCGCTCGAGCGAGACAGTTCGCTCGAGCGGATAATAAGGTCGCTCGGGCTGACAACTCTCTGTCTTGCTCCAGATTAGACAGTGGGCAGTTCACTCGAGCGGACATAAGGTCGCTCGAGCGGACAGCTCTCTGTCTGCGCTCGGACCAAGCAGTGGCATGGTCGCTCGAGCGGACCCAATGGTCGCTCGAGCGGACAAGCCTCTGCCTGTGCTCGCTGAGTGCAGAAAAACTCTTCATCTTGTCCAACTTTCAATACATTTCTCTCCTTCTTCTCATCCTTAAGCCACATACAATCCCTTGAGCCTTCAGGCTCACCAATGGTTCATTTTTTTCACAATTTCAACCATTCAATCTAATTGAAAACAAGATCATGAAGTTTATAAACAAGTTTATATGCACAATTTCTAAAATAGCAATGAAATCTAAAATACACATGCAACAAAGAGCCTATAGAGATTACTTGCCTCTGCCCAAGTGCTAAACAATCCTCTTCAAGCACTCTTACTCAAAAGCTAAGCCAACACTACAAATAATCCCAAGGAAATCCATTCAAAACTCAACACAAATGAAAACAAAGAACCTATTTCCACAAAAGGGTTTGTAAACATGGAAAACAAGATCTTTGAGAACTAAAAAGACTTCATGAAAAAACATGGGTTGAAGCTCTTACCTAGAAATGGTCAAACAAGAGGGAAGGAAGAGAATGGAGCTCTTGCCCAGTTTGGAACTTCAAGAAATTTACATCAATGGAAAACTTAGGATGAGAGGAAGAAGATGATAGCCTTAGAATTTTATTTGGAGAACTCTAGCTAGATCATGCAAGGTGAGAAAGATGGAAAAGAAAAAGGGATTTTCGGCCCTAGGTTAAGAAAGTTGCAGGATTTTGGTTTTAGACGAAAGAACCTATCTCCACAAAAGAGTGAAGGGGGAAAGAGATGGGTTGACTTAAGACACTTGCAAGTGGGGCCCAAATGGCCAAATCTTGTATCAATAAAAACATGCTCTTGCGGGCCTCGAATGAACTCGACGAAGAAGGATAAAACGATCCTCGAAATACCTAGTTTCCAAAAAATATATTTTTGACATGGTTTTGAGATCTCAAAAATTGTGTCCAGATTTGTGTAAAAAGACCACTTTACCCTTTTTGGGCTGGAACTTGGGGTTTTGGGCTTCAAACCTGAATGGGCTTAAGACGAAAGTTGTAACACATAGAAAAATCATTCAAATGAAATCAAAATCACAAATACACGGAAACCGATACGATCCTCCCAAACTTGCACGTGCACTCAGGCCTTCCTGAGTGTGTCTGACTAATACTAAATGTTCTCAAAATTCTCAAAGCTGCATCCAAGACTAAAACTAATTACTTCTAATCCAACGACAACTAAACCCACTTAGGACTAAACACATACTGATCGCACACTAATCGAATTGGTCTGGGTCGGGGTCTAACATCCTCCACCCCTTAGGATATTTGGTCCACCAAATAAATCAAACAATTACCTCTAGTAAAAGCTGTGGATACTTCCTCTGCAATGCTCTCTCAATTCCCAGGTGGCTTCTTCTGGCTAGTGATTTTCCCAAAGTACCTTGACCCAATGAATAGTCCGGTTTCTTAATTCCTGCTCTTTGGTATCAATTATCTTGATCGGTCTTTCCGCATACGAGGCATCTTCCCGAATCTCCACAGGCTCATGCTGTAGTATATGTGAAGGACTAGAAAAATATTTCTTGAGCATAGAAACATGAAAAACATTGTGTACCCCGGAGAGTTCCGGCGGTAACACAAGTCTATAAGCGACATCTCCAATCTTGCTCAAAATCTCATACGGACCAATAAACCTTCTAGACAATTTGCCCTTCTGTCCGAACCTCAAAGTCCCTATAACTGGTGAGATCTTCAAAAACACCGTGGAAATTGCAATTCTCTTCTGCGAGTATCTGCATAACTCTTCTGCCTACTTCGGGTGATCTTCAACCGTTCCTGAATCAACTTGACCTTGTCACTTGTCTCTCCAACTATCGTCGGTCCATGAAAACTACACTCACCGACTTCTTCCCAGCAAACCGGAGTTCTGCATCTTCTACCATAAAGTGCCTCAAAAGGTGTCATACCGATGCTAGAGTGGTAACTATTGTTATAAGAAAATTCACAAAGTGGTAAACACTCATCCCACTGAACCTTGAAATCCAATACACAAGCATGCAACATGTCTTCGAGAGTCTGTATCGTCCTTTCTGACTGACCATCTGTCTGAGGATGATAAGTTGTGCTGAACAGAAGTTTGGTACCCATAGACTCATGAAGCGTTTTCCAAAACTTGGAAACAAACCTACTGTCTCTGTCTGAAGTAATGGAGACGGGCTCGCCATGTTTACTAACAATCTCATCAACAAATAACTTCGCAAGTGGTGCCATATGCATAATGTTCCCTGTCTTTATCGGAATGAAGTGAGCAGACTTTGTCAGACGATCTACAATAATCCAAATTGCATTATTTCCCTTCTTGGTATTTGGCAAACCGGAAACGAAATCCATGGTGATGTGTTCCCATTTCCACTCCGGAATCTCCAAAGGCTGTAACAAACCTGGAGGCTTCTGATGCTCTGCCTTAATCAACTGACAAGTTAGACAACGGGACACAAAAGCTGCTATTCCTCTCTTCATGTTGTTCCACCAAAATCTATTCTTCAAATTGTGGTACATCTTCGTGCTACCCGGATGCATAGAATATCTCGTGCTGTGAGCTTCATTCATTATTTCACTCTTCAAATCATCCACATTTGGCACACACAACCGGTCACGAAAATACAATATCCCATTCACCATCTTGAAATCTAGACGTTCTGTAATAACCTCTACTATCTTAGCCAAGTCTGGGTCTTGCAACTGATTTTCCTTGATCTTCTGAATGAAGGTAGGTTCTGATACTATCATATTTGCTAACATCGCACTCAATTTCAGGGTTTGCACTTCTACACCCAACTCTTCAAACTGCTGTAAGACACCCATTCCTCTCAAACTGGCCATAACCACTGATTTTCTGCTCAATGCATCAGCTACAACATTCACTTTGCCTGGATGATACTTGATTGGAAAGTCATAATCTTTGATATACTCCATCCACCGTCTCTGCCTTGTTGGGATTGGTGTATGCCCTAAAGCCCACTGACTGCACTCACATCTCTGTTACTGGATATTTATTGGTTATTTAATAGAATGACATCTTTCTCTTATTACTTGTGTATATGTATGGTTGTGTAAGGCCCATTGTTTTCTAGTAAATGACTTGGGTGTGTAGTGACTACACACAGAAAGGTCTAAGTCATGGACACTCGAAATAACTAATTTGTTCATAACTGAGAGGTGGAGTTGGGCACTTCATCGTGGTATAAGTTGTAGTGAGAAACTCTCCTGTGTTCAGGGTGACTTACCTTAGTCACGGGAGGTCTTTCCCGGATATATCTCATTAGTGCATGTGTCATGCATTGAACAGGACCATTAAAGGTGTGATCTCTAACTTAGTACTATCACAGAGAGAGATCAAGTCACCTCTTGTTACTGAGTGACCAGTGCTCTTAATCTTGAGCATTTGTGGATGAACTGACGAAGTCAAGTTCTTGTGCTTTAATTCACTATTGGGTGAGATCTTTTTGATGGGTCAACAGCTCTGTGTTTTGGGTGCTCGGGCTTGATTAGTTGGGACGTGCAAATGCAATATGGAATCTATGCCATCGTGTGATGGAATGATCGTCCCCTTAGAATTATCCGATTAATCATCAGAATCTAAGATCTTAGTATATGGATGTTCCATATGGATATTGAACTTGTGGGTCGCTCCCTGGATCAAGAGAATGATATCCGGATGATGATTAAGTCAAGGGTATGAAGTTCTAAGGATGAGATGTAATCAAGAAGGTAGATAGTACATCGGTTAACCTACTTGATTATGGATGTTACATAGAGGGGCATTGTGGTCATTGTACTTGGTAGGTCAAAGACAATCATCAGTTTATGATGAGCTTAATTTGCAATTTAATATTTGTCCCTGGAGTGCAACCATAACTCTCTAGTGGAATGAGTTAAGGTTAAAATGATCCTAGTGTTGCTATGGGGTTAGCATGGACATTTTGGTCATTTTGGAAGCCAAGGGCAAATATGTCTTTTGGTCCCTTCTCTAGCCACTTTCCTAGATTGGCAAGGTTTCCTAAATTGTTTAATTGTGTGGAGAAATAATTTTTGAGTGTAAATTCAAATAGGCCCATGATGGCATACATGAATTACAACTCTAGATAAATTATTTGGTGCATGAGCCATAGTTTGTTTGGGCTAACCAATGTGGTCCCTAGTATGTGGGTCCCAAGTTTGTGTAGGTCCTATTACTTGGAAGGATTTCTCTTTGTGCAAGAATTCCTATATTTTATAGAGTTCCTAATTCTACTTGGATTCTATAAAAGAAGGAGGTGTTGGACGTCCACATTGTAGTGTTGGTTTGTTTTTGGAAAGCTCCTCTTAGTTTCCAAGTTCTATAAGGAAACATCTTCAATAGGAATTCCTCCATAAATATATGGTTCTCCCCTCCCTTGGGCGTGTAACATATAGAGAGAAAGAAGGAGAAAAATTCTCCTTTGGGCGTGCAAGAGTTTGGAAACAAAGAGAGGAGCTTCCCATAGAAAAACAGGTCCAGCCCCTTTTTGGACGTCCTTTGCACAAAAAGAAATCCTAGCTGATTGCACCTTCTCTTCTTGAAGAAAGACCACATAAGATCAAGGAAAAACAAGAAGAGAGAAACCTAGTAAGTTCCCACCAACACTAGCCAATCAGACTTGGAGAAAGAGGAATAGAGAAGAAGATTAGAAGAGAACTATTGCAAGAAATTCCAGCAAGGTGTGCAGGAATTAAATAGTTTTAGATCTGATCTTCTAGTTCAGATTACAGAGGTTTTTCAACCCAAGAACATCAGGTATGTCTTCTCCATTGTATCTTCCTTGATTACACACAAGTTGATCATAATTACATGGTGTTTATGTGCGATTTCCATGGCTGGTTCACTTTCTATGTCTGATCCTAGTTAAAAGTTTTAAAATTCCAGCCACAGAACTCTTCGTTTCATCAAGAGTTCAGATCTGAATCGCGCATTCTTTCAGGCCTCATATTCAAATCCTTTTGCGAGAACAAATATTGTAAACTTCGGTGATTTGAATGGACCTCAAATTTCTCTCTGTAGAGGTAGTGTCTCCACATCTTCAAAGCAAAAACAACTGCTGCCAACTCCAAGTCGTGAGTCGCATAATTCTTCTCATGGTCCTTTAGCTGTCTCGAGCCATAAGCAATCACCTTACCATCTTGCATCAATACACAACCTAGTCCCACATTCGAAGCATCTGTATAAACAATAAATCCGCTGTTGCTCGAGGGTAACGTAAGGATTGGGGCGGTGGTTAACCTTCCTTTCAACTCTTGAAAACTTGTTTCACACTGATCGGTCCACACAAATGGGACATTCTTCCTAGTCAATTTTGTCAACGGGGCTGCAATGGACGAAAAACCTTGGACAAATCTTCTGTAATAGCCTGCTAACCCCAAAAAGCTTCTAATTTCTGTCACACTGCTTGGCCTTACCCAATTAACAACTGCCTCTATCTTGGCTGGATCAACTGCTAAACATTCTCTGGAGATGATGTGGCCTAGAAAAGCAACTTGCTCTAACCAGAATTCGCACTTACTGAGTTTTGCATATAGCTGGTTGTCCCTCAAGAGCTGCAACGCTGTCCTCAAATGTTCTTCATGCTCCTTCTTACTCTTGGAATACACAAGGACATCATCAATGAATACTACCGTAGAGTGGTCCAAATAGGGTGCAAAGACTTTATTCATAAGAGCCATAAAGATTGCGGGTGCATTTGTCAAACCAAAGGGCATCACTAAGAACTCATAGTGCCCATATCTTGTTCTAAAGGCTGTCTTCTGAACATCTGAGTCTCTAACTCTCAACTGATTGTACCCTGACCTCAAGTCTATCTTGGAAAAGTAGGCCGCTCCTTGCAATTGATCAAATAATTCGTCTATCCTTGGCAATGGATACTTGTTCTTCACGGTCACATGGTTCAACTTCCTGTAGTCAATGCACATTCTCAAACTCCATCCTTCTTTTTCACAAATAACACCGGTGCTCCCCACGGTGAAACACTTGGCCTAATAAAACCTTTGCTCAACAAATCCTGCAATTGGAGCTTTAGCTCACCCATTTCTGCTGGAGCCATCCTGTATGGTGCAATCGAGATTGGAGCTGTTCCTGGAAGAAGCTTAATTGTGAACTCAACTTCTCTTATTGGTGGTAAACCCGGGATTTCTTCTGGAAAAACATCTGGAAATTCACACACAATGGGGATATCCTCCACCCCTTGGGACTGTTTATCCTCCGTGATAAACGCAATAAATGCCTAACACCCACTCTGAACTAATCTGCTTGCCTTCAAAACTAAAATAAACCCTGCCTGAATTTTTCTCCTGTTCCCCTGAAATATCAATTCTGCCTGTGGTCCTTGGAATCTGAATGTTATGGTTTTACTAAAACAATCCATGGTGGCATGATATGCTTCTAACCAATCCATGCCTAAGATGACATCAAAATCATGCATGTCTAAAACTATGAGGTTGGCCGGTAAATTAACATCTCCTAATAAAACTGTACAACTAGGGTAATGGGTTCTACACATAACTTGTTTCCCTACTGGAGTGGTTACTACTAGAATGTAATCCAATTCACTACATGGTGCATCAATCAACTTAGCAAAACTAGGGGATGAAAAGGAATGCGTGGATCCAGGATCAAATAAAATCTGGGCTTCTACCCCAGAAAAACAAGAAGTTTACCTTCTACCACGTCTCCTGCAGCTTCAGCATCTGCACGATTGAGATAATATAAACGTCCATGCATCTGTAGTCTATTTGGTACTTGGTTCTGCCTTCCTTGGCCATGTCTGTTCTGCTGTGGAGGACGAGCATTCTGATTCTGTGCTGGTGGCCGAGCCTGCTGCTGCTGCTGAGGTGGTCTAACCTGATTCTGAACTGGTGCTTGGTTCTGAGGAGCTACTTGTCTCTGATGTTGGTTTCTGTTCCCTTGATTCTGAAGTAGTGGGCAATCCTTGATTACATGGTTCATAGCCCCACATTTAAAATAGGCACCCATGGCCTTACGACATTCATGTGTTTCATGATTCTTGCCACAATGTCCACAACCCTGTCTCACTTGACCTTGTTCTTGCCTTGGCTTCTTGTTCTGTTGTTGCCTCTGGTTCTGCTGCTGGTAGTGCTGCTTCCTGTCCTGAACAATCATGTTGTTTATATCTTCAAATGTATATGCCCGCTTGACTGCCTCATCATGTAGCTGGTGGAACTACTCCTATGACATCTCTCATGATGATCGGATTCAATCCTTCCAAAAACTTCGTAATCTTTTTCCTTTCAGTGTCAATCAATTCGGTAGCATATCTAGCCAATCTTTCAAACTTGGTGACATAGTCTAGCACCGTCATGCTGCCTTGCTTGAGTTGCTGAAATTCAATAGCCTTCTGCCTCTTGACATGAGAGGGAATGTATTTATCTTGAAATTGTGTCTTGAATGCTGCCCACGCCTCTTCGTCAGCCATCACTGCATATGGATCCTTAACTGTTTGCCACCACCTATTTGCAAGCCCATAGAATAGTGAAGCTGTGAGGTTGACCTTCTATATTCCCGTGCACATAAAGACATCAAAGATCTTCTTGGTATTAACTAGCCAGTCGTCTGCCATTAACAGGTCCTCATTGCCCGAAAATTCCTTCGGTGCCCTCTTCCTAAACTTCTCAAATAGTGCATTCGGGTCAGGATCGCTATTTTGAATAACAATCTGCGGACCCACGTGTGGTGGAGCTCCATTCCTGTTCTGAAGTACTTCCAAGAGTTGCCTCTGGACTTGAGTCATTTCATTATCCTTCTTTGCTAACTGTTCTTGAAATCTTGCTTGGTTTTCATTAGCCTGCCTTTGTTGTGCTATCATAGCTTGCATTAGTTCCTGAAACTGCGTAGCTGTTGGGGTACTAGATGTGTCTAACTCATTCTGTTGACTGCCTGAAGCATGATGGTTTGGAGCTTTTCTTGGAGGCATGGTGCTGTAAAACAAAGAGTTAGTACACAATAATCATGGTATAAGGGTTTCTAAGGTCCTATACCAACAAATCTATCGAACTCACGAATCCTCGCCACGTTCCTAAGACATTTCTAGTTTCTTTTAAGTGCTTGAAACAAGTCCCGCTCTGATACCAGTCCTGTCGCGACCCCGGAACGGATCCCGGGCCCGCGACGTGTGTCTATTTACGATTGTTTATGTTTTCCCACAGGTTCCCGAGGTGAGGATTCCCAAAGACACGTGGAATCTGGCTCACATGATCAAGTATGCGGAAGCGTGTAGCAAATCACATCAAGATAAGCACCAATAAATCCTTAAGTGCTATGACAAACAATGACAAGGCATAGTATCAAAGGAAGAAGTTAAAGTGGCATTCCCATCAAGATTCAAGTTATGAGACTAACTCAAAAGTAAGTTAGGTTTTAGTTACAACCCATGAGAGGCCAACAGAGGCCAATACAATTCTCAAAATAACAAAAGAAACCCATGACAAAATGACGAAACTCAAGAACCCGCCCGACGTCTAGTTGACATCGTCGGGCTGCCACTCTCTAACAGGGGTTGGCTCAAAAGCCTCCTACGGACGTTCCTCCTCAAAGGTAACGTCGCCTGCACCTGGGCACCAACAAACAAGGGTCAAACACAACGGTTTGGCAGGTAACCAATTTAGGTGCAAGCATGAAACAATAACGTTTTAAGAAAACATATAAGCAAATCCCTGATTTGAAATAGTACAATGGCTGAGATACATTTTCGAGAACACAAACAAAGCTGAGATACTAAAACAAACTAGCATGAGTACATATAATATCATGAATAGTTACAATCCACAAAGAGCTCATCCTTTCTCTATCATATATATAATGAAAAGAGCAAGCACGCACGACAAGCACGATGTACATAATATAATCACGACACGATTACCACATATACGGGGATTTCCGGCCGCGGAACCGGACACGCACGATGTGTAATAAAATATACAACCAGTCTGCAAACAGTCCACATGTTTAAGGACCCCCAGACAGTGGATCAAACTGAAAGGGCAGTCCAAGCTCAGTGGTGTTCACTTAATTCATGAATGCACAAAACACGCGAAACAGGTCTAAACACGTCGAGATAAAAATAAGAGGAAAATCACTTATCAAACACAACAAACACAACTAGCAAAAGGAATAATTAATATGCATATCACGCTTAGGAAGTGATCCCTTTTTTCTTGAAACAAAACTTCAAAACAAGCTTATACTTGAAATTCAAAACGAGTGCACAACGGTACTTATCCTACCAAGACGGAAATTCAAAATACGAAATCTGACAAGCTTGTGTTAAGGCTACTAACTGACCTTTGTGTAATTGGGACCCCAAATGTCAGAATATACAAGAATTGGTGTCCCCGAAGTTGAGTTGCATTTTGAAGTTCCATTTACACAATGTCAAGTCAAAACCCTTAACATAGTCTAGTTTTTCAACCTTCAAGAAAATACACAAATGAAAATAATTCTTCTTATTGAATCTGGCAGGTTCGCTCGAGCGGAACTTGTAAGGTATTGACACTTCGCTCGAGCGAGACAGTTCGCTCGAGCGGACAATAAGGTCGCTCGGGCAGACAACTCTCTGTCTTGCTCCAGATTAGACAGTGGGCAGTTTGTTCGAGCGGACATAAGGTCGCTCGAGTGGACAGCTCTCTGTCTGCGCTCTAACCAAGCAGTGGCTTGGTCGCTCGAGCGGACAAGCCTCTGCATGTGCCCGCTGAGTGCAAAAAAACCCTTCCTCTTGTCCAACTTTCAATACATTTCTCTCCTTCTTCTCATCCTTAAGCCACATACAATCCCTTGAGCCTTCATGCTCACCAAGGGTTCATTTTTTCACAATCTCAACCATTCAATCTAAATGAAAACAAGATCATGAAGTTTATAAACAAGTTTATATGCACAATTTCTAAAATAGCAATGAAATCTAAAATACACATGCAACAAAGTGCCTATAGAGATTACTTATGCTAAACAATCCTCTTCAAGCACTCTTACTCAAAAGCTAATCCAACACTACAAATAATCCCAAGGAAATCCATTCAAAACTCAACACAAATGAAAACAAAAAACCCATTTCCACAAAAGGGTTTGTAAACATGGAAAACAAGATCTTTGAGAACTAAAAAGACTTCATGAAAAACATGGGTTGAAGCTCTTACATAGAAATGGTCAAACAAGAGGGAAGGAAGAGAATGGAGCTCTTGCCCAACTTGGAACTTCAAGAAATCTGCATCAATGGAAAACTTCGGATGAGATGAAGAAGATGATACCTTAGAATTTTATTTGGAGAACTCTAGCTAGATCATGCAAGGTGAGGAAGATGGAAAAGAAAAAGGGATTTTCAGCCCTAGGTTAAGAAAGTTGCAGGATTTTGGTTTTAGAATGAAAAGAGTAAAGGGGGAAAGAGATGGGTTGACTTAAGACACTTGCAAGTGGGGCCCAAATGGCCAAATCTTGTATCAATAAAAACATGCTCTTGCGGGCCTCGAATGAACTCGACGAAGAAGGATAAAACGATCCTCAAAATACCTAGTTTCCAAAAAGTATATTTTTGACATGATTTTGAGATCTCGAAAATTGTGTCCAGATTTGTGTAAAAAGACCACTTTACCCTTTTTGGGCCAAAACTTGGGTTTTTGGGCTTCAAACCTGAATGGGCTTAAGACGAAAGTTGTAACACATAGAAAAATCATTCAAATGAAATCAAAATTACAAATACACGGAAACCGATACGATCCTCCCAAACTTGCACGTGCACTCAGGCCTTCCTGAGTGTGTCTAACTAATACTAAACGTTCTCAAAATTCTCAAAGCTGCGTCCAAGACTAAAACTACTTACTTCTAACCCAACGACAACTAAACCCACTTAGGACTAAACACATACTGATCGCACAGTAATCGAATTGGTCTGGGTCGGGGTCTAACACCCGGGATCCGTTCCAGGGTCGCGACAGGACTGGTATTAGAGCGGGACTTGTTTCAGGCACTTAAAAGAAACTAGAAAGGTCTTAGGAACGTGGCGTGGATTCGTGAGTTTGATAGATTCGTTGGTATAGTACCTTAGAAACCCTTATACCATGTTTATTGCTTACTAACACCTTGTTTTACAGCATCATGCCTCCAAGAAAGTTTCCCAACAATAATGCTTAAGGCAGTATTCAGAATGAGTCAGACACAACTAATACGCCAACCGCTACACAATCCCAAGAACTTATGCAAACTATGATAGAACAACAAAGGCAGGCAAATGAGACTCAAGCCAAATTTCAAGAACAATTAGCTAAGAAAGATGAGGAAATGGCTCAAGTTTATAGACAACTCTTGGAAGTTCTTCAGAACAGGAATCAAGCTCCACAGGCTCAGCCTTTGGGTCCACAGATCGTTATCCATAATAGGGATCATGACCCTAATGCGCTATTTGAGAAGTTCAGGAAGAGAGCACCAAAGGAACTTTCGGGCAATGAGGACCCGTTAGTTGCAGATGACTGGTTAACTAATACCGAGAAAATCTTTGATGTCTTTACATGCACGGGGAGACAGAAGGTTAACCTCACAGCTTCACAATTCTATGGGCTTACTGATCGGTGGTGGCAAACAGTTAAGGATCCATAAAGGTAATGGCTAACAAAGATGGGTGGGCAACGTTCAAGACATAGTTTCAGGATAAGTACATTCCCTCCCACGTCAAGAGGCAAAAAGCTATAGAGTTCCAGCAGCTCAAGCAAGGCAGCATGACCGTACTAGACTATGTCACCAAGTTCGAAAGGTTGGCTAGATATGCTACCGAGTTGATTGATACGGAGCAGAAGAAGATAACAAAGTTTTTGGAAGGGATGAATCCGATTATCATGAGAGATGCTATAGGAGTAGTTCCACCAGCTACATATGATGAGGCGGTCAAACGGGCATATAAGTTTGAAGTTATTAACAACCTGATCGTTCAAGACAGGAAGCAGCACTACTAGCAGCAGCACAACAAGAAACCAAGGCAAGAACAAAGTCAAGTGAGATAGGGTTGTGGCCATTGTGGCAAGAACCACGAAACTCATGAAAGTCGTAAGGCCACAGGTGCCTGTTTCAAATGTGGGGCTATGAACCATGCAATCAAGGATTGCCCACAACTTCATAATCAAGGGAACATAAACCAACAGCAGAGACAAGTAGCTCCTCAGAATCCAGCACCAGTTCAGAATTAGGTTAGACCACCTCAGCAGCAGCAGCAGGCTCGGCCACCAGCAAAGAATTAGAATGCTCGTCCTCCACAGCAAAACAGACATGGCCAAGGAAGGCAAAATCAAGCACCGAATAGACTACAGATGCATGGATGTTTATATTATCTCAATCGTGCGGATGCAGAAGCTGCAGGAGACGTGGTGGAAGGTAAACTTCTTGTTTGTGGGGTAGAAGCCCAGATTTTATTTGATCCTGGATCCACACATTCGTTTTCATCTCCTAGTTTTGCTAAGATGGTTGATGCACCACATAGTGAATTGGATTACATTTTGATAGTAACCACACCAGTAGGAAAACAGGTTGTGTGTAGAACCTATTACCCTAGCTGTACAGTTTTGTTAAGAGATGTTAACTTACCGGCCAACCTCATTGTTTTGGACATGCATGATTTTGACGTCATCTTAGGCATGGATTGGTTAGAAGCATATCATGCCACCATGGATTGTTTTAGTAAAACCATAACATTCAGATTCCAAGGACCACAGGCAGAATTGATATTTCAGGGGAACAAGAGGAAAACTCAGGCAAGGTTCATTTCAGTGTTGAAGGCAAGCAGATTAGTTCAGAGTGGGTGTCAGGCATTTATTTCGTTTATCACGGAGGATAAACAGTCCCAAGGGGTGGAGGATATCCCCGTTGTGTGTGAATTTTTGGATGTTTTTCCAGAAGAAATCCTGGGATTACCACCAATTAGAGAAGTTGAGTTCACAATTGAGCTCCTTCCAGGGACAGCTCCGATCTCGATTGCACCATACAGAATGGCTCCAGCAGAAATGGGTGAACTAAAACTCCAGTTGCAGGATTTGTTGAGCAAAGGCTTTATTAGGCCAAGTGTTTCACCATGAGGTGCACCAGTGTTGTTTGTGAAAAAGAAAGATGGAAGTCTGAGAATGTGCATTGACTACAGGAAGTTGAACCATGTGACCATGAAGAACATGTATCCATTGCCAAGGATAAACAAATTATTTGATCAATTGCAAGGAGCAGCCTATTTTTCCAAGATAGACTTGAGATCAGGGTACCATCAGTTGAGAGTTAGAGATTCGGATGTTCAGAAAACGGCTTTTAGAACAAGATATGGGCACTACGAGTTCTTAGTGATGCCCTTTGGTTTGACGAATGCACCCGCAGTCTTTATGGATCTTATGAACAAAGTCTTTGCACCCTATTTGGATCACTCTACGGTGGTATTCATTGATGATGTCCTTGTGTATTCTAAGAGTAAGAAGGAGCATGAAGAACATTTGAGGACAGCGTTGCAACTTTTGAGGGACAACCATCTTTATGCAAAACTCAGTAAGTGCGACTTTTGGTTAGAGCAAGTTGCTTTTCTAGGCCACATCATCTCCAGAGAAGGTTTATCAGTTGATCCAGCCAAGATAGAGGCAGTTGTTAATTGGGTGAGGCCAAGCAGTGTGACAGAAATCAGAAGCTTTTTGGGGTTAGCAAGCTATTACAGAAGATTTGTCCAAGGTATTTCGTCCATTGCAGCACCGTTGACAAAATTGACCAGGAAGAATGTCCCATTTGTTTGGACCGAACAGTGTGAAACAAGTTTTCAAGAGTTGAAAGGAAGGTTAACCACAACTCCAATTCTTACATTACCATCAGGAAACGGCGGATTTATTGTTTATACAGATGCTTCGAATGTGGGACTAGGTTGTGTATTGATGCAGGATGGCAAGGTGATTGCTTATGGCTCAAGACAGTTGAAGGACCATGAGAAGAACTATGCGACTCATGACTTGGAATTGGCGACAGTTGTTTTTACCTTGAAGATGCGGAGACACTATCTCTATGGAGAGAAATTTGAAGTCCATTCAGATCACCGAAGTTTACAATACTTGTTCTCGCAGAAGGATTTTAACATGAGACAGAGACGGTGGATGGAGTATATCAAAGATTATGACTTCCCAATCAAGTACCATCCCGGCAAAGTGAATGTTGTAGCTGATGCATTGAGCAGAAAATCAGTGGTCATGGCCAGTTTGAGAGGAATTGGTGTCTTACAGCAGTTTGAAGAGTTGGGTGTAGAAGTACAAACCCTGAAACTGGGTGTAATGTTAGCAAACATGACAATATCAGATCCTACCTTCATCCAGAAGATCAAGGAAAGTCAGTTGCAAGACCCCAGACTTGGCAAAGATAGTAGAACATATTACATAACGTCCAGATTTCAAGATGGTGAATGGGATACTGTATTTTCGTGACCGGTTGTGTGTGCCAAATGTGGATGACTTGAAGAGTGAAATAATGAATGAAGCTCACAGCACGAGATATTTTATGAATCCGGGTAGCACGAAGATGTACCACAATTTGAAGAATAGATTTTGGTGGAACAACACGAAGAAAGAGATAGCAGCATTTGTGTCCCGTTGTTTAACTTGTCAGATAATTAAAGCAGAGCATCAGAAGCCCCCAGGTTTGTTACAACCGTTGGAGATTCCGGAGTGGAAATGGGAGCACATCACCATGGATTTCGTTTTCGGTTTTCTGAACACCAAGAAGGGAAATAATGCAATTTGGATTATTGTAGATCGTCTGACAAAGTCTGCTCATTTCATTCCGATGAAGACCGGGAACATGATGCACATGGCACCACTTGCAAAGTTATTTGTTGATGAGATTGTTAGTAAACAAGGTCAACCCGTCTCCATCACTTCAGGCAGAGACAGCAGGTTCGTTTCAAAGTTCTGGAAAACTCTTCCTGAGTCTATGGGTACCAAACTCCAGTTCAGCATAGCATATCATCCTCAGACAGATGGTCAGTCAGAAAGGACGATACGAACTCTTGAAGACATGTTGCGTGCTTATGTATTGGATTTCAAGGTTCAGTGGGATGAATGCTTACCGCTCTGTGAATTTACTTATAACAATAGCTACCACTCTAGCATCGGTATGGCACCTTTCGAGGCACTCTATGGCAGAAGATGCAGAACTCCGGTTTGCTGGGAAGAATTCGGTGAGCGTAGTTTTCATGGACCGACGATAGTTGGAGAGACTAGTGACAAGGTCAAGCTGATTCAGGAACGTTTGAAGATTGTCTGAAGTAGGCAGAAGAGTTATGCAGACACTCGCCAGAGAGAATTACAGTTTCAAGTGGGTGACAAAGTGTTCTTGTAGATCTCACCAGTTAGGGGGACTTTGAGATTCGGACAGAATGGCAAATTATCTAGAAGGTTTATTGGCCCGTATGAAATTTTGAGCAAGATTGGAGATGTCGCTTATATTACCGCTTGAACTCTCCGGGGTGCACAATGTATTTCATGTTTCTATGCTCAAGAAATACGTCTCTAGTCCTTCACATATACTACAGCACGAGCCTTTGGAGATTCGAGAAGATGCCTTGTATGTGGAAAAGCCTATCAAGATCATTGATACCAAAGAGCAAGAATTGAGAAATCAGACTATTCATTGGGTCAAGGTACTTTGGGAAAATCACGAGCCAGAGGAAGCCACATGGGAATTGAGAGATCAAGTGTAGAGGAAGTATCCACAACTTTTACCAGAGGTAAATGTTTGTTTTATTTGGTGGACCAAATATCCTAAGGGGTGGAGGATGTTAGACCCCGACCCAGACTAAAGCGATTAGTGTGCGATTAGTGTGTGTTTAGTCCTAAGTCGTTTTAGTTATCGTTGGGTTAGAAATAATTAGTTTAGTCTTGGATATAGCTTTGGGAATTTTGAAAACATTTAGTGTTAGTCAGACACACTCAGGAAGGCCTGAATGCACGTGTAAGCTGGGAGGATCGTATCGGTTTCCATTTTTAATTGTGATTTTTATTTCATTTGAGTGATTTTACCATGTGTTACAACTTTCGTTTTCAGCCCATTCATGTTTGAAGCCCAAAAACCCAAGTTTTGACCCAAAATGGGTAAACTTGTCTCTTATACACAAATCTAGACACAAATTTCAAGGTCTCAAAATCATGTCAAAAATATACTTTTTGGAAACTAGATATTTCGAGGATCATTTTATCCTTCTTCGTCGAGTTCATTCGAGGCCCGCAAGATCATGGTTTCATTGATGCAAAGTCCAAGTTCATTGGGCCCATTTGCAAGTGTTTTAAAGTAAACTCTTTCCTCCTTTCACTCTTTTCATTCTCAAACCCTAACCCTAAAGCAAGAGGAGAAACATTTTTCTCTCCACTTTATTTCTCTTGAATGATCAAGTTAGAAGACACCAAATAGAATTGCAAGACCATCATCTTCTTCCCCTCATCCTAAGCTTTCCATTGATGCAAAGTTCTTGAAGTTTCTAGTTGGCCAAGAGCTCCATTTTCTTCCTTCTCTCTTGTTTGGCCTTTTCTTGGTAAGAGCTCCAACCCACCTCTTTAATGGAGCCTTTTTGGTACCTAAGGATCTTATTTTTCATATTGCTAACCCATTTGTGAAAATGAGTTTCTTGTTTTCAAGATTGAGTGAGTTTTGTGTGGTTTTTCATGGGTTTTGTAGTCTTTGGATTAGCTTGAGTGGAAGTTCTTGAAGAGGTTTGTGGCATCTTGAACTAAGGCAAGTAACCAATCTAGGATGGATGTTAGCATATGTGCATTTGATTTGTTTTCTTTCCATTCTTCTCATTTGATTAGAAATTTATGTTTTGAATGGAAAATTTGGGGATTTTGTTTTAGATTGAAGAATGGAATGTGATGTCTCATTTGTGCTATGGAATGTGTGTTTTAACCCTTGGAGTGCATGTAGGCCCAGGGAAGTGCAGGTTGAATGAGAAACAGGAAAAAGGGAAGAAGAAAATGTCAAAATCTGAACTGAAATGCACTTCCCGTGCAGTTTCTGTCAGCCGCTAGTCAGCTGACGGCTAGCCGAAATCCCCATCTCGGCTAACCATGAGCTGACCGAGCTCAGCGGTTCCTTTTCCAGAAGCTGGCATGTGTATCAGGGTTCAGCGGTCAGCCCTACGGTCAGCTTACGGCTAGCCACCAGGTCCCATTTCGGCTAACCGTAAGCCAACCGAATTTAGTTCGGTTTCTTTTCCAGAGAGCTGCGTTTGGACCTAGGTTTCCAGCGGTCAGCCTGTCGGTCATCTGGCGGCTAGCCGCCAGATCCTAGCTCGGCTAGCCGACATCTGACCGCGAGCTGACCGAATTTGACACCATTGTCATTTTGAAGAATATTTGTAAGAAGGAAAACTAGAACATGTTAAGTGACCTTTAGCCTGATATTGTGCACTCGAAACCTGAGATGTCTTTGAACTTCCGAGGCACCGATTGTCTTCTAAATTCCAACATTGGGCTTCGTCTACACAAAGATCAATCAAAGGTCCTTACATGTGCTTGATAGGCTTTGTGTTCGTACTTTAGTTTTTGATACAATGAATATCATTGTGTGTTTGTTTTGAAGTTTATGTACAAGCTCGTTTTGAAGATTGTTTCAAGAAAAAGGGGATCACTTCCTAAGCGTGTTATGCATATTAATTATGCCTTTTGCTAGTCGTGTTTGTTGTGTTTTGATAAGTGATTTTCTCCTTTTATCTCGACATGTTCAGACAGTATTTCGCGTGTTTTGTGCATTCATGAATTTAAGTGAACACCACTAAGCTTGGACTGCCCTTTCAGTTTGACCCACTGTCTGGGGTTCCTTAAACATGTGGACTGTCTGCAGACTGGTCATGTATTTTATTACACATTGTACGTGTCCGGTTCCGCGCCCGGAATCCCCGTATATGTGGGAATCATGTCGTGATTATATTATGTATATCGTGCTTGTCGTGCATGCTTGCTTTTTTCATTATAAATGATAGAGAAAGGATGGGCTCATTGTGGAATGAAACTATTCATGATATTATAAGTATTCATGCCAGTTTTGCTCATATTTTGAAATGTACCTTAGTCATTTAACTGTTTACAATTCAGCAAAATGTCTTATTATGTTTCCTCAAACACTTACTACTTATGCTCATGCCTAAATTGATTACCTGCCAAACCATTGTGTTTGACCCTTGTATGTTGGTGCCCAGGTGCAGGTGACGTTGCATTTGAGGAGGAGCGTCCGGAGGAGGCTCTTGAGCCGCCCCCAGTCAGAGAGTGGCATCCCGACGATGTCAACTAGACGTCCGACGGGTCCTTGAGTGTCGCTATATTTTTTTCATTGGGTTCTATTATTATTTTGAGAATTGTATTGGCCTTTGTTGGCCTCTTATGGGATGTAACTAAACTTAACTTACTTTTGTGTTAGTCTCATAACTTGAATTATGATTGGAATGCCATGTTAACTCCTTTCTTTTGATACTATGTCTTGATATTATTTGTCATAGCACTTTAAAGTTTATTGGTGCTTATCTTGATGTGATTTGCTACACGCTTCCGCAAACTTGATCGTGTGAGACAGATTCCGCGTGTCTTGGGAATCCTCACCGCTGGAACCTGTGGGAAAAACAAACATAACAACGGAATCAACCATCGCGGGCCCGGGATCCGTTCCGGGGTCGCAACAAAGTGTATATAACATGATGTCACGGTGAGCAATGATCATTATAACATTTCCCAAAAGGTAAAGTTCAATGTTTATACAAAATATCAGTTAATTAATTACACCCCAAAAATAAAGGCCAACAATGGCCAGTACAACCAAAAGAATTACCAAATGTTAATCACTATCCCAAAAGAATGTGTTTCGCAACTCGAGTGACTGAATGTCTAAACGACATCGTCAGCTTGCCATTCCCCTACTCGTTGCGGCTCTCCGGCCGCCTCCGTGAGCTCCTCCTCAGAGTAGACAACATCTGGACCTGAATACCAAGGAGTGTGTTAGACAGGACAATCTGGCAGGTGGGTGAAAAGATATAAATAATAAATTAAAGTAAATGTTACCTTAGAAAACATTGAAACCTACTTAAACAATAATGTTCATGAAAGAAGATGAATCATTTATTAGAAAACACATGTGCAATATAAAAACATGTAAAGGTGCCAAGAACAAGGAACTAGCAAGATGGCAACCACACAGAGCTAAATCCTATATCACTAACGTAATGACAGCACATCGGGGCGTTAATCTCAGACACACGAAGTGACGATAGTCAACGAGATATATAAATACATATAGCTATATGGGACCACGGTCGCAAACCAAGTAACGAGACGGAACGGGATCCAAGTTGCAGTTGGCGAGGATGGGAGAGGGACCTCCAAGTGGATGGATCAAGCCGACAAGGTCGTCCAAGCGTAGTGGTGCCGACGCATGGGTCACAAGAAAGAAATCGGGACAAGTACAAATGTCTATATGATGAAAAACACATAATCGGGTTAAACGGGGTACCATAAGCACAAATTTCACATTTGTATCGGGTCAGGCATAAACGGGGCTGGCAAAATGCTAAAAATGCAATTTCAATATTTCTGGGGCATGACTAGTCATATATCATGACGTTTGAGGAGTACATGTAAAATTCGAGTACAAATAGACCATAAATGGACTTCCATAAGTTTCCGGACCAAGCATTGAGGGTTCAAGATTTAAATCAGTGTGAATAAGGATCTCGTATGTCGATTTTGATATTGACTTGGTACTCCATGAGATTGGAGACATTCCGAGCTCCATATACACATTGACAAGCCCAAAAACCCTCAATGAATTTTCGTGATGGGTTCTCTTTCTCAACTGGGCTCCATACATCACCTCGTAAGTCTCACCATCACATTTAGGCCCCAAACTGACGTCTCCCAACCATTTACACATCAGTCCCATGTTCCCAACATAGCCCCAGGTCAACAGTACACATGGCTCGAGCGGACCCGAAGTTCGCTCGAGCCATGCACTCTCTGGGTGGGTTCGCTCGAGTGAACTGACCCCAATCAGGTTGGCTCGAGCCAACAGCCCCCTGGATGGGTTCACACAAGTGAACTGGGGTTCGCTCGAGCGAACTGTCACAAAAATTGCCCTGACGAGCAATTCGGGCTCCTTCCTTTCTTCCCTTGCAAACCTCTTTGAGCCTCCATTCCTACGCATAATTGAAGGGCTCATGACCTCCTCTAAACCACATATAATCCACCATAAAAAAACCTCCCACAAATTACATCACAAGAGAAAATCCATCATATATGAAGATCCATATGCAACATAAATCAAAATTTAACCAAAACAAGTTACAAACATTTCCAAGATATAAACAAGAGAGATATAGGCTCATCAATATGCTTATTTCGAAATCAATGAAATTCATAGGAAGAAACATGAATAAAAGAAGTAATGAAATCCACATTTATAACATTCAAGATATTCATTCATCTACTTGCCTTAGCCTCCAAATTAGCAAATCAAGCTCCTAAGTCACACTCCCACACCACAAATCACCAAGCTACACAAAAACCCCCAAAACAAAACCCATTTAGAACCCTAAATGGTCAACACCGTGAATGAGGAAGAGAGAGGTTGCAATAAGAGAGAAAAAGACTCTCTGGGGTTAGGAAAACCCAAATCTAGAAGATGGAGAAGGTTACTTACTTGGAAGGTCTTCAAATAGACAAGTTGAGCTCAAAGGAGACCCTAATGTGGCTGGATTTCTCCAGTTGGGGGGGTGGGAGAGCTCACTTATTTATAGCAAGTGAAGGTGGGTTCCTCCACTAACAATTCTTGTCAGGCCAAAAACATGATTTTCGGGGCCTCGGATACGTTCGACGAAGAAGGGAAAAATGATCATCGAAAAATCTAGTTTCTAAAAAATATATATTTCTAGGGTTTTGGAGACATCGAATTTTAAGTCTAGATTTGGTATGAAAAGACTATTTTTCCCTTGAAGTTGAAAAAGTTGGGTTTCGGGGTCTCGAACAGGAACGAAGTCAACACGAGAATTGTAAAGGTTAATGAGATAAGTCGAACGAAGTTAAAACATGAATCATTGGAATCTCGAATAATCCCCCATGTTCACGCGAAGTCGTTAAAAGAACCCCCATATGGTCCCACTAAATCAAGACGGCTCTCAAAATTCCTCAAAGCTATATAGAAGCTATTCTAATCCCAACTTAATCAAAATTCACTAATCTCACTTAGAACTAACACACGACTTAATTAGTGCTAAACGCGGTCCCTCGGGTCGGGGTCTTACAAATATACTTGACACTTTTATGGAAAGCCAGACACACACCAATCTCACCACTAACCTAACCATCTAGGGTATACAAAAGGAGTTAAAAACCTTAGCTGACCGAATCGATACCCTTCCAATTTGAGAAGGGGGACGTTTCCAGCACATTCTTTACCAAGTCCGTAAGGACAATATGATGTAAGCAACTCAAGAACTCAAGAGCAGGGTCAGTCTCTTACTATATGTCGCGACCACGGACTGGGTTGAGAACTATTCACGACCCCTAATCCAGGATCGTGAGGCCTCGCACATAGGGTGAGGTAGAAAATTTTGCCCGCATGCACGATTTCCCATAGGTTTCCGTGGTGAGGAACCCTAAACATGACCTACATATTCCAAGTGATAAATGTTTGCAGAAGCTTGTAGTTGAGATTCTAGTGACATATCACATATGTATAATACAAGACAAATATCAAAGTAAGCAGTAGTTTAGATGGCATTCCCACAAAACAGTTAAAGTTGTTATTTAGACAAAAGATAAGGTTTAATTACAATATTCCCCAAAATAAGGGCAACACGGCCACTACATCAAAGCCCAAAATAAAAGATCACAACTCCCCAAAAAGTGACGCAACTCATGTGCATATGATAAAACCCTAGTTTTTTCCATGTAGGAAGAGAAATGGATATCACATGTGGATTGTAGTTGCATAAAATAGAAAAAACAAGAAGAAATAGACAAAAGGTATGGGGTATTTGGGTTGTAGAAAATAGAAACAAAAGGGTGATAGAGAGAGAGGGAGAAGCAGGGGCGGACCCATGTGTATTCACCTGGCTGCAAGTGCACCAGGTAAATTTTGAAAATCCTATTAAAGGGACATGGGTCATGCACCCCTGCCCCACTTAAAAATGCATCTTTCACCCCACATTTAAAGCCCATAGTTAAAATGCACCCACCCACATCAAATCAAGAAATCCTCTCAGTTCCCCCAAATCGATCGAGAACCCTTGTATCTCACCAACCCTTCTCCCTCTCCACACCGCACCCAGGTCCAGTTCCGTCTAGCAATGGCGACGATGGCAACCGTCATGCAGTAAATCGAAGACATCGAAGAAGATGTATCATTTCCTTTCCACTTCTCCTCTTTCTATTATTCCTCTAATTCAGATGATGTTCCTCTTCTAATATTCCATCTTGATCCCGGTGTTAGTCTCTTAACAAGTTATGGGAAACAGTAAATGCATGTTTGAACTCATCTGCTCTTGGATTTTGGGCTTACTGCTTACACACGTTTAGTTCAGTGAGCCGTGAGGCATGGTTAAGGGTTTTGGTAGAGTTAGGGTTTTTGGATATGTTCTTGCTTCATTTAATCAACTTGTTTTTTTTTTCCTTTTTTTTTTTAGGGATTCAAGTTTTGTAGTTACATGATCATGTATAGTTTTAGTTGTTTTCTTTTAGGAGTTGGGTTGGGAATTGGGATGGTGAGGGTGTTTCATGTTTGTATGGAGACATTTTCCCTTCACAGAGTGTCCTCTCCTCCCCTGTGTATTACGTCTTCTTAGATAATCTCTTAGTTTTGTTTTTTCCCCATCTTAGACCATCAGTGCAAGTGCAAATATAAGCTGTTTAGATAGCAAAACTATGAAATCCTAAAATCAAAGGTTTTGGGTAATTTGATTGAGGCCATTTTTGGTTTACATGATCCCATTTCCAATAGCTTCTAAGTTTTAATTATCAGTGTTTGCAATTTGAATGGGAGCAATACACGAGGACTGTATGTGCAATTCAATTTGTTGGGGTCCACTTGGATATTTGGATTTACCTTTGACTTTGATCATTGGCTCATTGCAGCTCCTTTCACAGCCTTATCCCTCAATCATCTAACTCTATATCTAATTTTATTGCAATAGACTCTAATAAGAAAAAATTGACTAGAAATCAATAAAAAAATTATTTACATGGATTTATTTTTTCATTATACATAGGAGAGCTGTCTAGCTATTGATTGGAGGTGCATCATCTAATAGTTCTACAACTTTGGTGGGCCCTCTCTCTGGTAGTGTAGTGCAGGTATTCTCCCTCTCTCTCGATCTTTTTTTAATTGTTTATCATAGTCAAATAAAATAAATTGTGGATTTGATTTAGAGCTTTATGCTTTTAACTCTCACTGATCAAACTATAGTACTTTCTTGATAAAAGGAACTACCGGCCAATTAAAAAAGGTTGAATGATATAAATCGTAATGCCCATTGGCCTATGAAATGTAAAAGGACGTTTTTAGGGTCTAATGAAAATAAAATTCCAAGCTTATTGGATATTGTTGGTGTTAGTATATAATTAACATATCTTCTCCAAATCTTCTAGTGCGAACTCAGGATTTGGATTACTCTTAATAATAAGATACTCTGTTAGGTTAGTAACTTTCTTCAAACACCATGATACTCTGTTAGGTTAGCAACTTTCTTCGAACACCAAATATATATACCTGTTAGAGGTCTAACCAATATGGAATCCCAAAGTAAGTTGGTCATCTAAAGTGGGGACCCACATGGGGTGTGTGGTCATTGGGCCATACATAAGTGATAAGCCCAATAATTATTGCAGTCATTCCATCTAATGAATTTAAAGAATTTGAATTTTTTATTATAAATGACTAGATCCTAAAGCACACTTATATACAATAATACATGTGGCCCACGAATACCTCGCTGTCTATGGACAAAGCTGATTGGATCATGGAAAACAACACCCTTGGCCATCAAAGCTATGCTTTTACTAGCCATGCTCCTCTGGATACGGATCAGGACCATCAACATGCATCATCACAACAGCTGATCCAGTTTCTATGATTGGGTGGTCCTCTTTTGGTCATGGTATTTTGGTTTTCTTATGTTTTGCCACTGTTAAGGTGTTCACCAACCCCATCTGTTACTCGCTTGGTTATAATTTCTTTTGCAAGGAAACTACAGTGGCCCTTTTAGTAGGTCTCGTTCTTTCTTGCCTCTAAATCATCATCAATAGGTATGGTTAGATGGTAAACGTTTCTAGGTTATGCATGTGATCCACAAAGTAAATGTAGATCAGCAAATTAGGTTTGGTTGCTTCGTTGTTTCCTAGTCTTGACCGTTATCATAGTTGAAGTAACTATGTAATGACCAGAGACAATAACTTTTGGTTTGGGAGATTAAAATCAAAGTAACCACAAAACGAAAAAGGACTATACTGGCAATTTGATGTACAAATGTTCATATTTCTATGATATTTTTTAATTTGATGGATGTGGTTTATATATGCATAGTCATGGCTGACTTCTGTCTTAAGTATTTTCAAATGCCCATGTGTTTGTGTCCCAACCTTGCCAATAATCAATTAAGTTAATGTGCTCCAACTAAGTTCTGCTACAATCAAGTTATGCGTTTCTACTAAGTTATGTGTTTTTAGGCAGGCGTTGAATTTGATGAAATTTTCTTTATCTTTGAATCTGATATGGAAAATTATTTCAAAAGAAAATCAACTCCTAGCCTACCATGTCCGACTTTAGAGAATGATAACATTGATTAAGTGTCATAAGCTTCGAAGAAAAGTTGTGTAAAAATTAACTTGGCAGATCTTCCAGCAGATCCTGGGTTACGAAATTCAATCTTGAGTTATCATCCTATGGATCGAGACCAAATCCGAAGAGCGTATCTACAAAAGGGTCCTTGTCAGCCTCGTGATCATAAATTTCCTTTTACGGAGTCTGCACAAAATAAGAGGCGATTTAATCCGGCTTGGTTTAAGGATTATTGTAGTTGGTTGGAATACAGCATAAAAAAAAAGATGTTGCATTTTGCTTATGTTGTTATCTTTTTGGAGAGCATGCACGTCATGTTGCCTTTATAACTCAAGGATTCAGAAATTGGAGGGAAAAAAAAGAATTGGAGATCACGTGGGAGGCCCGAAGAGTGCTCATAATCAAGCATATGAGAAGTGCCAAAATTTATTAAATCAAAAGCAACACATTGAGACAATTATTGTCAAGCAATCGGATCAAGCTTGGATTGAGTATCGAATCCGCTTAAAGGCAACGCTTGATGCCATTCACTTTCTTTTACGTCAAGGGTTGCCTCTTCGTGGTCATGGTGAATCTGAGAATTCAAATAACATGGGTAACTTCCTTGAGCTTTTGCAAGTAATTGCCAATCAAAATGAAGCTACTAAGAGAGTCATTTTGGAAAATGCTCCTGAAAATTTGAAACTTACCTCGCCTAAGATTTAGAAAGATATTGTAAATGCGGCTTTTATGGAGACCACTTAGGCTATCATTTCTGAACTTGGAGATGCACCATTTGCTCTTTTGGTGGATGAATTTCGTGACATCTCTATGAAAGAGCAAATGGCCGTTGTTTTATAGTATGTGGATGAGCGGGGATGTATGATTGAGCGCTTTTTGCTAGTAGAACATGTCATAAACACTACTGCTCAATCACTTAAAGCAGCAATTGATGTGATATTTTCCAAACATGGATTGAGCATAATAAGTTTGCGCGGGCTAGGTTATGATGGAGCTAGTAATATGTGGGGTCATCTTAATGGTCTCAAAACACTCATTAAAAATGAGAATCCTACTGCATTTTATGTTCATTATTTTGCACATCAGCTTCAATCGGCACTCATTGTTGTCGCAAAAAAGCATGTACCAATTGCCATGTTCTTCGAATCGGTCTGCTATACGTTGAATGTCGTTGGAGGCTCTTGCAAATGACATGACATGCTCCAAAATATACAAGCTGCTAAAGTTGTTGATGCACTCGATACTGTAAGAAATTTTGTGTATTGCAATTTGATGGATGCATTTTCACTCTAGCATCATTTGAATTTTCACACATGCATTGTTTTAGAAAAACTTGAAATCTTGATTTATACATGCATTGTTTTTAAGATTTGTAAAAGTGCTGATTTATGCATGTTTTGTTTTTAAACTTGGATGCATTTGTTTTTGAAAAGAAGTTTTAGAAATCAAGCAAGCCTATGTTTTAAATCCTTCAAATCATTTTAGGCTTTTTATGTTTCATGGTTTTAATCCTCTTAGTTTGATTTAAACCATGTTTCCAAGCTTGATTTAATGGCCCTAAAGTCCCCACTTGAAAATACTTTGAAATTTACTAGTTTAGGGGATTTTGCTCCCAGGCCCAGGTTGACCCGCAGTAAGCTCGGTCGACCGGCCCAACAGGGGACCCGGTCGACCGAGCCCACTGCGGGTCGACCGGGAAAGAGCCGTTGGGGCTCCTGTCAAACGGTCAGTTTTATGACCGTTGTGTACCAGGTCAACCGGGTAAGGGTCCAGGTCGACCGGGGAAGAGCCGTTGGGTACTTTTTCGCTATAAATACTAGTTCATTCTTTTGCCAAAAGTTAGAAATTTTAAGGCCCTCCTTCAGAGGTTTTGAGGCCAATGAAAGGGGAATGAGCTAAGGGATAAAAGGGGTCATTAGGAAAGCTAAAGCTTGGATTAATGAAGTTAAATCTCTAAGTAAGATTTACTTTTCTTAATCATATGTTTACATGCTTTGCTTTAATTATTGGTAAATTTTTCTAGCATGATAAACTATGATTTGTTGTGTCCTTAACATGTTTATGTTTTGAATTGATCTATTGTTGTGGATGATCAGCTTGATTCAATCCAAGTAGTACTTAAATTGGTAAATCTAAGTAGATCATGTTAATGAAAGAATCTTTGAAATTATAAGTAACATGATTCCTATACTTGGTTGAATCTATGGTTGTTGTTTTTCATCATAAGAAAATCTCTTTCAAATCTATCTTATGTTTTGGATTCAACAACTTCACAAATCATATGTATCTTTGTTTTAAAGTTTCACAACTTGCCTTCCTTTGATAGGTATATCATTTTCAAGTTGATTTTATAAGTACATATGATTTGTCCCCTAATTTCAATCAAATCTATTTTTATGTTTTGAGCTACATTGTTAATTTGATTGACATTGATAAGACCCCAAAATGCATCATTTAGGCCCCTTGATTTAGACTTTGATTTACGTTTTGATGGGTCTAATTAGTCTAATTATGTTATTTTGGTGTTCTAGGTGCAGTGGAAAGAAATTGGAGCGAATTGGAGAAAAATGCAAAAATCTCAAAAAGGGCGGTGCTCTCTGTCACCTGGCGTCCGGATGCCAGCTTCCGGGAGTCCGGACGCCCGGTCACAGAGAGTCCAGCGCAGGAATATTTCCTAGCGTCCGGACGCCTGGACCGGAGTAGAGTTCGTCCCCTGCACGTTTTGAAGAGCTTTTTCGTCCCAAAACTTATAAATAAGAGCCCAAACTCGTTTTTGGGGATATTCACATCTTGGGAGAAGTTCTGGAGGCTTTCTTGGAGCTTGGGGAAGAGCGTCAATGGGGATTTCATCAAGAATTCTTCGTCAATCGTCTTCCATGAGTAACTAAATCTCCATCTTAGGGTTGTGATGAAACCTTAGTTTTGTGTTTATGGTGATGTATAGGTTCTAGGGCTTTATTTTAGATGCTTTGATTATATGACATTGATTTTATCCAGTGTTGGATTCGTTTATTAATGCAAGATCTCTTTTGGTGTTTTATTCTTGTAGTTTGGAATACCAAGTCATATAATATGATGCTTGAATGAATGTGCTTGTTAGATTTAGGATAATCTATGCCATAGAGATAGGTTATGCCCTGATTCACACCCGGACCTTATTTGTTGACTCTATGAAGGTTGGTAACCAGGACGTGTCGTGAAAGCATTGACAGTGAAACCCTAGATCTATATTCGCCATTGCACGAGGCTACGGTGGATTCATACCCTAAGACTTTCATCTAATTGGATCAAAAACTTGTCTTTCAATTTGTTAATTTAGGAATTACAAACCCATCAAACCAACACTTCGCTTTCTAATAGGATTAGTTTAATAATCAGAACTTTGTCTTCTAATAGGATTAGTTTAGGACTTTACGAAACAACACAACTTAGCCTTTTTGTCCCAGTGGATACTGTAAGACTCCGACCCGAGTGAACCCGATTAGTACTAATTAAGTTGCGTGTTAGTGCTAAGCTTGATTAGTGATTTTGGCTACGTTGGGTTTGGGATAGCTTTGATTCTAGTTTTGGGCTATTTTGAATGCCTTAGTAGCTAGTGGGGCCCTTTGGGGGTTCCCCTTTCGACTTTGCAATTACTTTGGGGATTTTTTGAAATTGTTTTGATTTGCATTCTTAACCCGTTTAATTTATCTTAATGATCCCTACAACTTTCATGTTGATCCTGTGTCCATTCGAGGCACCGAAACCCGATTTATAAGCCTTGAGGGGCAAAACAGTCCTTTTATACTAAACCTGTACCCAAAACTTGATATCCCCGAAACCCGCGAAACATAGACTTTTTGAAAACTAGATATTTCGACGATCATTTCTTCCTTCTTCGACGAATTCATCCGAGATCTCGAATGAGATGATTTCAGCCAAACTAGTTCCTTTAGTAGTGGGACCCAACTCATTTGTTAACACAGAGAAGCCATTCTTCATTCATTTCATTCTTCTTGTTCCAGCACAACAACTGAACCTAGGGTTTCCTTGCAACTCTTCTTCTTCTTCTTCTTGCTTCTCCATCTCCAAGCCACACCAATCTTGCGCCAACATCGAAATGGAGATCACCATCCTCTTCCTCATCTTGCAAGCTTCATCTTGATACCATTTGTGGAGAAATCTTCCAACCTTGAGATCTTCTTTGAGCTAGTTCTCTTCATTTGAAGGTCATCCAAGTGAGTAATCCTTCCCATCTCCTAGATTAGTGTTCCTCTGGCCCTTGAGAAGCTTCATTTGTATTATTGAAAGTTCTATCATTTTCATTCTTTGTGTAACCCATTTTAGGGTTTTTTTGGGGGTTTTTTTATTGTAGCTTGGATTTGAGCTATAGAGGTGATTAGAAGCTTGGTACAGCTAGCTTGGACTTGAGGCAAGTGAATGATTGGGTGTTTTAAGTTTTAAATGGTTTGGTGAAACATTAATGGATTTCTTTCATGCTTTTAGTGATTTTCATTGTTGAAATAAATGCTCTTAATGCATCTTGATAGCTTCATTTAATGCCCTTGAAAACATTAGTTTAATGTCTTCTCGTCTCTAGTATTGTGTGGTTTTATTTGTGTTGGAAGGAGGGAACAAGAGGAGGACCAAGGCCACTGCAGAACAGGACCTGGGTTCTGTTCCGCAGTGTGCCCGGTCGACCTGGAGGGGTCCAGGTCAACCTGGGACACACTGACGAGAAATTCTGGCACCATTTAAAGTTACAACTGCCGGTCGACCGGGCACATAGAGGCCAGGTCGACCGGGCATGGGCTAGGTCGACCGGCCCAACTGGAATTTCCTACTGAGTGGAAATTTCCAATCTGATTTAGAATGGTTTTAGGTGGGACCTTGGCTACCCTCTTTGGACTGATTGGACTATGTGTGAGGGTGTCTTGAGCCGATACTCCTCACGGTTGGTTCGGTGGCATCGAAGTTCAATCCTTTTCAATCTTGAACGGTATGGGACGACACGATATCTTCTTATATCTATACGCAAAGTCTATTTCTTTGGTTATCGCGAATCCTATTCCTTTCGATGATTGAGTAGGTTGCGCGATGTTTCCGGATTAACGTCATGCCTAGGATGGACCGTTTATAGTCTTGATTTTCTATTGTAACATCTAGTATTGTCCATAAGCTCGTTTAAAGTTTTAAAAACCGTAAAAGTGCATAAGGAGCCCGGAATGTATTCAAACTCAAGGAGTATCAAGTCTTTATTATAATCGACATACGGGACCCCTATTCACTTAAATAGATCTTGAAACCAATATTTTACCCGAAATTGTTATAGTTCATTGTTTCACTTCATTCCAAGATTTACATTACATGATTTGTTTTCCCGAAAGCATGATAGTTACACTAGTAACATTGACTTGTCCCGAAGAGTATTGCCCGACATGAAATGAAAGTTATGCATTTGAGTATTCTTGCCCCGTTCATTTATTTACTTGAACTTGATGTATTTTGCATATGTCCCGATTTGTTATTTGACCCATGAGTCGGCATCACTAAGCTTGGATAACCTTGTCGGTTTGATCGACCGACTTGGAGATCCCTCTCCCGTCCTGCCAGCTGCAGTTTGGATCCCGATACCCGGTTCGCTACCGTGGTTCCGTCCCGTATATTTATATTGTATAATGCTTTGCGTTGAATCTCCTCACCTTGTGTGACTGAGACCAATGTCCCGTGATACTGTTGTCACTTTAGTGACAAAGGACTTAGCTTTATGTGATTGTCATCTTGTTAGTTCCCGATTCCTTGGATACCTTATATGTTTTATCTTGTTTACTTGTTTTCTAGCAAATGAATTATCTACTTTATGAGAGTTCTTGCTTAAACAGATTTCTATGCTTTTCAAGATATTTCCTTTATTATATGTTGTTATATCTTTTCACTCTCTTGACAGACCGTCGTGTCTGACCCATTTGCTTTGGTACTCAAGTCCCGTTGCCAGCTACCTTGAGGAGGAGCCGGAGGAGGCGGTAGGTGAACCGCAACCCTTAGTCGAGTGGCGTGCTGACGATGTCATGTAGACATCGGGTTGCTATGAGATGCGTAACACTTTCAGGAAATGTAACTAAATGATCTCTTGTTTAAACTTTAACTACTTTTGGGAAACATGCTATAGATCATTGCTCATTCTGATACAGTATTTCATACTTATGTTATTGCTTTCATGACTAAGGATAGTCTGACTATTTGATTTGCTACACGCTTCCGCATTTAAAAGAAATATTCATTTATGGTTGTGATATCCTCACCGCGGACACCTGTGGGAAATTAAATAAATGTATGGTATTATCAAACTGTTGATGTAGATTATTATCATCATTAGTCCCGATCCCGGATCAGTCCCTCGGGGGCCCGGTCCGGGGTCGTGACAGACTGGTATCAGAGTGAGACGTGTTTCAAGCATTTAAAAGAAACTAGAAATCCTAAGGACGTGGCGAGGATCCGTTAGATCTTTCGTTAGCTAGTATCGTGTGAGCAATGTGTGACCCTTTATATTATTATGTGCTAACAATTTGTTTTACAACATCATGCCTCCTCGTAAGAGACCAGTGAATGGCATTCCTTCTGGAAGTAACAGTGATCACACCGGGCCGGTAGAAGAGGATATAGTTGAGAACAACCCACCAAATCAGTTCCAAGAAATGATGCAAGCAATGCTTGACCAGCAACGTCAAGCTAACGAGAACCAGGCTAGACTACAAGAACAAATGCTCAAGAGAGAGGAAGATCATGCAAGGGAAATGGCAGAAATGCAAAGACAGTTGCTTGAGGTCTTACAGAGAAGACCAGAACCGGTTCAACCCCAACCCGCTATCGTCATAAACTAAAGGCAACATGACCCTAATGCATTGTTTGAGCGATTCCAGAAGAGAGCTCCGAAAGAATTTCTGGGAATAGAAACCCATTGGCTGCAGATGACTGGTTAGAACATATGGAGAACATCTTTGAGATTTTCCAGTGTACTGGGGGAGAAAGAGTGAAACTGGCATCATCCCTCTTTGTGGGTACAGCGGACAGATGGTAGAAAACAGTTAGGGAAGAATACAGGACCATGGCTGATGCAGAGGTTTGGGCAAACTTCAAGAGGCAGTTCCATGATAAATATGTGCCCGCTCACATCAAGAAACAAAAGGCCATAGAATTTCAGCAGCTTGTCCAAGGAAGCATGACAGTCTTAGAGTATCTCACCAAGTTTGAGAGACTGTCCAGATATGCTCCAGAGTTGGTGGATACCGTTGAGAAGAAAATTGCCAAGTTCTTTGAGGGACTTAACCCTTTCATTGAGAGGGATGCCACCGGAGTGGTGCCACCTGCTACTTTCGATGGAGCGGTCAAGAGGGCCTACAAGTTTGAGAACTTCCACAACAAGATCCTTAGAGTGCAAGGCAAGAGTCCAGCTCAGCAGCAGAACTACCAACCCCAGAGAAATCATCAGAACAAGAAGCAAAGGACAGGACCAAATGTGCAGAATCCAGTGGCGTGTATCCACTGTGGGAAGAACCATGCTAGTGCTGAATGTCGTACTATTACAGGAGCGTGCTTCAGGTGTGGTTCAATGGACCATCAGATGAGAGACTGTCCAAGGCCAAACAGACAGAACCAGCAGTAGCAGCAAGGACCACAACGTCCAGCACCACCACCACAGAATGCATTGGTTGTCCAGAATCAGGCAAGACCACTCCAGCAACAAGCCCCACAGCAACATCAGCATAGACAGCAGCAGCCACACCAGCAGGCCCGTTATCAGCAGGGACAGAACCAGAATCAGCGTGCACCGCAGCAGAATAGGAATGCACCGCAAGGCAGGCCACAACAAGCTCAGAATAGGCCACAGCTTCGAGGGCAAATCTACGGGGTCAATAGAGTTGATGCAGAGGCAGCTGGAAATGTAGTAGAAGGTACACTCCTTGTTTATGGGATTAAAGCTAAGATTTTATTTGACCCTGGCTCTACACATTCATTCTTATCCCATGAATTTTCTAAGTTGATTGATATGCATGCTAGAGAACTTGAGTTCATTTTGACTGCGGCAACCCCAGTAGGTAAACAAGTTATTTGTAGAACCTTTTATCCTAGTTGCACAGTCCAGATAGGAGAAGTGGTTTTAACCGCATATCTCATTTCTTTGGAGATGTATGATTACGATGTCATCCTAGGGATGGATTGGCTAGCAGGGTACCATGCCACAATGGATTGTTTCCATAAGACCCTTACTTTCAAATTAGTTGAGACACCAGCAGGAGTGTCGTTTCAGGGAGAGAGGAGGAATCCTTGTGCAGGGTTTGTTTCAGTGTTGAAGGCTGACAAACTTTTGATAAGTGGTTGTGAAGCTTATTTAGCGTTTATCACGGAGGATAAACGGTCCCAAGGGGTGGAGGAGATCCCAATTGTTTGGGAATTTCTGGATGTTTTTCCGGAGGAGATTCCAGGTTTGCCACCCATGAGAGAGATTGATTTCAATATTGAGTTGCTACCAGGGACCGCTTCGATATCTATAGCACCTTATAGGATGGCTCCGGCAGAATTGGGAGAATTGAAGACCCAGTTGCAAGAATTGTTGGACAAAGGTTTTGTGAGACCGAGTGTATCACCATGGGGAGCTCCAGTCTTGTTTGTTAAGAAGAATGATGGTTCGATGAGAATGTGTATAGATTACAGAAGATTGAACCAAGTGACCGTCAAGAACAAATACCCATTGCCAAGGATAGATGAATTGTTTGATCAATTGCAAGGTGCTTCATACTTTTCAAAGATTGACTTGAGATCCGGTTACCATCAGCTGAGAGTCAGAGAATCAGATGTATTGAAAATAGCTTTTCGAACAAGATATGGCCACTATGAGTTCCTAGTGATGCCATTCGGGTTGACAAATGCACCAGCAGTGTTCATGGCTTTGATGAACAAGATATTTGCAGAATATCTAGATCAGTTTGTAGTGGTGTTCATAGATGACATTTTGGTGTACTCCAAGACCAAGGAAGAGTATGAAGAGCATTTGAGGATTGCATTGCAACTCTTGAGAGAGAATCAGTTGTATGCGAAGCTTAACAAGTGTGAGTTTTGGCTAGACCAAGTAGCATTTCTAGGGCACATTATCTCCAAAGAAGGACTGTCAGTGGATCCGTCTAAGATTGTAGCAGTCGTGAATTGGGAGAGACCGAAGAATGTGACAGAAATTAGAAGTTTCCTGGGATTGGCAGGGTATTATCGGAGGTTTGTGCAAGGTTTTTCGTCGATTGCGTCACCATTGACGAAGTTGACAAGGAAAAATGCACCATATGTGTGGACAGATCAGTGTGAAGAGAGTTTCCAAGAGCTAAAGAAGAGATTGACTACAGCACCAGTCCTTACTTTGCCATCCGGAAGCGGCGGTTTTACCATTTTTACCGATGCTTCGAATGTTGGACTTGGTTGTGTTTTGATGCAAGAAGGAAAAGTGATTGCTTATGGATCTCGACAGTTGAAAGATCACGAGAAGAACTATGCCACCCATGATCTTGAGTTAGCAGCGGTTGTGTTCGCGTTGAAAATGTGGAGACATTACCTCTATGGAGAGAAGTTCGAAGTCCACTCCGATCACCGCAGCTTACAATACTTGTTTTCTCAGAAGGAATTGAACATGAGGCAGAGAAGATGGATGGAATATATCAAGGATTACGATTTTCCAATCAAGTATCACCCGGGGAAAGCTAATGTAGTTGCAGATGCCTTGAGCAGGAAATCAGTAGGCTTGGCAAATCTAAGTGGCACATGTATCTTTGAGCAATTTGAAGAGTTGAGTATAGACCTGCAGCCACTAAGGAAGGGTGTTTTGATTGCAAACATGTCAGTTTCAGAACCTTCTTTCATTCAGAAGATCAAGGATAGTCAGTTGCAAGATCCAGAGTTGGCCAAGATTTCAGAGCATATAGCAGAACGTCCTGACTTCCGTATTGTTGATGGAGTTTTGTATTACCGTGACCGTCTATGTGTGCCTAACATCGAAGATTTGAGAAATGACATCATGGCTGAGGCTCATAGCACGAAGTACTCTATGCATCCAGGCAGCACAAAGATGTATCAGAATTTGAATGGCAGATTTTGGTGGAACAATATGAAGAGAGAGATTGCAGCGTTTGTCTCCCGTTGCATGACTTGTCAGTTGATCAAGGCAGAACATCAGAGGCCTCCAGGGTTGTTGCAACCGTTAGAAATCCCAGAATGGAAGTGGGAGCACATTACCATGGACTTTATTTCGGGATTACCAAGGACTAGCAGAGGCAACGATGCGATATGGGTCATTGTGGACCGTCTCACCAAATCAGCGTATTTCCTTGCTATGAAGACTGGGAAGAAGATGCACATGCTACCTTTGGCAGAGTTGTTCGTCAACGAGATTGTCAGTCGTCATGGGCAGCCAGTTTCTATCACATCCGACAGAGACAGCAGATTCGTCTCGAGGTTCTGGAAGACGCTACATGAGTCTATGGGTACGAGATTACAGTTCAGCACAGCTTATCACCTGCAGACAGATGGCCAGTCAGAGAGAACGATTCATACTCTTGAGGATATGCTCCGTGCTTGTGTGTTAGACTTCAAGACTCAATGGGATGAGACTCTACCATTGTGTGAGTTCGCTTACAACAACAGCTACCATTCGAGCATTGGGATGGCTCCTTTTAAGGCTTTGTATGGCAGGAGGTGTAGGACACCTGTCTGTTGGGAAGAAGTCGGCACTCTCAGTTTCCATGGACCGACTATTGTTAGTGAGACCAGCGACAAGATTAAGTTGATTCAAGAACGTCTGAAAGTGTCCTGGAGTAGACAGAAGAGCTATGCAGACTCCCACCGCAGAGATCTACAGTTCAAGGAAGGAGACAAGGTCTTCTTGAAAGTGTCACCTACAAGGGGAACATTGAGATTTGGACAGAAGGGCAAGCTATCACGGAGATACATTGGACCCTATGACATTGTGAGCAAGATCGGTGACGTGGCTTATAGATTAGCCTTACCACCTGAGCTATCCGGCGTACACAACGTCTTCCATGTGTCTATGTTGAAGAAGTATGTCCCCGACCCGTCGCATGTGCTCCGGCATGAGCCATTGGAGATTCGAGAAGATGCTACCTACGTTGAGAAGCCCGTTGAGATCATCGATACAAAAGAACAAGAGTTGAGGACACGAACTATTCAGTGGGTAAAGGTACTATGGGAGAACCATGGACCAGAAGAGGCAACGTGGGAATTACGAGATCAAGTGCAAAAGAAGTATCCACATCTTCTACCTGAGGTGAGCCTTATGTTTCATTTGGAGGACCAAATGCCCTAAGAAGTGGAGGATGTAAGACCCCGACCCGAGTGAACCCGATTAGTACTAATTAAGTTGCGTGTTAGTGCTAAGCTTGATTAGTGATTTTTTCTACGTTGGGTTTGGGATAGCTTTGATTCTAGTTTTGGGCTATTTTGAATGCCTTAGTAGCTAGTGGGGCCCTTTGGGGGTTCCCCTTTCGACTTTACAATTGCTTTGGGGATTTTCCGGAATTGTTTTGATTTGCATTCTTAACCCGTTTAATTTATCTTAATGATCCCTATAACTTTCATGTTGATCCCGTGTCCATTCGAGGCCCCGAAACCTGATTTACAAGCCTTCAGGGGCAAAACAGTCCTTTTATACTAAACCTGTACCCAAAAATTGATATCCCCGAAACCCGCGAAACATATACTTTTTAGAAACTAGATACTTCGACGATCATTTCTTCCTTCTTCGTCGAATTCATCCGAGATCCCGAATGAGATGATTTCAGCCAAACTAGTTCCTTTAGTAGTGGGACCCAACTCATTTGTTAACAAAGAGAAGCCATTCTTCATTCATTTCATTCTTCTTGTTCCAGCACAACAACTGAACCTAGGTTTCCTTGCAACTCTTCTTCTTCTTCTTCTTGCTTCTCCATCTCCAAGCCACACCAATCTTGCACCAACATCGAAATGGAGATCACCATCCTCTTCCTCATCTTGCAAGCTTCATCTTGATACCATTTGTGGAGAAATCTTCCAACCTTGAGATCTTCTTTGAGCTATTTCTCTTCATTTGAAGGTCATCCAAGTGAGTAATCCTTCCCATCTCCTAGATTAGTGTTCCTCTGGCCCTTGAGAAGCTTCATTTGTATTATTGAAAGTTCTATCATTTTCATTCTTTGTGTAACCCATTTTAGGGTTTGTTTTGAGGGTTTTTTATTGTAGCTTGGATTTGAGCTATAGAGGTGATTAGAAGCTTGGTACAACTAGCTTGGACTTGAGGCAAGTGAATGATTGGGTGTTTTAAGTTTTAAATGGTTTGGTGAAACATTAATGGATTTCTTTCATGCTTTTAGTGATTTTCATTGTTGAAATAAATGCTCTTAATGCATCTTGATAGCTTCATTTAATGCCTTGAAAACATGAGATTAATGTCTTCTCGTCTCTAGTATTGTGTGGTTTTATTTGTGTTGGAAGGAGGGAACAAGAGGAGGACCAAGGCCACTGCAGAACAGGACCTGGGTTCTGTTCCGCAGTGTGCCCGGTCGACCTGGAGGGGTCCTGGTCGACCTAGGACACACTGACAAAAAATTCTGGCACCATTTAAAGTTACAACTGCCGGTCGACCTGGCCATGGCCGGTCGACCGGGCACACAGAGGCCAGCTCGACCGGGCATGGGCTAGGTCGACCGGCCCAACTGGAATTTCCTGCTGAGTGGAAATTTCCAATCTGATTTAGAATGGATTTAGGTGGGACCTTGGCTACCCTCTTTGGACTAATTGGAGTATGTGTGAGGGTGTCTTGAGCCGATACTCCTCACGGTTGGTTCGGTGGCATCGAAGTTCAATCCTTTTCAATCTTGAACGGTATGGGACGACACGATATCTTCTTATATCTATACGCAAAGTCTATTTCCTTGGTTATCGCGAATCCTATTCCTTTCGATGACTGAGTAGGTTGCTCGATGTTTCCGGATTAACGTCATGCCTAGGATGGACCGTTTATAGTCTTGATTTTCTATTGTAACATTTAGTATTGTCCATAAGCTCGTTTAAAGTTTTAAAAACCGTAAAAGTGCATAAGGAGCCCGGAATGTATTCAAACTCAAGGAGTACCAAGTCTTTATTATAATCAACATACGGGACCCCTATTCACTTAAATAGATCTTGAAACCAATATTTTACCCGAAATTGTTATAGTTCATTGTTTCATTTCATTCCAAGAATTACATTACATGATTTGTTTTCCCGAAAGCATGATAGTTACACTAGTAACATTGACTTGTCCCGAAGAGTATTGCCCGACATGAAATGAAAGTTATGCATTTGAGTATTCTTGCCCCGTTCATTTATTTACTTGAACTTGATGTATTTTGCATATGTCCCGATTTGTTATTTGACCCATGAGTCGGCATCACTAAGCTTGGATAACCTTGTCGGTTTGATCCACCGACTTGGAGATCCCTCTCCCGTCCCGCCAGCTGTAGTTTGGATCCCGATACCCGGTTTATTACCGTGGCCCCGTCCCGATACCCGGTTTGCTACCGTGGTCCCGTCCCGTATATTTATATTGTATATATGCTTTGCGTTGAATCTCCTCACCTTGTCTGACTGAGATCAACGTCCCGTGATACTGTTGTCACTTTAGTGACAAAGGACTTAGCTTTATGTGATTGCCATCTTATTAGTTCCCGATTCCTTGGATACCTTATATGTTTTATCTTGTTTACTTGTTTTCTAGCAAATGAATTATCTACTTTATGAGAGTTCTTGCTTAAACAGATTTCTATGCTTTTCAAGATATTTCCTTTATTAGATGTTGTTATATCTTTTCACTCTCTTACCAGACCGTCGTGTCTGACCCATTTGCTTTGGTACTCAAGTCCCGTTGCCGGCTACCTTGAGGAGGAGCCGGAGGAGGCGGTAGGTGAACCGCAGCCCTTAGTCGAGTGGCGTGCTGACGATGTCATGTAGACATCGGGTTGCTATGAGATGCATAACATTTTGAGGAAATGTAACTAAATGATCTCTTGTTTGAACTTTAACTACTTTTGGGAAACATGTTATAGATTATTGCTCATTCTGATACAGTATTTCATACTTATGTTATTGCTTTCATGACTAAGGATAGTCTGACTATTTGATTTGCTACACTCTTCCGCATTTAAAAGAAATATTCATTTATGGTTGTGATATCCTCACCGCGGACACCTGTGAGAAATTAAATAAATGTATGGTATTATCAAACTGTTGATGTAGATTATTATCATCGTTAGTCCCGATCCCGGATCAGTCCCTCGGGGGCCCGGTTCGGGGTCGTGATAGATACGATACTCGGTTAACATCTTTGCTTTTTCAAGCAGAGATAATAACGGAGAATAAATTATATTTGAAACCCTGTTTTAGGACTGGTCAGACATCCCTATGCATCACATGTTTTGTACTTAGAATTTCACAACTTGTTTAGGATACAAATGTATATCTTTTACAAGTTATTTTTAACATGTGACTTGCATTCTTTCCTCAATCATAAATGTCTTTATGAGCTAAAACTTTTAAAAGCCTTTGGCATACATTTATGAGCTTTCATTTTCAAATTGATTGAGGACATCATACATACACATTGAGCATTCATCTTTGCATTCATAGTGTGTGTGTATGAATTAGTTTTTCACTTCCATATCCGCCCATTTAAGAGGCATTGTAATGAGCTAAATTGTATCTCCATCAAGTGTATTCTAGACACTACTTAGAGAGATAACCAACATTTTGGTTGAAGAGGTTATTGCTTAGCCTAAGAAAAGCATAGTGTAATAGGTTGATGTTAAGCCTTGAAAACCATCATTGTAAAGGTTATTGCTTAGCCTATTGAAATGCATAAATAGTGGAAATCCGGTGGGGTGTTGGATGACAAGCCGGTAGTGGATGTAGGCATTGAGGCCGAACCACTATAAATCCTTGTGTGATGGTGAATGCTTTGTGGTGATTGTTTTTGTAAGCTTCCGCATTTATTTACTTAATCACCACTTGTGACTAGTTTAATTTAAAGAAGTTAAAATTGGTTATAATTGGTCATAATTGAATCTCACCCTATTCACCCCCCCCCCCCCCTCTAGGGTTCGGATCCCCGGACTTTCAGATACTAGTGAACTTGAAAGTGGATAAAGTTTGAATCAAAAGACTAGTCTCAAACGGCCGAGAGATACATGATGGGGCTTGCATTATGGTACATTGATTAACTTGATTCACATGTTCTCCTCTATGATTGATGTGCTTGAAATTATTGTAAAAGATGATACAAATGAAAATGTGGGTAGTGCGGCTCACTCATTGCTTTAATTGGAATCTTTTGATTCCGCATTTAAAATGCATTTGATGACAAATATTTTGGGGGATCACGAATGTCTTATCAAAGGCATTGCAGTGAAAAGATCAAGATATTGTCAATGCCATGGAAATGGTAAGAATATCAAAATAAAAATTGCAAATGATGAGAGACGATGGGTGGGATTCTCTCCTCTCTGAAGTTTATTTATTTTTTGATAAATATGAAATCCCCATTCCAAATATGGATGATTTGTTTGTTGGTCGAAAGCGATCACGACGCAAAGCTGAAGTGATAAATCTTCATTTTTACCGCATTGAAATATTTTATACTACTATTGACATGCAACTTAAAGAGCTCAACGATCGCTTCAATGAGGTGACCACCGAGTTGCTTCTTTGTGTAGCATGCTTCAATCCAAGTAATTCATTCTCTGCCTTCAACAAGGAAAAATTGATCGGCCTTTCTCAATTCTATCCAAATGATTTTTCAGACTCAAATCAATTGATACTTGATAATCAACTGGAGATTTACATTATTGACATGCGGACCAATAGAAAATTCTTAGAAGTGAAAGGAATCAGTGGCCTTGCTCAGAAGATGGTTGAAACAAAAAAGAACATCCTATATCCTTCGGTTTTCTTACTTTTGAGATTGGCGCTAACTCTACCAATTGCTACTGCTATTGTTGAGAATGTGTTTTCTGCTATGAAAATTATGAAGAGTCGACTACGCAATCGAATGGAAGATGAGTGGATGAATGATTGCTTACTTTTATATATCGAAATGGACATTTTTAATAGCATCGACGATGAAACCATCATGCAACGCTTTCAAAACATGAAGAACTGTCGAGGGCAATTGTAAAAGCTTTGTTATATAGTTGATATATGACTTTTGATATGAAAATGTAGTTGATACACTTGAATATTTTGTAATCATTTAAATGTAATACATTTTCTCTTTTGTCATTATTAATGTGAAGAAAGTATCACAAAATAATATTTTTGGACTTTTTCAATTGCCACCGTTTCGCACCCCTCAAACGAAAATCCTGGGTCCGCCACTGGGGAGAAGTACCTGGACCACCACCTGCCGTGCAGTGCCACACCGCCTACTCGCCGCCTCCTATCCCAGTGCTCATCTTCCTCTCCTCCTCATCTTCTTCTTCCTCTCTTTCTCTTTTTACTTATTTCTCTTTTCTTCTCGTTTTTTACCATCCCCGTTACTGTAATGTTTCCAACGACTAGAGCAAATTAGTTAAACTTTTTAAGGACCCTTTTTTATTGTCTCTTACCATGTGAGGCTGCCACACTATTTTGTGGCCACCTTCTAACAAGAGTGAATTCCATGGGCCCCTTTTTATTAAAGAAAATCCATGGCTCCCACTGGACTGATTGGTGGGATCCAGATTCCAATTCACTTTTTTAACTATAATCAATAATATATTTAAAAAAAATAAATTTATCATTGAATTAATAATATTCAATCATAAAAACATTTGATGAACCTAAATTCAAGTAAAAAGCCAGCTGATCCTTAAATCTTGTTTCTAATAGGGAAATGATACTAATAATTTTGCACGGTCCATTTAATGGTGGGCCAAACTATAATTAAAGTGAAGATTTTACAAACCTAAAATAAATTATTGTAAGTGTTTTTTAGTGGTTTGGGTTTTGAATATGAATTACATTGATGGATTTATGAATTATGAGGATGGTGCAAATTATCAAACATTAAAACATACCATATTTAACAATTAAAGACTAAACATCAGTGTTACAAAATACTACGACTTAGGGATTTTACTTAATAGTGTGTACTAATTCAAAAAAAGACATTATTTTCTAGCATTTTACAATATTATGATTTTTTGGGTATTTTTTCAAAAAAAATCTTGGGTAAAATAAAATTTTACGAGGCGACAACTGTGACAGACCGCGAACTATGATCAATGCTGCTACAATATTGGTTTTTTGGGTCAGCAGCTACTACGATCGATATCGCAATTCTTAACCATGGGAGAACCTGATTATTCAAAAGGGATTTATCAAGATGATATTATAGTGGAACATTTGACACTTTTTTTTTTATGTATACGTGAATTTCAACTTGCACACTCAAGTTTAACATGCTTTTGAAATTTCTTCTAAAGGTGGATAAATGAACCAAGTTTCGAATTTGTCTTTTATTCTAGTTATTCTGAAAATTGAGATTATTCGATAATTATAAATTTTTGTTAAAAGATTTTCTTTTGGATTTCTTTAAGTTTTATTTTTGAGAAAAAATAATGAGTTTTGTGGGCATATTCACTGCAAACCCTCGTAAGGTACAACTCGTCCACTAGGACTAACCTAGGGGTCTAAGGGCTTACTGTACATGCTAAATGCAATCGAGAATACTAGTGAAAGTGGTGTTTTTCCTTTTGTCTTGCCTTTTGTTTTCTTAGTATAGGTTAGTTTAGTTTGACCCTTAGTTTAGTTTCACCATTTTTCGCATGTTTTGCACGATGACTAGCAAAATGATGGTTGGGGGTGTTGATAAGTCCGTAAAATTACACTTTATATTCATTATTTCATGTAGAATCAGGCATAATGGCATTCGAAGTTGGTTTTATGAAAAAATCAATTAAAAATCATAAAATTGCATGGATTTGCTGAAATTATTCTTTTAGATTATCCTATTATTCTCACAAATTAACATCTTTTAATTTACACGAAAAATCACATAATTTCTTTGCAGCACTACATTTTATACAAATTCTATGCAATGTGGTATGTTCACTTGAGTTCATATGTGATTAATTGGGCCCCATGCTTTGCACGATAGTTTTCTGCATGAGATTTATTCAACTTAATTAATTTAATTATTCTTGTAGTAAATACGAAAAATTTGGGTCCCTCGTTGAAGAAAATTAAGGTGGGATTAAAGAATTACAAGAGAGGGAATTTGGAAGGGAAGAAGACCATGTGGGACCCACCTCCTTGGGTGTGGGTCCCAAGGAGTGTACGGCTAGGTGGGTCCCATTCCACCTTTGTTGCATGCAAGCTTCCTTCCCTAAATTCTTGGAAAGTCTGAACTTTAAATTTTGAAGTGAAGAGTCCAGGAAGCAAAGAGAATCTAGAAGACTTGGAAGCAAAGCACGTCCAGCAAGGAATGAGAGAAGAAAAAAAAAGGAAAGAATGATAGAAGAATGCCAAGGAAGCCTTAGATGTCCAAGGAGGGCCCCCTCTCAGGCTGCAAAAGTTTAAATTTTAAATCCCTTAGAAGAAATTTCAGTTAGAGATGGGGATGGTGGAAAATTACAAAGCAAGCAATAATGGGACCAAGTAAGAACTTGTGCGATAAGGAATCAAGATTGGAAAGAACTCGTAAAATCCGTTGTTTCTCTCTTCCACCTTCCTAAATCCACTACAACAAAATACAGTTTTGCCAACGCAATCACCACGTCTTGAAAAATCAGAATTGCGTCGGGACAGGCTTTACCGACGTAGTACAATGCGTCGGCACCACGTCGGCAACCTAATGCTTGGAAAACCATTCCCGACGTAATAATGTTCAGCGTCGGCTAAAAAGGGTCATTGACCGATGCAATGGTGCGTCATCCCAAACGTCGGCAATATCAACTGCGTCGGGAAAAAATCGAACTTACTGGTCAACCCCACCTTACTGTCGACGCATAACAATGTCGGTTATACATTTGCCAATACACATAATAATGTCGTAATACATATTTGACGACGCATATACAACGCCAGTAATACATATCCCGACGTGTTGAAGCGTCGGGAAATGTCTTCAATGACGTAGGAAAATTACTTTTGGCGACGCAGAGAATGCGTCAGGAAATAGATTTACCTCACTGTCGACACATAATAACGTCGGTTATACAATTGCCAACGCACATACTAACGTCGGAATACATATTGGACGACACATATACAACGCCGATAATACATATCCCAACGTGTTGAAGTGTCGGGAAATGTCTTCAACGATGCAGGAAAATTACTTTTGGCGACGTCAGAGAGTGCGTCGGGAAATACATTTAACCCACTGCCGACGCATAATAACATCGGTTATACATTTGCCAACGCACATACTTGTTAGATTTTATGGTCTCAATACCAGTATATGATGAATAGATTGATTAATTTCTTTATTTATCAATATAATCATGCTTTCCTTTCATGAGATGAATGGTGATTTATTACTTAATGCACATGACCAATATATATGACATAATGGTTCATGAGATGAACCGGGTCCCATTAGTATATTAGATGTGATATATGTATATGGATGAGGTCTACATACGGGAGATATGTGTCACAAATCTTATACTTAAAATATCTTCACAACCAGTGATGAGATTGGGCATCTCATCTAACAAGGTTGCAGTACTCTGATCACTATGAGATAGTGTGATTTGTCTCAATCATCAGAATGTAAGATTCTGGATCATAGTGCTGGTACATTGGATGTATTGAAGGACCATGAGAAGCACCTTATAAAATACTGTCTCGATTTAAGGACTGCTCTCATAATTCCCTAGGAATAGGCTCTCAATCCTGAGACATTGATGAACTCAAGTTTCTGTCTATTCATTTGCTTTGAGTCACCAATGAGTGAGGCCAACTGTAGGTCAACACCTCGGTGTCTTGGGTACATGGTAGTAGGACTGTGGGAACATGTAATGATCAAGATGGAATCTATCTACATTATCCCCTTGTGCCAATTAATGGATTTATCATTGGTAAGTGCGCACCCATTCCGATTAAGAGTTAATTGGATCGGTACCAAATGATTACTATAATTAATTGGGGCTCAAGGATAATAAGATGTGGATCTAATATTGGATGAGACAGATTTATTCCAATTGATCCATGGATAATGATGGAGGGGCCTACTTGTGGTAATTGGGAAGTTTAGGGTCTTCATTGAAATATATTCCTAAGACTGGAGTGCAATTGCATTTATATAGTGGAGTTATTTGCAATTAACTGTGGGCCCGGATTACACATGAGATGTGGGGTCGCGTGTCCCAATTGGAGCCAGCTTTCTAAGGAATCCCTAGTGGTCCCCACGCTTGCCCAATTTATTAGAAAGATACTAATTCTACTTAAACTCTAAAAGGAAGGTTACTATTTCTATTTGAAGTGAGACTTCCAATAGTGGTAATGGTAAGCTACTAATTAATAATGGAAGTAGGACTTCTATTTTAATTAGAAAGGAGAAAGTTACTAATAGTTGTGGAAGTAAGACTTCTATGGCAATTAGTAAGGAAGATGTTTACTAATTTGTAATGGGAGTTAAACTTCTATTTCAAATAGGAAAAGAGGAGTTGTGGAAGGCTATAAATAGAGGAATACTCCTCTCAAATTCGTGCATAATAATTAGAGCACTTTCAGCCCCCTTGTGCAAGAGTTGTACAAGTCATCTTCTTCTCAAAGTTCCCCTCTCTTTCACCTTTGGTTCCTTAGAGTTACTAGTAGGGTTTTCTCTTGAGGATTCCACCATCTTCTTGAGAAAAGAGATCTAATACGGGACATAGCGTTGGAAGATCAAAAGGAGTTGAAGATTCTAATTTGGATTGTAAAGTTGTTCATCACCAAAGTAAAGAAATCAAATCCTCCATTAGAGCACAACAAAGCTCAAAAGGTATATCTACATCCTTGTATGTTGTGGATTTCGTGATTGCATGTTTATGTGCTTATTTCTATCTTCTAGATAGTGTTTGTTGCTGTACATGGCTATGAGATTGAGGGAATTGCATCCTGGATTGGGTTTGTTGCATTCTAGACAATTGATCCTGCATTAAATGGGTCAAAAGTTTTGAAACCTGTCTGGAAGGCCCACCTATATTCGAACAATTGGTATCAGAGCCTAACCTCATCTCTAATCACGTTAGACCAGCAAGCTTGCTCTGATCTTTGCATGACATGTGAAGAAGATGAAGCAAGGGCTATGTAAGGATCAGTTTTGATGATTTTACTTGGTTTGATAGTAAATTCATGTTTGGATAGTCACAAAAGGGTTTAATAATGATGGAAAGATCATAGGAAGCCATTGGGACACTTTGGAAGTGATTTGGAGAAGAACAGACACGAAACAGAAAACCCAAGTTGCAGAAATTCGTCAGCCGGGTTGACCTGGCCCCTTGCCCGGGTCGACCTGGTGACTGCAGGCGGGTCGACCCGGCCTTCTGTGCAGGTCGACCCGGCCTTCTGTGCAGAATACTGCAGAATTTGTTTTTTCAAGTTTCTGGTCTGTTTATTCTTCCTATTTTTCCAGCATTGTTTGGCAGCCTATTTTGTGATTTGTATGGTTGTATGAGATACTAACTTACAGATGATCATGTCCTCTCCATATGGCCCACAAGTCTTTTGTTTTCTTTTATGGTGATTGGTTTATTTAAGGCTAAATGTAAAGGGCATCATGGTTTCCTTGGTTTCCCGTGCAAGGGCAAGGCATGATGAATTTCCCTATAGCCCTTTTATTTCCATGTTTAGATTACCATGTAAGTCTCATAATTGAGGCATAGGAATTTATGTAATTTTTCATAAATTTGTAAATTCTGGCGATGTCCGAGACGAAGAAGGAAAGCGATGTTGGACTCCTAATCAAAGAGTTTGAAGATTACCAAAAGAGTTCTGGAGTTTCCCAAAGAGTTTGAGGAATTCCAAATTTTTGGAAAGTGTAGAAGTCCAAGAAGTCTATTCCGCTTGGGCCATGTGGAGGAGAGGACTAGTTTCTATTTTTACAATTTCTATTTATGGATGCATGCTTAAATTAGAAAAATTCCAGATCTGATCCAAACATAGCAAGTTACTAAAATTGGTCAAATCAAATTAATTTTTGGAAAGAGTTCTAATTAGTGTTGATGGCCCATGAGATGGACACATTGGTAATACTAATTTAGAAACTGAACTTTCCTTAAAATAACTTGACTTGGAACCAATCTTAGATCATATCATGAGATGATTTGATGTTCATATGTATATATGTGGGCCCTAATACTTTTCAAAGAAATCCTCAATTCTAAAATATTAAGTGGGAGCGGGGCATTTATAATTTAGAAATCCCCATGGTTTTCCACCATAGGTCCATTGTAAGGAAAGTATTAGCCTCGCGCCATCTCGAGTATGGCCGTTCCCCACGGAGGGTTTTTACTTGTCTGGCTACTAGACATGGATCTCCTATGGATAGTGTTGGTGAGACGGGGCGGGGGCCCACTCCCCAAGGAGGAGCTGCTCGCAACGGTTGTCATGCAATGCTAGTTGGTGGGTCACACTTAACTAAAATAATAATGTAGTATCCCCAAGGATTTGCCTCATTTATTTTAGAAACCGAAGTAAATCGGGAGTCATTCATTATTTGGTATGAGATACCTAGATAATAAAGAATGAAGGGGATCATGGATAGTTAGTCTTAATTCCGATTTTGACCAACTTTGATCCGCACCAATCTAGGTGGTATTTGCACTCCCCAGGAGGCATACCCAGGGGATTGGGATTCCGATGTATTCTGAATTTAGTGGTTATGAGGATTCCATATAAATTTGGTAGAATACTAAACCCTAATGTCATTTAAATTCATTAATTGAATGTATGGTTATGTGCTACAGTATTTCAAGCATGAATTCTAATACTTTCAATCCACTTGCGACCATCCTCAACCAGAATAAGTTGATGGAATCCAACTTTTTAGACTGGAAAAGGACCCTGGATATTATCCTGACAGCTTCAGGATGCAGATATGTCCTTACCATACCCCCCCCCCCCCCTTCCTGAGCCTGAGCTTCATGCACCTCAATATGAAAAGGACCTTTACACCGAATGGACAAAAGACAATGAGGTAGCCAGATGTTTTATACAAGCATCCATGTCTAGTGTTTTACAACACCAACATCAATCCTATAAGTCAGCATACGATATTATATTGAACTTAAAGGAGATGTTTGCGGACCAGGTTAGACCTGCTAGGCAAGCTGCTATGAAGGTACTGATAAACACTAAGATGACTGAGGGAACCCCAGTACAAAAACATTTGTTGAAAATGAGTTTCGCACTAAATGAGTTAGATGTACTAGGTGTTACGATTGATAAAGAATCGCAGATCGACATGATCATTCAATCACTACCGGATTCTTTTAATCATTTCGAGATCAATTATAATAAATTGGAAATGACTATAGCTGAGTTGTCTCGCCAGCTGGTAGTGACTGAGGAAATCATGAAGAAAGAGAAAAATTCCCTCATGATAGAAAAGTCATTTGCTAGGACCAAGCCGAAAGGCAAAGACCGAGATAGCAAGAAGAAATCAGTCATCAAAGGTCCTAAGGTGGAGAATGGTTCTACTTATAGTATGGCCAAGGCTAAGGGAACGGGAGTAAAAGGAAAATGTTTCCATTGTGGTAAGACAGGACATTGGAAAAGGAATTGTCCAGAATATCTGTCTAAGAAGAAGACCTCAGGTATGATTGAGTCACTTGTTTCTGAAGTTAGTTTTGCAACTGGTACTTCAGAATCTTGGTGTATGGAGTCCAGGGCAACTGATCACATATGTAATTCGTTGCAGGGGTTCAGGGAAACCAGGAGGTTCAGTGACGGAGAAATCATTGACAACCTAGGATCTGATGCTAAGCCAGAGGATGTTTCAGTGGGAGTTATTACATTATGTTTTTTCAAATGATATATTGGTTTTGTCAGACACGTTATATGTACCGTCTTTACGGCGGAATTCAATTTCAGTTTTTAGTATGGTGAATAAGAGTTATTCTATTACTCTTGGTACTGAAATTGTCATAAAGAGATACGATACTTTTATGTATTCTGACAAGGTAATCAATGGAATTTATTTGTTAATCCCACAATGTATGAGATACATGATACTGAAATAATTAATAGACCATCATTAAAGAGAAAGTCACCTTCATCTAATCCAACAAAACTTTGGCACTTGAGGCTAGGTCATATAAACCTAAATAGGATTGACAGCCTAGTGAAAGATGGTATCTTGCCTTCATTGGTTGTAGAACCAATGCCTGTCTGGAAGGCAAAATGACCAAAAGACCCTTTTCATCCAAGGGCAATAGGGCCAAAGATTTATTCGAATTAGTACATACTGATGTGTGTGGACCCATTAATGTAAGAGCCAGAGGAGGATATGAGTACTTCATCACTTTCACAGATGATTACTCAAGATATGGATACATATACCTTATGCACCGCAAGTCTGAGGCTTTTGAAAAGTTCAAAGAGTCTCGAGCGGAAGCAGAAAAGCAATTAGGTAAAAGTATCAAGACTCTTCGATCAGATCGAGGAGGAGAATATCTGTCTGGAGATTTTATGGCACACTTATCAGAAAATGGGATTTTATCCCAGTTGTCTGCTCCTGGTATGCCTCAACAGAATGGAGTAGCGGAAAGAAGGAACTAAACTCTTTTAGATATGATCAGGTCTATACTGAGTTTTTTAGGATTACCTATATCCTTTTAGGGATACGCCTTGGATACCGCGATGTACATACTAAACCTCGTACCATCTAAGTCTATACCTAAGACTCCCCGGGAGTTGTGGATCGGGCGAAAGCCTAGTCTACAACATTTATACATTCGGGGTTGTCCGGTACACGTGCTAAAGGTTAAGACGGATCAGTTGGAAGCGAAGTCGGAAGTATGCACGTTTGTAGGATATCCTAAAGGAACTAAAAGTTGGTTATTCTATAATCATAGAGAGCAAAAGTGATGGTGAGCACTAATGCGGTTTTTCTGGAGGAAGATTATATGATAGACCGGAAACTTTTAGAAAAAGGTGATCTTGGAAGAAATTCAAGAGCAAACAATTCCAAATCCTAGTATGACCGAACCTAAGGAAGAAGCGCCCTTACCTAACCCAGTAATTACACCAGTGCTTGTCATAGTGGGAGCATAGTCAGGCCCCCTGACAGGTTCTCATTCTTGGGAAAGTCTTACGAGGCAGTCCCGGAAGAACCGGAACAAGATCCCTGTAACTATGATGAAGCATTTAATGACAAAGATTCGGGACGTTGGCAAGATGCTATGAAAGCTGAGATGGAGTCTATATACTCTAATCAGGTCTAGACATTAGTGGACTTACCTGCCAATATCAAACTTATTGGGTGCAAGTGAGTCTACAAGAGAAAAAGAGGACCGGATGGAAGAGTTGAGACCTTTAAAGGTCGGGCTTGTTGCGAAAGGATATACTCAGAAAGAAGATATCGATTATGAGGAAACCTTCTCGTCGGTAGCCATGGTCAAGTCCATCTGGATACTCTTATCCATAGCGGCTCATCTCGATTACGAGATTTGGCAAATGGATGTCAAGACGACGTTTCTGAACGGCCATCTTGAGGAAGACATCTATATGATGCAGCCAGACTGTTTTGTAGCGAGTAACCAAAAGCAAAGAGTTTGCAAGTTGCAGAAGTCCATTATGGACTGAAGCAGGTATCCCGAACCTAGAACATTCGTTTTGACTAAGCAATCAAGTCAGTTGATTTTTGTCAAAATTCGGATAAGTCATGGGTGTACATGAAAAGTGAAGGAGGCAGGGTAATTTTTTCTAGTCGATGACATCCTTCTCCTAGAGAGTGGTATATGGATGTTGTCAACAGTAAAAGGTTTAGTTGGCTAAGACTTTTGATATGAAGGACATGGGAGAAGCCAGTCGCATCCTAGGGATCAAACTCCATTGAGACCGGATAAATAGGATGATAGGCTTATCCCAATATGCATACATAGATAAGGTACTAGTACGGTTTGCTATGCAAGACTCCAAGAAGGGTATTACACCTTTCAGGCATGGAGTGTACCTTTCCTAGAATCAGTGTCCCAGGACACCTGAGGAAAAGGAGCAGATGAGGTCGATACCATACGCTTCGGGTGTTGGTAGCCTCATGTATGCTATGCTATATACTATACCGGATATCTGTCATGCATTGGGCTTAGTCAGCAGATATCAGTCTAACTCAGGTCCTAACCATTGGACTGCTGTAAGATGTGTTCTCAAATCCTTGAGAAGGACTAGAGATTACATGTTGATTTATGGCAATAATGAGTTGATTCCAGTCGGTTACACATATTCTGACTTCATGTCAGATAAGGATTCCAAGATATCAACTTCTGGGTATGTGTTTATGCTATAGCTGCTTGAGAAGCAACTAAAGAAGCATATTGGCTCAAAAGATTCCTTATGGAACTTGGAGTGGTATTTTTGGCAAGACAGCCGCTCACAGTTTACTGTGATAACAGTAGGGCAATCGATAAGTCCAAGGAACCCAGGAGCCAAAAACACGTACAGAGGTAGTTACATATGGTCAAAGAGATTGTACAGAGAGGTGATACTGTTATCACCTAAATAGACTCTGCAAACAATCTGGGACATCCCTTTACTAAGCCTTTGACTACCAAAGTCTTTGAGCAACATGTAGATGGGATGGGCATGAGATGCAACCCTGACTGGCAATGAGCCCAAGTGGGAGATTGTTAGATTTTATGGTCTCAATACCAGTATATGATGAATAGATTGATTAATTTCTTTATTTATCAATATAATCATGCTTTCCTTTCATGAGATGAATGGTGATTTATTACTTAATGCACATGACCAATATATATGACATAATGGTTCATGAGATGAACCGGGTCCCATTAGTATATTAGATGTGATATATGTATATGGATGAGGTCTACATACGGGAGATATGTGTCACAAATCTTATACTTAAAATATCTTCACAACCAGTGATGAGATTGGGCATCTCATCTGACAAGGTTGCAGTACTCTGATCACTATGAGATAGTGTGATTTGTCTCAATCATCAGAATGTAAGATTCTGGATCATAGTGCTGGTACATTGGATGTATTGAAGGACCATGAGAAGCACCTTATAAAATACTGTCTCGATTTAAGGACTGCTCTCATAATTCCCTAGGAATAGGCTCTCAATCCTGAGACATTGATGAACTCAAGTTTCTGTCTATTCATTTGCTTTGAGTCACCAATGAGTGAGGCCAACTGTAGGTCAACACCTCGGTGTCTTGGGTACATGGTAGTAGGACTGTGGGAACATGTAATGATCAAGATGGAATCTATCTACATTATCCCCTTGTGCCAATTAATGGATTTATCATTGGTAAGTGCGCACCCATTCCGATTAAGAGTTAATTGGATCGGTACCAAATGATTACTATAATTAATTGGGGCTCAAGGATAATAAGATGTGGATCTAATATTGGATGAGACAGATTTATTCCAATTGATCCATGGATAATGATGGAGGGGCCTACTTGTGGTAATTGGGAAGTTTAGGGTCTTCATTGAAATATATTCCTAAGACTGGAGTGCAATTGCATTTATATAGTGGAGTTATTTGCAATTAACTGTGGGCCCGGATTGCACATGAGATGTGGGGTCGCGTGTCCCAATTGGAGCCAGCTTTCTAAGGAATCCCTAGTGGTCCCCACGCTTGCCCAATTTATTAGAAAGATACTAATTCTACTTAAACTCTAAAAGGAAGGTTACTATTTCTATTTGAAGTGAGACTTCCAATAGTGGTAATGGTAAGATACTAATTAATAATGGAAGTAGGACTTCTATTTTAATTAGAAAGGAGAAAGTTACTAATAGTTGTGGAAGTAAGACTTCTATGGCAATTAGTAAGGAAGATGTTTACTAATTTGTAATGGGAGTTAAACTTCCATTTCAAATAGGAAAAGAGGAGTTGTGGAAGGCTATAAATAGAGGAATACTCCTCTCAAATTCGTGCATAATAATTAGAGCACTTTCAGCCCCCTTGTGCAAGAGTTGTACAAGTCATCTTCTTCTCAAAGTTCCCCTCTCTTTCACCTTTGGTTCCTTAGAGTTACTAGTAGGGTTTTCTCTTGAGGATTCCACCATCTTCTTGAGAAAAGAGATCTAATACGGGACATAGCGTTGGAAGATCAAAAGGAGTTGAAGATTCTGATTTGGATTGTGAAGTTGTTCATCACCAAAGTAAAGAAATCAAATCCTCCATTAGAGCACAACAAAGCTCAAAAGGTATATCTACATCCTTGTATGTTGTGGATTTCGTGATTGCATGTTTATGTGCTTATTTCTATCTTCTAGATAGTGTTTGTTGCTGTACATGGCTATGAGATTGAGGGAATTGCATCCTGGATTGGGTTTGTTGCATTCTAGACAATCGATCCCTGCATTAAGTGGGTCAAAAGTTTTGAAACCTGTCTGGAAGGCCCACCTATATTCAAACAATACTAACGTCGGAATACATATTTGACAACACATATACAATGCCGGTAATACATATCCTGACGTATTTGAAGCGTCGGGAAATGTATTCAACGATGCATGAAAATTACTTTTGGCGATGCAGTGAGTGCGTCGGGAAATAGATTGACCTCACCGCGACGCATAATAACGTCGGTTATACAATTGTCAACACACATACTAGTGTCAGTGTACATATTTGACGACGCATACACAGCGCCGGTTATACATATTATTATTTTTAAATTAAATTTTCATTTCTCCCTGTATACCACAAATAAGAATCTGAATACCTGTTCAAACAAAAACTTGATGCACAACCCAAATTAAAATAAGTTCACCAACAATTCCAAAATAACATACACAACCAAATATCCTACATCCATAAACCAAATAAACCCACAAATCTCTAAAATACACAAATATTATTACTTGATCATTTCCAAAAATCTTTAACATCCACAAATGTCTGTGATCGAAATAAACAAGATAATCCCTAAGAGGAAAACTATAAAATCTTCACTTCAAAATTCCATTCAAATTGAAAATATAAAAACAATAATAACAGTTCCAAAATTATGCCCATAATCTTTTACACGCTACAATGACGCAGCTACGATCTACTTCCTTAGAGTTACTTCATCATCACCATCTTCAAAGACTTGTCTCACCTATGTTGGGGTCGGCTACATAAATTTTGTTTCTCCATTCCGATCTATCTTGAGTCAAATCCTTGGATAAATTGCACGTCTTTGATCTAATTTTACTACCTCTTGAGTACCTGAAATTTTGAAAAAGAAAATACAATTAAAACAACAATGTGACTAGTATCTATTCCAATAAGCATCATTTGATTGTGAAGTAAACAACCACAACACTACATTAATGAACTTCTGTGTTTTTAAATCCTCATTCAACACTAAACAATAAAACTTTTAAACTACAACATCCCTCATTCAACACATGTTACAAAGGCCTGAAAATCCTCAAAAGACACTGAAGATTTAGAGGCAAAAGACACTAAAGATTTACCAGATGAGCTTCTTTAAAAACACACAGTAGAAACAATAAAAAAATCTAAGAAGAGGGCTAATGAAAAACAAATGAGTGGAGAAGAGAAATCTTACTGGGGAGTTCTTTATCTCTTGAAGAAATCCAGAAAGCGCAGAATCAACTTGTTGCCGTATTTCATGGTTGGAATCACTTAACATGTTGAACAAACCTGAAAAAATTGATTCCCTAAGCGTATGATTCCCAAGAAAAAAAAATACACATAATTTAACAGAGGTATTATGTGCAACTAAGGCATACCATCAAGAAAATCTGAAAGAAAACCAAGCATATCAATTTCAGGAACACTGTCCAACACAATAATCCATCCTGCCAAAAATTGTCGGACATAAGGATTTAGAACATTCATGCGCTCCCTAAGCAATGGTACAAATTCCTCGATGTTGAAAACATGGTGAAAATAAATAAGGATTTTTTTAATCAAGTTGTAATAGAGCTAGAGGCTAGACTATTTTTGATGATAAAACAAAATTCAACAATTTTTCAGGAGGTCCAAACATGTGGAACCCTTCTATTATTGGATTGTGCAATTCCTATGTCAGCTTAGCATATTTGAATGCCTGTCCTGATTTTTGTTTCCCTGGCAATGGTCTGTGGTGTTTCTGACAAGAGATTGGCTAGATTTTAAAACCCTTCAATTGTTCACACTAAGTCAAAACTGTCCAACCTTCACCACAAAAGTAAACATGCAGATCGTTGGCCCTACGAGATTAAAGGGAACTTTGTTGATTAGCCATTTGACTTAAGGTTATAACCATGGGACTGAGTGGCTGAAAACTTGAAAAGCTCAGAGAATGTTTTTACAAAACCGAAATGTTAAGACTTTTTAACAAATAGCCGGAAAGCAAGTGGCTCCATGCCAAAACCTGTTTATTTAATCATAAATGGCCAGGAAAAAAGTAGTGAACTTATAATATTCCAAAAGTGGAAGAACATAAACAGTTAAAGAACTCAACAAATATAACATAGTAAAGTTATTTTGACATAAAAGGACAAAGCCAAAGAAATTACTTGAAGTGACTTGAACATCTCATAGTCGAGGTCAGCATGAAACCAGTTGTCACCCTGGTACTCAAGACAATCTAATTGGAAGTCCATCATTAGAATGCGAGCCATCTGTCGCTGAATACATCCAAGAATATTGAAGCCCCGAGAACGCGAACCTTTCAGCTTTTTAATAGAAGTTGGATTCCTCCTGTTCTCTAAACTCTCCTTGCTCGCAACCATCTCATATAGTACACAATCATAGGGCTCAAGTTCCTTCTGCAAAGTTGCGAAGTACCTGCGTTTGAATTTGATACCTTTGAATTTCATGAGTTACAATAATAACAATTAATAATAAGGGAAAAATAGAATCACAGGAAAATAAATCGTAGAGCATAATTTTTCAATAACCATGTCATATCACCCGAATTACATTGGAAGAGAATATCAGAGTACCTCTGTTTCATACTAGTTGAAATATTTGTTGAACGCCTGACTTGATTTCTGGGTGAATTTTAGAATAAACTTATTTAAAAATCAATTGAGTACACAATAACTGGGAGTTCAAACTAACACTTAATTGGGTCAATTCTATCAAAATCTATCTTTTTACATTCAAATTATAAGACACTTACATGAGGTGTTCTATAGAAAATTGGTTCAAGATGATGAGCTTGAATTTATAAGTTCCACTTCTAAGTTCAATTCAACCACATAAAACAAAGCTGAAGTTTTTGCTCTTCTTATAGGGTGCCATGAGTTCTTGAGTTTGAGAGGACATATGAAAATTCTTGAAGGTGCTTCTTTTTCGGATATTCAGTAGAGCTCAGGGAAGACTTCTCATCCTTGAAGGCTTGGGGACTGGGTGGACGAGGTGCAAGATAGTTCTTGACAGCTGAGTGCTTAGTTTCATCATATACTAAGGGAGGCAAAGGTCATGGTAGATAGTCTTGCAAAGGAGAGAGTTCTCCGTTCCTGTCTTTCTTTTGATGTTTAGTTCATTGTTGTTAATTTAGTCTAGGAGTCCTATGCTTTTCTCGAGTTTGGCCTCGTAGTGTTTCTGGTTGTCATTCTTTGTGTTTTTCTGGAGTGGTAAATTTTACAGTTATCCAAAAAAAAAATCCAACCCCCATAAAACTACCAATCAATCAAATAAGCAAATTAAATACATTCAGGTTATTCTTTCTTGGAAGGATAAGAATCGCCAACAAAGTTTCCAAAAAGAAATTTATTCATTTGATCAGGCTCCTCACAGTAAGCTCTTTAAAAAAATACAATAAACTCATAAAATCCTAATATAACCTAAGAAGTAACCAATCTCTCAACCTAGCACCACCACTACTCAACTAGCATTAGATTTTGCAAAATGAGGGGTTATACAAATGAATTCCACCTGCTTTCCTTAATTTTATTTTATCCATTTCAACTGTAGCGATTCATTGAATCAAGTGTTTGACACTGCATTTAGTTTTTCATTGTTTTAATTTGTAATATTTGAAAGCTTGTTTACTGATAGTGCTTTACCAGGGAAATAAATCATTGGGCTAGACTTATATCCACTACAAACATGGCATTAATTCTACGCAAGTTAGAAAACTGGAGATGCTCTTTCTTTTAATTAAATATAGCCCAAAACTCCCATAGATTGCAACTGAAACATTCTCATTCAGGTAAATAACACTTATAGAAATTTTCTGCACCCAGGAAAACAGAGCAATCAACCCACAGAAGTACTAATTAGTTGGTCCTTCCCCAACCCATTCACAATTTAAGTTCCAAACACATGAATTCCCAACTGAAAATTTCATGTGGGTGATTTTTTTGGCTCCTTCCCATTTTGGGAGCAAAGAAAATACTCTCCCCTACCAGTTCCAGGTATCCAAACGCATCCTCAATTATAAGAAACCAACTCCATTAACAACCCCCCACCCCCCCCCCCCCGCAACATCAGAAGATCAATCAATCAACCAACACAGAGATTGAAATTGTAAATATTTCAAACACGTACTCTTTATCCGTGATATGAATTGTCGACACCAAATCAACCTGCATAACAAGAAGTGGGTCACAAACCAATCACCGGAAACACCTCTACCAATCCCAAAATTGGAAGAACAAGAACGCAGGAGAGTTAGTTATCGGTACCTAAAAAAAGGCTGTAGAGCAGACCATGGGTTGCTGGGCGGGTGGAGGCAGGGGCAGGGGGGAAGAGGGAGGAGGCTAGGGCGGACAGGTTGCTGGGCTGGTGGAGGCAGGGGCGGTGGGAGAAGAGGGAGGAGGCTAGGGCATTGGGTTGCTGGGCGGGTGGAGGCAGGGGCAGTGGGGGAAGAGGGAAAAGGTTAAGGCGGGAGGGTTGTTGGGCGCGTGGGGGCAGCGGCGGTGGGAGAAGAGGGAGGAGGCTAGGGCATTGGGTAGTTGGGCGGGTGGAGGCAGGGGCAGTGGGGGAAAAGGGAGGAGGCTAGGGCGGGTGGAGGCAGGGGCGGTGGGGGAAGACGAAAGAGGGAAGAGAGATGAGAGATGGGGAGAGAGATCATACCTTGGCCTGGCCTGTTGCAGTTGCAAGAAGAAGAAGATTAAGAAGAAGAATTCTCTTAAGGAGATTACGGGCATGGATTCTTTTGTAACGTGAGATTTGATCATAAACTGGGGGCTCCTATAGCCCAAGTGAAAATAAGTTTGACCTCACCCAATATAATGGTAGCCGCTAAAAACATATCTTTAGCCTCAAAAGTATAGGCTGCGGAAAAAAGTTAGACGTGAAAATTTTAAAAAAAATTCACCAAAAATTGACATCATTTTAGTGGGATTTATATAGGCAGCCATTGCTATGGCCACGACTAAAAATTAAATAAAATTGACTTTTAGTGAGGGCGGGTTGGAATTTTTATTAGGTTTTTAAGTGGTGCTTACGGGCTCAAAATACAAGCCTTATGCATTTTTTTCAAATTGGATGGGGGCTTTTCTTATATTTGAGTCTGATCCTAGACGAATAATCAAAGCTGTTCAGAAAAAGCACTACATACATTTATAAGGTATCGTCAAATCTCATTTTGAATGGAGGTTATCTCACCATACGATTGAACACACTAAAAAGAAAAAAGTTAATAAAGCTTCACTTTTTAGCCATGGTTTTTTGTTTGGTCAATCTTACAGTTGGACCAACTCAATTCTAAACAAAAAATTGAGATACCCCATAATGGAGTAAGTTGATCATCTTGAACGAATTTGATTATCCACATATGAGCACGAGTGGGACCCACCCAAAAAAGTTCCCAGTATACTAGACTAGAAGCCATTGTAGTTGATCCCAGAATTAAAAAAAAAATGGAAGAAGCAGAGAGTTGGAAATAAATCAAAGCAATTAAAACGGTGTGCTCATATTATTTTGGCAAAAAAGAATTTAACTAAATGGGGCTTTGTGGACGCACACCTGTGCGTCACCAGCAGGCAAAATTATTGTCAATGCATTATTGCATTGCCATTAGGAAAATACGCGTTGACAAAACTTTCACACTCTTTCGGGGGAAATCTTTAGCCGCGCCAATGTGTTTTCCACAACTTTTGCCAACACGGTCTTACTTGTGCCGGTAAAAGTAGCAATTCTCTATGATTTTTGCCAACGCAGTCCAAATATGCATCGAAAATAAGTTTTTTACCAACGCCAATTTTCAATGCGTCGGCAAATAAAGTCGAGAAATATTTTCCACAACTTTTGCCAACGCGGTCTTACTTGCATCGATAAAAGTAGCAATTCTCTGTGACTTTTGCCAACGCAAATTTTCACTGTGTTGGGAAAGGTAAGTTTGTCAAAGATGGGGTTTTGCGGACGCAACTCATGCGTCGGCAATTGTGTGAATAAAAACTCAGATCTTTCCCAATGCACACTCTTGCGTCGCTAATAGTCAAGATAATTGCCAACGCATTATTGTGTCACCACTAGAAAAACACGTGTTGGCAATATTTTTCCTCTCTTTTGGGGTTTTTTTTGTTGGCGCCAATATGGTTTTCATAGCTTTTGGCAGCACAACCTTACTTGTGTTGGTAAAAGTAGCATTTTCTGTGACTTTTGCCAACGCAGTCCAAATATGCGTCGGAAAATAAAACTTTTGCCGACGCAAATTTTCACTGCGTTGGCAAATAGTGTCGGGAAAGGTAAGTTTGTCAAAGATGAGGCTTTTCGGATGCAACTCATGCATCGGCAATGGTGCAAATAAAAACTCGGATCTTTCCCAACGCACACCTGTGCATCGCTAATAGGCAAGATAATTGCCAACGCATTATTGCGTCGCCATTAGAAAAACACGCATTGGCAATACTTTCCCTCTCTTTTGGGAGTTTTTTTTGTTGGTGCCAATATGGTTTCCATAGCTTTTGCCAACGCGGTCTTACTTGCGTCGGTAAAAATAGCATTTTCTGTGACTTTTGCCAACGCAGTAAAAACATGCGTCGGGAAATAAGACTATTGCCAATGCAAATTTTCATTGCGTCGGTAAATAGTGTCGGGAAATGTGCACTTTGTTGTAGTGATCCTTCCCAAAGTCGGAGATTAAGTTAGAAACTTTCCAAACCCTAGTGTTACTTGGAGACCAAGTTGCACAACACCATAAAATCAAGAGGGCTGGACGTCCCATGCATTCTCTCCCCTCTCTCACACCTTGCATGAATTTTAAGGCTCGGACGACGTCCCACGCTTAGGCTCCCTTCTTGGCTGGCCACACCATCCTCCCCCTATTTCTCTTTCTCTAACTCATTTAGGAGGCCATCTTGGCCATCCCCCACGCTTGATCCGCCCACTCCACCACTTCTAGTCCTCTACATTAGCCTCTTATACTTTAAAATCAAAGATCAGTAAGGCGCAATGCTTTAGGCCCCTCAAAAAATAAGGCCCCATAAAAATCTTTTCAAATTCTAAAAAAGCATTCAAGCAACTGTCATAGTTTTTTTCTCCCTATGCCCCATAATATCACATCTCATTAAAGCCATCTTTTCACATTTAAACAAAGCATTAAAGCAAGAGTCATCCTTCTTTTTCTCTACACAGTGTCTTTTTAAATCCCAACAAATCTCAACTCAACTTCCTTACCACCTCACCGGTAAGATTTTTCAAATGAATGTTTCTCCACCCACGCTTTTCCATCTCACGTACTCTTTACTCTCTCACCCTCTGTCTCTTTCATAGATTGCCTTTCTTTATAATTACTTTTTTATTTCTAAAGCAATCTTCTTTAAAGATTTATTGATCTGGTTTTGTCTTCTTTTTAACAATACAGGTGGATATATTCTGATAATATATGTGAGTCATTTTTATAATATATGTTAATCATAACCCGCAAACTCAAATATAATCCATTCTTTTTCATAATGAAAAAACTGGATCAAATTTGAAATTCGTCTACATCTAAAATCTTTATGGTCAATAATGATAAATCATTAAATCAGGTTTTATTGTTTTATGATTTTAAGATTTTTTTAATTCCATGCTCGTATTGTATGTTTATTATAGTTAGTGTTCGTTTTATTTATAAATATTATTAGTTATAATTTATAAATGATAAATGTATCTATTAGAAAATACGAATCCAGATGCTCAAAACTTTAAGAGAGAGAGAGAGAGAGAGAGAAAAGATAAGATAATTTCGAGGCCTCATTTAGGATTGTCACTTTATGCCTCAAATTGTCTTGAGCCAGCCTTGCTTGAAGATAATGGGGTTGAATGTGATGGAAGGCTAGACCGCTTTTCTAGGAAAAATGGTGAATCTTTCTATAATTTAATTTATTGGTTTGAAATCAATGTATTTTAAGTTGATGTTTGGGTATAAATTGCCTTGTTTACTTTACTCTTTGTTGTTTTATTTTCTCCGTGATATATAACATGCTTAGGGTCAATGCAAACATGTGCAAAAGAATGATTGGTGCTATGGGATGATAGAATAATTATTTCTGAAATTAGTTGGTTAAATACATTATTTTCATTCTTTCTTGGGAATAGATTGACAACATATTCTTGGGAAAGAGATCTTGATCTATTAGTAACTCCAATCATTAAGAGGAAAGAGGACCAATCTCCAGAACCTTTTATTTCATTGATTTTTGCATTCTTTTAGCTTCTTATATTTATTTTATTTTTCATCAATTAGTTGTTTTAATTCAATATATTTTGTTTACAATAATCTTTATAACTGGATGTAATTCTGTAATTAATTTTCAGACAATTCATTGCTGGTTTTATAGGTTTTATTTAGGTTTTTAGATTTGAATTACGCTAGGTCAAGCGTGAAGCTACTACCGTTCTTTGTGGATCGACCTCGGACTCACCGAGCTTTATTACTACATTGCGATAACCTTGCACTTAGGGTAGCGATCAAGCTCATGAACAACTAAACCCACTTTCACATTACTCTCTTTAATAGTAACATAATCTTTCAAAGACATTTACAAGGGGGTTTTTCCCATACTAGCCATTAATAACCCCACTTGGTGACGAAAGATGAGATAATTTCTACATGTACTTGTACAATTTTTTATAGACCAAAAGCCACTCAACTTTGCAATATTGTATAAAATTATAAATTGTGAAATATCAAATGGATAGTGTCCCTTTAGCCCAACAAGAGGGACCTTTTGTGTGATATCTCATAAATTATGAAGTTGTGAAATCGCAAAAAACATGGTATGTGATATCGCATAGTGAAGGATATTTTTGTCTATAAAAACTATATTATATATATATATATATATATATTAAAGCAATAGGATTTGTTTTTCCACGTCATCACCCATGGAGCTCTCTTTTCAGAAAAATACCCCAAGAAAAAATACAAGCTTTCAATTTGACGTAGGCCACTGCACCTCTCCAGCTTTATGACATCACATTCAAATTTAAATAATTTTTTCATCTTATCCTTTCTTAAACCCCTTACCTACATCTCATGCATTCAAATTCAAATTCAAGTTCATCATCATCATAACAAAGAGCGGGTGGAGGGAGTTTTTAAACTTGAAGATGGTACTAGGCCAAGCTTCAAATTGACAGAGACCCTCATTGGATCCTAGTCCGAGTTTCATGACTTTAATTAGCCTAGGTCATAGTAAATGGTTGAACTCAAATGGTGGTTCGGAGTTTCTATTCGATGCGGTTGCTTGCATTGATTGCATGCTTGTACAGCGGGCTACATGATCTATGGTTTAAAGAAAAATATCGGTGAGTTACATTTATTCTATCATACCATCTATGGTTTAAAATATCGGCCAATATGTATTGGTATCAGCCCATATTGAGACGCTATCGTAATGAGATATCGGTCTCGGTACTGTATCGATCTGTATTTTCAAAATATCGATCATCGTGGCTGATATTCTTAAAGTATCGGTTGTAACGACCGTTACGGCCAAAATTTTAAAAAAAAGGACACAGAGAGAGGAGGAAGGCAAACAAAGAGCACCATTACAAAGGAGAAAAATTGAAAAGTTTAACTATAGATGCATTTGTGGCTATTGCAGAAAAAATAACAAAAAAATGAGGGAGGGGGGAGGGCAGGGGCAGACCTAGAAATTCTTCATTGGGAGGGCCACTATGTAGGAAAAACATTTTGGGAGGGCCACATATAAAAAATGAATGTAGTTTTTAAAATCTATAGGGGCTTTTCTGAAAAATCTTGGAGGGGCCATATGAAAAAATTATAAATTTTTTGGAAAGGTTTGAAAATTTGGGGGGCCATGGCCCTTGCCAGCCACCCTCTGGTTCCTCCCATGGGGGAGGGGCAAAGAAACAGAGAGAGAGAGAGAGAGAGAGGAGGAGGAGGAAGGCACCTGCTGGGTTGGAGCTCCACCGACATGCAAGTGCATGGCCACAACATCATCGCCAGAGCTGCAGCCATCCTCTATTTTCCCTCCTTCTCTTCTTTTTCCTCCTCGTCTCCCTCCTGTTTCCTTTTCTCCTTCTTCTCCTCTCTTCCTTTCCTCCTCTCCTTATTTCTATCAACCAGCCCATTCACACAATCAAGAAGATCACATGATCCTCTTAAAATAGAATGGTCAACTCAAGATCTACCCTGTAAGACCCCGACCCGAGTGATCCCGATTAGTGCTAATTAAGTTGCGTGTTAGTGCTAAGCTTGATTAGTGATTCTTGGTTAAGTTGGGTTTAGATTTAACCTTGATTTTAGTTTTGGGCTACTTTGTGTGTTTTGGATTTCTTGTGGGGCCCTTTGGGGGTTCCCTTTTCGGCTTGGTATTTTCTCGAGAAATTTCCCGATTTGTTGTGAATTGTGTTTTTGGCCCGTTGCATTCATCTTGTGGATTCCAACAACTTTCATGTTGATCCCGTTCTCGTTTGAGATCACGAAACCCGAATTCTTGGCCTTGAGGGCAAAACAGTCTTTACACACCAAATCTGTACCAAAACTCATTATTCTCGAAACCCGCGAAACATGTACTTTTTGGAAAGTAGATATTTCGACGAACATTTCTTCCTTCTTCGTCGAATTCATCCGAGGTCCCGAATTAGATGATTTCAGTCCATTTAGCTTCTTAAGTTGTGGGACCCAAGCTCCTCATTGTTAACAAAAGAGAACCCACCTCTTCTTTCTCATTCACTCTCCATTGCTCCAGCACAACTGAACCTAGGGTTCTTGTGGTTTTCTTCTTCTCCTTGCTTCTTCATCTCCAAGCCTCACCAATAGTCCACCAACCAAGCAATGAAGGTCATCTTCTCCTTCCTCATCTTGCAAGCATTCCATTGATACCGTTTTTGGAGGAACCCATCAATCTAGAGATCTTCTTTGAACTAGTCCTCTTCATTTGAAGACCATCCAAGTAAGTGATTCTTCCCATCTCCTAGATTAGTGTTCCTCTAGCCCTTGAGAAGCTACATTTGCATTTTTGTTGGTTTATTCATTATCATTCTTTGTGTAACCCATTTTAGGGTTGTTTTTGGGATTTTTGATGTGTAGCTTGGCTTTGAGCAATAGAGGTGATTAAAGCCTTGTTTTCAACTAGCTTGGAATAGAGGCAAGTGAATGTTTGGATGTTTTTAATTTTGAAATGATTTGGTGTAGTCTTCATGGATTTTCCATACTTTCATTTAATGAGGTTTGTTTGAAATAAATGCTCATAATGTATCTTGATAGTTTCATTCAATGTTTTATAAACATGTTGGTAGAGCATTTATTGTTCTTGTGATAGCTTAGATGAATGTTGGTGAAATGGTTTACTTCTCTTTTATTTGCATTGGATTTGGCATGGAAGAAGTGATGGAGATAACTCTTAATGAGGATTTGGAGAAGTATAAAGAGAGGCATTGGAGGAACTATTAGCTCAATGTTATTGTAAGGACTTTGTGGATGTGAGGAAGATGGTTTTGAGGAGGAAAATGACTCAAAACTGGACTCAGTGAGCATTTTCGTAACTGGCGGTCAGCTCACGGTTAGCCAGCGGCTAACCGCCGAACCCATCGGCGGCTAACCGCCAGCTAACCGCGCACCGCGGTGACTTTTCCAGAGAGCATCATTTTCCACCTGAAAACGCGGTCAGCCTCACGGTTAGCCAGCGGCTAACCGCCGAACCCATCGGCGGCTAACCGCCAGCCAACCGCACAATCACGGTTCCTTTTCCCGAGAGCATCAGAATTCTCACCTGAAATTCGGTCAGCTCCACGGTCAGCCAGCGGCTAACCGCCTATCCCATCGGCGGCTAACCGCCAGCTAACCGCCAGGTAACCGAAATTTCCCAGATTTCGAAAAGCTCCCCGCTCGAACGAACTCTCCGGTTCGTTCGAGCGTTGAGCTTTGTCAATCGAAAGGGATTCACTAGGCATTGTTGATGCCATCCGAGAAAGAAACCATATCACAAAGATGTCATCCGAAACTTTGAAAAATCATAAAAGTGAATAAGGAGCCCGGAATGTCTTCAAACTCACAGAGTACCAAGTAAGGACTACAATAGACATACGGAACCCCTATTCACTTAAATAGATTTTGAAATTGGTATTTTACCCGAAATGTGTTATAACTCGTTATTTCACCTCGTTTCCAAGACTTGTATTACATGACTTGTTTTCCCGAAAGCATTGGAGTTACATTAGTAACAGTTAATTGTCCCGAAATGCATTGCCCGACATGAAATGATAGTGTGCCCTTGAGCACCCCGTTTTACCCGTTTATCTACTGTACTTGGTTTACTTGCATATGTCTCGATTGGTTTTATCCTATGAGTCGGCATCACTAAGCTTGGATACCATGTCAGTCTGATCCACTGACTTGGAAATCCCTCTCCCGTCCCGCCAGCTGCAGTTTGGATCCCGATGCCCGGTTTACCACCGTGGCCCCGTCCCGATACCCGGTTCGCTACCGTGGTCCCGTTCCCGTATAGTTATATTGTATATATGTATACGTTGTTTCTCCTCACCTTGTGTGACTGAGATCAACGTCCCGTGATACTGTTGTCACTTTAGTGACAGAGGACTTAGCTTTATGTGATTGCCACCTTGTTATTCCCGATTCCTTGGTTACCTCATATGTTTTATCTTGTTTACTTGTTTTATAGCAAATGATTTACCTGCTTTATGAGAGTTCTTGCTTAAACAGATTTATATGCTTTTCAAGAGATTTCCTCTATTATTGTTGTTGTATCTTTTCATTCTCTTGCCAGACCGTCGTGTCTGATCCTTTGCTTTGGTACTCAGGTCCCGTTGCCGGTTTCCTTGAGGAGGAGCCGGAGGAGGCGGTAGGTGAGCTGCAGCCTCTAGTTGAGTGGCGTGCTGACGATGTCATGTAGACATCGGGTTGCCAAGAGGCGTAACATTTTGGGAAGGATTTGTTAACTATTCTTTGGGTTATTATTTTGTAATATTGGCCTTTGTTGGCCTCTAATTTTGGGGATTGTAACTAAATGATAACTTGTCTAACTTTAACAACTTTTGGGAAACATTGCTATATATCATTGCTCTTTCTGATACAGTTTGATATTGATGTAAATGCTTGCATGACTAGAGATAGTCTAACTATTTGATTTGCTACACGCTTCCGCATTAAAAAGAAATATCCATGCAAGGTTTTGATATCCTCACCGCGGACACCTGTGGGAAATTAAATAAGATTATTTTGAGGATGTAGGTAATCCTCTTGAATAATCATCACACACTAATGGTCCCGATCCCGGATTGGGACTTCCGGTCCGGGGTCGCGACATACCCAAACGAGTCGGCACTTATCTTACCAAGATCATGACAGATGGACATTCCAATCTTTATTCCAATTTTGTATGATATGATTTGATGTAAATTCCTAAATATCTGCCAAATGGCCTGTACACTGTGGTCAATATTCATTTATAAATATAACATACTCAGTTCTTTCTACTCACACATTTTGAGAGAAAAGGCAACATATTATATTCATCAAAGGACTGTCTCATTTATGTACCTATATTTCTGAAAGTCCTGGGATCCTAACCCTAGAGGGGGGAGTGAATAGGGTGAGCTACAATATGCGACCAATTATGATAAATTTTAACTCCTTAAACTAAACTAGTCACAAGTGATGATAAACAATCAAAATGCGGAAGCTAATAAAACAATCACCACAAGCAAACACCACTACACAAAGATTTATAGTGGTTCGGCCTCAATGCCTACGTCCACTACCGGTTTGTGATCCAATCACCCCACCGGATTTCCACTAATTATGCTTTTTAATAGGCTAAGCAATAACCTTTACAATGTTGTTTTTCTAGGCTAAACAACAACCTTTACAAGATGCTTTTCTAGGCTAAGCAATAACCTTTACACAATGCTTTTCTTAGGCTAAGCAATAACCTTTACAATGTTGTTTTTCTAGGCTCAACAACAACCTTTACAAATGTAGGATTTCTCTAAGAAGGTGTCTCTTCAAGAACACTCTAAGAGATACAATTTAAGCACAAATAAAATGCCTCTTAAATAGGCTGATATGAAAGTGAAATTCAAAGAACAAACATACACTAAACTAAGCTAAAGTGTGTGCACAAAGTGTATGAGTGTTTTACTTCAATCAATTTCTAAAGTGAAGCTCTTAAATGAATGCTTGATGCATTTTAAAATGTAAGCTCAGGAAAATAATGATTGAAGTTTTATGCCAAATCACATGAATAGTTCAAGCAACTTGAATTAAGGAACTAAACAAGCTGTAAGACGATTTAACTATTAATAACACATGTGAATTAGGAAAGAGTGTTTGCAAACCATTTTAATATTCCAAAGATGATAATGAGTTTGCTAAACATCTCTTTAAAAGCTATAAATCATGCATATATGAAAATACAAAGATTTGAACATGCATGTATTTCATTTGGAATGGAAATCAAAACAATAAGTAAGATATACCTTTTAAAAACTCAATCATTTGATTTCCAATAGCCTTCTAGCCTTATCACCTCATTCCCCTTTCTTAGGCTCTAAAATGGTTTTAAAAGTTCATCCAACAAGCCTCTCAAAAGTAGGGAAAAGAATGGACTTTATACCAAAAAACAGTCCAACGGCTAGTTGGCCCGGTCGACCCCATGACCCCCGGGTCGACCTGGGCCAACGGCTATATTGCCCAACGGCTAGTTGCCCGGTCGACCTGGGCCTGGCTCGGTCGACCGGGTACACTGGCCATTTTCCAGCAGACCAGTTCGGCCGGTCGACCGGGCACAGGGGTGGGTCGACCGACCAAACTGGCCTGGGAAGAGTTCTTGCTGATTTTTCAAAATCCCAAAGATGCAACTTGAACTCAAGGCCAGTGTGCTTCATGTATACTAAAATGATTCTAAAAATGAAATATGTATGCAAGGCACAAACCTAAATTCTCAATTTGATTTTCCAAAAACATGCACAAAGAATTAGGTTTCAAAACCGAATATGAATTCTAAAAACATGTGCACATGAAAGTAGAATCCAAGATTCCAAAGTCAAAACCTAAGAGCTCATATGTGTGATCATTTGACAGTGAATGTGAATGTGCATCCATCAAAATTGCAACAAACAAGGACCTAACAATCTCCCCCTTTGCAATTTGAAGGCAACTCCTATGATCACACCACTTAAAGGACTTTGGATCTCCTAATCTGCTCTATTCTAGAAATCACTTGAATGTAGCTTCGACCGCATGACCGATTCATCGAGAGCTTTTGACTTTAATCTTTCCAAGATGATTTCTCCCCCTTTGTTAGAGCTCTCCTTTGCTCTTCACATCCAAGCGATCTTTTCTTTGGGTCTTGAAGCAGATCTCCCCCTCAGTTAGATCTGTTCTTCTCTCCACCTTTGCTTGGTCTCCTTTCTGTCTGATCTTCAGATCTTCTATTCTTTTCTCCCTCTGTGACAATAGATAGATCTGATGTTTTTCTCCCCCTTTGACATCGAATTGCAAAGGAACCTGTATACATGAGAAAACATATACCTTTCAGTAGCACCTGTTACCTAATGAAATTGCAAATGTAATGCAAAACAGGTTATCATGTATATAGATTTGTGTATGCATTGTTTGAATGAAGCTACGATAACAGATATAAATTGATTTAACATATTAAAGCTTCAAAACAACATAAATCATCCATCAAGAGAATCAACAAGGAGAAAATAGAATAAATGTGAAACTGTACTTCCATTTATATAACAAGATAAGTTCAGTACAAGGATCACTAAGTACTTGACCAATACATTAACAAAAGATTATGGTCAGTACTCAAAACAACAAGTTAGTTGATAGATAATAATAAATACATCAAGTGAAAACAATCTATCACTACCCAAAAACATTCAATCCCCAAAACAGAAAAGAAAAACACTCCTAAAAGGTCTAAGCAGAATCTGGAGGGGTAGGAGGCATGGAGTCATTGAGGTGCCTGCAGGTCTTGGAGATGTTCGATAAATACTTCAGTGTCTTGCGCATCATCCCTGAGGCCTCTTGCCTAAATTCATGAAACTCAGTACGCTTGGTAGCAACCACCTGCTCCAAGGATGACATGCGCTCCTCCATAGAACGCCGAGGAGGGGCCTGAGGCTGAGGTGGCTGAGCAGGCTGATCAGGCTGAGGCTGCTGCAGATCAGTAACATCTATATCTGCAACCTCTAACTCCTCGTCTCTCTCTGATACCAATTGAAAGTCCTGGGATCCTAACCGTAAAGGGGTGGTGAATAGGGTGAGCTACAATATGTGACCAATTATGACAAATTTTAATTCCTTAAACAAAACTAGTCACAAGTGATGATAAACAATCAAAATGCGGAAGCTAATAAAACAATCACCACAAGCAAACACCACTACACAAAGATTTATAGTGGTTCGGCCTCAATGCCTACGTCCACTACCGGCTTGTGATCCAATCACCGCACCGGATTTCCACTAATTATGCTTTTTACTAGGCTAAGCAATAACCTTTACAATGTTGTTTTTCTAGGCTAAACAACAACCTTTACAAGATGCTTTTCTAGGCTAAGCAATAACCTTTACACAATGCTTTTCTTAGGCTAAGCAATAACCTTTACAATGTTGTTTTTCTAGGCTCAACAACAACCTTTACAAATGTAGGATTTCTCTAAGAAGGTGTCTCTTCAAGAACACTCTAAGAGATACAATTTAAGCACAAATAAAATGCCTCTTAAATAGGCTGATATGAAAGTGAAATTCAAAGAACAAACATACACTAAACTAAGCTAAAGTGTGTGCACAAAGTGTATGAGTGTTTTACTTCAATCAATTTCTAAAGTGAAGCTCTTAAATGAATGCTTGATGCATTTTAAAATGTAAGCTCAGGAAAATAATGATTGAAGTTTTATGCCAAATCACATGAATAGTTCAAGCAACTTGAATTAAGGAACTAAACAAGCTGTAAGACGATTTAACTATTAATAACACATGTGAATTAGGAAAGAGTGTTTGCAAACCATTTTAATATTCCAAAGATGATAATGAGTTTGCTAAACATCTCTTTAAAAGCTATAAATCATGCATATATGAAAATACAAAGATTTGAACATGCATGTATTTCATTTGGAATGGAAATCAAAACAATAAGTAAGATATACCTTTTAAAAACTCAATCATTTGATTTCCAATAGCCTTCTAGCCTTATCACCTCATTCCCCTTTCTTAGGCTCTAAAATGGTTTTAAAAGTTCATCCAACAAGCCTCTCAAAAGTAGGGAAAAGAATGGACTTTATACCAAAAAACAGTCCAACGGCTAGTTGGCCCGGTCGACCCCATGACCCCCGGGTCGACCTGGGCCAACGGCTATATTGCCCAACGGCTAGTTGTCCGGTCGACCTGGGCCTGGCTCGGTCGACCGGGTACACTGGCCATTTTCCAGCAGACCAGTTCGGCCGGTCGACCGGGCACAGGGGTGGGTCGACCGACCAAACTGGCCTGGGAAGAGTTCTTGCTGATTTTCAAAATCCCAAAGATGCAACTTGAACTCAAGGCCAGTGTGCTTCATGTATACTAAAATGATTCTAAAAATGAAATATGTATGCAAGGCACAAACCTAAATTCTCAATTTGATTTTCCAAAAACATGCACAAAGAATTAGGTTTCAAAACCGAATATGAATTCTAAAAACATGTGCACATGAAAGTAGAATCCAAGATTCCAAAGTCAAAACCTAAGAGCTCATGTGTGTGATCATTTGACAGTGAATGTGAATGTGCATCCATCAAAATTGCAACAAACAAGAACCTAACAGTTTCTATGGTATTAGAGACACTTATCCAGAAAGGGTGGCCTATCTCATTAAAATCACATAGCACTGCAACGTTGTCTTTGTCATTGTGATTGCCTATCTATTGCAACGTGGTGTGATGCCTCTCTCGGCACTTAAAGCATCTACTGCAACTTTTTTCACTCATCAAGTCATAAATTTAACCCATTGCATTCAAAATCCAAAAGCTTGCCTTCCTCTTTATTCATAATGGCCACAAATTCTATGATGGCTTCCACTAGAGCCCCTGCCATTCCCAACATTGCCAACTTGATCTCTTTCAAGTTGAATCATGATAACTACCTTCTCTGGTGCAGTCAAATTATATCGATTCTGCGCACACATGATCTATATGATTATGTTGATGGGACGATCATTTGTCCACCAAAGTACCTTAGCAAAGATGATGATGGTGAATCGAGTAGCAAAGCAGCCTTAACTGTGAATCCTGAATATACAAAATGGGTGAAACAGGATTCCCTTATTCTTTGTTGGATTAATTCGACACTTTCTGAAACTATATTGTCAAGAATCTATGGCTTATCTACATCCAAAGATGTCGGGCAAAGGTTGGAACGTCTCCACCTCATTCAATCTCAGTCACGCCATCTACAGCTCCGGCAACAGATCCAATCCATGACACTACACCAAACCTGGTCTTTTACGGCGCGCATTTTGCGCCGTAAACCAAGTTTCACGGCGCAAAGTATCGTGTCATAAAAGCTCCAGCCGTAAAAGGATATGTGTATTAACGACGCGCATTTGCAGGCCGCAACATACACAAATGCACGCCGTAAGTGAAGCTTGCTATGACTTTCAGAACATATTCACGGCGCTAAATGAATGCCGTTAATTAAGGTCTTTTACGACGCGCAAGGAGGGCCATTAAAGAGTTGGTTACTTTTAGCTTATGGCGCACATGACACACCATGAAAACGTATTAGAATATCTAATAATGATGTGCACGCGCAGGCCATAAATTAATTTTGTAAATCGTTGTTACGGCGTGTAGGCGTAGGCCGTAAATGGGTTTCTAGAACGAATTTATGGGGTGCAAAGAGGGCCGCAAAAGGAATGGAAAGATCTAATATACAGCGCGCGATTGTGTTTTTTTTTTTAAAAACAAAAAAATTTGAATGTAAACCATTAATATCCTGTTAAATTGAAACTAAATTCAACCAATACAAAACAGATGTGCCCATACATGAATGAAATCTATTAAACTTTGTAGTTCTCTTTCAACCTAAAGTGAAGAAACGAAATCAATATTTCAACATATCAATGTTACCAATACAATTTTAGAAACAAAAGCAACAAAAGTAAACCACAAAAAAAAAAACTCCAGAGAAAGATACCCATGAAGCTAGAACTAAAATTGTGTCCTTCCAATACTTATCAGCAAAATCTGCACAAACAAACAAAATTTGACAGAATCGTTACTGCAATATTAGGTAGCACATAACTTCACCACCCCAAATAATTTTTAAATGTTAAAGAGATGTAGAGATGTAGTAGTAGTGTAAATTTCTATCAGAATTGTTTGTTTTTATTTGTAGACAAGAATGATGGGGCTCACAGAGACATTACTAGGCCCCAAAAATCAATTCAGAGTTGATTGAAATGAAATCTCTACATATAACGTACCTGAAAAGTGTGAACCACTTTCATATATTATATATGTATGTGATTGCCCATCAACGACTCAAACCAGTTTACGTTCCAGAAAGAAAAAGTGAAAACAAGGTTTAAAAATCCAAGTAACATGTAAATCAACTCATCAAGTCATCAGTATTGCATAAATAAGTACATCATTGTCAAACTACTTATCAGCTGCTTAATCAAGATCACTAAGTTGCAAGTAGCTGGTGGGTTTTATTCCATTTTGGAATATATGGTGGGGCCCATTTCAAGGAACGAAACACTCCAAATCTTTGTTCATGGAAAGGAAACTCTTCCTATTACAATTCTGGTGCAGATTATGCACAGATCCTTTCCAGATTGGATCTGGCTTCTTTCTTCCTCTTTTTTGCAGCCCATTGAGTCCATCTTTTATGTTTTAAAATCAGATCTGATCTCAAGATCTGTCAACCAGGAGCATCTGGTCATTTGATTAGGACAGATCCTAAAACTCCAGTTTGTGGAATCAACTGCTGGGTCCCACTAGAGTTGGTATTTCTGGAAGTCAATACAAAATATCTGATCATTTATCATAATGGTGATTTCTACATGTTTCTCAGGATTTTTCTTTGCTTCCGGATAGGGTTTTTTCTGGCCAATTTTCCTTAGCACTGCCCCAATCTCTGGATTCTGAGTTCTTTTCTGGAATTTCATCCAGTCGTACATATTTGACTCATCGTTATTATTCTTGGATCTGATCTGAGCATACCTTAAATCTACAATCAATTCTGGAGGTTTCAGTACCTGTCAAAGGGGTCACCCAGCACTATTTTGGTGGATTCATTTTATTTCAGCCATTATTTCTATTCAATTTCTGCTTAATTCTCACGTGCAAGCCCCAAACTTTCATTGTAGAATTAGATGTTTAAGACTTATTGTCTAAGAATTACCCTGATGGGTATTAGTGTGGATGATAGCTAAAATTTCAGGGAGAAGTGCCTAGCAATTTCAAATTTTCTTTTCAGTTATTGAATTCTGCAATCTTGTGATTGTGACGTTGAGCACCTTCCAGTTGCGATATGGGGTCTCGTCAAATTAAAACTACATTTTCTATTTTATGTTTTTTTTAAATTTTCTTTTTCTGTATCTATCCTACTTTTTTTATGTCGATGGTGGAAACTCGCATTTAGAAAAATGAAAAAGGGGATGGTAGAAAGGGTTGAAAATCCATCAATAGACTTGCTTTGGAAAGGAATGTTCCACCTTTTGAAACATAAGTTTTTGAAAATCAAGTTTGGAGGGCTTCAGATCGCTAACACTTGGATTATAACATTGCAACCTATGTCAAGTTTGGAGAAAGGAGTGGAGCTCAATACATTATGGTGGAAAATGATTAATAATTAATGCTAAGTATGGGCTACAGAAGTGTCTTCATCAAGGGGAAGACGCTTTGAGCGTGTTTTGTGGTCATGTCAACTTCTTGGAGTTGAGAGTTTATTACAATTCGACATTCAAGATGAGCACCGGAGTTTTTTTGGAAAGATTGGCTATTAGGTGATAATCCTTTTGGCTTGTTTGCCATGAATTTATATTCAATCCTGTTTCTGGCCTTCCACAGGCCATTTTCGTTGGGAAGAATTTTCTAATTCTATTGTGTTTTGGATAAATAACTCCTGCATAAACCTGTTTTTCAACTGTCACAACTCAAGGGAAATATATTGTTTACAACCTTTGGGTAGCTCAGGCTCAATCTGGAACGGAGCCCAGTTTACCCTCCAAAACTTGTAGTAGTGTCAACCAAGTTGCATTGGGTTTAACATTTCCTGTATTTAAGGTCTTTTAAAAAAAACTATTATTGAAAAATGCTGAGGATATTCGAAGATAATATGTTTTGTACTCTTATTTTGTTAAAGGTTTAAAAATCCAATCCTAATTCCCACAAGCAGGTTCAAGATAATATAGACTTGAAGATTTAAAACCAAAAACTCAATCGAAGATTTTTTACCTCTCATCTTCTAACAATGTACGATGTAATTGATCGGCCATGCAATTGTGCTTCCCAGTACTTCATTCAGAAGAAAAGCTTCCCAAGTTGGTCGATAGAGAATCAAACTCTCATTATCCTCTACTACATGTTGCACAGAAACTTTCCAACATTCAGCACCAAGAGGAACATGATGAACAAGTGATGTAGAATCCCTTGATAGAATTTCACCGGTTGCAACAACTTTAGTTGCGTCGAGCCAACTTAGCAATTTGCATCTTGAGCTCCCCTGATTGGAATTGCAAACACCTGTCTGTTCTTTTTGCTTACTTTGTGTTGTCCCATGTACAGAATTCTGCATTGCACTTGGAGGTAAGATTCTATTGCTTTGTGACATGTAGTCGTTGGCAGAATGTTGAACACTTCCATTATCTTTTTGCTATAATCAACTTATATTCAGCTCAACGAATAAATAGAAAAGTCTCATAATAATTAAAAGCAATATATTTGTGTACTTACTGTAGTATTTCCACCTTTCCCGACCATTGTAATGAAACTGTTCATTTGGTTTTTCAAGGATAAAAGTTCATTTTCTAATTTATTAACTATGTCCCTCATTTGTGTTTGACCCTCCACCTTTGAAGGTGCTACTCCATATCCAAGCCCTCTTACTCGTCCTCGTGGATTAGGACCAAGTACCTTCGCAACAGCATCATCTCTAAAAGAAGAACCATTTTCTTCTGCTTTGTATTTCTTGACTTGTTGTTGTATTTGTAAAACCATAAGTGTACATCAAATTAAGAGAAAGAAACACAAACATAATGAGGGCAAAAGTAGTAGAATACCAAAGGCAACATAATGAAGCCACTGGCATCTCCTTTATGGAAAATAATTTGAGGGAGAAAGAGGACTTGAAGCCATCACCATGAGACACAAACATGGAATTTATTGAACTAAATTTATGAGGCAACCGAAAATATACCAGGGAACATGACATTTAAATCATGCCATATGAGGCGAATTTACATTTGGTTTTAATAAAAAAACAAAAGATGGGTCCTGTATATGTATGTCCCTAGTTCGATTGTAATTTGAAGACAAAACAGCTGTTCGGTGGACAAATATGAGGGACTAGAAGAACAAATGCATGTGCTTGTGATTTGTGGTATGTGTCATTCATTTTTTTTTATTTGTTTTTTTCTTAATGAAAATAGTGCTAGTTAATTTCGAATTTTCCTTTAATTTTTCATATCTAAACTTTATGAATGCAAACGTTATAAACTAGTTAACAGAATTTATGTAGGGTACGTAAGAGGGCAACATCATGCAATGTGGTCTTTATAATTGTCTTTGTCTATCTCTATTGATTATAAAAAACCTAATCTTGGATAAGGCCAAATGCTTTACCTAGTCTTGGTTGGTGTTAATTCTAGTAGCAATTAATAATTGAACACTTGGAAATTATATATATAGTACTAACATGGCTCACGAGAAAGACACACTACACCAAACAAGTATAGGTGGCAACTCTACATGCATACTTCGGCCACAAAGCAAAGAATAAATCATTCATGTCATATTTTGCAGATCAGGGAACAAAAATAACAAACATTGTTGGTAGGGACTTGGACATCTGTTAATTAGAGAATAGAAAAAAACAAAATTATTGTTGCAGAGACAAGCTAAACCATATTTCAGAGACAAGACAAGCCATACTCCAGTTTTTAGTTGATAAAAATCAGCACAAATTCAATTACAGTATTACAAAACCAAAACTACTTACCACTATCTCGGGATCCTCTACCTCTTCATCCTCATTATTCTTCTTCTTTCTTGCTTCATAGCCACGAATCCATACATCAGACCTTGATATTGAATCTGGTGTTTCACTTTCTTGTCTCTAGAAAAGAAAAAATATATTTGTCATGTCCACAAATTCACTTATAGTACAGATTCAATTATTTACTTACCATTTCATTCTCTAGCTATGCAAATCCTTTGCGACTCGTTCGATGAAGTAGAGTTTGTTGTGCTCGCATCTCTTTGAACTTCTTATTTATCGCCTAGAGCACAATGACAATTTAGGGACATTGTGAGATGATCACCAATATGCGACAAAACAGAATGGTATAAGTGCTTACCAATTGGGTTGGACTGGTCCGTGTTTTGATAAAAGATAGCCAATCTTCCATAGATTCTACACTATCAGGTTTCAAGAGGGTAGCAGCGCGTTTGATGCCCACCAACTTCGCTTGGTCCAACACTTCCTTTATCAGCAAACTTCGATGATCTCTCCAATGCCTTCATAGCTTTGCAAATGTATACTTTTTATAACATTCAGCAAAACTGAACTTTTGCTACAAAAGAAAATTAAAAATTGCATTAGAAATAGATTTAAACCACGCTTAAATTTGATACTTGTAGAAATATACCATTATGTGCTCCCATATTTGTGCGATAAACTCATCTGTAAGGTCACTCCATTTCTCAAGTGTCACTGGTATTAACTCTCTTGCTGTGATTCCAAGGAAAGAAGAAAAAATTGTTGCATTCTTTCTAATCGGCTAGCCCATTTCATTGAACTCAACTTCAAGACGAGCTCCCTTTCCTTTTCCTTTGGTAAAACACAAAACTTGTGCCTTTCCTCTGGGTTTTCTATTTGTAGCATTAGGATTATTCTCACCTTGAACATCTGGGACATTAGGAACTTCAGCAGTTGGAGAATTAGAATCTCCATCCGATATCCGAAAAGGTTGATTCTCATCTTGAATGGCTACAGCTGCTGCATGTTTGTTTTGCTTGTTTCCACGCTTTGCTCTCTTCTTCGAACGCTTTGCTACAGTTGCTGAACGACCAAGATTGGTCTGAAATAATTTAAATTAAAAGTGTGTTGCTTTCTTCAAAAATCATAGGAGTTCTAATTTTTTTTTTTTTTAAATCTAAAATTTTCCACTCTTAATGAAACACAACACAAACCTAGAAAAAAAAAAACAACCCATGACACACTTGAAGAAATTGAGGAAGATAGAGCTTAAAACTCTTTATAATCATCAACACGAGACTATTAATCTCTTTACATCAAAAGGCCATGCAAAGCAAACAAAAGAGATTAGAAAAAACACCACATTATTGATCAAAATTTTGGAGAGAGAGAGAGAGAGAGAGGTTTTGGAGGTGGATTTTGCAAGTGAAGCAAAGCACTAAATAAGAGCTTATAGATAGTAGTGAAGAGAACTTTGAAAGAGCTATGGGTTTTCGCATAATTACAAAATTGACTCACATGGCACACATAATTATGACTATCAAACAGATAATTCAGAGTTGGTGATAAAAAAGCCATAGTAATTTCCATGGTGCTATTGGTCCAAGAACAACCCCCAAAAAATAAAGTCAAAGCAAGGACAGCAGCCAAACTAAGCAAAACAAACCTGTAGTAAACAAAGTGCAAAACCCAGACTAAGGAGAACAAAACCTACAATAGAGACTTAAGACAAAACATGAAAACCAACTAAACAAAGCTAACAAAAAAAAAAAAAAAAAGGACAGCAACCAAAGAACTTTGAACAGGTTTCTATTAAGGGTTTTACTAAAAAAAACAAATGTTGACACTGCCCTCAGCTGTATAATTAAATTCAAATAAATCCAAATCTACAAACGATGCTTACCTCACCAACAACACTCATGATTTAAGATGGTTGAACCTGCATAGCCAATTTAGTGTTTAATATCAGTATCTAACTCAAGACATAACAAAAGTATCAAATTAATGTTAATAACAGTACCGACTCATCCATGACCTCATAGTCATGTCTTTCATAATCTTTGTCCTCAAGAGTAAGATTGGAGACATCTAATGGAGCAAATGGTATACAATCATTCCCATTAGTGTCAGACTCAGAAACTCCTCTTCGTGGTGCTTTTAGCATCACATACCAATTTGAAGTATCATCATGTCTAGAATAAAAGTCTTGGTTTGCTTGTGAGGAAAATATAAATGGATCGTTCTCAACTTGATGCTGGCCTTGATGAAGGTTAACTAATGTGAAACACTCTTCAACTTTGACACCACTTCCTATATTTGCCCAGTCACAATGAAAGATCGGGAGTTTAAACTTGTGATAGTCTAACAAAATTATATCTCTTATAACACCATAGAACACAATATTTCCACTAACATGTGAGGTATCTCTTGCGCTTGATCGACACATTGTCTCTGCTTCAAGAGAAACACCAGAATTCTGTGTGCAATTTTTAACATATCTTGTGTGGAATCGATTACCATTGATGATATAACCTGAATAAGATTCCACATATGGTTTGGGTCGACACCCTATCCACCTCACAAGGTCTGACATGTTACTAGCATCTCCAACCTTGACTTTATTTGCTAACCATGCACTAAATGTGTCCCTATGCCTCTTTCTTAAGAGGCTTTCATTCCCATGAAGACGTATATCAGAATGTCGAAGTTCCTCTAAGTGTATTCTGAAAAAGACAAAGGTATATTTAGAAATTAAAAGTACATAAATAGAAACAAACTAAAAATACCAAAGATGTATATCATTCATGAGAAACTTACTCTCTATACGGTTCTACTTCGGCAGTATTCTCTTGACATTTTAGGAGACAATTCCTTCAATTTAGCCTTACCAATTGGTCTCCCTTCTAATATATTACTATCTTCATACTCTTCATATCGGCTCTGTTGAACACCTAATTGAGTTGCTTCCTTTATGTAAGGAGCACAAAAACATGTGCACTATTCTGCGTTATACTTTTCAACCATACAACCTTCGGGATTTGAACGGTTTTTCACAAAACCTTTCAGAACTTTCATAAACCTAACTCAAAATGTAAGACAAATTATTAATAGCTAACTCAAGCAGTAACTAAACCAAAGAATTGACTATATAAGACATTGGAGTCACCTTTCAAATGGGTACTGTTAGGGATTTTGTAGATTGCAATTTGATGGATGCATTATCATTCTAGCATCAATTGATTTACACACATATGCATTGATTTAGAAAAGCTTGAAATCTTGATTTATACATGCATTATTTTTAAGATTTGTAAAACTATTGATTTATGCATGTTTTGTTTTAAAACTTGAATGCATTTGTTGTTGAAAAGAAGTTTTAGAAATCAAGCAAGCCATTGGTTTTAAAGTTTCAAATCTTTTTAGGCTTTTTATGTTTCATGTTTTTAAACCTCTTAGTTTGATTTAAAACATGATTCCAAGCTTGATTTAATGGCCCAAAAGTCCCCACTTGAAAATACTTTGAAATATACTTTTTTAAGGATTTTTGGTCCCAAGCCCGGGTCGACCTGCAATGTGCCCGATCGACCGCGCCCACTACGGGTCGACCAGGTAAAGTGTTGTTGGCCATTTTTCAAACGGTCTATTTTTTTACCATTGTGAAGGCCAGATCTACCCGGGGGTCATGGGGTCGACCGGGGAAGAGCCGTTGGGAACTTTTTGACTATAAATATTAGTTCATTCATTTGCCAAATGTTGAGGATTTTTAGACCTTCCTTGAGAGGTTTTGAGGCAAATCAAAGGGAAATGAACTAAGGGATGAAGGGGTTCATTAGGAAAGCTAAAGTTTGGATTAATGAAGTTAAATCTCTAAGTAAGCTTTACTTTTCTTAATCATATGTTTTCATGCTTTGCTTTAATTATTGGTAAATCTTTTCTAGCATGATAAACTATGATTTGTTGTGTCCTTAACATGTTTATGTTTTGAATTGATCTATTGTTTTGGATGCATCACCTTGATTCAATCCAAGTAGTACTTTAATTGGTAAATCTAAGTAGATCATGTTAAGGAAAGAATCTTTGAGATTATATGTAACATGATTCCTATACTTGGTTGAATCTATGGTTGTTGTTTTTCATCATAAGAAAATCACTTTCAAATATATCTTATGTTTTTTATTCAACATCTTTACAAATCATATGTAACTTTGTTTTAAAGTTTCACAACTTGCTTTTCTTTGATAGGTATATCATATTCAAGTTGATTTTATAAGTACATATGATTTGTCCCCTATTTTCAATCAAATCTATTTTTATGTTTCATGAGCTACATTGTTGATTTGATTGAGATCCCTATGCATCACATGTTTTGTGCTTAGAATTTCGCAACTTGTTTAGGATACAAATGTATATCTTTTACAAGTTATTTTTAACATGTGACTTGCATTCTTTCCTCAATCATAAATGTTTTTATCAGCTAAAACTTTCAAAATCCTTAGGCATACATTTATGAGCTTTCATTTTAAAAATGATTGAGGACATCATACATACACATTGAGCATTCATCTTTGCATTCATAGTGTGTGTGTATGAATTAGTTTTTCACTTCCATATCCGCCTAATTAAGAGGCATTGTAATGAGCTATAAATTGTATCTCCATCAAGTGTATTTTAGACACTACTTAGAGAGATAACCAACCTTTTGGTTGAAGAGGTTATTGCTTAGCCTAAGAAAAGCATAGTGTAATAGGTTGATGTTAAGCCTTGAAAAACATCATCGTATAGGTTGATGTTAAGCCTTGAAAAACATCATTGTAAAGGTTATTGCTTAGCCTATTAAAAAGCATAAATAGTGGAAATCCGGTGGGGTGTTGGATCACAAGCCGGTAGTGGATTGAGGCCGAACCACTATAAATCCTTGTGTGATGGTGCATGCTTTGTGGTGATTGTTTTTATTAAGCTTCCGCATTTTGTTTGATAATCATCACTTGTGACTAGTTTAATTTAAAGGAGTTAAAATTGGTCTAAATTGATCATAATTGAAGCTCACCCTATTCACCCCCCCCCCCCCTCTAGGGTTCGGATCCCCGGACTTTCAGGTACATCCAACGAAACTGCACTGATCCACCTATCAGTGCTTCTCGAGCCAAGTGAACAATAAGGTGCACCATAATGTCAAAAAATGAAGGGGGAAAAAACCTCCCAAGCATACACAAAGTCTCAGCAATTTGGTCTTCAAGTAATTCCAACTTATTTTTGTCAATCTCTCTTTGACATAAGCAGTTGAAAAAAGCACATAATCTAAAAATTGCAACCCTGGGCCCCTTGTCTAATAGTCCCCTTAATGCAACTGCCAAAACTTGTTGCATTAGTACATGACAATCATGGGACTTGAGCCCATAAATTTTACAGTCTTTTAGTGACACATGACTTGCAATATTGGAGCTATAACCATCTGACAACCTCAACTCAGAAAGTCTTTTACAAAATACTTTTTTCTCTTTGGTTGACAACACATAAGGTGCTCTTTTGCAGCTAGAGCCGACACCATTTTCCTTCAAATGCAATGACTTTCTGATTCCCCTATCTTTCAGATCTTCACGAGACTTTAAACCATCCTTTGTTTTGCCTTTAATATTCAATAGAGTGCCTATTAGACTCTCGCGAATATTTTTTTCAACATGCATGACATCCAAATTGTGCCGCAACAATAATGACTACAAAATAACCAAACAAAAAGATGTTAAATTCAATAAATAAATTTAAGAGCGAACAAGCATATTGTTCCTATTCATAAAAATAAAAAAAACAAACAACACTGACTTACCTCCCAATATGGTAGTTCGAAAAAGATTGATTTCTTTTTCCATACTGATTGAGGCTCCACGACAATTTGCTCTTCGTCTTCATCCCCTCTCTTCCTGAATGATTTCTTTTTTTTATTAGCCTTCCCCCAGTCATTTTCGATAGTACTGATCACTTCAAATACTTCTGAACCAGTCAAAATACGAGGTTTTCGTCCACGTTCTTCTGTCTCATCAAACCAAGATTTCTTTACCCGAAATGGATGATTGTAAGCTAGAAATCTCCGGTGACCCATGAATACGTGCTTGTGGCTGTTTGTCAACCATTTTGAGCATGTCTCAAGTCCACATGTCGGACATCCTTTACTGGATTTAACAGCATACCCAGACAGATTTCCATATGCTGGAAAATCGTTTATTGTCCACATCAAAATGGCTCTCAAATTGAATGTGGATTGAGTAAACACATCATAAACACTTACTCCATTCACCCACAGCTCTTTCAAATCATCTATAAGAGGTGCTAAGTACACATCAATGTCATTTCCTGGTTGCTTAGGCCCAGGAATGAGTAATGTCAAGATTAAATTTTCTTTTGACATGCATAACAAGGGAGAAAGATTGTATGTGACCAGAATTACAGGCCAACAACTATGTCTAGAGCTAAGATCACCAAAAGGATTGAATCCATCCGAAGAAAGGCCAAGTCTAAGATTACGAGGATCAGATGCAAATGAGGGCCACTTATCATCTATTATATTCCATGCCAATGAGTCCACTAGATGTCGCATAATGCCATCCTGACTTTTGTTTGTGTAGTGCCAAGTCAATTGTTCACTCTTTTCTGCTGACTTAAACAATCCCCTAAATCTTGGAATAATTGGAAAATACCTCAAAACCTTTGCTGGAACTCCCTTCCTTATCAATTTGGTTTGTGCATTGACTTTCCACCGTGAAGAACCACACTTTGGACATGTCTCAAGATGCTCTAGATCTTTTCAAAACAAGCAACAATCATTCTCACATGCATGTATCTTCTCATACCCTAGATCAAAAGCATTAAATAGCTTTTTGGCTGAGTATAAACTATCCGGAAGTATGTTATCGAGTGGTAGCAATTCATGAACAATCTTGAGAACATCATCAAATGCTTTGTCAAATGGATTGTGTCGAGCCTTTGCCTTGAATAACATAAGTGTTGCTGACATCTTAGTGTGTGTCGATCCTGAATATAAAGGAAGCTCTGCCTCCTCAATAAGCTTTTGAAAATCTTGGTAGCCTCTTTCATCTATATGATCCACATCATCATCTTCAAAACATGCATCTCTAAACATTTTATATGATACTGGTGTAAGACCCCGACCCGAGTGAACTCGATTAGTGTTAATTAAGTTGCGCATTAGTTCTAAGCTTGATTAGTGTTTTTGGCTAAGTTGGGTGTGGAATAGTTTTGATATAGTTTTGGGGTATTTTTATTTGCTTTGTGTTAGTAGGGCCCTTTGGGGGTTCCTTTTCATGACATTGCATTGTTTGAGGATTTATCGGAGGTTTTTCATTCATGGTTTTAATCTCGTTTTATTGGTATTGTTAAGCTCTACAACTTTCATGTTGATCCCGTCCCCGTTTGAAATCCCGAAACCCGATTTCCTGGCCTCGAGGGCAAAACAGTCATTGCACACAAAATCTATACCCAAAAACTTGATATTCCCGAAAACCCGCGAAACATATACTTTTTGGAAACTAGATATTTCGACGATCATTTCTTCCTTCTTCGTCGAATCCATCCGAGGTCCCGAAAGAGATGATTTCAGCCCAATTAGATTTGTTGGTGGTGGAGCCCACTCCCCACTTGGTTATAAGGAGATCCCTTCCCTTCCATTTCCTTTTTCTAGCACAAGAGAGTGAGAACCTAGGGTTTCATTGCCTTCTTCCTCTTGCTCTTGCTTGCAACCACCAAACTCACCACCAACCTTGCACAACTTGAGAAGTGGAGATCATCATCTTCCTCCTCATCACCCTAGCTCTCCATTGACACCATTGCTTGAGAAAATCATTCATCACAAGACTTTCTTTGAGCTTACCATTGCCATTAGAGGACCTTGCAAGTAAGTAATCCCCTTCATCTTCTAGATTTGTGTTCCTCTAGCCTTAGAGAAGCTCCACCTTTATTATTGAAAGGTTTCCTTGCTATTTCATTGTTTTGACTCTTTTAGGGTTCTATTTTGGGGTTTTTGCCTTGTAGCTTGGATCTTTGATTTGAAAGACTTGTTAGAGCTTGATTTACTTGATTTGAAGACCCAAGGCAAGTGGATGTTATGATCTTTTATGAGCTTTCAATGTTTTATTAAATGTCACTCATGCCTATTTATTGCTTTCCTTTGAAATAAGTGCTCATGAAGAGCCTTGTTAATGCATTTATGGTCATAAAGAAGTATTGGTTCATAGCTTTTAATTCCTCTTGTTTTCCCTCAAATATATATATTATGTGTGAAACGGTTTCCTCCTCTCTTTTCTTGTATGGAATGTGATATGGATGGAGGAGAATGGGATGGATGTGGTTGGAGATTTGAGGTCATTTGAATGGAGATTTATACTCCTCATTTGATGTATGAAAGTGGTTAAGAAGGGGTTGTAAAAGGAAGAATTATAGAGGAGCTGAACTGGTCCGGATTTGGTTTCTGGACAGTTCGCTCGAGCGACCATGACACTTCGCTCGAGCGACCTGTCCAGAGAACGGTTCGGAGCGTTCCAGTAGCTTGGTTGCTCGAGCGCACCCTTTTTCGCTCTAGCGGACATCCCAGAACTCATTCCAGAGAGTTGTTCATTCGAACGCATTTAAATATTCGCTCGACCCAATGAGTTTGTTCAAGCGACCTCAACTTCGCTCAAACGAACCCACCCAGACAACCATTCCAGAGAGCGACTCGCTCGAGCGAACTCTCCAGTCCGCTCGAGCAATGGGCCCCGTTAGGCAGGGCTATGTTGGGACAATGAGGAACTATTTTAATGGTTTGGGACTATTCTTTGGGAACCTCTCTACATCGAGGAGATTTGTTAGGCATTGTATGAGGCCATTTGAGGAAGAAACCATATCACAAAGATTTTAATTGAAGTTTTGAAAATTCAAAGTGTATAAGGAGCCCGGAATGTTCCCAAACTCAAGGAGTACCAAATGGTCATTAGATTGACATACGGGGTCCCTATCCACTTTAAACGAATTTTGAACCCGATACTTTACCCGTAATACCCATTGTTTATTGTACCTTATCGATCCCGAGATTTATACTACATGTCTTGTTTTCCTAAAAGCATTGATGTACACTTGAAATGGTTACTTGGCCCGAAGTGCATTGCACCACATGATATGACAGTGTGCCCTTGAGCACCCCCGTCTTGCCCGTTTGTTTATGTATTTGTACTTGATTTACTTGCATATGTCTCGATTATATTTGACCTATGAGTCGGCACCACTAAGCTTGGATAACCCTGTTGGTCTGATCCCCCGACTAGGAGATCCCCCCTCTTGTCCCGCCAGCTGCAGTTTGTGTAAGACCCCGACCCGAGTGAACCCGATTAGTACTAATTAAGTTGCGTGTTAGTGCTAAGCTTGTTTAGTGATTTGGCTAAGTTGGGTTTGGAATAGCTTTAGACATAGTTTTGGGGGAGTTTTGATTTCTTGGTGTTGGTAGGACCCTTTGGGGGTTCCTTTTCATGACTTTGCATGTGCTCAAGGATTTATCGGAGGTTTTTGTATTCATGGTTTTAATCTCGCTTTATTGGTATTGTTACTCCCTACAACTTTCATGTTGATCCCGTATCTATTGGAGATCCCGAAAACCCGATTTCATAGCCTGGAGGGCAAAACAGTCATTGCACACAAAATCTGTACCCAAAACTTGATATTCCCGAAACCCGCGGAACATATACTTTTTAGAAACTAAATATTTCGACGATCATTTCTTCCTTCTTCGTCGACTTCATCCGAGGTCCCGAAAGAGATGATTTCAGCCAAACTAGCTCCTTTAGTGGTGGGACCCAACTCAATTGTTATCAAAGGGAAGCCATTCTTCTATCTTCATTTCATTCTTCATTTGTCCCAGCACAAGAGAGTGGAAGCTTAGGGTTTTTCTTGCAACTTCCTCTTCTTCTTGCTTCTCCTTCTCTAATCCACACCAAGATTTGCATCAACCAAGAAATGGAACTCACCACCCTCTTCCTCATCTAGCAAGCTTCACTTTGAGACCTTGTGTAGAGGAACCCATCAACCTTGAGACTCCCTTTGAGATAGCTCTCTTCATTTGAAGGTCATTCAAGTAAGTAACCCTCCCCATCTCCTAGATTAGTGTTCCTCTAGCTCTTGGTAAGCTCCATTTGCATTATTGGGAGTTATATCCATTTCATTCTTTGTGTAACCCATTTTAGGGTTTGTTTTGGGGATTTTTTATTGTAGCTTGGAAGTGAGCTTAAGAAGTGATAGAGGCTTGATTTTTGGCTAGCTTGGACCTAAGGCAAGTGAATGATTGGGTGTTTTAAGTTTTAAATGGTTTAGTGAAGCATTTATGGATTTTCATGTTTTCATTAATGTGCTTATGGTTGAAATAAATGTTCTTGATGGAGAGCCTTATGAATGCATTTATGATCATATGGATGTGTTAGCTCATAGCAATTAATGTTTCTTGTTTTGTCTTGAATGTGTATATTGTGTGAAATGGTTTCCTCCCCTCCTTGCTTGTATGGAATGTGATATGGATGAAGGAGAATGGGATAGAAGTGGTTGGAGATTTGAGAGAATTTGAGTGGAGATTTATACTCCTCATTTGAGGTATGAAAGTGGTTAAGAAGGGATTGTAAAAAGGAAGAGTTGCTGTGGAGCTGAACTGGTCCGAACTCAGGTTCTGGACAGTTCACTCGAGCGACCGTGACACGTCGCTCGAGCGACCTGTCCAGGAAAGGCTTCGGAGCATTCCAGTAGCTTGGTCGCTCGAGCGGACCCCTGGTCGCTCGAGCGGACATCCCAGAACTCATTCTAGAGAGTTGTTCGTTCGAACGCATGTAAATATTCTCTCAACCCAATGAGTTCGTTCGAGCGACCTCCACTTCGCTCGAGCGAACCCACCCAGACCACCATTCCAGCGAACGACTCGCTCGAGCGAACCCTCCAGTCCGCTCGAGCGATGCGGTTCGTCTGGCATAGGCTACGTTTGGGACAATGTTCAACTGTTTCAATGGTTAGGTCTATTCTCTGGGAACCCCTCTACGTCAAGGAGATTTATTAAGCATTGTATGAGGCCATTTGAGGAAGAAACCATATCACGAAGATTCCATTCGAAGTTTTGAAAATCCAAAGTGTATAAGGAGCCCGGGATGTCTTCAAACTCAAGGAGTACCAAGTCATCTCAATAATCGACATACGGGACCCCTATCCACTTAAATAGATCTCGAAATCAACAGTTTTCCCTAAATGGTATCGTTCATTACATTTCTTCATTTTCCCAGATCTACTTGAATGATTTGTTTTCCCGAAAGCATGATAGTTACACTAGTAACATTGACTTGTCCCGAAGTGTATTGCCCGATATGAAATGAAAGTTATACCTTTGAGTATTCTTGCCCCGTACATTTAATTACTTGAACTTGATGTATTTTGCATATGTCTCGATTTGTTATTTAACCTATGAGTCGGCATCACTAAGCTTGGATACCCTGTCGGTTTGATCCACCGCCTTGGAGATCCCTCTCCCGTCCCGCCAGCTGCAGTTTGGATCCTGATACCCGGTTTAATACCGTGGTCCCGTCCCGATACCCGGTTCGCTACCATGGTCCCGTCCCGTATATTTATATTGTATATATGATTTGCGTTGATTCTCCTCACCTTGTGTGACTGAGATCAACGTCCCGTTATACTGTTGTCACTTTAGTGACAGAGGACTTAGCTTCATGTGATTGACATCTTGTTAGTTCCCGATCCCTTGGTTACCTTATATGCTTTATCTTGTTTACTCGTTTTCTAGCAAATGATTTATCTATTTTATGAGAGTTCTTGTTTAAACAAATTTTGATGCTTTTCAAGATATTTCATCGATTATATGTTGTTTTATCTTTCACTCTCTTACCAGACCGTCGTGTCTGATACATTTGCTTTGGTACTCAGGTCCCGTTGCCGGTTTCCTTGCGGAGGAGCCGGAGGAGGCGGTAGGTGAGCCGCAACCTCTAGTCGAGTGGCGTGCTGACGATGTCATGTAAACATCGGGTTACTAAGAGAGGCGTTTCATTTTGAGGAGAACTATTTAACCATTCATTGGGTTATTGTTTTGTCTATATTGGCCTTTGTTGGCCTCTAATTTTGGGGACTGTAATTAAATGATCTTTTGTTAACTTTAACTACTTTTGGGAATCATATTATTGATCATTGCTCATTCTGATACAGTTTTAATACTTGATGCTAATGCTTTCATGACTAGAGATAGTCTGACTATTTGATTTGCTACACGCTTCCGCACTCTAAAGAAATGTTCATTGATGGTTGTGATATCCTCACCGCGGACACCTGTGAGAAATTAAATAAAATGTATGTTGCTATTAAACCGATATGGATCATATTATCATAAAGTATCCTGATCCCGGACTAGTCCATCAGATCCCCGGTCCGGGGTCGCGACAGTTTGGATCCCGCTACCCGGTTATTACCGTGGTCTTGTCCCGATGCCGCAGATTGCTACTATGGTGCCCGATGCCCGGCTCGCTACCGTGGTCATGTATAGTATTGTATATGTATATGTATATGTATTTATATGAGATCCACTGTTTCTCCTCACCTCGAGTGACTGAGATCAGTGCCTAGTTCTTGCTCTATCGCTTTAGTGATAGAGGACTTAGCTTCGTGTGGTCGCCATCTTGCTTGTTTCCCGTTTCCTTGGTCACCTTACATGTTTTACATTGCATCCTTGTAATTGAATAAATGTTTTATCTCATTCATAGAAATTGTTATTTGAATAGGTTTACATGTTTTGAAGGTAAATTCTTTTATTATCATATTGTCGTTGTATTTCCTCCATTTGCCAAACCGTCGTGTTTGACCTACTCTTTGGTACTCAGGTCCCGTTGTCGGTTATCCCGAGGAGGAGCTTGAGGAGGCGGTCGTAGAACCGCAGCAATTGGTTGAGTGGCGTGCCGATGACGTCATGTAGACGTTCGGTTGCTATGAGGGACTTTACATTTTGGGAAACTTTTAACCATTCTTTGGATTGGTATTTTGTTATATTGGCCAAGTTGGCCTCTAATTTTTTTGGGAAATGTAATTAAATGGCATTTATATAAACTTTAACTTACTTTGGGCAACATGCTAATGTTCATTGCTCATTCTGATACAGTATTTTAGACTTATGTTATTGTCTTGATGACCAAGGATGGTTTGAATATTCGATTTGCTACACGCTTCCGCACTTAATAGAAATATTCATTTATGGTTGTGATATCCTCACCGCGGACACCTGTGGGAAATTAAATAAATGCATGTGGTTATCTATTCATCATCTCATCACCACCACTAATAATATCCCGACTCTGGATCAGTTCCTTCGTGGGGACCCGGTCCGGGGTCGCGACAGTTGGAATTTCAGCATTTTCAGTTTCCCCTATGTGGTTGGTTTTTCTCCATGAAAAATCCATGTGGTGTAAGTAGGATCAATTCCATAATATACTAGATGGTCGTATACTACATTGTAATGATGGTATTTCAAGTTTAAACACCTGATGCAAGGACATTGAATCTTCTCTGGATACCCTTTCTTTTCTTGAACCTTATCTACAAACTTTCGTGCTCCCTCTTGATATGCTTCTGATGGTCTAAAATAAAGAAAACCCAAGTTTTTTACTAATTAGATCCTAAATAGGTATGGGACATCAAATATTTTATAGTGTAGGGCTTTGGAATTCACCTTGGTAGATGAATCCATTCTTTATCCATAATGGATGATTGTCTTACATTGACAATGTTGTGAAACTATGGAGGTGCAATCTATCAATTTCAGAAACACGGAATTAAACTCAAAGGGTATCGTAAAGCATGCATTTGAGAGCGTTGTTGCAAAGAGAGCTTGCCTTAGGAGTAGAAGAGGATGCTCTGCTTGGGTTCAAAGCTTCCAATCGCCTTTTTAGTTCCTCAAGTCGTGTAAACTAACTGCTACTGCTTTCTTGAACCTATTTACAATAATAGAGTTAAAATCAACTCCAAAATAGATAATTCTCATTTAGTATTGAGTAAGAGTACATGCCAATTGGCTTGAACCTAGAAATTTCTTTGGATTCACAAAAGATAGAGAAGTCACGATCATATCACTGGTGCCGCTTTGCATATGCAACAAATACGAGAAGATCAAGGAAGAAAAATTTGAACTAATAAACAAACTATTCATATAATATACTTGAGCACATTGACTTGTCCTATTGCCTGTTGTTCTTATTTCAGTGCTGGTTGGGCTCTTGTGTGACAATTCTAGAAGTTGCTTATGCCACTGTTGTATCTAATAAATGGTTAATTTAAATTTCATATTTCTCCGGCAGGAAAGGCCATAGAGACCATGCAAAAAGGTGAATGTTTCCGGAAGAAAGCACTGGTCTACATAAGGTTTTCACATTATGACATTTGGAACTAGTTCAAAAGCCAAGGTACGCGCACAGCTCATAAGCTTCAGAAAAAAAAAGGGAAATGGTCAAAATATAAGCCAAGAAACCACCTTCATCAAGCAAAGCATGCACCAATAGAATGCTCGTGTCCAAAGGAGCACTCATTCTCAGCAAATTCCAAATATAATAGTTTACCTCACAAAATGAAAGATCATATAAGCTTTAAGACGACAATGCATACACTACTAGCATGCTTAAGATGACAATACCTACATCACTAGCATTGCCATCTTTAAAAAGACACTTTTAAGGCATACAATCTCTGAAGTCTGAACTAAGAAGATTAATTTGTTCATTTTGAAAAAAAAATGCGAAAATTGAACTGATTAAAAGCTCAAAAGTGGACCTATTGAACTTGCCTTCAAACACAACGCATGTATGTATGTATGTACCAATCTAAGGACATTTACTATCTTGACTAATGACTTTGACAACAGTCAAATAAAACTTACCAAAGGAAGAGACTAATGGGCCTGACAAGCAAGCAAGTTGTTTAAGGTAACAACCTCTTTTACGTTTTATATTACTATAGCTTTCATTGACATATCAGCAAATTGATCACCAGTTTTTAGCAAATGGTTTGGCAAATCCTATGTCTCCTCTAGCAAGCTGGCACTGGCTACTCACAACAACAAAGCTTAAATTAATACACTTGGACAATAATACCCATATTCATCATCTATCCAATTCATTCCAGCTTAATGACATTTTGATAACCCAAAAATAGTTAAAAAGTATTTTTGATTTTTGTCAACTTTTCCAACCTCCAAACAAATAAATTTCAGAGGAAAGTTTGAAAGTACCAAAAAAGTTGACTTCTATATTCCCTACACAGCAAGATTGATGGAAAGGCTTCCAAGAATCACATCACTAGAGTTGGTGTTTGACTCAATAATTATTCATCTGTCAGACAATTCTCTTCATAAAATCACAAGTCAGTCCAATTTCACTTCAAATCACATTTGTCTCATAATCAGAACAATTTTCTCCATGGATCTGTGTTTCATAAAAAATTTCTACATAAAGGGCATTGTATTACCCAACCATAGTTGGAAAAATTTAAAAGAGAAAAAGCAAAGGGAAATTCTATATTACTGTTTTATTTCAGGAGACAATTACACCAATTTGGATCCTTGGAACTGCAAAACCTGGCAACTCAACCTGAACAATAAGTTTCTCTGTTTCTGAAGTATTTTAGGAGCTGTCTCATAATTCAAAAGAGGCTAGGATAGAGGGGTTCAGGGGTTTGAAGGGTTCCATTTTGAAGTTTGTAGTGAAATCCAAACAGCAGAAATAGTTTTTAACAATTGAGGGTTCCCCTACTAGAGAGGTTACAAGATCCAAATGAATAAGACCCATGGTAATGATCTAAAGAAACACAATACTCTAATCCTGTTATAAGATTTGCCCACACGTCCTTTTTAGGCCTTTCAGTTCTAGTTCATGACAATGATCTTTCTATGGGTTCGCCTACACAAACCATGTTACGAATTCTCATCATGGTTTTATACCATTCCCATCAAATTGGGGTTGGTGAAAAAGCATACTTTTAAATTAACTCGAAATTTAAGTTATCAACTGCTAGCCTAACACAAATCCTCATTAACTACAATGTTATCTCATGTATAAACATATGTTTAAGTATTAGACATGGTTAGGCTTTAAGTCTTGAAGTAACTGGGTAGAACATAAGAGAAGTGCATCATCGACATCATGGAACTTACATTTGAGAGTCCACCGGAAAATAATCCGAACGCAAAGTCATACCGCTGATTGATCAGTCGGAACTTCAAGCTACCTTTCCTCGTCGTCACATAGTTGGAAGTAGAGTAATTTGCATGTTTGTACTGAAAATAAAGAATTGCAGAGTTTGTGTGAGTACAAATCAAATAGTATCCTTAATTATCATGATAATATTGAGGAATTCTTTTTGTGGCAATAAACTGAACTTATTGCATTATTATTATGGTGGGTGGGGTTTTTAGTAAAACATCATGTTGATACTATCTCAATAAATTTGAAATATCGACCGCATTTGTTACAATGCTCAGCAAGCCCTATATCATTGATAAATTTCTGTTTTGCAGCAGCTCCTCTCTCTCTCTCTCTCCCCCTTCCAAAAACCCATTCCCAGCACAATCAGTGGTTCTGCTTCAGCTTATCTTCATCCAGCCAACATTCTTATCAATATGTGTACTACATATTGATAAGATATGACTATTAAAATATGATAGAGACATAAGATATATGACATTTCATAGTCTCAATTAAAATATGGCAGTTTTAATATAAGTGATTGATCTTAACAAAAAGATCAAAACTCCGAAGAAAGGCACATGCAAATAAGGCAAATGATGGCCTTTATTAGTGGAGATTGGGCCCCCTGTTTAGAAACATAAGGCTTAAGTTCTTCTACAGAACTTTGAGTGGAAGAGCATATTGATCATCAGTTGATGATTCCCCACCTACTGTGGAAACATAAATGGAATAGTGTTAGGAATTTTCTAGATTGCAATTTGATGGATGCATTTCATTCTAGCATCATTTGATTTACACACTTGCATTGGTTTTAAATAAACTTGAAATCTTGTTTTATTCATGCATTACTTTTTAGTTTTGTAAAAGTATTGATTTATGCATGTTTTGGTTTCAATCTTGGATGCATTTGATTTAGAAAAGAGTTTTCAAAGAAATCAAGCAAGCCTTGTTTTAAAAAGTTTTGAAACTTTTTAGGCTTTTTATGACATGTTTTAAAAACCTTTAGAATCCTTAAAACATGTTTTCCAAGCTTGATTTAGTGGCCAAAAGGTCCCCCAAAGAAAAACCTTCAAATATGCAAAAGTTGCATTTTTTGCAAATAGGGGGGAGTCCCGGCAGTGTCGCCGGTCGACCGAGACACAGGTCTCGGTCGACCGAGACAACTGGAGGTAAAAACTGCATTTTTGCACTGAAACCTCCAACGGTCAGAAATCTGACCGTTGTGCCTTCCCGGTCGACCGAGGCCTGTGTGCCGGTCGACCGAGGATATAGCCGTTGGACCTTTTTGGCTATAAAATGAGTTCTTTCCCTTACCAAAAGTTGGGAATTTTTAACCCCTCCTTGAGAGGATTTGAGGCATATCAAAAGGGAAAAGAACCAAGGGATGAAGGGGAAGATTAGGAAAGCTAAAGCTTGGATTAATGAAGTTAAACCACCAAGTAGGCTCTTCCTTTCTTAATCATATGTTTTCATGCTTTGTTTTATTTTTGGTAAATCATTTCTAGCATGATAAACTATGTTTGTGTTGTGTCCTTAACATGTGTTATGTTTTGAGTTGATTTATTGTTTTGGATACAACACCATATGATTCAATTCAAGTAGTACTTAACTTTGGTAAATCTAAGTAGATCATGTTAATGTAAAAACCTTTGAAATCATATGTAACATGATCCATATACTTGGTTGAATCTTTGGTTGTTGTTTTCCATCATAAGAAAATCACTTTCAAAACTATCTTATGTTTTGGACTCAACCTCTTTACAAATCATATGTTCTCATGTTTTGTTTTATCATTGGTAAATCTTTGTAACATGTTAATATATGATATGTTGTATCCTTAGCATATTCTATTTTTTGAATAGATCTATTGTTTTGGATACATCACCATTGATTCATCAAAGTAGTACTTTATTGGTAAATCTAAGTAGATCATGTTAATGAAAGATGTAACATGATTCATATACTTTGTTGAATCTTTGGGTGTTGTTTTTCCATCATAAGAAAATCTCCTTCAAATGTATCTTATGTTTTGGATTCAACATCATTACAAATCATATGTGTATTATTGTTTTAATTCTTCACAACTTGCCTTACTTTGATTGGTAAATCATTTTCAAGTTGTCCTTATAATTACATATGATTTGTCCCCTCAATTTCAATCAAATCTATTTTTATGTTTTGAGCTTCATTGATGATTTGATTGACATCCCTATGCATCACATGTTTAGAGCTAATCCATTTCATACAACTTGTGTAACTTTGATATCATTAACAAGTTGTTACTTTTAACATGTGATTGCATTCTTCCTCAATCATAAATGTTTTTGAGCTAAAACTTTCAAAAGCCTTAGGCTTACATTTATGAGCTTTCATTTTCTAAATGATTGAGGACCACACACACACACTTCATTTGTTTTCATCTTTGCATTCATAGTGTGAGTGTGTATTAGATTTTCACTTCCATATCCGCCTATTTTAGAGGCAAATGTAATGAGCTAAAATGAATCTCCATCTAGTGTATTAAAGACACAACTTAGTGAGATAACCAACCATGTGGTTGAAGAGGTTATTGCTTAGCCTATAAAAGCATAATGGATAGGTTGATGTTAAGCCTTGAAAAACATCATTGTAAAGGTTATTGCTTAGCCTTGAAAAGCATATTGTAAAGGTTATTGCTTAGCCTATTGAAAAGCATAAATAGTGGAAATCCGGTGGGGTGTTGGATCACAAGCCGGTAGTGGATGTAGGCATTGAGGCCGAACCACTATAAATCCTTGTGTGATGGTGCTTGCTTTGTGGTGATTGCTTATATTAGCTTCCGCATATTGTTTGATAATCATCACTTGTGACTAGTTTGTTTTAAAGAAGTTAAAATTTGTTAAAATTGGTCATAATTGGAGCTCACCCTATTCACCCCCCCTCTAGGGTTCGGATCCCCATGGACTTTCAAGAATAGATCATATCAATATTACTTAGATGAGAAGAAAAGGGTGGAAGAAACAGTCCACATTGTCCCTAATCACCTTATGGGTGGTGTTCAGGAACTATTATCATTACCTTATCCTTCATTGTGGGGTTTTCTTTTTCTAATTGATATCCTTATTATGCTCATCCAAATATTTATAACTTGCCTTTACAAAGTCAAGTCAATAAACCCATTAAATGCAAAAAAGCCAAAAAGAAAAACAAAACCAACACATCAAATGCAGTGTTTTCTTTAGCATCTTTTTTATGCCTTGGTTTGTTTGGCTACCTTGAAATACAGATGCATATGGCCTCAACATTCCAAACATCCAAATTGTTCAAGTCCTGCCCTGTTTTCTTATCATAGGCTTGAGTTCCATTGTAGTCAGCACAAGGGAAGTGCAAGCTATAGTCAGGCCTACTGAAGCCTAAGGCAAAAACCTAATTTTATTAGCCACCCCTTTAAAAGAACTAGAAAAACAAGCTTTTCTTAAAGCTTCTATCAAATGCTGCACCATTATTAACTAATAGAAGCCATTCACTCATTCAGCTCACTTCATACTCTAGATCATCCATGTATTATGTATAAGCTAACTCAAAATAAAAATATAAGAGTATTACAGAATAAGAGAAGAGGAATGAAACCACACTACCAAACCTGTACTTCATAAATTAAAATATTTTATCAAACAACCTCATCAAAACCATTTGACAATTAAATATAAAACAATAATGAAATCATTTCAAAGCTACAGTTCCATAAAAAACACATGCATATCCATAAAAATAAACATATTCACTTGGCTTTGGGTGAGGAAATCCAAAATGCTCAAATCCACAACTTAGCTCAAAATGCCCAAAACCAATGAATTATAAACAAACCCACATAAATAACTCTACAGATCACAAAATCTAAGATACTTAAAAACTCATCTAACACTAATTAATGGAAAACCCCCAGTTAACAAAACCTAATCAAATGGAAGAAGCTTACAAAACAATGAAGCTTGAAATTAGGGATGATGAAGATCGTGGGGCCCACTTGATCGATGGCCCATTGGAATAGTGGTGGCGATGGTGCTCGGTGGTCCACTGGGCAAAGAGGGGGTGGAAAGAAATCAGAAAGAATGAGAGAAAGAGACAGAGAGAGAGAGAGAGTGAAATGGGTGGGTGCTCAGTGACGTTGCTGGGAAGAATGAATGAGGAGGATAATAAAGAAAGGAAGAAAGAGAGAATAGAAAATCAAATGGGAGATGAGATGAATGAGGGGAGAAAGGAGAGGGAAATGAGAGCGGGAGCTGCTGAGAGCGTGGAATGAGAAAGGGGAAAGGGAGATAAGGGAGAAGGATAAGGAAGAAAGAAAGAAGAGGAGGAGGAGGAAAGGGCGGTTACGCAGGGTAGAGGAGAGGAGAGGAACAGGGGAGGAAGAAGAAAAAAGAGGAAGAGAGAGAGAGAACCGAGGGAGAGAGGGAGTTGTGTGCAGGTGGGCGCAGGGCGGAACAGAGGAGGAAGCAGGGGAGAGGGAGAGGAATAGGGGAGGAAGAAGAGAAGAGAGGGAGAGAGAGAGAACCGAGGGAGCGAGGGAGTGGTGTGCAGGTGGGCGCTGCAGCAAGCGCAGGCGAGGGGAGACAGGGGAGGAAGAAGATGAGAGGAAGGGAGGGAGAAGAGCAGACAGAGAGGAAACAGAGTGATGGGGAATGGGGGAGAGAGAGAACAGAGAAGAAAGAGAGAGGAGAGGGGGAATGGTGCGTGAGTGCAGGAAGAGGGAGGGGTGTACCTGGTGCCGGGGAGGGGTCCGCGGCGCGAGGAGGAAGATGAAGGTGTCCGGGGGCTGCTGCGCGCTCTTGGCGGTGCTGTTATGTTCGTCGTGCAGTGGAGAGGGAGGGAGAGATAGAGGAGATGGGCTCTGGAGAGGGCGATGGAGGTGGGAGAGAAAGAAATGAGTGAGGAGAGAGAACGAAATGAGTGAGCAGAGGGAGAGGGCGATGGAGGCGAGAGAGAAAGAAATGAGATAGGAGAGAGAACAAAACGAGGGAAATAGGAATTTCGAGAGGAGAGAGAACGAAACAAGGGAAATAGGAATTTCGTTGCGGGAGAGGGGAAGTAAAAACCTTGACCTTTGCCAGCGAAAAAAAACGCCGGGAATACCTTGACCTTTGCCGGCGAAAAAAACAAAACGCCGGGAATACCTTGACCTTTGCCGGCGAAAAAGGCCAATCGCAGGGAAAAACCTAACATTTGCCGGTGAAAATATGTTGCTGAGAAAACCCTATCTTTACCAGGCAAAAGAAGCTTTTTCGCCGGTAAAAGTAATACTTTCCCCGGCGTTTAATGATTGCGCCGGGAAAAAACACCGGTAAAAGTGCAAATTGTTGTAGTGTTATATCGGTTTTCCTAATAACCGATATTAAGGGATTTTTAAAACCGATATAAAATCATTGCTTTTTAGTAGTGTATATAATATCGGTTTCATAATAACCGATATAAAATATAGCAATTAATGTCATATACTTGCTAACCGATATTATATATAGCGATTATTATATCGGTTACTATGTAATCGATATAAAAAAAATAGACCGATATAAAAAAATATTAACTGATATAAAAAACGTTGACTGAAGATATTATATCGGTTATATGAAAAACTGATATAGGGCAGTTTTTGTAACCGATATAAAATGTTCGTTTTTTAGTAGGCTACAATGTTACGGCGTGCAAGTGTAGGTCATGAAACAATAGATATTTACGGTGTGCGATGGAGGCCGTAAAAAGGTATTCATTTATGACCCGCATAGATCACGCCGTAATTGACACTCATTTACGACGCGAGACACACACGCCGTTAAAAAGACTAAAAAAAGAATTTTTACGACTCGCATTTCAGGCACACCGTAATTTTATATCATTTACGGCGTGCACCTGATGCAAGCCGTAATTTGCACGCCGTAAAAACCCTGATTTGGTGTAGTGAAGAAGGGCAGTATGCCCATTACTGAATATCTTGACAAGATGAAAAATCTTGCAGATACATTAGCAGCCATAGACCATCCTATCCCTGATAAGGATTTTATTATTCTTATTCTTAATGGCCTTGGACAAGAATACGCTCCGGTCATCACTTCAGTGGATAATCGTGAAGCACCAATCACTTATGATGAACTTTTTGGACAGCTTATCACTTATGAAATGCGGCTAGATAGTTACTCTCAACCTCAGAACAATGCGCAGCCAGCAACTGCCTTTCTTAGACTCAAGTTGGCAATGAAGGTAACAATCCCAAGAGCACTCAACGTGGTTGTGGTCGTGGCCGCAGCCGTGGCCGTGGAAATGGTGGTCATGGTCGTACCACAAATGCAGCGAATACAAACTACAATAATCGTGGCTCCAATGTTTAGATTTGTCAAATTTGCAATAGGACAAATCATGTTACCCTTGACTGCTTTCATCGCCTTGATCTATCTTATCAAGGGAAACAACCACCACAAAAGCTTCAAGCCGTGGTTGCAAACAAACAACCTGATAACATATGGTATCCAGACATAGGGGCCACCAATCATGTCACTGCAGATCTTGAAAACCTTCATCTTCACTCAAACTACCAAGGTGTTGATTCCATAGCTATCGGAAATGGTAATGAACTTCCAATAACCAACATTGGTTCTGCTGCTATCAATTATAAAACATCTAATCTGATTTTCAATAATATACTTCATGTTCCTGCCATGACAAAAAATTTGTTATCTGTCCATCAATTTGCTCAAGACAACATTTGTCATTTTGTCTTCACTAATACCTCTTTTTTTTGTGAAGGACAACAATACATGGAAGATCCTCTTCCAGGGCCAGAGTCGTGATGGTCTCTATCCATTTCACCTAGATCTACACCACACAAATAAGTCCGATTGTTCTCCCTCTGCTTTATTCACCTCAAGGATCTCTAGCCACATCTGGCACAAACGACTTGGGCATCCGGGTCATCGGACACTTCAACAACTCTCCAAGATGCTTCCAATTATTGGGCCCATGCCCACTACCAAAGTCTGTACTGCATGTCAAATGGGAAAGAGTTCCAAACTCCCTTTCTCTACTTCTTTTTCTATTTCTTTTTCTCCCTTAGAACTCATCCACTCGGACATTTGGGGTGCATCACCTTATGCCTTAATAAGTGGTGTTAAATTTTATATTACATTTATTGATGATTTTAGTCGTTACAGCTGAATTTTTCCTTTCGGGCATGTTTGGGCAGCTTACTTGTAGAGTCAAGTAAAGTAAAGCCCCATTCTCAAAAAAAAATCCCACCAAAAGTACTTTACATTAAATTTCCCACCATAATTTTTCCAAAAATGTCAAAAAACTAACATCATTTACTCACTAAAAGACAAAAAAACTCCACTTTCCAATAAAAAAAAGTCAACTAAAAACAACTAAAAATAAAATACCATCATAATCTACTTATATTTTATTATTTCTTCAAAATAACATTTACTCCACTCAACTCTATAAGTAAAGCCCCCAAACAGGCCCTTACAGTTCAAGTCTCAAGCTCTTGATGTAGTCATTAAATTCAAGGCCCTTGTTGAAAATAATCGTAACAAGAAAATCAAATTTCCCCGAACTGATGGTGGTGGAGTGTCACGACCCCAAACCGGAACCTCGAGGGCGCGAATGGGATAAAGGATAAATATTTTTTTTTCCAAGATCAGCGTGTGTGAAGACAACACATTCCAATACACTCTGAATATTTTTGCGGAAGCTTTCGTGGCGTTGCTACTCGGAGTCCGTGGCCATCGGATTCCGCATCGCACTCAACCTCTAGCATATACCTATTATATCAAGAACCATATCAGACTAGAGTAAACCATCACAACAAAGTACAAAGTTGACAGTAACAGGATATTACATTCCCATATATGTTCAAGTTACAAATTTTCAATATACATTAATTAAGAATCCCAAAAAAAAAAGGTTAATAAAAGCCATACAATAACAAACTATTAACCACTACCCATATGTGTCGCAACTCCGATGTCAAGCTCAATGTCTACATGACAAAGCCGACAAAACAACATGTAAATCATGGCTCCATAGCCAACAAAAGCACTCATCTCGGGACGAAGAAGTCTGGACCTGAGTACCAAGAATAGTGGGTCAGACACGACGGTCTGGCAGGTGGGGGAAAAGATAATAAATGTGTTGAAAAATAAAACATATGATAATTCATGTTATTTAATCAAAGGCTTCATATAATCAAAATGGGTGGAAAATCGTGGATCTCTGACAAAACATGTATTCGTTTAAAGCATGAGTTAAACATGGAGATCTAACAAAACATATGTTCATTTACATCTTCTATAAAAACATAGATATTTGGCAATCGGGTGTTCCTTTAAAACATGTGTAAATATAGAGATCTGGCAAAACAAACGTTCATTTGAAACATATGTAAAAGCACGAGTATTCGATAAACCGGGTATTCATTTAAAGCGTAAAAGTGTACCATGGAACGGGAAACAGTGTAACAGTAATTGAAATTACCTTGGAAAGCATTAAAACCTATTTAAGCAATAACTTTCATAAAAGAAATGAATCATTTACTAGAAAACGAATAAGCAATATAAAACATTTAAGGTATCCAAGGAATCGGGAACTAGCAAGATGGCAACCACACGAAGCTAAGTCCTCTATCACTAAAGTGACAGAGCAATAACTAGGCATTGAGCTCAGTCACTCGAGGTGAGGAGAAACAATGGATCTTATAAATACATATACATATACTATACATGACCACGGTAGCGAGCCGGGCATCGGGAACCACAGTAGCAATCTTCGGTATCGGGACAAGACCACGGTAATAACCGGGTAGCGGGATCCAAACTGCAGCTGGCGGGACAAGAGGGGGATCTCCAAGTCGGTGGATCAGACCAACGAGGTTATCCAAGCTTAGTGGTGCCGACTCATAGGTCAAACAACAAAATCAAAACATGTATAAAACACATCATGTGTAGGTATATAAACGAGCGGGACGGGTGTGCTCAAGGCACAAATTTCCTTTCAATTCGGTTAATGTTTAAACGGGCTAGCAAAATGCTAAATTACAATTTCAATGCTTTCGGGAATGATAAATCATAATTCATGAATTTCGGGAATGTATGTGACAATTTGGAATAATCGAAAACATAGCTGATCTTTTGAAATTTCGGGACAAGTATCAGGATTCAAAACTAGTCCAAGGTGAATAGGGGTCTTGTATGTCGATTTTGATAAACTTGGTACTCTTTGAGTTTGGGGGCATTCTAAGCTCCTTACACACCTTGGTGATTATTAAGACTTCGCTGAATCTTTGTGATGTGGCTTCTTTCTCAAATAGGCTTCATACATTGCCTAATAATTCTCCCCGATGTCAAGGGGTTCCCTTAAAAACCTTTCCCCAGCTCCAAAAGTGGTCCATACCCGAGAGGGGGTGCGCTCGAGCGGACATGGGCTACGTAGAAAAATAGGCAGACAGATTGTCTACGCGCTCGAGCGGCCAATCGTCCACTCGAGCCTGCAGTCAATCTGCTACTCGAGCTGCAGTTAGAATGACTGCGCGCTCGAGCGGTCTGATACGCGCTCGAGCGGGTAGTCATTTCTGCTACCCGGGAATGGCCATTCTGGCCTTTTTCTCCTCCATCTCCAAAACATTTTTCTTGCAACAAAAAGGCCTCCTTGCCTTCCAATAACAACCATTAAATCTCTTCAAACAATCACTTAAAAACCTTCATCAAAACTTCAATAAACATTAAAACTAAACACCTTCTTCTTCACATTCAACACCAAAGAAAGAGAAGAAACCCCAACATTCACAAAGGTTCATTTGAGCCATAATCAAGAGATAAAATAAAGGCAATAAACCACATTTCCATGACAGTAAATGAGCTAACAAAAAGCCTTTCATGAGCATTTATTTCACAATGAATGCAAGCTAATAAATATGGATATGAGTGGCAAAACCAACCCCATTCCTTATAAAACCATACGAACAAACTTTGACCAAATATAATGCATACATTTCCAAGAGATTTAACAAGAGAGAAAGACCCATTAATATGCATTTTCGAAATCAATAGAAATGTGGCAAGAAGCATATGTGAAAACATGTATCAAATTACCAAGAACAAGTAATAAAATTTAGGATTTTCTCATAAAACTTGATGACACTCAAACCATTCATTCATCCACTTGCCTTGGGTTCCAATTAGCTAATCAAGCTCTCCAATCATTCTCAAGCAACACCTACAAGCATAGCCAAAAATCCCCAAAAACAAACCCATTTAGAACCCTAAAATGGCAAATCAAGAAAGACAAGGAATGGGCTCAAACCAAACTAGGAAATAGAACTTAAGGGGATGTCATTGCACAGAAAAGGAAAATGGGAAGGAGCCTTTTCCTCTAGGGTCATCAATCAACAAGAAGAATCTTGAAATAGGGGCTGCCCACCTTGGTTTTGCACAAAAATAGCATCCATGGGAAGCTAGAGAGATGGGGAAGAAGATGGCATGGTTGGGTTTCCAAATGGAAAGGGTTTCCTCCATGAATGGGGAGGAGAAAACAAGAATAAAAGGGGGCAAGCTTAGTTGCAGAGCTCCCCCTTTGGGCTGTAACAAATGAGGGAGAAGAGGGGAGAGTTATCTTTTTATAATGGGTGGGTGTGGGCCCCACCACACTTAAAACTTGCCAAGGGTAAAACATCAATTTCTGGGCCCCGAATGCGATCGACGAAGAAGAGAAAAATGTTTCTCATAAAATCTAGTTTTCAAAAAGTATAATTTTGGCATGGTTTTGGGATCTCGAAGTTTGGGTCCAAATTCAATGTGAAAAGACCGATTTTGCCCCCAGGGCTGGAAAAACTGATTTTTGGAGCTTCGAATGGGTACGGAGTGAACACAAAAGTTGTAGAGATTAACAAACTAAGTCAAACGAGGCTAAAACAAGAATTATCAAAAATTTGAATAATCTCCCAATCACGCGCAAAGTCACTAAAAGAACCCCCAAAAGGTCCCACTAATCACAAAGGCACTCAAAATTCCCCAAAACTAGTGAAAAACCATTCTAGCTCACAAACTTAACCAAACAAACACTAATCTCACTTAAAGAAACTAATCCACAAATAAAACAACTCTAATCCAGGAGATTAGGGGCCAAGTTCTCACATGGAGAATACACAAGTACTGCTTTTAAGTCTTTTCTTGCCACCAATGGAATTCTCATCGTTTATCATGCCCTCATACACCCGAGAAAAATGGGCTTGCCGAACGCAAGCATCGGCATATCATTGAAACTGCACTAAGCCTTATGGCTCATTCTAATCTTCCAAAAAAATACTGGTTTGATGCAGTTTCTACCTCAGTTTTTCTGATCAATCGTCTCCCCACTCGGGTTCTTGAGAATGTCTCTCCATATGAGAAATTATTTAACATTGCACCAGATTATAATATGTTGAAATCTTTTGGTTGCACGTGTTACCCATACCTTCGACCCTATAGTTCTACCAAATTGGACTTTCGTAACACAGTGTGTATTTCTTTGGTATAGCATTAACCATCGAGGTTATCGTTGTTTGGATCCTCGTAATGACCGTATTTACCTTTCACGCCATTTCGTGTTTGATGAAGATAATTACCCATTTATGGATGGCATGACCACGTACTAAGGCTCAATGGAATATGGTTCGACCTTGTTAGTCCTCCCAACTAGTCAACCTCCATTTTCTACACCCAAGTATCCTCCACCCATCTTAAATTCTCCTACCTCCATGGACACTTGTCCATTCCCAAAACCACGCCTCACCAACTCAACAAAGTCCTTCACCTAACCATGCCTCACCAATTCAACAAAGTCCATGTCCACCAATCTCACCATCTCCAATTTTGGCTTATGCCCAACCTAATGAATAGTCTGAACCAATAGTCTGATGAACAGAGTCACTTCAATCAATACCTCCACCATGGCTACTAAAGCACCGGAACCAATACCTATGACTATAGCTACTGGATCATCTCATGCCCATCATACTGGGTCCAAAAGTGGTATTTTCAAGAAAAAAGCGTGGCTATCTACTAGACACCCCCTTGCACTTGTGACTCAAAGTGTCCCCACTGAACCTTCAGGTTACACTCAGGATGCCAAAAGTGCTCAGTGGCAAGAAGTTATGGCTAGCGAAATTACTGCATTGTTGAAACAAGGAACATGGACACTGGTTCCTCGCACTTCCAAACAAAATCTTCCTAGATGCCGCTGGATTTATAAGATAAAACATAGGTCTGATAGGTCTTTTGAACGGTTCAAAGCCCGCCTCGTTGCAAAAGGATTTCACCAACAACTTGGCATTGATTATCATGATACTTTTAGCCCAGTAGTTAAGTTTACAACCATTCGGCTAGTACTTTCTTTAGCAGTACATTATTGATGGCATATTTGTCAAATGGATGTTCAAAATGCTTTCCTTCATGGAGTTCTTGCCGAAGAAGTATACATGGTTCAACCACCCGGATTTGAAGATCCTCAACGGCCCAATCATGTATGTAAATTGCACAAAGCTTTATATGATCTTAAGCAAGTGCCTCGTATGTGGTATACACGCCTCACCGACTATCTACTTGGCCTAGGATTTCATGGTTCTTCTGCTGACACATCTCTCTTTATCCGTCATGCTGTAGAATGTGTTCTCATAGTTTTGATTTATGTTGACAATCTCATTGTCACGAGCAACAATCTAAATGCAATTGATCACCTCCTCATTGCTTTGAATAGGGTCTTTGCTATGAAAGACCTTGGTGATCTACGTTTTTTCTTAGGCATTCACTACTAGAAAAAAGGGTTTTTATATCGGCTAAAAACCGATATAAAAGACCTATTATATCGGTTTTTCAGTAAACTTCAAACCGATATAAGTACCCCCAATATAATAAACAACTATAACCGATATAATATGTGTAATATTTCATATCGGTTTTTGGACAACTGATGTCTTTTGAACTTGAAATTATAACACATATTACTGTAAAACCGATATAAAAAAAAAGTAAAACCAATATAAAAAATATTTATAATATCAGTTTTCGGTAAACTGATGTGTTTTGAAACTGAAATTATAGCATACATTACTGTTAAACCGATATAAAAAAGAGTGAAACCGATATAAAAATTATTTATAATATCGGTTTTCGGAGAAGTGATGTGTTTTGAAACTGAGATTATAGCATACATTACTGTAAAACCGATATAAAAAAGAGTGAAACCGATATAAAAATTATTTATAATATCGGTTATAAAGGGCTTTATTATATCGGTTTTTTGGGATTGTATTATATCGTTTGTTCTGTAACCGATTTAATATTATATTTACTTTTTTTTAATCAAAAGAATTTGCCTTGCTGGAGTACCTATAAAACTTTTGGCGGCTAGCCCCTTTCAAATAACGGTCAGAAAATTTAAATCAGGTTGGCTCATGGCTAGCCGCAGGAATAGTTGGGGGCTAGCCGTGAGACCACCGCAGGGGTGACCACAAGAGGGGGTTTTAAAAAACTAGTCTCTGGAAATCAAACCGTAATCCCACGGTTAGCACACTGGCGGCTAGCCGCAGGTGCACTGGCGGTTAGCCGCAGGAAGTGCTAAAAATCATCTTGAGAAAAGAGGCTTACTGGGAAGCTGACCATAGGTCTGCAAGGGCGGCTAGCTGCCAAGGTCACCTGACCCTTTTTAGAAGGACTATTTAAGCTGAGATAAAAAGGATAGAAAGCATGATTTTAAAACTCATCTTTTTCCCAGGGATCTAAGGATTTGGTCTGGGTATAAAATACCTGAAATGGTTGTCAAACACAAATGGAGACCTTCTTGATGAATCCGAATTTTGCAACAGCTTGATAAACCTTAAACCTTCTGAATATGATCTTCCTTGAGGCACTTTAAGAGGCAAGAACTTTGGAAGTCATTAGCACGGAATTGACAAAACAAACTCAGTGCTCACAGACATGTGACACTTACACAAACAAGATAGGGGTAGAAACTAGAAAAGAGCTCAGGGGATAATGCTTTTTGTGCATGCTTTCACGTGCTTTTTTCCCCTCTTTTAAGGATCCTTTAGAAAAAAGGCTACTTTGGCAGGAAAGATAAATACCAAAGGCAATGAAAAATTGTATTTGGTGTTGGATTAACCAAAGAACAAAAAGTTATGAGGTAATGTGAACCTTGACTTTTACATCCACAGAACACTTTCCATTGCCAATTTGAAGTGCTACAAAGTGTTCTAGACTTTCCACCTAGTCATCTTTTCTTGTCTCTTGGAGCTAAAGCAGATACCCCACTTCACCAGATGAGTGTGAAAGAAGAAATAGAAAAGTAGCAAAAGCATACACATTCATATGAGTGTGAAACAAGCATTTGAAAGTTAATTCCAATTGATAGAATCATAGAACTCTTAATCTCATCTATATTCTTCCATACCTTTTTGTTGACAAACTCACTCATAATGATGTAAAGACTCTTACCTATGACCAATCAATTACTCTCCCCTTCTCTACCCAAATAAAGCCAAGTTGGTAGGTCTAATTAGCAACACACATTCACAACTATAATACCTGAGATGTTTGTCCAAGCAAGGAGGAGACAAAGGGTTGCACAGATAAAAGGCAAATAAGAAGATTGCAAACCTAAAGAGGAGAAAAATAAAATTAATAAAAATAGATAAAAGGTTGTATCTTGTAATACCAAAATCAACTAATATAAGTTATATATCATGAGTATAGCCCAATCCATCCTGATATAGGACATTCCTGGATGGTACAACCCATGGAGAGCTCTGGTCATTAATGTATAAATCATGAGTGGAATTTTACATGATGGAAGGTGTGTGAAAAATATTTATTCCATGATAAAAGAGATAAAACAGTAACCAGCAAAAATCAAACAAGTCACCACCATCACCAAATAACAAGAGTAGAGCAGACCATGTTTCCCTTCTTGGCTACTAGAGCACAAGAAATGGAAAGGAGGGTTAGTTCTGATCGCAATTACTGCTCCAATAGATTGCTAAATATCAGCTTGGGGGGGGGGGGGCAGGATATGCCGCTGGGGTGTTTTGGGGAGGGGGGGGATATGCCGCTGGGGTGTTTGGGCAGATAGCAGCAGCAGTTGCAGCTAGTCGTTGTCCTGCTGCTGGCTGACTAGCTGCCATCTGTTGTGGCTGGCTGGCAGCAGATGATCATTCATCAGGGCTAGCTCCCATGGTGGGGCCCACTGAAACTGAGTTTCATCTCAGATTAAGGAACAAATAATAATATGAAAAGCTATTTGTTTAATAACGAGTTAACACAGAATAGCCACAACATAGGGATAGATAAGCTGATTGCTAAACATGTTGATAAATAGAGCAATAGCAGATTAATGAATGGATTAGTGACAGATTGATAGACAAGTAATAAACAGTGTATAAACAGATTCATAACAGGTTTGTTAACAAATCAAGAACATGATTAATTTAGACAATGCAATCCCATGATTAATTTAGACAATGTAATCCCAAGCAACATATACTAATTATCTTAAAACACTTGCCTCAAAACCAAGAACAAAGCAACCTTAACCAACGGTCACTCCAAGCTCCAAATAACCGAGGCTTTCTCTCCCAAACAAAACCCACCAAAATCTCCCTAAAATCAAAACCCCTACACTGTCAAGCATCCACATCCATAACAGCCAACACAAGAAATAAAAGAAACGAGTTCTAGCTCAAGATACATTCAAGGATATAAGAGGCCTACCTCTTGGAAGCTCAAGAAAAAGAGAAGGTGATGAAGGAGGGGCAGTCACTGCTGGATTCACACCAAAACAGAGTATGACGCTCAGAGGATGACAGGGGATCGATTGGCCAGATTAGATCTTTCAAGGGAAGCCTTCAAGAAATTGCTCTTCAAGAAGCCATGGAAGGAGAGAAGGAGAAAAAGAAGAGAGAAAGAGAGAAGCTTTTCTAATGTAGCTATACCCTGCACAGCCAACCTGCACACACCCACCCTGCACAGCCCACCTGCTGCACCACCCTGCACACACCCACCTGCACACCGACAGCCTCCTCTTCCACCACCTGCACACACCCACCTGCTGTATAGAGTAAAGTGCTTTTCCATCCACCATAAATAAATTAAATAAGAATATTCACTCCATTTCATATTAATATTCAAATATCCTTACAACATTAAAAGCACTTTACTAGATCCATTACAAAATAAAAATCCATGCTAACATTCCACTCTGTACCAACATTCAAAACATTCAAACTCTGAGTTCTGTTGGCTGCATCTTTTCTACATTCAATCTCTCAATTCTTTTTGAACTTCATACAACTTGTACATGCATTTTCAACTTGTACCACCATTCCAAACCTGAAGGTCACAACAATCGAAGTATAGACCAAAAAATCCATGTCCATTCCATGATTCAAATTGAAACTAAATTTAGCCAACCCAAGTACTAAATCACATATAAAAGAGATCTTATAATTGGATGGAGGCTTATCTTACAACAAGGAATCATAACTTCTTTCTTTTTTAACATAAATCTTGACTAGACAAATCTCTATGGAAATATTGTATATATATATATATAATATCTACATTGTCTTCCATGGGATGTACAAAAAGTTGAACTATATATAAACAAAAAAACTAAAAGTATGTATATGTACTATGTAGCATATGATGCCTCCGTGTACCGCTGCTTCCCCGATTAGTTCTCCAATGAAAAATGGACCTACAAGGCATAAATCACTTCATCGATCAATACTTTGCAAGAGAAGCCTAGCTAATGTATATATGCTTCCTATCTCATGCATGAAGTACTATACAGTAAAAATGAGATTTCCTGGTAAAAACAGCCACCATATGCAATCAAACACAGCTTAAACGAAATAAAGGCATCATAGAGAATAAAAGAGGAGGATCTATCAAACATGACATGGTAGTAAGTGAGAACAACATACTTTCTTAAGTCTGTGTAGTCTCATACAAGTTATTTCTTAAGTGAGAAGGCATGTTGTTGTTAAGCACATCATCAAGGATGAAAACATCAAATTAATCTCAAGCTCAAGCTCCAATTCAAATTCTGTAAAACAAAATGAACTGGATTACACCATCAAAACCAAACCCACAGTTTTTCTTACCGTCCTTTTCTCCAACGAGTTTCAAATGGAAATCTGATGACAGTGAAGAACTTGGAGAAGGAAAACTATTTAACAGAAAAGGAAAGGAATAAAGGAACCACAAACCAATGAGGCAACATGAAAGTCATTAGAAATAACAGTTTTAATGTGTGGTATTGAAACATAGAAGCAGAACAACTAACACAAATGGACATTTATTCAATGTAAAATCCCTCAAACAAGAAAAGAGAAGAAGAAAAAAAATATGTTCATGGAACAAAATTCTTCCCTCTGTTTTTACTCAAGAAGGGATCTGATGTGAACATAACAGTAAATTCATTACACAGAGAAGGCCTAGCCATGGGAAAGAACAAACAAGCCAAATTTGAAGAATACAAGTTATGATATTCAAAGCAACTACAGTGCATCCAGTTCATTCCCAAAACTGGAAACATCATAAACCTTGAACTGAAACTCAATATGAGATCACATGTCATCTTTGGTACAGTTGACAAATGACAAAATCACTACAAGGCCACCATTTATTTCTCACTTATTCTATTCATTTCTTTCTTCTTTAGAGAAATAGATACAGTGGTACTGATAATGGTGATGACTGAAAACCAATAAACTTCAACCAAAGAAGACAAATCCTAATACATAAATCAGAAGCCTAAGAGCAACTCCAAGGGGAGTTGCTATTTTTGGGGTGCCAAATGCCATTTTGCAACCTTGAACAGTGTTTTGGCACCCCTGAATTATAAATTTGCTCCAATGGTAGGTGCCAAAATTGTGAGAACCCGACCCCTAATTTCCTGGATTAGTGTTGTTTTATTTGTGGATTAGTTTCTTTTAGTGTGATTAGTATTTGTTGGGTTGAGCTTATGAGCTAGAATGGTTTTTCTCTAGTTTTGGGGAATTTTGAGGGCCTTTGTGATTAGTGGGACCCTTTAGGGGTTCTTTTAGTGACTTTGCACGAGGTTGGGAGATTATTTGAAATTCCTGATAAGTCTTGGTTTAGCCTCATTTGACTTATTTTGTTATTCTCTACAACTTTCGTGTTCACTCCGTACCCATTCGAAGCTCCGAAAATCAGTTTTTCCAGCCCGGAGGGCAAAATCGGTCTTTTCCCATTGAATCTGGACCCAAATTTCAAGATCTCAGAACCATGCCAAAATTATACTTTTTGAAAACTAGATTTTATGAGAAACATTTTTCTCTTCTTCGTCGATCGTATCCAAGGCCTACAAATAGATGTTTTACCCTTGGCAAGTTTTAAGTGTGGTGGGGCCCACACCCACCCATTATAAGATGTCTCTACCCTCTCTTTCTCCCTCATTTCTCCACTCCATCAGCTGCAACTCCCCAGCTACAGTGCCAGCAGCCCTTCTTCTTCATTTCTTCCATTTCTCTTGCTCTAATGGAGCCTCCAAGCCACCAATCCGACGAGGGAACTCCGGCAACTTCTTCTCCTTCATCTCCTCTCTTGTTTGACACCATTTTTGTGGGAAACCAAGGTGGGCAGCCCCTATTGCAAGCTTCTTCTTGTTGATTCATGACTCTAGAGGTAAGGACTCCTTCCCATTTTCCTTGGATGTGCAATGGCTTTCCCTTAAGTTCTATTTCCTAGCTTGGTTTGAGCCCATTCCTTGTCTTTCATCGTTTGACCCATTTTAGGGTTTGTTTTGGGGTTTTTGTAGAGATTGTTGATCTTGAGCTTGAGAGGTGATTAGAGGCTTGATTTGCTAGATTGGAACCCAAGGCAAGTGGATGAATGGATGGTTTGAATGTTATTAAGTTTTATGAGAAAAACCTAAATCTTATTACTTGTTCTTGATAATGTGATATATGTTTCCACATATGCTTCTTGTCATATTTCTATTGATTTCGAAAATGCATATTAATGGTTGTTTCTCTCTTGTTAATCTCTTGGAAATGTATGCATTTCATTTGGTCAAGGTTTGCTCATATGGTTTTATAGTGAATGGGGTTGGTTTTCCATTCATGTTTATGTTACTAGCTTGCATTGATTTGAAATTGATACTCATTTAATGAGTTTTGCTAAATCATCTATGGTTAAGGAAATGTGAATCAATAGTCTTGATTTATCTCTAGATTCTTGGCTCAAATGGACCCTTGTGTATATTGGGGATTCTTCCCTTTGTTTAATGTGAAATGAGAAGAAAGAGGTGTTTAGATTTAATTTGTAATGGAGTTTGATGGGAGTTTTATTGTAGTTAAGATGTTGTTGAAGCAAGGAAAAACTTGTTAGGAATTTTCTAGATTGCAATTTGATGGATGCATTATCATTCAAGCATCATTTGTTTTACACACATGCATTGTTTTAGATAAACTTGAAATCTTGTTTTATTCATGCATTGCGTTTAAGATTTGTAAAAGCATCAATTTATGCATGATTTGTTTTCAATCTTGGATGCATTTGTTTTAGAAAAGAGTTTTAGAAAATCAAGCTAGCCTATGTGTTTTAAATCTTTCAAAATGTTTTAGGCTTTTTATGTTCCATGTTTTAAAACCCTTAGAATAATTTAAAACATGTTTTAAAGCTTGATTATATGGCCCAAATAGTTCCACAAAGAAAATGTTTGAAAATGCAAAAGTGGAAATTTTTGGCCTCTGCAGTGTCGCCAGTCGACCGGCGCAGAGGTCCCGGTCGACCGGGAACACTGCAGGCCGTCAGGGCCAAAAGTGCTCCAACGGTCAGAAATTTGACCGTTGTGCCTTCATGGTCGACCGAGGCCTCTTTGTAGGTCGACCGAGGACTAGCCGTTGGGCACTTTTTGGCTATAAAGTCCATTCATTTCTAACCTTTTTCAAGGCTTGAACCATGAACCTTTGAGACTATATTGGAGCCAAAGAAAGGGGAAGAAGTTGGAAAGGCTAGAGGGCTATTTGGAAATCAAATGCATGAGTTTTTAAAAGGTACATATTACTAATCATTTTGATTTCCATTCAAATTAGAATCAATGCATGTTTAAACCTTTGTATTTCCATTTATGCATGATTTCTAGTTCTTAGAGAGTTGTTTTGCAAACTCATTATCATCTTTGGTATATTAAAAATGGTTTGCAAACTCTCATGCTCAAATCACATGTGTTCTTAGACCTTACTACTCATACAACTTGTTTTTAGATCATTTCTTTAAGTTGTTTGAATTCTTCATGTGATTAGCATTTACTTTCAATCATCATTTTATTAAGCTTTGATTTTAAAATGCATCATGCATTCATTTAAGAGCTTCATAGTAGAAATTGATTGAAGTAAAGCATTCATACACTTGTGCACACACTTTAGCTTGTTTAAGTGTATGTTTGTAAGTTGTTTTAAACTTTCACATTAGCCTATTTAAGAGGCAACTTCATTGAGCTTAAATTGTATCTCTTGGAGTGTTCTTTTGTGAAGACACCTTCTTAGAGAAATATTCATTTGTAAAGGTTATTGCTTAGCCTAAGAAAAGCATCTTGTAAGGTTATTGCTTAGCCTAAGAAAAGCATTTTGTAAAGGTTATTGCTTAGCCTAGAAAAGCACATTGAGAGGTTGTTGTTTAGCCTAGAAAAACAACATTGTAAGGGTTATTGCTTAGCCTAGTAAAAAGCATAAATAGTGGAAATCCGGTGGGGTGATTAGATCACAAGCCGGTAGTGGATGTAGGCTTTGAGGCCGAACCACTATAAACCTTGGTGTTGTGGTGTTTGCTTTGTGATGATTGTTTTATTAGCTTCCGCATTTTGATTGTTTATCATCACATGTGACTGTTTACGTTAAGAAGTTAAAATTGATTTTAAATTGTCATAGTTGTAGCTCACCCTATTCACCCCCCCCCCCCCCCCCTCTAGGGTTAGGATCCCAAGGACTTTCAATTGGTATCAGAGCCAAGTGCTCTATCTTTTAGGATCAAGTGTTTGGAACTCTTGATTAGGTGTAAAAACCTAGAGTTAAAACCCTAGAGTTGTGCTTTTATGAAAATCATTAGAATGGACTCCACTATGCTAGACCTTGTAGATTCTTCTAGACCTCTCATTCTTCCATCTATTGGAGATTCAAACATTCAATTAAAAGAATCTCAATGTGAATTAAAAGAAGAAGAAATTAAAGAAAATGAAGAAGATCTTCAACAAGCCTTTGAGGAATTATATGAATTATCCTTAAAGACTGAAAAGAAAAACAAAAAGCTAAGAGAAGAATCTAAAAGACTAAACAAAGAACTAGTCTCTTCTAAAGATGAACTTAGAGAGAAATAAGAAGTTATAAATTGTTTAGAATCTAAGTTCATGATCTCTTTAAATAACCAATCTAACATTCAAGATGAACTAAGAGAATTAAAGATGGGTTATGATGATGTCAATAAGGAAAATTTAAAACTAAGAGATCAAATAAAAAGGCAAGACAAAGACTTTAGCAATTTAGAAGCCAAGTTGATTAAAAGTAAGTTAAAAACTCAAGAACTTGGATCTAATGTCATCAATGAACTTAAACTTGAATTAAAACTTGCCAATGAAGAGCTAAGCAAATATAAGGAAATTGAAAATGAACTTTCAAAAGTCAAAAATGAAAATTCAATCCTTATAACCAAAGTCACTCAACTTGAAAGCTATAAACAAAAGTATGAGTGCAAGTTTACCCAAAGTGAAGATAGACTTGAAAAATTATTTAAATTGGGTAAACCTCATGGAGATAGGACGGGTCTTGGATTTGATAGGAATATTTCACATGACCCTAAATTCACCAACACTTTTGTGAAAGGTGAGTCCTCTTTCTCTAGCACTCTTTCTTCTTTGCCCAAAACCAAATGTATTTATTGTGGCATTGAAGGGCATTTTAGGTTTGAGTGCAAACTAAGAAGAAGCCATGTGTCTAAACCCATCTTTGAACTCAAGAAGGTAGAATCTAAATCTATGAAGGGTAAGACACTAAAAATCAAGGAAGACTCCAAAAAGATTAAACAAGTTAAACCATTTAAAATGGAGTCTCCTAAGATAGATTCTAAGAAGTTTAAACAAGTCAAACCAAGTTTAAAAGAATCTATGAACAAAAAGCTTCTCAACCTATCTCCCTTATATCAACCCATGAAAGAACTTTTGAATAAAGTAACAAAGTTAAATCTAAAATTCAAAAGTCAAATGAAGGGAGAATATAAGAAGAAGAGAAAAATGAAACAATCCCCTAAGAAACAAACTCACCATCATCAAAAGACTAATCACCAATCTAAGCTAAATTTAGTCAAATCTAAATATCATGGTGATAAGTTGAAATTGAAAATTTATCAAGTCAAATCTCCTTTAGTTGGTGAGAAGTCCAAACTAGACCTCAAAGTTCAACCCTCTCAAGACCTTAGGTGGATTCCTAAAGTTATTTACCTAGCCAAACCTTAGGGTCTTGAACCTATTTGACCAACCTATTCTTTATAGTTAAATTATTTTGTTGGTCATGTTGCATGTCGCGACCCCGGACCGGGAATCCCAATCCGGGATCGGGACATTAGTGTGTAATGATAATTGGTGATGATTATCTACCTCCACCATATAGAACTTATTCAATTTCCCACAGGTGTCCGCGGTGAGGATATCACAACCTTGCATGAACATTTCTTTGAGTGCGGAAGCGTGTAGCAAATCAAATAGTAGGACTATCTCTAGTCATGCAAGCATTATTATCAAATGTCAAAACTGTATCAGAAAGAGCAATGATCTATAGCATGTTTCCCAAAGGTTGTTAAAGTTAGACAAAATATCATTTAGTTACATTCCCCAAATTTAGAGGCCAACACAGGCCAATATTACAAAAATAATAACCCAAAAGAATGGTTAATAAGTTCTCCCCAAAATGTTACGCCTCTTGTAGCAACCCGATGTCTACAGGACATCGTCAGCGCGCCACTCAACTAGAGGTTGCGGCTCACCTACCGCCTCCTCCGGCTCCTCCTCAAGGAAACCGGCAACGGGACCTGAGTACCAAAGCAAAGGATCAGACACGACGGTCTGGCAAGAGAGTGAGAAAATACAACAACATATAATAAATGAAATATCTCGAAAAACAAGGAAAGCTGTTTAAGCAAGAACTCTCATAAAATAGATAAATCATTTGCTAGAAAACATGTAAACAAGATAAAACATATGAGGTGACCAAGGGATCGGGAACAAGCAAGATGGCGACCACACGAAGCTAAGTCCTCTATCATTAAGGCGATAGAACAATAACTAGGCCCTGATCTCAGTCACTCGAGGTGAGAAGAAACAGGGGATCTCATATAAATACATATACTATACATGACCACGGTAGCGAGCCGGGCATCGGGGACCACAGTAGCAATCTGCGGTATCGGGACAAGACCACGGTAATGACCGGGTAGCGGGATCCAAACTGCAGCTGGCGGGACAAGAGGGGGATCTCCAAGTCGGTGGATCAAACCAACGAGGTTATCCAAGCTTAGTGGTGCCGACTCATAGGTCAAATACAATCGAGACAATGCAAGTAAATCAAGTACAAATATATAATCAAACGGGCAAGACGGGGGTGCTCAAGGGCACACTGACATATCATGTGGTGCAATGCACTTCGGGTCAAGTAACCATTTCAAGTGTACAACAATGCTTCGGGAAAACAAGTCATGTAATGTAAATCTTGGAAATGAAGAATATTTTTTTTTTTTTGCTAAAAGGCAATTGTATTATAGGAGAAAGAAAGAAAAATACAGGCTAAAAGCCCCCAGGGAGACAGCCAAGAAGATTACAGAGGAAAAGAAAACAACAGGCTAAAAGGCCCCAGGGAGACAGCCAAGAAAATTACAGAAAAAAAAAAAAAAAAAAAAAAAAAAAAAAAAAAACAGAAAACAGAGAATCAGAATATAATGAACTATACCAATTCGGGAAAGATAATGGTTTTAAGATCTAATTGAGTGAATAGGGGTCCCGTATGTCGATTGTGGAAATGACTTGGTACTCCTTGAGTTTGACGACATTCCGGGCTCCTTATCCACTTCTACGATTTTCAAAACTTCGAATGACATCTTTGTGATATGGTTTCTTTCTCGAATGGCCTCATACAATGCCTAGTGAATCTCCTTTGATCGAAAAAGCTCAACGCTCGAACGAACCGAAGAGTTCGTTCGAGCGGGGAGCTTTTCAAAATCTGGAGAATTTCGGTTACCTTGCGGTCAGCTGGCGGTTAGCCGCCGCTGGGACGGGCGGCTAGCCGCTGGATGACCGCGCAGCTGACCGCGGCTGGGCTGCAGAAATGCAGCTCACTGGAAAGTTGACCGCCAATGCGCGGTTACCTGGCGGTTAGCCGCCGATGGGTTCTGCGGTTAGCCGCTGGCTAACCGTGAAGCTGACCGCGTTTTCAGGGGGAAAATGATGCTCTCTGGAAAAGGAACCGTGACATTTCGGTTACCTGGCGGTTAGCCGCCAGTCACCAGACGGCTAGCCGCCGGGTGGCCGCAGGCTGACCGCCAGTGCGGGAATCACCCACTGTGTGCAGATTTGAGTCACTTTCCTCCTCAAAACCATCCTCCTCACTTTCACTTAATCCTTGACACAAAACTGAGCTAAAAGCTCCTCCCATGCATCTATTTTCACTTCTCCCAATACTCCAATATTTGTTCATTCATCCCTTCCTCCATCCACATCAAATCCAATACAAGAAAGAAGGAAACCATATCACCATAGAGTACATTGGGTATAGACAAGAAAAGGATTAAATGTCATTCACTACTACACTTATAAGTCATAATTGCAATACCATAAATGCACTACTAAAGCTCCATTATGAACATTTATGTCAAACTAATGTAATAAATAGACATGAGTGAAAAACACCAAAAATCATGGAAAGCTTATAAAGATCAAAACATCCACTTGCCTTGTGTCTCCTAACAATGCAATAAAGCTCTAATACTCTTCCAAGCAAGGAATCCAAGCTATGAACAAAAATCCCCAAAACAAGACCTAAAAGAGTCAAACCCAAGAACTAGAAAGGGGAACTTTACAATAATGGAAATGAAGCTTCTCAAGGGCTAGAGGAACACTAATCTAGGAGATGGGAAGAATCACTTACTTGGGTGGCCTTCAAATGAAGAGAACTAGTTCAAAGAAGATCTCTAGATTGATGGATTTCTCCAAAAATGGTGTCAAGATGAAGCTTGTGAGATGAGGAAGAAGAAGATGATCTCCATTTCTAGCTTGGTGCAAGTTTGGGTGTGGATTGGAGATGAAGAAACAAGAAGATGAAGAAAAGTTGCCAAAAGCAAACCCTAGACTCCTTTGTGCTGGAAAAAGGGAATGAAAGGAAAGGGTTCTCCTTATATAGCAAATGGGAATGGGTCCCACTACTAAAGACACTTGCTTGGCTGAAATCATCTAATTCGGAACCTCGGATGGATTCGACGAAGAAGGAAGAAATGATCGTCGAAATATCTAGTTTCCAAAAAGTATATGTTTCGCGAGTTTCGGGAATCTCAAGTTTTGGGTACAGATTCGGTGTGAAATGACTGTTTTGCCCTCAAGGCCAAGAATTCGGGTTTCGGGGTCTCAAACGAAAACGGGATCAACATAAAAGTTGTTGGGATTAACAGTACCAATAAAACGAGATTAAAACCATGAATGTAAAAATCTCCGATAAATCCTCAAACATATGCAATGTCAAGAAAGGGTACCCCCAAAGGGCCCTACTAACACAAAGCCAATCAAAATCCCCAAACTATAACAGAAGCTATTCCAAACCCAACTTAGCCAAAAACACTAATCAAGCTTAGCACTAACACGCAACTTAATTAGCACTAATCGGGTTCACTCGGGTCGGGGTCTTACATTGCATTTGCATTTTGTTTCCCTATAGTTACATCTTTTAAAATGCATTATTTCTTTATGATCATTTGATTTTGTTTACATGCGCCTTTCTAAGTTACATATCATGGTTTTCAAAATCTTTTGATTATAATTTCATCATGTTTGATTTGCTTTTTGCACACATATGTCTTGCATTGCATTTCTTTACATGATTAATTGATTGTGTTTTTAAAAGCTTTCATAGCTAGATTTTTCATGATCAATTGTTTTTGAATCATTTGTGTAGATGTCATAGTAAGATTATTTGAACAAATGATTTGAATCAATTCAAGATTTTCCATGGATTCCAAAGTTATACTTTTATATGGAAAATCATTGTTTTGAAAAATCAACTTGTATGTGTTTCATTTAAGGTATATCTTTTAAAATACAATGTTGAAAATTGTTCTTCAAAGTCATTCTTTTTATGCCTATTGTTGGATTTTGTTTATTGAAATGATTTGAAGATTGTTTGATTGGAAATGCTCTATAACATCATTAGTTATATTCATCTAAGCATGTTCCATGTTCTCATTTCCTTTTCTTTTGGTTTCATTATCTTAGATTTGGAAATGAATGTTGTTTGCATCTTTGCTTATTTAGTTATTCTTTTTATATGCGAATGACAATTGGTTCCATGTATGGTTGTGATCTTAGTAATATTTGTAGAAACCATACTAGAACCCAAATCCATCCTCTATGCCTTCTAGTCATCTCTTTTTGGATGGTTATGATGTTGATTCATGTAGATTCTCTTGGTGTCATCCTTATACATGTTTCAACTTCATAAGTAGTGATCTTAATCATATGAAACTCTTTGAAATCCATTCCTTGCATTTATGATGGTTGATGGATATCTTAGTAGTTGAATTCATATGATTTAGTCACTTTGGAAATTGCATGCATTACCAAGTCATATCCTTTTGCATTGCAATTTGCCTTGTTCATCACTATGCTTATTAGTTATATCCTTAAAAGTGATGAATATGCATTTATGATGCTTGTTGGGATTTTGAGTTTGTCACATCCTTGCTTTTAATCATGTTATCATATTCAATTGGTTTCATTTGGTATAATTTTCCATTGATTTAATATCCAATTGATGACTTATCTTGTGTATGTGATAGACCTTGTGTGCATTGGACTAAACTTGATAGCAATATATTTGTTCCATGTCACACACCATTAGCATCATAATGTTCATGTTTGCCACCTCTCTTGCTCTTATAGGTATATCTCATGACCACCATGTTTATGTGTTCATAATATTGGTTGGTTATTAGTTGAGGTTGGCTTCATGCTTGAAATTCATTTCACTCATCTTGCACATGATAGTCATATTTTTTGATTGAATGAAATGATTTCAAAGCTCACATAGCATATGATTTTCATAAGTTATATTGATTGATGCTATGTTTAGTAAACCCCATTTCATCATGGATAGCTCTAATTTGGATGTTTCCTAATAGCTATACTTTTAAATCCATTTTAGAGTGATTGATTTAATAGTCTTATCCTTAAATCTCAATTGGTATTCTTTGTTTTTCCAATTGATATCCATGATTGCTTTTCCCATTAGACCTTGCTTTCTTTTGGTAATTTGATCATAATGTGCTCTATAGTTAAATGAATCTAATCCTTTCCTTGAAGTTGACCCTCATTTGGTTGAACCATCTACTTCTTGAACCTAATAGTTAAATCCTTGTCAAAAGTTTGACAAAAGAAGAGAATGGATTGAGGGGGAGTGTAAACCTTCATAGGAAGTATTAGTGTTGATCAAATTGACCCTAGGATTGCCTTTGAGCCCTTAGAGATTAATTCCACACATGATAGCCTGTTATGTAATTCACTTTCAATTTCTTTTGTTAACAGGTGCTACTAAAGGTATTTTCCTTGTTTCATGTGTGTAGGTACCTTTGCAATTTAATGGCAAAGGGGGAGAAAGTATTCAAGTTCTCAAAAGGGTGAAGAGAATGTCCAAGCTTCCTAAGGAGAGTTGTGTATGATCTTCTACAAGGGGAGAGAATGCATACCTTGCCAAAGGGAGAGAGAGGCATGGTCAAAGGGGGAGAGCAAATAGAAGAAAGAAAGCTTGGAGCAAAAGAAGATGCTTGGCCATAAAGAAAGAAAGATTGAAGAATGATCAAGCACCAAGCATCATGAAGAATGAAGAAAAGAGCCCAAGCTAAGAGAAGCATCCAAGAAGATTTCAAGCCTTGTCCAGCTGAGGGGGAGCTGAAGACTAAGTGTGTAATCTCAGTGGTGAGTGTGTTTGCCATCAAATTGCAAAGGGGGAGATTGTTAGGAATTTTCTAGATTGCAATTTGATGGATGCATTATCATTCAAGCATCATTTGTTTTACACACATGCATTGTTTTAGATAAACTTGAAATCTTGTTTTATTCATGCATTGCGTTTAAGATTTTTAAAAGCATCAATTTATGCATGATTTGTTTTCAATCTTGGATGCATTTGTTTTAGAAAAGAGTTTTAGAAAATCAAGCTAGCCTATGTGTTTTAAATCTTTCAAAGTGTTTTAGGCTTTTTATGTTCCATGTTTTAAAACCCTTAGAATGATTTAAAACATGTTTTAAAGCTTGATTATATGGCCCAAATAGTTCCAAAGAAAATGTTTGAAAATGCAAAAGTGAAAATTTTTGGCCTCTGCAGTGTCGCCGATCGACCGGCGCAGAGGTCCCGGTCGACCGGGAACACTGCAGGCCGTCAGGGCCAAAAGTGCTCCAACGGTCAGAAATTTGACCGTTGTGCCTTCATGGTCGACTGAGGCCTCTTTGCAGGTCGACTGATGTCAGACCCCGACCCGAGTGAACCCGATTAGTTCTAATTAAGTTGCGTGTTAGTGCTAAGCTTGATTAGTGATTTCTGGTTAAGTTGGGTTTGGATTAGCTTTGATTATGGTTTCGGGCTAATTCGATTGTCTTGATTTGCTTTGGTAGCTTGTGGGGCCCTTTGGGGGTTCCCTTTTCGGCTTTGTATTTTCTCGAGGAATTTCCCGATTTATTGTGGATTATGTTTTTGGCCCGTTGCATGCATCTTGTAGATCTCAACAACTTTCATGTTAATCCCGTATTCATTCGAGATCCCGAAAACCGATTTTCATAGCCTAAAGGGCAAAACAGTCATTGCACACCAAGTCTGTACCCAAAACTCGATATCCCCGAAACCCGCGAAACATGTACTTTTTGAAAACTAGATATTTCGACGATCATTTCTTCCTTCTTCGTCGAACCCATCCGAGGTCCCGAAGTAGATGATTTCAGCTAATATAGTTCCTTAAGTTGTGGGACCCAAGCTCCCTTTGTTAACAAAAGAGAACCCATCTCTTCTTTCTCATTCACTCTCCATTCTTGTTCCAGCACAACTGAGCCTAGGGTTTGCTCTTGTGCTTTTCTTCTTCTTCTTCTTGTTTCTTCATCCCCAAGCCACACCTAGGGCTCATCAATCAAACATTGGAGATCACCAATCACTCCCTCATCTCTCAAGCTTTCCATTGGTACCATTTGTGAGGAGAACCCTCCATTCCAAGACCTTCATTGAGCTTACCATTGCCATTAGAGGACCTTCAAGGTAAGTGATCATTCTCATCTTCTAGATTTGTTGTCTCCTAGGCCATGAGGTACTACTTTTGCATTATTGTTGGTTTGTTCATTGTCATTCCTTGTGTAACCCATTTTAGGGTTGTTTTTGGGATTTTTGATTTGTAGCTTGGCTTTGAGCAATAGAGGTGATAAAAGGCTTGATTTCAACTAGCTTGGACTAGAGGCAAGTGGATGTTTTGATCTTTATAAGTTCCATGATTTTTTTGGTGTTTTTCACTCATGTCTATTTATTACATTGCTTTGACATAAATGTTCATAATGGAGCTTTGGTAGTGCATTCATGGTATTGCATTTATGACTTATAAGTGTAGTAATGAATGGCATTTAATTCTTCTCTTGTTTATACCCAAAGTACTCTATGGTGAAATGGTTTCCTTCTTTCTTTGTATGGAATGGGATGTTGATGAAGGAAGTGATGCATGAACAATTATGGGAGCCTTGGGAGAAGTGTAATTAGATGCATTGGAGGAGCTTTTAGCTCAGTTTTGTGTCAAGGATTAAGTAAAAGTGAGGAGGATGGTTTTGAGGAGGAAAGTGACTCAAAATCTGAACACAGTGGGTGATTCCCGCACTGGCGGTCAGCCTGCGGTCACCCGGCGGTTAGCCGCTTGGTGACTGGCGGCTAACCGCCAGCTAGCCGAAATGTCATGGTGGCTTTTCCAGAGAGCACACTTCTTCTCCTCAAAACTCAATCAGCTCCACGGTTGGCCAGCGGCTAACCGCCGAACACATCGGCGGCTAACCGCCAGCTAACCGCACTTGGCGGTCAGCTTTCCAGTAAGCTGCATTTCTGCAGCCCAGCCGCGGTCAGCTGTGCGGTCAGCCAGCGGCTAGCCGCCCATCCCAACGGCGGCTAACCGCCAGCTGACCGCCAGGTAACCGAAATTCCCCAGATTTCGAAAAGCTCCCCGCTCGAACGAACTCTTCGAGCGTTGAGCTTTGTCAATCGAAGGGGATTCACTAGGCATTGCTTGATGTCATCCGAGAAAGAAACCATATCACAAATATGTCATTCGAAATTTTGGAAAAATCTTAGGAGTGCATAAGGAGCCCGGAATGTCTCAAAACTCAAAGAGTACCAAGTAAGGGCTATAATAGACATACGGGACCCCTATTCACTTAATTGGATTTCTAAATTGATATTTTACCCGAATTTCATTATAGTGTATTGTTTCACCTCATTCCCAGGAATTTCATCGCATGACTTGTTTTCTCGAAAGCGTTGGAGCTACAATAGTAACAGTGAATTGCCCCGAAATGTATTGCCCGATATGGAAAGACAGTGTGCCCTTGAGCACCCCCGTTTTACCGTTTATTTACTGTACTTGAATACTTGATATGCCTCGATGGGTTTTATCGGCATCACTAAGCTTGGATACCTTGTCAGTCTGATCCACTGACTTGGAAATCCCTCTCCCGTCCCGCTAGCTGCAGTTTGGATCCCGATACCCGGTCTAATACCGTGGTCCCGTCCCGATACCCGGTTCGCTACCGTGGTCCCGTTCCCGTATAATTATATTGTATATATGTATACGTTGTTTCTCCTCACCTTGTGTGACAGAGATCAACGTCCCATGATACTGTTGTCACTTTAGTGACAGAGGACTTAGCTTTATGTGATTGCCACCTTGTTAGTTCCCGAATCCTTGGATACCTGATATGTTTTATATTGTTTACTTGTTCATCGCAAATGATTTATCTATTTTATGAGAGTTCTTGCTTAACTCAGATTTATACGCTTTGCCAGAGATTTTCTTGTATTAGATATTGTTGTATCCTTGCTTTCTCTTGCCAGACCGTCGTGTCTGACCCTTTGCTTTTGGTACTCAGGTCCCGTTGTCGGCTTCCTTGAGGAGGAGCCGGAGGAGGCGGTAGGCGCGCCGCAACCTCTAGTCGAGTGGCGTGCTGACGATGTCATGTAGACATCAGATTGCTTTGAGAAGCATAACATTTTGAGGGAAACTATTTAACCATTCTATTGGGTTGTTGTTTTGTGTACATTGGCCTTTGTTGGCCTCTATTTTTGGGAATGTAATTAAATGATATTTTGTCTAACTTTAACAACCATTGGGAAACATGCTATAAATCATTGCTCATTCTGATACAGTATTTTTAGTCTGGTGTTATTGTTTTTATGACCAAGGATGGTTTGACTATTTGATTTGCTACATGCTTCCGCATTTAACAGAAATATTCAATTATGGTTATGATATCCTCACCGCGGACACCTGTGGGAAATTAAATAAATCATATGGTATTATTAAGCAGTTGTGGATCATCCTAACATCAATATTAGTCCCGATCCCGGATCTCTCGGTCCGGGGTCGCGACAGACTGGTATCAGAGCGAGACGTGTTTCAAGCATTTAAAAGAAACTAGAAATCCTAAGGACGTGGCGAGGATCCGTTAGATCTTTCGTTAGCTAGTATCGTGTGAGCAATGTGTGACCCTTTATATTATTATGTGCTAACAATTTGTTTTGCAGCATCATGCCTCCACGTAAGAGACCGTTGAATGGCAATCCTACTGCAAGCAATAGTAATCATACAGGGCCTCTAGAAGAGGATATAGTGGAGGACAATCCACCCAACCAATTTCAAGACATGATGAGAGCAATGCTTGAGCAACAGCGTCAAGCTAATGAGAACCAGGCCAGACTGCAAGAACAAATGCTAAAGAGAGAGGAAGACCATGCTAGAGAGATGCAAGAAATGCAGAGACAATTGCTTGAGGTCTTGCAAAGAAGACCAGATCCGGTTCAACCCCAACCAGCTATAGTCATAAACCAAAGGCAACATGATCCAAATGCCTTGTTTGAACGGTTCAGGAAAAGAGCTCCGAAGGAATTCCTTGGGCAAGAGGACCCACTAGCTGCAGATGATTGGTTGGAGCACACCGAGAACATCTTTGAGATCTTTCAGTGTACGGAAAGTGATAGAGTGAAGCTAGCAACATCCCTTTTTGTTGGCACAGCAGATAGATGGTGGAAGACAGTGAGAGAAGAATATAGAACTATGGCTGATGCAGAAGTGTGGGCCAACTTCAAGAGGCAGTTTCATGACAAATATGTACCCGCCCACGTCAAGAAGCAAAAGGCTATAGAGTTTCAACAGTTGGTGCAAGGGAGCATGACAGTCTTAGAGTACCTCACCAAATTTGAGAGGTTGTCCAGGTATGCCCCGGAGTTGGTGGATACCGTTGAGAAGAAGATTGCCAAATTCTTTGAGGGGCTCAATCCCTTCATTGAGAGAGATGCCACCGGAGTGGTGCCACCGGTAACTTTTGATGAGGCAGTGAAGAGAGCCTACAAGTTCGAAAACTTCCACAACAAGATCCTCAAGGTGCAAGGCAAGAGTCCAGCCCAGCAGCAGCAGAACTATCAGCATCAAAGGAATCATCAAAATAAGAGGCAGAGGACAGGGCCTAATGTGCAGAATCCAGTGGTTTGCATCCACTGTGGGAAGAACCATGCTAGTGCTGAGTGTCGTACCATCACAGGAGCGTGCTTCAGGTGTGGTTCGATGGACCATAGGATGAGGGATTGCCCTAGGCCAAATAGACAGAATCAACAGCAGCAGCAACAAGGGCCACAACGTCCACCACCACCACCACCACAGCATGCATTGGTTGTCCAAAACCAGCCTAGGCCACTTCAGCAGCAAGCACCACAGCAGCAACAGTTCAGACAGCAGCAGCAGCCACAACAGCAGGCCCGTCATCAGCAGGGACAGCAGCGTCCACCGCAACAGAATAGGAATGCACCCCAAGGCAGGCCACAGCAGGCACAGAATAGGCCCCAACAGCGAGGCCAAATCTACGGAGTCAACAGAGTGGATGCAGAGGCAGCGGGTAATGTAGTGGAAGGTACACTTCTTGTTTGTGGGATTAAAGCTATGATTTTGTTTGACCCCGGCTCTACACATTCTTTCGTGTCCCATAAATTTGCTAAGTTGATTGATATGCATGCTATAGAACTGGAGTTCATTTTGACTGTGGCAACCCCAGTAGGTAAACAAGTTGTTTGTAGAACCTTTTATCCTAGTTGCACAGTCCAGATAGGAGAAGTGGTTTTGACCGCAGATCTCATTTCTTTGGAGATGTTTGATTATGATGTCATCCTAGGGATGGATTGGCTGGCAGGGTACCATGCCACAATGGATTGTTTCCATAAGACCCTCACCTTCAAGTTAGATGAGACACCAGCAGGGGTGTTGTTTCAGGGAGAGAGGAGCAGTCCTCGTGCAGGGTTTGTTTCAGCGTTGAAGGCTGACAGACTTTTGAGAAGTGGATGTGAAGCTTATTTAGCGTTTATCACGGAGGATAAACGGTCCCAAGGGGTGGAGGAGATCCCAATTGTTTGGGAATTCCCGGATGTTTTTCCGGAGGAGATTCCAGGTTTGCCACCCATGAGAGAGATTGACTTTACTATCGAGTTGTTACCCGGGACCGCTCCTATATCTATTGCACCATATAGAATGGCTCCGGCGGAGTTGGGAGAATTGAAGAACCAGTTGCAAGAGTTGTTGGACAAAGGTTTTGTGAGACCGAGTGTTTCACCCTGGGGAGCTCCAGTGTTGTTTGTTAAGAAGAAGGATGGTTCGATGAGGATGTGTATTGATTACAGAAGATTAAACCAAGTGACCATCAAGAACAAATATCCATTACCAAGAATAGATGAATTGTTTGATCAGTTGCAAGGTGCATCATTCTTTTCGAAGATTGACTTGAGATCCGGTTACCATCAGCTGAGAGTTAGAGAAGCAGATGTGTTGAAAACAGCTTTCCGAACAAGATATGGCCACTATGAATTCCTAGTGATGCCATTTGGGTTGACTAATGCACCGGCAGTGTTCATGGCATTGATGAACAAGATATTTGCAGAGTATCTAGATCAGTTTGTTGTAGTGTTTATTGATGACATTTTGGTGTACTCTAAGACCAAGGAAGAGCATGAAGAGCATTTGAGGATTGCATTGCAACTCTTGAGAGAGAATCAGCTGTATGCTAAGCTTAACAAGTGTGAATTTTGGCTAGACCAAGTAGCATTTCTAGGGCACATTATCTCAAGAGAAGGTTTATCAGTGGATCCGTCCAAGATTGAAGCAGTAGTGGATTGGGAAAGACCGAAGAATGTGACAGAAATCAAGAGTTTTCTAGGATTGGCAGGTTATTATCGGAAGTTTGTGCAAGGTTTTTCGTCGATTGCGTCACCCTTGACGAAGTTGACAAGGAAAAATGCACCATATGTTTGGACAGATCAGTGTGAAGAGAGTTTCTAAGAGCTGAAGAAGAGATTGACTACAGCACCAGTCCTTACTTTGCCATCTGGAAGCGGCGGTTTCACCATTTTTACCGATGCTTCTAATGTTGGACTTGGTTGTGTGTTGATGCAAGAAGGAAAAGTGATTGCATATGGATCTCGACAGTTGAAAGAGCACGAGAAGAACTATGCCACCCATGATTTGGAGTTAGCAGCGGTTGTGTTCGCGTTGAAAATGTGGAGACATTACCTCTATGGAGAGCAGTTCGAAGTCCACTCCGACCACCGCAGCTTACAGTATCTGTTTTCACAGAAAGATTTGAACATGAGGCAGAGAAGATGGATGGAATATATCAAGGACTACGATTTTCCAATCAAGTACCACCCGGGGAAGGCTAATGTAGTTGCAGACGCCTTGAGCAGGAAATCAGTAGGCTTGGCTAACCTAAGTGGCACGTGTATCTTTGAGCAATTTGAAGAGTTGAGTCTAGACGTGCAACCTCTAAGGAAGGGTGTCGTGTTGGCTAGCATGACAGTGTCAGAACCCTCTTTCATTCAGAAGATCAAGGTTAGTCAGTTGCAAGATCCAGAGTTGGCTAAGATTTTAGAGCATATAGCAGAACGTCCTGACTTCCGTTTTGTTGATGGAGTTTTGTATTACCGTGACCGTCTGTGTGTGCCTAATATCGAAGATCTGAGAAATGACATTATGGCCGAGGCTCATAGCACAAAGAACTCTATGCATCCAGGTAGCACGAAGATGTATCAGAACTTGAAGGGCAGATTTTGGTGGAACAACATGAAGAGAGAGATTGCAGCGTTTGTCTCCCGTTGCATGACCTGTCAGTTGATTAAGGCAGAGCATCAGAGGCCTCCAGGGTTGTTACAACCGTTAGAGATCCCGAAATGGAAGTGGGAGCACATTACCATGGACTTTATTTCGGGATTACCGAGGACTAGTAGGGGTAACGATGCGATTTGGGTCATTGTGGACCGTCTCACCAAGTCAGCGCATTTCCTTGCTATGAAGACAGGGAAGAAGATGCACATGCTACCTTTGGCAGAGTTGTTTGTCAACGAGATTGTCAGTCGACATGGGCAGCCAGTTTCGATCACTTCGGACAGAGACAGCAGATTCGTCTCGAGGTTCTGGAAGACATTACATGAGTCTATGGGCACGAGATTACAGTTCAGCACTGCTTATCACCCTCAGACAGATGGTCAGTCAGAGAGGACGATTCAGACTCTTGAGGATATGCTCCGTGCTTGTGTGTTAGACTTCAAGACTCAGTGGGATGAGACTCTACCGTTGTGTGAATTCGCTTACAATAACAGTTACCACTCAAGCATTGGAATGGCCCCTTTTGAAGCTTTGTATGGCAGAAGGTGTAGGACACCTGTTTGTTGGGAAGAAGTTGGCACTCGTAGTTTTCATGGACCGACTATGGTTAGTGAGACCAGTGACAAGATCAAGTTGATTCAAGAGCGTCTGAAAGTGTCCAGGAGTAGACAGAAGAGCAATGCAGACTCCCATCGCAGAGATCTACAGTTCAAGGAAGGAGATAAGGTTTTCCTGAAAGTGTCACCTACGAGGGGAACATTGAGATTTGGACAGAAGGGCAAGCTATCAAGGAGATACATTGGACCGTATGACATTGTGAGCAAGATCGGTGACGTGGCCTATAGGTTGGCCTTACCACCTGAGCTATCTGGTGTACACAACGTCTTCCATGTGTCTATGTTGAAGAAGTATGTCCCCGATCCTTCTCACGTGCTCCGGCATGAGCCATTGGAGATTCGAGAGGATGCTACCTATGTAGAAAAGCCCGTCGAGATCATCGATACAAAGGAACAAGAGTTGAGGACTCGGACTATTCAGTGGGTAAAAGTATTGTGGGAGAATCATGGACCGGAAGAGGCCACATGGGAATTACGAGATCAGGTGCAGAAGAAGTACCCACATCTTCTACCAGAGGTGAGTCTTATGTTTCATTTGGAAGACCAAATGCCCTAAGGGGTGGAGGATGTAAGACCCCGACCCGAGTGAACCCGATTAGTTCTAATTAAGTTGCGTGTTAGTGCTAAGCTTGATTAGTGATTTCTGGTTAAGTTGGGTTTGGATTAGCTTTGATTATGGTTTCGGGCTAATTCGATTGTCTTGATTTGCTTTGGTAGCTTGTGGGGCCCTTTGGGGGTTCCCTTTTCGGCTTTGTATTTTCTCGAGGAATTTCCCGATTTATTATGGATTATGTTTTTGGCCCGTTGCATGCATCTTGTAGATCTCAACAACTTTCATGTTAATCCCGTATTCATTCGAGATCCCGAAAACCGATTTTCATAGCCTAAAGGGCAAAACAGTCATTGCACACCAAGTCTGTACCCAAAACTCGATATCCCCGAAACCCGCGAAACATGTACTTTTTGAAAACTAGATATTTCGACGATCATTTCTTCCTTCTTCGTCGAACCCATCCGAGGTCCCGAAGTAGATGATTTCAGCTAATATAGTTCCTTAAGTTGTGGGACCCAAGCTCCCTTTGTTAACAAAAGAGAACCCATCTCTTCTTTCTCATTCACTCTCCATTCTTGTTCCAGCACAACTGAGCCTAGGGTTTGCTCTTGTGCTTTTCTTCTTCTTCTTCTTGTTTCTTCATCCCCAAGCCACACCTAGGGCTCATCAATCAAACATTGGAGATCACCAATCACTCCCTCATCTCTCAAGCTTTCCATTGGTACCATTTGTGAGGAGAACCCTCCATTCCAAGACCTTCATTGAGCTTACCATTGCCATTAGAGGACCTTCAAGGTAAGTGATCATTCTCATCTTCTAGATTTGTTGTCTCCTAGGCCATGAGGTACTACTTTTGCATTATTGTTGGTTTGTTCATTGTCATTCCTTGTGTAACCCATTTTAGGGTTGTTTTTGGGATTTTTGATTTGTAGCTTGGCTTTGAGCAATAGAGGTGATAAAAGGCTTGATTTCAACTAGCTTGGACTAGAGGCAAGTGGATGTTTTGATCTTTATAAGTTCCATGATTTTTTTGGTGTTTTTCACTCATGTCTATTTATTACATTGCTTTGACATAAATGTTCATAATGGAGCTTTGGTAGTGCATTCATGGTATTGCATTTATGACTTATAAGTGTAGTAATGAATGGCATTTAATTCTTCTCTTGTTTATACCCAAAGTACTCTATGGTGAAATGGTTTCCTTCTTTCTTTGTATGGAATGGGATGTTGATGAAGGAAGTGATGCATGAACAATTATGGGAGCCTTGGGAGAAGTGTAATTAGATGCATTGGAGGAGCTTTTAGCTCAGTTTTGTGTCAAGGATTAAGTAAAAGTGAGGAGGATGGTTTTGAGGAGGAAAGTGACTCAAAATCTGAACACAGTGGGTGATTCCCGCACTGGCGGTCAGCCTGCGGTCACCCGGCGGTTAGCCGCTTGGTGACTGGCGGCTAACCGCCAGCTAGCCGAAATGTCATGGTCGCTTTTCCAGAGAGCACACTTCTTCTCCTCAAAACTCAATCAGCTCCACGGTTGGCCAGCGGCTAACCGCCGAACACATCGGCGGCTAACCGCCAGCTAACCGCACTTGGGGTCAGCTTTCCAGTAAGCTGCATTTCTGCAGCCCAGCCACGGTCAGCTGTGCGGTCAGCCAGCGGCTAGCCGCCCATCCCAACGGCGGCTAACCGCCAGCTGACCGCCAGGTAACCGAAATTCCCCAGATTTCGAAAAGCTCCCCGCTCGAACGAACTCTTCGAGCGTTGAGCTTTGTCAATCGAAGGGGATTCACTAGGCATTGCTTGATGCCATCCGAGAAAGAAACCATATCACAAATATGTCATTCGAAATTTTGGAAAAATCGTAGGAGTGCATAAGGAGCCCGGAATGTCTCAAAACTCAAAGAGTACCAAGTAAGGGCTATAATAGACATACGGGACCCCTATTCACTTAATTGGATTTCTAAATTGATATTTTACCCGAATTTCATTATAGTGTATTGTTTCACCTCATTCCCAGGAATTTCATCGCATGACTTGTTTTCTCGAAAGCGTTGGAGCTACAATAGTAACAGTGAATTACCCCGAAATGTATTGCCCGATATGGAAAGACAGTGTGCCCTTGAGCACCCCCGTTTTACCGTTTATTTACTGTACTTGAATACTTGATATGCCTCGATGGGTTTTATCCTATGAGTCGGCATCACTAAGCTTGGATACCTTGTCAGTCTTATCCACTGACTTGGAAATCCCTCTCCCGTCCCGCTAGCTGCAGTTTGGATCCCGATACCCGGTCTAATACCGTGGTCCCGTCCCGATACCCGGTTCGCTACCGTGGTCCCGTTCCCGTATAATTATATTGTATATATGTATACGTTGTTTCTCCTCACCTTGTGTGACAGAGATCAACGTCCCGTGATACTGTTGTCACTTTAGTGACAGAGGACTTAGCTTTATGTGATTGCCACCTTGTTAGTTCCCGAATCCTTGGATACCTGATATGTTTTATATTGTTTACGTGTTCATCGCAACTGATTTATCTATTTTATGAGAGTTCTTGCTTAACTCAGATTTATACGCTTTGCCAGAGATTTTCTTGTATTAGATATTGTTGTATCCTTGCTTTCTCTTGCCAGACCGTCGTGTCTGACCCTTTGCTTTTGGTACTCAGGTCCCGTTGTCGGCTTCCTTGAGGAGGAGCCGGAGGAGGCGGTAGGCGCGCCGCAACCTCTAGTCGAGTGGCGTGCTGACGATGTCATGTAGACATCAGATTGCTTTGAGAAGCGTAACATTTTGAGGGGAACTATTTAACCATTCTATTGGGTTGTTGTTTTGTGTACATTGGCCTTTGTTGGCCTCTATTTTTGGGAATGTAATTAAATGATATTTTGTCTAACTTTAACAACCATTGGGAAACATGCTATAAATCATTGCTCATTCTGATACAGTATTTTTAGTCTGGTGTTATTGTTTTTATGACCAAGGATGGTTTGACTATTTGATTTGCTACATGCTTCCGCATTTAACAGAAATATTCAATTATGGTTATGATATCCTCACCGCGGACACCTGTGGGAAATTAAATAAATCATATGGTATTATTAAGCAGTTGTGGATCATCCTAACATCAATATTAGTCCCGATCCCGGATCTCTCGGTCCGGGGTCGCGACAGACTGGTATCAGAGCGAGACGTGTTTCAAGCATTTAAAAGAAACTAGAAATCCTAAGGACGTGGCGAGGATCCGTTAGATCTTTCGTTAGCTAGTATCGTGTGAGCAATGTGTGACCCTTTATATTATTATGTGCTAACAATTTGTTTTGCAGCATCATGCCTCCACGTAAGAGACCGTTGAATGGCAATCCAACTGCAAGCAATAGTAATCATACAGGGCCTCTAGAAGAGGATATAGTGGAGGACAATCCACCCAACCAATTCCAAGACATGATGAGAGCAATGCTTGAGCAACAGCGTCAAGCTAATGAGAACCAGGCCAGACTGTAAGAACAAATGCTAAAGAGAGAGGAAGACCATGCTAGAGAGATGCAAGAAATGCAGAGACAATTGCTTGAGGTCTTGCAAAGAAGACCAGATCCGGTTCAACCCCAACCAGCTATAGTCATAAACCAAAGGCAACATGATCCAAATGCCTTGTTTGAACGGTTCAGGAAAAGAGCTCCGAAGGAATTCCTTGGGCAAGAGGACCCACTAGCTGCAGATGATTGGTTGGAGCACACCGAGAACATCTTTGAGATCTTTTAGTGTACGGGAAGTGATAGAGTGAAGCTAGCAACATCCCTTTTTGTTGGCACAGCAGATAGATGGTGGTAGAAATTGATTGAAGTAAAGCATTCATACACTTGTACACACACTTTAGCTTGTTTAAGTGTATGTTTGTAAGTTATTTTAAACTTTCACATTAGCCTATTTAAGAGGCAACTTCATTGAGGTTAAATTGTATCTCTTGGAGTGTTCTTTTGTGAAGACACCTTCTTAGAGAAATATTCATTTGTAAAGGTTATTGCTTAGCCTAAGAAAAGCATCTTGTAAGGTTATTGCTTAGCCTAAGAAAAGCATTTTGTAAAGGTTATTGCTTAGCCTAGACAAGCACATTGAGAGGTTGTTGTTTAGCCTAGAAAAACAACATTGTAAGGGTTATTGCTTAGCCTAGTAAAAAGCATAAATAGTGGAAATCCGGTGGGGTGATTCGATCACAAGCCGGTAGTAGATGTAGGCTTTGAGGCCGAACCACTATAAACCTTGGTGTTGTGGTGTTTGCTTTGTGATGATTGTTTTATTAGCTTCCGCATTTTGATTGTTTATCATCACATGTGACTAGTTTATGTTAAGAAGTTAAATTTGGTTTTAAATTGGTCATAGTTGTAGCTCACCCTATTCACCCCCCCCCCCCCCCTCTAGGGTTAGGATCCCAAGGACTTTCAAAACTTAATTTGTATATGTGTTGGAAGGAAAGGAAAAAGGGGAGAAAAATCAAGTTTCCCGGACCTGCTACACGCCCAGGTCCGATCGATCGGACATGCAGGCCGATCGATCGGACTGTCGTTAACTGTAAGGCTGTCCAGTGAAATTAGATATTGTTTTTTTTTTTGAAACATTTGGGCTTTCTATGAGTCCTAGGGGTATATACCTTAGTGTTAAGACTAATTATACCCTAATCTAAGGTCTCTAAGACTAGGGAACTAAAAGAAAAGAATGGTGATGATCTAGGCACTAATTCTTGGTTTTAGGTGGGACCCTGGCTACCCTTTTTGGACTGTTTGGACCATGTGTGAGAATGTCTTGAGCCGACACGCCTCACGGTTGGTTCGGTGGCATCGAAGTTCAATCCATTTCAATCTTGATCGGGATGGAACGACGCAATATCTTCTTTATATCTAAACACAAGTCTTTCCCTTGGTTATCGCGAATTCTACTCCTTTCGGTGACTGAATAGGTTGCTCGATGTTTCCGGATTAATGTCATGCCTAGGATGGACCGTTTATAATCTTGATTTTTGCTATTGTAACATCTAGTACTACCCATAAGCTCATTTTAAGTTTTGAAAATAGTAAAAGTGCATAAGGAGCCCGGAATGTCTTCAAACTCAAGGAGTACCAAGTAAATTATTATAATCGACATACGGGACCCCTATTCACTTAAACAAATCTTGAAACCGATATTTTACCCGAAATTGTTATAGTTCATTGTTTCACCTCATTTCCAAGATTGGCATCCCATGACTTGTTTTCCCGAAAGCATTGAAGTTACTCTAGTAACAGTTATTTATCCCGAGATGTATTGCCCGATATGAAGTGACAGTGTGCCCTTGAGCACCCCCGTTTTACCCGTTTATTTATTGTACTTGATTTACTTGCATATGTCCTGATTTGGTATTTGACCTATGAGTCGGCATCACTAAGCTTTGATAACCTTGTCAGTCTGATCCACTGACTTGGAGATCCCCCTCCCGTCCCGCCAGCTGCAGTTTGGATCCCGATACCCGGTTATTGTCGTGGTCCCGTCCTGATACCCGGTTCGCTACCGTGGTCCCGTTCCCGTATATTTATATTGTATATATGATTTGCGTTGAGTCTCCTCACCTTGTGTGACTGAGACCAACGTCCCGTTATACTCTTGTCACTTCAGTGATAGAGGACTTAGCTTTTTGTGATTGTCATCTTGCCAGTTCCCGATTCCTTAGATACCCGACACGTTTTATATTGCTTACTTGCTTCCCGATAAATGATCCGTTTCCTTTGTGAAAGGTGTTATTTAAACAAGTGTTCATATTCTCCAATGTAAATTTTAGTTATTATTATATTGTTTTCTGTTCTTTGTACACGCACATGTTTTAAATGAATGCCGGTTGGGTGAATACCCATGCTTTTACATATGTTTCAGACGATCAATGATTTTGTTAGATTTATATGATTACACATGTTTTAAAGGAATACCCGAGTTATTAAATATCCATGCCTTGAAATATGTTTAAATGAACACTAGTTTTGTCAGATTTCTTTGGTTACACCGGTTTTAAATGAACACCCGGTTTGTTAAATATCCGTATTTTCACATATGTTTCAAATGGACATTGGTTTTGCCAGACTGCTATGAATACCTGGTTTGTTGTATACTTATGTTTTTACCTAAGTCTCAAATGAACGTTTGTTTTGTCAAACCACTATATTTATACATGTTTTAGACGAACACCCGATTGTCAAATATCTATGTTTATAGATGATGTAAATGAACACATGTTTTATTAGATATTCACGTTTTACCCATGCTTGAAACGAATACATGTTTTGCCCGAGATCCACGATTTTGCACCCGTTTAATTATATGCGGCATTTGATCGAATAGCATGATTTATCATATGTTTTATTCTTCCGTATATTTATGATCTTTTCATCCACCTGCCAGACCGTCGTGTCTGACCCACTACTTTTGGTACTCAGGTTCAGATTTCTTCGTCCCGAGATGAGTGCTTGGGTTGGCTGTGGAGCCATGTTTTGCAGGTTGTTTTGTCGGCTATGTCATGTAGACATTGAGCTTGACATCGGAGCTACGTCATATTTGGGGTAGTGATTATAGCTTATTGTTGTATGGCTTTTATTAGCCTTTTTCTTGGGATTCTTAATTAATGTACATTGATAATTGTAACTTGAACGTATATGGGAATGTAATATCCTGTTACTGTCAGCTCTGTATTTTGTTGTGATGGTTTACTCCAGTCTGATATAATTCTTGATATAATAGCTATATGCTAGAGGTTGAGTGTGACGCGGAATCCGATGGCCATGGACTCCGGGTCACAACGCCACGAAAGCTTCCGCAAAATATTCAGAATGTGTTGTCTTCACACACGCGGATCTTGGGAGAAAAATATATTTATGCTAAATCCCATTCCCGCCCCCGAGGCTCTGGTTCGGGGGCGTGACAAAAATGGGGTGCCATTTTAATATTTTAATATTTTTTATTAAAAAATATAATTAAACTTAATGGTTATATTTTAAGATTTCTGGCAGTTGTAAATGCTGGAGGCGGCTAGCCGAACCAAGTTGGAGGCTGGCCTCACCAAGTAAAATCAAATTAATCTTCGTCTCTACTGATCTAGAACAGAAATCAAACCTTGAAACCAACTTGTCTAAAAAAAATCTCAACCAACTTGTCCAAACGAAGTCCCACAAAATCCCCAAAAAAAAAATTGAGTTTCAGGCACGTAGTCTTATGAATGATGAAGAAAGAGGAAGGAAAAACCCAAATCCCTGTTGATCTATTACAAATCACAATGCAAAATCATCCATTTGATAAGGGTTTCTCTTAGTCATATTCTTTTAGAGCTAGAAATAGACAGAGAAGAAGAATACAAAAATTAAAAATCATGAAAAATTAAATGCAATCATGCTAACATTATGCAAGCCGAATCGATCTCTGAATACCTCAATCTCCACAGCTTGGGAGGCTAGAGCTCACCACATCACCACCTCAATGTCCAAACTTCGAAGCTAAAACCCTAACTTCTCGCTCTTTCTCTCCTCAAATCGTTCGAAAACCTAAATCGCTCTTGCTGGGCTCCAGCCACTATCCTCATTTAGAATTGACAGGCATACAGCTCCAGAAGGGTAGATATTAGGGTGGAAAAAGCCTTGAGGAAACTTGCATTTTGGGGGTTTACTTGGATAGTCCTCACTGAAATGCAGCGTGATGGGGAAAAATCCACCCTCCTAGTCAGTTCCTTGCTTGCCAGGGATTGTGCAGTCCTAGGCCATCAAATTGATGGAACCATCCGTTGCCGTCTCTGGCTTAGCTACGAAACCATGAGGATGATTCTTACGCCAGGCCTTGCGCTCCTCGGCAAGTCGTCCACGAAATCCAATCTCTCATCCCAAAACAAAACAAAAAAAACCCCAGATCCAAAACCCCACAAAGCAACAAAAAGAAAAACCCAGAATAAAAAAAAAAAAAAAAGAAAAAAAAAACAGATATCCTTCTTGGAGATCTGGAGATCTCTATGAGAGGAGAAGGTGTGCTGGTGTGCAGGGAAAGTGCTGAGGGATGCGATAGTGATGCAGAGAGGAGGGAGAGAGGCTCTTACTTGTAAATGGGATGAGTTCTGCGCGTGGAGGAAGAAGAGGGAGAGATGATGGGGCTCTGCGCTGCTACTGGTGGTGGTGCGGTCTGCGCGTGGAGGATGAAGGGGCAACGGTCCGCGGGCGTGAGAGAGATGAAGAGCAGAGAGACTGGAGAGGGGGGCTGCCTCTTAAATGGGTCTGCGCAAGGGGGTGCGAGATGGAGAGAAAGAGGAGGTGATGGTGCTGCGCCTTGGTTCCGGTGTGAGAGAGATGGAAGAGGTCTGCTTGCGAGGATCTTTAAGAAGAACTCTGTATAAAATGAGAGAGGCTATCTTATTTCATTTCGTCGCCCAATAGTGCACGAAAGAGAAACCCCAAACAGAGATGGCACGATTGATGGAGAAAGAAAGAAAAGGGAGGGAAGGAAAAAAAAGGAGGGAAAGAAGGAATGATGGAGAAAGAAAGGGAAGGGAGGGAAGGAAAAAAAAAGGAGGGAAAGAAGGAAAAAACAAAGGGTGGGAACGGGCCGCACGGGGAATGCAGCATATTATATCGGTTTTACTAATAACCGATATTAAGGGATTTTAAAACCGATATAAAATCACTGTGTATATAGTATCGATTTCATAATAACCGATATAAAATATAGAAATTAATATCATATATTTTCTAACCGATATTATATATAGAGATTATTATGTCGGTTCCTGTGTAACTGATATAAAAAAAATTGACCGATATAAAAAAAATATTAACAGATATGAAGATATTATATCGGTTATATGAAAAACCGATATAGGGCAGTTTTTGTAACCGATATAAAAACCCTTTTTTCTAGTAGTAATTGAAGTTCATCGAACTCCAAATACAATGTATTTATCTCAGGCAAAGTATATTAGTGACATTCTTACTCGGGCCAAGATGGATGGAGCAAAACCTCTAAGCTCTCCAGTGGTGAGTAATGGAAAACTTTCCATTCATGAAGGTGATCCTCTATCTGATCTTACCACTTATAGAAATATTGTCGGTGCCCTTCAATAGCTCACTATCACCAGACCTGAGATTGCATTTGCGGTTAATCAAGTTTGTCAATTCATGCATGCTCCTCGTACTACTCATCGGAATGCTATCAAGCGAGTTTTCCTATATCTCAAAGGTACTATTCTCTTTGGTTTAGAATTTCGGCGAGGCTCAATCACCCTTACTGCCTTCACTGATGTTGATTAGGCTGGATGTCCTGATGATCGGCGTTCAACCGGTGGATACACTGTATTTATGGGTCGTAATCCAATTTCGTGGAGTGTTAAAAAGCAAGCTACTGTGGCTCGCTCAAGTACTGAAGCTGAATACAAATCCCTTGCTCACACGACAGTAGAACTCTCTTGGATCCGCATGCTTTTTCGAGATCTCTCCGTCTACTTAAAATCGCCACCGATTATTTACTGTGATAATTTGAATGCAATCTCCTTAGCTTCTAATCTCGTTCATCATGCTCGAGCTAAACATGTGGAAGTTGATTATCATTTTATTCATGAGCGGGTTATTCGTCGAAATTTGGATGTTCAGTATCTTGCATCAGTTGATCAGATTGCCGATATCTTTACTAAAGGTCTCACATCAACGTGATTCAAACTGCTTACATCCAAGCTTAACGTTAAACAAATTCTGTCAAGCTTGTGGGGGAGAATCAGCCAGCCCATTCACACAATCAAGAAGATCACATGATCCTCTTAAAATAGAATGGTCAACTCAAGATCTACCCAAATGAGTCAGCACTTATCTTACCAAGATCATGACAGATGGACATTCCAATCTTCATTCCAATTTTGTATGATATGATTTGATGTAAATTCCTAAATATCTGCCAAATGGCCTGTACACTGTGATCAATATTCATTTATAAATATAACATACTTAGTTCCTTCTACTCATACATTTTGAGAGAGAAGGCAAGATATTATATTCATCAAAGGACTGTCTTATTTATGTACCTATGTTTATAGTTTCCTCTTCTTCCCTCTTTCCCTTTTTCCTTTCCCCTCACCACTTTTCTGTTTTGGTACAAAGGAGAAAGAACGGTGGAAATATCACCCTTTTAGGGCTTTAACTCTCATTCTCGATTTTCTAACAAAAAAAAAAAAGAAGCAACCTCTCATTCTCGATGTGTTGATTTTAAAATGTGGGCCAAGTTTCAATCTGGGTTTAAAACCTGGGCCAGCTTAAAATCTAATCTAGGCCAAGTTTGATGTGTGTGATTGTCTACAATGCCAACCATTTCGTGGGTCCCAACTCCCAATCCATCCATCAAATTTCTTTAGTTGTTTAGATGTGTAATAAATGGGCCCTAATCACATTTTCCATCAATTTGTCAATCCAACAGTGGAAAAAATTCTGATTGAAGTAAAATTATAGAACACCCATGGAATTAAATGCTATTTTTATTGAATGGTTTGGATATCAATAGTGCTCCACAAAACTATTCAAAATATTATCCCCTTGTTACATGGGCATTTAACAAATTTTAGTCAAATTAGACTTAAACTATGATTTTATTAATTACCTAGAAAAATATGTGAATAAAAATTTAAGAAATGCCCAGTTGTATAGTGGTAGTGGTCAATCCAATATGGGGATAAGTCTTATCGGAGTTTTGGTCGCGTCAAAATGATAGTTATTTAAAGTGGTTTGAATTTTATATATGAAGTACTACATTAATTGATTTATAAAACTACATAGATGGGACCAAATATTACACACTAAACTCAATATATTTACTTTTTAAAATTAAATAGCGATACAAGATGTCATGACTTAGGAGGACCGATAATTTGATTTATTATTGTTATTAATGGAAAAACAATGTTTTCCATAGTTTTATAATATTCTGGATTTTCCGGGTATTTTTACAAAAAAAAATTGGACAAAAAATAATCGCATCACGACGAACCGATAACCGCGACCGATACCTATACCGTATCGGTTTTTTGACCCGACCGATACCGCGATTTTGAGCCATGATACTATCCATTCATACCGTTGATTACTCTTAGACCCGATTTTCATGTTACCATTTATACCGTGGGCCACCATATATATAAATATATATATATATATAATTCCCATTTAAATATCAAAACTCCCTGATGGTGTTGGTGTCTCCCAATTACAACTCTGCTAAATAAATAACTTGCTTATTTATTCTTAGAAGCCAATTTCGATGTGCCCGCTGACATCTAAACTACGTCTAGCTGATCAATGGATTCGATTGAAAGAGATTATGATCACATTTTGTGAATTTCATTGGGGCTTTTTATACATTATTTCTTCCCCTAGGTGAGCAAGATCTTATTTTTATTAATTTGTTAGGTTTTTTTCCCAAATATACTAGCATATGATTTTTCTTTCTGTTTCTATGGATTTTCTATTAGAAAATAAAAATTATCTATGGCTAAAGGTACGGGCGAAACTCCTATTACAAAATGATAGGAAGCATTTCTATTCAATTTAAAATCCATTTTCCTTCCTAGGTTGAGAACCCATTCATTTTTCTTAGGTCCACCCTACTTGTCACATTAAGGCCCATCTACTTTAAAATCTAAACTATTCGAACAGAATGCCTCTCTTGTGTGTCATATATCACAACTTTGACTACAAATGTTTTGGCCAACCGTAGACATTAACAGAAAAAAAAAAAACAATACACTAAAACTAAGATAAAATGATTTAATGTGCCATATCCACAATGGGGCCAACGTTAATTAAATCTGTTGCTCATAAGATTGTTAAATCTCTTACACAGGATGTTGCAAAGTTTTACTATGATATATTTTGGGCGCACAATAAAATTTATCAAATATAAAAGACTTGAACAAAATGCTATAAAACGTTCATATAAATTACTCATATTAAGGTCAACCTAACCGCTTTTTATATGGGATCTGAGAAAACTTGAATCTGATAGCTTCACCTCAATAAATTGGAACAAAATTTAAATTAACATATATGTTTTATATATCATCAATGGAAACCCTAAGGGGTAGTTCACTTGGCTTAGGACCACAGTTTGCACCTGAATGTTGTAAGTTCGAAACTACACTATCACACTGGGCTATAGGTTGTTTACCCGGATGGATTAGTCTAGTCCAAAGGATTATATATATATATATATATATATATATATATGAGGAGGTTTCAAGTGCATGGACACTTCCATAATTGGGCATTTTCAAGTACAAAAGTTACATTTCAAGTACATAGGGTGAGATACACATCCTTGTCTTCATGTGCAAAAATGGGAAGTGTCTCTCACCCTATGGTGAGGGATAGATACACTTGAAACTTTCCCATATATATATATATATATATATATCATCAATGGACCCATCTCCAATAACAAAAAAAATTTGTTGCATGGATCGGAGAGGACACAAGACCCATCTCCAATAACAAAAAAAATTTGTTGCATGGATCGGAGAGGACACAAGACAAGACACAAGGATCGGAATCCGCTTATAGATTTTTCCTTCTCTCATCTTATGTAAGTGACACGTGTCCTCTTCGGAACCAAATCCCCTGTTTGGTCCAAACAAGGGATCCCTGTTTGGACCAAACATGGGCCTCCACGTGGGGGGCGGAGAAGAAAGAGTTAGTTTCTCTTTCCTCTGCCCCCCTTCCGACCCCCATGTGGAGACTCCTGTTTGGTCCAAACAGGGATTCCCTGTTTGGACCAAACAGGGGATCCTTATCCCAAGATATTGAATCATTTTGTTTCTATTAGGATGTTCTAGAGCTTGCCATGACGAATCTCTCTGCAGATTTTTTAAACCCGCGTGTAAAAAAAGAAGTTTGTGGGCTTTAGATCTAACCATTCAAAATTAGATCTGGTCCATTCCTGAGTTAAAGGAAACTTACACCAACCAATCGTTCACTATCTGAAACCCTTATTATTAGACATGTCACTAGACCCACAAAGCATTCTACCTACTAAAATCCAAGCCGATCGAGTAAAATAAACGCTCTGTCTCCAGACTATCTTCAAATTTTTCTCGATTAAGAATAGTTGTTCGAACTTCGAACTTCCAACATAAGATTGATTCTTTGATAATAAAATAATGTTGAGTTTTTTTATATACCCCCAAAGGTTTGTATAATTTGCAAATAGGCCCTGTAATTTTTGTATTTGTAAATAGGCCCGTGCCCTTTCATTTCAATACCTTCAATGTCCCTAAAATCAAAGTTCTTAATGAGAATGGATAATCACTATGAGATTTATGTTGAACTTTTATAAAATTGATAGTTTTGCCCTTATATCCATTAAAGAAAAATGAGTATATATATTATTTATAAAAATACCACTATTTTATCTCAAGTTCCAACTGTCTCTCTCAATAACTCTTTAATGCAAATGGAACATAATCATGTATTTTGAAACTTTCATCAATCTAACGATTGGTCATGCATGGATTGAATCAACTATAAGTACATGATTTCATTGTCATTACGATTGATTTGAATCTAATGAAATAGGCCCTATACTAATAAAAATAAATTTATATACAATTACTCTCCTCCACTAAATGTAATTATTAATGTTACAAGTTTAAGAGAAAAATAAATCCAAGCTATTAAATTTATGCAGGTAAAGAGATGGGCAAAAGCATCATTTCACGCTAAAAGCCTTAGGAGGTTGGAAAACTATTGATTTTGGGGACACGAAATGTATTAATTTGAAAAGGCATGGGCCTATTTACAAATATTAAAATGATAGGAGTCTTTTTATAAATCCCACCAACCTTAGGGTTATATGCTAAAACTCAAAAATATTTTAACGCGGCTTGATTACTTTTTCGATCAATCAGTCATCAATCTTAAATATTGAAGTGAAACCACCTCGGCTCTCTATTGGCTGAAAACTGAAAACTTGGGGATATCTGCAAAGGTGCTATCTATGAGCGGCCCTCAGTGAGGCTAGAGAATTGCCCAGTTGAATGGGTGGAACCCACAGTGGAGCTACATAGCTGTAAAATCCAACCTGCTTTGGGATATTGCCAAGTTTTAAGTCTAATAGGACATTTAAAAAAAAATACACCTAATAGAAGTTGGCCCATAGATGATACGAAGAAAAACATAAGTAAAGATTGTGAAACTAATAATATGGTGAATATTATAGTAAGAGTCAGATCAGGTTGCAGTGAAATCACTCAACGTGAATAATGAATGTTAATTTCAAGGGATAGCTCACTTAACTTATGATTAGAGTTTGCATTCGGAGATTGTAGGTTTGAAAATTACGTTACTATATGGAGGCTACATGAAAGTTAATCCGGCTTTCATTTGATGCAGAGGAACTACTCCAGTCCTTTGAGGGAAAAAAAAAAAAAATTTCCACGGAAGCGGCTCCGATTTTTCATCAGTGACCTTACTGGGGGTTCCACCTTCTCTAAGTCAGACACAGGAGTCTATGATTTAGACTCAACCCGGATTGTTTGGCTTCCTTTGTTTTGCACCGTTGATTTATAGCATGGAAAGGTATAGACCTATCATCGAGATGGGTTTTTGTCCTTTTTCCATCTTCACTCTCTTGTCTCTCCATCTGACCTGCCAGCCCCCTCCCCCTCTCTTTAAACAACTCCTCCCTCCACGTGCTTCTGCACTCTGCTCCATATTTAAAATTTCACTGCTCCACTCTCTCTCCACCTAGTCTTGAGGATCTTAGCTGTTCTCTCCTATACCAAAATACTAGTTTTGGATTTTCCATCAAAGCAACAGAGAACAAGAGCACCAACAACATCAAGCACAGAAGAACACAACCAAACAGTAAGAAAAGAGAGAAGAAGAGGCAAGAAGAAGATGGGAGAGAAAATAGAGGACATGGGGGAAGGTATGCAATGCAGTGACCATCCATACAGGAACAACCCAGGAGGAATATGCGCTTTCTGTCTTCAGGAGAAGCTTGGAAAGCTCGTTTCTTCCTCCAAATCCAACTCTTTTTACCCTGTCCCAGCTCCATCTTCCTCTTCCTCTTCCCCTTCCAGATCCGACTACGTTTCTGCAACTGCTGTTGGGGGAGCAGCAGTCGTCAACAATACCAACATCAACGTGGGGGGTCGGACTCAGATCCCCTTCTTCGCCCACAAGAAGAAAAAGGTCATCTCTTCCGACGCCGGCGCTCTCGTCCTCAAGCGTAGCCACTCCGTCGCCGTCCCCCGCCACCACTGTACTGACGACAGCCCCCGCCTCAGAAGAGGCTTCTGGTCCTTATTCCGCCGGAGGGCGGCCAAGCCCCACCACCACCACCAACAGCAGCCTAGCAGCCCCGGCGGCCGGAAGGACGACGCCGGCGGGTCGACGGGGGACGAGAACGAGAGCCCCAACAGTAGCAGCCACGCGTCGTCGTCATTTGGCCGGAAGGTGGCGAGGTCGAGGTCTGTGGGGTGCGGCAGCCGGAGCTTCTCCGGCGACTTCCTGGAGCGGATCTCGACGGGGCTTGGGGACTGCGCCCTCCGGCGGGTGGAGTCGCAGAGGGAGGCGAAGCCAAAGATCGTTCTCCACCGCGTGTCGGCGGCCGCCGACGACCGGATCAAGGAGAAGGTGAAGTGTGGGGGCATTTTCGGAATGATGGGTGGGTCATCTTCATCAACCTACTGGGTGTCTGATGATTTCAACGGTCGGATCTCTCAGGGTGGTGGGGCCACCCCACATGGGAGGAGCAAGAGCTGGGGTTGGGCTTTTGCCAGTCCCATGAGAGCTTTCAGGCCTTCTTCAACCAAATCATCATCATCATCCTACATCTCGGCTTCTTCATCAGATAATATTAATAATAACAAGGCCAATGGTACTACTACTAGTGATGGAAGAAGACCTGGAGATCAAAACCATCAGAACATTGATGCGTCTCCTTCTTTATTGGCGGTCAGAACCTAAGCTAATTTAGCTCTAGCTCTTCTTTTCCGTTTTTATTTTTATTTTTTTTTCAACTTCTATTTTGGGTTTTTGTTTATTGGCATTTCTGAAGCTTTTGGGGTTGGAAATATCTGTCTTTTGATCCGTTTGTTATTATTTTATGCTACACTGTATTTCTATTGTACTGTATCTAATCTACCTTATCATGAACCACACGTGAACGCAGTGAAATGTGTTTTGATTTTTCTTCCCTCTCTTTCTCTGTATATCTATGTCTACATTAAATGTGATGAATGTTGATGGCATTGAAGATGGCTTTTTTTTTTATCAGAAATTAATTATGGAACTTAATGACCATGATGTTGGGTGGGTGGTAGGAAATGGTAGATCTTGGAAAGGGACAAAGCAGTTTTTACTGCTATTTCAGTGTTTCATGGTGGCAGGGAAGAGAGAGAGAGAGAGAGAGGTTGATTGGATTTGGACTTTTTCAATTTGTTTTGTAGCTGGTGAGAGAGGGATCTCTTCTGCCTTGGTATTATTTGATATCTTTGAGAAGAAATGGAGAGGTCAGTGCATGTGAGTGAGTGGGGAAGATGCCCACAGGTGTATGTGTGAGAGCGATGAGTCATCACTGCAGGGATACTGTTGAGACCTGAGAGACATATGAGATGAGACAAGACGTCTCATCGACGGTGGGGACCACTTGCAATCTGTTCTTTTCTTTCGCATTACACGTTGACAGCAACAGATTCTCATTTGTGTCTCATAGGGGTTTTATGGAACCCTGCGGATGGGGAGGCTGGATTCCCCTGCCTTTGACCTGGACAAATCCCGAGTTAAATAGTGGATAGATCTGTTCACCCCATTTTAACCATTATGGAGTTCGTCCCACTCTAAGGCTCCTCATTTATTTAAAAATATTAATAGAGTCTTATGAAATATTATCTTATGATTTGTTTTTATATTTTATTTTTGGTAAGGGAGGGTATTCCTCCGGGTCCAAAGAGAAGTCGGGTAAAACCCATGTGGCCCTTAGGTGCTAACAAGTGGACTCAACGTTTGGTTAATGAAGAGGGGGGAATTAGGGGTCAATACCAAAACCTCGAACTCTGGAAGAGGGAGGAACCGTGGTTCTGACCACTTTTAGTTTATGCACCATATTTAATGGGTAGATCTCATTGTAAAGTTACCGACCTTTTTAACTCCTACTTCTCTGAGTGGAAGCCTCATGCATGAAGTGTCTGAACTTGGGGATGTGTAAGGTTGTAAACGGGTCGGTTCTGGTCCGGGTTCATGGTGGACCCGAAACCGGAACTATAACCATATATGGGACGAGTCTGGATCCGGGTCTGGGTTTAGGTAAAGAATGGTATTAAAAAAACATGGTTTTAATGAGAGATTTTCGAAAATTGAGGTAATATATCGAGTCTCGGGTCTACGGATCCGAACCAAGGTGGAACTGAACCCAGACCCATATACTTATCGGGGCCTAAATAAGGATCCAGATCTAGTTTTTAACAGGTCGGAACATTCGGGTAATCGGAAAATCGAGTACCCATTTACATTCGTAGGGATGTGTGATCCTAATTACTATCCGGATTGAGTGGAGCGAGAGTACAGCTTGTAAGGCCAAAAAAAAAAAAACGGAATGGGCCATCCTTCAAAAGCTGAAAGATGGCGGGGGCTCTGATCCGGTTTCCAGTTTCGGAACAGGAACCACAATAAGGATTTCACAGGACCCATTTATAGACTGGCCATTAGAAAAAGATCCCTAGAAAAATATCAGCACTTTACCTCTCAAAAATATCTGCGCTTCACCTCTCCCCTACACGGTTATTACTTAGTAGCATCGTTTTACCAAGTGGTAATGGGCTGGCTCATTGTGCAATTCAGAACTGTGGATAACCCGAATCCAAATCTTAAACATAACCTTTTACATAAAATATAAAAAAGGAATCTTAAACCTAACCCATTTGTTGATAGGGCTCAAACGTTGAATCTTATTAATAAGATTTTTTTTTTTACTTAGCCAAGGGACTCAGAACCTTTTGAAAATAACCTGCATATTGCAGGAAGCAAGCGTGCATACCGCAGGAAGGAAGCCCGGGGACAAAGTGGACTTTGGTTGTGGTTGGGGGAGTCGACAAGTTTGATTAAGAATGAACAAGAAAATAAAGGGCTGATCCAACCCTAAACTACCCTATCGATCGGGTTATGTATTACTGCACCTGTCAATTCAGGAATTGTACCACTAAATTTTATAGATCAAATGACAATAATTAATTCTTAAAGACTTAGTTTGCACTCGTTTATTTCTTTGCACTCGTTTACCTCTTTAATTTAATTGTTGCACATGTCACATAATTTGTTTGCAGTGTGTCGTCACATTTACTGGAGTTTGAGATGTGAAACTGGTGGGAAATTATTTTTACATAAAAGATTCTCAATATATAAATGGGAGACGGTCCTATAAGGACCGTCCTCACCCACTACTTTAAGGACGAATCTAGGCCATCTAATGCACTACCGCATCCAACGCTCTATAACCGCCTTATAAAATCAGTGGGGGGGGGGGGGGGGACCGAAAAAATAGGGGAAACAAACGCAAACTCTCTCCCTCCTTCGACTCTTCTCCAGAGGTGAAGGAAAAACAAACATCCCAAATTGATTTGGGGTTTCCATTTTCCGCGACTCAATCTCGCGTCTTCCTCGTCAATCTCGTCCATGTCGCAGTTCTTCCTCACCTCATGCTTTGTTTGCGACGAGTATGAGAAACTGATCTGCCCTGCCTCTTGTCTTGCTCGCTCAAGACAGTCAGAGTCTTTCGCGTCGCCGTAAAAACCCTCCTCTCTCTTCATGTCTTGCTTTCTCTCTCTATTTCCGTCAATCAAGCAAGGTATCTCTCATCAAAGGAGATTTCCAACGCTGATTAGAGATTTCAGCTAGAAGATCCCTCATATTTTAATCATCATTACAACAAATCTCGATTTCATTGTTCTCAAGCTTTATTCTTCCTTACAGGTAATCTATTGACTTAGATTTTTTAGGTTTTCTTTGAGTTTTTGGGTTTGATTTGTTTATTTGTCTTCTGAGATTTGCTTTTTAATAGATTTTTTTTTATGAATGTGTTGAAGATGCTTTTATGATTTGGTGCCATATCCTTGTCAGGACTTCAATAGCAGCCTTGAAGTAACTTTCATAAATGCAGCTTCTAGTGACAACTCTGGAACAATTTTCAACTGATAGATTCACATTGAATGTGGGATGATGTTGATCACTCCCATTTTCTTATTTTCTTCTGTGATGTGGTTTTCATGTTACTAGAATAGATTTATATTCACTGATTGTTTGTGGTGTTTTATTTTCCTCTTATGTTATGCAGAGTGAAAAAGTAGTCTCATCTTTGAGAGCTCAAAGAGAAATTAACCTCGTGGGGATGCAATGGCTTGGAGCATTTTGAAGAGGATTTGGTTCTCAGCTTAGAGTGAGCATTTTGAGTCCGTTCAGTGGAGTACGACTTGGAAGATGTAGTGGAAGAATTGATGGATTTTTTTTTTCTTTTTATCTTGGGTCATCAGTAATTACCCATTATTGGCTCACTTGTAATTATATTAACACTTTTTTCTTAATAAAAGTATATCATATTCATGGGCTTCATTTGAAGTGTTGTGGATGACCATGGTTATCGGAAGAAAGGGTTCAGAGCTTCAGACTTGAAATATGGACTTATTTCAAATCTGTAACTATAGAATGGAAGAAGTCTTTAGAGCTTGGAGATGACACTAAATGATAACGAAGATTTTGTTTAATACAGCTGGGATGTTTATATAGATTTATTCCTCATGCTAAAACAAGTTTTTCATCTATTGTGCACATGGAATTATGTTCTTAATTATCCAAATAAGAGCCCAGAACTTAAAAAGTGCACCTGAAACAATACCTGAAAGGAGCAATTGATCAAAATTTTCTATGATGCATGGTTTGAGTGCTTGATTTGGAGTTGAGACTCGATCAATTGATAGCAGTAAGCAGTTACAGCCAATTTTATATCACGGGGCAGTTTGTGTCTCTTGCCTCTATAAAATATTAATTACAAAATGATAACAACCCATCACAATGGGAGTGCCAAAATTAACAATACCAATCCGATTAACAAAGAAGCTATGATTCAACTCATCAACACGAGTGTTGAACCAATCTCATTAACAGAGACGCTTAGATTGCTTGTAAAATAAAATAAAATAAAAAACATTCAAGTCGTGGAGATGTTCATTTCTTAAAGAAATGAAATTGACCATTTGAAAAAAAATATATGAAATTGAACATCATACATGCCGACATGGTCCAGGATAAATATGGCTTGAACAACCTATGTAAAAAAATTGAACCGCTAGATGGAACATCCACACTAAACATAACATCAATGGACCTCACATTTACATGATATTCAAATAAAAAGCTGTTACAATTCCTTAATCATAATCAGTCCCAATTCAAATACATGAACATGGTATACAATTGTTACAACATCTCCAACCATACAATTTAAACGAAAAATATCTTCTCTGCAACAATGCCTTTATAGTGTGATAGAGGCTTCACAGGCTATGCCCTCTTTCTGCAACAACGTCTATGATTTCCACAAATCTATATTCTAGAGTCTGTATCCTCTGATTGTCTCTATTAGTTATGTTGCAGCTATTATTGTTGTTGTTTCTTCTCTCACTCATCAGCAGAATAATACGCTTGGTAAGGAGGGAAATATTCTCTGTTTCAACCCAAACTTCAAAATCCCAAGCCCTTGCCTCCATTTTTAATAAAACTCAAAATCTTCAAGCCTTAACAAATAAAATATAACAAAATCCTAAATTGGTGGAGAGAGAAAGGAAAAGGGAAAAGGAACTTTGAGCACATGAGAGGAAATCGATAGGGTGAGGAAGAGGGATGAGATTGAGAGAGGGAGGGCGAGGAAAAGGGGTCTCTTCTTGACTACAAACAGAAGCTTTGCGAAGAGATCTCTGCGACTGAGCGATAGAGACGAGGCAGAGCTCTGCATTTCTCTTTTGATCTTCTAATTTGGGGAAGAGACGGAGAAGAGATCTAGATTTCTTTCGATCTTCTAATTTTCAAGATCTAGCGATCAAGAGAGGGGAAGGGCATCCTCTATTTCTGAAGCTTGAAATCGTCACAAAGATCCAGAGAGATGAGGAGGAGACGACCTAGCTTTGGGCTTCTCATTCCCGTTCTGGAATCTCTTTGGATCGATATGGAGTTTTTTTTTTCATCATTTACCTCCAATCCCTTATATGTTCTTGATGAGAAGTGTTGGATGAGTCCTTAAATGAACTGTGCAGACGAGTCCATATTGTGGAGAGTGAGGATGGTGGAATAAGGCGACGGTCTCCAGAGATAGCGACAAGACAAAGGCCGTCGCAGGAAATGGAAACCACAAATCGATTTGGGATGTTTGTTTTTCCTACACCTCAAGAGAATACTCGAAGAGGGAGGGAGGGAGTATTTGGGATTGTTTCCCCTCTTTTTTCGGTCCCCCCCCCCCCCCCCCCCCCCGATTTTATAAGGCGGATATAGAGCGTTGGATGCGATAGTGCATTGGACGGCCTGGATTCGTCCTTAAAGTAGTGGGTGAGGACGGTCCTGTAAGGACCGTCTCCCTATATAAATTAGGACATTTTATATGAAGTTTTTACCCTTAAAAAGGTTTGAAACAATTATACACCTTTATTGGAAATCACAGAGCTGCCGCAATGGATAGCTAGCGTGCTCGCTCCCACAGCTCCACTTATGGATCAATCTCTGGGTGAGCAAGTTTACTTCACCACTCTGGCTATTAACCGACAAAATAAGTAATTAAATTATACACCTTCATTGAGGCACGGTGCAAAGGATCTCCATAATGATTGTGTTATCAAATCTCCTCCTCCCCATCTTTGATTTTTGTGACTCATTTGAGCCTTGATTTTTTAATCTAAACCATTCAATTCTTTTTTATCTATTAAGCCTCAAAATGTTTAGTTTCATATCTCAAACATTCATGGAGTCTGAGATAGACGAAGAGTTCAAACATTGACTCATTTGAAAATGGTGCTTCCAAACACGTGGTATTATTTTTCACTTGTATATGTAAATTCCATGTTCATATCCTTTGCTTAAAGGATAAATGACCAATTACACTCTTTAACCCCCTTTAAATGGAATTAGTTCTAAATTAAACCTAATACTACCATTATCCACTGCTAGATTTTATCTAGTGAAGATCCGGTTTGTAAACAATCAAATGGCTGAATAATAACATGATGAGTGCTAAACTAAGAGTAGTGGTCCCAAAAAAAAAGAAGAAAGAGTAGTGGTCCTTACCAAAGGACTGGACCCATAAGGGGGGAAAAGAAAAGGCACATTAGAACCAAGGGCGGAGCCAGGATTTCATCTTGGGTGGGGGGCAAAACTTGAATAAAATTTTATTTCACCAATTATTATAACTATCATATTTTAAAGTTTCATTTTTGACATAGTTATAAGTTCAACCATGATTTTGTTCCTTGAAAATGTTGGACATAGAGAAGACAGCGTGCAAAATTTTAACCACTGAAGATGAGAGATTAATGGAAAAAAGAGGAGACGAACAAAACAAAGAAGGAAGAGCTGAAGAGGGTTAGGGCTTAAGACTGGAGTCTGGAGAGGTTTTCGAAAGTTAAAAGGGTTGGGAGTGGGGGCCGGGGTGGGATGGAGTTTAACTTAGAAAAAAAATCCAAAAACCTTGGGGGGGCCCATTTTGGTGTTTTAAAAGACTTTTTCAAAGGCTGGGGGGAGGGGGGGCGGGCCTCAACACAGTTCCACCCCTGATTAGAACTCTAACATGTTTGTGTAACACTTTTCTGCAGAAAAGTTGACGGTTTTCATGGAAAACTCATTCTTCGTGCGTTTGGTGTGGAACAATTTCACGGAAACGCTTTCTTGCATTGTCAGCATTTTCCTTGTTAATGCTGGAAATGGATTTCCTTAGAAAACTTCTCCCTCATGTATAATCTCAATCTCATTTCCTCACTCTTTTCCATTCCCCCACTCCACTCCTCTTTTGAATCCCATCCCCCCCCCCCCCCGGCGCACACACACACACGAACACGACCCAACGCATTTCACTTTTTTATTTCTTTTAAATAAATTATAATTTGACGTTGAATAAATCATATACATGTTATGTTATTTTCCTTCGAAAAAGTTGTTGCATCAAAACATGAAATTTTGATTTTCTATAAGGAATCTACAGCCGTACCAAACAATATTAGGTATCAATTCAACGAGGAAAAAAAATCTCCTACCAAACATAAATTTCTAAATTCTGCGGAATTTTTTTTCTGAGGTTTCCATTTCTATTAAATTTTTTAAAATAACAATTTTCTTTCTATGCGGAGAAAGTGTGTACACAAATGTGCTCGAAGTAAGATGATGCATTTTGACATGGCGCCTGTATCTTGTGAGGGTCTAACTTAGAAAATTCCTTGGTTAAAGTGGAACGCTGAAGTGGGGGACACCTATTAAGAATTTGACCTGTCCAGGATAAACATTCTACTGTGTATGGGATGGTGAAATATTCTCCTATGGGATGTATGCATGTGGACATCTTAATCCAGACGATTCCAATTTGAAAGAGGCAAGGGCTCAATCTAAAAATTGGGACCCCTTAGATTTCACCAACACCAAATTTTCCACATATAATGTCTCTAAATTATCTCTAATAGAAGTTGGTACATTTATAATTGGCCAAAGGATGAACAACATGATTTACATATGAATTTTCTCTCGGTACGTTCCCGCATCAAGACAACGCGATGTCAAAGTTAGAATGAATATGGTAGAGATGGAGGAGACCACTTTTTCTCTCGCTCTCGTGCTGCTGTTTTTACATGGATCTTATCTTTTCTTGACGGGACAAGAGATGATAGGATGATCTTTCATCCTCTCACATTTGCTGAAACAAATTAAAAAAGATAAGATATTCTCTTATGTTACTTTTGTCTCCTCCTATGAAATTCTGTCTGCATCAAACAAACTTACTCCTACTGCTCTGCATTCTATTAAAATGGGATACATGACTGGAACTCCATTGTGAGGCCGGCTGGAACTCCACTGCGAGGCCTACAGTAATAAATCAGACATTCAAGATGAATTTCATATCCTTCAATAATAGACTTTCAAGTTTCAGTTCTAAAGCAATGGGTCCCACCATGTGTTGAAATACTAGGATAGAAACGTGATTGATCAGTATGTTAGTAGGGTTGCGACATGAGTGCTAGTCATATTTCCATCATAGTACTCAATCAAATGGTGGAACCCACTCATTTTGAACTAAAACTTCAGGATCTATCAGCAGAGGATGAGGGAGAACTGTCCCAATTATCCTTATATAGGGGCAAATTCGATGGAATTTCAGATATGTATTACACGGTTCCGTGTACAGGCTGAAACAGGATCCGTATTCATTACGTGTCATGTGAAACGAGAAGAACAGCTCTTCTAACAGTTTTAGGTGAATCCGAATAGGCCAAGTTAATTTTACCCTTTTCAGTAAATTACAGATTGTATGTGGGCGGCACTTGATTTCTGCTATTAATTATATAATTATTTTAAATTCTCCTTGTTATAAAGAAAATGATAGAAAATCTTAATCTCAAATTTTGACAACATTATGAAGAAAAGTTTCTAGTAAAACTAAAGCCTCATTTGAAAAATCTAGTATGATCTAATAATTCTCATTTATATTAGGTCTAAGTATAAATACCTTTGATTTTTAATTCCTAATTTCTTATCTTATCGATTTTTTTTTAAAAAGGCTCTTATTTCACAATATATTTGGCTAAATATAGAAATAAGGAAAAAATTTAATCAGTAAGAGTCCTGTACAAGGGCAATACTGAATCAAAGGCGGGACCCAAAACCCCGAACAATTGCCATGCTGGATTAAGGAGACCGAAACCTAAAAAAAAAAGTTTGAATTGCTACAATCAGCTGAGCTCCAATTCAGGAAAGGGGAAAATAATATTTCATTTAGACATGTATAAACAAAGCATCGACCACCAAAAAGAAATTCTCATTTGCAGTAAAAATCTACACTCATTCATTTCAGCAACGAGAGAGATGAATCTCACTTTGTGTTACAAAAATAAAAGGATAAAATCTAAGAAGTTTGAAAGAGTTACTTAACCAATCCTAAATTAATGAGTGAAGACTGAAAATTGATGACGTTATAAATCTAAGGTATCAAGGTCTTCGCCAAGAAGGTGTAAGCCAAACGTAGTTTTTCTATGTGTAAGCCCCACCTATGTACTTGAAATTTAGTTTTATGGAAAAACTACATATAACCACCTAGATTCTTTTATCAATACGCATAATCAGTTACTTTTTAGCTTACAAATGCAACTTACATTATGGCAACGTGGAATGGTTGGAAGAGGGCTTCCCAAGCATTTGGCAGTTAGCTTTATTCGTTGTTTGACCAGAGCACGTGCCATGTTGGGTAGGAAACTAGCTTCCACCGAACAATGTATTTTCTGGTCCGTGTCCTCTTTCTCCAGCAGTTGCTGCAGCCGCTAATCTTGATAATTTTTTCTTGACTAACTCCAAACGACCCTTCTTGATCACTGTTTATTTTAACCCGAACAAGAAATAGCATCCTCTCCTGTCACGTTGGGGCCCTATTGTATTCTGGGTTGTGACTTAGATACATCTCAAAATTACATATTTTGATAAATGAGCCAAATAACTCCGTCCATGTTGTATTCAGGGCCTTGAGTGCAAGGCTCTAATTAATCCGCGGTACTAAGACAACTACCCTGCCCTTGGCACTAACAGAAGATGTATTTGCTACGTACAAGCGCCAAGAGCAGTATCAGCTTTATGAACATGGTAAGCATCAATCTAAATTACAAAACACGTAGGATTAAACTGAAATAATAAATGTAAATGTGCAGTGCAACACGATGATAAATATATACCAATGCATAAAGAAAATAACGAAAAACAGAATTATTAACGAGAAATTGAACCGACGTAAATCATACTAGTGATTCCAACGAGTCAATCAGGTGTATGCAAGTGCTGTGAAATGCATAATAACACTTACAACCTATAAACATGAACAACATGATAAAGGGCCAAGGGCGTGACCGTGTAAACATCATGCATAATGGGCAAGCAAGTTAACAAGTAATAAACATGAGACATGATCCGATGACAAGTAACTGTTGGAAGTAGGTGGCCTCGATGATAGGTTTTTAAAAATTTTTGTTAGTTTTATAGTCTCAATACCAATAATATGATGTAATAAATTGATTAATTTCTTTATTTATCAATACAATCATGTTTTCCTTTTATGAGATGAATGACGTTTAATTATATACTAGCACATAACCAATACGAGTGACATAATGGTTCGTGAGATGAACCGGAGTCCACAAGTATACTAGATGTGATACATGTGTATGGATGAGATCCACATACAGGAGACATGTATTGCAAATCTTATACTTAAGTATCTTTACAACCAGTGATGAGATTGGGCATCTCATCTGACAAGGTTGCAGCACTTTGATCACTATGAGATAGTGTGATTTGTCTCGATCATCGGAATGTAAGATTCTGGATCATGGTGCTGGTACAATAGATGTATTGAAGGACCATGAGAAGCACCTTATATACACTGTCTTTGTTTGGAAACTAGGTGGGCCTTCCAGACAGGTTTAAAAAACTTTTGACTCACTTGATGTAGGGATCAATTGTCTAGAAGGCAACAAACCCAATCCAGGATGCAATCCCTCAAACTCATAGCCATGTACATCAACATATACTATCTAGAAGATAGAAAATAACACATAAACATGCAACCACGAAATCTACAACATACAAGGATGTAGATATACCTTTAGAGCTTTGTTGTGCTCTAATGGAGAATTTGAGTTCTTTACTTTGATGATGAACACCTTCACTATCCAATTCAGAATCTCCAACACCTTTTGACCTTCCACGCTATGACCCGTATTAGATCTCTTTTCTCAAGAAGATGGTGGAATCTTCAAGAGAAAACCTAACTAGTAACTCTAAGGAACTAAAGGTGAAAGAGAGGAGAACTTAGAGAGGAAGATGACTTGTGCAACACTTGCACAAAGGGGCTGAAGTTGCTCTATGATTGATGCACGGCCAAGAGGGGTTAGTTCCTCTTTTTATAGCCCTCCAATCCACCTCTTTTCCTATTTGAAATAGAAGTTTAACTCACATTACAAATTAGTAAACATCTCCCTTGCTAATTGCCATAGAAGTCTCACTTCCACAACTATTAGTAGCTTTCTCCTTTCTAATTAAAATAGAAGTCCTACTTCCATTAATAATTAGTAGCTTACCATTACCACTATTAGAAGTCTCACTTCAAATAGAAATAGTAACATTCCTATTAGAGTTCAAGTAGAATTAGTATCTTTCTAATAATTTGGGCTAGCGTGGGGACAACTAGGGATTCCTCAGAAAGCTGGCTCCAACTGGGACACGTGACCCCACATCTCATGTGCAATCCGGGCCCACAGTTAATTACAAATAACTCCACTATATAAATGCAATTGCACTCCAGTCTTAGGAATAAATTACAATGAAGACCCTAAACTTCCTCAGTACCACAAGTAGGCCCCTCCATCTATATCCATGGATCAAATGGACCTGTCCACCAAATTAGATCCATATCTTATTATCCTTGAGCCCCAATTAATTATAATGATCATTTGGTACTGATCCAATTAACTCTTAACTAGAATGGGTGCGCACTTACCAATGATAAATCCATTAATTGGCACAAGGGGATATTAAAGATAGATTCCATCTTGACCATTAAATGTTCCCACAGCTCTACTACCACGTACCCAAATCACCGAGGTGTTGACCTACAATTGGCCTCACTCATTGGTGACTCAAAGCAAATGAATAGATAGAAACTTGAGTTCATTAATGTCTCAGGATTATGAGCCTATTGTTAGGGAATTATGAGAACAGACCTTAAAATAAAGACAGTGTATATAAGGTGTTTCTCATGGTCCTTCAATACATCCAATGTACCAGCACCATGATCCGGAATCTTACATTCCGATGATCGAGACAAATCACACTATCTCATAGTGATCAAAATGCTCCAACCTTGTCAGATGAGATGTCGAATCTCATCACTGGTTGTGAAGATATTTGAGTATAAGATTTGCAATACATGTCTCCTGTATGTGGATTTCATCCATACACATGTATTACATCCAGTATACTCATGGACTCCGGTTCATCTCATGAGCCATTATGTCTTTTGTATTGGTTATGTGCAAGTATATAAAACATCATTCATCTCATGAAAGGAAAAGCATGAATTGTATTGATAAATAAAAAAATTAATCAATTTATTACATCATATACCCTTGGTATTGAGACCATAAACTAACAATCTCCCACTTGGGCTCAATGCCAATCAGGATTGCATCTCATGCCCATCTCGTCTACATGCTGCTCAAAAACCTTGGTGGTCAAAGGCTTAGTAAATGGATCTGCCAGATTATCCGCAGAGGTTATCTTGGTAATTGCAATATCACCTCTCTGCACAATCTCTCTGACCAAGTGATACTTCCTCTGTACGTGCTTTTGGCTTTTATGGCTCCTGGGTTCCTTGGACTGGGCGACTGCCCCGTTGCTGTCACAGTAAACTGTGAGCGGCTGTCGCGCCAAAGGTACCACTCCAAGTTCCAAAAGGAATCTTTTGAGCCATACTACTTCCTTAGCTGCTTCACAAGCCGCTACATATTCAGCTTTAGAAGTGGAATCAGCGGTACATTCCTGTTTAATACTCCTCCAGCTGATAGCTCCTCCGCCAAGCATAAACACATAACCAGAGGTAGATTTCCTGGAATCCTTGTCTGACATGAAGTCAGAATCTGTGTATCCGACTGGAATCAGCTCATCACTGTCGTAAATCATCATGTAATCTCTAGTTCTTCCCAAGTACTTGAGGATACATTTTATAGCAGTCCAATGGTCAGGACCTGGGTTAGACTGATATCTGCTGACTAAGCCCACTGCATGACAGATATCCGGTCTAGTACATAGCATAGCATACATGAGGCTACCAACAGCCGAAGCGTATGGAATTTCTCTCATCTGCTCTTTTTCCTCCGGGGTTTTGAGACCCTGATCCTTGGAAAGGTGCACTCCATGCCTGAAAGGCGTGATACCCTTCTTGGAGTCATGCATAGCAAACCGTACCAGTACCTTATCTATGTAAGCAGCTTGAGATAAGCCAATCATCCTATTTTTCCTGTCTCGATGGAGTTTGATCCCTAGGATGTAACTAGCTTCTCCCAAGTCCTTCATATCAAAAGTCTTTGCTAACCAAACTTTTGCTATTGACAACATTCCTATATCTTTCTCAAGGAGAAGGATGTCGTCGACTTATAAAATCAGAAAAAACTACCCTGTCACCTTTATTTTTCATGTACACACATGACTCATCCGGATTTTGATTAAAACCAAAAGATTTGATTGCCCGGTCAAAACGGATGTTCCACTTCGGGATGCCTGCTTCAGTCCATAAATGGACTTCTGCAGCTTGCAAAATCTTTGCTTTTGGTTACTTGCTATAAAATCGTCTGGCTGCATCATATAGATGTATTCCTCAAGATGGTCGTTGAGAAACACCGTCTTGACATCCATTTGCCAAATCTCGTAATCGAGATGAGCCGCAATGGATAAGAGTATCCGGATGGACTTGAGCATGGCTACCGGCGAGAAGGTTTCCTCATAATCAATACCCTCTTTCTGAGTATACCCTTTCGCAACAAGCCTGGCCTTAAAGGTCTCAACTCTTCCATCTGGTCCTCTTTTTCTTTTGTAGACCCACTTGCACCCAATATCTTTGATATTGGCAGGCAAGTCCACAAGTGTCCAGACCTGATTAGAGTACATAGACTCCATCTCAGCTTTCATAGCATCTTGTCAATGTCCCGAATCTATGTCATTAATTGCTTCATCATAGTTACAGGGATCCTGTTCCAGTTCTTTCGGGATTGCCTCGTAAGACTCTCCCAAGAACGAGAACCTATCAGGGGGCCTGATTATTCTCCCACTACGACGAGGCACTGGTGTAACTAATGGGTCTGGTAGGGGCGGTTCTTCTTCAAGTTCGGTCATACTTGGATTTGGAATTGATTGTTCTTGAATCTCTTCCAATATCACCTTTTCTAAAGATTTTCGGTCCATCATATAATCTTCCTCCAGAAAAACCGCATTGGTGCTTACCAGCACTTTCTGCCCTCTGGGATTATAGAATAACCAACCTTTAGTTCCTTTAGGATATCCTACAAACATGCATACTTCTGACTTCGTTTCCAACTTATCCGTCTTTACCTTCAGCACATGTGCCGGACAACCCCAAATGTGTAAATGTTGTAGACTAGGCTTTCGCCCAGACCACAACTCCCGGGGAGTCTTAGGTACAGACTTAGATGGTACGAGGTTTAGTATGTACATCGCAGTATCCAAGGCATATCCCCAAAAGGATATAGGTAACCCTGAGAAACTCAACATAGACCTAATCATATCTAAAAGAGTCCGGTTCCTTCTTTCCGCTACCCATTCTGTTGAGGCATACCAGGAGCAGACAACTAGGATAGAATCCCATTTTCTGATAAGTGTGTCGGATGTGAATTTTGATCCCCCAGGGGAGGGGAATCGCCATTCATCTATATGTGCTATTTAAATTTTACATCGAAAATGAGGATTCCGACTACCCTCAAAATCGACGAATCACGATCGCCAGCTACGGTAACGGCCGTAACACCGTTCTTCGACAAAAGCCGAAGAAAAATGGGAGAAAATAAATGGGTGGGTTCTTCTCTCGTCTAATGTGCTGCCGGCAACACACGACGGTTTTCCTGTCACATTAATTTGGGTCTCCTTGGGTCTCTTTAATATTGGGTCAATTCAGGGTTATGAGTCAGAATCCAATTAAGGTTAATCCTCACATAGCATAATCATTGTATATCTAAGTATAATAAAATAATTAAATTAAAGAAAATAGAAAGGGGGGAGGTGCCAAATATTTAAGAAGAGGATCGGCCCCGTTCTCGGGTACCCCCTTCTAATCCCTTGGCAAAAATAGGGTTTAAAGGCTGACTTTTCAAATCAAAATGATGATGCAAATGAGACTTTGACTTGTGATTTCTGTGTTTTTTGTGTGCGATACACGAGTGATAAAGTGAAAAAACCGATGGGCTGTAATTGATTGAAGGTGACCGATGGGCCGGTGTTTGTTTTAGAGGGCCGATGGGCTGTGATTGATTTAGAGGTGGCCGATGGGCCGAAAAAAAAAATGCAAAGTGTGTGAAATCACTCATCTCATCTAATTATTCTCATTTATTCAAGTTTAGAAGTCAGTTCTTTGTTCCCTTTTATCATTAAGTTCAATTAAATATTTGGCACCTGAGGTGGATGAAGAAATAAAGGAAAAATCTTTTTGGGTTTATTTTGTTGGTTGTCGCGACCCCGGAACAGATCCCGGGCCCGCGACGCAATAGATGATGATGTAGATGATACTTTCCCACAGGTTCCCGCGGTGAGGATTTCCAAGGACAAGCGGAATCTGACTCACACAATCATGTATGCGGAAGCGTGTAGCAAAACACATCAAGATGAGCACCAATACGATGTTTAAGTGCTCACGACAATTAATATCAAAACATAGTATCAAAGAAAGAAGCTAACAAGCATTCCCATTAATATTCAAGTTATAGGACTAATACTAAAACAAGTTAAGTTTTGTTACAATTCCAAGAGAGGCCAATAGAGGCCAATACACTCCTCAAACAACAAAAGAAACCCAAGACAAAAGGTGACGAAACTCGAGAACCCGCCCGACGTCTAGATGACATCGTCGGGCTGCCACTCTCTCACAGGGGTTGGCTCACAAGCCTCCTCCTGACGCTCCTCCTCAAAGGTAACGTCTCCTGCACATGGGCACCAACAAACAAGGGTCAAACACAACGGTTTGGCAGGTAATCAATTTAGGCATGAACATGAACAATAACTTTTGAGAAAACATATAAACAAATCCTTGATATGAAATACTATCAAAACTGAGGTACATTTTCAAGAATGCGAGCAAAGCTGAGATACCGAAACAAACTAGCATGAATACATAATATATCATGAACAGTTACAATCCACAAAGAGCCCATCCTTTCTCTATCATTTATATAATGAAAAGAGCAAGCACGCACGACAAGCACGATATACATAATATAAGCACGACACGATTTCCCACAAAGACGAGAATTCCTGCCGCGGAACCGGACACGCACGATGTGTAATAAATACACGACCAGTCTGCAGACAGTCCACATGTTTAAAGACCCCCAGGTAGTGGATCAGACTAAAAGGGCAGTCTAAGCTCAGTGGTGTTTACTTAATTCATGAATGCACAAAACACGCGAAACACGGTCTAAACACGTCGAGATAAAAAAAAGGGGGAAATCACTTATCAAAACACGATGAACACGACTAGCACGGGCATAATTAATATGCATAACACGCTTAGGAAGTGATCCCCTTTTTCTTGGAACACATTTTCAAAACTAGCTTGTACTAAACTTCAAAACGAGTACACGATGATATTCATTATATCAAACTAAGGTACGAACACAAAGCCTATCAAGCACATGTGAGGACCCTTGATTGATCTTTGTGTATTCGAAGCCCAAATGTTGGAATTTGGAATAGAGTTGGTGTCCCGGAAGTTCAAGACATCTCGAGTTTCGAGTACACAATATCAAGCTAAAGGTCACTTAACATGTTCTAGTTTTCACTCTTGCAAAACTTCTTCAAAATTAGGAATTGGTCAATTTCGGTCAGCTTGCGGTCAGCTGGCGGCTAGCCGAAATAGAAACTGGCGGCTAGCCGTAAGCTGACCGTAGGGCTGACCGCTGAAAACCCAGATCTAATGCCGCTCTCTGGAGAAGGAACCGTAATAATTTCGGTTGGCTTACGGTTAGCCGCAAGGGAATTGGCGGCTAGCCGTGAGCTAACCGCAGGACCCTGAAGCAAAAGTCAGCTACTGGAAAAGGAACCGCTGATTTTGGTTGGCTCGCGGTTAGCCGAAATGGGAATTACGGCTAGCCGTCAGCTGACCGAAACTGCACGGGAAGTACAGTTCAGTGCAGATTTTCCATATTTCCTTCTTCTCTTCTTCTTGTTTTTCATTCCACCTGCACTCCCTGAGCCTCCATGCTCTCCAAGGGATAAAATACACATTTCTCACAATCCCAGACATCCAATCCAAGGAAAACATGATCATGAAGCTTATAAACATTTTCATATGCAAAATTTCCAAAAACAACAATGTAGCTTAAAATACACATGCACAATGGTCCTATGGAGATTACTTGCCTTGCCCAAATGCTAATAATCCTCTCCAAGCACTTCACTCAAAAGCTAAGCCAACACTACAAGAAAACCCAAGAGAAACCATACCAAACTTAACACGATGAAAGCAAGGAACCCATTTTCATAAAAAGGGTTTGAAAACATGAAAAACATGATCTTAAGGAACCAAAACAACTCCATGAAAGATATGAGTGAAAGCTCTTACCTAGAGAAGGTCAAACAAGAGAGATGGGAGAGAATGGAGAGCTCTCCCAACTTGAAACCTCAAGAAAATTGTATCAATGGAGAGCTTAGGATGAGAGGAAGAAAATGGTATTCTTGAAATCTTCTTTGGAGTCTTCTAGCTAGATCAAGTAAGAGGGAGAAGATGGAAAGAGAAAGGGTTTTCCTTGCCCTAGGTCAAGAAAGTTGCAGAGATTTGGTAAAGTGAATGAAAAGAGAGGGAGATGGGGCTTTAGTGAGGAAATGGGCCCCAAATAACCTGAACTTTGAAATGGTCAAAACACGATCTTGGGAGCCTCGGATGACTTCGACGAAGAAGAATAAAACGATCGTCGAAAAATCTTGTTTCCAAAAAGTATATTTTTGACATGGTTTTGAGATCTCGAAAATTGTGTCCAGATTTGTGCAAGAAAGACAACTTTACCCTCTTTGGGCCAAAACATAGGTTTTTGGGCTTCAAACATGAATGTGCTTAAAACGAAAGTTGCAACATGTCGAAACATCATTCAAATGAAATCAAAATCACACTCACACGGAAATCGATACGATCTTCCCAAGCTTACACGTGCACTCAGGCCTTCCTGAGTGTGTCTAATTAATACTGACGTTCTCAAAATTCCCAAAGCTATGTCCAAGACTAAAACTAATTACTTCTAACCCAACAACAACTAAGCTCACTTAGGACTAAACACATACTAATCGCACACTAATCGACTTGGTCTGGGTCGGGGTCTAACATTGGTTTTATGGTTTTTATGGATTTTTGATATTGGGGCTAGAAGGGCCTAACTAGGGGATTTTACTTGGATTTACTTGATTAATGTCTTATTATTGATCATCGGATTAATCCTAATCTAAGGTCCTAGACCGCCCACATCAGCTCTCCCGGTCCCCTAACGGAACAAGAAAAGTGATGGGACAAAGCCTAATACTCTAATCTATCTAATGGAGGAGTCCGATATAATCCTAGGGTTCAAATAGCCTAAGCTTAACAATTCTGCCTAAGAAATTTGGTTATGATCTTAATTGGGTTGGTTTGTTTTGGATTAAAAGTTGATTAAGAGTGATTTGGGGATGCTTTAAGGTTCTGATTAATGTGTTTTTAAATATATTAAGGTTCTGTTTTAGTTGTTTGAGGTTCTGGAATTTCAGGTTTTGTTCCAAACGATGGAAAGATGTCGAAATCGGTGAAGTAGGACTAACGGAGAACTTGGGCGCACTTATGGTTGCGCCTAGGTTGCTCCCAAGTGCCAAGCTCTGTGTGCTTAGGCTGGTGGCGATGGTATCGATGTTGATTTTGGAATTCGGAGAGTTTCTATAAGTGTAAGCTTCTGTTTTAATGTTGTTTTAGGTTCTGGATTGATTTATCTTAATGGTTTAAGTCTGGAATTCGAAATGTAACCGAGATTCACAACTTGGGCTAGACAGGAAACCTGGGCGCACCTGTGTGTGCGCCTAGGTATTTCTGTGAACTTGGGCGCACCTATTGGGCGCCTAAGTGGTGCTTTGATGTTGTTTGCCCGTCCGGCTTCGGTTCGAGGTTTCGGTTGGGTTTAAGTTAATTAAATCTTTAATTTGTGGGTTGTTATTGGTTCTGTGATGGTCCTATGATGTTGACTAGGGTCAAGGTTCGAAGTGAATATGCATTCGGAGGTCACGGGTTGGAAGTGAACTTGGGCGCACCTGTGGTTGCTCCTATGTTTGGTTCGCGTGTTTTGGTTATTTACGAGATTTTGTTCACTTAGGCTTGGAGTTTAAGTGACCTATGTCAATAAATATATATGTGGTTTAAGTTCGGGAGTCGGAACGCAACCAATGTGCTTCGGGATTGGAACAAGAAGTTGGGCGCACTTATATTTGCGCCCAGGTGTATGGGATAACTTGGGCGCACCTGTGGTGGCGCCCAAGTGTCTGCCTATTGTGGGGCTACCGGTTCGTTCTATTCTAGGGTATTTCTAAGTCGGGTTCGAGTATTCTGGTTGGGGAATGTCTTTGTCCTCTAGGTGTGGCTTAGTCCTATCGTCTTTAATTAGGTTTTAATTAGGGGTCTTAATTAGGGATTGGTGACTTGGGCTTTGTTTGTTAGGGTTTGATTAATTAGGGGTGTCGGTTTGTTTAGGCGTATTAATCAGAATTTTAATTAAGGTTTGTTAATTAGGATTTTAATTTATTTAGGCTTATTAATTAGGATTTTAATTAAGGTTCGTTAATTAGGGTTTTATTAGGAGTTGTTAATCAATTTCAGGGATTTAATTAATTAATTCTATGGATTTTAATTAGATGTTTTAATTAGGTGTTTTGAATTAATTAAGTGTTTTGGATTAGGAGTTGATCGAATTTATTGATTTACTTAGGCACGAATGAAATATCCTAAGATTAGCTACTTAATGTCTACTTTTAAAATTCTAATACTTGTTTTAATTATTTTCTTTTTTGTGTTCTCTTCTCTAATTACTAGAGAGTAAGATGAGAGGAGAAGTATTTTATGATTTTATGATTTTTTTTGGTATTTTATGCAATTTATCCTAACCTAAAATGATGATGATTTGATGTTTCGAAGTCTAGAAGTTCAGTAGTCAATTGAAATTACCACAAAGATAAAGCAGCAAGCTAAATGGAATGCAAAGATATGAAAAGGCGGGCCGGAAAACGAATTAGGAACTTGGGCGCACACACAGTTGCTCCCAAGTTTCTCTGCACAACTTGGGCGCACACACAGTTGCTCCTAAGTGTTTCCCCTGCGGGTTGCGATACACTTGCAATTTTCTACGATATTCCAATCCGAATTTCGACACTTTACGACTAAATATAAGGCCCTAATATGAATTATTGATATAATAGCCTTCGGATTCGAAAGTAATGACACGAGGACCAAAGTCCAAGAACTGAATCCCTTTGGTAGGAACTTGGGCGCACTCACAGTTGCTCCCAAGTTCACTGTCTCTTTTTTCTTTATCTTTTGGTACTATATTCTGGTATTTCTTCGATTCTTTCAATGCCTTTTGTGGATCCGAAGGTTTTAATATCAATATATATGAAAATGGACTCGGGTCTAAGAACCAAGATGCACGCGAAATGGGAAATCGGGGCCAAAGCCCTATCCAAAAACTTGGGCGCACACACAGTTGCTCCCAAGTGTTCTCCTGCACTTTTCTTCTTCTTTGTTTCTTTTCTCAATACTTTTCGCGCGATTTAGGATGCAATATATAGATCTGAAGGTTCCAACATCAATATGTATGAAAACAAGTTCGGATCTAAGAAATAAATTGTGCTTAATATGAAACTCGAAATGGAAACCTGAAGCAGACACTTGGGCGCACAGATAGTTGCGCCCAAGTGTTCTGTTGCACTTTCTTTTTATTTTTATTTTTTTCGGATTTTACTTAATGAAGACGAAATGGATGCAAAGTCTATCCTAATCACGAGTTCGGAATGCAAGAAATAATGCAGATCTACAGAGTATGGATGATTGGTAAGTATTAGATCTACTAAAAAAATACAACTATTAATGCAGATCTACAATGCATGCATGATCCTAAGCATATTTCTAAGCATTAATGATGTTGAATATCAATGGAAGGGAACCTAATCTAGAAATACCGGTTGAAATCGTATCCTTCAAGTTCTGGGTCGAAGCTTTCACGCAGATCCATGGCTTTTGGGAGCTTTCTCCATTGCTAATCGTGGGAAACCAACAAAAGCTCCTTCTCCTTTCTTCTAGATCCAAAGCTCTCTCTTTGGTGGCTATTCTTTCTTTCTCTCTTTTCTCCTAGCTTTTCTATTCTTTTTTTTTGGTAGCCCCCCCCTGTAAATGACATAAAAGATCCTTATATAAGGGTTTTTTCGTGGAGAAGGGGTTAGGGTTGCTGTTTGCACGAGTTTCCATAGGTTTCACGCAAACCAAGGCAAGTCTAGGGTTATGGGGAACTTGGGCGCACACAGAGGTGCGCCCATGTTCCATTTTGGGGCTAAGTGGGCTTTGGGTTCGGTTTCAGACTGTTTTTGGGTCGAGGTTAGGTCGGGACTACGAAGGATAGAGCAAAACCCACCTAAGTATGTATTCAAGCTCTCTTCTAGGCTAACTGGACACCTGGGCACACCTGTGTGTGCGCCCAACCACAAGCTGAAACTTGGGCGCCACCCTAGTTTTCTTTAGTGGGGGATTGTTAGGGCAATCTTTCGTGGGCCATAACTCTTGGACCGTTGGTCGGAATTTGACATTCTATATATCGTTAGAAAGCTCTGGAAATGTAGGATCTGTTGGTCCATACATCATAATGATCAGAGGTCAGGAAATGGCAGGGACTTGGGGTTAAGTTGACCTAGGGTTTGGTTCGGGTTGAATTTGGACTAAAGCAAAGGGAATTAGACTTGGGCGCACTTGTGAGGGCGCCCAAGTGGATTTTAGAACTTGGGCGCACACACAAGTGCGCCCATGTTATCTTCTGGGTCGAATGGGCTTGGGGCTTGGTTTTGGATTGTTTTCGGATTGAGATTGGGTCGGAACTATGAAGAGTGGTGAGGAACCGACCTAAATGTGCACTAAAGTGATGTTCTAGGGTAACCAGAGACTTGGGCGCACACAAGTGTGTCCTTGGAACCTGGGCGCACCTGTGTGGGCGCCCAGGTGCAGCTTGGAACTTGGGCACACATATATGGGCGCCCAAGTGTGTCCATGGTGCAATATCATTTGTGTAGTCTTCCGAGGGCCATATCTTTTGATCCGTTGATCGGAATTTGACGTTCTATATATCGTCGGAAAGCTCTCGGAATGTAGAATCTTGTGGTCTATAGATTCTAATGGTTAGAGGTCAGGAAAAGTAAGGGATTCTTGGATCAATGATTCTAACCTCTTAATGCATGTTAATCGCATTGTACTTAGGCAAACTATGTGTAATCTCTTTAGGAACAATACGAATGTGTTCTAGGTAGTCTGGAAGGGGCTTGAATAGCGTTGTAGTCCGTTTCTTGTTTGAATAGTGGGTTGGACTCGAGATCTCGATGCGATTCAGCCTTTTCTCTCACGAATCTCTATAGATCGTCAAACTAAGTCTAAAATTATCAACAAGCATCTTCATCGTCATTAATTAATCTGAATTATGCCATTAACCATTCATTTATGGGTGAAATGGGGGCATCATTATATATGATAAGTGTTTAAGGCTATCATAGGGGGACAAAATGAGGTGTCTACAGTATGCCCCTCTTTGGTGAACAACACGTGGAGAGTTGTGCTCCAAAGAAAGTAGACACACCACTCATGACTCACAGGAGCTTTTGAGCTCGCGGGAGTGGCCACCTACGGATGTATGCAATGGCAAACTTGTTCTAAAGGTGATGTTCACTTTTCTAGGATCGATCCTGATTCAGGGGAAAAAATAAAAAAGAAGAAGTTACGTGCCTACTGATTTGATTGGAAACCCGAGATCTGTGCCTCGATGCCCGTGGTATTGCCACGTGGCGGGTTGGGAACTGTGCCCCGGTTGCTTAATTTAAAGTGATGGTGGGAACTGTGTCCCGGTGGTCTGAATCAGAAGTCGTTCTTTCAATTTGTTAAGTCACTATTAGAATTTCATTTGTTCTTGCAATAGAGTTTTATTCAGTTTGTCATATATAATGTCTTTTGACTTTCATCCATAGTTGAATGCTCAAGGCATAGTTAAAACTAACTAGTAATAATGGAGATCTTGAAGGGAATCACAAACCTAGTTCAAGCAATGGTGTGAGGTGCATGTGAGAATGAGATGCATTTTTTTTAATGAGATTTTATTTTGAAACTCAGGTATGCATCGAAAAAAAAGCTAAATCAATGGAGAATGTCCACCGGAATAACCATCACTCTCTAGGGATCTTGGTCTTCACCCAAGCTTGGATGAGAACCTGGGATAGATGCGATCATTATTTTATGCTTATCATGGAGAGCTTCGAGTTACGCGGATTCCATTCTCCAACGTCAAGATTTGAGTCGGCCAACACCACAATTCGTGATAACACGGTATTATGGTTGCCGCACCGATTATAAGCGCTTAAGGGAGGCCTACGGCGACTCAATTTCCAGACGTGAAATAAAATCATGAAAATCCATAGTTAGGTATACTTACCTTAAGAGCTTTTCATAAATCCGACGATGGGGCTCATTGCCGCTTTCTTTCGTCGTCCATTTGCATAAGTTTGTGTCATTCATCTCTATCAGCGTGTTCGAATCACTTTGTTGTTCTCATTCCTGGAGGCTGTAAATCTGCAGTGGATAAACACTAAAAGACTCTGCACTCTTGCTTGTTAGTACTCAATCTTATAATTTGCAGAAATAACAATTTTAATTTCTATTGATGGAGATGACATAGAATGCAATGCACAATATTAGATGTATGTGTGATGGGACTAGAATGTATGCAATGAGTTCCCATGTGAAGGGGTGATGTCCGGTGAGTATTTTTTTTTTTGTTGGCCATTCAGATGCTTTCATTACTCTCTTTTGGTTGTTATTTGTTGTTGCCTTTGTTTGATTTGATTAGTAACCATCAAAGAACCATTTTGGTTTTGAATCTATGCATTGTGGGGTTCTCCGGGCTAAAACATAGGGTTGGACGCACATGGAGGGACGCCCATGTGTTCCTGTGCACTTGGGCGCACCTCTATGTGCGCCCAAGTAGTCTCTCCTACTTGGTTTAGAGTTCTTGTGATGTGGTTACGCGAGGTGTCCTTCGCAGGGTAGAATTGAAAAGTGAAGAACTTGGGCGCCACTAGGAGTGCGCCCAAGTGGCATTCTCCTTCTTGGCTTAGAGTTCTCACAAGGTGGTTATGTGAGGTGTCCTCTGTGGGGTATAATTGAAGAGTGAAGAACTTGGGTGCCACTAGGAGTGCGCCCAAGTGGCATTCTTCTTCTTGGTTTAGAATTGGAAAGTGAAGAACTTGGGCACCACTAGGAGTGCGCCCAAGTGGCATTCCGTCCTTTTTTGAAACTAGGACACTAACCTATATAAGGAGGGGTTGCCTATGGGTTTCTCCAAGCTTTCTACTCATCAAATTTCGAGTTCCAGGGTCTTTGGTCTCTCTCTTGTCTTCAAGTAAGCACTCTTTTCTATCTTTTGGTCTTGAATTATGTGCATGCTTTCTAGTTGTTTTGCTCTTCCTTGAGAGATGATGGGGATGTGCTTTTATGTTTCAATCTTAGATTAGTTCTGATTCTAGCAATGCTAATGTTTTATTTTTTTTTTGTTTCCTAAGGACCTGAAAGTGATCTGTCAATACCCTTGGGGAACTTGCCTCATGGATCTCAGGGGTTATGATGAATAGTTTTGGGTTAAACCGGACCCACATGGGATGAAATCCCTAAGATAAACTTGGGCGCCACCCTTGGTGCGCCCAAGTGATCTTCTGCATTTTTTTATTGTTATTTTTTATTTTTGGTACTCATGTGGAGAGTCTCTAAGGCTGGGTGTTTTTGGTTCGCAGGTTCGACTTCATTCAATGGCTGGTTTCCCGGTCTTTTCATTCACCATCGATGCTGGTGCAGGTCCTGGCGTTTGCAAGCCTTATGGCGTTTGCAAGCCTTATGTGCCAAGGGAGGAATACTGGTCCCCTGGGACTGAGATGATAGGTTACCACGACTCTGAGGATCGAGCGGAATTTTATCTCGAGCATGAGTCGTCCATTCCCGCTACTTACGATTGTGTGTTCGAATTTGAAGAGATAATGGATCAACGTCTTACTGAAGTTAAGCGTGGGATGTATGATCTATTAGTTATGAAATACAAACAAATTTGTGGGCTATATGGAGACTTGTGCGTCGTTGGGAGGACCGCCCTCGGTAGGTTGCGTGGTTACACTGGGCTCACGGAGGACTTACCGAGTTTTGTCAGCGAGGTGCTTCAGTCCCTGTTATGGAGTTTGATAGACCTCAGAGCAATGCTGGGGGTTTGGGAAGCTACCAAGACTGCAAGTGAAAGGGCTCCAATCGACGACTTCAATACACTGCAAAGGCGGATGGATCAGCTGGAGCCCATGACCATGTCTTGCCCCCATGAGGCTGAAGCGTGCATTCCAAGGCGTTATAGAAAATACTTCGAGATGCAGAACACTACGCTTTCAGCGCTCATTCACCCAGTATATACCACTCTTTAGGACGACTCCCGACAGATTCGAGAGATCTGCGATGCCCTTCGTAATCCTCTAAATAATTTCAACGAAATACAAGGGCAGCTCGAGGCTTACGTCATAGGAATGGAGGCGCGGATGGCTCGCTTCCCAGTCTTCAACGGCATGATTCACCCGTTCTAAATGACTCACCAGGAGTCCTCATTTTAGGCTAGGTTACGATCAAGAGGTTGGGTCATTAGGACCGATAATAGTAGTTATAAGCCTCAAGTAGGATTTGGAGGCAGAAATGATTATCTCTCTTCGTTTTTAGTCTATGCCTAGGGTAGTTAGGTTAATTCATCATTCCATTGTTAAGTGACTCTTATGAAGATTTAATAAAAGTCAATATAGATTTTTATACTTCCTTTCTCTTCTTTTTGTTTATTTTTATTTTAGTATGTGATGATGCTTTAGTCTTAAATAATGGTGACATCTCATTATTGTGATATTGTGATGATGAGTTATGAGATTTAATCATGAATTATTAATGCATGATGAATGGGTGATGACCAGTTACTCTTATGGAATTTTTTTTTCAAAGCTCATCTCTCCATTTTTTTTTTCTTTTAAAAGAAAGATATAGGGTTGTGCTTTAGGTGGGTCCCTCATAGAGGGGGACCCCACCACGTGATGGGGCTGGGCTATCCTGCGCCCAACCTTGGGCGTGCTTTAGGTTAGGGGGTTGGTCCCTTTTTTTGTCTCGTTCTGTTCATTTCATTTTTGTTTCCCCCTCTTTCTTATCCTTCGTTCTGCACTGCTTCTTCCTCTTTTGGGCGTGGGTTCAGGTGGAGAGTAAGGAGCTGGGAGTGGATAGAGAAAAGGGAAGAAGGAAGTGCAGCGCAGGCTTGCTGGCGCCCAGGTAGGTGGGCCGTCCCTTCCCTCCTTCTATTCTTTCTTCCCTCTTTTTTTTTTGAATGCTGCTGCTGCCATTTCAGGTGAGGGACGAGTGGGCTGGGGAGAAGGAGAAGGAAGGAGAGAACAGAGGAGAGGGGAGTTCTTCCTGAGTGGCCCAGGTACGTAGATCTGGTCATTCATCTCTATTTCCATTTCCATTCTCTTTCTTTTTTTTTTTTTTTTTAACTTGCTGCTGTTGCTGCAGGTGTAGAACGATTGGAGGAAGAGAAAGAAAACAGAGAGGAGAGGAAAGAGGAAGGAAAGGGAGGAGAGAAGGAGTCAGGCATGCGTGATCCATTCCTTTTTATTTCCCTTCTCTGTTTTTTTTTATTTTTATTCTCTCCCCTTTTTTTTTGTGAACCTGCTGTCCTTGTTGTAGGTGAAGAACGATTGAAGAAGAGGAAAGCAAACAAGGAGGAGAGAGGAACGAAAGGGAGGAGGCAGAGGACCAGGTATGTGTTTCCATTATTTTCCTCTGTTTTTTTTTTTTTTTTCGTTCATCATTCCCTCGTTTTTTTTTTACTATGGTCGTGGAATGGGGGTGCCGAGCCTAGTTTTGGTCAAGGGCAGCCAAAAGAATGGTGGCTCATGATGAGGAGAAAGGGTAGAGCTGTCTCTGTTGTGAGGTTGGCAATCCTAGCCCTCATGGTTCCAATTTGAAAAATTGCACAGTGAGAATCCTTTGGCAAAATCAGCCTGGGTGGAGAATGGGTGTTTACCTGTAACTAGTTGGGATTGATGAGATGATGAGGGGTGAAGTTTGGTGTTACCCATGGAGACTATTGATTACAGTGAAGATTGTTGAGTTTATTGGACTCCTCTGTTGGCCTTAAATGAGAATGTGGTGCACATGATTTGGGACTCTTGACATAGATTTTGGCCATTGCCGGGGACGGCTTGGACATATATATATATATATATATATATATATTTTGTATTATTTTTCTGTCATTGTTATTCAGGGACTGGCCTAAATTCGTGAAGTGCTTCTTTAGTCTTGTTTCTGATGAGATGATGATGATATGTTTTATGCTGGCTTTAAATCCGTAATTGTGTTGAAAATCTTTTGTCCCTTTACCCCTTTCTCTCTTGGTTTGTTTGTTTGTTTGCTTGCATGGAAGAGTGAATTTGATAATGGAGGGGTGTGATAATCAGATCGTGATGGGACAATGGACAAAAGTCGGGGGGCTGTTTCAACTCAGATGGGACTCACCTTACTTGCTCTCATTATCATTATTATTATTTATTATTGTTAGTGGTTTCAGTTTTGTTCTTTGATTAATTTACTTCAGAATTGGTTTGGCCAATGTTTTCCAATTTGATGTCTCTTTTGGATTCATTTTGGTTGTCTTGTACAATCTTCTATGTGACCTCTTCAAAGTTAAAACCTCCCCTTTTGCTCATGCATTTCTAAATCCATGGTTTCTCATATATAGTCTCTCTTTTTTTTTTTTTTTGGAATGTGCAGGATGGCTAAGACGAGGCTCGCTGGTAAGAGGACCTCGACTATGGTTGAGTCGGGAGAGGGTCCGTCGAGAGATTGCGGGGGCGTTCCCTTAGATAGACTCGCGGAGGACCCCGAGGTTGGACTTACCGGGGAGCTCGAGGCGGGGCAGAATGCGGCCCGGCCCGGAAAGAGGCATAAGAAGTGACGAACTAAGGAAGATCCCCACCTTGCCGACGAGATAAGAGCGGGCAAGGTAATGACACCTAGTCTTTTCTGTATTGCGTCTCACCATTACTCATCTTCAAATCTTTGGGCTAACAATCATGATGTTTCTCTTAATTTCAGCTTGTACCTCTTGCTCGGATGAGGGTGGGGTGGCTTAAGGTGAAAGAGTGGTGGACGGAGCTGCCGAACACTCTGAAGGATCGTCTCCGAGCTATGGGTTTCGGAGACTTTATGTCGATTGTAGCTTTCCGAGTCGACCGCTGTCTCATTAGCGCACTTTCGGAGAGATGGAGGGATGAGATTCATTCTTTCCATTTCCCGACCGGCGAGATGACCATCACCCTTGAGGATATAGCGAGATGTTGGGGTTTGAGGGTGAGCGGTCTGCCGGTCTCGACTGGTGCGGTTGACGCTAACCCTGAGCTCATTCGGCCCTTGCTTCAGCGTTTGTTTGGCGCACGGCCTTACCTTGGCTCTAGCCAGATTGACATCGAGTGGCTATGGGAGGCTTATGGCCCCGCGCGAGCGGAGATTCTAGATAGTGAGTATTCTCCCTTTGTTCTTGTAACCTTTGATCCATTCGCTCACTCGCTTATCATTGTTTCTTATGCGATCTAGGTTGGACTCGTGATCAGGCAGAGCTCTTTGCTGGTCATGAGGTGCAGACGACAGCTGCCGGAGGTTCACCGGTTAGGGGTGGAGACAGTGGACCTGCTCTGACTCCTACTGAGCGGACGGGTATGGCTGGGAGCGAGGGCGCGATTAGCGACTCTGATGATGAGGAGTATATAGCGCCTCTGGATGAGCTACTTGCGTCCGATGATAGTGATGACCTGATGGACGATGGGGGAAGCAGAGATGAGAGGGGTGGCGACGAAGCGGTGGCTGGAGACGATGAGGGCGGTGATGACGATACCCCTCCCCTAGGTAAATTCTTGATTTCATTCTTACCCCTCATTATTTTAGTAATTGACGTTTATAAGTTATGATCACCTTTCCCATTTGTAGAGTATGAGTGTAGAGAGGTACCCGTCGATGGGTACTATCGTCGGAAGAGAGTGGGGATCCCTTGCGAGACCTTTTATGTGACGGGTGAGTAGTAAGCCATGATCTTAATATTGCTTTTCATAAATGGATGAGTATTATTAATTGCGGATCTTTGTCAATTTGGCAGGGAAAAAGGGGACCCGACCTGACGTTGCATTGAGGCGTCCTCGATTATCGTCGGCTAGGCAAGGCGAGGATGAGAGCCTTCGTGCGTTCCTCTATTTCTTTGGGAAATGCTTATTTGCGAATGCCACGGGCAACAGGATGTCTGGCACCCTACTCAGGTTTGTAGATGATTTGAGTCGGGTAGGTGACTATGCCTGGGGTGCGGCAGCTCTTGCCTTCCTTTTCTGTAGCCTAGATGATAGATGTCGGGTCTAGAGGGGCCATAGGAGTCTTCGGGGCTTTGTCTCAATTCTTCAGGTAAATCAGCTTCTCATATTTGTTAACCTTCTGCTTTGAACATTCTGCCTCACTAATGATTTAACTGTTTGGAAACAGGTATGGATGTGGGAGCACATTCTGCAGGGTCGCCCGAGCGTTTTCCAGTGCGGTTGAGCCTTGCTCCCCGGGCGGCACAGTGGTATCCGAATGCTACTGTGCAGGGTTTCACTGACATCCGACCTTCAGAGCTGGCGAAGCGGACGAAAGACTTGAGGATGAGGCCTGATGAGCAGGGCTACCGCTTCATCCTGAACGAGTTGATGGACCGGGAGGTAAGTTATTCTTTCTCTCTTTCTTTTCCACCTAAGCCGTTAGCTGGTTTTGGAATTTGGCCAAAGTCGGCAACCCTTTTCCTTGGGTTGCTAATGGTTGACATTCTTCGGGGCTATGCTTCCTCTCTTCTCTTTTTTTTTTTTTTCAGATCATTTGGTGTCCTTACTAGGGCGGTCCTGGTGATGAGTTGGGGGCGGTGCGAGAGGGGGTGCATTTATTTGTGAGAGATATATGGCTTCATGCCCCTCAGATTGTTTCCAGGCTTGTTGTGAGCCGAGTTGCTCGCCAGTTCGGTAGTCGTCAGGTCGTCCTACCTCTTGAGCCTGCCATGAGTCATTCATATAGGGGATGGCGCAAAGCGATATTTAGTCATTCCCATCCGCACCAGCTTGAGATAGATGATTGGGATAGAGGGGGACAAGCGCCTTCCTTCAGCGCGGATGAAGAAGCATCGCGCGATTATGAGCGGCGCTGGAGAGACAACACGCATCGGTACATACTGCCTGAGTCGTATTCTGGCGGATCTTCCTATTCTATCCGAAATTGCGCTGAGGCGATGGAAACGTTGCTATCACTTCGGGTAATCATTTAATCTTTTCTACTTATCTGACTTGATATTATCCCTTATCCTCGATCTAATCCACCATGTTGTTTCCTTCTTTCAGGCGGCTTCCTCAGCTGGGATGGGGTGTGAAGGGACTCGTCCATTAAGTGATAATTCAGGCGAGGTAAATTCCACCAAGTTCATGAACCTTATATTGTTTTCTATCCTCCCTTTCTAATTGTTCTCATTGTGCTTCATGGCAGGGAACCTCTACAAGAATGATATCTGATGTCGAGTTAGTCCTTCGGGAGGAGGTACTCCGGTTATCCAAGTTGGTGAGGGAGAAGGTTGATGCACCGGCGGATACCTTTGAGGTAGAAGGTTATTGACTCAATTTTCATCACAAATTAAGACTTATGACATCTAATTGCTTGTGTAGAGGGATAGGGATTTGGCTGCGTCCGAGGCTGCGAGGTTGAGATCGGAGGGCGAGCTTCAGACACTGCGAGTTGAGATGGACCGACTAAAGGTTAGTAAGGCTCAGACTTTTATTGCGTCGTCTTTTTTTTTATTTTTTTTATTTTTTTATATAGCGACTTATCCTCGATTGTCTGTCTCTTTGTGACTTTTCAGGCAGAGGCTTGTAGCGAGCGCCTTGTGAGAGATGCTTTAGAGGCACAGGTATGAGCCTTACTCGAGTGACATTTCAACCTTGATTCCTTGTCCATCGCTGATGTGGTTCGTAATCTTGTGATTTGCAGGTTAATGAGCTACGTGCCAAGCTCGTGAGCTATGAGGCCTCTACGCAAGTGAGGGCCTTTTCTCCCTTTTAAGTCCTCTATTTGTTGCTGCAAGGTTTGTTGAATGTAATGTTTCTTTAAAATGTCGTCTTGCAGAGTGGTGCTATCGTTGCTTCTGTTTCTTTGCGTCTCAGCTTGGGTGAGGAGAGGGCTCTTATCCAGGATTAGTACAACGAGCGCATGGATCGCATGGTGCGATGTCACGAGGAGGTGGTTGCTGATCTGCGAAGGCGTCTCGATCGATATCGCTAGAGGGCGGAAGAGAGAGGTTATGCGTTTTCGGACTCGATGCGAGCTCCTTCTCAGCGTGCTCCCGGTCCGTCTTCATTTGCTTCGTTGGCTCGTCATAACGGAGCTGCTCCATAGGGTTATCGTTCTTCGATTGGTCTCCTAGGGATCCATCCCTTGTGTATCCATGCTCTATATTGTATTCATATGTACTGGCCATGTATTTATGCTATTTCATGTGGTACTTTGCTCATGGCGTGGGCTCGTATGTATTTGGTCCGAGATATATCATATGTGTGTACATACCATGTATGTGTAGTTGATATAGTATGTTTGGTGCCTTAGAAGCGCTATGGTTGATGTGGTTGATTGATGAGGAGCTTTTGTGGGGGTGTCGGGGGATATATGAAGTGTTTTTCTTCACAGGTAACAGGTTTTTTTTTTTTATCCGGAAATTTTCCGGGGGCCAAAAACAAGAGGAGATGTTGCCGAAATTTTACTAGAATTTCTTGAAATTTGTGCTCTAAGCATGGATCTCATATGGAAGGCCATTGGTAATCAGAGATAGCCGGTAGTGAAACCTATACAATAGATCAAATGACTACAACTGCGTACCAGAGCTGTAACATAGACTTAGGGTTTTCACACAATGGGAGTGCCTGGGTGTGTGATGCTTGTGGCCTAAGTAGCTCTATGTTTTAAGGCATTGACATTGCTAACTATAAATTTTAAGACATGAGTTCAAGATAACTGTATTTTTTTAATAGCACAGCATGTGATATCATAGAAAAGGTATGAACAGCAGGCATCTATAATCAAATTCATCATAAAGCATCGTAACAGACGTAATTTATATATCTCAAATTTAATTACCACCATTGTATTCTTTTCAAACCATGAGGAGTTGTGCGCAAAATTATGCATGTAAAATAAAATAAAAATGCCCCAGCTTGTGGGATATTTTGGACGTGATCGGGGTTGGGTTCCCTGCAAGGTCTCAAAACAAACTTGTTAGTTTGATATTTTTAGGCCCCCTGCATAGTCCGGTTAAGGTAATATTTTCTTTCTCGGTAAAAATGTCAGGGGACCATTTCGGCACTCAAGCTTTGAGAATAACAAGATTGAATTCATACCTTAGGGGATGAGTCTTCCCTGCATCCAACCAAAAGTGATTAGTAGTAAAAGCATGCATGGGGTGCCTGTGTGTGGGCTAGTGAGTGCTCGTGGCAGTTGTGTATGCGATGAGGACCCAGATTGGGAAGCCGCGTGGGATAAAAATATATTTATACATATATAAAAAAAATGCCCCAGCATAAGACTAGTGTTTATTTTAGCCGTGGGTGAGGGCGTAAAGGTAGATTAGCTTCTCGATCCATGATTTTCACTCTGGTGGTAACGTGATCCCCCTTAACTTTCCTTTGGAGGTCGAACCCTCACGGGCCCCTTTTTGTAGCTGCTTAGTCTTTTCGGTTGAACTTTGGAGAGCACCTGACTGCCTCCGGGGCTCATTTGTGGGTAATGTTCGTGTGTGGGGTGGTTAGTCACCGTGCAACCTTAGTGTTGTGGTTTTCGACCACCTTCTGCTTAGTTCGCCTGATGGGTACCCATGTCACTTCAGCGAGCCTAATTCTAATAGAATTTTTTTCTCTTTTTTTTGTTTTTTTTTTGTTTTTGTTTTGACATGTGACTGTGCAATGCCTAGGTCCCTTAAGCTTTCTAATCAACCCATGTAACGAGCATTCAGCCAATGACTCCCAAACCAAGTGACTTTAGGGCACTAGGCATGTAAATACCCCTACGGGCTTACTGGCTCGAGTTAAAAAGGCTATGAACCCAGACTGGCCAAAAAACTTTTATTCTTTTTAAGACTTCTAACTAAATATATATATATATATTTTTTTAACATGTGACTGTGCAATGCCTAGGTCTCTTAAGCTTTCTAATTAACCCATGTGACGAGCATTCAGCCAATGACTCCCAAACCAGATGGCTTTAGGGCACTGAGTATGTAAATACCTGTACGGGCTTACTGGCTCGGGTTAAAAAGGCTACAAACCTAAACTAGTCACGATTTTTTTTGAATAAAAAAGCTTTCATGACACGGGCGATCCCACCTTCAAACCCTTACATTAGGTGACTTTAGCCGTGCAAAATTTGTGTGGGGTAGACTCACCATTTTGTGTGCTTTTAGGTGCTGGTGTGTGTTTGAGTTCCAAGTTTGATCAGAGTGCATCTCTTCGTTCCTCCTACGGGATTCCTTCAACTACGCTAAGGGGCAAGGAGGGTCATGCTCCGCAAGAAGTAGGGCGGGGTCAAACTGTGTACCTTTTCAGGTACATAGCGTTCCATGGATCGGGGAGTTCTTCCCCTTCTGCATTTACTAGTCTGTATGCATTTCTAGAATATACTTCTTTAATTACATAAGGGCCTTCCCAATTGGGTCGTAACTTACCTCTGGGATGCGGAAGCTGGGATGGAGTGATGCGCTTTAGCACGAAATCACCAACTTTGAATCTTCGCTCTTTGACATGCTTATTATAGGCTCTAGCAATCCGCTTCCGATACACTTGTGCATGCTCTACTGCCTTCATTCTTTTCTCATCGAGTAGGTCTAGCTGAAGTAGTAGTGCTTCTCTCCTCTGGTCTTCTGTTATATCTTCATTTAACTGGACACGCAGTGACGGGTGAAGAACCTCGAGTGGAAGGACTGCTTCCGTTCCGTAGGTTAAAGAGTATGGGGTTTCTCCTGTAGGAGTTCTTATAGAAGTCCGATACGCCCACAACGCTTCAACCAAACGGTCTGGCCAATCACTACCTTTGGCGGTTTGCACAGTCTTCTTGATGATCTTCAGTAAGGTCTTGTTGGTTGCTTCGGCTTGACCATTGGCTTGGGATAATATGGGGTTGAATGATACAGTTCTATATCATATTTTGTGCACAACTCATTCATTTGTTGAGATATAAATTGGGGGCCATTGTCTGTTATGAATACCTTAGGGATGCCGAACCTGACTATTATATTCTTTTTGATGAATTTAACTACAGAGGTAGCCTTAATATTAACATATGCCTCTGCTTCTGTCCATTTAGTGTAATATTCTGTAGCTGTTAATATGAATGCCTTATTTTGTGTGTTTTCTAGTGTAGGGGCCAGGGGTCCTATGATGTCAAAGGCCCATGTCAAAAAAGGCCATGGAGCTATGGTAGGGTGAAGGGATGATGCGGGGGCATGTATTAGGTCAGCATGCAGCTGACATTCTTTGCATCTCCTAACATAATGAACTGAATCCATCTCTAGGGATGGCCAATAATAACCTAAACGGATAATCTTCTTAGCCAACATCTGGCCGTTGACATGTCCTCCACACTCTCCCGAGTGTGCTTCTTTAATTATCTCCTGCCCTTCTTCTGTGGTCACACATCGTAGGAGAATTCCACTGAATGATCTACGGTGCAATAGTCCCGCGACTATGATATATCTCTGAACCATTTCTTTCAATGCTTTTTTGTCCGATCGGGTGGCGTATTTAGGGATGTAGCCATCGTGCAAGTAATTCCAGATATCGTAGTACCATGGGTGATCGTCTACCAAGTCATCGTCATGTTGTATGCGGGCTAGGACTCCTTTGGGCTCGGTGTTCTCCTCGTGATCAGACTCTTTGGCCTTGGCTTTCTTACTCCTATCCTTTGAAACTTTTGGTTGGACTTCGGCAGGGTCCCCTTTGGTCAGGTCTATTGGTTTGACGGACGGAGAATCTAGCCTTTTAATCAGGAATTCTTTGGAATCCTTATCATCGGGCATCTCTATGATTGAGGCTAAAATTGCTAACGAGTCAGCCAATCGGTTCAAGGCGCGAGGGATGTAGAGAAATGAAATCTTCTTGAATTCGGACATTAGTTCTTTGGCTTTCTCGTGGTAGTGCGCAAGTTTGAAGGCACTGACCTTCCATTCTCCGGCCATTTGGGAAATAACGACTTTAGAATCACCGAAGACTCTTAGCTTCTCAACACCTAGGGCCTGGGCTTCTCTCAGTCCTGCCAATAAGGCTTCGTATTCCATCGTATTATTGGTCGCCGGAAATCCGATTTTGTAGGCCCTCGGGATGACAACTCCTTCAGGGGATAATAGAACTACTCCGACTCCTTTTCCGTTTTGATTTAAAGCCCCATCAAATACATGGTCCATAAATCATCATCCTTAACCTCCTCAATGTCTGTAAATAAAATGTCCTCATCAGGGAACTCGGTTTTGACTGGCTCGTATCGAGGCAAAGGGAGGTGTGCCAAATGGTCGGCGATTACTTGTCCCTTTATAGACTTCTGGGTAACATAGGTTATGTCAAATTCTGCCAAGAGCATTTGCCATCGCGCGACTCTTCCCGAAGTAATGGGTTTCTCAAAAATGTACTTAAAAGGGTCCATCCTAGCTAAGAGTTTGACTTGGTGGGCTAGAAAGTAGTGTCTTAATTTCTGAGTAGCCCAAACAACTGCTAAGCAGGTTCTCTCCATCGGGGAGTATTTTCTTTCGTAGGGCAAGAGAGATTTGCTTAGTTAATAAATCGCGTTCTCCTTTCGGCCAGTCTCATCGTGTTGACCCAGGACTATGCCTATTGCGGATTCTGTCGCCGATACATATAAAATGAGAGGCTTATCTTTGGTAGGGGGCTTCAGAACGGGAGGACTCAATAGATATTTCTTCAAATCTTCGAATGCCTTCTGGCAGTCGTCATCCCAGTGGTACTCCACACCTCCTTTTAGCAATTTGTAGAACGGTTCACATCTTTGCGAATGCTGCGAAATGAATCTTCTAATGAACTGTAGTCGTCCTATGAGGCCCCTCAATTCTTTTAGGTTCTTCGGGGGCGGCATTTCAAGAATGGCCTTTACCTTAGAAGGATCGACTTCAATTCCTCGATTGCTCACCATAAAGCCCAGGAGTTTCCCAGAGGATACTCCAAAAACGCATTTCTTTGGATTCATCTTCAGTTGGGTGTCCCTAGATCGTTGGAGGACTCTCTTGAGGGCCATGACATGGGCGTCACGGGTTTTGGATTTGATTAGAATGTCATCCACGTAGACCTCCACACAATCGTGTATCATATCATGAAATATTGCCATCATGGCCCTTTGATAAATGGCGCCGGCATTCTTCAAGCCGAAGGGCATAAAAACATAACAATAAGTCCCCCAGGGTGTAGTGAACGAGGTTTTCTCCTCATCTTCCGGTGATAGCCTGATTTGGTTGTATCCCGAATAACCATCCATAAATGATAGCATAGCGTGCCCGGCGGTATTGTCAATAAGCACGTCGATGTGAGGTAAGGGGAAATCGTCCTTGGGAGATGCTTTGTTCAAATTCTGAAAATCAATACAAACTCGGACGCGTCCGTCTTTCTTCTTCACCGGGACTATATTGGCAACCCATTGAGGAAACAACACAACCCTAATGAACTTAGCCTGGTGGAGTTTGTCAACCTCCTCCTTCACTTTCAGCGCAACATCAGGGAGCATTCTTCTCAACTTTTGCTTGACAGGTCTAGCATTTTCCTTTAACGGTATCCGGTGTTCTACAAGGTCGGGTGCAAGTCCGGGCATGTCATTATAATCTGATGCGAACACGTCTTGGTATTCTCTTAGGATTTCAAGGATCTTACTCTCTTCGTTAAGTTCCAGGCATGCGCTGATTTGGACTGGTTTGGGTCTCTCTTCCGTCCCCAGGTTTATCTCTTTCATCTTTTCAGCAGCTGCTTGTGTTTTCTCATCAAACTTCTTGATTACTCTCTTAAATTCCTCAGAGACTTCATCATCCCCTTCTTCGGCGTCCACTAGTTCATAAACACCCATTCCATCATTAATGTTTGCATGTTCTGTGGAAGGCTCAGGCTCTGAAACGACAGGTAGAGATTCACAGCCTAACTTATTGATGTTGGTCATAATTTCCTCTAGTCGAGACTGCTCTACCAGTGGTATCTTCCATCGCCTTAGGTTGCCCACATTCTGATGATGACTTAAGTCTTCTACTCCTACGGTTCCTATGTTTTTGGGTTTTCTATTTTCTAATTTTTTTGGGTTTTTGGGGTTTTCTATTTTTTTGGGACTTTCGGAATGATATGGTACAGATGGGGTCGAAGATGGGTTATCTACCGAGGAGGATCCTCCCCGCTGGCGCAGCCAGGCGGTGGAGCGGTATACCACTTCGTGATCATTGAGGTCATCGGTTTCCCAGATTTTACGGTCTTCTTGAGAGGGGTCTTCTCGCCAGTGGCGCCAGGCAATGGGCCAATATACCACTTCTTCGCTAGTAGGGTCTTCGATTTCCCACGTTTCACGGCTTTCTCGGAGTTCGGCAATCGGCGTTTTTTTTTGGATGAATGAGCTGGTTCACTCGCAGTCAACATGTTGCATGATAGGGTATGGGACCTCAGGTCAATGGTGTGTTCTATATGGTTCACTTCCTTTAGAGGGTGGAGCTCTCTCCAAGTGCCGAAGATTTCCTCGTAAGTCTCGCTTTCGGAAGATGTCGAATCTCCCCAATCCTCTACTAAAACGAACTTACCTTTATCATTTGGGTCTAAATTGTAGCATCCCTCCATGGTCGGTGGTGTGTTGGGATCTAGGGCCTTGTTGTACTTCACAAAATGTTCGTTTAAGGTCCAATCCCCCTGTTTATACCTTATGTCATCTTGTGTGTCGTACCCTAACCCTTCTGCTCTCGCTCTGGGGTCTGGTATGTAAGGGTCGATAATTCCTTCTCCGTTCCTTCCTAGCCCAAATCCGGGTTGATACCCCATCTTTTTCATCAGGGTCCATCCTCGATCTCGACCTTCGTTGTCCACTGTAGGATTCTGCAGGCAAGATAGTTCGGAGAACATATTTTGCATCAGGTCTGTGTCCATCAAGGAGATGAGAGGGTCGACCCTGTATCCATGAATTTTGACTTCTTGCGTAATAGGAGCGGGTTGTAGGGTTGGGAGTATCTGAAGTTCTTCCGGTTCAATGACAGGCGGGTCCCCCATTAGTTTCATGATCTTGCCTAAGTAGGGGAATTTGACGCATTGATGCCTGCTCGACATGACGGCGTTCATATGATTCAGCCACCGGCGTCCGAAGATTAAGTTAAAAGTGGCGGGGATATCCATAATATAAAATTCTTCAGGCATTGAGATCGGGCCCGCTTGCACTAATAACATAATTTTCCCACAAACCGTTTTCTTATTCCCGTCATAGCCGGTCACAACCATAAGGGCTGGAGTTAGGTCTTTTACTGTGAGCCCTAAAGCTTTGTAGGTTTTCAATGGACAAATATTCAGTGATGCGCCAGTGTCAACCAAAGCTCCTGACATCTCATTCCCCGCTATCTTGACTGTTAGATGTAGAGGAGACGTCCTCGCCTCAGGTGGTATCTCCTTTAATTCTTCCTCAGTAAAAGTGACGGCAGGGAATGAAGCTCCCGGGGCCAAGGCCGCGATAGATGTCCTTAATTCCTCTGGAGTTATGCCTACCGGGACTTGTAAGCGCGTAATAGCCTTGAGTAGTTGTTGCTGATGCTTGGGGGATGTCTTAATTAAATCAAGGACGGACATCTTAGCTGGGATCTTAGTGAGGTGTCCTAAGAGGTCATACTCTATCCCCGTTTCCATCGAAGTATAAGCTCTTTCATCAACTGTCTCCTCAACCTGATCATTGGGGTTTTGCGAATCTAAGTTTTGAGTAACTGGGTGAGGAGGTAGCCGGGGAGGACGGATCTGTCCAGATCGTAGGTGAGCCTGAGGTGCATTCGTATCTGGGTGAGGATCTGGCTGTGAATTCGTGATGATGGGTGATCCTCGGTCGTCTGGCTCGTCAAAATTCACCTTGTAAAGGTCAGGAGAGTCAACGACCGTATCCATCCCCGAGTTAAAGATTTTGAATTTGGTCTTCCCATCCCATGGCGTAATGTATTTTCGATAATCCTCCTCTTCAAAGAGATCATCATGACATGGTTGGCTATGGTGTATACTCCCTTGAGCTGGGACATCAATGTGCTTGTGCTCTATTACGACGATGTTTATTAATTGGGTCTGTGGGCCCTGTCCAGAGGTTGATGCTCCATGCTGAGGTAACGGGTTCGTATAGATCTGCATATTGGGAATATTCTGCGCTGGATTGGCGGTTGAATTTTGATTAGGAGGGGCATTTCGCAGGTCATTCCCGCCCATTGGCCTAATGTTACCCCAATCAATTCTACCTTCATCATTGAGGTCATAGATCAAACCTCTAACCGTGTCGCATTGGGCGAGGTCATGACCCGGCATCCTATGGTTGGCGCAAAACTTGGTCTTGTCCAGGTGTTCGGACCATGCCTGCGGTCGTTCCGGTGGGAGTTGGAGGGCGTTTTGGCTTAAGAGAGACCAGAAGACAGTAGTCCATGGTTGAGGAAGGATGGGTAGTTTGCCCTTTTAGGTCCGAATCTTCTTCTATTTCCGTTGTTTGGGTTATTTTGGTTGCTGTTGTTGTCTCTATTGTAATTGAAGGGGACAGTACCATAGTTGGGTTGAGGATTCGCGTTTCGATTTTGTGGCGGATCCGTCGGATTTTGGACCAGTTGCATAGGATTAGGATTCTGATTTTGATTCATTGAAGGTCCTTGGTTCCTTGGCGGTTGGTCATAACTTTGGTTATTCCTCGGAAGGTTCCGGTAGTTTTAATTGTTCCGTTGAAAATTTTGGCTATTCCTTTGGTAATTCGGGTTACCACCTTGGTAACTGGGATTGCCATTCTGCGCTTGGTTTTGATGTTGGTTAAAGCTAACATTGGTACGCTCTTGGTACGGTCGGTAGACCTCTTCCTGATTCAAGCTTACCTCAGGAGTTGCGTGGCTCTCTGGTTGGGCGGTTGTGCCTGCCTTACGTGTGTTCTTCTTATGGTCAATGATGGTGTTCAACACACCCTCGTCTAAGTTTTGTTTCATCCTAGACAACCTACGGTATAGGCCACTCCAACTAACAACCTCTCTGATTGTCATCAAAGCTCTCATCGGATCCTTCATATTTGATATGGCCATTCTCACTTGTTCTTCTTCTTGCATGTTGCAGTCTGATCGCGCGAATTGGTTTTGCCACCTCACTGCGAATTCCTCATAGTCCTCGTTGTTCTTTTGCTTGAGGTTAGCCAAGTCAAGCCACAAGGGTTTGTTTTTAGTTAAGTGCTGGTATCGCGCTAGAAATTTCTCTACCACATCCTCAAAAGTATTAATCTCGTGGGATGGCACAGATGTGTACCAAGTCAATGCATCTCCGGTCAATGACTCTTGAAAATAATTTATGAGCATGGAGTCATTGTCAGCGATGGCCCGACACTTGTTGCAAAATGAGACTAAGTGATGCTGAGGGTCAGTCGTCCCATCGTAAGGTACGAATTTTGGAGCTCTAACAGGGAAAGGTGATTTCTCTTTTTCTTCCTTTTTGGTAAAGTCGTAAAATCCTAATTTCTTACCAGTTGAGCTCGAGGACTTCTTTTTAATTTCGTTCTTAAGCTCCTCTACGTTTTTCTGCAGTTCTTTGAATGCTAAAGGATCTAGGTATTGAATTGTCTGCGACTGATGCTCTCTTTGTGGTTCTAGCGAAGTAGGGGCATAGGCTGGTCCTTGGAATTGGCCCTGGAAATACGGTTGCGGGATAGGCTGATAGCTTTGGTTCGATTGAGCTCCCCCATGAGTAACCGACTGTCCTCTGTATGGGTCAACTATCGGGCTTAAGGTAGGCGACGGATAAGCCTGCTGATAGCGCGGTTGTTGATAAGAATTTCTAAGGCCCGTGGGGTTAGTAACTTGCACGTTCTGGATCGGAGGATTCTGGTCCGTATTGGGCACTGATAGATCGGGACCGTTTGGTTTTGATAAGTGGGAGCCCCCCCTCGTATTGAATTGGCTGGGGGTATAACATACCAGTGTCGATCGTTACAGGGTTGTAACGGGCTTGGTTCATTGGTGGAAGAGTCATTACCTAGAATTGGGGTCGGGCCATCTCATATTGTCGGTAGGTATCTAGTGTCCCCGCATGGATTAAAGGGTTTTGCTGCAAGGTGTTAGATGTTGCCAACTGACCCACGTTTACTGGACCATGACTCACCTGATGATATGGGTTTTCATTTATTGCAAGAGTCGGTGATGGCGCGATGACCCTAACCGGCGTAGTGATAGGCGCATCAGCGGGCATCCCATATTGTGGGATAGAAGAAGTGATTGGCTCCGTCTGACTAATTAGGGAAGGGTAGGGTATAACCTGTGAAACCACAGGATCGCTTGCACGGAGAGAGTGGTCTCTTGACGAAATATTATCGTGGACCCTATATCTTATAACCTGGCCAGTGGGACTGACTAAGTCCGTGTAGGTTACCCCTAAATGCGAGGAGAATTGATTCTTCCCTGACGAGTGAGATGGGGTAGACGTGTTAGAATGATTCCTTCCCATTGTAATGGTATTGACTGGGATTGGGCCTCCTTCGAAGAGGGATCGTCTTGTCTGTTGTGGGTCATGACTTGAAGCTGCTATGACCCGTATTAGATCTCTTTTCTCAAGAAGATGGTGGAATCTTCAAGAGAAAACCTAACTAGTAACTCTAAGGAACTAAAGGAGAAAGAGAGGAGAACTTAGAGAGGAAGAGGACTTGTGCAACACTTGCACAAAGGGGCTGAAGTTGCTCTATGATTGATGCACGACCAAGAGGGGTTAGTTCCTCTTTTTATAGCCCTCCAATCCACTTCTTTTCATATTTGAAATAAAAGTTTAACTCACATTACAAATTAGTAAACATCTCCCTTGCTAATTGCCATAGAAGTCTCACTTCCACAACTATTAGTAGCTTTCTTCTTTCTAATTAAAATAGAAGTCATACTTCCATTAATAATTAGTAGCCTAACCATTACCACTATTAGAAGTCTCACTTCAAATAGAAATAGTAACCTTCCTATTAGAGTTCAAGTAGAATTAATATCTTTCTAATAATTTGGGCTAGCGTGGGGACCACTAGGAATTCCTTAGAAAGCTGGCTCCAACTGGGACACGCGACCCCACGTCTCATGTGCAATCCGGGCCCACAGTTAATCACAAATAACTCCACTATATAAATGCAATTGCACTCCAGTCTTAGGAATAAATTACAATGAAGACCCTAAACTTCCTCAGTACCACAAGTAGGCCCCTCCATCTATATCCATGGATCAAATGGACCTGTCCACCAAATTAGATCCATATCTTATTATCCTTGAGCCCCAATTAATTATAATGATCATTTGGTACCGATCCAATTAACTCTTAACTGGAATGGGTGCGCACTTACCAATGATAAATCCATTAATTGGCACAAGGGGATATTAAAGAAAGATTCCATCTTGACCATTGAATGTTCCCACAACTCTACTATCACGTACCCAAATCACCGAGGTGTTGACCTACAATTGGCCTCACTCATTGGTGACTCAAAGCAAATGAATAGATAGAAACTTGAGTTCATTATGTAAGTCCATGGGGATCCGAACCCTAGAGGGGGGGTGAATAGGGTGAGCTCCTTTTATGACCAATTTTAACAATTTTAACTTCTTTAAAACAAACTAGTCACATGTGATGATTTATCATACAAGATGCGGAAGCTAACAAAATAATCACCACAAAGCAATCACCATCACACAAGTATTTATAGTGGTTCGGCCTCAATGCCTACATCCACTACCGGCTTGTGAACCAACACCCCACCGGATTTCCACTATTTATGCTTTTCAATAGGCTAAGCAATAACCTTTACAATATGCTTTCCAAGGCTTAGCAATAACCTTACATTGATGTTTTTCAAGGCTTAACATCAACCTATACATTATGCTTTTATAGGCTAAGCAATAACCTCTTCAACCACAAGGTTGGTTATCTCACTAAGTTAGTGTCTTACATACACTTGATGGAGATTCTATTAAGCTCATTACAATGCCTCTTAAATAGGCGGATATGGAAGTGAAAAACTAATACACACTCACACTATGGATGCAAAGATGAAAACACATGAAGTGTGTGTGTGTGGTCCTCAATCATTTTGAAAATGAAAGCTCATAAATGTATGCCTAAGGCTTTTGAAAGTTTTAGCTTATAAAACATTTATGATTGAGGATGTGATGCAATCACATGTTAAAAGTAACAACTTGTTAATGATATCAAAGTTACACAAGTTGTATGAAATGGATTAGCTCTAAACATGTGATGCATAGGGATGTCAATCAAATCATCAAAGAAGCTCAAAACATAAAAATAGATTTGATTGAAAAGAGGGGACAAATCATATGTAATTATAAGGAAAACTTGAAAAAGATTTACCAATCAAAGTAAGGCAAGTTGTGAAACATTAAAACAATAATACACATATGATTTGTAATGATGTTGAATCCAAAACATAAGATACATTTGAAGGAGATTTTCTTATGATGGAAAAACAACACCCAAAGATTCAACAAAGTATATGAATCATGTTACATCTTTCATTAACATGATCTACTTAGATTTACCAATAAAGTACTACTTTGATGAATCAATGGTGATGTATCCAAAACAATAGATCTATTCAAAATATAGAATATGCTAAGGATACAACATATCATATATTAGTATGTTACAAAGATTTACCAATGATAAAACAAAACATGAAAACATATGATTTGTAAAGAGGTTGAGTCCAAAACATAAGATAGTTTTGAAAGTGATTTTCTTATGATGGAAAACAACAACCAAAGATTCAACCAAGTATATGGATCATGTTACATATGATTTCAAAGGTTTTTACATTAACATGATCTACTTAGATTTACCAAAGTTAAGTACTACTTGAATTGAATCATATGGTGTTGTATCCAAAACAATAAATCAACTCAAAACATAACACATGTTAAGGACACAACACAAACATAGTTTATCATGCTAGAAATGATTTACCAAAAATAAAACAAAGCATGAAAACATATGATTAAGAAAGGAAGAGCCTACTTGGTGGTTTAACTTCATTAATCCAAGCTTTAGCTTTCCTAAACTTCCCCTACATCCCTTGGTTCTTTTCCCTTTTGATATGCCTCAAATCCTCTCAAGGAGGGGTTAAAAATTCCCAACTTTTGGCAAGGGAAAGAACTCATATTTATAGCAAAAAGTGCCCAACGGCTAGTCCTCGGTCGACCGGCAAAGAGGTCTCGGTCGACCGGGACCACACAACGGTCAAATTTCTGACCGTTGGGGCGCCAGGACAACTTTCTGCCTTGCAGTGTTCCCGGTCGACCGGGACCTCTGCGCCGGTCGACCGGCGACACTGCAGTGGCCCCAAAATCCATTTTTTGCAAATTCAAAGTTTTTCTTTGTGGAATTAATTGGGCCATAAAATCAAGCTTTAAAACATGTTTTAAATCATTCTAAGGGTTTTAAAAGATGGAACATAAAAAGCCTAAAACATTTTGAAAGATTTAAAACTCATAGGCTAGCTTGATTTGATAAAACTCTTTTCTAAGACAAATGCATCCAAGATTAAAAACAAATCATGCATAAATCAAAACTTTTACAACTCTTAAAAGTAATGCATGAGTAAATCAAGATTTCAAGATTAACTAAAACAATGCAAGTGTGTGTGAATCAAATGATGCTAGAATGAAATGCATCCATCAAATTGCAATCTAGAAAATTCCTAACACATTAATGTCTCAGGATTATGAGCCTATTGCTAGGGAATTATGAGAGCAGACCTTAAAATAAAGACAGTGTATATAAGGTGTTTCTCATGGTCCTTCAATACATCCAATGTACCAGCACCATGATCCGGAATCTTACATTCCGATGATCGAGACAAATCACACTATCTCATAGTAATCAAAATGCTCCAACCTTGTCAGATGAGATGTCGAATCTCATCACTGGTTGTGAAGATATTTGAGTATAAGATTTGCAATACATGTCTCCTGTATGTGGATCTCATCCATACACATGTATTACATCCAGTATACTCATGGACTTCGGGTCATCTCATGAGCCATTATGTCTTTTGTATTGGTTATGTGCAAGTATATAAAACACCATTCATCTCATGAAAGGAAAAGCATGAATTGTATTGATAAATAAAGAAATTAATCAATTTATTACATCATATACCCTTGGTATTGAGACCATAAACTAACAATCTCCCACTTGGGCTCAATGCCAATCAGGATTGCATCTCATGCCCATCCCGTCTACATGCTGCTCAAAAACCTTGGTGGTCAAAGGCTTAGTAAATGGATCTGCCAGATTGTCCACAGAGGCTATCTTGGTGATTGCAATATCACCTCTCTGCACAATCTCTCTGACCAAGTGATACTTCCTCTGTACGTGCTTTTGGCTTTTATGGCTCCTGGGTTCCTTGGACTGGGCGACTGCCCCGCTGCTGTCACAGTAAACTGTGAGCGGTTGTCGCGCCAAAGGTACCACTCCAAGTTCCAAAAGGAATCTTTTGAGTCATACTGCTTCCTTAGCTGCTTCACAAGCCGCTACATATTCAGCTTTAGAAGTGGAATCAGCGGTACATTCCTGTTTAATACTCCTCCAGCTGATAGCTCCTCCGCCAAGCATAAACACATAACCAGAGGTAGATTTCCTGGAATCCTTGTCTGACATGAAGTCAGAATCTGTGTATCCGACTGGAATCAGCTCATCACTACCGTAAATCATCATGTAATCTCTAGTTCTTCTCAAGTACTTGAGGATACATTTTACAACAGTCCAATGGTCAGGACCTGGGTTAGACTGATATCTGCTGACTAAGCCCACTGCATGACAGATATCCGGTCTAGTACACAGCATAGCATACATGAGGCTACCAACAGCCGAAGCGTATGGAATTTCTCTCATCTGCTCCTTTTCCTCCGGGGTTTTGGGACCCTGATCCTTGGAAAGGTGCACTCCATGCCTGAAAGGCGTGATACCCTTCTTGGAGTCATGCATAGAAAACCGTACAAGTACCTTATCTATGTAAGCAGCTTGAGATAAGCCAATCATCCTATTTTTCCTGTCTCGATGGAGTTTGATCCCTAGGATGTAACTAGTTTCTTCCAAGTCCTTCATATCAAAAGTCTTTGCTAACCAAACTTTTACTGTTGACAACATTCCTATATCTTTCCCAAGGAGAAGGATGTCGTCGACGTATAAAATCAGAAAAAACTACCCTGTCACCTTCATTTTTCATGTACACACATGACTCATCCGGATTTTGACAAAAACCAAAAGATTTGGTTGCCCGGTCAAAACGGATGTTCCAGCTTCGGATTGCCTGCTTCAGTCCATAAATGGACTTCTGCAGCTTGCAAAATCTTTGCTTTTGGTTACTTGCTATAAAACCGTCTGGCTGCATCATATAGATGTCTTCCTCAAGATGGCCGTTGAGAAACGCCGTCTTGACATCCATTTGCCAAATCTCGTAATCGAGATGAGCCGCAATGGATAAGAGTATCCGGATGGACTTGAGCATGGCTACCGGCGAGAAGGTTTCCTCATAATCGATACCCTCTTTCTGAGTATACCCTTTCGCAACAAGCCTGGCCTTAAAGGTCTCAACTCTTCCATCTGGTCCTCTTTTTCTTTTGTAGACCCACTTGCACCCAATAGGTTTGATATTGGCAGGCAAGTCCACAAGTGTCCAGACCTGATTAGAGTACATAGACTCCATCTCAGCTTTCATAGCATCTTGCCAATGTCCCGAATCTATGTCATTAATTGCTTCATCATAGTTACAGGGATCCTGTTCCAGTTCTTCCGGGATTGCCTCATAAGACTCTCCCAAGAACGAGAACCTATCAGGGGGCCTGATTATTCTCCCACTACGATGAGGCACTGGTGTAACTACTGGGTCTGGTAGGGGCGGTTCTTCTTCAAGTTCGGTCATACTTGGATTTGGAATTGATTGTTCTTGAATCTCTTCCAAGATCACCTTTTCTAAAGATTCCCGGTCCATCATATAATCTTCCTCCAGAAAAACCGCATTGGTGCTTACCAGCACTTTCTGCCCTCTGGGATTATAGAATAACCAACCTTTAGTTCCTTTAGGATATCCTACAAACATGCATACTTCCGACTTCGTTTCCAACTTATCCGTCTTTACCTTCAGCACATGTGCCGGACAACCCAAATGTGTAAATGTTGTAGACTAGGCTTTTGCTCAGACCACAACTCCCGGGGAGTCTTAGGTACATACTTAGATGGTACGAGGTTTAGTATGTACATCGCAGTATCCAAGGCATATCCCCAAAAGGATATAGGTAACCCTGAGAAACTCAACATAGACCTAATCATATCTAAAAGAGTCCGGTTCCTTCTTTCCGCTACTCCATTCTGTTGAGGCATACCAGGAGCAGACAACTGGGATAGAATCCCATTTTCTGATAAGTGTGTCGGATGTGAATTTTGATCCCCCAGGGGAGGGGAATCGCCATTCATCTATATGTGCTATTTAAATTTTACATCGAAAATGAGGATTCCGACTACCCTCAAAATCGACGGATCACGATCGCCAGCTACGGTAACGGCCGTAACACCGTTCTTCGACAAAAGTCGAAGAAAAATGGGAGAAAATAAATGGGTGGGTTCTTCTCTCGTCTAATGTGCTGCCGGCAACACACGACGGTTTTCCTGTCACATTAATTTGGGTCTCCTTGGGTCTCTTTAATATTGGGTCAATTCAGGGTTATGAGTCAGAATCCAAATAAGGTTAATCCTCACATAGCATAATCATTGTATATCTAAGTATAATAAAATAATTAAATTAAAGAAAATAAAAAGGGGGGAGGTGCCAAATATTTAAGAAGAGGATCGGCCCCGTTCTCGGGTACCCCCTTCTAATCCCTTGGCAAAAATAGGGTTTAAAGGCTGACTTTTCAAATCAAAATGATGATGCAAATGAGACTTTGACTTGTGATTTCTGTGTTTTTCGTGTGCGATACACGAGTGATAAAGTGAAAAAGCCGGTGGGCTGTAATTGATTGAAGGTGGCCGATGGGCCGGTGTTTGTTTTAGAGGGCCGATGGGCCGTGATTGATTTAGAGGTGGTCGATGGGCCGAAAAAAAAAATGCAAAGTGTGTGAAATCTCTCATCTCATCTAATTATTCTCATTTATTCAATTTTAGAAGTCAGTTCTTTGTTCCCTTTTATCATTAAGGTCAATTAAATATTTGGCACCTGAGGTGGAGGAAGAAATAAAGGAAAAATCTTTTTGGGTTTATTTTGTTGGTTTTATGGTTTTTATGGATTTTTGATATTGGGGCTAGAAGGGCCTAACTAGGGGATTTTACTTGGATTTACTTGATTAATGCCTTATTACTGATCATCGGATTAATCCTAACCTAAGGTCCTAGACCGCCCACATCAGCTCTCCCGGTCCCCTAACGGAACAAGAAAACTGATGGGACAAAGCCTAATACTCTAATCTATCTAATGGAGGAATCCGATATAATCTTAGGGTTCAAATAGCCTAAGCTTGACAATTCTGCCTAAGAAATTTGGTTATGATCTTAATTGGGTTGGTTTGTTTTGGATTAAAAGTTGATTAAGAGTGATTTGGGGATGCTTTAAGGTTCTGATTAATGTGTTTTTAAATATATTAAGGTTCTGTTTTAGTTGTTTGAGGTTTTGGAATTTCAGGTTTTGTTCCAAACGATGGAAAGATGTCGAAATCGGTGAAGTAGGACTAACGGAGAACTTGGGCGCACTTATGGTTGCGCCTAGGTTGCTCAGGCAACTTGGGCACACCGGTGGTTGCTCCCAAGTGCCAAGCTCTGTGTGCTTAGGCTGGTGGCGACGGTATCGATGTTGATTTTGGAATTTGGGGAGTTTCTATAAGTGTAAGCTTCTGTTTTAATGTTGTTTTAGGTTCTGGATTGATTTATCTTAATGGTTTAAGCCCAGAATTCGAAATGTAACCGAGATTCACAACTTGGGCTAGACAGGAAACCTGGGCGCACTTGTGTGTGCGCCTAGGTATTTCTGTGAACTTGGGCGCACCTATATGGGCGCCCAAGTGGTGCTTTGATGTTGTTTGCCCGTCCGGCTTCGATTCGAGGTTTCGGTTGGGTTTAAGTTAATTAAATCTTTAATTTGTGGGTTGTTATTGGTTCTGTGATGGTCCTATGATGTTGACTAGGGTCAAGGTTCGAAGTGAATATGCATTCGGAGGTCACGGGTGATGGAAGTGAACTTGGGCGCACCTGTGGTTGCTCCTATGTTTGGTTCATGTGTTTTGGTTCTTTACGAGATTTTGTTCACTTAGGCTTGGAGTTTAAGTGACCTATGTCAATAAATATATATGTGGTTTAAGTTCGGGAGTCAGAACGCAGCCAATGTGCTTCGGGATTGGAACAAGAAGTTGGGCGCACTTATATTTGCGCCCAGGTGTCTGGGATAACTTGGGCGCACCTGTGGTGGCGCCCAAGTGTCTGCCTATTGTGGGGCTACCGGTTCGTTCTATTCTAGGGTATTTCTAAGTCGGGTTCGAGTATTCTGGTTGGGGAATGTCTTTGTCCTCTAGGTGTGGCTTAGTCCTATCGTCTTTAATTAGGTTTTAATTGGGGGTCTTAATTAGGGATTGGTGACTAGGGCTTTGTTTGTTAGGGTTTGATTAATTAGGGGTTTCGGTTTATTTAGGCCTATTAATCAGAATTTTAATTAAGGTTTGTTAATTAGGATTTTAATTTATTTAGGCTTATTAATTAGGATTTTAATTAAGGTTCGTTAATTAGGGTTTTATTAGGAGTTGTTAATCAATTTCAGGGATTTAATTAACTAATTCTATGGTTTTAATTAGATGTTTTAATTAGGTGTTTTGAATTAATTAAGTGTTTTGGATTAGGAGTTGATCGAATTTATTGATTTGCTTAGGCACGAATGAAATATCCTAAGATTAGCTACTTAATGTCTACTTTTAAAATTCTAATACTTGTTTTAAATTTCTTTTTTTTTGTGTTCTCTTCTCTAATTACTAGAGAGTAAGATGAGACGAGAAGTATTTTATGATTTTATGAATTTTTTTGGTATTTTATGTAATTTATCCTAACCTAAAATGATGATGATTTGATGCTTCGAAGTCTAGAAGTTCAGTAGTCAATTGAAATTACCACAAAGATAAAGCAGCAAGCTAAATGGAATGCAAAGATATGAAAAGACGGGCCGGAAAACAAATTAGGAACTTGGGCGCGCACACAGTTGCTCCCAAGTTTCTCCGCACAACTTGGGCGCACACACAGTTGCTCCCAAGTGTTTCCCCAGCGGGTTGCGATACACTTGCAATTTTCTACGATATTCCAATCCGAATTTCGACACTTTACGACTAAATATAAGGCCCTAATATGTATTATTGATATAATAGCCTTCGGATTCGAAAGTAATGACACGAGGACCAAAGTCCAAGAACTGGATCCCTTTGGCAGGAACTTGGGCGCACTCACAGTTGCTCCCAAGTTCACTGTCTCTTTTTTCTTTATCTTTTGGTACTATATTCTGGTATTTCTTCGATTCTTTCAAAGCCTTTTGTGGATTCGAAGGTTTTATTATCAATATATATGAAAATGGACTCGGGTCTAAGAACCAAGATGCACGCGAAATGGGAAATCGGGGCCAAAGCCCTATCCAAAAACTTGGGCGCACACACAGTTGCTCCCAAGTGTTCTCCTGCACTTTTCTTCTTCTTTGTTTCTTTTTTCAATACTTTTCGCGCGATTTAGGATGCAATATTATAGATCCAAAGGTTCCATTATCAATATGTATGAAAACAAGTTCGGATCTAAGAAATAAATTGTGCTTAATATGAAACTCGAAATGGAAACCTGAAGCTGACACTTGGGCGCATAGATAGTTGCGCCCAAGTGTTTTGTTGCACTTTCTTTTTATTTTTATTTTTTTCGGATTTTACTTAATGAAGACGAAATGGATGCAAAGTCTATCCTAATCACGAGTTCGGAATGCAAGAAATAATGCAGATCTACGGAGTATGGATGATCCTACGCATGTTACTAATGATGGATGATTGGTAAGTATTAGATCTACTAAAAAAATATAACTATTAATGCAGATCTACAATGCATGCATGATCCTAAGCATATTTCTAAGCATTAATGATGTTGAATATCAATGGAAGGGAACCTAATCTAGAAATACTGGTTGAAATCGTATCCTTAAAGTCCTGGGTCGAAGCTTTCACGTAGATCCATGGCTTTTGGGAGCTTTCTCCATTGCTAATCGTGGGAAACCAGCAAAAGCTCCTTCTCCTTTCTTCTAGATCCAAAGCTCTCTCTTTGGTGGCTACTCTTTCTTTCTCTCTTTTCTCCTAGCTTTTCTATTCTTTTTTTTTGGTAGCCCCCCCTTGTAAATGACATAAGAGATCCTTATATAAGGGTTTTTTCGTGGAGAAGGGGTTAGGGTTGCTGTTTGCACGAGTTTCCAGAGGTTTCACGCAAACCAAGGCAAGTCTAGGGTTATGGGGAACTTGGGCGCACACGTTAGCCTGGGAACTTGGGCGCACACATAGGCAATGTTCCATTTTGGGGCTAAGTGGGCTTTAGGTTCGGTTTCAGACTGTTTTTGGGTCGAGGTTAGGTCGGGACTACGAAGGATAGAGCAAAACCCACCTAAGTATGTATTCAAGCTCTCTTCTAGGCTAACTGGACACCTGGGCACACCTGTGTGTGCGCCCAAGCACAGGCTGAAACTTGGGCCCACCCTAGTTGTCTTTAGTGGGGGATCGTTAGGGCAATCTTCCGTGGGCCATAACTCTTGGACCGTTGGTCGGAATTTGACGTTCTATATATCGTTGGAAAGCTCTTGAAATGTAGAATCTGTTGGTCCATACATCATAATGATCAGAGGTCAGGAAATGGCAGGGACTTGGGGTTAAGTTGACCTAGGGTTTGGTTCGGGTTGAATTTGGACTAAAGCAAAGGGAATTGGACTTGGGCGCACTTGTGGGGGCGCCCAAGTGGATTTTAGAACTTGGGCGCACACACAAGTGTGCCCATGTTATCTTCTGGGTCGAATGGGCTTGGGGCTTGGTTTTGGATTGTTTTCGGATTGAGATTGGGTCGGAACTATGAAGAGTGCTGAGGAACCGACCTAAATGTGCACTAAAGTGGTGTTCTAGGGTAACCAGAGACATAGGTGCGCCAAGTGTGTCCTTGGAACCTGGGCGCACCTGTGTGGGCGCCCAAGTGCAGCTTGGAACTTGGGCGCACCTATATGGGCGCCCAAGTGTGTCCCTGGTGCGGTATCATTTGTGTAGTCTTCCGAGGGCCATATCTTTTGATCCGTTGATCGGAATTTGACGTTCTATATATTGTCGGAAAGCTCACGGAATGTAGAATCTTTTGGTCTGTAGATTCTAATGGTCAGAGGTCAGGAAAAGTAAGGGATACTTGGATCAATGATTCTAACCTCTTAATGCATGTTAATCGCATTGTACTTAGGCAAACTATGTGTAATCTCTTTAGGAACAATACGAATGTGTTCTAGGTAGTCTGGAAGGGGCTTGAATAGCGTTGTAGTCTGTTTCTTGTTTGAATAGTGGGTTGGACTCGAGATCTCGATGCGATTCAGCCTTTTCTCTCACGAATCTCTATAGATCGTCAAACTAAGTCTAAAATTATCAACAAGCATCTTCATCGTCATTAATTAATCTGAATTATGCCATTAACCATTCATTTATGGGTGAAATGGGGGCATCATTATATATGATAAGTGTTTAAGGCTATCATAGGGGGCCAAAATGAGGTGTCTACAAAGTGTGCCATAAAATCTCCAGACAGATATTCCCCTCCTCGATCTGATCGAAAAGTCTTGATACTTTTACCTAATTGCTTTTCCGCTTCGGCTCGAAACTCTTTGAACTTTTCAAAAGCCTCGGACTTGTGGTGCATAAGGTATATGTATCCATATCTTGAGTAGTCATCTGTGAAAGTGATGAAGTACTCATATCCTCCTCTGGCCCTGACATTAATGGGTGCACACACATCAGTATGCACTAATTCCAATAACTCTTTGGCCCTATTGCCCTTGGATGAAAATGATCTTTTGGTCATTTTGCCTTCCAGACAGGACTCACAGACAGGCATTGGTTCTACAACCAATGAAGGCAAGATACCATCTTTCACTAGCCTGTCAATCCTATTTAGGTTTATATGATCTAGCCTCAAGTGCCAAAGTTTTGTTGGATTAGATGAAGGTGACCTTCTCTTTAATGATGGCCTATTAATTATTTCGGTATCATGCATCTCATACATTGTGGGAGTTAACAGATAAAGTCCATTGGTTACCTTGCCAGAACATATAAAAGTACCATTCCCCTTTATGACAACTTCAGTACCAAAAGTAATTGAATAACTTTTAATTAAATTCCACCTTAAACTTCAGTACCAAAACTAGAAACTGAAATTAAATTCCACCTTAAAGACGGTACATATAGAGTATCTGACAAAACCAACTTATTATCTTGAAAATATAAAGTAATAACTCCTACTAAGACCGCATCCGCCTTAGCATCAGATCCTAGGTTGACAATGATTTCGCCATCACTGAGTTTCCTGGTTTCCTTGAACCCCTGCAACGAATTACATATGTGATTAGTTGCCCCGGAGTCCACACACCAAGATTTTGAAGTACCAGTTGCAAAACTAACTTCAGAAACAAGTGACTCAATCATACCTGAGGTCTTCTTCTTAGACAAATATTCTGGACAATTCCTCTTTCAATGTCCTGTCATACCACAATGAAAACACTTTCCTTTTGTCCCTAACCCCTTAGCCTTGCCAACACCACCATTAGGATCATTCTCCACCTTAGGACCCTTCGGAACTGATTTCTTCTTGCCTTTCCGCCCTTTGCCTTTCGGTTTGGACTTGGCAAATGACTTTTCTGTCATCAGGGCAGTTGGCTTCTTCTTCATAATCCCTTCAGTCACCACCAGCTAGCTAGAAAGCTCAGCTAGAGTCAAATTCATCTTATTCATATTATAATTGACTTTGAAATTGTTGAATGACTCTGGTAGTGACTTAAGGATTATGTCAATCTGCGATTCTGCATCAATTGCAGCCCCCAGTACATCTAACTCATTCAATGAGTCCATCATTTTCAACATGTGGTCCTGTACTAGTGTGCCTTCAGCCATCTTAGTAGTGACTCAAGGTTTAGTGTAAAAAGACTGTTTTGCCCCTCGAGGCTAGTAAATTGGGTTTCGGGGCCTCGAATGGAAACGAGATCAACATGAAAGTGTAGAGATCAATAAGATGAATGAAACGGGATAAGAACGCAATTCAAAACGATTCCGAGAAATCCCCTAAGTAAATACAAAGTCATAAGGGGAACCTCCAAAGGGCCCCACTAGTTACCAAAGCACCCAAAATTTCCCAAAACTAAAACAAAAGCTATTCCAAACCCAACTTAGTCAAAAGCACTAATCAAGCTTAGAATTAACACACAACTTAACCAATACTAATCGGGTTCACTCGGGTCGGGGTCTTACACTGACCATTTGACTGCTGTAAAATGTATCCTCAAGTACTTGAGAAGAACTAGAGATTACATGTTGATTTACGGTAGTGATGAGCTAATTCCAGTCGGGTACACAGATTCTGACTTTATGTCAGATAAGAATTCCAGGAAATCCACCTCTAGTTATGTGTTTATGCTTGGCGGAGGAGCCATCAGCTGGAGGAGTATTAAACAGGAATGTACCGCTGATTCCACTTCTGAGGCTGAATATGTAGCGGCTTGTGAAGCAGCTAAGGAAGTAGTAGGCTCAAAAGATTCCTTTTGGAACTTGTAGTGGTACCTTTGGCACGACAACCGCTCACAGTTTACTGTGACAGCAGCGGGGCAGTCGCGCAGTCCAAGGAACCCAGGAGCCATAAAAGCCAAAAGCACGTACAAAGGAAGTATCACTTGGTCAGAGAGATTGTGCAGAGAGGTGATATTGTAATCACCAAGATAGCTTCTGTGGACAATCTGGCAGATCCCTTTACTATGCCTTTGACCACCAAAGTCTTTGAGCAGCATGTAGACGGGATGGGCATGAGATGCAATCCTGATTGGCATTGAGCCCAAGTGGGAGATTGTTAGTTTTATGGTCTCAATACCAAGAATATGATGTAATAAATTGATTAATTTCTTTTTTTTGTCAATACAATCATGTTTTCCTTTCATGAGATGAATGATGTTTAATTATATACTAGCACATAACCAATACGAGTGACATAATGGTTCATGAGATGAACCGGAGTCCACAAGTATACTAGATGTAATACATGTGTATGGATGAGATCCACATATAGGAGACATGTATTGTAAATCTTATACTTAAATATCTTCACAACCAGTGATGAGATTGGGCATCTCATCTGACAAGGTTGCAGCACTTTGATCACTATGAGATAGTGTGATTTGTCTCGATCTTCGGAATGTAAGATTCTGGATCATGGTTTTGGTACATTGGATGTATTGAAGGACCATGAGAAGCACCTTATATACACTGTCTTAAGTTTAAGGTATGCTCTCATAATTCCCTAGCAATAGGCTCATAATCCTGAGACATTAATGAACTCAAGTTTCTATCTATTCATTTGCTTTGAGTCACCAATGAGTGAGGCCAATTGTAAGTCAACACCTCGGTGATTTGGGTACGTAGTAGTAGAGCTGTGGGAACATTCAATGGTCAAGATGGAATCTATCTTTAATATCCCCTTGTGCCAATTAATGGATTTATCATTGGTAAGTGCGCACCCATTCCAATTAAGAGTTAATTGGATCGGTACCAAATGATTATTATAATTAATTGGGGCTCAAGGGTAATAAGATATGGATCTATTTTGGTGGACAGGTCCAATTGATCCATGGATATAGATGGAGGGGCCTACTTGTGGTACTGAGGAAATTTAGGGTCTTCATTGTAATATATTCCTAAGACTGGAGTGCAATTGCATTTATATAGTGGAGTTATTTGCAATTAACTGTGGGCCCAGATTGCACATGAGATGTGGGGTCGCGTGTCTCAGTTGGAGTCAGCTTTCTAAGGAATCCCTAGTGGTCCTCACGCTAGCCCAAGTTAGTAGAAAGATACTTATTATACTTGATCTCGTAATTCCCATGTTGCCTGTTCCGGTCCATGATGCTCCCATAGTACCTTTACCCACTGAATAGTCCATGTCCTCAACTCTTGTTCCTTCGTATCAATGATCTGAACGGGCTTCTCAACATAGGTAGCATCCTCTTGAATCTCCAATGGCTCATGCCGGAGCACATGGGACGGATCGTGGACATACTTCTTCAACATAAACACATGGAAGACGTTGTGTACGCCGGACAGCTCGGGTGGTAAGGCTAATCTATAAGCCACGTCACCGATCTTACTCACAATGTCGTAGGGTCCAATGTATCTCCGTGATAGCTTGCCCCTCTCCCAAAATCTCAATGTTCCCCTTGTAGGTGACACTTTCAAGAAGACCTTGTCTCCTTCTTTGAATTGTAAATCTCTGTGGTGGGAGTCTGCATAGCTCTTCTGTCTACTCTGGGACACTTTTAGACGTTCTTGAATCAACTTGATTTTGTCGCTGGTCTCACTTACAATAGTCGGTCCATGGAAACTGCGAATGCCGACTTCTTCCCAACATATAGGTGTCCTACACCTTCTGCCATACAAAGCCTCAAAAGGCGCCATCCCAATGCTCGAATGGTAGCTGTTGTTGTAAGCGAACTCACACAACGGTAGAGTCTCATCCCATTGAGTCTTGAAGTCTAACACACAAGCACGGAGCATATCCTCAAGAGTTTGAATCGTTCTCTTTGACCGGCCATCTGTCTGAGGGTGATAAGTCGTGCTGAACTGTAATCTCGTACCCATAGACTCATGTAGTGTCTTCCAGAACCTCGAGACGAATCTGCTGTCTCTGTCAGATGTGATGGAAATTGGCTGCCCATGACGACCGACAATCTCGTTGACAAACAACTCTGCCAAAGGTAGCATGTGCATCTTCTTCCCTGTCTTCATAGCAATGAAATGCGCTGACTTGGTGAGACGGTCCACAATGACCCAGATCGCATCGTTGCCTCTGCTAGTCCTCGGTAGTCCCGAAATAATGTCCATGGTAATGTGCTCCCACTTCCATTCTAGGATTTCTAACGGTTGTAACAACCCTGGAGGCCTCTGATGTTCTGCCTTAATCAACTAACAGGTCATGCAACGGGAGACAAACGCTGCAATCTCTCTCTTCATATTGTTCCACCAAAATCTGCCCTTCAAATTCTGATACATCTTTGTGCTACCTGGATGCGTTGAATACTTCGTGCTGTGAGCCTCAGTCATGATGTCATTTATCAAATCTTCGATGTTAGGCACACACAGACGGTCACGGTAGTACAAAACTCCATCAACCATACAAAAGTCAGGACGTTCTGCGATATGCTCTGAAATCTTGGCCAACTTTGAATCTTGCAACTGACTATCCTTGATCTTCTGAATGAAAGAAGGCTCTGACACTGACATGTTAGCTAACAAAACACCATTCCTTAGTGGCTGCAGGTCTATACTCAACTCTTCGAATTGCTCAAAAATACAAGTGTCACTTAGATTTGCCAAGTCTACTGATTTCCTACTCAAGGTATCGACAACTACATTAGCTTTCCCCGGGTGATACTTGATTGAAAAATCGTAATCCTTTATATATTCCATCCATCTTCTCTACCTCATGTTCAATTCTTTTTGTGAAAATAGGTACTGTAAGCTGCGGTGGTCGGAGTGGACTTCGAACTGCTCTCCATAAAGGTAATGTCTCCACATTTTCAACGCGAAAACGACTGCTGCTAACTCAAGATCATGGGTGGCATAGTTTTTCTCGTGATCTTTCAACTGTCCAGACCCATAAGCAATCACTTTTCCTTCTTGCATCAATACACAACCGAGTCCTGAAAGTCCTGGGATCCTAACCCTAGAGGGGGGGGGGGGGTGAATAGGGTGAGCTACAATATGAGACCAATTAAGACAAATTTTAACTTCTTAACATAAACTAGTCACAAGTGATGATTAATCAAACAAGATGCGGAAGCTAATATAAACAATCACCACAAAAGCAAGCACCACAACACAAAGGTTTATAGTGGTTCGGCCTCAATGCCTACGTCCACTACCGGCTTGTGATCCAATCACCCCACCGGATTTCCACTAATTATGCTTTTTACTAGGCTAAGCAAGAACCTTTACAATGTTGTTTTTACTAGGCTCAACAACAACCTTTACAAGATGCTTTTCTAGGCTAAGCAATAACCTTTACACAATGCTTTTATTAGGCTAAGCAATAACCTTTACAAAAGAAAGATTTCTCTAAGAAGGTGTCTTCACAAAAGATCACTCTAAGAGATACAATTTAAGCTCAAAGATGTTGCCTCTTAAATAGGCTAATATGAAAGTGTAAATCAACTCACACAAACACTATATGAATGCAAATGTGTATGCTCATGATGTGTGTGTGTGATAACTTCAATCAAGTTTAAAAAGAAGGCTCATTCAAATATATGCTCAAAGTATTTCAAAGTTTAAGGCACATAAAAGATTTGATTGAAGTTTAATGCAAATCACATGTATGAGAAACGACTTGTTAATTGCATGAAAATCAAAGACTCACAAGTTGTATGAAAATGACAAACTTAGAACATGTGATGCATGTGCAATGTTGTTTTCAAAACCAAATTAATTTAACTAAAGTTTAAATGAATGAAAACAACAAATTGAGTTTCAACCAAGAAAGTGAATCATGCTAAAAGAAATCAAAGATTTAGGCTAAGCATGATTAATAAAGATTTTAAATCAAAACTTGGTTTGAAAACAAAGTGAAGAATCCAATCTTAATTAGATCAAAGATTAAGAGAAGAATGGATTCAACACATCATAGTTATCATGCTAAAAATCATTTACCAATAATTTAAACAAAGCATATAACATATGATTAAGAGAGGTAGAGCTTACTTAGAGATTTAACTTCATTAATCCAAGCTTTAGCTCTCCAAATGACTCTTTGGTCTCTCTTAGTTCATCCCCTTTTCTTTGTCTCAAAACACCTCAAAAGAGTCTTCAAAATCTCCAACTTTTGAAAAGGAATGAACTTCAATTTATACCCAAAAAGTGGGTTCCTGCGAGTGCCCGGTCGACTTGGAAACAGGGCTCGGTCGACCTGGCTATAAACGGTCATAAAAATGACCGTTGGAAGAGCCAACAGCTCTTTGCCCCAGTCGACCTGCACAGTGTGGCTGGTCGACTGGGTCCCCTGGGCCGGTCGACTGGCCACACTGCAGGTCGACCCCCTGGGACCAAAATTTCCCCAAAAATGCATATTTGAAGGTTTTTCTTGGAGGGGATTATTGGGCCATTAAATCAAGCTTGGAGACATGTTTTAAATCAAACTAAGATGGTTTAAAAACATGAAACATAAAAAGCCTAAAATGATTCAAAACTTTAAAACCAATGGCTTGCTTGATTTGATAAAAGTCTTTTAAAAAACAAATGCATCCAAGTTTTAAAAACAAATCATGCATAAATCGATACTTTTACAAATCTTAAAAGCAATGCATGAATAAATCAAGATTTCAAGTTTTTATAAATCGATGCATAAGTGTGTAAATCAAATGATGCTTGAATGTTAATGCATCCATCAAATTGCAATATACAAAATTTCTAACAAGTCCAACATTCGAAGCGTCGGTAAAAAGGGTAAAACCGCTGCTCCCGGATGGCAAAGTCAGGACTGGAGCTGTAGTCAATCTCTTCTTTAGCTTTTGGAAACTCTCTTCACACTGATCTGTCCATACATATGGTGCATTCTTCCTTGTCAACTTCGTCAATGGTGACACAATCGACGAAAATCCTTGCACAAACCTCCGATAATAGCCTGCCAATCCCAGAAAACTTCTAATTTCTGTCACATTCTTCGGTCTTTCCCAATTCACTACTGCTTTAATCTTGGACGGATCCACTGACAATCCTTCTTTGGAGATAATGTGCCCCAAAAAATGCTACTCGGTCTAGCCAAAATTCACACTTGTTGAGCTTCGCATACAGCTGATTCTCTCTCAAGAGTTGTAATGCTATCCTCAAATGCTCTTCATGCTCTTCCTTGGTCTTGGAGTACACCAAAATGACATCTATGAATACTACAACAAACTGATCTAGATACTCTGCAAATATCTTGTTCATCAATGCCATGAACACTGCCGGTGCATTTGTCAACCCAAATGGCATCACTAGGAACTCATAGTGGCCATATCTTGTCTGGAAAGCTGTTTTCAACACATCTGATTCTCTGACTCTCAGCTGATGGTAACCGGATCTCAAGTCAATCTTCGAAAAGTATGAAGCACCTTGCAATTGATTAAACAATTCATCTATCATTGGCAATGGGTATTTGTTCTTGATGGTCACTTGATTCAATCTTCTGTAATCTATACACATTCTCATCGAACCATCATTCTTCTTGACAAAAAAGACTGGAGCTCCCCATGGTGAAATACTCGGTCTCATAAAACCTTTGTCCAACAATTCTTGCAACTAGGTCTTCAATTCCCCCAACTCTGCTGGAGCCATTCTATATGGTGCAATAGATATCGGAGCGGTCCCTGGCAACAACTCAATAGTGAAATCGATCTCCCTAATGGGTGGTAAACCTGGAATCTCCTCCGGAAAAACATCCGGGAATTCCCAAACAATTGGGATCTCCTCCACCCCTTGGGACCGTTTATCCTCCGTGATAAACGCCAAATAGGCTTCACATCCACTTCTCAAAAGTTTGTCAGCCTTCAACGCTGAAACAAACCCTGCACGAGGATTCTTCCTCTCTCCTTGAAACAACACTCTTGTTGGTGTCTCAACTAACTTGAAAGTAAGGGTCTTATGGAAACAATCCATCGTGGCATCATACCCTGCCAGCCAATCCATCCCTAGGATGACATCATAATCATACATCTCCAAAGAAATGAGATCTGCGGTTAAAACCACTTCTCCTATCTGGACTGTGCAACTAGGATAAAAGGTTCTACAAATAACTTGTTTACCTACTGGGGTTGCCACAGTCAAAATGAACTCAAGTTCTCTAGCATGCATATCAATCAACTCAGAAAATTTATGGGATACGAATGAATGTGTAGAGCCAGGGTCAAATAAAATCTTAGCTTTAATCCCACAAACAAGGAGTGTACCTTCCACGACATTGCCTGCTCCCTCTGCATCAGCTCTGTTAACCGCATAGATTTGTCCTCGATGTTGAGGCCTATTCTGAGCTTGTTGTGGCCTGCCTTGTTGTGCATTCCTATTCTGTTGCGGTGCACGCTGATTTTGGTTCTGTCCTTGCTGATAACGGGTCTGCTGTTGTGGCTGCCGCTGTTGCTGTGGTGCTTGTTGTTGGAGTGGCCGTGCCTGGTTTTGGACAACCATTGCATTCTGTGGTGGTGCTGGACGTTGTGGTCCTTGCTGCTGCTGCTGATTCTGCCTATTCGGTCTTAGACAATCCCTCATTTGGTGGTCCATCGAACCACACCTGAAGCACGCTCCTGTAATGGTACGACATTCAGCACTCACATGGTTCTTCCCACAGTGGATGCAAATCACCGGATTCTGAACATTTGGTCCTGTCCTTTGCTTCTTGTTCTGATGATTTCTCTGATGTTGGTAGTTCTGTTGATGAGCTGGACTCATGCCTTGAATTCTAAGGATCTTGTTATGGAAGTTCCACTACAAAATTTTTTCCTTTTTGCGATGCCAAAAAAGCGTCGCAATAAGTAATTGCGACGCAAAAAACTAAGCGTCGCAAAGGGGTCGCAAATAATGAGGTCACAGAAAGATTAGCTACGCTAAAGACTGCAGCGTGGCAATTGGAGAGAGTATTTGCGACGGTTTTAAAGCATTGCTAATTACGTAGCAATTGCGACGTATTATAAACGTCGCAAATAATGATTTATTTGCAACGGTAAAATTGCGTCACCAATAATTTATATTTGCGACGTATTATAAACGTCGCAAATAATGATTTATTTGCAATGGTAAAATTGCGTCACCAATAATTTACATTTGCGACGATTCTAAAAGGTCGTTAATAAATTATTAAAGGCGACGCTCATATAAAGTTGCAAATAAATTTTTTTTGCGACGCTTATGTGGTGTGGTAAATAATATTTATCTTGTTACATTTGATTATTTGCAACGCAATAAAAGCGCCGCAACTAATAATTTCTCAAAAAAAATTATTTTTTAATATTTTTAAAATAGATATATTTTTCCTGATTTTATACCCAATCAATACAAATATAATCTCATCATCCATTCACAAATCTTTAATGCAAAGTCACCATTAGGTCATCACAATCATATATCTCTAAGTTGCAATTCAGGTATGAAAATAACACTCCATCGAAGTAAAAACATAAAATAAATTAATTCATTGAATTTGAGTGCAACGAATCAGTTGTCCTCATCACAAATTCTTACTGAATGATATTGATAAAATTCTGTTAAACATAAATCTATATAATAGTTGGTCTCAATATAACATAGAAACAATAACTGAAAGGCGGTCTTCGATATGTATAACGGAGAAACAACGAACTATTTCCACGATAAAATATAATATCCTCAAATTGATCTACGCCATCCAAACCGGTCCAAAAAATGTTGCTTGTTCTTATTTTCTCTTCATCTCCCATTTCGATCTGTAATAAATAAAACAAGATAGATGTTAAAATCTATAACACAAGATAGATGTTAAAACTGAAATTTGAGATCTCAGGTTGAAATCTTATTTGTTCATGTTGATTGTAGCCTATGCACAAAGTCACCACATGTACATCAATCCATATCATTCAAATCATGGCCCTTGGTGTATATGGGGCATGGAAAAAACCAGATTGACTTGATGATATGGCTACTTATTTCTCATTTTAAACATCTCTTCACTGTATATGCCTTTTGGGTATGTGACATTTATGAAGAGAGATTCAACATGGTAACTACAACTAAGAAAATGAAGCACCTAAATATCTCATAATTTAAGATGAAATTTTATTCATTTTTATTTGCCTTCTATTTGAACTGAACATGCACCTGATGATGTATAGAAGCAATGAATAAATGTCTTACCATGGAGGAGTGCCCATCGTTTGTGCCATTATAGATTGCATCATAGCCTATTATCCATCTGAGCCTCCATTTGTTGTTTTTGACCAGCCATCTGAGCCTCCATCCGCTGCAACTGTTCAGCCAACTCTTGAGCTTGTCTTTCAGCTGCAGTGACCCTCTTAGTAAGCTCTTCCACCCGCTGATTATTGTGAAGGCCTGTTGAAGAGGATGGAGGGGCCATGACGCCATGCCCTATCAATGGGGGAGAATCCTCTTCTGTGGACTGCCACTGGAGTGTAATAATTTTCTCCTACGAAAGAAAAAAAATTCACACAAATATTTAGACATGTATAGAAAAACTAAAGAACAAAAGAAATAAGTAATTAGATGAAACTTTACAAAAAAAAAAGTGTCCTTACATAGAGCAACTCGAGTAGACCAACCTTCCTCTTGACTATAGTGTGTATTATGCCACAATTCTATCCTACCGATTGGAGCATCACGCTGTATAAATTCGAACACAATATTAAATTTAAAAAAAAGAAGTTAATAAATCAATACTTATTAAAATATTAGAATTACTAATACCGTCTCATGAAGATATTCAACAAATGATTTTGAACCCGCACAATGGTTCACTTTAAGTAGCTGTCGATTTTCAGAATTCCTTTTACTAAAGCATTCAAGTTAATGAATTAGAAATGCTGTCAAGATTTTCTAAAAAAAATCATTTCTATGTAGGTAATGCATTTAAAAATAAAATAAAATTTCACATGAAAGTCATCTGAACAAAACCTATTGCAGCACAGCTCCCAATCTTCTTGGGGCACACCCTCATAAGGTTTCTAGCATGTCACCTCGTGATTGCCAACCCTCGTATAATGGGAGTGCAATCTGTTCCTACATAGAAATATGTCTACTCTGTCTTATGACTATGCAAATGTGAGGTTCCAGAACAGGCACCAACCACCTCTACATCAGCTGCATTGCAATGACTTCTCTCCCAACGCTGCAACCAACACATAAAAAAAAATCACGTATGGATTTAAAAGGATGGGACGAGATGGTCTGTAAACTTCGAGTACATTGTTACCCGGAAATGAGATTTTTACCACTCCCACTCCTTAAACCATGATATAATCATCACGCAATCAGGTCACAGTATCAAATTCAAGGCCCAATAAACCCACTCATTTGAAACATCATGAAATCAAAAGGGGAAAACAAACAAACACATGGGGGGTTGAAATATCACCAAAAGATGATTCAATTAAACAAAAAACAGGAAATCGAGTCGGTAAACGACCATACATACCAATAAAAACAAAACCCTCAGTACCCAAAGCAAAAAAGCAGACAAACCCATAAAGAAAAAGACCCCAAATCACCAAATAAAGCCCCAAATTTGAAGAGAACTGCAACAGATAGCAAAAAGAGAGGACGGGGATGACGAATCTTACAGTTCTCCTATTTAGGGAGGGAGTACAAGATGCCTTTCTGATGAAGGAAGAGCCTTCAAGTGATACTTATCTCGTGGAAAGATGACGTCTTTGGTTGTCAAGAAGAGAGAGAGAGGAATAAAACTTTGGTTATCAAGCGATAGAGATTAATGAGACTCTGTTTCCTTCAACTTTTGATTCCATTTCAAGTTGACAGTGGCTTAAAAGAAAAGAAAAAAAATCGCTACCCAAAGGAACACCATCCATTTGATCACCATCTGCTTTTCCATCCAGACATCTTGAGGTCCATCATTATTACATAAACTGAACCATTATTATCCGGTCACTGTAAGACATTTTCCTTATCACTAATAGTTAGCCCAACATGGACTTACACAAACATTCTCTTTAAAAATTGGAGGAGTATAAAAAAATCACAGATGGATGGAATGGAGATATAATTTATCTTATTCTCTAATCTAATGGATGACCACTAGTACATCATAAATCTAACCCTAAAACGGAATCATTTCCAATGAATACATGAGCGCTTCGAAGAAGACGAAGTACAATTTTATCACAGGAATTTGGAGTCCAATGTGCCGCAAACATGTAAAGTGAAAATTTATCTGACAAAGATTGGTCGAAAAACAGAAATAGGTAACCATCTGGATTCTCAGAAAAGGTAGTAGCAATTTAATCAGCATCTAGTTGGGAAGGCAATGCCGTTCTCTGATATTAACTTGCAAACTATATTTCCTAAGGTTTCACAGAGATTGGTGATTAAGATTCCAGGCTTTATTATACTTATCACATATTTCCGAACTTGATCACAGGAAACCAAGAATTACAAACTGTGCCAGTTGGACTGCCAGGCAAACAGGCTTCACTAATCACTACTAATTCATTAGAAGAATTATAGCTGTCAATATACACATCTACACCCATATACCAATGCAATGGAGCATTATATATGAGAAACCCCTGAAAAGATGTAGTGTTAAAGAACAAGTAGCAGGGAAAGGGAAGTCATAAAAGGACTCAGAAGTAGTTAGGCATGACATGTTAGTCTACGTGGTCACAGAATATAGCTCTAAAGAATGAATGAAAGGTGTAGCTCACAAAGCCAAATCAAAATGGATTGGGAAAGGCCACCAATCCCTAAAAAATAGGGAAAAAAAGGATGGGACTATGATGATAACTATCATGATCACTTAAGATAAGTTCAAGCTCTAACTTGTCGATGAGTTGGCTTTTCAAGGTGCTCCAGAGGTTACTACCAGGCATCCATCAACTTAAAGAGTCATACTGTGCGAAACAGAAACGGATTAAAATCAGCAAATTTAAAGCTATACAAAATGCTGAAAATGATTTGCACTACCAAACAATATTACTTAAGCAGTTTCCATAACCCACAAAAAAAAAAAAAAAATCAATGACTGCTGATTAGAGTCATGCCCTCAACAAAAGATATAGGTAAAGAATGATTCCTACCCTTCAAAAACCAGCTTGCACATCAATTAACCATCCATTCACAGATGGCAGGCCACTAATAATGCACCCTTTCCAGAAGATCATAATAATAAGAGGCCCGCAGAAGTTCATATTCCAAAAATATAACATTCATTGCATTTACTACCTTTCATTGGGTCCCCATTTTTCAGATTTATAAAGGAAAAAAAAATTGAATTAGAAACAAATCTACCTTTGAGTTAGTGGTATCAAATCAACTTCAGCAATCTCAGCTCAAAATCGTTATGCAAAAATAAGAAAATGCACAGAGAAAGTACTGAGATGTTGCAATTATTTTGGATTATAAATATAATTTATACACTGATACATAAGAAATAATGTTCAAAAATCAATTACACACGAGTAGGACATTGAGAAGTTAATTATTTCTTTCCCCAACTTAAATCTGAAGGTCATCTACTCATCTACATCTATACATAGATCAGCAGTCAACAACTTCAGTTTCTGCAATACACATCAAATGATATTAGAGCAGTAGACATTTTTTTTATTGGAATGGTAACATACACAGGTTATTTTAGGAGTTTCAGATGTACTCTTATGTGTTACTATTATCTAATGCTAATTAATAAATAAAGGTAATTTGGCCGCTGAAATCAAAACAAATGAACATGTAGACAACCAGAAAAATGAAGAGGAGATTTAGCCTATGACAAAAAATGATCACATGTACAGAGCTAAAGAAGACATTCCCATTTTGTTTCAGAATATTCTCTTGTTTGAGTTATTAGTTTTTTTAAACACATGTCAGGCTTCCACGATTCTCAGGAATTGAGAAGAGAATGTCATTTTCCAAGCATAGAACATGTTTTGTCCTTTAGAATTTCTTGACAGGGCAAGAATTCCCCTAGCAAATATGTTCGTCTTTGAGCATATGCTACAAGAAGCACATTGTGTGTACACTATAAAAAGCACAAACTGCACATATCCCCTACTTCTAAATTGATCCCCAAAAAAGCTCAAACAATCATAATATGAGAAAGAAGACCAAAAACCCAGCTCTATTAAAAAAACAAAGAAAAATATTACTTCAAGAAATTGATATGAAAAAAAAAGGAAGAAAATGAAACTAGGGTTTCTGAGGTCATTAGAAACTGCTATGTTATACCTTCTTCGATTCCTCTTTCCAGCTTCTCTCGCCTTCAGTTCTTCCTGAATCACGCACGCATTTGGAACCTCCCTACGAAACCTCCGAAGCAGTGCCTCTTCAGGCTCGTCCTCATTGATGACAATATTCTTATCCCCTTGCTGTTCTTGAAGAACCTCTTTCTGAATCCGAGTTGTTGTTGTCGAAAACCCTTGAATAAGAAGAAGAACCTCAATGGGATCAGGTGACAGAATCGTTCCCATTGGAGATACGGGAGCCGTTGAAGCAGAATGAGGAGGGGCAGAGGCGTCGTCGACGGGGCGTGAGCAACCAACAAATCGTCGTGGGAGTCGACCTTTTCCAAAGATGACTCGCAAATGGAGGGGCGTCGTGAGGGCTTCCAAGGAATGGCATGAGAGAAGGGGTAGTGCAGAACTAGCGCGAGGAGAAAAGGGATCAAGAATGGGAATGCTTTCTTCATTTTTTCAGAAAATAGGGTTTAAGATCGAGACGGGGCCAATTGAAGGGGAAATTTGCCTTGAACTTTGCCCGCGAGAAATATAAAAGGCCGATAAAACCTTGACTTTTGCCGACGAAAAAGGGAAAAGGCTGAAATAATTTTGACGTTTGCCGGTGAAAAAGATAAATCGTCGAGAAAAATCTAATATTTACCGGCGAAAATATATTGCCAGGAAAACCCTATTTTTTTCCTGCGAAAGAAGCTTTTTCGTCAGTAAAAGTTATACTTTCTCCAGCGTTTAATGATTACGCTGGGAAAAAAACGCCGGTAAAAGTGCAAATTGTTGTAGTGAACTTCTAGCGGGGGTCACTAATGGCCGCCGCAATAAATAACTTTTAGCAAAAAAAAAAACACCTTTTACCCTATAAAATACTTAATTTTTTTTGTAACACTATAAAATAATGTCTCCTAATAAAACTATTATCTACGACGCATTTAAATCCACGTTGCAAAAAAACTCATTATCTGCGACGTAGAAGGTATACTGTCACAACTAAATATTATTTGTGACATATAAATTGCGTCCCAAATAAATGGTTATTTTTTTAGCTTAAATTTTTTATGACACCATATGATAGAGGTCGCTAATAATGATTATCTGCGACGCAAAGACATCAGCGTCACGAATAAGATATTATGTGTGACGCAAAAAGGAAACTGTTGCAAAAAACCTTAACTTTTCTATGACATAGCTCAGACTAAAAATTATTTGCGACGTGGGGATTGCGTCGCAAATAGAGACACTTATTTACGACAGATGATTGTGTCACAAATGACTATCTGGCGTCGCGAATAATTTTACCGCCATTTGGCGCCAGTGATTTTTTGACGCATTTGTTTGCGACGCACTATATTCATTGCTGAAAGTATCTATTTGCGACGCATGGAGTCGTGTGTCGCAAATACTTAACTTGTTGCGACGGGTCTAATTTTATGTTGTAAAAAATTTATTTTTTGCGACGCTTTGGGTTGCGTCGCAAATATTTTCGTCGCTAAAAGTCCAATTGGTTGTAGTGTTCTCAAACTTATAAGCCCTCTTGACCGCTTCATCGAAAGTAGCAGGTGGCACTACTCCGGTAGCATCTCTCTCAATGAAAGGGTTAAGTCCCTCAAAGAACTTGGCAATCTTCTTCTCAACTGTATCCACCAACTCCGGAGCATATCTGGACAATCTCTCGAACTTGGTGAGGTACTCTAGGACTGTCATACTCCCTTGCACAAGCTGCTGAAATTCTATTGCCTTCTGTCTCTTGATGTGGGCGGGTACGTACTTATCATGGAACTGCCTCTTGAAGTTTACCCAAATCTCTACATCAGGCATAGCCCTGTATTCCTCCCTAACTATCTTCCACCACCTGTCCGCTGTACCGCTGAAGAGAGATGATGCTAGTTTTACTCTTTCTCCTCCGGTGCACTGGAAGATCTCAAATATGTTCTCTGTATGCTCTAGCCAATCATCTGCAGCTATTGGATCCTCTATTCCAAGAAACTCTTTCGGAGCCCTCTTCCGAAACCGCTCAAATAAGGCATTTGGGTCATGTTGCCTCTGATTGATGACGATGGCGGGTTGGGGTTGAACCGGTTCAGGTCTTCTCTGTAATGTTAGGAATTTTGTAGATTGCAATTTGATGGATGCATTATCATTTAAGCATCTTTTGATTTACACACACTTGCATTGATTTAGAAAATCTTGAAATCTTGATTTATACATGCATTGGTTTTTAGACTTGAAGAAATATTGATTTATGCATGATTTGTTTTTAATCTTGGATGTAATTAGTTTTGAAAAGGAGTTTTAGAAAATCAAGCGAGCCATTGGTTTTATAATTTCGAATCTTTTTTGGTTTTTTATGTTTCATGTTTTAAAACCCTTAGAATGATTTAAAACATGTTTTTAAGCTTGATTTAATGGCCAAAAGATTCCCAACCAAAAATACTTTGAAAAAATTCCCAACCAAAAATACTTTGAAAAATGGATTTTAGGGAATTTTGGTCATGGGCCAGAAACACAGTGTACCAGGTCGACCGGGTAAAGAGCCGTTGGCTCCTTTTTTTTCAAACGGTCATTTTTATGACCGTTGAAGGCCAGGTCGACCGGGGGTATGGCAGGTCGACCGGGGAGGCGCAGAAACTCAACTTTTGAGTACAAAATGAAGTTCATTCCTTTAAAAAAGTTGGAGATTTTCAAGACTCTTTTGAGGTGTTTTGAGACAAAGAAAAGGGGATGAACTAAGAGAGACCAAAGAGTCATTTGGAGAGCTAAAGCTTGGATTAATGAAGTTAAATCTCTAAGTAAGCTCTACCTCTCTTAATCATAGGTTATATGCTTTGTTTAAATTATTGGTAAATGATTTTTAGCATGATAACCATGATGTGTTGAATCCATTCTTCTCTTAATCTTTGATCTAATTAAGATTGGGTTCTTCACTTTGATTTCAATTCAAGTTGTTTAAAATCTTTCTTAATCATGCTTAGCCAAAAACTTTGTTTTCTTTTATAGCATGATTCTTTTACTTGATTGAATCTTCATTTGTTGTTTTCATTCATTTGAACTTTAGTTAAATTTGTTTAGTTTTGAAAACAACATTGCACATGCATCACATGTTCTAAGTTAGTCATTTTCATACAACTTGTGAATCCTTGATTTTCATATTATTAACAAGTTGTTTTTCATACATGTGATTTGCATCAAACTTCAATCAAATCTTTTATGAGCTTTAAACTTTGAATTTCTTTAAGCAATATATTAATTGAGCATTCTTTTTAAACTTGATTGAAGTTATCACACACACACATCATGAGCATACACATTTGCATTCATATAGTGTTTGTGTGAGTTTGATTTTCACTTTCATATTAGCCTATTTAAGAGGCAATTCCATTGAACTTAAATTGTATCACTTAGAGTGTTCTTTTGTGAAGACACCTTCTTAGAGAAATCCTTATTTGTAAAGGTTATTGCTTAGCCTAAGAAAAGCATTGTGTAAAGGTTATTGCTTAGCCTAGAAAAGCATCTTGTAAAGGTTGTTGTTGAGCCTAGGAAAAACAACATTGTAAAGGTTATTGCTTAGCCTAGTAAAAAGCATAATTAGTGGAAATCCGGTGGGGTGATTGGATCACAAGCCGGTAGTGGATGTAGGCATTGAGGCCAAACCACTATAAATCTTTGTGTAGTGGTGTTTGCTTTGTGATGATTGTTTTATTAGCTTCCGTATTTTGATTGTTTATCATCACTTGTGACTAGTTTAGTTTAAGAAGTTAGATTTGGTCGTTATTGGTCATATTTGTAGGACACCCTATTCACCCCCCCTCTAGGGTTAGGATCCCAGGACTTTCAATTGGTATCAGAGCCTCGTGCTCTATCTTTTAGGATCAAGTGTTTAGAACTCTTGATTAGGTGTAAAAACCTAGAGTTTATAACCCTAGATTTGTGTTTGAATGAATTCTATGGAAATGGATTCCACTAAGCTAGATTGTTTAGACTTTTGTGTAGATTCTCATAGACCTCTCATTCTTCCATCTATTGGAGATTCAAACATTCAATCAAGAGAATCTCAATGTGAATTAAATGAAGAAGAAGAATATGATGAAGAGGATGTTCAACAAGCTTATGAAGAATTATACACATTGTCTCTAGAGCTTAATAAGAAAAACAAGAAATTAAGAGAAGAATAAAAAAGACTAAACAATGAGCTAGTCTCTTCAAAAGATGAGCTTAGAGAGAAAGAAGAAGTCATAAAATGTTTAGACTCTAAGTTCATGATCTCTTTAAATAACCTATCTAATATCAAAGAGGAACTAAATGAATTAAAGATAGGAAATGATGATCTTAAAAAGGAAAATTTAAACCTAAGAGATCAATTAAAAAGGCAAGCTACAAAGACTTTATCAATTTAGAATCCAAGTTGACAATTTCCATGGAAAACATGTCAAATGTTCAAAGTAAGTTAAAAACCTTAGAACTTGGATCTAATGTTGTTAATGAACTTAATTTCAAATTAAAACTTGCCTATGAAGAGTTAATCAAGTTTAAGGAAGTTGAAAATGATTTAGTAAAAGTCAAAAATGAAAATTCAACCCTTATAACCAAAGTCACTCAACTTGAAGGATACAAACATAAGTATGAGTGCAAGTTTACCCAAAGTGAAGAGAGACTTGAAAAATTATTCAAATTGGGTAAACCTCATGGAGATAGGACGGGTCTTGGTTTTAATAAGCATACTTCACATGACCCTAAATTCTCTAACGCTTTTGTAAAAGGTGAGTCCTTTTTCTCTAGCACTCTCTCTCAAATGTCCAACACTAAATGTCATTATTGTAGTAAAGAAGGACATTTCAAATTTGAGTGCAAATTAAGGAAAAATCATTTGTCTAAACCCATCTTTGAACCTAAGAAAGTTAAATCTAATTCTATGAAGGGTAAGACTTTGAATAACAAGGAAGACTCTAAGAAGTTCAAACAAGTTAAAACAATTCACAAAGAGTCATCCAAGATAGATTTTAAAAAGACTAAACATCAAAGTAAATCTATCAAAAAGAATCTTCTCACTTTCCCTCCTTTAACCTTAGAAATGAAAGAACTCTTGAAAAAGGTTGAAAAGTTAGAAAGGCAAAAAGAGGGAGGAAAAGCTAAAAGAAATGAGAAGAATAAAAAGAAAATAAATCAATCCCCTATGAAACAAGCACACCAACTTTCTAAGACTAATCATCAATCTAAAATAGTCAAACCTCAAAGATTTGATGTTAAGTCTAAAAGAATTCAATCTCTATCTCCTTTAGTTGGTGGAATTTCCAAAATAGTCTCCAAAGCCCAAGACCTTAGGTGGATTCCTAAAGTTAGATACTTAGACAAACCTTTAGGACTTGAACCTCATTGACCAACCTTTCCTTTCAAGTTAAATCATGTTGTTGGTCATGTTGCATTTGCATTTTGTTCTTTCTTAGTTACATTTCTTAAAATGCATTGTTTCTTTATGATCAATTGATTTTGTCTGCATGCACCATTCTAGTTACATATCATGGTTTTCAAAATCTTTTGATTATAATTTCATCATGTTAGATTTGCTTTTTGCACTCATTGAGTTACATGACTTGCATTGCATTTCTTTACATGATCAATTGATTGTGATTTCAAATGCTTTCATAGCTAGATTATTCATGATCAATTGTTGTTGCAAAATCATTTGTGTAGATGTCATGGTAAGAATATTTGAACAAATGATTTGAATAAATTTGGTTTTTTTTATAGTTTTCTAAAGTTATACTTTAATATGGAAAACCATTGTTTTGAAAAATCAACTTGTATGTGTTTCATTTAAGTTATATCTTTTAAAAATAAAATGTTGAAAATTTTTCTTCAAAGTCATTCTTTTATGCTTATTTTTGGATTTTGTTTATTGAAATGATTTGAAAATTGTATGATTGGAAATGCTCTTAAACATCACTAGTTATAATCATCTAAGCATGTTCCATGATTCTCATTTCCTTTTTCTTTTGGTTACATCATCTTAGAAATGGAAATGACTATTGTTTGCATATTTGCTTGCTTGTTTACATTCTTTCTATATGCAAATGTCAATTGGTTCCATGTATGGTTATGATATTAGTTATATTTGTAGAAACCATACTAGAACCCAAATCCATCCTCTATGCCTTCTAGTCATTTCTTTTTGGATGGTTATGATGTTGATTCATGTATATTCTCTAAGTGATGTCATCCTTATACATGTTTCAACTTCATAGTAGTGATCTTGATCATATGAAACTCTTTGAAATCCATTCCTTGTATTTCTATATGTTTGATGGATATCTTAGTTGTTGAATTCATATGATCTTGACACTTTGAAAATTGCATGCATTTCCAAGTTATATTCTTTTGCATTGCAATTTACCTTGTTCATCTCTATGCTCAATAGTCATATCTTTAAAAGTGATGAACATCCTATTTATGATGCTTGATGGAATTTTGTGTTTGTCACATCCATGCTATTAATCATGTTGTCATATTCAATTGGTTTTATTTGGTATAATTTTCCATTGATTTCATATCCAATTGATGTCTTATCTTGTGAATGTGATAGACCTTGTGTACATTGGATTGAACTTGATAGTTATATGTTTTCATTCCATGTCACATTCCATTAGCATCATAAATTTCATGTTTGCCTCCTCCCTTGCTCATATAGGTAAATCTCATGATCACCATGTTTATGTGTTCATAATATTGGTTGGTTAAATTGTTGAGGTAGGCTTCATGTTTGAATTTCATTTCACTCATCTTGCACATGATAGTCATATTTAATGATTGAATGAAATGATTTTCAAAACTTTCATAGCATATGATTTTCATAGTTAAATTATTTGATGCTATGTTTAGTAAACCCCATATATCATGGATAGCTCTAATTTGGATTTATCTTAATAGTTATATTCTTTATAACTCCATGTTAGAGTGATTGTTTTAATAGACTTATCCTTGAATCTCAATTGGTATTCTGTCTTTTCCAATTGGTATCTGTCGCGACCCCGGACCGAGAATCCCGTAGGACCGATCCGGAGTCGGGACATTAGTGTCATAAAACCACAACATCTATAAAAATGATTAACATACATTTATCTAATTTCCCACAGGTGTCCGCGGTGAGGATATCACAACCATCAATGAATATTTCTTTTAAGTGCGGAAGCATGTAGCAAATCAAATAGTCAGACTATCTCTGGTCATGAAAGCAGTAACATCAAGTATCAAAAACTGTATCAGAATGAGCAATGATCTATAGCATGTTTCCCAAAAGTAGTTAAAGTTTAACAAAAGATCATTTAGTTACATTCCCCAATATTAGAGGCCAACAAAGGCCAATATAACAAAATAATAACCCAAAAGAATGGTTAAGTAGTTCTCCTCAAAATGTACGCCTCTCTTAGCAACCTGATGTCTACATGACATCGTCAGCACGCCACTCGACTAGAGGTTGCGGCTCACCTACTGCTTCCTCCGGCTCCTCCTCAAGGAAACCGGCAACAGACCTGGGTACCAAAGTAAATGTATCAGACACGACGGTCTGGCAAGAGAGTGAAAGGATACAACAACATATAATGAATGAAATATCTTGAAAAGCATAGAAATCTGTTTAAACAAGAACTCTCATAAAGAAGATAAATCATTTGCTAGAAAACGAGTAAACAAGATAAACATATAGGGTATCCAAGGAAATCGGGAACTGACAAGATGACAATCACATAAAGCTAAGTCCTCTGTCACTAAAGTGACAACAGTATCACGGGACGTTGATCTCAGTCACACAAGGTGAGGAGATTCAACGCAAATCATATGTACAATATAAATATACGGGACGGGACCACGGTAGCGAACCGGGTATCGGGACAGGACCACGGTGATAAACCGGGTATCAGGATCAAACTGCAGCTGGCGGGACAGGAGAGGGATCTCCAAGTCGGTAGATCAAACCGACAAGGTATCCAAGCTTAGTGATGTCGACTCATAGGTTAAATATCAAATCGAGACATATGCAAGTAAATCGAGTACAAGTAAATAAATGAACGGGGCAAGAATACTCAAATGCATAACTTTCATTTCATGTCGGGCAATACTCTTTGGGACAAGTCAATGTTACTAATGTAACTATCATGCTTTCGGGAAAACAACTCATGACATGTAAATCTTGGAAATGAAGAAATATGATGAACTATACCATTTCGGGAAAAATATTGATTTCAAGATCTATTTAAGTGAATAGGGGTCCCGTATGTCGATTATTGAAATGATTTGGTACTCCTTGAGTTTGCAGACATTCCGGGCTCCTTATGCACTTTTACGATTTTAAAACTTAACATGAGCTTATGGTTAGAACTAGGTATTACCATGGAAAAATCAAGACTATAAACGGTCCATCCTAAGTATGATGTTAACCCGGAACCATCGAGCAACCTACTCAGTCATCGACAGGAATAGAATTCGCGATACCCAAGGAAATAGACCTTGCGTTTAGATATGAAGAAAATATCGCATCGTTCCATCCCGTTCAAGATTGAAATAGATTGAACTTCGATGCATCCGAACCAACCGTGAAGAGCATCGGCTCAAGACGTCCTCACATATGGTCAAATGAGTCCAAGGAGGGTAGCCAAGGTCCCACCTAGAACCAAGAATTAGTGCCTAGTTCATCACCATTCTTTTCTTTTAGTTCCCTAGTCTTGAAGACCTTAGATTAGGGCATAATTAGTCTTAACACTAATGTAAATACCCCTAGGACTCATAGAAAGAACAATTGTTTCAAAAAAAAAAACAATATCAAATTTCACTGGACTCAAACTGAAATTTCTGTCCCAGTTACGGGCAAGTCCGATCGATCGGATGACAGTCCGATCTATTGGCTCAAAAAGCCTCCCAGTTAAAGACAGTCCGATCGATCGGCCTGCATGTCCGATCGATCGGACCTGGGCGTATAACAGGTCCGGGAACTTGATTTTTTTCTCCCTTTTTCCTTTCCTTCCAACACATAAACAACCACATAGAACCATAAACAAGATGACTTAAACACATGTTTCAAGACATTAAATGAGGCTATCAAGATGCATTAAGATCATTTATTTCAACCATAAAAGAAATCAATGAAAGCATGAGAATCCATAAATGCTTCACCAAACCATTTGAAAACTTAAAAACACTTCATCATTCACTTGCCTCAAGTCCAAGCTAGCCAAAATCAAGCCTCTACTCACTTCTTAAGCTCACTTCCAAGCTACAATAAAAAACCCCCAAAACAAACCCTAAAATGGGTCAAACAATGAAATGACAAGGAAACCTTTCAATAATAAAGGTGGAGCTTCTCTAAGGCTATAGGAACACAAATCTAGAAGATGAAGGGGATTACTTACTTGGATGGCCTTCAAATGAAGAGAGTTATCTCAAAGGGAGTCTCAAAGTTGATGGATTCCTCTACAAAAGGTATCAAAATGAAGCTTGCTAGATGAGGAAGAGGGTGGTGAGTTCCATTTAGATGTTGGTGCAAGATTGGTGAGGATTGGAGAAGGAGAAGCAAGAAGAAGAAAGAGTTGCTCACAAAACCCTAGTCCTCTCTCTTGTGCTGGAAAATGAAAATGGAAAAGGAAGGGGAAGGGTCTCCTTTGTTAACAATTGAGGGGTTGGGTCCCACAGCTAATGGAGCTTGTTTGGCTGAAATCATCTCTCTCGGGTCCTCGGATGAATTCGACGAAGAAGGAAGAAATGTTCATCGAAATATCTAGTTTCCAAAAAGTATATGTTTCGCGGGTTTCGGGAATATCAAGTTTTGGGTACAGATTTTGTGTGCAATGACTGTTTTGCCCTCAAGGCTATGAAATTGGGTTTCGGGATCTCAAACGGGGACAGGATCAACATGAAAGTTGTAGGGATCATCAAAACGAGTAAAACGGGATTAAAATCATGAATGTAAAAACTTCCGATAAATCCTCAAACATATGCAATGTCATGAAAAGGAACCCCCAAAGGGCCCTACTAACACAAAGCAAATCAAAATCCCCAAAACTATATCAAAAGCTATTCCAAGCCCAACTTAGCCAAAATCACTGATCAAGCTTAGCACTAACACGCCACTTAATTAGCACTAATCGGGTTCACTCGGGTCGGGGTCTTACAGTATCCATGATCGCTTTTCGCCTTGACCTTGCTCTCTTTTGGTAATTTGATCATATTGTGCTTTATAGTTATACTTGTCTAATCCTTTCCTTGAAGTTGACCCTCAAATGGTTAAACCATCTTCTTCTTGAATAAATCTTTGTCAAAAGTTTGACAAAAGGAGAGAATGGATTGAGGGGGAGTGTAAACCTTCATAAGAAGTATTAGTTTTGATCAAATTGACCCTTGGATTGCCTTTGAACCCTTAGAGACTCCTTCCATACATGATAACCTGTTATGTATTTCATTTTCGAATTCTTTTGTTAACAGGTGCTACTAAAGGTATTTTCCTTGTTTCATGTGTGTAGGTACCTTTGCAATTTAATGTCAAAGGGGGAGAGAGCATTCAAGTTCTCTAAAGGGGAAGAGAGAATGTCCAAGCTTCCTAAGGGGAGATTTTGTATGATCTTCTATAGGGGGTGAGAATGCATATCTTGCCAAAGGGAGAGAGTGCATGGTCAAAGGGGGAGAGTTGAAAGAAGAAAGAAAGCTTGGGAGCTAAAGAAGATGCTTGGCTAAAGTAAGAAAGAATAAGAGAAAGCTTGAAGAATGATCAAGCTCCAAGCATCAAGAAGAATGAAGCAAAGGACCCAGAGCCCAAGCAAAGAGAAGGAGCATCCAAGGAGATTTCAAGACTTGTCCAGCTTAGGGGGAGCGGAAGACTTGGTGTGTTAATTCGGTGTTGAGTAAGTTGCCATCAAATTGCAAAGGGGGAGATTGTTAGGAATTTTGTAGATTGCAATTTGTTGGATGCATTATCATTTAAGCATCATTTGATTTACACACACTTGCATTGATTTAGAAAATCTTGAAATCTTGATTTATACATGCATAGGTTTTTAGACTTGAAGAAATATTGATTTATGCATGATTTGTTTTTAATCTTGGATGTAATTAGTTTTGAAAAGGAGTTTTAGAAAATCAAGCAAGCCATTGGTTTTTTAATTTTGAATCTTTTTTGGCTTTTTATGTTTCATGTTTTAAAACCCTTAGAATGATTTAAAACATGTTTTTAAGCTTGATTTAATGGTCCAAAAAATTCCCAACCAAAAATACTTTGAAAAATGGATTTTAGGGAATTTTGGTCCCGGGCCAGAAACGTAGTGTACCAGGTCGACCGAGCCAGGCCTAGGTCGACCGAGTAAAGAGCCGTTGGCTCCCTTTTTTTCAAACGGTCATTTTTATGACCGTTGAAGGCCAGGTCGACCGGGGGTATGGCAGGTCGACCGGGGAGACGCAGAAACTCAACTTTTGAGTATAAAATGAAGTTCCACTACAACAATTTTGCTTTTTTGCGATGCTAAAAAAGCGTCGCAGATAATATAAAAAGCGTCGCAATAAGTAAATTGCGACGCAAAAAATTAAGCGTCGCAGAGGGGTCGCAAATAATGGGGTCACAAAAAGATTAGCTACGCTAAAGACTGCAGCGTGGCAATAAAAGAGTATTTGCTACGGTTTCAAAGCGTTGCTAATTACGTATCAATTGCGACGTATTATAAACGTCGCAAATAATGATTTATTTGCAATGGTAAAATTGCGTCACTAATTAATTTATATTTGCGACGTATTATAAACGTCGCAAATAATGATTTATTTGCAACGGTAAAATTGCGTCACCAATAATTTATATTTGCGACGATTCTAAAAGGTCGTTAATAAATTATTAAAGGCGACGCTCATATAAAGTTGCAAATAATTTTTTTTTTGTGACGCTTATGTGGTGTGGTAAATAATATTTATCTTGTTACATTTAATTATTTGCAACGCAATAAAAGCGCCGCAAATAATAATTTCTCAAAAAAATATTTTTTAATATTTTTAAAATAGATATATTTTTCCTGATTTTATACCCAATCAATACAAATATAATCTCATCATCCATTCACAAGTCATCCATTCACAAATCTTTAATGCAAAGTCTTCCTTAGGTCTTCACAATCATATATCTCTAAGTTGCAATTTAGGTATGAAAATAACACTCCACCGATGTAAAAAGATAAACTAAATTAATTCATTGAATTTGAATGCAATGAAACAGTTGTCCTTATCACAAATTATTGCTGAAGAAATTGATAAAATTCTGTTAAACATAAATCTATATAATAGCTAGTCTAAAAAAAACATAGAAACAATAACTGAAAAGCAATCTTCGACATGTATCACACGGAGACAACGAACAATTTCCACGATAAAATATAGCATCCTCAAATTGATCTGCGCCATCCAAGCGGGTCCAAAAAATGTTGCTTGTTCTAATTTTCTCTTCATCTCCCATTTCGATCTGTAATAAATAAAATAAGATAGATGTTGAACTCTATAAAACAAGATAGATGTTAAAACTAAAATTTGAGATATCAAGTTGAAATCTTATCTATTCATGTTGATTGTAGCCTATACACAAAGTCACCACATGTACATCAATCCATATCATTCAAATCATGGCCCTTGATGTTTATGGGGGCATGGAAGAAATCAAATTGACTTGATGATACGGCTACTTATTTCTCATTTTAAACATTTCTTCACTATATATGCCTTTTGGGTATGTGACATTTGTGAAGAGATTAACATGGAAACTACAACTAAGAAAATGAAGCACCTGATATCTAATAATTTAAGATGAAATTTTATCCATATTTATTTTCCTTCTATTTGAACTGAACATGCACCTGATGATGTATAAAAGCAAAGAATAAATATTTTACCATGGAGGAGTGCCCATCTTTTGCGCCATTATAGATTGCATCATAGCCTCCATATTCTTTTGCCAAGACCTCATTTCATTTATCTGAGCCTCCATCTGTTGTTTTTGACCCTCCATCTGAACCTCCATCTGAGCCTGCATCTGTTGTTTTTGACCCGCCATCTGAACCTCCATCTGAGCCTCCATTTGTTGCCTTTGAGCCTCCATCTGAGCTTCCATCCGCTGTAACTGCTCAGCCAACTCTTGAGCTTGTCTTTCAGCTGTCGCGGCCTTCTTAGTAAGCTCTTCCACCCGCTGATTATTTTGAAGGCCCGTTGAAGAGGATGGAGGGGCCACGACGCCATGCCCAAGACCTCGGACATATCCTGGCCTTGTACCCAACACTTGTTTGCATATCTCATCATCTGTCAATGGGGGAGAATCCTCTTCTGTGGGCTGCGACTGGAGTGTAATCATTTTATCCTAAAATAGAAAAAAAATTCACGTAAATATTTAGAAATGTATAGAAAAACTGAAGAACAAAAGAAATAATTAATTAGATGAAACTTTAAAAAAAGTCTCCTTACATAGAGCAGTTGACACTCGGGAGTAGACCAACCCTTCTCTTGACTATAATGTGTCTTGTGCCACAATTCTATCCTACCAATTGGAGCATCATGCTGTATAATTTGAACACAATATTAAATTTAAAAAAAACTAATAAATCAATACTTATTAAAATATTAGAATTACTAATACCGTCTCATGAAGATATTCGACAAATGATTTTGAACCCGCACAATGGTTCACTTTAAGCAGCTGTCGGTTTTCAGAATTCTTTTTACTAACTTTCTGCATTCAAGTTAATGATTAGAAATGCCGTCAAGATTTTCTAAAAAAAAATCATTTCTATGTAGGTAATACATTTAAAAATAAATCTCACCTGAAACTCTTCTGAACAAAATCTATTGCAGCGCAACTCCCAATCTTCTTGTGACACACCCTCATAAGGTTTCTGGCATGCCACCTCGTGATTGCCAGCCCTCTTATAATGGGAGTGCAATTTGTTCCTATAGTTTTTGAATGTTGATGCCAAATAACTGTTAACAGCTTTTTTCAAACGTGGATCATGAAGATCTATATCAAATCTGTCCTATAAATAAGATGCATTCATAATAAGTTTGTTAGATATATTTTACAGGAAAGAGATTTCTTAATTTTGTATCCAACTTTCAAATAACATAGTATGCAAAATAAAGGCAAAAAATAAAATTTTGAGGACTGAATTACCAAAATGCGATCATAAAATATTTGCCTATGTTCTTGTTTAACCGTTGGCCAAGTGGAACATGCAAGAGGAGCATACGTTCGACAAATTATCCCAACTTCAGTCTTAAATTGTTTTGCATGCTTGCCAACTGGTCTAGACAGCCCTTCAGGGATTTCAATCTTTAGCTTTTGACCCGTATCCTTAATAAGCCTGGTAAGGGAGATATTTTTTGACCTACCACGTCCTCTTCTAGTGGAGGTGACATGGTAGGTCGAAGCTAAAAGGAAAAAGAAAATAATTAATAAAAAAATACATGAAATTTAATAATTTTTTAAAATATATAACTAATAGTATTGATCTTACCAATGCTATTTGCCTCTGGCTCAATCGTCGAATCAAATATTGAAGCATCCCGTTCTTGTGCACTCGTTTGCATCCTTCCTGTTCTCATAACTAGAAACAAAAGTATATAGAAATATTTCCAATAAAAATAGCAACAGCCCCAACTTTTGAAAGATTATGAGTTTCTTTCTTTTATAATTTAACATGACAAACATGAACAATATTGACATGCGATGAAGAAAATCCTATAAACTAGACAGTGCTGAAATCTTTACAATGAATGCAACAAATAATTCAGAGCACTGAAAATCTCAAAGAAAGTACAACCTTGAATAGAGTATTATCACATGTCAACTTGAGTATATTATCTGTTTTGTTTTTGTTTTCTTTTTCTTTTTTGGATGGTAGAGTAAATCATCATTTTTCTTACGCATGATCACCACTTGTTCATTGCCTATTTTCTATTTGGCTCCAAAGTTCTATGTAGACCTTTTTTTGCATGAGGCAGTAGGCCAAAGCTTGCCCAAGTCCGTCCTAATTAAATTCCTGCACTAATCCAAAAACAATGACAATGTTCATGCATCAACTATCCAAAGGTCACAAAATGATTCAATTCAAGACTTGAAATTTATAACGTGTCTGTAGCTTCCAAAGCAAGACAAATCAGTTTAGGTTCAGTTTCATGCCCGAATATGATGATTAAAATTTTCCAATCAAAACATTGTGTTTACTGTATATAATTGAATAAAAAAAATGCATGAACTTCATTTCTGAAACTTCATAGCAAATCAAGGTAACAAAATCTTCAATGATAATAATAATATTAATGCTAACAATGACCAATTAAAAGTCCTGCAGCAGTAGGATAGGTGTGACAAATTTTAATCGCTTCTAACTCAAAAGGGTAATAAGTGTAGAGAGACTTTTCTATGTTCTAATCCTACGATTCAATAATATAAACACACATACACAAAAAAAGTCCTTACTTGAACTCGTTGCAGCCGTTAATTCAAAGTTGATAGTTGTAGAGGAAGGAGAATAGACTTGGAACCTTGTTTATAGCTTCTTTTCTAGCTTTCCCTTCATAACATAAACATTATCTTATTAGGTTTCAAAACCCTTTGATCAAGCCAAATAAATCTTGCAACCAGTTGGATCTATCATTTGGATCAAGTTAATTTTCAAATTCAAAAGTAAAGAACACTACAACCGGTTGGATCCATCATTTGGATCAAGTTAATTTTCAAATTGAAAAGTAGTAGGCCAAAGCTTGTCCAAGTCCATGAATGGTTTTTCACTTCCAAGAATGAATGGTTTTTCACTTCCAAGTATGAATGGTTTTTCACTTCTTTAAAAAGAACTCACCTCTCTATTTCTGTTTTTAAATTTTCCAATTTCTTAAAATATATCAGAGAGTAGCATATTTGACAGAGAAAAAAAAGAATCAAAACAAGTCATTATATAGGCACATGGGCAGCAGACATTAAGATACTCCACGGACTGATAGATCAGTAAGAACTTTTTATATGTCCAATCCCGTCCTCTTCTCCTTTTGGTGTTTCCATTACTGAATGAATACCTTTCATGAAAGGTATTGGGCACGCTTGATTTAGTACGCACATCTAAAAAATTATCAAACTTCGCTAATTGTTAGATAGACAGTCACCTGACGATGATCTTTATTCTTTAACAAATGCCAAATTTCAATTAATTTAATTATTTTGGCAAGTTTGATGGTTATTCATTGCACTAGATCAGTACAGTAATTGGAGATACATCAGGTGAAATAGTGTTTACCTCGCCTTTTCTGGGTCAAATGATTATCCATGGTAGTTGTGTTATGATTTCAGGAAAGACAGAAAAAAGGTAATTAGACACAACATCAGGTACTACCAAGTTAAGCAATAGTTTTCGAACATTAGTAACACTCTTAACACAGTTTTCATGTCCCACACTTCTTCAAAATGGAAGCTTACCGATAAAAAAGAAGAAGAATGGATTGTCGTTGTGCCTTAAGATGATCTTAATGCTGGCAGGTTTTATGAGGGTTTTTATGGACTTAGGGCGTGTTTGTGTAATGATAGGGTTATCTGCTTTGCTGGTTTTCATTTCTCCAATAGAGAGGAATCCCTTCCTACTTTCCCCAGGAAATCAAATCCTCTCTAGCAGGGAATATCAGTTCACTTCTTTCCTTTTTCTATGTTGGTTGGTAAGTGTTGCACTAAACAATAGAAAAATTGAGCTGTGTGGGGAATGGAACTATTTTCCTCTTTTTAGCAGATTCATATAGTTACACAGACATGCCCTTAACAAACTTGACTCTTTAACTTTATTACGTTCTCTTTCCTCACCATTGTTTGAGATTTATAGCCCGCACAGAATATTTAAAGTTTATAGTATTTGACCATCCATTGATTCCCTTCCACCCCCCTTCCTCTCAAAAGTCACGCGGTGAACCTTTTTGGGTTCGGATTACTACTGCTAGTTGGCTGAAAATTATAATTTTGAAGATTTGTATTACCTTCATTAGCTAACATTTTTTAAATTCTAAATTAGGTTTTGAGGAACATTTAGTTGGGTCTAGCTGCACTCCGTGGTGAGAAAGGACCAGCATATGATCGGATTGTATTGAATGCAGGAATGATAGACCATTTACTAGGATGTGCCGGCGCAGAGGATGTACTTTCAGCACTTGACAGAGATAGAGAAGCCATTGATAGTGGCAGGGCTCTAAATAGACTCATGAACTATATAAAGATCTCCCACAAAGTGATGTGATATCATTGAGAAAATTTTCCACATTCCTTCTATAAATTTTGTTGGTTGTCATAAAATTTCACATCTACATACCTCCTATGAATAGAAGAAGAGTACCAAAAAAATGAAGAGAGAGATCATTTATCTTTTCTTTACCCCGACTCATATTCATATTGATCTTTCCCTATCAGGTAACATCAGCTGCAACCTTTATTTCCTCGTTGTGCACGAGGTATGGGTGTACCTGTGTATAAAAAGGGTAATAATGGAAGACTCATTGGTCTGAGAGCAGGTCTTAACTCAAGTCCTGCTGTAGGACCAGACATATCTCGGGTGAAGGCTTGTAACTTCTTGGGGGAAATGGAGGCTCTGATTTCATTGGTAGTGTTTCAGAGTGTTCTTTATGATACCTATCAACGAAGTCAGTTTCTCTGCTTCATAATTTTTTTTTCGTTGAGGTGGAAGATATATATCCATTGTTTGGCTGCAGGTTGGAGAAAATTGGATAAAATTGCTCTGATGAAAATTTGATAAACAAGAAAGCACAAGGGGATTCCTGAGTACATCTTGTACAGTATAGCCTGAGTCATTATAAAGTAATAAGCACAAGGGGATTCTACACAGGAATCATCTTGGATTAGGCTACTGTATCTTTCAGGCATCATAAGAACATTTCTCTTCTACTTGCAATCATAGAAATACAACCAAATCACCACTTTCTCAGAGATAAGCACATGAATATGAATGATTTTTCTCTTTTGCAAAAACAGGAAAAGTAAGTAAAAAACAGAGCAAAAGAGAGAAGAGAGCAGCAGCAAGAGGAGAAGAAGAAGACTCATTGCCTCCTTATTTAACAATATAATTGTAGTTTCAAATCATTGGAAGTAACTGTGTTTTTATAGAACCCAGGAAAAAGATAAACATAATAAGTCACAGTCATTAAAACTCATTGATAAATCTGAAATCTGAATGCAGGTTTGTGTCATTTGATAAAACAAGAAGAAAAAGATAAACATTTGACACACCAAGTTTTATGTCTGACTCGAATTTAGGATTGAAAGAGTACTTATTGACACCAGGCCCTAAAAAACCGCACACGTTGCTGATAAAGCTCCAAGTCCTACTGCTCATACAAAGCAAAGACAGAGTCAGCGCATCAATAGTAACGGGTTAACTGGACAAAATGATTCAAAGATTATCAGCGCCATTATATTATCATGGTTATAAGGCTTTTGTTTTTCTCAGTTATCGTGACTGATATCATCATCACGACTTGGAGCAAAAGAAAAGGTAGATTTTTCTTTTTTTTTTTGCTAAAAAAGGTATGTAAATTTAAAACAAATTCCAATAACACAGAGCCGAGAGGTGGTAAAATCTGAACATGTTCTCATAGAGAAGTAAAAACCTGCTAGAGTAGCATTTCAATCTCACGACACCTGAGTCGCTTGGATTCAATCCATTTTCATATGCCACATGTATGCTATTTACATTTTACCATGCCCAGACCGGCCACATCCCCAATTCCTATTCCCAACTTCCAATACATGCTTTTTCATCCCAAAGGGGTAAACAGAGGACGACAATGAAAAAAAAAAAACATAAAAACACAATTGAAGAGATTACACAAGAGGTTGTATCTCTGAAGGTGGGGAGAATCCAGTACCCTGTTTGATGATCAGGTTTGAAATCCAATTAAAGCAAACTCTAGACTTGATGGACAAATGCACCAAAAGACTTCAAAAGAGTTAAAAAGTTCCGACAGTGCACTAGAATTCTCATTCCTACCATGCCAGATAGTTGACATTCATCAGACAGCACCGACCATGCTCAAAATAACCCAGTTTCAATCATCAGGTGGGGACTCGTATGCTAACAGTGGTAAAATAAGTGATCTTTTAACTATCCATTATATAGATCCGCCCAACGATCAAAGCAGAGTAACCAGACAAATTCTTTGATCAGGGGCATTCGTGTGTGTGTGTGTGTGTGTGAGAGAGAGAGAGAGAGAGAGAGAGAGAGAGAGTTTAAATTCTTCTTCCTTGATGATTTCTTTCCCAGCAACACTCAGCTTAACCTAAAGAAAAAAACTGAATGGTAAAATGTACTAAAACACTATTAGAAACCAGAGTTCTAGACAACAGAGAGAAACTGGATGAATAAAAGAAGGTTCCATGGTAACCTAATTTGTGATAGTACAGTAGTATAGTTCATCTCTGCACAGGACATTTGTAAATCAAACAGTTCAAAAGGAAACTTGTGAGGCAAAACAACAAGGGCAAGATATCAGCAAAACAACAAGGGCAAGATATCAAACACAGTGAGGAAATATTTAACACAATCATAGCACAGGGATCCTTGGCTAATGTGAATAGAAAGTGGACTGAATTACATAAAATATATGTTTCCCTGCTTTCTTAAATCACTACAATCCATATAGTCCTACCCTCAGATTGGATGCACTGTTCATCCAGATGAGGGAAAAACAATGGAGACCACCTATTTATACTTGGTTTCATTCATAGTGACTAAAAACATGACAATCTTTAAATTATATATTTATAGGATATCATTTTTCATTTCTTTAGATTTATTTATCATTCTTCAAAATGTTTTAATGCCTCTTGGGATCTAGGGTGAGACTCAGCCAAGTTGCTTGGACCTCAGCTGAGTCGACTCAACTAGAGGATAACAACCCAAAAAAAAAAAAAAAAGTTGCCCCACACTCGGTAGCAACTGTTGAATTTGCCACAATATATGAGTTTCTCATGAAGCACTTTTTCCTTTTTTTTAAATTTTGGATGGGCAAACCAATTTCCTTGTCATTTTTTAATTTTGGATGGACAAACCAGTTAAAATCAAGAGTTTCTCCTTTAATGTTGGTGAATTATTAAGGAAATATACAATACTTAAATAGCAGCCTTTCCAGCAACTGTATTAGTATAAGTCTGCCTCTCCTAATCCAACAGTTTCTATTGTGGAAAAATCATGATTGAATCATGCCTAAAAAATCTCTAACCATAAAAAAATTCTCATCCTTACCCAGCAAATTCCCACAGCCCATCCATAGACTCTTCTTCTTTTTCCTTTTTTTTCTTAATAATAATTTCATTGAGAAAAAGGGTGAATACAGGACACAAACTGCAACACCCATATCATATCAAAAGGGACAACAATAGAATAAAGACCAAAAGAGCTAGAAAAAACAAGAAAGGATAGTGCTAGATAACTAACCAACCACAAAAGCAAAACAGCACCCCCTATATGGATTGCATCTACGGTGTTCTTTTATTAGGTAGTGAATCTCCAATAAAGGATCACAAAACAGAAAAAAGTCTGACAAACCTGAATTCTGATGCTCATTGTACATTCTTCTTCTTTACCTGTATGGAGGAGGGAGGAGGTCAATCCAATTTAATCTTCTCTCTCTTCCCTACCATCCGATCCACCAAAAGGTCATATGACTACAAAGAACCCTAATAAACACTGTTTAGGACTTGACATTTCTACTACAAGAATAGAAATTCTCAGATTAATGATAAATCAAACAACCGCAAAAGCATCCACACAACATAATATATCTTCAAGCCATATATCAAAATGCCCAACACAGTAAGGCATCAGCTATACTTGTTAATATACTCACAGACTTTTCGTGACACTTTATACCATGCAATTGTTGGAAAATAATGCTTTATTAACTGTAGAAAATAAAATGAAATAAAAATTAAGAATCTATATCAGTATCATCGTCAGTCGGCATTTGTTCTTCTTCATCAGTGCAATAGTCCATCAAAGTATCATCTTCTGCATCACTTTCATCATCATTAATGAAACCGGCATCTGTCTGTTCCGACTCCACGTTGATGACCACAACATTAGCATCAACTTCATATGCATCAACGTCCGTCCTATTTAGAGACAATGGTTCAACCTCCTCATCATTTTCTTCATTATCCATTAATTCAGGAGTTTGATGATGTCGAACAATCCCATCAACTTCTAATTGCTCCTCTTGTTGGAATGCATCACCCCCAATCAAATTTGTCTCTTCCTCCTCAACCTCTAAAACATCATATACATTTCTCTGCTTTATCAGTTGGACAACTTGCCAATCACCTCCAAGTTTGGCATCCTTGAGATAAAAGACTTGTATGGCTTGAGACGGTAGTACATAAGGGTTATTTTTATAGCACGTTCGAGATACATTAACGCTAGTGAAGTATGCGTCCGTATGAATTCCTGTCTTTTTATTACCAACATCCCACCAATCACACTTGAACAATATAACTCGTTTTTTAAAGCAATAATCCAATTCAATAATGTTTGTTAATACACCATAATATTGGATCTCCTTATCACCTTCATACCCTTTCACAGTAATACCACTATTTTGAGTTCGATGATACTTTTCACGTTCCTTTGAGTGAAACCTAATCCCATTAACGATGCAGCCAGTATATTGTGTCACTCGATTATCAGGACCACATGCCAATGAATATAAATCATCAGTAGCTTCGGGTGATTTTTGTTGGCGCAAGAGTTGAATCTATTGATAAAAAGTATACAGAATACTAAAAGTTAGTAAATATTTTGAATTACATATAATTTTAGCACCTTATATGTATGAACACTTACACGTTTTTGAAACCATTTAGCAAATTGGGTTTGATGTCTCTGTTCGACATTGCGTACGCTTTCCTTTTGAAGTTCTGACTTGTGCTCCCTATATAAGAAGTATATACCAATATAATACGAATGCAAAATTTAATATACAAATACCTCATATGCAATTATATTATAGGTACATAGATCACTTACTCATGATATGATGCAATTTCCTCGGAATTATTTAACACGTAATATCGAATTTTGTTATACTCCACTATATCCAATATCTCATATGATCGAGACCCTAATGGTCGGACAATTTGTCCAAAAACATGAAGCCCTTCATATGATTGCCCCTGACCTCCATCATAATTCCGTTCTTCACGGTTGAATTTTGTTTCTATGCCTTCAAAATACATAGAACAAAATGAGAGGCATTCACCGTCAATATATGATTCTGCAATTGAGCCTTCTGGACGTGCTTTGTTGCGCACATATTGCTTTAGAGTGTGCAAGAATCTGTTTATAATTTTATAGTTACTAAATAAAAAAGTAATAAATTACATTCATAAAGACATCATATAAAAATTAATAACTTATACAAATCACCTTTCAATAGGATACATCCATCGGTATTGCACAGGTCCACCGATTTTCGCCTCATATGGCAAATGAACTGCTAAGTGAACCATGACATCAAAGAATGCCGGTGGAAATATTCGTTCTAGCTTACAAAGTATAATGGCAATGTCCCTTTCCATCTTCTCTAACACCTGCAACTTTAATGTCTTGCTGCACAACTCGTTAAAGAAAATACCCAATTCAATCAATGGGATACAAACATCATCATTCAAATATCCACGTATTACAACCGGTAGAAGCCGTTGTAAAAGGATGTGACAATCATGACTTTTCAATCCTGATATTTTACCATCTGTAATGTTCACACATCGAGATATATTAGATGCATATCCGTCTGGGAACTTAACCGATTTAAACCATTCACAAAAGCTCTTTTTCTCTACTCCAGAAAGTGTATAGCATGCAGGTGGCACCATTACTTTATCACCGTTCGGGATTAAGTGTAATTCCTTTCGTATACCCATTGCCTCTAAATCCATGCGAGCTTTCACGGTGTCTTTTGTTTTTCCATCTAGATTCAACAATGTTCCTAACACATTATCACAAATGTTCTTTTCTATGTGCATCACATCCAGATTATGTCGAAGCTTTAGTGCTTGCCAATACGATAGTTCAAAAAATATGCTCTTTTTTGTCCAATTCAACTCCATCTCAGTTCGTTTCCTCTTCTTATTGTTTGGTGCCTTACCAAATTTGTTAGGTTGGACATGTTCTAATTGTGCAGAAACTTCATCCCCAGATAACTTCTTAGGTTTTGACCGGCGCTCAATATTACCATCAAAGTGATCCTTAAAACGGATTCGCCAAGCATGCCTGGACGGCAAGAAACGAAGGTGGCACATGAAACATAGCTTTCGTCCATGCTTCAAATACATTGAACATGCATCCTTGTTGCAAATTGGACATGCCATGTACCCCTTCGTACTCCAACCAGACAAGTTTCCATATGCAGGAAAATCATTAATAGTCCATAAAAGTGCTGCATGCAAATTGAATTTCTTTCTTGTCACTATATAAAAAGTCTCTACGCCATTTTCCCATAGTTCATTCAATTCATCTATCAATGGTACCAGGTACACATCGATGTCATTTCCGGGTGCTTTTGGTCCAGGAATAAGTAATGACATGAAAAGGAAAGGTTCTTTCATACATTTCCAAGGTGGCAAATTATATGGGATAAGCATGACAGGCCACATGCTATAGGAAGTGCTCATGTCCCCAAAGGGATTGAACCCGTCGCTCGCGAGGCCAAGACGGACATTACGAGGATCTTTCGCAAACCACGGATAAACCTTGTCAAATTCCTCCCAAACTTGACTATCTGCTGGATGCCTATATACATTATCCTCCCCAACTCGTTTTTCCTTGTGCCACCTCATATCTTCAGCTGTCTTTCTTGATATAAACAACCTCTGCAGTCTAGGCTTCAATGGAAAATACCGTAAAACTTTTTGAGGAATCTTCTTACCCTTACCTTCATTAAGTTTATACCTCGACTCACCACATTCTGGACAATTAGTTTTATGTTCGTGCTCCTTCCAAAAGAGTGCACAATCATATTTGCATGCATGTATAGGAACATAGCCAAGACCCAAGTCCCGCATATACTTCTTAGCCTCATAATATGACTTGGGAAGCGTCTCACCAGTAGGCAATGCCGCTTTAATCAATTGAAGATTCATATCAAATGATTTGTTACTCCAATGGTTGATTATTTTTACATGCATCAACTTCACAAGGAATTCCAATTTTGAAAACTTCTCACACCCTGGATATAGTGGAAGGTGCAAATCATTTAACATCGTATCAAATGGTTGTGGAACTAAGTCATTTGAGATCGCATCAGATGGTTGTGGATCCTCATATGCTGCACTAGGACCATGACTACTAGATGCTTCCCCTTGTGGTATATTTTCCACATTAATATTCATCTCATACCTTCCCTCACATACGTCTGCTAACATTTCCTGCAACCCATCACAACGTTGCTCTACACCACCATCACCATCATCGTCTTCATCCTCACTCATCTCCTCAAAATCTTCGCCATGAAATACCCACCGGGTATAAGTCTTATCTATTCCATTTTCCTCCAAATGTGATTTAACCATATTAATGGGTTTGAAATATCTATTGTTGCACTTGTTACATGGACATTTTATCCTATTGGCTTTATCCGCATAATCACGCGCATACTCAATAAAGTCTTTAATTCCTTTCATGTAAATAGGTAAATGTCTACCCGGAAGCTGCATCCAACTTTTATCCATATTTAACTCCCTACCACAAGAAGAACAAATATGAGTACTTATCCATATTTATAAGTAAATGTATGCTATTTTTTATCTTATTCTTTCAAATAATCAATTAGCTTGCATATATCTAACCATGTACTGATTACGTGATGTTCTTATGAATACTTGTAAGCTCTAAATCAGGCTAATTTAAAAAAGAACTAAATCCATTTGAAATACATATGTGAGCTCATAAAATAATTAGATTTGGTTTTGTATCCTAACTTCAGTAAATAAGCTCAGATTCAATACCTTAACATTCTTATCAAATTCAATTATGACCCATCAAATTCATGAAATCAAACCCATTTTGAGCCATACATGAAAATTGACAAATAAACTACAGTTGCAATCCACACAGCAACTACAAAAAACGCATGAGGCTACATATGTGGAATGAAGAACATACCAAAATACATGGTGTGATTTTAAAAAAGAGGAATCATTTGAAAATTTGTGATGAACAGGTCAATCGAAGCATGAAATCAACAGCATCAATTATGACAAAGATGATAAATATGAGCGTATCAATCTTGAATCTAAAGCAATCAAACTCAATCAAACTTAGCCTTATAATGCAGAATACAAATGGATTAAAAACAAAAATTAGTATTGATATCTACACTAACATTTTCAGATGTTCTGGAACTTGAAACAATCTTGAAAACTAAGCGAAAGCTTCAAAGGCAAGAATATCTTACATTGGGTATACACAATGGAACTAATATCAAGCTAAGAAGGCAAACCTAACATTTTCCATTCATTTGTAACCTGCACTAATAGATGTCTCAACTTTTTTCCAAACCTTTATAACCTTTTCTATATAAATTAAGCCATTTTTGTGGTGGCAGAGCTTTCACCTGCATGAGTCCCCAATTTAAGAAGTCTAACCAACCGATAAAAAAAGGACTAGAAAAAAGTCCAAACAATCAGCTTCATCAATGATCCTGGCCTATGAGCAGATGTACTTATATCAGTAGAGAAGGATTGCCGGAGTTATCTCTTTACGAATAAGAGTCATACAAAAATCAGCTACATCAATGATCCTAGCCCTTGATTTAACATCTTAAAAGTTTAATAATCTATTAAAAACAGATTTTGTTGACTCAATCCAACAATTTGTAAAGGTTTCGATAGACATTTAAGTTCCTTATATAAAAACTCATTGTTTTTACTTGAATCAATATGAAACCAAGTCCACTGATTGAATCAACATGAAACCATGTTATCATGAAGTAGAACCACCGTCCCAAAGGAATGAATTTCAGGAACAAATTCATGTGAGGACATCATAACGTATATTTTATCTCCCCTAAATTAGAGGCAAAAACAAAATGTGAAATCCATCTCATCCCAAACATCTGACTAATCATAATCCTACTGAAATAAAAAAAAAAGAATCAAATTTTTTTTTTTTACTTTTTGAAAGAACAACAAAGAATCAATGCTTGGTAAAAGCAAAATAAGAACACAAGAGTAAACAGTTGCAATGATTCAATAGAAAAGAAAACAACTATAAATAAACCTCACTTCGTAAAAACAGATAAAGAACCAGCATCCTTTGTAAAACCAGACACAGATCACCACAAAACTCTCTCTCTCTCTCTCTCTCTCTCTCTCTGATACCATCACTCCAACCAAATCTCCATACATCCAACTAATAGAAAAGGGGGGAGAAAACACACACACACACAACCAAAACCCAACTCCAATTGAAATCCTTAATAATAATATAAAAAAAAAACCCATCATGACAACCATATTTCCAACACTTACAAGCAATAAAGAGAAGAAATATTAAATCCCAATCCAATAACTCCTAGAACGGTATACAAACTCCCCCCCTAAACCCACAGTAACTATCAATCCTATCAAAATCAACATATCTATGAAGCACAAAATAATACTAAGCAGTCTCCAAATAGCCAAACACTCATACTGAAAAACGCCAAAAAAATAAAAATAAAATCCTAATACCCAACAAAAAACCAAAAATCATTAAATAAATAAAAAAAGACCCACCACATCTGATCCAGATCTATTCATAACCCCCACTTAAACCCTGCAAAAACAAACAAATCAAGATCTCCATTGCCCAAATTTAGAGTAAACAATCCAAAGTTCAAAAGGTAAAAAAAATAATTCAAATCAAGATCTCCATTGTTCAAATTCAGAATAAAGAAAATTCAAATTACAAACATGGAAAGAAATCTCAACAGATTAAAAAAAAAGAAGAGGAAGAGATCGAACCTCTTCAATCACCGCTGCTTTGAAGAAGAAATCGAATGAAGACTCCTCCACAAGTAGCAGCCGCTGGTCCCAAAACCAGAAACGAATGTAAAGAAGACCTGAAGAAGAAAGGCGCACATAGAACAATGAAATCGAACGGTAGGACACGTTTGGATGTATGGGAGATAAAAAAAACATAGAGATTTAGAATGAATGTATATATATATACCTCCAGATTGGGACAGATTTCTCTATTGTCTTGTAGAGGATCGTCGACGGGATCTTGGCTTTGGTTTGGATTTATGGAAGAGAGATAGGTAGAGATTGAAGCGTAGAGAGGGAGGCAAAAAGAAAGGAGATTGGGACGGATTTCTCTATCGTCTTGTAGAGGATCGTCGACGGAATCGGGCTGTTTGGATTTAGGGCAGAGAGATAGAGAGTGAAGCGCAGAGATGGAGGGAAGAATAGAAACGCAGAGATGGAGGGAAGAATAGAAAGAGGGAAGAATAGAAAGATGAGTTTATAAAACACTGTCAAAGAGAAGGCGAGATCGACTGAAAAAAAAAGAAAAAAGCGCGCGGGACGGAACTAATGGGTAATTGTAAGTGTAATGTCCCTCGTAAATATAATGTCCCTCATAAAAACATTTTCTTCGACGCATTTAAACACATGTCGCAAAAAAGCTTATTATCTGCGACACAGCAGATATACCGTGGCAAAAAAATATTATTTGCGACGTCAAAATTGCGTCCCAAATAAATGTATAATTTTTTTTCCATAATGGTAGCTGAGGGAAGAAATTAGTTCTTTTTCTTAGTTTAAATTTTTTGTGACACCATATGATGGAGGTCACTAATAATAATTATTTGTGACCAAAAAACATCAGTGTCGCGAATAAGATATTATGTGCGACGCAAAAAAGAAACTGTTGCAAAAACCCTTAACTTTTTACGACATAGCTCAGACTAAAAGTTATTTGCGACGCGGGGATTGCGTCGCTAATAGAGACACTTATTTACGACAGATGATTGTGTCGCAAATGTGTATCTAGCGTGGCGAATAATTTTACCGCCATTTGGCGCCAATGATTTTTTGACACATTTTTTTGCAACGCACTATATTCATTGCTGAAAGTATCTATTTGCGACGCATGGAGTCGTGTGTCACAAATACTTAACTTGTTGCAACGGGTCTAATTTTATGTTGCAAAAAAAATATTTTTTGCGACGTTTTGGGTTGCGTCGCAAATATTTTCGTCGCTGAAAATCCGATTTGTTGTAGTGTTCATTCCTTTAAAAAGGTTGGAGATTTTCAAGACTCTTTTGAGGTGTTTTGAGACAAAGAAAAGGGGATGAACTAAGAGAGACCAAAGAGTCATTTGGAGAGCTAAAGCTTGGATTAATGAAGTTAAATCTCTAAGTAAGCTCTACCTCTCTTAATCATAGGTTATATGCTTTGTTTAAATTATTGGTAAATGATTTTTAGCATGATAACCATGATGTGTTGAATCCAGTCTTCTCTTAATCTTTGATCTAATTAAGATTGGATTCTTCACTTTGATTTCAATTCAAGTTGTTTAAAATCTTTCTTAATCATGCTTAGCCAAAAACTTTGTTTTCTTTTATAGCATGATTCTTTTACTTGATTGAATCTTCATTTGTTGTTTTCATTCATTTGAACTTTAGTTAAATTTGTTTAGTTTTGAAAACAACATTGCACATGCATCACATGTTCTAAGTTAGTCATTTTCATACAACTTGTGAATCCTTGATTTTCATATTATTAACAAGTTGTTTTTCATACATGTGATTTGCATCAAACTTCAATCAAATCTTTTATGAGCTTTAAACTTTGAATTGCTTTAAGCAATATATTAATTGAGCCTTCTTTTTAAACTTGATTGAAGTTATCACACACACACATCATGAGCATACACATTTGCATTCATATAGTGTTTGTGTGAGTTTGATTTTCACTTTCATATTAGCCTATTTAAGAGGCAATTCCATTGAACTTAAATTGTATCACTTAGAGTGTTCTTTTGTGAAGACACCTTCTTAGAGAAATCCTTATTTGTAAAGGTTATTGCTTAGCCTAAGAAAAGCATTGTGTAAAGGTTATTGCTTAGCCTAGAAAAGCATCTTGTAAAGGTTGTTGTTGAGCCTAGGAAAAACAACATTGTAAAGGTTATTGCTTAGCCTAGTAAAAAGCATAATTAGTGAAAATCCGGTGGGGTGATTGGATCACAAGCCGGTAGTGGATGTAGGCATTGAGGCTGAACCACTATAAATCTTTGTGTAGTGGTGTTTACTTTGTGATGATTGTTTTATTAGCTTCCGCATTTTGATTGTTTATCATCACTTGTGACTAGTTTAGTTTAAGAAGTTAGATTTGGTCGTTATTGGTCATATTTGTAGGATACCCTATTCACCCCCCCCTCTAGGGTTAGGATCCCAGGACTTTCATGTAATACTTCCAACAACTGCCTCTCCATCTCTGCCAATTCTCTTGCATGATCTTTCTCTCTCTTAAGCATTTGCTCTTGCAGTCTAGCCTGATTCTCATTAGCCTGACGCTGTTGGTCAAGCATTGCCTGCATCATTTGTTGGAATTGATTGGGCGTATTGTTATCAACCCTATCCTCTTCAAGTGGCTCTGTGTGATCACTGTTGCTTGCAGAAGGGTGGCCATTAACCGGCCTCTTACGAGGTGGCATGATGCTGCAAAAAAAATTGTTAGCACATAATAATCAAATAAAGGGTCACACATTGCTCACATGATACTAGCTAACGAAAGATCTAATGGATCCTAGCCACGTCCTTAGGATTTCTAGTTTCTTTTGATTGCTTAAAACACGACTCGCTCTGATACCAGTCTGTCGCGACCCTGGACCGGGCCCCTACCGAGCTAGTTCGGGATCGGGACTAATGATGATGTACCACAACAGTTTAATGATACCATACATTAGTTTAATTTCCCCCAGGTGTCCGCGGTGAGGATATCACAACCATAAATGAATATTTCTTTTAAGTGCAGAAGCATGTAGCAAATCAAATAGTCAACTATCCCTAGTCATGAAGACAACATCAAGTATAAAATACTGTATCAGAATGAGTAATGATCATTAGCATGTTTCCCAAAAGTAAGTTAAAGTTTAAACAAAGATCATTTAGTTACATTCCCCAAAAATAGAGGCCAACAAAGGCCAATGTAAACAAAACAATAACCCAAAAGAATGGTGAAACAGTTTTCCCAAAATGTCACGTCTCTCGTAGCAACCCGATATCTACATGATATCTTCAACACGCCACTCAACTAGGGGCTGCGGTTCACCTACCGCCTCCTCCGGCTCCTCCTCAAGGTAACCGGCAACGGGACCTGAGTACCAAAGAAAATGGATCAGACACGACGGTCTGGCAAGATAGTGAAAAGGTACAACAACATATAATAAAAGAAATATCTTGGAAAGCATAGAAATCTGTTTAAGCAAGAACTTTCATAAAGGAGATAAATCATTTACTAGAAAACAAATAAACAAGATAAAACATGTAAGGTATCCAAGGAATCGGGAACTAACAAAATGACAATCACATAAAGCTAAGTCCTCTATCACCAAAGTGACAAAAGCATAACGGGACGTTGGTCTCAGTCACACAAGGTGAGGAGATTCAACGAAAAACATATATACAATATAAATATATGGGACGGGACCACGGTAGCGAACCGGGTATCGGGACGGGACCACGGTAGTAAACCGGGCATTGGGATCCAAACTGCAGCTGGCGGGACGGGAGGGGGATCTCCAAGTCGGTGGATCAAACCGACAAGGTTATCCAAGCTTAGTGATGCCGACTCATAGGTCAATTAACAAATCGAGACATGAACAAGTAAATCAAGTGCAAGTAAATAAACATGCGGGCAAGGATGTTCAAGGAATAATTTCCATTTCATGTGGTGCAATACATTTCGGGACAAGTAACTGTTACTAGTGTAACTTCAATGCATTCGGGAAAACAAGTCGTGTAATGTAAATCTCGGAAATGAGGAAATACAATGAACTATTACAATCTCGGGTAAAAGATTGGTTTCAAGATTTATTTAAGGTGAATAGGGGTCCCGTATGTCGATTATAATAATGACTTGGTACTCCTTGTGTTTGAAGACATTCCGGGCTCCTTATGCACTTTACGATTTTCAAAACTTTAAATGAGCTTATAGATAGTACTAGATGCTACGATAGAAAAATCAAAACTATAAATAGTCCATCCTAAGTATGATGTTAATCCTGAAGCATCGTACAACCTACTCAGTCATCGAAAGGGATAGGATTCGCGATACCCAAGGAAATAGACTTCGCGTATAGATATAAGGAGGATATCGCGCTGTCCCATACCGTTCAAGATTGAATTGGGTTGGATTCCAATGCAACCGAACTAACCATGAAGAACATCGGCTCAAGACATCCTCACATATAGTCCAATGAGTCCAAAAAGGGTAGCCAAAGTCCCACCTAAGCCCATCCAAAAATAGGGTAAAAATCCCTTCCAGCAGGGATTTCTCAGTTGGCCGGGTCGACCTAGTCAAGGCCCGGTCGACCCCATACACAGCAGCCCCTGTCGACCTGGTCCTTATGTGTCCGGTCAATCGAGTCCATGGCCGGTCGACCGGGAGTTGTAACTGAAATGGTGCACAGTGTTTTGGTCAGGCTCTCAGGGAGCCTGACCCTGTGTCGCCGGTCGACCGAGCCCCACGTGGGGTTGGCCGTGTACACTGTGGACTGCAGTGGGCTGGGTCCTTCTCTTTTTCCCTCCTTTCAACGCTTATACAACCACCACAAGACTAGAGACAAGAAAGCTATAAACTCATGTTTCCAAGACATTAAATGAACTAACAAGATGCTTTATGAGCATTTATTTCAACAATGCAAATCAATAAAAGCATGAGAAATTCATAAATGTTTCACCAAATCATTTAAAACTCAAAACACCTAATCATCCACTTGCCTTAGGTCCAAGCTAGCAAAACCAAGCCTTTAATCACCTCTTAAGCTCAATTCCAAGCTACAAGCAAAAACCCCCAAAACAAACCCTAAAATGGGTCAAACAAGGAATGAAAAGGATAGAACTTTCAATAATGAAAATGAAGCTTCCCTAGGGCTAGAAGAATACAAATCTAAAAGATGGAGAAGATTGCTTACTTGGATGACCTTCAAATGGAAAGGGTTAGCTCAAAGAAGATCTTGAAATGAGAGGTTTCCTTCACAAATGGTATCAATATGTAGCCTTCAAGATGAGGAAGAGAATGGTGAGCTCCATTTCTTGATTGATGCAAGTTTAGTGTGGATTGGAGATGGAGAGAGCAAGAAGAAGAAGAAGAAGAAGGTTGTAAGAAACCCTAGGCTGCCTTTTGAGCTGGAAAATGGAGATGGGAAATGGGTTTCCCCTTATATAAGTAATGAGGATGGGTCCCACTACTTAAGAACTCTTTGGGCTGAAATCATGTCTTTCGGGATCTCGGATGAATTCGACGAAGAAGGAAGAAATGATCGCCGAAATATCTAGTTTCCAAAAAGTAATGTTTCATGGGTTTCGGGGATATCAAGTTTTGGGTACAGGTTTAGTGTAAAAAGACTGTTTTGCCCCTCGAGGCTAGTAAATCGGGTTTCGGGGCCTCGAATGGAAACGAGATCAACATGAAAGTTGTAGAGATCAATAAGATGAATGAAACGGGATAAGAACGCAATTCAAAATGATTCCAAAAAATCCCCTAAGTAAATGCAAAGTCATAAGGGGAACCTCCAAAGGGCCCCACTAGTTACCAAAGCACCCAAAATTGCCCAAAACTAAAACAAAAGCTATTCCAAACCCAACTTAGTCAAAATCACTAATCAAGCTTAGAACTAACACACGACTTAACCAATACTAATCGGGTTCACTCGGGTCAGGGTCTTACACTGACCATTGGACTGCTGTAAAATGTATCCTCAAGTACTTGAGAAGAACTAGAGATTACATGTTGATTTACGACAGTGATGAGCTGATTCCAGTCATGTACACAGATTCTGACTTTATGTCAGATAAGGACTCCAGGAAATCCACCTCTGGTTATGTGTTTATGCTTGGCGGAGGAGCCATCAGCTGGAGGAGTATTAAACAGGAATGTACCGCTGATTCCACTTCTGAGGCTGAATATGTAGCGGCTTGTGAAGAAACTAAGGAAGTAGTATGGCTCAAAAGATTCCTTTTGGAACTTGGAGTGGTACCTTTGGCACGAAAGCCGCTCATAGTTTACTGTGACAGCAGCGGGGCAGTCGCGCAGTCTAAGGAACCCAGGAGCCATAAAAGCCAAAAGCACGTACAGAGGAAGTATCACTTGGTCAGAGAGGTGATATTGCAATCACCAAGATAGCTTCTGCGGACAATCTGGCAGATCCTGTTAGGTTTTTGTTTATTGCAATTTTGATGGATGCACATTCACAATCACTGTCAAATGATCAAACACATGAGCTCTTAGGTTTTGACTTTGGAATCTTGGATTCTACTTGCATTTGCACATGTTTTTGAAATGAATTTAATTCATGCATGTTTTAGAATCCAAATACTTTTGAAAACCTAATTCTTTGTGCATTAATTTTGGAAAATCAAATTAAGCTTTTAGGTTTGTGTTATGCATACATATTTCATTTTTAGAATCTTTTTAGTATGCATGAAGCACTCTGGCCTTGAGTTCCAAGTTGCACCGTTGGCATTTTGAAAACAATTCAGGAACTCAACCCAGGCCAGTTTGGTCGGTCGACCTGCCCCTGTGCCCGGTTGACCGGCCCAACTGGCTTGCTTGAAATTGGCCAGTGTACCCGGTCGACCGAGCCAGGCCCAGGTCGACCGGGCAACTAGCCGTTGGGCCAGGTCGACCGAGCCAGGCCCAGGTCGACCGGACCAGCTAGCCGTTGGACTATTTTTTTCCTTTAAAGTCCTTTCTATTCCATCCTTTTTGAGTGCTTGATTTATGAATCATTGAGACTCCATTGAAGCCAAAAGAAGTGGAATAAACCAAGAGAGCTAGAAGACCATTGGAAATCAAATGTTTGAGTTTTTAAAAGGTATATCTTACTTGTCATTTTGATTTCCATTAAAATTAAAATCAATGCATGTTTAAATCTTTGTATTTTCATAAATGCATGATTTCTAGCTTTTAAAGAGTTGTTTTGCAAACTCATTTTCATCTTTGGAATATTAGAATGGTTTGCCATCACTCTTGTCTACATCACATGTGTTCTTAGACTTTAATATTCATACAACTTGTTTTAGTTCATTTCTTTAAGTTGTTTGAATCTTTCATGTGATTAGCATTTATCTTCAATCATCATTTTCTAAGCTTTGATTTTAAAATGCATCAAGCATTCATTTAAGAGCTACATTTTAGAAATTGATTGAAGTAAAACATTCATACACTTGTGCACACACTTTAGCTTATTTTAGTGCATGTTTGTAATTTGAATCACACCTTCATATCAGCCTATTTAAGTGGCATTTTATTTGTGCTTAAATTGTATCTCTTAGAGTGTTCTTGAAGAGACACCTTCTTAGAGAAAATCTTCTTTTGTAAAGGTTATTGCTTAGCCTTAGAAAAGCACTTTGTAAAGGTTATTGCTTAGCCTTGGAAAAACATCTTGTAAAGGTTGTTGTTGAGCCTAGAAAAACAACTTTGTAAAGGTTATTGTTTAGCCTAGATAAAAGCATAATTAGTGGAAATCTGGTGGGGTGATTGGATCACAAGCCGGTAGTGGACGTAGGCATTGAGGCCGAACCACTATAAATCTCTATGTAGTGGTGTTTGCTTGTGGTGATTGTTTTCTTAGCTTCCGCATCTTGTCTGGTAAATCATCTTATGTGACTAGTTTTCCTTCAAGAATTTAAAATTGGTCATATTTGTAGCACACCCTATTCACCCCCCCTCTAGGGTTAGGATCCCAAGACTTTCAGATCCCTTTACTAAGCCTTTGACCACCAAAGTCTTTGAGCAGCATGTAGACGGGATGGGCATGAGATGCAATCCTGATTGGCATTGAGCCCAAGTGGGAGATTGTTAGTTTTATGGTCTCAATACTAAGAATATGATGTAATAAATTGACTAATTTCTTTTTTTTTTTGTCAATACAATCATGTTTTCCTTTCATGAGATGAATGGTGTTTAATTATATACTAGCACATAACCAATACGAGTGACATAATGGTTCATGAGATGAACCGGAGTCCACAAGTATACTAGATGTAATACATGTGTATGGATGAGATCCACATACAGGAGACATGTATTGCAAATCTTATACTTAAATATCTTCACAACCAGTGATGAGATTGGGCATCTCATCTGACAAGGTTGCAACACTTTGATCACTATGAGATAGTATGATTTGTCTCGATCATCGGAATGTAAGATTCTGGATCATGGTGTTGGTACATTGGATGTATTGAAGGACCATGAGAAGCACCTTATATACACTGTCTTAACTTTAAGGTCTTCTCTTATAATTCCCTAGCAATAGGCTCATAATCCTGAGACATTAATGAACTCAAGTTTATATCTATTCATTTGCTTTGAGTCACCAATGAGTGAGGCCAATTGTAAGTCAACACCTCGGTGATTTGGGTACGTAGTAGTAGAGCTGTGGGAACATTCAATGGTCAATATGGAATCTATCTTTAATATCCCCCTGTGCCAATTAATGGATTTATCATTGGTAAGTGCGTACCCATTCCAATTAAGAGTTAATTGGATCGGTACCAAATGATTATTATAATTAATTGGGGCTCAAGGGTAATAAGATATGTATCTATTTTGGTGGACAGGTCCAATTGATCCATGGATATAGATGGAGGGGTCTACTTGTGGTACTGAGGAAGTTTAGGGTATTCATTGTAATATATTCCTAAGACTGGAGTGCAATTGCATTTATATAGTGGAGTTATTTGCAATTAACTGTGGGCCCATATTGTACATGAGATGTGGGGTCACGTGTCCCAGTTGGTGCCACCTTTCTAAGGAATCTCTAGTGGTGCCCACGCTAGCCCAAGTTAGTAGAAAGATACTAATTCTACTTAAACTCTAATAGGAAGGTTACTATTTCTATTTGAAGTGAGACTTCTAATAGTAGTAATAGTAAGTTACTAATTATTAATGGAAGTAGGACTTCTATTTTAATTAGAAAGAAGAAAGCTACTAATTGTTGTGGAAGTAAGACTTCTATGGCAACTAGCAAGGGAGAAGGTTACTATTTTGTAATGGGAGTTAAACTTCTATTTCAAATAGGAAAAGAGGTGAAATTGAGGGCTATAAAAAGGGGAATTAACACCTCTTGGACGTCCATAACAAAGAGAGGACGCCCAACCCCTTTGTGCAAGCATTGCACAACTTTTATTCCTCTTCTAGTTCTCTTCTCTTTCTCCTCTAGTTCCTTGGAGTTACTAGTTGGGTTTTCTCTTGAAGTTTCCACCAATCTTCTTGAGAAAAGAGGTCTAATACGGGTCATAGCGTGGAAGATCAAAGGGTGTTGGAGATTCTGATTTGATTAGTGAAAGCGTTCATCATCAAAGAAAGAGATCAACTTCTCCATTAGAGCACTACCAAGCTCCAAAAGTATAATCTACATCCTTGTATGTTGTAGATTTCGTGGTTGCATGTTTAGGTGCTGTTTTCTATCTTTTAGATATAATATATTGCTGTACATGATTTATGAGTTTGAGGGATTGCATTCTGAATTGGGTTTGTTGCCTTCTAGATAGTTGATCCCTGCATCAAGTGGGTCAAAAGTTTTGAAACCTATCTGAATGGCCCACCTATTTTCCAACACTTTTGACCCACTTGATGTAGGGATTAAGCATCCATAAAGTCATAAACCCAATTCAAAATCCAAAACCTCTTTCTCATGAAACAAGATCAGTAGAAACACTATCTAGAAGATACAAAACAGCAGCAACAAGTAGCAACAAAAATCTACACAAGAGATAAAGTAGATCTAACATTGGGAGCTCAGTAGATTACTTTGCTTATTGAAGAACACTTTCACAAAAGCAAGAAGGATCTCCAAAACCATGTAGTCTTCCATGTTATGACTATATGTCAGATGACTTCTTAAGGAGAATGGTGGGATCTCCAAAAGAAGAAAACCCTAGAATCTTTAATAGGAAACCAGAGGAGAATCAGAGGAGAGTGGGGGGGGGGGGGGGCTTGGGCGTGTGCAAGGTGTGTTGGACGTCCACCTCCTCTCTCCTATTTAAAGTGTGAGAACACCTCCTCTTCCATTATAATTAGAAGTCCCACTTCTATTATAAGCAATGTCCTTCTCCTCCTCCTTTCAAGAGTTCAAATAGGATTAAAAACAATCTCTTAGTAGGGCTAGTGTGGGGACCACTAGGGATTCCATAAAAGCTGGCTTCAACTAGGATATCAAGACCCCACATCTCATGTGTAGTCTGGACGCACAATTAATTGCAAATAACTCTACTAAATAAATGCAATTGAACTCCAGTCTTAAGAAAAAAAATTATAAGAAGATCCTAATCTTCCCTATTACTACAAGTAGGTCCCTCCATCAGTTATATCTATAGATCAATTGGATTAAGCATGTCCAACCAATTTAGATTCATATCTTAATATCCTTGTGACCCATTTAATCACAATGATGATCAGTATCATCCAATTAACTCTTAATTGAGATGGGTGGGTACTTACCAATGATAAATCCATAAATTGTCACAAGGGGATATATCTATTAGAGAATAGATTCCATCTTGACAATTAAATGTTCCCACAGTCTCACTACCATTTACCCAAGACGCCGATCTGTTGACCTACAATTGACCTCACTCATTGGTGACTCAAAATAAATGCATAATAGAAACTTGAGTTCATTAATCTCTCAGGATTAAGACCTTATTGATAGAGAATTATGAGAGCAGTCCTTATATCAAAGACAGATTTGCATAAGGTGCATCTCATGGTCTTTTAGTACATATAATACATGTACTAGCACGATGATCTAGAGTCTTACACTTTAATGATTGAGACAAATCACACTATCTCATAGTGATCATACTGCTGCAACCTTATCAGATGAGATCCCCAATCTCATCAGCGGTTGTGAATCAATCAAGTATAGGATTTGTGATATATGTCTCCTGTATGTGGATCTCATCCATACATATGAATTATATCTAATATACTTGTGGGCTCCGGTTCATGAGTCATATCGTATTGGTTATGTGCAAACAAGGAATTAAATACCATTAATCTCATGAAATAAAAGCATGATTATATTAATAAAGAAATAAATCAATTTATTTACATCATCCATTGGATTGAGACCATATAATCTAACAGTAACACCAACTATGGTAATAACATGAATGAAGAAGCTCAGTGTATGCCACCTACATCTCAGCATCCGTCAATGCCTACCATGACAAGTAAACTCAGCATAAACACGCCTATATCTTGGTATTCAGGATACCTACCATGATAACATGACATGTGTAAGGTCCAGGACCTTACTGGGTCAGTTGGGCCCAATAGTAGGCCCGTTGACCCGTTTATTTTATTATTATTATAATTATTTGTATTTTAGATATTTAAGTGGGTTTAGATCATGAGTGAGTTTCTTTTGGTGTTAGAGTAGTATCTGCGAAGTTTCGTGCGACTCCGAGTGCGTTTGACCCTAGTAAGGGGGCAGTTTGCAATTTAGGGAAAATTGAGTGTTTTTCCAAAAATTCCAAACGCTGTGATTTTTAGGTCCATTGGAAAGGTCACGTCGCGCTGATCATTTTTGTCTCTTGGCTCGTCGCGATCTGAAGATCAGAAACCCTTGAAGTGTCCCATTTCTTCATCGAACCCACTTAAGGGCAATTCAGTCATTTCTCCCTCCCTTCTTCTTAAACAGGGATTAACCCTAATCTTTTAGTCATCTACGCAACGAACGAGAGCTACAACAGCCCTTCTTATTCCCTTCATCTTCTCAAAGCCCATAACTCCCTCCGGAGGAGATCATCTGGAAGATTTGAGTCGCATATCTTCTTCCTCTCGATCTCCTCTCTTCATTGATATCAGTTGGTAAGACTTTTTCCATCATCAACTTTTCCATTCGTCTTCTCTTTTGTTTAGATTAGGTTGAATCTTGATCTTTTTCCTTTCTTTCTTCTTCTCGGTGTTCTAGACTACGTTTGGTTGGGTTAGATTCGTGGTTTCTACGGTAGGAGGTTTCTCCTCGAGTTCCTCAATTTCCAAGCATCTTCTTGGTTGAGGCAAGTAGATATGCAATTTATAACTGTTCATTTTTGTATTGTTTACTATTGATTGCAATGATATTCATGTTAGATTTCCCTAAATTTCAAGCTTGTTGTTGATATGGTATTGGGATTGACATTGTTTGGTTGGGTTTGGGGATTTGGGTTTAAATTAATTTGTAATTGGTAAACTTTAATGTTTAAATTGTTATAATGGATGTTAAATGATGAATGTGGTGAAATGGGAGCATGGAGTCTCGTTTTCTGCAGATTACCCATGCATTGGCCGGAGGAAAAAGGAGACAAAAACCCATTTCCGTGGGTACAGGTCTTCAGTGTCGATCGATCGAACCTGCAGACCGATCGATCGGACTGAATTTGGTCTCAGTTAACTGAGACAGATCTCAGACCGATCGATCAAACCTTTTGTCCGATCGATCGGATGACATTTTTCTGACAGCAATTGGAAACTTCGAACACTTGTTACTTTTAATTTGCCCATTGGATTTCTGCTTATTATATACCGTTGGAAAGCCCTTGAGACGTAGTATCCAATGGTTCTGGTTTCATCACGGTCGGAGGTCGAAAAGTTATGTAAAAACTCAGATTATTGGTCCAGCCTATATTTTATTGGAAATGAGACCAGTAGCTTAGGTTTGGGCCTTAGATGTTGGAAACCTTGAACCTACTATCACTTGACCATTAATGGGGATTAAATCGTAGCACGTGGTTTGGTGTGCTTCGATTGGGTTGTCTAGGTATTCGTGTATTACACATGATTTAACCGAATGCGTATGGAATTGTTTCGGCAGATGCCTAACATGATTGTACACCAAGGAATTTCCCTAGAAGCATTGTTGATTCAATTTCCACACGTACTTCGCTAAGACATGTAGAGTACAGGGATGACACCACTTGCCTAGGTTTGGAATGTAATTCCTCCTTAACTTGTGAATTGTATCCATTGTTATAATTCCTTGTACACTCTCTCTTGGCATAAAATACTTAACTAATTATGAAATATAAATCCTTGTAGGACTAGAATATGGACCTGACTTAGAGTGTATCGTAGGAACCTTGTGTTATGCATTTGATACACATGACTGACTAGTAGGAAAGGGGTTATCAAGTATTTAACTTGTCTTGTATTGTTTTGAATGAGATAATCCCTATGAATATGTCTTGTACATTGATCTAGTCAGGTTTGCATGTCTTGGTCTATTCTCGTGTCAATACCACTTTATTATTATTTGCATGTTATAGCCATCTGCAATTTGAGGTTTTACTTGATGGGCCGGTTACTCGGACGTCGGGATGGGCAGTTGGCATTCGACGGTGCCCATGGCGTTGAATAGCTGGGAGCGGGCTTGGATCGTGCTGCTATTCGCGGGTCCGGGAGCTAGGATCCCACTAGAGCCGGACTTTGTTATCAGTAGTCTGGTCTGGATTGTTACTGGTACCGCGGGAGGTGGCTTGGACATCCTCGGAGTCTCCCTCTTGTTTCTTGCATTGCATTGTTTGGATAAGTGGTTATTGCTAGATGATGTTAGGATTTCTGTCATTGTCTCACATGACTATTATTCATGCTTTATGCCTAGTTTCCCTTGTAAGTCCATGGGGATCCGAACCCTAGAGGGGGGGGGGGAATAGGGTGAGCTCCAATTATGACCAATTTTAACAATTTTAACTTCTTAGAAACAAACTAGTCACATGTGATGATTTATCATTCAAGATGCGGAAGCTAACAAAATAATCACCACAAAGCAATCACCATCACACAAGTATTTATAGTGGTTCGGCCTCAATGCCTACATCCACTACCGGCTTGTGAACCAACACCCCACCGGATTTCCACTATTTATGCTTTTCAATAGGCTAAGCAATAACCTTTACATTATGCTTTCCAAGGCTAAGCAATAACCTTACATTGATGTTTTTTCAAGGCTAAACATCAACCTATCCACTATGCTTTTATAGGCTAAGCAATAACCTCTTCAACCACAAGGTTGGTTATCTCACTAAATTAGTGTCTAATATACACTTGATGGAGATTCAATTAAGCTCATTACAATGCCTCTTAATTAGGCGGATATGGAAGTGAAAAACTAATACACACTCACACTATGAATGCAAAGATGAAAACACATGAAGTGTGTGTGTGTGGTCCTCAATCATTTTGAAAATGAAAGTTCATAAATGTATGCCTAAGGCTTTTGAAAGTTTTAGCTCAAAAACATTTATGATTGAGGATGTAATGCAATCACATGTTAAAAGTAACAACTTGTTAATGATGTCAAAGATACACAAGTTGTATGAAATGGATTAGCTCTAAACATGTGATGCATAGGGATGTCAATCAAATCATCAATGAAGCTCAAAACATAAAAATAGATTTGATTGAAAAGAGGGGACAAATCATATGTAATTATAAAGACAACTTGAAAAAGATTTACCAATCAAAGTAAGGCAAGTTGTGAAACATTAAAACAATAATACACATATGATTTGTAATGATGTTGGATCCAAAACATAAGATACATTTGAGAGAGATTTTCTTATGATGGAAAAACAACAACCAATGATTCAACAAAGTATATGAATCATGTTACATATTTCATTAACATGATCTACTTAGATTTACCAAAGATAAAGTACTACTTTGATGAATCAATGGTGATGTATCCAAAACAATAGATCTATTCAAAATATAACACTTGCTAAGGATACAACACATCATAGGTTAACATGTTACTAAGATTTACCAATGATAAAACAAAACATGAAAACATATGATTTGTAAAGAAGTTGAGTCCAAAACATAAGATACTTTTGAAAGTGATTTTCTTATGATGGAAAACAACAACCAAAGATTCAACCAAGTATAGGAATCATGTTACATATAATTTCAAAGGTTCTTTCATTAACATGATCTACTTTGATTTACCAATTCAAGTACTACTTGGATTGAATCATATGGTGTTGTATCCAAAACAATAAATCAACTCAAAACATAAAATATGTTAAGGACACAACACAAACATAGTTTAACATGCTAGAAATGATTTACCAAAAATAAAACAAAAGCATGAAAACATATGATTAAGGAAGGAAGAGCCTACTTGGTGGTTTAACTTCATTAATCCAAGCTTTAGCTTTCCTAATCATCCCCTTCATCCCTTGGTTCTTTTCCCTTTTGATATGCCTCAATACCTCTCAAGGAGGGGCTAAAAATTCCCAACATTTGGCAAGGGAAAGAACTCATATTTATAGCAAAAAGTTGCCAACGGCTAGTTCTCGGTCGACCGGTAAAGAGGTCTCGGTCGACCGGGAAGGCACAACGGTCAGATTTTTGACCGTTGGAGGTTTCAGTTCAAAACTGAGTTTTTACCTCCAGTTGTCTCGGTCGACCGGCGACACTGCCGGGACTCCCTTTTTGCAACTTTTGCAAATTTGAAGTTTTTTTCTAAGGGGGACCTTTTGGCCACTAAATCAAGCTTGGAAAACATGTTTTAAAGATTCTAATGGTTTTTAAAACATGACATAAAAAGCCTAAAAAGATTCAAAACTTTTAAAACAAAGGCTTGCTTGATTTCTTGAAAACTCTTTTCTAAAACAAATGCATCCAAGTTGAAAATACAAAACATGCATAAATCAATACTTTTACAAATCTTAAAAGCAATGCATGAATAAAACAAGATTTCAAGTTTATTTAAAACCAATGCAAGTGTGTAAATCAAATGATGCTAGAATGAAATGCATCCATCAAATTGCAATCTACAAAATTCCTAACAATCTCCCCCTTTGCAATTTGATGGCAAACACACTCACCACTGAAAATACACACTTAGTCTTCAGCTCCCCCTCAGCTGGACAAGGCTTGAAATCTTCTTGGATGCTTCTTCTCTTAGCTTGGGCTCTTGGGCTTCAATCTTCATGATGCTTGGAGCTTGATCAACCTTCAAGCTTTCTTTCTTCTTTCTCTCTTTATCCAAGCATCTTCTTTAGCTTCCAAGCTTTCTTTCTTCTATTTGCTCTCCCCCTTTGACCATGCCTCTTTCTCCCTTTGGCAAGGTATGTATTCTCTCCCCTTGTAGAAGATCATACAACAACCTCCCCTTAGGAAGCTTTGGACATTCTCTTCACCCTTTTGAGAACTTGAATATTTCTCCCCCTTTGCCATTAAATTGCAAAGGTACCTACACACATGAAACAAGGAAAATACCTTTAGAAGCACCTGTTAACAAATGAAATCGAAAATGAAATACATAACAGGCTATCATGTGAGGTAGTAGTCTCTAAGGGTTCAAAAGGCAATCCTAGGGTCAATTTGATCACAACTAATACTTCCTATGAAGGTTTACACTCCCCCTCAATCCATTCTCTTCTTTTGTCAAACTTTTGACAAAGATTTAACTATTAGGTGCAAGAAGAAGATGGTTTAACCAAGTGAGGGTTAACTTCAAGGAAAGGATTAGATTCATTTAACTAAAAAGCACAATATGATCAAATTACCAAAAGAGAGCTAGGTCAAAAGAGAAAAGCAATCATGGATATCAATTGGAAAAACAAAGAATACCAATTGAGATTTAAGGATATGACTATTTAATCAATCACTCTAAAATGGATTTAAAAGTATACCTATTAGGAAAAATCCAAATTAAAGCTATCCATGATGCAATGGGGTTTATTAATCATAGCATCAATTAATCTAACTATGGAAAGCATATGCTATGAAAATCTTGAACTCATTTCATTCAATCAATAAATATGACTATTAAAGTGCAAGATGAGTGAAATGAAATTCAAGCATGAAGCCAACCTCAACTAATAACCAACCAAAATTATGAACACATAAGCATGGTGGTCATGAGATATACCTATAAGAGCAAAAGAGGTGGCAACATGAGTATTATGATGCTAATGGTGTGTGTCATGGAACAATTATATTACTTATCAAGTTCAATCCAATGCACACAAGTTTTATCACATTCACAAGAAATCAAATCAATCAAAAATTATTCCAATTGAATCCAATTGAATTTGATAACATGATAAAGAGCAAGAATGTGACAAAATTCCATCAAGCATCATAAATGCATATTCATCACTTTTAAAGATATAACTATTGAGCATAATGATGAACAAAGTAAATTGCAATGCAAAATGATATTACTTTGAATGCATGCAATTTTGAAAGTGACTAAATCATATGAATTCAACATCTAAGATATCCATCAAACATATAGAAATAAGAGGAATGAATTTCAAAGAGTTTCATATGATCAAGATCACTAATATGAGGTTGAAACATGTATAGGAATGAAATCACTTTGAAAGTATACATGAATCAAACATCATAACCATCCAATAAGAATATGACTAGAAAGCATAGAGGATGGATTTGAGTTCTAGTATGGTTTCAACAAATATAATAAATATCACAACCATACATAGAACAATTTGACATTTGCATAGAGAGGATTAATCAACACTCAAGATCTAACTCATACCATTCATCAAAAAGAATATAACTATTTAAGCACAAGAAGGTATGAAGTTAAAGGTATCAATCTATCATGTAACATTTCCACTCTTAGCAAATGTACTAAGCTTACAATGCAATGGACAATAGATATGAGGTTTAAACCAAATGAACTTAGCACATAAAATCACATATGTACATAAAAAGCTCAAATACAAGATTTTACTATAAAGCTCATAAACACTCATTAATTTGCATTAATGAAACTATATACCAAAATAGGCACAAACATGCAAATCAATGAAACCATATCCAACCAAGCAATGTAAGACAACAAAATCAATTTGCATAAAAAGAATGTCACTAAATGAGCAAAGATGCAAATTGTTTGTAAAAATTATTTCCTTTCAAAAGATATAATCATAATTAGGCACAAGGAAATAAATTCAAGGAAAATGCTTCTAGAAATACAACCAATAAAGCATAGAACATTTTCCAAAGTTTCTCAAATCACTTCAATATATGAAATTCCAACAAAGAATCATTTATAGAATTAAGAGCAAGTGATTTTGAAAAACAAGAAGTGTACTATTGTAAAATTTCAAATTGTAAAACAATAGACACTCTCAAAGTTTCCATACCAAGAGATATAACTTGAAAAACAATGGAAAACTTAAATTGTTTCAAATCATTTGATTTTCAAAAAGAATCTAACTATGACAAACATCAAATGATTTTCCAACATCAATTGATCATGTAAAAGCTAGCTATGAAAGCATTTGTAAACACAATCAATTGATCATGAATAGATAAGCACAACAAGAGATATAACTATATGATCAAAATGCAAATCCATCATGAAAGTATTGTAATCAAGAGATTTTGAAAACCAAGAAATATAACTTAGAAGTTCATGAAGACAAAATCAAATGATCACAAAGAAACATTGCATTTTAAAAGATGTGACTACAAAGAAACAAAATGCAAATGTGACATGACCAACAAAAAGATATTACTAAAAAGCATAGGTTGGTCTAGTGGGATCAAGGCCTTAAGGTTACTCAAATAGACTACCTTTGAAAATACACCTAAGGTCTTGAAAATGAGTCCTTGAGAGATCACTTTGGGGACTCACCAACTCTAGAAGATATAACTTAGAAAAGTCTTAGAGTGGTGCAAAGAGGCTAGGGAAAAACATTTTCAATCATAGTGGAAATCTTTAAAAAGATATGCAATAAACACAACACTAGGGTTCAAATCTAGCAAGGATCAACTCCGGGTTGTTAAGCCCTAAAATGGAGTAACCCGCTCTGATACCACTTGTAAGTCCATGGGGATCCGAACCCTAGAGGGGGGGGGGGGGGGGGGAATAGGGTGAGCTCCAATTATGACCAATTTTAACAATTTTAACTTCTTAGAAACAAACTAGTCACATGTGATGATTTATCATTCAAGATGCGGAAGCTAACAAAATAATCACCACAAAGCAATCACCATCACACAAGTATTTATAGTGGTTCGGCCTCAATGCCTACATCCACTACCGGCTTGTGAACCAACACCCCACCGGATTTCCACTATTTATGCTTTTCAATAGGCTAAGCAATAACCTTTACATTATGCTTTCCAAGGCTAAGCAATAACCTTACATTGATGTTTTTTCAAGGCTAAACATCAACCTATCCACTATGCTTTTATAGGCTAAGCAATAACCTCTTCAACCACAAGGTTGGTTATCTCACTAAATTAGTGTCTAATATACACTTGATGGAGATTCAATTAAGCTCATTACAATGCCTCTTAATTAGGCGGATATGGAAGTGAAAAACTAATACACACTCACACTATGAATGCAAAGATGAAAACACATGAAGTGTGTGTGTGTGGTCCTCAATCATTTTGAAAATGAAAGTTCATAAATGTATGCCTAAGGCTTTTGAAAGTTTTAGCTCAAAAACATTTATGATTGAGGATGTAATGCAATCACATGTTAAAAGTAACAACTTGTTAATGATGTCAAAGATACACAAGTTGTATGAAATGGATTAGCTCTAAACATGTGATGCATAGGGATGTCAATCAAATCATCAATGAAGCTCAAAACATAAAAATAGATTTGATTGAAAAGAGGGGACAAATCATATGTAATTATAAAGACAACTTGAAAAAGATTTACCAATCAAAGTAAGGCAAGTTGTGAAACATTAAAACAATAATACACATATGATTTGTAATGATGTTGGATCCAAAACATAAGATACATTTGAGAGAGATTTTCTTATGATGGAAAAACAACAACCAATGATTCAACAAAGTATATGAATCATGTTACATATTTCATTAACATGATCTACTTAGATTTACCAAAGATAAAGTACTACTTTGATGAATCAATGGTGATGTATCCAAAACAATAGATCTATTCAAAATATAACACTTGCTAAGGATACAACACATCATAGGTTAACATGTTACTAAGATTTACCAATGATAAAACAAAACATGAAAACATATGATTTGTAAAGAAGTTGAGTCCAAAACATAAGATACTTTTGAAAGTGATTTTCTTATGATGGAAAACAACAACCAAAGATTCAACCAAGTATAGGAATCATGTTACATATAATTTCAAAGGTTCTTTCATTAACATGATCTACTTTGATTTACCAATTCAAGTACTACTTGGATTGAATCATATGGTGTTGTATCCAAAACAATAAATCAACTCAAAACATAAAATATGTTAAGGACACAACACAAACATAGTTTAACATGCTAGAAATGATTTACCAAAAATAAAACAAAAGCATGAAAACATATGATTAAGGAAGGAAGAGCCTACTTGGTGGTTTAACTTCATTAATCCAAGCTTTAGCTTTCCTAATCATCCCCTTCATCCCTTGGTTCTTTTCCCTTTTGATATGCCTCAATACCTCTCAAGGAGGGGCTAAAAATTCCCAACATTTGGCAAGGGAAAGAACTCATATTTATAGCAAAAAGTTGCCAACGGCTAGTTCTCGGTCGACCGGTAAAGAGGTCTCGGTCGACCGGGAAGGCACAACGGTCAGATTTTTGACCGTTGGAGGTTTCAGTTCAAAACTGAGTTTTTACCTCCAGTTGTCTCGGTCGACCGAGACCTGTGTCTCGGTCGACCGGCGACACTGCCGGGACTCCCTTTTTGCAACTTTTGCAAATTTGAAGTTTTTTTCTAAGGGGGACCTTTTGGCCACTAAATCAAGCTTGGAAAACATGTTTTAAAGATTCTAATGGTTTTTAAAACATGACATAAAAAGCCTAAAAAGATTCAAAACTTTTAAAACAAAGGCTTGCTTGATTTCTTGAAAACTCTTTTCTAAAACAAATGCATCCAAGTTGAAAATACAAAACATGCATAAATCAATACTTTTACAAATCTTAAAAGCAATGCATGAATAAAACAAGATTTCAAGTTTATTTAAAACCAATGCAAGTGTGTAAATCAAATGATGCTAGAATGAAATGCATCCATCAAATTGCAATCTACAAAATTCCTAACATCCCTTTCCTTGTATTGACATGATATTACACTTGTCCTTATTCTATATTTGATGTATGCCATGACATTTATACTTTGCTTATCTATTGCTCAATATGTCGTTGACTCTGTTCCTTCGTGTGCAGACACCTTAGGTGACTACTACTATGAGGAGCAGGCAGGTGAGGAGATCCCAGAGGATCTCCAACCAGCTGAGGAGGAACGAGAGTGGCGTGCCGATAACGTAGAGTAGCGTCATGGATCCTGGCATGAGAGAGATTCATTGGGACTTCTTTATATTCTTTTATTCTTTATCTCTCGTTGAAACTTTCACTTTATTGACTTCAATATTGTTTTGGATGGCCTTGATTAGTGGGATGGTCACTGTAATAAATTAACTTTCTTGTTTATGTTTTATTTTACTCCTTGTTCAACTTTAACATTTATTGAGATTCAATATTCTTTTCTGATATCCAAATATGCCTAGAATTGTATGAGTTCCGCAAACTCTTATTATATTTGAGGCTTGAAATATTATATCCTTACAGCGGACTTACGATCCTTGGGTCTAAAGGACAAAATTTTTAATTAGTCCTAAATTTCACTCTTCGGATCCGGTTTATTCTCTAATCGGGTTCGGGGGACGTGACAGAATGGTATCAGAGCAATGGATGGTTTCTTAGTGTAAAAATTGTAGAAACCATAGGACGCGTGTGAGGATTCCGTTAGTTAGTAGGCTGATTTCCTAGTTCTAATACTAGTATTGTGATGTTAGATTGAGGCATATTGGAACTAACCTTGAATGTTTTACAGGACAATGGCTGGTAGACCCACCGATCTAATAACGGACCACCGCCAGAGGGTAGTTCTTCTCAGAATGGCCTTAAGAATCAATTTCATCAATTCATGGCAGCATTCATTCAGTCCCAGAAGGACTTGGCTGAACAGAGTCAAAGGTAGAATGAGAGTCAGACTGTATTCTAGGCCCAGATGCTTGAAGTGGTGCAGAAAGTGGGCCAGCCACAGCCCAAGGAATATGATCTCAACGAGCTGGTTGAGAAGTTCAGGAAGAGGTTTCCACCAGAGTTCCATGGTATAGAGGACCCCGCTGTCGCTGATGAGTGGGTTGTCCAGATGGAAAAGATTTTTGAGGTGTTCCAGTGCACGGGTGTTCAGCAGGTGCAGTTAGCTACCCACATGTTCTGTGGGGTAGTAGAAAGATGGTGGAAGACCGTCAAGAACCCCTACGAGACGATCGCTGAAGATATAGCCTGGAAGACCTTTACTGAGCCGTTCCAGAAGAAATTTATCCCCGAGCACTATAGGGATTAGAAGATGGAGGAGTTTGAGAGATTGGTGCAGGGTGATCTGCCAGTGCAGGAGTATGAGATCTCCTTCACACATTTATCTAGATTTGCAGAGGCTCTGATTTAGCCCGAATCAGAGAGGGCTGAATCAGAGAGGGTTCGAAGGTTTATCAAGGGACTGCGAGCAGACATTATGATGCAAGTTCAGCGCAGCAAACTGACCGACTATGATGATGTGGTCAAAGAAGCATATTGGGCTGAAGAATCCCTGAAGGATGTGATTACCTTGGAGCAGCAAAGGATCTTGACGTTGATACCTCAACCCAAGTCACAGAGCTCATCATCCCATCACTTTCAGCAGCCAGCACCTAAGAGGTTACGGTACGAGCCAGTACTTTGACAGTTGACTTAGCGGATCACTTGTACTTATTGTGGGGGAAGTCGCCATGCTCGCGATTGCAGGAAACAGTCTGGGGGCGTGTTTTCATTGTGGAGACCTAGGGCATAAAGTTCGCAACTGTCCAGGGAAGACAAGAGTGGCACCACCAGCATTCCCATCTCCGGCGCCCAGGCCTCCACATCCTGTGTAGCTGTTGAGACAGGTGCCACCTGCACAGGGTAGACCCCAGCAGCAGTAGATGATTGTCAGACCACCACAGGCATCGCAGCAACGTCCTCCCGTACCACAACAGCGATTTCAGCAGAGACCTCCAGTACCACCCAGACTTTAAGCTCGTGGTCCTAGGGCACAACAGCAGTATTACCAGCAGCATCCCTAGTAGGCAGGGAGAGCTTATGTTCTGACGCACGAGGAAGCAGAGGCTGCGGGCAATGTTATAGAAGGTACACTTTCAGTTTGTGGATTTGATGCTAAAGTTCTATTTGATCTTGGGTCCACACTGTCATTTGTTGCACCGACATTTGCACTTCACTTGGGAGAGGATAAGGAGACACTACCATATGATTTGATAGTAGCCACCCCTATGGGTAGTTCAGTTCCTTGTAATGTCATCTACCCTAGATGTAATGTTCAGATTGGAGAAGTTCAACTGACCGCCAATTTGATCATCTTACCAATGTCGGAGTTTGATGTGATACTTGGTATGAATTGGTTATCAGCGAACCGAGCAGTGTTTGAAAGTCCGAGATCCTAACCCTAAAGGGGGGGGGGGGGGTGAATAGGGTGAGCTTCAAATTAGTGACCAATTATGACCAATTTAGATTTCTTAAATAACTTAACTAGCCACTTGTGATGATTTATCAAAGAAGGTGCGGAAGCTAATAAAATCAATCACCACAAGCATTCACCATCACACAGTTTATAGTGGTTCGGCCTCAATGCCTACATCCACTACTGGCTTGTGATCCAACACCCTACTAGTTTTCCATTATCTATGCTTTTCAATAGGCTAAGCAATCACCTCTAACACTATCTTTTCTTAGGCTTAGCAATAACCTATACACTATGCTTTTCTAAGGTTGAGCAATAACCTTTACACTATGCTTTTCTAAGGCTGAGCAATAACCTTTGCAAGTGAAGATTTCTCAAAGAAAGTGTCTTTACAAACACTCTAAGAGATACAATTTAAGCTCAATTATAATGCCTCTAAATTAGGCGGATATAAAAGTGTAAAACAAACTCACACAACGCTCTATGTAATGCAAAGATGAATGCACATGATGTATGTGTGTAAACTCAATCAAAGTTAAAAATAAGGCTCAAATGATATATGCTTAAAGCATTTCAAAATTTAAAGAGCAGAAATAGTTAGAATGAAGTTGTATTGCAAATTACATGTTCTTTTCAAAAGAAAACTTGTAAAGATTTCATTAATCAAGATATGTAAGTTGTAAGAAAATTTAAAACAAGAGGAACATGTAATGAAAAAGCAAAGATGTTTTCAAAACATAAAGATTTCCTATGAGATCATAGATTGAAAACAACTAGGTAAAGACTCAACCAAGTAGAGTGATTATGCATCAAATGGAAACAAGAAAGTTGAAGTAAGCATGATTTATACAACAAGGCAATGACTTGGTTTGAGACGACGTGATGAATCCATTAATGAGTCAATCAAAGATAATATAGAGGAATCAACACATCATAGTTAACATGCTACAAGAGATTTTTCAATAAGATAAATTAGCATGTAACAAATGAGAAGAGCAAAGCTTACTAAGATGTATAACTATGGAATCAGGCTTTGTCTTTTCAAGATGTTTCCCTTGCTCCCTTGTATTATACTTGATCTTGGGTTTGAAAGATGTTCAGAAGAAAACTCCTAAGATTGGTCTCCAAGGAGACTCTTAAGCTCTCTCACAAAACAAATAGAGTCCTTCTTAAATAAGGAAAAAAGAGTCCAACAGATCTCTTGCCGGTCGACCGACAAACACGGTTCGGTCGACCAAGCCCAACGGTCATATTACAACGGTCATAATTTTTTTTGAAACACTTCTATTGTCGGTTCATCGAGAATCATTCGGTCGACCGACATGAGAACGACACCTGACCTACAGAGTAAACATGACTGAAAACATGCTCTCTGGAATCAGAACCGAAACAGAGTTTGGTCAGGTACTGAGACACCTTTGGTCGACTGACACTCGACTGACATGCTGACAGACAGAAAAACACCTTGTTGGAAATGGAACCGACAAAAACTCGGTTGAGCTCGGTTCAGTGGTCGGTTAGCCGACACCTGACCGACAGACTGACTGACAGAGTCTAAAGACAGAAATACAGAATTCCTGAAGGATTTGACTACAAAATCTTTAGAAAACAAGTGTACCACAGAAAAGGAAAAGATTTGTAAGACAAATAAAATCACATTTGGAATCAAAATGAAATCAACAAAAAAAAAACAAAAAGATAGAGTCAATTAACAAATAAGAGTTTGAATAAACCAAAATGTAATTTTGAGATTGGGTGAAGTGATGAAAATGAATGCATATGTTAACCACCAAATTGCAAATAACATAGATCTAACAATCTCTCCCTTTGCAATTTGATGGCAAACATCAATGATCACACACACCATCAATCAATCTATCAAGACTAGATCTCCCCCCTTTGTAGTTCATCCATTGTCTTGGCTCCCCCATTATGTCTGTCCCCTTATGTCTTCTTTTCACAGCTCCGCCTTTGTTCCCCCCTTGATTGTCTGATAACTCCTTTCTTTTCTCCCCCTTTGTCATCAAATTGCGGTCACATCTGAAAACAAAAATACTTGCAACCAAGATTCTTCAAATAACATTGAATAGACAAGTATAGCGTCTCCAGACAATATAAAAAGAATGAGAGGCAAAAAACTCATATCATAGATTTCAAAAGATTGAATAAAGAAGCCAAGTAGATCTTTAAAGTTTACAGCAAAGCAAAATTATCCATACATAACTATGAAGTTAGAAATCAAATGGAATTTGCGACCAATCATTACATCCCAAAACATCATAATCTCTTCCAAAACTAAAGACACCACCAAAGATTATACCAATAAAACATTAAAGAAGAGACATAGTGAATCTGCCTAGTCGGAATCAGGAGGAGGAGATGGAGACGGTGGAGCAGCCACATCATCCCTTCTGCAATTCTTGGAGATAACTGACAGATACTTGAAGAGCTTGTTCATTGTCTTCTTGATTTTCTTCTGTTCTCCCTTCATATAAGCAATGTCTCACTCAATGGCTCCCAGTCGATCATGAGTAGAGCTCAAGGAGGTAGGACGAGGAGAGGTACTTTGCCTAGAGGATGAGGCCCGAGGAGGAGGAGCAGGAGAACTAGGTGGCTGTTGAGCTAAAGGTGGGTCATCTGCAATTGGAACATGATTGTTTGGAAGCAGATTCATTTGATTCAATTGGAACATGATTGTTTGGAAGCAGATTCATTTGATTCAGATTGATCTTTGAGAAAGGAGCTTTAAAAAGGGGTATTTCATTTTGAGGTTTGGGAATGCCAAATGAAAGAGCCAGCTGAGTCATCAAATAATCGAATGATATGGCATTCTTTTGAGCCGGAGTATTGTGAAACTTGATGATTGCTTGACATATGATGGAAGGAAGACAAATGGGAGTACTAGTGACAACTTTAGATATGATACTTGTTGGAAACTAGGTGGGCCTTCCAGACAGGTTTCAAAAACTTTTGACCCACTTGATGCAGGGATCAATTGTCTAGAAGGCAACAAACCCAATCCAGGATGCAATCCCTCAAACTCATAGCCATGTACAGCAACATATACTATCTAGAAGATAGAAAATAGCACATAAACATGCAATCACGAAATCTACAGCATACAAGGATGTAGATATACCTTTGGAGCTTTGTTGTGCTCTAATGGAGAATTTGAGTTCTTTACTTTGATGATGAACACCTTCACTATCCAATTCAGAATCTCCAACGCCTTTTGATCTTCCACGCTATGACCCGTATTAGATCTCTTTTCTCAAGAAGATGGTGGAATCTTCAAGAGAAAACCTAACTAGTAACTCTAAGGAACTAAAGGTGAAAGAGAGGAGAACTTAAAGAGGAAGAGGACTTGTGCAACACTTGCACAAAGGGGGTGAAGTTGCTCTATGATTGATGCACGACCAAGAGGGGTTAGTTCCTCTTTTTATAGCCCTCCAATCCACCTCTTTTCCTATTTGAAATAGAAGTTTAACTCCTATTACAAATTAGTAAACATCTCCCTTGCTAATTGCCATAGAAGTCTCACTTTCACAACTATTAGTAGCTTTCTCCTTTCTAATTAAAATAGAAGTCCTACTTCCATTAATAATTAGTAGCTTACCATTACCACTATTAGAAGTCTCACTTCAAATAGAAATAGTAACCTTCCTATTAGAGTTCAAGTAGAATTAGTATCTTTCTAATAATTTGGGCTAGCGTGGGGACCACTAGGGATTCCTTAGAAAGCTGGCTCCAACCGGGACACGCGACCCCACATCTCATGTGCAATCCGGGCTCACAGTTAATTGCAAATAACTCCACTATATAAATGCAATTGCACTCCAGTCTTAGGAATAAATTACAGTGAAGACCCTAAACTTCCTCAGTACCACAAGTAGGCCCCTCCATCTATATCCATGGATCAAATGGACCTGTCCACCAAATTAGATCCATATCTTATTATCCTTGAGCCCCAATTAATTATAATGATCATTTGGTACCGATCCAATTAACTCTTAACTGGAATGGGTGCGCACTTACCAATGATAAATCCATTAATTGGCAGAAGGGGATATTAAAGATAGATTCCATCTTGACCATTTAATGTTCCCACAACTCTACTACCACATACCCAAATCACCGAGGTGTTGACCTACAATTGGCCTCACTCATTGGTGACTCAAAGCAAATGAATAGATAGAAACTTGAGTTCATTAATGTCTCAGGATGATGAGCCTATTGCTAGGGAATTATGAGAGCAGACCTTAAAATAAAGACAGTGTATGTAAGGTGCTTCTCATGGTCCTTCAATACATCCAATGTACCAGCACCATGATCCGGAATCTTACATTTCGATGATCGAGACAAATCACACTATCTCATAGTGATCAAAATGCTGTAACCTTGTCAGATGAGATGTCCAATCTCATCACTGGTTGTGAAGATATTTGAGTATAAGATTTGCAATACATGTCTCCTGTATGTGGATCTCATCCATACACATGTATTATATCTAGTATACTCATGGACTCCGGTTCATCTCATGAGCCATTATGTCTTTTGTATTGGTTATGTGCAAGTATATAAAACACCATTCATCTCATGAAAGGAAAAGCATGAATCATATTGATAAATAAGAAATTAATCAATTTATTACATCATATACGCTTGGTATTGAGACCATAAACTAACAATACTAACCATGAAGGTTGTCAGTTCAGTTCTATTTCGCATTCTCGGATAGACATTGTAGGAGAAAATGTTATGGATGATCCGATATATAGGAAAAAGAAAATTTAAAGTGAGGTGGTGCTTCCAAGCATCCCATTCAGTATTGAAACCACAAAGGTCAAGAGTAGCTCTACCTTTTTCTTCCTCAGAAAGGGAATCAGAAACAAAAGGGATGCCATTTGGTGAGCATGGGATTCCTATGATGGATCCTATTTTCTCAGGGGTAATTTCCTTATTTCTGTCAATGAGAGAGATGGTAAAAGAGCAGGAATTTTCACTCACATTAGTGCTAGAGATAGATGCAAACATACTTTTAACAAGAGGGGTATGCATTTTCTCCCCAATACAAAATTCCTTCCCATCCAACCCTACTAACTACTTCTCTCAGATCAAAGTTATTGATTTGGTCAACTAACACTCTTCTTTCCACAACTATTGGTCTATCAAGAAGACTATTTAGGATTAGAGAGCTTGGTTTCAAAATATTCGAAGGGTGAGAAGGGGATAAGTTTGGAGATTCACTTGGATTAGATACAGAGGGCCTACTAAAAGAGGCAAAGGAGGTTCTTCCTCTCTTGGATAGACGGGGAATAACTTTCTTCATTCTTGGAGGCATTTTCACAAACACTTGGTGAGCACAAAGAGGTTTAAGAAGAAAGGGAGAGAATGACAGTGAAAACCAATGAAAAACCTATGCAAGAAGAAGGAAACCAAGCAAGAAGAAAAGATACTAAACTAGACAATGCGAAGAAGGAATGGAAACAGATAGAGAGAGGATGGAAAAGTTAGGGAAGAACCTACACAAACAACAATCATTGCTCAACACAACAATCACAAAAATAAAAGAAATTAATGAAAAAGAAATGGAGAAAGGAAAGAAATTACCTTCAAGAAGGAGTGAAAGGAATGAAGAAGAAGGAGTTGGAAGAAGCCCTAGAATTGGAAGAAGAACGGCTGACCGAGGAAGACGACCGAAACAGAAATGAAACAATTCTGCGCGCAGGGCTTTAAAAGCCACTGTGCATTGTCGGTTGACCGACAACTAAGAGTTCGGTCGACCGAACTCAACAATTTTTTTTTAAATAAACAAAAAGAACTTTAGGTTTTCTATTGAAATTAACTTTTAGGAATCCACCTAAAGTCTTGATAGGACTTCTCTTGTAGATTATTTTTAGAAAAACCACCAACACTTAAGGATTTAACTTGGTAGATAGACTTGTCATTATGATTGATATTATCTTGAGAAAAATGATTTGTCTTTTGATGCTGGTGAGTTTCTTTTATAATTTCCTTCTCCTTTTTCTTTTTGATCTTTAAATTTAGATTCTCAACTTTCTTCAAAAGATCTTTCATATGGGGTGTTAGAGGAGGTAAATTTGGAAGATCCTCTTTTATTGGTTCCTTAAGTTTTGGTTTAAATTGATTGAGACTTTCAGAACCAAATTGAAGTGATTTCATTTGATTAGACTCATGATTCCTTCGAGTTTTACATTCAAATCTTAGGTGCCCGTCATTTCCACAATAATTGCACTTTATCTTGGGCAAGGAAACATGAGTTCTTGGAAGAGAGGTTTCACTTTTAACAAAGGTATTAATAAATCCAGGTTCAAGAGGGGTTTTCCAATTAAAGCCAAGGCCAGTCATATCTTTATGAAATTTACCCATTTTAAATAATTATTCAAATTTAACTTCTCCATGAGTAAACCTATTCTTATACTTCTGTTTGTAATCGCTAAGAATAATGATTTGATCTCTAAGGTTAGAGTTTTCCTTTTTAACTTCCTTCAAGTTGTTTAGCTCTTTGTAGGCAAGATTTAACTTAATTTTGAGTTCATCAACCAAATTGGATCCAAGTTCTGCATCTTTTAATTCGATTTGAGTTTCAGATAGAATAGCTTCAAAAGTTGTTAACTTGGATTCTAAATTGTTAATGATTATGTTTTGCCTCAGAATTTGATCTTTTAATTTAGCATTTTCATTAAAAAGTTCATCATATCCTATCTTCAATTCATCTGAATTAATTTGAGCATTAGATAGGTTATGTAAGGAGATCAACAACTTAGAATCTAAACAACTTATAGCTTCATTCTTTTCTCTACTTTCATTATGGGAAGTGTTTAAAGCTTTTGATAACGTTTCAGATTCTTCTTTCAATTTCTTATTTTCCATAACAAGTTCTATGGAGAAGGTGTAGAGATCATTATAAGCTTGCTGGATATCATCTTCATTTTCAAGAAATTTTTCTTCTATAAATTGAATAGCCTGGGTTTCATTTATGGAATCTTTATCTGAAGAGCAAGAGATTTTGCTTTAAGAGAAGAATCTACACAATCTATCACAATGGAATCCATAACAAATGATTTTCAAGAAAGCACAATAGCTAGGGTTCAAACTCTAGGTTTTTACACCTAATCAAGAGTTTCCAAGACACTTGATCCTAATATAGAGCACAAGGCTCTGATACCAATTGAAAGTCCGGGATCCTAACCCCAGGGGGGGGGGGGTGAATAGGGTGAGCTTCAAATTAGTGACCAATTATGACCAATTTAGATTTCTTAAATAACTTAACTAACCACTGGTGATGATGATTTATCAAAGAAGGTGCGGAAGCTAATAAAATCAATCACCACAAGCATTCACCATCACACAAAGATTTATTGTGGTTCGGCCTCAATGCCTACATCCACTACCGGCTTGTGATCCAACAACCCACCGAATTTCCACTATCTATGCTTTTCAATAGGCTAAGCAATAACCTCTAACACTATGCTTTTCTTAGGCTTAGCAATAAACTATACACTATGCTTTTCGAAGGCTGAGCAATAACCTTTACACTATGCTTTTCTAAGGCTGAGCAATAACCTTTACAAGTGAAGATTTCTCAAAGAAAGTGTCTTTACAAACACTCTAAGAGATACAATTTAAGCTCAATTATAATGCCTCTAAATTAGGCGGATATAAAAGTGCAAAACAAACTCACACAACACTCTATGTAATGCAAAGATGAATGCACATGATGTATGTGTGTAAACTTCAATCAAAGTTAAAAATAAGGCTCAAATGATATATGCTTAAAGCATTTCAAAATTTAAAGAGCAGAAATAGTTAGAATGAAGTTGTATTGCAAATCACATGTTCTTTTTGAAAAGACAACTTTTAAAGATTTCATTAATCAAGAAATGTAAGTTGTAAGAAAATTTAAATCAAGAGGAACATGTAATGAAAAAGCAAAGATTTTTTCAAAACATAAAGATTTCCTATGAGATCATAGATTGAAAACAACTAGGTAAAGACTCAACTAAGTAGAGTGATTATGCATTAAATGGAAACAAGAAAGTTGAAGTCAGCATGATTTATACAACAAGGCAATGACGTTGTTTGAGACTAAGTGATGAATCCAATAATGAGTAAATCAAAGATAATATAGAGGATTCAACACATCATAGTTAACATGCTACAAGAGATTTTCCAATAAGATAAATTAGCCTGTAACAAATGAGAAGAGCAAAGCTTACTAAGATGTATAACTATGGAATCAAGCTTTGTCTTTTCAAGATGTTTCCCTTGCTTCCTTGTATTATACTTGATCTTGGGTTTGAAAGATGTTTAGAGGAAAACTCCTAAGATTGGTCTCCAAGGAGACTCTTAAGCTCTCTCACAAAACAAATAGAGTCCTTCTTAAATAAGGAAAAAAGAGTCCAACGGATCTCTTGTCAGTAGACCGATAAATGGTCATTATTTTTTTTGAAACACTTCTATTGTCAGTTCACCGAGAATCATTTGGTCGACCAACATGAGACCGACACCTGACCGACAGAGTCAAATAATTGAAAACATGCTCTTTGGAATCAGAACCGAAACAGAGTTCGGTCAGGTACTGAGACACCTTCGGTCGACCGACACTCAACTGACATGCTGACCGACAAAAAAACACCTTGCTGGAAATGGAACCGACAAAAGCTCGGTTGAGCTCGGTTCACTGGTTGGTTAGCTGACACCTGACCGACAGGCTGACCGACAGAGTCTTGTTGGCACCAAAAATGTAACTTTGCCTCTTCAAACATCAAGAAGCTACATGAAGCCGCATCCTACTACAAACGAGCAATGCTACTTCAAGTATCAAATCCTGTCAGAATCAAACAAAAACTACAAGATCCTTCAAGACAACCAAAAGAGGAGTTCACATGAAGTTTCAGGCCATTTCGACATCATTTGACCCAACTTCACTCCTCTAACAGCAGAACAGGCGCTCCTGGCATACAAAACAAAGTACAAAGTTGGCCCCAAGATACCACCAGGAGGCTCTACATCACGTTTCAGGTCATTTTCACATCATTTAGCCTAACTTCACTCCTCCGGCAGCCAAACAGGCGCTCTTGGCGGCGGCAGCGTCGAAGACATCAAAACTTCGATCAGAGCCTACGGATGATTTCAAAATAGCTCCAAAAGGCTCCACATCAAATTTCAGGTCATTCCGATGACGTTTGACCCGACTTTGACGCTACGAAAGAAAATTAAGCCTCCCGGCGGCGAAAACCACCGGGACTATTACTCATCAAATAGAGCACATGGGCGGCTTCAACATGTTTCAAGGCTGCACGTCAAATTTTAGGTCATTCCGACAACGTTTGACCCGAATTTGACGCTCCGAAAGAAAATCAAGGCTACCAGCGGCGGAGCACCTCGGGACCATGACATCCAAATCGGAATTAATGGATCATCTCAAAATGACTCCAATAGGCTCCCTGTCAAATTTCAAGTCAATCGGGCATCGGTTGACTGCACATTAAAGCGCGACATCTTCCTCGCGGTGAAATCAAGCCTAGCAGTGACGGGACCCCAAATAGCTTCAAAACTAAAAAAAAAGGCCATGGTTGGTCCTATCTACTGCTCAGGAGGCTTCACATCAAATTTCAGGTCATTCTGACATCGTTTGACCTAGTTTCGACTCTTGACAAAAATCGATAACTCTGCGCGGCAAAGTCTTCGGCTTTTCCAAAAAATAGGAGATTTTGTGCCCCGGTTTTGCACGACTTCTCGTTGGGTTTTCTTCAGGAGAACCAAGCCAAAAAAATGAGGAAAAATGTCAAGAAAAATACAGGAGAAAAAAAGAAACAAAGAAGCTCGAAAAACGGCCGACAAAGCGGCGACCAAAGGGGAGAAATTCCCCCATGGTTGCCGGCGACCCTGGAAATCCGGGTCGCCGGATTTCTGCCGGAAGGCCCTTTTTCCGATTCTTTTCACGTTTCGGGAATTCCAGCCCCTGTGATTTCCTGAAAATCTGATTTTCGACGCTTGGAAACCACTGATCTTCGTCGACATCTCGGATCCGCCTCAAGAGCAAGAAATCATCATCGATCGCTCCAAGATCTCCAACCGGCCAACCAAGAAAGTACACTTTCTGTCCGACTGATCGAGAAATCGACAAGACAGATGGTACCGGCCCGCTGTTAGCAATTTATGTCTGAAGTTGCATGGTCATCAGACATCGATCAACATGAAGATCCATTGTCGATCATCACAAGAAGAATTCCAAAAGACGCGGCACGGCCCGCGACTCTTTAAATCCCCGGTGACCACTCAATGCTGTTAATTGACCCAACTAAATTCGGTCATTAACTCATTATTTTGGACGACCCAATCGCATTCAAGGAAATGGGAGTTACAAGTCAAAGGCATCATGGCATTAAAGCTATGAAACTCCTCTCATCATAGAGATTAAAGGCGATTAAAAGCCCATCATTCTCCATCGGCCAATCAGATTAAAGGAAAAAGGAGTTACAAAATCAAGAAATAAAAACTTGTAACTCCTCCCATCAGGGAGCTTTAAATCCATCAAAGCTCATAAACACTCCTAAATGGCTACCAAAGGCCTACAAATAGGAGATCATTCCAAAAAGAACGGATCCAGAAAAATTGGAGAGAATTAGCCAAGAAGATCATCCAGAAGCTCTGCTACTCTGAAGAAACTCTGTTGCAACAAACACCAAAATGTGATTGAAGTCCCTTGGGGGGCACTCCCCCCAAGAAAAAGCCTTCTCTTCTCCTATTCAACATGGCCAAGACGCAGCTCTTCAGCCCGTCTCTTCATTTTTTTATTGGGTATAGGACCTTCCCTTGGTCCTTATCCTCTAAAAAACTGAAGTCTAAGCCAAGCCAAAAAATCAAAGCATCAAGCGTTCTCATCTGAAGGAAAATGGCGAAGTCTTTACATGACTTGCGACCGTCGATTTGAACGAGACCCCACAATCTCCTGAGAAGTCAGATTCCCTTTCTTACTTCTTTATTGTACTTTGTATTTTCCTAAGAGACAAAAAATCACAATTCTTGTCTTTCATTTTAATGAGATTTGTAAATCGCCTTTCACGGCAAACAAAATCGCCTCTAACGGCATTAAAAAAATGTCTCTTTTCTTAAATATATGTGCAATGGAAAGTTAGAAAAAAATGTTGATTTCCTTTCCACTTGCGAAGGTGGATCTCCGGATCACCGTTTCTAAATTCCAAGTAGAATAAAAAATCTGGCATACCCGTACAAAAATGTTGATGCCCGCCTTTCTCCCCTTTTCTTCCCTCCATTCGCCCTTTTCTCGGTGACCCCGGGGACGAATGGGAAAGGAAAGGAAGGAAAATCGGGTCCATCAAGCTGGTATACCTGGTGGGACCAGTGAAAGTCCTGGGATCCTAACCCTAGAGGGGGGGGGGGGTGAATAGGGTGAGCTACAATTATGACCAATTTAAACAAATTTTAACTTCTTAACATAAACTAGTCACAAGTGATGATAAACAAACAATATGCGGAAGCTAATAAAACAAGCACCACAAGCAAACACCACTACACAAGGATTTATAGTGGTTCGGCCTCAATGCCTACATCCACTACCGGCTTGTGATCCAACACCCCACTGGATTTCCATTATTTATGCTTTTCAATAGGCTAAGCAATAACCCTTACAATGTTGTTTTTCTAGGCTAAACAACAACCTCTCAATGTGCTTTTCTAGGCTAAGCAATAACCTTTACAAGATGTTTTTCTTAGGCTAAGCAATAACCTTTACACAATGCTTTTCTTAGGCTAAGCAATAACCTTTACAAATGAAGGATTTCTCTAAGAAGGTGTCTTCACAAAAGAACACTCTAAGAGATACAATTTAAGCTCAATGGAATTCCCTCTTAAATAGGCTAATATGAAAGTGAAAAACAAACTCACACAAACACAAACACTATATGAATGCAAATGTGTATGCTCATGATGTGTGTGTGTGATAACTTCAATCAAGTTTAAAAAGAAGGCTCATTCAATATATGCTCAAAGCATTTAAAAGTTTAAGGCACATAAAAGATTTGATTGAAGTTTGATGCAAATCACATGTATGAATATCAACTTGTTAATGGCATGAAAATCAAGAGCTCACAAGTTGTATGAAATTTGTTAACTTAGAACATGTGATGCATGTGCAATGTTGTTTTCAAAACCAAATTAATTTGACTAAGGTTTAAATGAATGAAAACAACAAATAGAGTTTTCAACCAAGAAAATGAATCATGCTAAAAGAAATCAAAGATTTAGGCTAAGCATGATTAATGAAGACTTTAAAACAAAACTTGGTTTGAAAACAAAGTGAAGAATCCAATCTTAATTAGATCAAAGATTAAGAGAAGAATGGATTCAACACACCATAGTTATCATGCTAAACATCATTTACCAATAATTTAAACAAAGCATATAACATATGATTTAGAGAGGTAGAGCTTACTTAGAGATTTAACTTCATTAATCCAAGCTTTAGCTCTCCAAATGACTCTTTGGTCTCTCTTAGTTCATCCCCTTTGTCTTGTCTCCAAACACCTCTAAGAAGGCTTAAAAATCTCCAACTTTGACAAAGGAAAGAACTACATTTTATAGCCAAAAAATGCCCAACGGCTAGTCCCCGGTCGACCTGGCCTTCAACGGTCATAAAAATGACCGTTTGAAAAAGCAGCCTAACGGCTCTTTACCCGGTCGACTTGGCCTACCCGGTCGACCTGGCACACTGCAGGGCCGGTCGACCTGGCCTTCTGCGGGTCAGGCCTGGGACCAAAATTTTCATATTTCAAAGTTTTTCTTGAGGGGACTTTTTGGGCCAATAAATCAAGCTTAAAAACATGTTTTAAATCATTCTAAGGGTTTTAAAACATGAAACATAAAAAGCAAAAAAAGATTCGAAATTATAAAACCAATGGCTTGCTTGAATTGATAAAACTCTTTTCAAATTTAAATGCATCCATTATCTAAAACCAAAACATGCATAAATCAAGATTTCTACAAGTCTAAAAACCAATGCATGTGAAAATCAAGATTTAAAGATTTTCTAAATCAATGCAAGTGTGTGAATCAAATGATGTTCAAATGTTAATGCATCCATCAAATTGTAAATACAAAAACCCTAACAACCAGTTCATTTGAGAATGCGATGCTTGGATTCTTAGGCTCCTTTCTAGTTGGTGGCCTATGTTGGATCTTGCATAAAAAAAACATGAGATGGGATTTTTGGAAAATTTATACTTTTGAACTTATTTTCATTCTTTCTCATTTCAAAAAAAAAAAAAGGAAATTTGATTTCTCTTGTTTGGATTCAATTTTGAGAAACTTTGATCCTCTCCTCTTTGAACTTGATAGCTCACAGAAATGTTCGCAGCTATTGTTTTTATCAGGGAATGGGCCATCTTTTCTCTTTGATGAGTCCGATAGGGATTTCCAAAAAAACTCTTAAAAAAAAAACTCCTTCAAATTTTTTTTTCTTTTGGAATCAAATTTGAGAAAGTTTGGTCCCCTCCTTCTCGGATTTAGCGCTCGTAGAAATGTTTGAACTCTTATTCGGATTAGAACACCGATCGTTCTCTTTAATGAATCCACTAATTTTTTTTTTCAAAACCCACTAAGGTTGCACCAATTGCGTTCTTTGACCAAAGTGGATCTAAGAAAAGCCTTGTCCAGAGTGTGGAGACAGCTAGACTGTTCAAGGTAAGGGTCCTCCAAACGGGTTCATTAAGTAATCTTACCCTTACCTGGGGGCTGACCTATCTACTAAGGTTTCATAAGACCGAATTGAAAACCTTTGTGTTCCTTTAAAAAAAAATCTCAAAAAAAAAACTTTAGAAAAAATCGTCATCTTCGGGTTTACATCTGAGAAATCTTGGTTCACTCCTTTTCGGATTTAGCGCTCGCATAAATGTTTGAGCCCTTATCCGGATTGGAACACCATTTGCTCTCTTTTATGAATCCGATTTTGACCTTTCAAAAATCCCATCTCGTGTCTACTCCAAGGATGCAATTTGCAACATTTGTGCCTAGCGGTGCTAGTACGCCCTTCCGGGTCTACTGTATTCATGACTAACACATTTGTATCTCCAACCTTATATCATCTTACCTAGAGTGAGCCTCGGTTCTCGGTAATTTGAATTAAAGTCCACAATTGCTTCTAGCAGTCACTGGAATGCTCGCTCTGAGCCTCCTGTACTTGCATTCAGAACAATTGTATCCTCTATGGCTTTTTACCTTCTTCACCTCGCTTGGACTGGGCCATGTTTCCTTGAGCGAATTGAAAAGACAAAACCATAGTTCTTTCCCATTTATGATCACTATATTCTTGTGATTACTAATGGACGTGGTCTTGTTTCAGAAGTTTTCCAAAAACTAACAATGGCATCTTCATTAACCATCACTTTCGATGAGAACAAGTACCAGCTCATGCTCTAGGAGAAGCAAAACCAGTGTACTCATAAGCGCCCTGCTAGTTGCCGAAGCGTCACCTCCCTCGGCAAATCTCAGAACACCGGGTCGACCTCTACTCCCCAGACTATCATCTTCAGGTTGCTGGGACCGTTCCCACTTCCCATAGAGGAAACCGCACCTGCTAAGAAGCAGAAGATCGCCCCGTTACGTGTCAGTGCCATGACACCAAGGGCGAACGCGAAGAAACCTGAAGCCCATGGCAACTCCACGAAGCCTCAACCTGCAGAAAACCAGGTCTACCCTAAGACTTGGTCCCCAAGACCTTTGCCAAAACAAAGGAGGTCCTGAACATCTGTAAGGCCAGCATACCTGGCCCTTCTCAAAGAAAATCGGTTCTATTCTCTTGCATACATGAAGGAGGAGAAATCAGTCTCTTGCCTGACAAAAAAGTCAACCCATCATGAGTCGGCTTGTTCCTACAAGCCAAAAATCAAATCATACATCACCAGGCCTCTGCAAGAACCTGCCAAGGCCTTCACTCCAGCAGTTCGACCCTTTATCTCAACAGGGGCCGAACTCGTAAAATTCAAAGCTTAGCTACGACAGTCGAAGGACCGAATCCAGATCTTGTCTATGCCCAACTTCAAAGAAGATAGGCTCGGCTGTTGCGCTCGAGGGAGTACATCCTTCATCGCTAAAGCCCAGCCAGAGCTGACAGAAGCTCAAATTGCCCGTCGCACACGTCGCCGCATGCCGTATCTACAAAAGAGACTAGAGAAGCAAAGAACCCAGCATCCTACCCTCCAAGTCTCCCAAAAATGGGTCGAAAAAGAAAGACCCGATCAAATTGCTGCTGTCCATATGGTTGGCAAAACTAAAAGATGCCAGAAGTCAGCAACTAAACTTCATGTCCGACAGCCGGTGACTCGTAGCGTCTCCCGAACATGAAGACATCTGGAAGAATCTTCTACTCCTTAAAGCTAAGGATAACGGAGTAATCCTTCCTCAAGCTCTTCAAGAATGAGCCCCAGCTCAATCACCAGAACGATCTCCTCGTTCGAATCACGAAGGATGAACGTCTTGGCTACAAACTCTGAGCAACCTCGCAATCCACCTCCTGATGAAATGACCGTACGAATCCAGCAATTGGAGCAAGGTCAGCAGAGGATTGAGGCTCTGATGGAAAATCTTCTCCTCGCTTTTCAGCGTCAAGAAAACAACCAACCTCCTCCAGATAATGAGGAAAATGCAGAAAACAGTGAGTCACGTGCCTTTACCAAAAAAGGACGTTGACGATATCCTCGCCAAGGCAAGTGAAGAGGATACACTGAAGGAGCATGGGATCAAGCCACCATATCCCTTATGGATGGACTCGGTCCCGTTCCCTGCAAAATTCAAGCAACCTACCCTCTAAACATATGCGGGGAAAGGTTCAGTCAGACAACACGTCATCCACTTCAAGATACTGACGGGAGCTATCGCGAATCAAGATGCCCTCAAGATCCGTCTCTTTGCAAGTACCCTAAAAGGTACGGCCTTTGATTGGTACTCCACTCTGTCGGAGGACTCCATCCAAAATTGGGCCATGCTAGAGACATGCTTCCTGACCCACTTCAAAGGTGAGGATCATCCTGTTACTATGGCACAACTCTGCAGCCTAAAACAGGGAGAGAATGAGTCAACTTACGACTTCATTCACAAGTGGAAGGCAATGGCATACAAATGCTCAGATGTGCTGCCACAAGCATCGCTCGTCGACATCTACCGTAACAACATGAGAGCGAGAATCCACTCCATGATTATTGGCAACAAATCAAAGAACCTGGGAGAACTCCTAAAAGTAGCTATGGAGGCTGAATCGGTGATCAAAGACCTCAACAATCATCAGTCATCAAAGAAAGAGCCGGCTACCATTATTACCTCAAAGCCAAAGAAAAAGGAGGTTCTTAATGTGCAAACCAAGTTAGCTCCTCAACAGCCAAAGAAAGCTGAAAATAAAGTTGCAGGTAAGAAACCTGAACTCTCTGATGCCTTCAGAGAACGAGTAGAGAAAAAATACCCGTTTGATGAAGATGTTGAAGAAATCTTCGACGCTCTCATAGCAAATGGTAAACTCACCTTGCCTGAGCCCAAAATACCGGGAGATGTTGGCAAAACCAATGATCCTTGGTATTGTCCATACCATCAGATGATCTCGCATCCTCTCAATCAATGCTTCGTTGTGAGAGAGAAGATCAACGAGATGTGGAAAAATGAAGTCATCACCTTTGACAAAAACTATGGGTCTGCGTCCGTCAACATGGTGTTGTATGGACAAACTTCAAAATCACCAAAGGAGAAGACCGCTACTTCCTTTAAGGTGATAAAAATGATCCAGGCGTCCCAAGAGTTGGTTCCTTATCCAACATCAGACGGACAATCTATATGGGTACATCCCGATCTCCTAGAAGATGAAAATTGGGATATCGTTAAAACAAAGTCTACCGCTCAACAGCGAAGGCAAGCCAAGAGACAACTCCGTAAGCTCAAACAGCGGGAGAAAGTTCAATCAAAGCAAGAAGTCCCTGAAAAGGCAAAAACCTCTTCCACTGCTTCACTGGGGGTAACGGAAAAATCCGAGGCTTCAAAGGTGTTAAGAAAATTCACCCTTGGTGATTTCATGCCACCTCAATTCAGAAACGAGGCTGCGCAGGGGGCATCATGCTCTTGCAATTCGGTAATTGGATTCTCCATGGATGGATTCGAGTCCAGTGACACCGCCAGCGACATCGACGAGTGGGAGGAATCCCTTGAAACCGGAGAATACCTCTCCGACGAAGAATGGGTTCCCGAATCTCACCTTATGCCGGTAATCTGGTATAACCCATATCAGCAACAAGAATCTTGGTCTGATGATGAAGAAGATCAAGAGGTTGTTCAAGAAGATGTTGTTGACTCAGCACCCTTCAACGCTCCAGTGGAACCCAATCGTGTTGAACCACAAGGGGTAAACAAAGAAGAAGATTTGGCTCCCATGCCTGATCTTGAAGGGCATGTGAGGATCTTGCAGCGCCTTGCCTTAGAACAAGAGCAAGATCTTTGCGATAAAAAACCAGAACCAGAAGTCCCTGAAAATCAACAGGTACCTCCTCCTTCAACTCCTGAAAATGGAGAAAATTGCTGGATAGATGATCCTCTCACATCCAATGATGAATCCGACTCCCAATAGTCCGCTTTGGGGGAATCTCCCATTAGGGCAACTTCCAATGCGATAGCTCAGGATGATAGCGCCTCTGAAACATCATCTACCGAAGACACGTACTCTCTGGCTACACCTGATAGTATATCTTTCAGAGCTACATTTTCTCAGGTGACTCCCACTGAGATAACATCTTCTCAACCTTCGTCCCCTGAAACTGTGACGTCGCAACTCACAGCTCTTCCGATGATCATCCTGAAGAAACTTCAGCCGATGGAGACCTGGTTAGTTGGTCCCAGATACTTGACCTCATAGGAGATGTCTGGACCAACAAATTACTCAATGAAGGAGAAAAGTTGCTGGATGTTGTTCAGGACCTGTTCCCGGAAAATGCTCCATGTAACGCAATTACTGAGGATGGTGACTCTGCTGTAGACACATCTTTAGTAAACGAGAAGGATCAACCCTTGGATCCCAAGGATGATCTCCCAAATGAAGACCCTTCTCAAGAAGCGCTTGAAGTTGGTAGAGGTACCCGTTCTGGCCGGGATTACCACAAAAATTACAACCAGTCTTCTTTTTCTTCTTATGTAAATCCTTCGGGAAAGCAAATTGTAAACTCCCCAAGTGGCAACAATAATGAACATCCCCAAAGGAGGCTTTCAAGTACGACTTGATTGAGCACTTCAAACACATAGTTGCACGACTGCACATCCTGGACTTGTTACGAATGTCTCCACACACTCATGATAATCTCATTTCAGAACTACAAAGGCTGAATGCAGATGTCGACAAACATGCCCCACAAGTCCTATAAATTGAAATGGACTATAGGGTCAAAAAATCGAATACTCCCTCAAGGGGAGAAAAGAAGAGAACTGAGGGATCATACATTGAATGCCTCTCGGTACAGAAAGCAGCAAGTGCAACCATCGCCTTCGGTAAGGTTGACCTCCTGCTAGGCTAGACAAAGCACAACCGACCCCTGTACTTCACAGGGTACATCAAAGAAATACCGATACATAGAGTCCAAATCGATCCAGGTTCTGCACTCAACCTCATCTCTACTCCAGCGCTTGAAGAGCTAGGCATCCCACCTAGCAAGTTGAGTCACACGTCTGTATCCATCTTTGGGTACGATTGGAGCCCTCAAAGGCCTATCGGCAAAATCAAGTTCAAGTTGCAAATTAGTGATCTTATTTTTGAAGTCACTGTGTACTTAATAAGAACCCCTTCATGCTACAACATCCTTCTTGGATGCCCCTGGATACAAGAGAATGGTGTCGTCCCTTCAACTTTACATCAATGCATCAAGTTCGTTGGCAATGACAGCTCAATACATCGAGTGTTTGCAGACAAAAAGCCCTTCAATGGCAAAAAAGTCCATTTTTCCAGATGCTCAAATGTAAAAAGATGAAAGAGAAGAAATGGAGGAAGAAATAACACCCTTTGCTGAAAATCTTCAGAAAGATGAAGGCAAGGCTCCTCAGCGATCATCGGAAGATAACAAACCTTCCGGCAAATCTGAAGAAAACAATCCATCTCCCTTTGTTGTCTCTCTCAAATCTTCAAAGCCTTTGGTCATAACAACCAAAGCAAAGAAGACAAAGCAAAAGTCTGGGGGCAAGCTTGCTGTCTCCTTCTTGTCTATGATGCAAGACACGGATTCAGAGTCAGAGGCAGAAGACGACATATCGTCAAGCCAAGCTGACACTCAGTGTAATACCCCACCCTTCACACATGCATGATATTGTACGTTTTGGCCTGCGTGCACGCGCGAGGACTTCCCAGGAGGTCACCCATCCTAGTACTGCTCCCGTCCGAGCACGTTTAACTTCGGAGTTCTTACGTTTTCCGGGGCCGCACGGTTTTAAAAGGCCTCATGCAAGGTAAGGGTGTAAACTTTACATATAACCCCATTCACTTTCCTCTCTATAGTCAATGTGCACGTCCCTGTGCAGTAGCCTGACAGTCCCTATAGCCTGTCAGCCCTCTTGGCCCGCCCACATGGAGACCCGCCCACTTGCACCATACCAGACCACGACAGGGGACCCACATTCGAACTAGTCGAGAGTCGGCTCTGATACCAATCTGTCACGGCCCCGAACCAGAACCTTGGGGGCGCGAATGGGATTAAGCATAAATATATTTTCTCCCAAGATCCGCGTGTGTGAAGACAACACATTCCAACACATTCTGAATATTTTTACGGAAGCTTTCGTGGCGTTGCGACCCGGAGTCCGTAGTCATCGGATTTCGCGACGCACTCAACCCCTAGCATATAGCTATTATATCAAGAACCATATCAGACTGGAGTAAACCATCACAACAAAGAACAGAGCTGACAGTAACAGGATATTACATTCCCATATATGTTCAAGTTACAATTATCAATGTAAATTAATTAAGAATCCCAAGAAAAGGCTAATAGAAGCCATACAACAATAAGCTATTAACCACTACCCCATATATGACGTAGCTCCGATGTCAAGCCCAATGTCTACATGACATAGCCAACAAAACAACCTGCAACTCATGGCTCCACAGCCAACAAAAACACTCAGCTCTGTTGACACCAAAAATGTCACTTTGCCTCTTCACACCAAAAGCTACATGGAGCCGCATCCTACCAAAAATAGGCAGGCGCCACTTCAAGCATCAGATCTTGTCAGAATCAAACAAAAACTGCAAGGTCATTCAAAACAACCAAAAGAGAGGTACACATGAAGTTTCGGGCCATTCCGACATCATTTGGCCTAACTTCACTTCTCCAACAGCTAAGCAGCAGCTCCCGGCGGCGGACCACCCCGGGACCATGGCACCTAATTCGGAGCTTGCGGATCATCTCAAAATGACTCCAATAGGCTCCTCGTCGAATTTCAGGTCAATCGGACATTGTTTGACCGAAAGTCAAAGCTCGGCATTTCCCTTGCGGTGAAATCAAAGGCAAGCGTTTGCATGACTCCAAATGGCTTCAAAACTCAAACGAAAGCCTATGGTTGGTCTTATCTACTGATGAGGGAGTCACACGTCGAATTTCAGGTCAATCGGACATCGTTTGACCGAAAGTCAAAGCTCGACATTTCCCTTGCGGTGAAAACAAAGGCAAGCGTTTGCATGACTCCAAACGGCTTCAAAACTCAAACGAAAGCCTATGGTTGGTCCTAACTACTGATGAGGGAGTCACACGTCGAATTTCAGGTCAATCGGACATCGTTTGACCAAAAGTCAAAGCTCGGCATTTCCCTCGCAGTGAAATCAAAGGCAAGCATTTGCATGACCCCAAACGGCTTCAAAACTCAAAAGAAAGCCCATGGTTGGTCTTATTTAATGCTCAAGAAGCTTCACCTCAAATTTCAGGTCATTCCGACATCGTTTGACCCTGTTTCAGCTTCTGGCGGAAAATCAGCAGTTCTGCGCTCGGCTTTTCCCGGAAAATCGGAAACTTTGCAAACCAATTTGCAAGGATTCTCATCATGTTTTTCAGAGGGAAATCAAGCCAAAAATGTGGAGAAATGTCATAGAAAACAAACAAAAAAAAACGGAAGCGAAAAACGACGAAAAACGGCCAGAAATGGGCCCCGGGAAGCAATTTTCCCCCCAGGGTCGTAGAGCCCCGCGACCCTGGGCCAGGCCTGCGACCCTGGGCCATGGTCACCGGCGACCATGGCCCATGGTCGCCGGAGACCATGGGGCCGGCGACCCTGGGAGGTCCGGGGCGCCGATTTCGCCCCGGGACCCCCCGTTTCGTCCGTTTTCGCGAGACGAGTTGATCTGTCCCTGTGATTTTTCCAGATTCAGACTTTTGAGGCTCCAAATTCGCCGATATTCGCCAAGATCACAGGAATCCTTCCAAGAACTTCAAAAACTTCGTTGATCGCCAGCTGAACAACCAAAAAGTGCACTTTCTGCCCGCCCGATCGCGAAATCGACTGGACAGATGCTGCCGGCCCGCTAGTATCAACCAATGTCTGAAACTACATGATCATCTGATGTTGATTTACATAAGGATCCATCGATGATCATCGCAAAGGGAATTCCAAGAGACGCAACATGGCCCGCGACTCTTCAGCTACCAAGGTGGCCACTTAGTGCAATCAATTGGCCCGTTTATGGCAAGTTAATGCGGTCATTAACCCATTATCTTGAACGGCCCAATCAGAAGCCTCCGTTCAGGAGTTACAAGTCCAAGCAATCATGGCATTCAAGCCATGAAACTCCTAACATAATGGAGATTAAAGGCGATTAAATGCCCATGACTCTCCTCCGGCCAATGAAATCCAAGGGTCAGGAGTTACAAAACAAAAAGCAATTAAACTTGTAACTCCTCCCTTAATGAGCTTTATTACCATAAAGGCTCATAAATCACTCCTAAAGGCTACCAAAAGGCCTATAAATAGGAGTCCTCTCCAAGCATTCCGGAAAAAAAAAAGGGGGGACACACACAGAAGGATCCGGGAAAATCGCCACAGATCCGGAAAAATCGCCAGAAAATCATTCAAAAATCCTTGGAGAAATCTCTACAACCCTGCTCCTTCAAGAAAACTCTACTGCAACAAGTTCAACAAGGTGATTGAAGCCCCTTGGTGTAAGACCCCGACCCGAGTGATCCCGATTAGTACAAATTAAGTTACGTGTTAGTGCTAAGCTTGATTAGTGTTTGTGGTTAAGTTGGGTTTGGAATAACCTTGTTTCTAGTTTTGGGCTTTTTAGAGTGATTGGTAGCTTGTGGGGCCCTTTGGGGGTTTCCCTTTTCGGCATTGCGTTTTCTTGCGAGATTTTCCCGATTTGGTTGTGAATTGTGTTTTTGGCCCGTTGCATTCATCTTGTGGATTCTTACAACTTTCTTGTTGATCCCGTGTCCATTCGAGGCCCCGAAACCCGATTTCATAGCCCGGAGGGCAAAACAGTCATTGCACACAAAATCTGTACCCAAAACTTAATATTCTCGAAACCCGCGAAACATACACTTTTTGGAAACTAGATATTTCAACGAACAATTCTTCCTTCTTCGTCGAATTCATCCGAGGACCCGAAAGAGATGATATCAGCCCATTTAGTTTCATTAGTTGTGGGACCCAATCCAACCCAACTCTTTAGCTAACAAGAGAAGCCATTCCATTCACTTCATCTTTCATTTTCCAGCACAACCATTGGAGTCTAGGGTTTTCTTGGTTTCTCACCTTCTTCTTGCTTCTTCATCTCAAATCCTCACCAATCTTGCACTAAACTCAAAAGGGAACTCATCATCTTCTTCCTCTCCTTGCAAGCTTCACCTTGATACTATTCTTGGAGCAATCTCCCCATCTTGAGACCTTCTTTGAACTAGTTCTTCTCATTTGGAGGTCATCCAAGTAAGTGATCCCTCTCATCTTCTAGATTGTTAATCTTCTAGCCTTAGGGAAGCTACATTTGCATTTTTGAAAGGTTTCATTGTCATTTCATGGTTTGACCCATTTTAGGGTTGTTTTTGGGGATTTTTGATTGTAGCTTGGAAGTGATCTTGAGAAGTGAGTAGAGGCTTGTTTATTGCTAGCTTGGACTTGAGGCAAGTGAATGTTTGGAGGTTTTTAAATTTCAAATGATGTGGTGAAGCATTGATGGATTTTTATGCTTTCATTGATTGCATTTATTGGTTTTTCATGGTTGAAATAAATGATATTTACACCTCTTGATAGCCTCATTTAATGTCTTGGAAGTATGTAAATAAGTCATATTGTTCATAGTTTTCCTTGGTTGATCATGTGTTGGAAGGAAAGGAAAAAGGGAGAAAAATCAAAGTTCCCGGACCTGCACTGCGCCCAGGACCGATCGATCGGACGTGCAGACCGATCGATCGGACTGACTTTTAACAGTAAGGGTTTTTGGGCCGATCGATCGGACTCTGTGCAGAAAATTTCGGCCGATCGATCGGACCCTGTTCAGAAAATTTTGGCCGATCGATCGGACCGAGGACTCAGTTTGAGTCCGGTGGATTTTGAGATTTTTATTTTTCCCTTGGTTTTAGGTGGGACCTTGGCTACCCTTTTTGGACTAATTGGACTATGGGTGAGATGTCTTGAGCCGACGCTTCTCACGGTTAGTTTGGTGGCATCGAAGTTCAATCCGTTTCAATCTTGAACGGGATGGAATGACGCGATAACTTCTTTATATCCAAATATAAGACTTTTGCCTTGGTTATCGCGAATTCCATTCCTTTCGATGACTGAATAGGTTGGTCGATGTTTCCGAATTAACGTCATGCCTAGGATGGACCGTCTATAACCTTGATTTTCCTGGTATGAAATCTAGTTATAACCATAAGCTCATTTTAAGTTTTGAAAATCGTAAGAGTGCATAAGGAGCCCGGAATGTCTTCAAACTCAAGGAGTACCAAGTTATATCTATAATCGACATACGGGACCCCTATCCACTCAAATAGATCTTTAAATCATCATCTTTCCCGAATTGGTATAGTTCATCATATTTCTCTATTTCCAAGCATTACTTGACATGAATTGTTTTCCCGAAAGCATGATAGTAGTATTGACTTGTCCAGATATGTATTGCCCGACATGAGATGACAGTGTGCCTTGAGCACCCCCGTTTTCCCCGTTTATTTATTGTACTTGATTTACTCATATATGTCTCGATTGGTTTTATCCTATGTGTCGGCATCACTAAGCTTGGATACCTTGTCAGTCTGATCCACTAACTTGGATATCCCTCTCCCGTCCCGCCAGCTGCAGTTTGGATCCCGATGCCCGGTTTATCACCGTGGCCCCGTCCCGATACCCGGTTCGCTACCGTGGTCCCGTTCTCGTATTATTATATTGTATATATGTATACGTTGTTTCTCCTCACCTTGTGTGACTGAGATCAACGTCCCGTGATACTGTTGTCACATTAGTGACAGAGGACTTAGCTTTATGTGATTGCCACCTTGTTATTCCCGATTTCCTTGGTTACCTCTTATGTTTCATCTTGTTTACTTGTTTTATAGCAAATGATTTATCTGTTTTATAAGAGTTCTTGCTTAAACAAATTTATATGCTTTTCAAGGTATTTTTCCCCTATTATATGTTGTTGTATCCTTGCTTTCTCTTGCCAGACCGTCGTGTCTGATCCTTTGCTTTGGTACTCAGGTCCCGTTGCCGGCTTCTTTGAGGAGGAGCCAGAGGAGGCGGTAGGAGAGCCGCAACCTCTAGTTGAGTGGCGTGCTGACGATGTCATGTAGACATCGGGTTGCTACGAGAGACGCACATTTTGGGAGCTATACTTTAACCATTCTTTTGGGTTATTATTTTGTTCATATTGGCCTTTGTTGGCCTCTCTTTTTGGGGATTGTAACTAAATGATAACTTGTCTAACTTTAACAACTTTTGAGAAACATTGCTATATATCATTGCTCATTTTGATACAGTCTTTCATACTCATGTTATTGTTATGATCTTCATGACTAATGATAGTTGGACTATTTGATTTGCTACACGCTTCCGCACTCAAAAAGAAATGTTCATTGATGTTTGTGATATCCTCACCGCGGACACCTGTGGGAAATTAAACAAATACGTGTGTGTTGTTGGTTCACGACACACACTTAATGTCCCGATCCCGGATTGGGATTTCCCGGTCCGGGGTCGCGACACTTGGGGGGCCACCCCCCCCAAAGACCACCTCTCCTTCTATCCAACATGGCTAGATGCGGCTTTTCAGCCCGTCTACTCAGTTTTTTACCGGATATAGGACCTTATCTTGGTCCTTATCCTCTAAAAATCTGAGGTTGGAGCCAAGCCAAGAAATCAAGCACTATGTTCTCATCTGAAGGACGATGGCGGAGCCCATACATGACTCGCGACCATCGATCTGAACGAGCCCTCCCACAATCGCATGAGAAGTTAGATTCCTTTTTCTTACTTTTCTGTTGTAAATTGTATTTTTTCTAAAGAGACAAAAAATCACATCTCTTGTCTTTCATTATTGATAAGATTTGTAAATCGCCTTTCATGGCAAAATCGCCTCCAACGGCACCAAACCGCCTTCTACGGCACAAAAACGCCTTTAACGGCATTCAAACAAAACTGTCTCTTTTATTAAAATATGTATGCAATGGAAAACTAGAAAAAAGTTTCATTTCCCTTTTTACTTGTGAAGGTGGATCTCCGGATCACCATTTCTAAATTCCAAGTATTAAAGAGAAATTGGCATACCCGTACAAAAAAACTGATGCCCGCTTTTCCTTTTTCCCTCCACCATACCCCGTCAGCCCCGGGGCGGAGGCAGCTTTGGAAAAAGACAAAAGCCGGGACCATCAAGCTGGCACACCCGGTGGGACTCGTTCATTTGATGAACATGTGCTTAGATTCCTTTTGGCTCCTTTTTAGTTGGTGGCCTATGTTGGATCTTGCATCTAAAAAAAAACACATGAGATGGGATTCTTGGAAATTTCTTCTTTTAAGTTTATTTCCAGTCTTTCTTGTTTCTAAAAAAAAATTTTCTCAAAAAAATCAAAAACAAAATCTGATTTACAAAAAAATTTCAGATTTTCCTCTTTTGGGTTTAAGTTGAGAAACTTTGGTTTCTTCCTTTTCGGACTTCGGGATCGCAGAAATGTTGAACCCATTTTCGGAATGGAACACCATTCGCTCTCTTCTATGAATCCATAAAAAAAAAATCAAAAACAAAATCTGATTTAAAAAAAAAAATTTCAGATTTTTTCTCTTTTGGGTTTAAGTTGAGAAACTTTGGTTTTTTCCTTTTCGGACTTCGGGATCGCAGAAATGTTGAACCCATTTTCGAAATGGAACAGCATTCGCTCTCTTCTATGAATCCATAAAAAAAAAAAACAAAATCTGATTTACAAAAAATTTTCAGATTTTCCTCTTTTGGGTTTAAGTTGAGAAACTTTGGTTTCTTCCTTTTCGGACTTCGGGATCGCAGAAATGTTGAACCCATTTTCGGAATGGAGCACCATTCGCTCTCTTCTATGAATCCATAAAAAAAAAAAATCAAAAAACAAAATCTGATTTACAAAAAATTCTCAGATTTTCCTCTTTTGGGTTTAAGTTGAGAAAATTTGGTTTCTTCCTTTTCGGACTTCGGGATCGCAGAAATGTTGAACCCATTTTCGGAACGGAACACCATTCGCTCTCTTCTACGAATCCATAAAAAAAAAAAACCACTAAGGTTGCACCAATTGCGTTCTTTGACCAAAGTGGATCTAAGAAAAGCCTTGTCCAGAGTGTGGAGACAGCTAGACTGTTCTAGGCAAGGGTCCTCCAAACGGGTTCATTAAGTAATCCTACCCTTACCTGGGGGCTGATCTATCAACTGAGGTTTCATAAGATCGAATTGGAGATCTATGTGAACTCTTAAAAAAAAAATCTTCAAAAAAAAAAAAGAAAAAAAAAAAAAAAACTTCTGTCATTTTTGGATTCATATTTGAGAAATCCTGGTTCCTTCCTTTTCGGACTTCAAGATCGCAGAAATGTTGAACTCATTTTCGGATTGGAATACCATTTGCTCTCTTCTATAAAGTCCAATCTTGACACTTTCAAAAAAAAAAAACTTCCGTCACTTTTGGATTCACATTTGAGAAATCCTGGTTCCTTCCTTTTCGGACTTTCGAGCTCGCAGAAATGTTGAGCTCATTTTCGGATTGGAATACCATTTGCTCTCTCCTATGAATCCAATCTTGACCTTTCAAAAATCCCATCTCGTGTCCTTTCCAAGGATGCGATTTGCAACATTTGTGCCTAGCGGTGCTAGTACGCCCTTTCGGGTCTACTGTATTCGCAACCGACACATTTGTATCTCAACCTTATATCATTTTACCTTGAGTGAGCTTTGCTTCTCGGTAATTTGAATTAAGGTTCACAATTGCTTCTAGCAGTCACTGGGACGCTCATTCTGAGCTGACCCTACCTGCGTTCAGAACAATTGTGCCCTCTATGGCTTTTCTGCCTTCCTCATATTGCTTGGGCTGGGCCATGTCCCCTCGGGCGACTTGAAAAGGCGAAACCATAGTATTTTCCATTTATGATCACCATATTCTTGTGATTACTAATGGATATGGTCTTGTTTCAGAAGTTTTCCAAAAACTAACAATGGCAGCTTCATTAACCATCACCTTTGATGAGAACAAGTACCAGCTCATGCTCCAAGACAAACAAACCAAGCGCACTTACAAGCGCCCTGCCAGCTGCCGAAGCATCATTTCCCTCGGCAACTCAGAAGACACCGGGTCAAACTCTACTCCCCGGACCATTGTCTTCGGGTCATTGGGACCATTCCCACTACCCGCAGAAGAAACCGCACCTGCCAAGAAGCAGAGAACCGCCCCTCAACGTATCACTACAGTGATACCAAGGGCGATCATCAAGAAACCTGAGGCCCGTAGTGCTCCAGCAAAGCCTCAACCAGCAAGAAACCAGGTCTGCTCAAAGACTTGGTCTCCAAGGCCTTCACCCAAATAGCGAAGGTCACAAACATCAGCAAAGCCAGCATACCTGGCCCCTCTCAAGGAAAACCGGTTCTACCCTCTTGCTTACATGAAAGAGGAGAAGCCTACCCTCCGCCAAACAAAACCAACTCAGCACGAGCCGGCTTGCTCATACAAGCCCAAAATCAAATCGTGCATCGTAAGGCCTCCGCAAGAACCTGTCAAGGCCTTCACACCTGCGAGTCGACCCTTCCTCTCAACGGGAGCCGAACTCGCAAAATTCAAAGCTTCGCTGCAACAGGCAAAGGACCGCGTCCAGATCCTGTCCCTGCCCGTCTTCAAAGAAGACAAGCTTGGCTGCTGCGCACCAGGGACTACTTCCTTCATTGCTAGGGCACAGCCAGAGCTAACCAAAGCTCAAATCGCTCGTCGTATGCGTCGCCGAACGGCATATCGACAAAAGAGACTAGAGAAGCAAAGAACCCAGGATTCTGCACTTCAAGTCTCCCAAAAATGGGTCGAAAAAGAAAGACCCGACCAACTTGTTGCTGTTCATATGGTTGGAAAAACCAGAAAACGCCAGAAGTCAGCAACTAAAATCCATGTCAGACGACCGGTGACTCGCAGCGTCTCCCGGACACGAAGACATAAAGAAAACTCTCCCGCTTCTTCAAGCCAAGGACGTCGGAGTGACCACTCTTCGAGCTCTTCATCTAAAAGAATGAGCTCCAGCTCAGTCACCAAGACTGTATCCTCTTTCGACTCTCGAAGAATGAACGTCTTGGTCACAAATACTGAACAACCTCCGCCACATGATGACGTAACCGCACGCATCCAGCAGCTGGAGCAAGGGCAGCAGAGGATAGAGACTCTAATAGAGAACCTAATTCTCAATCTTCAGCGTCCACAAAACAATGAAGCTCCTCCGAGCCATCAAGGCGACGAGGAAAATGCGGAAAACAGTGAGTCACGCGCCCTTACCAAAAAGGACGTTGACGATATCCTCGCCAAAGCAAAAGAAGAGGATACACTAAAGGAGCATGGGATCAAGCCACCATATCCCTTGTGGATGGACTCGGTCCCGTTCCCTACAAAATTCAAGCAACCTACTCTCCAAACATATACGGGGAAAGGTTCAGCCAGACAACACGTCATCCATTTCAAGATCCTGACGGGAGCTATTGCGGATCAAGATGCCCTCAAAATCCGCCTCTTTGCAAGTACCCTAAAAGGTACGGCCTTTGATTGGTACTCCACTCTGCCGGAGGACTCCATTCAAAATTGGGCCATGTTGGAGACACGCTTCCTAACCCACTTCAAAGGTGAGGATCATCCTGTTACTATGGCTCAGCTCTGCAGCCTAAAACAGGGAGAGAATGAGTCAACATATGACTTTATTCACAAGTGGAAGGCAATGGCATACAAATGCTCCGATGTACTGCCACAAGCATCACTGGTCGACATCTGCCGAAACAACATGAGAGCAAGAATCCGCTCCATGATCATCGGCAACAAATCAAAGAACCTGGGAGAACTCCTGGAAGCATCTATGGAAGCTGAAACGGTGATCAAAGACCTCAACAGTCAGAAGTCATCAAAGAAAGAGCCGACTGCCATTGCAACCTCAAAACCAAAGAAAAAGGAGGTTCTCAATGTGCAAACCAAGTCAGCTCCTCAGCAGCCAAAGAAAGCTGAAAACAAAGCTGCAGGTAAAAAGCCTGAACTCTCTGATGCATTCAGAGAACGAGTAGAGAAGAAACACCCGTTCGATGAAGATGTTGAAAAATCTTTGGGGCACTCCTAGCAAACGGCAAACTCACATTGCCTGACCCCAAAAGACCGGGCGATGTTGGCAAAACCAACGATCCTCGGTACTGTCCATACCATCAGATGGTCTCGCATCCTCTCAATCAATGCTTTGTTGTGAGAGAGAAGATAAATGAGATGTGGAAAAACGGAGTCATTACCTTCGACAAGAACTATGGGTCTGCCTCCGTCAACATGGTGTCGTGTGGACAAAAACAAAAATCACCAAAAGAGAAGATCACTACTTCCTTCAAGGTGATAAAGATGACCCAAACGTCCCGAGAGTTGGTTCCATATCCAACATCAGACGGACAGCCCATATGGGTACACCCCGATCTCCTAGAAGATGAAAATTGGGAGGTCGTCAAAACAAGGCCAACCGCTCAACAGCGAAGGCAAGCCAGGAGACAACTCCGCAAGCTCAAACAGCAGGAGAAAGCTCCGAAAAAGCAAGAAGTCGCTGAAAAGGCAGAAACCTCCTCTACCGCTTCACTGGGGGCAACAGAAGAGTCCTCCCCTAAGGCTTCAAAGGCGGCAAGAAAATTCACTCTTGGTGATTTCATGCCACCACATCTCAAAGATGAAACTACGCAGGGGGCATCATACTCTTGCAACTCAGTGGTCGGATTCTCCATCGATGGATATGAGTCCAGTGACACCGCCAGTGACATCGATGAGTGGGAAGAATCCCTCGAAACAGGAGAATATCTCTCCGACGAGGAATGGATCCCTGAATCTCATCTTATGCCAGTAATCTGGTATAACCCATTACAGCCGCAAGGATCCTGGTCTGATGATGAAGAAGACCAAGAGGCTGTCCAAGAAAATACTCTAGTGGAACCACAAGGAGCAGACGAAGAAGAAGATTTGGCTCCCGTGCCTAATCTCGATGAATACGCAAGGATCTTGCAGCACCTTGCTATAGAGCAAGAACAAGGTCGCATCTATCAGCTTCGTCACAACCCAGCACCGGAAGTTCCTGAAAATCTACAGGAATCTCCTCCGGTAACCCCGGAAAACGAAGAAAGCTGTTGGATCGACGATCCTCTTACATCTGAGGACAGTGACATCGGAACTCAAACCTCTTCCGAGCACCTACATCCCAACAGTTCATCTTGGAGGCATCTTCCGTCAAAGTTACTTGCAATGCAATAACTCAGGATGATAATTCCTCACCTTCTCAGGCTTCGTCTCCTGGAACAGTGACATCGGAACTCAAACCTCTTCCGACCGATCACCTTGAAGAAATTCCAGCCGGTGAAATCTTCTTCGGAGAAAATCCGGTCAATTGGTCCCAAATGCCCGATCTCATCGGTGATGTCTGGACCAACAAAATATTCGACAAAGAAGGAAAGTTGCTGGATGCTGTTCAGGACTTGCTCCCGGAAAATGCTCCATGCAACACAATTACTGAAGATGGCAATGCTGACACAGAGAAATCTTCAGCAAATGAGAAGGAACAACCCCTCGATCTCGAGGGTGATCTTCTAAACAAAGACCCTTCTCCAGAAGCTCTTGAAGTTGGTAGAGGTACCCGTTCTGGCCGGGATTACCACAAAAACTACAACCAACCTTCTGCTTCTTATGTAAATCCTTTGGGAAAACAAGCTGTAAACGCCCCTAGTGGCAAGAATAATGAAAATGCAGGCCCCAAGGAGGCTTTCAAGTACGACTTGATTCAGCACTTCAAACACATACCTGCACGTCTGCACATCCTAGACTTGTTACGAATGTCACCACAGACTCGTGATAGTCTCATTTCAGAACTACAAATGCTGGATGCGGATGTCGACAAACATGCCCCACAAGTCCTACAAATTGAAATGGACCATAGGGTCAAAAAATCAAAAACTCCCTCAAAAGGAGAAAAGAAGAAAACTGAAGGATCCTGCATCGAATGCCTCTCGGTTCAAAAAGCAGCAAGTGCGACCATCGCCTTCACCAAGGAAGACCTCCTGCTAGGCGAGACAAAGCACAACCGACCCCTGTACTTCACCGGGTACATCAAAGAGGTACCACTACGCAAAATCCAGATCGATCCAGGTTCTGCACTCAACCTCATCTCCACTTCGGCACTCGAAGAACTGGGCATTCCGCCTAGCAAGCTGAGCCACACGTCTGTGTCCATCTTTGGATATGATGGCAGCGCTCAAAGGCCGATCGGCAAAATCAGGTTCAAGTTGCAAATCGGTGATCTTATCTCCGAGGTCACTGTCTATGCGATAAAGACCCCTTCATGCTACAACATCCTTCTCGGACGCCCCTGGATACACGAGAATGGTGTTGTCCCTTCGACTTTACATCAGTGCATCAAGTTCGTTGGCAATGACGGCTTGATACATCGAGTGTTTGCAGACAAAAAGCCCTTCAAAGGCAAAGAAGTCTATTTCGCAGATGCTCAGATGTACAAAGATGAAAAAGAAGAAAGGGAGGAAGAAACAGCATCCTTTGCCGAAAATCTCCAGAAAGACAAAGGCAAGGTTCCTTAGCAATCACCAGAAGAAAGTAAACCCTCTATCAAAACCAAAGAGAATAATCAATCTCCCTTCATGGTCTCCCTCAAGTCTTCAAAGCCTCTGGTGATCACCACCAAAGCAAAGAAGACAAAACAGAGGGCTGGGGGCAAGTTTGCTGTCTCCTTCGTGTCTATCTTGCAAGACACGGATTCGGACTCAGAGCCAGAAGACGATACATCGTCAAGCCAAGCTGATGATCAACAAGTTCAAACCGCTCTCACTCCGATGGAGACAACCGTTGACATAGAAGATCCAGCATCTGCTTCCTTCGTTGTTCCAGCAACATCAGCAGAAGAAAAGCCAATCTTCTTCCATAAATCGGGAGTTTCTTCATCAAATTCTTCGCTTGAACCTTTCAAAAATGAAGGTATGCCTCAACTATCCCTGTATAGTCCAATGGCGCAAGCTATCATGAAGAAAATGGGCTACGACGCTCAGAACCCAACCGGTTTGGGAGATGGCCGTGGTATTATCACGCCATTGGAACCAACCCTGACCAAAAGTCAACTGGAAGGTTGGAAACCCCACCGCCACATAGAAAAGTCTTCATATGGGCTGGGGTATGATCCTGACCCCCCCTTGAGACAGTTGACACAAAGGCTGCAAAATCATCTTGCCAACCAAGCCTCAACATCTCATATTAATGAAGACATCGATCTCCCTGGATATCTCTTTGAAGAGTTGGTCGTCAAGGATCCAGGAAGTTCATCCAATTGGTACGATTTCTTTGATGATGAAGAGGAATTGTCCGATGATACAGACACACGGTTCTCTGACCCAGAAGAACCACTGTCTCCAAAGGAAGTGCCCTACTTCGACCTAGTTTCAACAGGTGATTGGGACCATCTCATAGCAAATCTTGAGAAAAGTACCAATCAAGAAGACCCATGGACAAAAGCAGAGCCGTGGTCTGTAGATACCTTTGGAACTCCAGAAGGCTTTGTTGGGTTGGAAGCCTCCGAAAATATTGTGGAGGAACCACCTTTAAATCTTCCAACAGAAGATTCTGTTCAAAAGATAGACTTGGGAAAACCTGATAACTCACGTCCTGTATTCATAAGCAAGAATATAAAGGATGATGAGTTACCCGAGTATATCGCGTTTCTTCATGAGTTCGTTGATTGTTTCGCATGGTCTTACGCTGAGATGCCTGGCTTAGACCCCAAAATAGCAATCCATAAACTCAATCTTCAAAAAGATATCAAGCCTGTCAAACAAGGCCAAAGAAGGTTCCGTCCTGACGTGATGGACAAACTTGAACAAGAATTTCAAAAACTCAAAAGCGTTGGCTTCATCCGTGAGGAACAGCATCCTGAATGGTTGGCCAACATCGTCCCCGTGACAAAGAAAAATGGGCAAATCAGGGTCTGCATTGATTACAGAAACCTGAACAATGCATGCCCAAAAGATGAATTCCCGCTCCCTATACCGGAGGTGATGATCGACAATACCTGTGGGTTCGAGCGAATGACATTCATGGATGGCTTCTCTGGCTACAATCAGATAAAGATGCATCCTGAAGATGAAAAACACACAGCATTTCGGACCCCGTTTGGCGTGTATTGCTACACTGTCATGCCATTCGGTCTGAAGAATGCCGGCGCTACATATCAGAGGGCTATGATGAAGATCTTCCAAGATATGCAGCACAAGACGGTCGAATGTTATGTCGATGACCTCGCCGTCAAAAGCAAAAGAAAAGAAGACCATCTCAAAGATCTTCGGGAAGTCTTCCTCCGACTTCGCAAACACAAACTGCGAATGAATCCCCTCAAATGCTTCTTCGGTGTTTCATCGGGTAAGTTTCTCGGATTCATAGTACGGAAAGCTGGCATAGAGCTTGACCCCACCAAAGTCAAGGCTATCCTAGAAATGCCATCTCCAAGAACCCTAAGACAATTAAAAGGGCTCCAAGGAAGATTAGCATACATTCGGCGGTTCATCTCCAACCTATCAGGAAAGTGCCGTCCATTCTCTCGGTTAATGAAGAAAGGTGTCGATTTTGTCTGGGATGCTGAATGTGAAGCTGCGTTCCAGGACATCAAGTCATACCTGACTAAACCTCCAGTGTTGGCTGCCCCCACAACTGGAAAACCATTCCTCTTGTACACAAGAGCCCTTGACCGTTCTTTAGGCGCTCTACTTGCACAAAAGAATGACGAGGGAAAAGAAGCTGCTCTATATTACCTTAGCCGCATGTTGGTAGGTGCAGAGCATCGCTACTCTCCAGTCGAAAAAGAATGCTTGCAGTAATGTTCGCCGTACAAAAACTGCGTCACTATCTGCTATCCAACACAGTGTACCTGATTTCGAGGATCAACCTCCTAAAGGTCCTTGTCACAAAAGCAGGTTCTCTCAATGCCCGACTGGCAAAATGGTCCATCCTCCTGTCACAATTTGATATTAGGTATGTACCACAAAAAGCAATTAAAGGCCAAGCTCTAGCAGACTTCCTCGCGGAGCATCCATTGCCTAAAGATTCTCCACTCAGGGATGACCTCCCAGACGAATCAGTCTACAGTGTGGAGACTTCCTTATCAAACGCTTCCTGGCACATGTACTTCGATGGCGCAACCAGGACAAATGAAAAGGGAAATCAAATATCGGGAATTGGCATTCTCTTTGTTAATCCCGACAAATACATGATTCCACACGCATTCTCGCTACTGGAACCATGTTCAAACAATGCAGCTGAGTACCAAGCCCTGATCATAGGATTGGAACTCGCCCTTGAATCCGGCATCACTACGCTGGAAGCTTTTGGAGACTCTCAACTGATCGTCAACCAGATGAATCAGAAATTTGAAGTCAGGAAGCCCGATCTGTTGCCTTACTACAACAAAGCACAATCGCTTCGACAAAAGTTCGACATCTGTCATATCACCCACATCCTCAGAGGTGGAAACATTCGTGCAGATGCTCTGGCTGGACTTGCTGCGTCTATGGCAATCCAAGAAGGGGAAAACATGCAAATTACAGTGTGTCAAAAAAGGATTCTCCCTCCTCTCAACACACATCAAGCAGTTGCTGAATGCCACCAAGTGGTTGGAAGTCGGATCTCCGTCCTTAAACCTCTGATCAGCGACTGGAGGGATCCGTTCATTGATTACATAATGTTCGGAATCCTACCTGAAGATCCAAAAGAACGGGTAAGCATCCAAAGACGAGCCCCAAACTTTCATTTGGATATTCCTTCAAAAATGTTGTATAGAAAATCCTACAATGGAGTACTTCTACGCTGCTTGTCACAACAAGAGGCTGAGGGAACACTCAAAGAAGTACATGCTGGTCTTTGTGGAGCCCATCAGGCTGGGCCTAAGCTCTACGATCAGATAAAAAGGTTAGGTTATTATTGGCCTACCATGGTGGCTGATGCAATGCAATTTGCTAAGCGCTGCCAACAATGCCAAGTTCATGGAGATTATGTCCACATGCCTCCGGAATGGCTACATCCTACAGCAATCTCATGGCCTTTTGAAGCCTGGGGTATGGACATCATAGGTCCTATCTCCCCTCCATCGAGCAAAGGTCATCGCTTCATCTTCGCCGCTACGGATTATTTCTCCAAGTGGTCAGAAGCATTCGCGCTTAGTGAAATGAAGACGTCATCAGTCCTTCACTTCTTGCGCACCAACATCATTTGTCGCTTCGGCATACCTAAAAGATTCGTCCATGATAACGGACCACAGTTCCGCGATCACCGATTCTACAGGTTCTGCGACAAATACAAAATCCAAAGTTGTCCTTCAACTCCGTACAATCCGGCAGCGAATGGACTAGCAGAGGCCTTCAACAAGACGCTCTGCAAAATCCTCAAGAAAATGGTCTCTAGTCACAAAAGAGAATGGGGCGACAAACTGCCTGAAGCTTTGTGGGCCTATCGAACCACCGTTCGAGGACCAACCCATAGCACACCATTCTCCTTGGTCTATGGATGCGAAGCTGTTGTCCCTTTGGAGGTTCAAATTCCTTCCTTAAGGGTATCTCTACAAAATGACATGACGCAAGAAAGCAATGTCAAATTGAGACTCCAAGAGCTGGATAACCTCGATGAGAGACGGCTCGAAGCTCTACAAAGCATTGAACTCTACCAAGCACGCATGGCAGGATCTTTTGACAAGAAGGTCAGGCAACGCGCCTACAAAAAGGGAGACTTGGTTCTTACAGTAAAAAGACCAGTGGTTTTTGCCAACAAATCCAAAGGCAAATTTGAACCAAAATGGGAGGGACCTTTCGTCATCGACAAAGTCTTCTCCAACGGCTCATACGCTCTTCTAAACATGGAGGGTGACAGATGTATGCTGCCCATCAATGGGAAGTTCTTGAAGCGGTACTACCCTTGAAGGCTTCTTCCATCGGGTCAGAGCGACGCCTGTACGGCCAAAGCCTATTCCTAGGTATCTGCTCGTCAAACCCACACCTTTTGGAATTTTCATCCTCTTGTTGAAATTTCTAAAAAAAAAACCCCTCAAAACAATGTTTCTTTCATCGTTTCATTGTTAAAAAAAAAAGCAAATCCAAAAATCCAAGTTTAGGAGCTTCTTCCCAAACTTGACCAAAATTTTCGATCCTTGAAACCAAAATTCATGGTTTGAAACAAAATCAGGACCTAGGGATTTCAGCCCTAGTCCACCTCGACTTTTACCACCAAAATGGTTTTGAGTCAAAATTTACGACCCTCGAGTCTTTAAACAAAAAAATGGTTTTTCAAAAACCGCAGGGAAGCGACGTTCAGTCGATACTTGCAAAACCCAAAATCGGAAGGATGCGAACCCCATTCGATACTTCCAAAATCCCAAAATTTCAAAAATCGTGGAGACGCAACGTTCCAGTTGATATCCACAACCCAAATTTTAAAACAAACAAAAAAAAAAAAACAAAACAAATGTTCGAAAAAACCTCAAACTTCAAAAATCGTGGGGAAGCGACATTCCATCGATACCCACAAAACAAAATTTTTGAAGACAAAAGCAGGGAAGCGACGCTTAGTCGATACTTGCACCCAAATCCGCGAGGAGGCGACATTCCATCGATACTCGCAACCGAATGAGCAAGGAGGCGACATTCCATCGATACTTGCAATACCATTCAGCAGGGAAGCGACGCTTAGTCGATACTTGCACCCAAATCCGCGAGGAGGCGACATTCCATCGATACTCGCAACCGAATGAGCAAGGAGGCGACATTCCATCGATACTTGCAATACCATTCAGCGGGGAGGCGACTTTTTAGTCGATACTTGCATTTTTGAAAACCAAAAACCTGGCTTTCACGCCAAAAAACCCGGCTTCCATGCCAAAAATCCGGCTTTCATGCCAAAAAATCAAAAATCCGGCTTTCATGCCAAAAAATCAAAAATCCGGCTTTCATGCCAAAAATCAAAATTCGGCTTCCATGCCAACAAAACAAAACTCGGTTTTCAAAAAAAAAAAATCTGGCTTTCATGCCAAAAACAAAAAATCTGGCTTCGATGCCAAAAAGAAATTTCGGCTTTCATGCCAAAAACAAAATCTGGTTCTTACACCAAAAACAAAACCGGCTCTCATGCCACAAACCAAATCTTGGCTTTCATGCCATCTCAAAATTTTGGCTCTCATGCCATAAACCCAAATTCGGCTTTCATGCCACCTCAAAATTCGGCTTTCATGCCATCATCAAAAAAAAAAACCTGGCTTTTACGCCAACCAAAACAGAAACCCGGCTTTCATGCCAACAAAACAAACTGGTTTTCAAAACAAACCGGCTATAGATGCCATCCAAATCCGGCTATAGATGCCACCCGAAATTTGGCTTTCATGCTGTGAACAAATCTGGCTCCCATGCCAAAACATGTCTCAAAAACCGGCTCCCATGCCAAAACAATCATTTGTCAAAAGATTTCTCACAAAATGACAAACTTTTGATCACATCCCATTTAGCAATCACTTTAATCACAATATTTAAGTGAGCGTAGGGAAAACAAAAAAAAAGAAAGTACCAAAAAATACATGTGGTACCAAAAAAAAGAAGAAAAGAAAAGTGTTCACAAGCACTACAAAAATGTATACAAAAAAAAAAATACATGTGGTATATAAAAAGAGAGAAAGAGGGGTCTCAGCCAAAAATGCCCTCCAGCCAAGCTTTCAGTTCCTCAAGCAAACTCTTGGCTTCATCCGTTAGAGTCTCCAAAACGCTTCACCATGCTCGAAGGCGCTCCAACAACGCCTTGAGAGAAGCCTAACTGCAACGCAAAACGCGAAGGGACATACGGCTGGATATCAACAAAAAGATGTCTGCGGTACACCATCGTGCCAACACGTATGTTTAAAAGCCACCTCTTCTCTGCGTTGGTCAAAGAATAGTGTCTTCCCGATCCCGCCCTGGTAGAATCTCTGGAGACACCAAAATCAAAAGCCTTCTTCCGCAAATCTGGAAAAAGCTTTACTGAAGATTGCCCAATCTCGACATCCCTGAATCGTCGGATTCTCAAGCGGGCAGACAAAAGTGAATCGGAAACGGCTTTTCCCCTGGCCAACCGAATCATAAAAGGGTCATCATCCTGAGCAGCGCCCAAACGGTGGAAGCCGGGACAGTGGTACACATACCACGAATAAAAAATATGGGCTGAAAATACCCTATTCATAGGAAGCCCAAGCCGAACCAGAAAAGCAGCAGCCTGCAGTTCGGTGCACAAATAGGAGTAAAGAGCAGGCACCAAAGCCAACTGCTCTCCGAACGCCATCTGACAAGCCGGAAATATACAATGCGGCCTGATGTGTGTTCCGTCTCCTCCAGCAAAAACAGCCTCACCCAGCCAATAAGTGAGGTACGCAGCAACGTCTCTCCGCAGCGCAATGTCGGAGCAAACGGCGTCTGTACTTGTGAGAAAGTTCTTCAAATTCTCTCGCATGGCAGAAATCTTCTTCCCCGGATTCTTAGTCTTGGCTTCCTGGGTCATACTCTCAGAAGATTCTTCGTCGCCAAAAAAGTTTGGAGACAAAGAGCTGAAACTCCTCCAACTGCTACACCGGACTTTCAAGCCCTCCTTCTCCCTCAAAAAATCGTAGAAGGCGACGAGCTGAAAGTACAAAAGCCTGAACTCCTCAGACTGCTCCTCAAGGACGCTGTCAATCGGCATAAATTCCTCGTAGAGTTTGCTGAGGATGGGTAACCCGGTAATGGCACTCAGCTCCTTCAAAGAAAAACCAATCTCACCATTCGTAACAATGAAGGTGTTGGTTTGTGGAAGGAAGGACTCCAGCATGGCCATAAAAGCCTCATCGGAGAAAAATACGGTTTGCCTAAAAGCGCGAACCGCATCAAAAATCTCGGCCTCCTTCAGAATGGCACCGCCGATCTGCAGGATGTGATCAGTCCACGACTCCCAGCCTGAGTCAACACTGAAACGGCCACGAAGTCGAAAAGGCTTCACCCAATTGCTGCCATCGCCCCTGAAAATGCCAAGGCCCACCGGTCTCAAATCAACCGATGGATGATCAGATCCTTGGTAGCCGTTGGCCGGCATCAACATGTCCAGACGGACAGGCGACTTCTCTGCATAACCAGAAGGACCGCCAACAAAAACCCCGGTCTTGACCACAGTGGTCCTCTTTACCCAGCTTGGAGGATCTTCTCTTTTAGAGCAAGTGGGAGAAAGACTCATGATCGAAATAGTACGATCAAAAGGCGACCGGGTAGAAATGGTTCTCTCCTCACCATCGGCTGTGTAAGAGAACTGAAAGCATCTCCTTTGATATGACGAGTCATCAGGAGCTGCAACACCAAAGAAAAAGGTAGGCTTGGGCACAACGCTCTGATCGTCCATGACCCAAGGACGATTGCTTGCCATAATCTTGTAAAACTCCTCATCCTTGAGACCGATCAGTCGCTGTCTCATCTCATCTCGGTTGAGCGAGTCACACTCTTCCAAGTTTCTCTCCACATACTGGACCTTCTCCCAAGCCTGCTGTACAACAGCATTGGAAGATCTGGCAGATCGACGAGGTGTATCGGTAACGGGCTTCTTACCCTTGTCCGTTCTGGAGGAACTACCTGCAAAGATTAAAAAAAAATCAATCAACAGAATGACAGAATTTTGCTAAAAAAAATCCTAGCGAAATTTTGGCATGACTCCGGGGCAATTCCGAAGAAAAGGGAATCACCCCGAAAAGAAAGGAAGCCTGAAGATGAGCTCAACATCGCTGCGAGCTCATGATCAATGAAGGATTCTCAAAGAAGACTCGAACTCAAACATTGCTGCGAGATCAAGACAGTCTTCTCAAATTTCCGCAAGAATCGGAAAAGAGCTCAACATTGCTGCGAGCTTCAAATCCCAAAACTTGCAAAAAAGCTCCTCGAAACCCCCGCAAGACTAAAGAAAGAGCTCAACATTGCTGCGAGCTTCAAATCTCAAGACTTGCAAAAGATTTCCAGGTGTGCATCATCATCATGCTCCCAATTCAATTTACCAAAAATCATGCATAAAAGAAAATCATCATGCACTAGATGCTAGGAAAACCTTGACAAAATTTGACCAATTCCAACCCAACTTGGTCAAAATCAAACTTTGTCTAAGTCAAAATTCATGTTGACTTAACATAGAAACTCTAGCCTTCTATCTTGATGCATCAAACAAAAAAAAAATGCATAAACATCTTGAAATGCATGAAACCTCATTATCATGATGATACAAAAAGGGGAGAAAGGAAAGTTCTTTTTTAAAAAAAAAAAGAAGAAAAAAATAAAAAAAAAAGAAAAAAAATTATGGGCTGGCCCACAGGCCGAAGCCCACAGGCCGTGGCCCATGGGCCACATGGCCGTACGGCCCAAAGCTGTACGGACATGTCCGTACAGCAGCAAAAAAAAAAAAAATAGAGAAAAAAAAAGGGGAAGAAGAAAGAAAAAAAAAAGGAAAAGAAAAGGGCGTGTAAAAAAAGAAAAAGAAAAGAACACGTGCAAAAGAAAAAAAAAAGAGAAGAAAAAAATGATGAAACTTTCTTTACATGGAATTTCTTGTAAAAAGAAATAAAAAACTTACTTGAAGCCATGGATGGAGAAGAAAGAAGAACTTGAAGACTCTTGAAGAAGGAGAACTCTTGATCTTGGAGAAACTCTTGAAGACTTTTGCAAAAAGAAAGCAATAGGAGCAAGAGATCCAACCTCAATTGCTTTTATGGAAGAGAGCAAACCAAAAGAGGAAAGAGGAGAAAACTAAGGAGGTAAGTGCTAAAAATTAGCAACCTTCCCAAAAGAAAAGGAAACTTGGGATATTCTCTCCCAAAACAAAGATCCTTTGAGAAGTTCTCTCCCAAAGAAAGATATTTTGAGAGAATCTTTCCCAAAATCAAGAAAACTTGAGAAAATCTCTCAAAGTAAAGATATTTTTAGATATTCTCCACCCAAAAGAGATATCTTTAGATATTCTTTACGAAAATGACACCATATGAGATCTAAGCCATCTTCAAAGCTTAAGGTCCCATGGGTTAGCCCAAATGAGCCAGGTTTAACCACCTAGGCACTAAAAGTGGCTTTTAGTCGAAATTCCTCTTACCAAGAGCATACAAAAAAATGGTTCCATGCCTCTCTTTTGAGTTGATTGGACCATACAAAATTCCAAGCCTCATGAGCTTCCAAAATCCAAAACCATCTCACCTCATGAGCCAAATTGAGCCAAACCTTGAAATTGACATTTCACCAAAAATCAAACCGGTCCCCTAACATTCCACATACAGCTTGTTAGGTCACAAGACCAAAATCAAAAACCAAAACCTGACCCCCCCAACATTCCACATACAGTTTGTTGGGTCACACGGTCAAAACCAAAATCCGACCCCCTAACTTGCCACATACAGCCTGTTAGGACTCAAGGTCAAAACAAAAATCCAAATCCGCATCCCCGATGTCATCTTCAATACTTTGCCTCAAAATGGTGCATGATTCTTATCACTACCATAAAATCCCCTGGAAGCTCAAAAGGCTACTCCATCAAAAAAAAAAATGCTCAAAGACTCTTGGTCAAGACAGAAGCTCTTCTTCAAGATTCTCTTCGAGGCACATCGACTGCAAAAGCTATATCGTCGCTGTACCTCGAGGGGGCATTTGTTGACACCAAAAATGTCACTTTGCCTCTTCACACCAAAAGCTTCATGGAGCCGCATCCTACCAAAAATAGGCAGGCGCCACTTCAAGCATCAGATCTTGTCAGAATCAAACAAAAACTGCAAGGTCATTCAAAACAACCAAAAGAGAGGTACACATGAAGTTTCGGGCCATTCCGACATCATTTGGCCTAACTTCACTTCTCCAACAGCTAAGCAGCAGCTCCCGGCGGCGGACCACCCCGGGACCATGGCACCTAATTCGGAGCTTGCGGATCATCTCAAAATGACTCCAATAGGCTCCTCGTCGAATTTCAGGTCAATCGGACATCGTTTGACCGAAAGTCAAAGCTCGGCATTTCCCTTGCGGTGAAATCAAAGGCAAGCATTTGCATAACTCCAAATGGCTTCAAAACTCAAACGAAAGCCTATGGTTGGTCTTATCTACTGATGAGGGAGTCACACGTCGAATTTCAGGTCAATCGGACATCGTTTGACCGAAAGTCAAAGCTCGACATTTCCCTTGCGGTGAAAACAAAGGCAAGCGTTTGCATGACTCCAAACGGCTTCAAAACTCAAACGAAAGCCTATGGTTGGTCCTAACTACTGATGAGGGAGTCACACGTCGAATTTCAGGTCAATCGGACATCGTTTGACCAAAAGTCAAAGCTCGGCATTTCCCTCGCAGTGAAATCAAAGGCAAGCATTTGCATGACCCCAAACGGCTTCAAAACTCAAAAGAAAGCCCATGGTTGGTCTTATTTAATGCTCAAGAAGCTTCACCTCAAATTTCAGGTCATTCCGACATCGTTTGACCCTGTTTCAGCTTCTGGCGGAAAATCAGCAGTTCTGCGCTCGGCTTTTCCCGGAAAATCGGAAACTTTGCAAACCAATTTGCAAGGATTCTCATCATGTTTTTCAGAGGGAAATCAAGCCAAAAATGTGGAGAAATGTCATAGAAAACAAACAAAAAAAACGGAAGCGAAAAACGACGAAAAACGGCCAGAAATGGGCCCCGGGAAGCAATTTTCCCCCCAGGGTCGCAGAGCCCCGCGACCCTGGGCCATGGTCACCGGCGACCATGGCCCATGGTCGCCGGAGACCATGGGGCCGGCGACCCTGGGAGGTCCGGGGCGCCGATTTCGCCCCGGGACCCCCCGTTTCGTCCGTTTTCGCGAGACGAGTTGTTCTGTCCCTGTGATTTTTCCAGATTCAGACTTTTGAGGCTCCAAATTCGCCGATATTCGCCAAGATCACAGGAATCCTTCCAAGAACTTCAAAAACTTCGTTGATCGCCAGCTGAACAACCAAAAAGTGCACTTTCTGCCCGCCCGATCGGGAAATCGACTGGACAGATGCTGCCGGCCCGCTAGTATCAACCAATGTCTGAAACTACATGATCATCTGATGTTGATTTACATAAGGATCCATCGATGATCATCGCAAAGGGAATTCCAAGAGACGCAACATGGCCCGCGACTCTTCAGCTACCAAGGTGGTCACTTAGTGCAATCAATCGGCCCGTTTATGGCAAGTTAATGCGGTCATTAACCCATTATCTTGAATGGCCCAATCAGAAGCCTCCGTTCAGGAGTTACAAGTCCAAGCAATCATGGCATTCAAGCCATGAAACTCCTAACATAATGGAGATTAAAGGCGATTAAATGCCCATGACTCTCCTCCGGCCAATGAAATCCAAGGGTCAGGAGTTACAAAACAAAAAGCAATTAAACTTGTAACTCCTCCCTTAATGAGCTTTATTACCATAAAGGCTCATAAATCACTCCTAAAGGCTACCAAAAGGCCTATAAATAGGAGTCCTCTCCAAGCATTCCGGAAAAAAAAAAAAGGGGGGACACACACAGAAGGATCCGGGAAAATCGCCACAGATCCGGAAAAATCGCCAGAAAATCATTCAAAAATCCTTGGAGAAATCTCTACAACCCTGCTCCTTCAAGAAAACTCTGCTGCAACAAGTTCAACAAGGTGATTGAAGCCCCTTGGGGGGCCACCCCCCCCCAAAGACCACCTCTCCTTCTATCCAACATGGCTAGATGCGGCTTTTCAGCCCGTCTACTCAGTTTTTTACCGGATATAGGACCTTATCTTGGTCCTTATCCTCTAAAAATCTGAGGTTGGAGCCAAGCCAAGAAATCAAGCACTATGTTCTCATCTGAAGGACGATGGCGGAGCCCATACATGACTCGCGACCATCGATCTGAACGAGCCCTCCCACAATCGCATGAGAAGTTAGATTCCTTTTTCTTACTTTTCTGTTGTAAATTGTATTTTTTCTAAAGAGACAAAAAATCACATCTCTTGTCTTTCATTATTGATAAGATTTGTAAATCGCCTTTCATGGCAAAATCGCCTCCAACGGCACCAAACCGCCTTCTACGGCACAAAAACGCCTTTCACGGCATTCAAACAAAACTGTCTCTTTTATTAAAATATGTATGCAATGGAAAACTAGAAAAAAGTTTCATTTCCCTTTTTACTTGTGAAGGTGGATCTCCGGATCACCATTTCTAAATTCCAAGTATTAAAGAGAAATTGGCATACCCGTACAAAAAAACTGATGCCCGCTTTTCCTTTTTCCCTCCACCATACCCCGTCAGCCCCGGGGCGGAGGCAGCTTTGGAAAAAGACAAAAGCCGGGACCATCAAGCTCGGGACAAAGAAATCTGGACCTGAGTACCAAAAGTAGTGGGTCAGACACGACGGTCTGGCAGGTGGGTGAAAAGATAATAAATATATTGAAGAATAAAACATATGATAAATCATGCTATTTGATCAAATGCTGCATATAATTAAACGGTTGCACAATCGTGGATCTCTGATAAAACATGTATTCGTTTCAAGCATGGGTAAAACATGAAGATCTAACAAAGCATATGTTCATTTACATCATCTATAAAAGCATGTATATTTGACAATCGGTTGTTCGTTGAAAACATATGTAACTATAGCGATCCTGGCAAAACCAATGTCCATTTGAAACATATGTGAAAGTATGGATATTTAACAAATAGGGCATTCCTTTAAAACATGTATAAACTTAGGGGTCTGACAAAACAAGTGTCATTTAAAACATATTTTAAAACACGGATATCTAACAAATCGGGTATTCATTTAAAACATGTATGTGTACAATAATCTTAACACCTGTTTAAATAACAACTTTCATAAAAGAAATGAATCATTTACCGGAAAACAATTAAGCAATATAAAACCTGTCGGGTATCCAAGGAATCGGGAACTAACAAGATGGCAATCACAAGAAGCTAAGTCCTCTATCACCAAAGTGACGAGAGTATAACGGGGCGTTGGTCTTAGTCACACAAGGTGAGGAGACTCAACGCAAATCATATATACAATATAAATATACGGCACGGGACCACGGTAGCGAACCGGGTATCGGGACGGGACCACGGTAATAAACCGGGTATCGGGATCCAAACTGCAGCTGGCGGGACGGGAGAGGGATCTCCAAGTCAGTGGATCAAACCGACAAGGTTATCGAAGCTTAGTGATGCCGACTCATAGGTCAAATAACAAATCGAGACATATGCAAGTAAATCAGGTACAATAAATAAACGAACAAGACGGGGGTGCTTAATGGCACACTGTCATTTCATGTCGGGCAATACTTTTCGGGATAAATAACTGTTACTAGTGTAACTTCAATGCTTTCAGGAAAACAAGTCATATAAAGCAAATCTTGGAAATGAGGTGAAACAATGAACTATTACTATTTCGAGTAAAAATATCGGTTTCAAGATTTATTTAAGTGAATAGGGGTCCCATATGTCGATTATAATAACAACTTGGTACTCCTTGAGTTTGAAGACATTCCGGGCTCCTTATACACTTTACGATTTTCAAATGCACAATATCAAGCTAAAAACTCTTAATCACATACTGGTTTTCATTGGTTCAAATATCCACTTCATTTTTTAATCTTTGATCACTAAGATAAGTATACCATTAGATTCCTTGCTCCAAGAGCTTTCCAACGGTATATAGAACTTCCAAATCCGATATGAGAATCAAAAGTTATAGGCGTTTCAAAGTGGCCCTTTTTTTTTCCTGCAGGTTCCCGGCGTCCGGACGCCCGGAAGCAGAAAAGGGTGCCCAAGTCTCTGTCTCCTGGCGTCCGACAGAAACCTCCCAGGCATCCGAAATTTTTCTGTTTTTTTTATTTTATTTTTTATCCTTTCCCTCCTTTCTCTTCCACTTGCACTCTTATACAATTGAGCTTTTCCTTGCTTCAACAAACATCCAAACTAAAATAAAAACTCCCATCAAACTTCAATGAACATTAAATCCAAACACCTTCTTCTTCGCATTCAAACATCAAAGAAAAGAAAACCACTATCCATAAGATTCATCTACACTTTAACAACATAATGGATACATTTATCAAGATGTATAATAGAGAAATCAACTCATCAATATGCATTTCAAAAGTAATAGAAATCAAGGCAAGGAAAACTATGAAAACACATGTAAAAATCATTAAAAACCAATAGTGTAAAACAAGAGATTTCCATGAAACATGTAAATGTTCAAAAACTTATCCATTCATCCACTTGCCTTTGTCTCTAATCAAGCAAATCCAAGTCTCTAATCACCTCTCAAGCTCAAAATCCAAGCTACAAGCAAAAACCCCCAAAACAAACCCTAAAATGGGTCAAACCATGAATGAAGAAGAAAGAACTTTTAATAATGAAAATGGAGCTTCACAAGGACTAGAAGAATACAAATCTAGAAGATGGGAAGGATTACTCACTTGGATGACCTTCAAATGGCAAGAACTAGCTCAAGGGAAGTCTCAAAGTTGGAAGATTTCTCCACAAATGGTATCAAAAGGAAGCTTGCAAGGTGAGGAAGAGAATGGTGACCATCATTTCTTGATTGATGCGGGTTTGGTGTGGATTGGAGGTGGGGAGAGGAAGAAGAAGAAGAGAAAGTTGCCCACTAAACCCTAAACTGAAATGTTGTGCTGGAAAATGGAGAATGAAATGGAAGGGAGAGTGGCTTCCCTTTGTTAACAAATGGGGTTGGGTCCCACTACTAAAGGAACTTGTTTGGCTGAAATCATCTCTTTCGGGACCTCGGATGGATTCGACGAAGAAGGAAGAATGATCGTCGAAATATCTAGTTTCCAAAAAGTATATGTTTCGCGGGTTTTGGGGATATCAAGTTTTGGGTACAGGTTTAGTGTAAAAGGACTGTTTTGCCCCTCAAGGCTAGTAAATCGGGTTTCGGGGCCTCGAATGAAAACGGGATCGACATGAAAGTTGTAGGGATCACTAAGATAAATGAAACGGGCTAAGAATGCAATTCAAAATGATTCCGGAAAATCCCCTAAGTAAACGCAAAGTCGTAAGGGAAACCCCCAAAGGGCCCCACTAGATAACAAAGCATTCAAAATTGCCCAAAACTAGAACAAAAGCTATTCTAAACCCAACTTAGCCAAAAACTACTAATCACGCTTAAGTCTAACACAAGACCCAATTAACACTAATCGGGTTCACTCAGGTCGGGGTCTCACACTCAACAAATTCAACCTGCTTTACCTCCAATAGAGACACCTGCTAACATAGAAGATCCTACGTCTGCTTCCTTCGTTGTTCCGGCAACTTCAGCCGAAGAGAAGCCAATCTTCTTCCACTGATCAGAAGCTTCTTCATCAAATTCCATGCTAGAACCTTTCGAAAATGAAGGCATGCCTCAACTATTTCTATATAGTCCTATGGCACAAGCTATTATGAAGAAAATGGGTTATGACACTCAAAACCCAGTTGGTCTGGGGCAAGGTCGCGGTATTCTCACACCATTGGAGCCGGCCTTAACCAAAAGTCAACTGGAAGATTGGAGACTCTACGTTCATGTAGAAAGATCTTCACATGGGTTGGGGTATGATCCCGACACTCCCATGAGATAGTTGACACAAATGCCGAGGGGTCGATTTGCCGACCAAGCCTTAACATCTCATGTCCTTGAAGACATCAATCTCCCTGGCTATCTCTTTGAAGAGTCACCCGTCAAGGATCCAGGAAGCTCTACCAATTGGTACGATTTCTCTGATGATGAAGAGGTATTATCCGGTGATACAAACATGTGGCGTTCTGACCCAGAAAAGCCATCGTCTCCAAAAGAAGTACCTTACTTCGACCCTGTTTCAATAAGCGATTGGGACCATCTCATAGCAAGCCTTGAGAAGGTCACCGATCCTGAAGACCCATTGCCAGAAACGAAGCCTTGGCCTAGCCCTTAAAACTCTAGAAGGTTTCGTTGAGTTGGAAGCCTCCGAAAATATTGTGGAGGAACCACCTTCGAACCTTCCAACAGAAGATCATGTTCAAAAGATAGACTTGGGAACACCAGATAACCCACGTCCTGTATTTATAAGCAAGAATATAAAGGATGATGAGTTACCCGAGTATATTTCTTTTCTTCGTGAGTTCGTTGATTGTTTTGCATGGTCTTATGCTGAAATGTCTGGCTTAGATCCCAAAATAGTTGTCCATAAACTCAATCTGCAAAAAAGATATCAAGCATGTCAAACAAGGCCAAAGAAGATTCCGTCCAGACGTGATGGACAAAATCGAACAAGCAGTTCAAAAACTCAAAAGCGTCGGCTTCATCCGTGAAGAACAGCATCCTGAATGGTTGGCCAACATCATCCCCATGATAAAGAAAAATGGGCAAATCAAGGTCTGTATTGATTATAGAGATCTAAATGGCGCTTGCCCCAAAGATGAATTCCCGCTCCCCATACCAGAGGTGATGATTGATAACACCTGTGGGTTTGAACGAATGACATTTGTGGATGGATTCTCTGGCTACAATCAGATAAAAATGCATCTTGAAGATGAAAAACACACATCATTTCGGACCCCATTTGGCGTGTATTGCTACACTGTCATGCCATTTGGTCTGAAAAATGCTGGTGGCACATATCAGAGGGCTATGATGAAGATATTCTAAGATATACAGCACAAGACGGTTGAATGTTACGTTGATGATCTCTCCGTCAAAAGCAGAAGAAAAGAAGACCATCTGAAAGACCTTCAGGAAGTCTTCCTCCTACTTTGCAAACACAAACTGCGAATGAGTCCCCTGAAATGCTTCTTCGGCGTCTCATCGGGTAAGTTTCTTGGATTCATAGTCCGGAAAGCTGGAATAGAACTTGACCCCATCAAAGTGAAGGCTATTCTAGAAATGCCTTCTCCAAGGACCTTAAGAGAAGTGAAAGGACTTCAAGGAAGGTTGGCATACATTCGACGATTCATCTCCAATCTGTCAGGAAAGTGCCGTCCATTCTCTCACCTAATGAAGAAAGGTGTGAACTTTGTTTGGGATGTTGAATGTGAAGCAACATTTCAAGATATCAAGTCATACCTGACCAAACCTCCAGTGCTGGCTGCCCCAACCGCTGGAAAACCATTCATCTTGTACACAAGAGCTCTCGACCATTCCCTGGACGCTCTACTTGCACAAGAGAATGACGAGGGAAAAGAAGCTGCTCTATACTACTTCAGCCGTATGCTGGTAGGTGCGGAGCATCGCTACTCTCCAGTCGAGAAAGAATGCCTTGCAGTGATGTTCGCCGTACAAAAGTTGCGTTACTATCAGATGTCCAACACAGTCTACCTGATTTCGAGGATCAACCTCTTAAAGGTCCTTGTCACAAAAGCAGGTTCTCTCAATGCCCGACTGGCAAAATGGTCCATCCTCCTATCACAATTTGATATTAGGTATATGCCACAAAAGGCAATCAAAGGCTAAGCTCTAGCAGACTTTCTTGCAGAGCATCCATTGCCTAAAGATTCTCCACTAAGGGATGATCTCCCAGATGAACCTGTCTACAACGTGGAGACTTTCTCACCAAATGCCTCCTGGGACATGTAATTTGACGGTGCAACCAGGACAAATGAAAAAAGAAAGCTGATCTCGCGAGTTGGCATCCTCTTTGTTAGCCCCGACAAGCACATGATTCCACATGCTTTCTCGCTACTGGAACCATGCTCAAACAATGCAGCTGAGTAACAAGCCTTGATTGTAGGACTAGAACTAGCCCTCGAATTCGGCATCATCATGCTGGAAGTCTTTGGGGACTCTCAACTGATCGTCAACCAGATGAATCAGAAATTTGAAGTCAGGAAGCCTGATCTGTTACCTTATTACAACAAGGCACAATCACTTCGCCAAAGGTTTGACATCTGCCACATCACCCACATCCTCAGAGGTGAGAATATCCGTGCAGATGCCTTGGCCGGACTTGCCGTATCCAAGGCGATCTAAGAAGGGGAAAACATGCAAATCACAGTGTGTCAAAGAAGGATTCTCCCTCCTCTTAACACACACGAAACAGTTGTTGAATGCCACCAATTGGCTGAAAGTCGAATCTCTATCCTCAAACCTCCGATCGGTAACTGGAGAGATCCATTCATTGATTACACCATGTTCGGAATCCTCCCTGAAGATCCAAAAGAACGGGTAAGCATTCAAAGACGAGCCCCAAACTTTCATTTGGACATACCTTCAAAAATGCTTTACAGAAAATCCTTTGACGGAGTACTTTTGCGCTGCTTGTCGCAACAAGAGGCTGAAGAAACCCTCAAAGAAGTTCATGCTAGTCTTTGTGGAGCTCATTAGGCTGGTCCCAAGCTCTAAGATCAGATAAAAAGGTTGGGATATTACCGGCCTACCATGGTAGCTGACGCCATGCAATTTGCAAAACCCTGCCGCCAATGCCAAGTTCATGGAGACTATGTTCACATGCCTCTAGAATGGCTACACCCTACAACAGTCTCATGGCCGTTCGAAGCTTGGGGTATGGACATCATAGGTCCTATCTCTCCCCCGTTAAGCAAAGGCCATCGCTTCATCCTCACCTTTACGGATTATTTCTCCAATTGGTCAGAAGCATTTGCGCTCAAGGAAATGAAGACCTCATTAGTCCTTCAATTCTTGCGCACCAACATCATTTGTCGCTTCGGCATACCTAAAAGATTCGTTCATGATAACGGAACGCAATTCCGGGATCACCGATTCTACAGGTTTTGCGATAAGTACAAAATCCAAAGTTGTCATTCGACTCCGTAAAATCCGGCAGCAAACAGACTAGCAGAAGCCTTCAATAAGACACTCTATAAAATTCTCAAGAAAATGGTCTCTAGTCACAAAAGAGACTGGGGAGACAAACTACCTGAAGCTTTGTGGGCTTATCGAACCACCGTTCAAGGACCAACCCATAGCACACCATTCTCTTTGGTCTACGGATGCGAAGCTGTTGTCCCTTTGGAAGTACAAATTCCTTCCTTAAGGGTATCTTTGCAAAATGACTTGACGCAAGAAAGCAATGTCAAATTGAGACTCCAAGAACTGGACAATCTCGACGAAAGAAGGCTCGAAGCCTTACAAAGCATTGAGCTATACCAAGCACGCATGGCAGGATCTTTCGACAAAAGGGTCCGACAACGCGCCTATAAGAAGGGTGACTTGGTTCTTGCAGTAAAAGGCCAATGGTTTTCGCCCACAAATCCAAAGGCAAACTCGAACCAAAATGGGAGGGACCCTTCGTCATTAACAAAGTCTTCTCCAACGGCGCATACGCACTTCTAAACATGGAAGGCGACAGATGTATGCTGCGCATCAGCGACAACTTCTTGAAGCAGTACTACCCTTGAAGACTTATGCCATTGGGTCAGAGCAGTGCTTGCACGGCCAAAGCCTATCCTCAGGTACTCGCTCGTCAAACCCGCCTCTTTTAGATTTTTCATCCTTATGTTGAGATTTCTAAAATTTCAAAACAATGCTTACTTTCATAATTCCATTGTTCAAATAAAAAATCCAAACATCCAAGTTTAGGAGCCTCTTCCCGGACTTGACCAAATTTTCAACCCTTGAACCCAAAATTCATGGTTTGAAACAAAATCAGGACTCAGGAATTTCCACCCTGACTTTTACAACCAAAAACGGTTTTAAGTCAAAATTTACGACCCTCGTGTCTTTAAACAAAAAAAAAAGGTTTTTTAGAAACTGCGGGGAAGCGACACTCAGTCGATATTCGCAAAACCCAAAAATCGGAAGGATGCGAACCCCATTCGATACTTCCAAAATTTCAAAATCGCAAGGAAGCGACACTTTGTCGATACTTGCAAAATTTCAAAAATCGTGTAGACGCAACATTCCAGTTGATATCCACAAACCCAAAATTCAAACAAAAAACTGAGCTCCAAAAAACAAAAGACCTCAAATTTCAAAGATCGTGGGGAAGCAACATTCAATTGATACCCACAAAACCAAATTTTTGAAAAAAGCAAGGAAGCGACTCTTAGTCGATACTTGCACCCAAATTCGCGAGGAGGCGACATTCCATCGATACTCGCAACTGAATGAGCAAGGAGACGACATTCCATTGATACTTGCAAGACCATTCAGCAGGGAGGCGACTTTTAGTCGATACTTGCATTTTTGAAAACCAAAAACTCGGCTATAAATGCCACAAAAATCGGCTATAAATGCCAAAAACCCGGCTCTCACGCCAAAAATCGGCTATCAACGCCACAAAATCGGTTATAAATGCCACAAAACCTGGCTTTCACACCAACAAAACAAAACTTGGTTTTCAAAAAAAGAAAATCGGCTCTCATGCCAAAAATCAGCTATAAACGCCACAAAATCGACTATAAACGCCACAAAAAAACCGGCTATAAACGCCACAATATTTCGGCTTCCATGCCAAAAACAAATTTCGGCTTCTATGCCAACAAAAAACAAATCTTGGCTATCAATGCCACAAACAAAGATTTTGGCTCCCATGCCACAAATAAAACCGGCTTCCATGCCATCCCAAACTTCGGCTCCTACGCCACAATTCGGCTCTCATGCCATTTCAAAATTGGTTTTCACGCCATCTCAAAATTTTTGGCTCCCATGCCACAAAAAAAACCGGTTTCCATGCCATCCCAAATTTTGGCTTTTACGCCACAAAATTCCGGCTTCCATGCCGACCAAAATTTTGGCTTTCATGCCATCTCAAAATTCGGCTTCCATGCCATTTCAAAATTTGGCTTTCACGCCAAAACAACCATTTGACAAAAGGTTTTTCACAAAATGACAAGATTTTGATCAAATTTCCAAACAAACATTCCCATTTAACTATTGCTTGAATTTATCACAAAAGAATTTGAGTGAAAAGAGAGAATACAAAAAAGAGAAGTGCTAAAAAAATGTCCACAAGCACTACAAAAGAAAGAGTACCAAAAAATATGTGTGTATACACGGGTACAAAAGAGAAGAAGAAAAAAAGTTTGTTACAAGAATCAGGAGCTCAGTCTCACATGACCTTCAACCAAAGACTCAACTCCTCAAGCAGACTCTTGGCCTTAGTCTCTAAAGCTTCGAGGCCACGCTTCTTCAAGATCTTCCCATAGAATGTGGCAGAACGCCACGATCCATCTGGAGCACAAGGAAACTCTTCCCAAAGAATCTGCCGTTGCTCGTACTCTTGAGTCTTCCTCCGGAGATTGCTCTCAGTCTCCTCGACTTGGCGAATCAGAGTCCCTTCTCTGGCACAAGCTTCCACAATGGCAACCCATTTTGCAGCAGCTTGTTCCTCCAATAGCTCAAGACGCTGCCTAGTCTCAACGACCTCTCTATCAACACGGCGCAGATCTTCTGTCAGCCCAATGATAGCCAGCTCGGTATCGTTCCTCGCCCGAACGAATTGCTTCCGAGTCCGCGAGATTTCGTCCAGCTCAGACTTGACCTCGCCAGAATGCTTCAAAAACATCTCATTGAAGAAGTCACCACTTGGGAAGCTCTTGGTTTCATTCCACTTGCTCCCTAAAGCTATGACTTCATCAACGAAAGCCTTCGCATCTGCAATGTCCAAGCCGACCTCTTCGCTATCAGCAAGGATGTCATGTACATGCTTAACCATGCCAAAGCCGACTTCCAAATGGCCAGAAGAAAGAGTTTCGATCCATGAGCTCAAAACGCTCTTCAACACTTTCTTCGTATACTCAAGAGATGACCTGGACGAAGGCTCACCCCTCTCCATTGGTTGACTGCCCGTGTCATGTCCTGTTGGAGGAGTGATCATTAAGCTCTTTCTAACCGGAGACACTAGCGAAGGAATCTGCTCTGCCGCATTAAAACTAGAAGAAGAAGTCCCTGCTTCTGGTTCAACTACAGGCATCCCCTGCTCTGGCACTGAGAAAAATGGAGAAACTTCTTCTGCTACCTCACAACCTGCCAACAAAAAAAAAAGAGGTATGAATATGATCCTGTTAAAGATTTTCATCATCATCAGGGTTATTGCTATAAATACCTTCTTCGACGATTGGCGGAATACTTTCTGCCTCCATGAGTTCATCCTAAGCATCGTCGCTCGAAATCATCGGAATCCTGTGGCAAGTCAGCTGACAAGAAAACAAGCAACATGTTAGCATATGACAGCACAGACAAAAGAAAGAAAATACAAAGAAGTCATACCAGGTGAAGATTCTGGAATCACTCTAGGATCCCTCGGTTCTTCTTCGGTTACTGCAGCCGGATCCGTCACTGCCTCATTGGCTGGAACCTCAGGCATCATCAAGTCCTCATCTTCCACTAAAAAAGGGAGAGAAGGCAAATCAAAACAAGAAAATCTCAAAGAAAGAAACAAAAAGGGAAGAAAAGAGGAATCATACCTTCATCAACGGTTTCTTCCTCTCGGCTCCTCTTTTCCGGAGGCTCATCAAAATCCCCTAACATCTCTTTAGCAGTGGTGAGAGGGACTTCTGGATCAGGAGAGTCATCGTGTCGTCTCTTATTACGGCGCTGCCCTCTCTTCCTCTTGCTTCTATGGGTTGGTTTACTTGAAGTACCCGCCCCATTGTCAAAGTCAGGATCTCCGTTTGATTCCTCCGCTTACATCCAAGTGTCGATCTCGGCTTTCTCCTCTTCGAGCTGATCCAAGACCTCACTAGGTATCTCTTGTACAGCTCCTGGTCTGATGATGTCCTGCTCATTAAGAAAGCCAATCTTGTGTTTTTCTCCGGAAAGGAAAGCCAGAACTTCCTCTCGACGGACTCCATCTAATCTGCCAAGACCCTTCCCAGGAGATTGCTTAACATCAAGCTCCTTCTTGGAAAACCCACGATACACTGAAAAGCTTTCCGCAAACCATTTCGTGAAGCCAGCAGTCCAGAAAGTGGGCAACTCAGGATAGGAAATCATGGCGGTTGTGTCCTCTGCACTGTAAAAGGCCCATGCATTCCTTCCATCTTGCAAACCTCCAAAGTGCTTCACCATGCTTAAAGGCGCTCCAACAATGCCTTGAGAGAAGCCCAACTATAGCGCGAAACGCGAGGGAACATACGGCTGAATATCAACAAAAAGATGTCTCCGGTATACCATCGTACCAACACGTATGTTAAAAAGCCACCCCTTTTCTGCATTGGTCAAGGAGTAATGTCTTCCCAACCCTACCCTGGTGGAATCACGGGAGGCTCCAAAATCAAAAGCCTTCTTCCGCAAACCTGGAGAAAGCTTCACTGAAGATTGCCCGATCTCGACGTCCCTGAACCGTCGGATCCTCAAATGGGCAAACAAAAGAGATTCGGAAACGACTGTCCCTCTAGCCAACCGAATCATGAAAGGGTCATCATCCTGTGCAACTCGTAAGCGATGGAAGCCGGGACTGTGGTAAACATACCACGAATAAAAAATATGGGCTGAAAATACTCTGTTCATAGGGAGCCCAAGCCGAACTAGAAAAGCAGCAGCCTGCAGTTTGGTACATAAGTAGGAGTAAAGAGCTGGCAACAAAGCCAACCGCTCTCCGAATGCCATCTAACAAGCCGAAAAAATACAATGCGGCCTGATGTGTGTTCCATCTCCCCCAGTGAAAACAGCCTCACCCAACCAATAAGTGAGGTAAACAGCGAGATCTCTTCTCAATGCAATGTCAGGACAAATGGCGTTTGTACTCTCGAAGAACTTCTTCAAGTTATCTCGCATAATGGAGATCTTCTTCAAACCTGGGTTCTTGGCCCTAGCATCTTGGGCCATACCATTAGAAGACTCTCCGCCGTCAAAGAAGTTGGAGCTACAATTCTTCCAACTGCTACACCGGACTTTCGAGCCCTCCTTCTCCTTAAAAAAACCATAGAAGGCGACAAGCTGAAAGTACAAGAGCCTAAACTCCTCAGACTGCTCCTCAAGAACGTTGTCGATAGGCATAAACTCCTTATAGAGTTTGCCAAGGATAGGCAGCCCGGTGATGATGCTTAATTCCTTCAAAGTAAAACCAATCTCACCGTTCGTCACAATGAAGGTGTTGGTTTGTGGAAGGAATGACTTTAGCATGGCCATGAAGGCCTCATTGGAGAAAACCACGGTCTTCCGAAAAGCACGAACTGCGTCGAAGATCCCGACCTCCTTCAAAATGGCTTCGCCAACCTGCAGGGTGTGATCAGTCCATGATTCACAACTCGAATCAGCACTGAAACGACCACAAAGTCAAAAAGGCTTCACCCCGGAAAAATGCCAAGGCCAACCGGTCTCGAATTGACCGATGGATGGTCAGAGTCCTGGTAGCCACTGGCGGGCATCAACATGTCCATACGGACAGACGACTTCTCCGCATATCCGGAAGGGCCGCCAACAAAAACCCCGGTCTTTATCACATTGGTCCTCTTCACCCAGCTTGGAGGATCCTCCCTCTTAGGACATGTGGGAGAAAGACTCATGATCGAGACAGTCTGATCAAAAGTCGACCGGGTAGAAATAGTCCTCTCCTCACCATCAGCTGTGTAAGAGAACTGAAAGCATCTTCTTTGGTACGTCAAGTTGTCAGGGACTGCATCGCCAAAGAAGAAGGTAGGCTTGGGCACAATGCTCTGATCGTCCATGACCCAAGGGTGATTGCTTACCATAGTTCTGTAAAACTCCTCATCCTTGAGAGCGATCAATCGCTGTCTCATCTCATCGCAGTTGAGGGAGTCGTACTCTTCCAAGTTTCTCTCCACAAACTGGACCTTCTCCCAGGCCTGCTGTACGGCCACATTAGGAGACTTGGTAGACCTACGAGGTGCATCAGTAATAGGCTCTTTGCCCTTGTTTGTTCTAGAGGAACTACCCGCAAAGGATGAAAAAGGAAAAATCAATCATCAAAGTGATAGAATTTTGCTAAAAAAAAATTCTAGCAAAATTTTGGCATGGTTCCTGGACAATTTCGAAGAAAAGGGAAACATCCTGAAAATGATAGGAAGCTTGAAGATGAGCTCAACGAAGCATCCTCAAAGAAGGTTTGAACTCAAACATTGCTGCGAGATCAAACCAATTGTATCGAATCTCCGCAAGTTTGAAGAAGGGCTCAACATCGCTGTGAGCTCCAAACTCCAAAACTTGCAAAGCTCCTCAAAATCCAGCAAGGTCAAGAAAGGGCTCAACATTGCTGCGAGCTCCAAATCCCAAAACTTGCAAAAGATTTCCAGGTATGTATCATCATGCTCCCAATCAATTTACTAAAAAGCATGCATCCAAAAAATCATCATGTATTAGATGCTAGGAAAACTTTAACCAAAGTTTGATAAATTCCAACCCAACTTGGTCAAAACCAATCAAACTTTGTCAAAGTCAAAATTCATGTTAACTTGACCTAGAGATTTTAGAAATCTATCTTGATGCATCAAAACAAAAAAAGAAAGAAAGAAATATGCATGAACATCTTGGAATGCATAAACCTCATTATCATGGTGCACAAACCTCATTATCCTGGTGAGCAAAAAAAGAGAGAAACAAAAAAAAGGAGAGAGAAGTTTAAAAAAAAAATTTTGGGGCCAACTGCCATGTGGCAATACGGACAGGTCCTTACAAGGAAAAGAAAAAAAACGTGCAAAAAAGAAGAAGAAAAAACAGCACGTGAAAAAAAAGGAAAAAGAAAACACACGAGAAAAAAAGGGAAAAGAAAAAAAAAGAATGAGAAAGAAAAGAAAAGAAAAAGAATTCTACATCTACATGGAATTTCTTGTGGAGGAAGAAAACTTACTTGAAGCCATTGCTGGAGAAGAAGAAGAAAAGCTTGAAGATCTTTGAAGGAGAAGAAGAATTCTTGATCTTGGAGCACTCTTGCAAAGAAAGAAAGCAATGAAGCAAAGATCCAATCTCCTCTTGCTTTTATAGAAGAGAGCAAATCAAAAGAGGAAACAAGGAGAAAAGAAAGGAGGTAAGTGCTAAAAATTAGCAACCTTCCCAAAGAAAGGAGATTTGAGATATTCTCTCCCAAAGAGAAGATTCTTTGAGAAATTTTCTCCAAAAGGGAAGGGAATGAGAAATATTCTCTCCCAAGAGAGATACTTTGAGAAAATCTCTCCCAAAAGAAAGGAAGCTTGAGAGATTCTCTCCAAGTAAGAATATTTTTAGATATTCTCTATCCAAAAGAGATATTTTTAGATATTCTTTGCAAAATGACACCATGTGAGATCTAAGCCATCTTTAAAAGCTTAAGGTCCCATGGGCTAGCCCACACGAGTCAGATTTCACCACCTAGGCACTAAAAGGGGCTTCCTTTCAAAAAATCCCTCTTACCAAGAGCATACAAAATGGTTCCATGCCTCTTCTGAGTCGATTGAACCATTCAAAAAAAAAAAAAGAGAGCAAAAGCCTCATGAGTTCCCAAAAAACCAAACCATCCAACCTCATATACCAAATTGAGCCAAAATCTTGAAATTAACATTCAACAAAATCCAAACCTGACCCCCTACCTTGCCACATACAGCTTCTTAGGTCACAAGGTCAAAACCAAATCTGACCCCCCAATTTGCCACATATAGCTTGTTGGGTCACAAGGTCAAAATCCAAAAAAAGAAAAAAAAATCAAACCTCGACCCCCTAACCTACCACATACAACTTGTTAGGTCACAAGGTCAAAAACCAAAAATCCTTCTTGATCGCCTGATGCTTCACATAAAGCCCTTAGGTTCACAAGATCAAAAGGAAAACCCAAAATCCAAAACCCAAATCCAACTCCCTCATGTCATTTTCAAAACTTTGCCTTGAGATGGTCCGTGATCCCTCTCACTACCATAAAATCCCCTTAGAAACTCAAAAGGCTATTAAAAAGAGAAAGCTCAAAGACTCTTGGTCAGATCGAAAGATCTCCTTCAAGTTTCACTTCGAGGCAGATCGACTCCAAAAGCTACTCGTCGTTGTACCTCGAGGGGGCATTTGTTGACACCAAAAATGTCACTTTGCCTCTTCAAACATCAAGAAGCTACATGAAGCCACATCTTACTACAAACGGGCAATGCTACTTCAAGCATCAGATCTTGTCAGAATCAAACAAAAACTGCAAGATCCTTCAAGACAACCAAAAGAGGAGTTCACATAAAGTTTTGGGCCATTTCGACATCATTTGACCTAACTTCACTCATCCAACAGCTGAGTAGGCGCTCCCGGCCGCGGTAAAGCCAGAGACCCTGAAATACAAGACAAAGTACACAGTTGGCCCCAAGATGCCACCAGGAGGCTCTACATCAAGTTTCAGGCCATTTTGACATCATTTGACCTAACTTCACTCCTTTAGCAGCCAAACAGGTGCTCCTGGCGGCGGCGGCGTCGAAGACATCAAAACTTCGATCAGAGCCTATGGATGGTTTCAAAATACCTCCAAAAGGCTCCACGTCAAATTTCAGGTCATTCCGACGATGTTTGACCCGACTTTGACGCTCCGAAAGAAAATTAAGCCTCTTAGTTTTCACCGGCATCTTCATCAACAGAATGTCACCAATGCTTTTCTTCATGGGATTCTTAGAGAAAACATCTGTATGAAACAATCACAAGGCTTTGTAGATTCGAAGTTTTCTAGTCACGTTTGCAAATTACAAAAGTCTTTGTTTGGTCTCAAGAAAGCTCCTAGGGCCTGGAATGAAAGATTTTCTAGCTACATTCTTGTAATTGGTTTTGCTAAGACATAAGCTGATCATTCCCTTTTCATTCGGTCTTACAAAGGGTCTATTACAAATCTACCGCTTTACGTAGATGACCTCATTATAATTGGTAATGATTCGGGTTACATCACCCATCTTATTGCTCAAATTAATTTTTTGTTTGAGATGAAAAACCTTGGGAGGCTTGACTATTTTTTGGGTATTAAGGTCAACTGAACATGCACTGGCTTATTTCTCTCACAAACTAAATATGCCAACGATCTCTTGTCTAAGACGTCCATGGTGGGATGCTAAACCAATTGGGTCTCCAAGTTCCGTCAAGCCCTCTTCTTGTTCTAATGAGCTTGCCACAGTCCTGCCTGATCCAACACTGTATAGGAGCATTGTTGGTGCTCTTCAATACCTCACTCTGACTAGACCTTGACAAAGCATAAGAGGATTGGTGAAATTTTCATTGTCCATCCCCTTTTGGAGACCCTTTGTATTTATAATCTTGTGTTAACTATACAAGGAAAATTTTAAAACAAACATATCCCCATAATTGGGTGATTACAATTGAGTAATCCCACTAATTGATCTATCAATCAAAAGTCAATCCCTATTCAATAATGCAGATATTCTTTCTAGAATATTTAACTATCATCTAAAGGTCATGTACCATGTTGGGCTCCATGGCTTGATTGGCTCTAATACCCCTCTTCAAATTGATGCTGGGGAATTCAATAGCAGCAATTTGTCCACTAAGAATTGATGATGAGTTTTTGATAAGGCCTTGGTGAATATACCTGCATTTTGAGGATCTATAGACACATGAGGAAGAGAGATGACGTGATGATTATAGGCTTCTTGAATGGAGTGACAATTGACCTGTATATGTTTGGTCTGTTCATGAAAGATTGGATTTTCTGTGATTTGTATTGCACTTGTATTGTCAACATGCAAAGGAGTTGGAGAACTTTGAAGAAATCCTAATTCAGAGAAAACTCTACGAAGCCAAACAATTTCAGAGCAAGCAGATGGCATGGCTCTATATTCTGTTTTTGTAGAAGATGTAGAAACCCTCTTTTATTTCTTGCACTTCCAAGATATGAGGGCACTCTCAAGATGCATACACCATCCGCCTGTGGATTTGCGAGAGTCAGGACAACCAGCCCAATCAACATCACTGTAACCGGTCGGTTGAAGTGAAGAGACAACAAGAAATAATAAACCTCGCTCAGAAGTACCCAGGAAATAACGAATTATTCATTTAACAGCTGCCAGATGAAAATGTCGAGATTTAGTCATAAATTGACTCATCAAATTAACCGCATAGGAAATGTCTGTTCTTGTAATTGTCGAGTAGAGAAGACTCCCAACCAATCGTCTATATATTGTAGGGTCAGAAAGTAGTTCTCCCTCATCTTTACGATACTTGACATTCACTTCAAGTGGAGTATCAGCTGGAGTAGAATTTTCTAGTCGGGCCAAAGAAATTAGATCTTTAGTATACTTGTGCTGGTTAATAAAATTTCCTCTTGTTGATGGATGAACTTCAAGACCTAGAAAATAAGCAAGAGTGCCTAGACCTTTCATGTGGAATGAATGAGGCATGAAATGAAGCTTGTAAATCCGCCCTAGTGATAATAATATCATCCACATATACAAGAAGAATTGTGATGCCAAAAAGGGACTGATGAAGAAACATAGAAGGGTCAGTTTTGCTTTGTAGGAAGCCAATGTGACAAAGTGTCTGTCGAAACTTTTCAAACCAAGCTTGTGGGGCTTGTTTGAGCCCGTAAAGAGATCTTAAACGACATACATCTTTTTCAAAAGTTCCAATGATCCCAGGAGGATGCTTCATATATACCTCTTCTTTAACGTCCTCATGTAAAAAGGCATTTTTTTTTACTTTCATTTGAAAAAGAGACCATGACTGCGAAGCCCCAACAGCAATAATAGTTCGAACTATAGTCATTTTAGACACAGGAGCAAAAGTCTCCTCATAATTTATCCCATATTCTTGCTTGTTCCAGAGAGCAACCGGGCGTGCCTTATATTGATCCAACAACCCATCTGACTTGAGTTTAACAGAGTAAACCTATTTGCATCCTATTGGCTTTGTGTTATCAGGACATTGGACAATATCCCAAGTATGATCAGTTTCCAAAGCTTCCAATTCTTCCTGCATTGCTTGTTGCCAACAAGTAGAACTCATAGCCTGTGCATAACAGATTGGCAAGTAGAGATAACCGATCAGGAGGTTTGGACTGGCAAGTGGACCTTCGAAGAAAAGGATCAGCTGCAGGAGTCAGAGATCATGGTTAGGGCCCTCGTTAGCATTTTTGTTTGATTATCCTCTTCCATTGTACATAGTCCCATGTTTAAATCTTATAGATCAGGGGAAGAATCAGCTGTTAAATCATGCAGATAAGAGTGTGGAGAAGAATCCGATGGAGATGTATGAAGTTGAAAAAAGAACCAATTTTCAACAAAAACAACATAATGAGAAGTGTGGATGCGACAAATGGAAGGGTCATAACATAGAAACCCCTTTTGGTTCATAGCATAACCAAGAAACACACATTTAGCAGATTGTGCAGTTAATTTATTTCTTTCAAGGAAAGGGAGATGAACATAGCAAACACATCCAAAGGTATGGAGATGATTATAGCTCAAATGAATTCCATGCATTCTTAAGTATGGAGTCTGATGTTGAAGTTTTGAAGAGGGGATCCTATTAATGAGGTGAACTGCAGTAGAAATTGCTTCAACCCAAAAACGAGATGGGACTGAAGCTTCAAGGAGAAAAGTGTGAGTCACATCTAATAGGGGTGTGTGTGTGTCTATATATATATTTTCCTGCAACTCTGTTTTGTTGTGGAGTGTATGGGCAAGTCCGTTGGGAAATAATTTCTTTAGTTTGCAAAAAATCTTGAAACTCATTAGATCTATATTCCCTGCCAGAATTTGATCGGAGAATTTTGATAGATGAAGAGAATTGGGTTTCAACTAAATCCAGAAATTTCTTAAATGCATAAAAAACATCAGACTTAGAATGAAAAATATAAATTCATGTGTACTGACTATAATCATCAATAAAGGTAACGAAATACTTGTGATGTGAATGTGATATGGCAGGAGCAACTCCCCAAACACCAGCATGGATCAAGTCAAACCAGTTTGTGGTGATCTCATTGTGCGTGGGAAATGAAAGTGTTTTTCTTTTTCCCATTTTACAACTAGCACAATCAAAGGAAACATTTGGAAGAGAAACAGAAGATTTATTCAATAAAAGTCCAGACTTTAGCATAAATGATAACTTTTTGGCATTAGGATGCCCCAAACGTCCCAAACGTCTATGCCATAGTTGGGATACATTATTAGAGAACAAAATAATGAAACTAAAGACTTAGTCCTAGGATATGTGGGCAAGCTTAGAGGAAATAGTCTTCCGCAGTTAGGACCCCGAGTCGTGATCCTGCACAATACAACCAGATTAGGAGAATGAGACATTGCAATTATTGTCCACTAATTGACCAACAAATATAAGATTGGACAATAGATGAGGTGTGTAAAAAAGCATGATGTAATGGTAAAGTATGAGGAAGATCACCAATAGCCTTAATTGGAAGACATTCTCCATCAGCAGTGTGAATTTGTAATTTTCCAGTGTACGGTTTCACATTTGTAAGTTCTGCTGAAGAGTAGGTCATATGATTGGAAGCTCCCAATTCAATGTACCAAATGGAGGAGGTTTTATTGTTACCTGTGAGACCAATGGCAGAGAAAGCTGACTGAATCATCTGTCGAACTAACTCGGGAGTTAGAGCGGTGGTGTCATGAGATGCTGGAGCAGGCTCAGTTGGGGTGACAGGAAGAGGTGGCACAGGAGAGTCAGTTGTTGTTGTATGAAGAGCCTGGTTTGTCCTATTTTGTGATCTTCGTCGACAGTCAGCTATCAGATGCCCTACCTTCTTACAGTATTTGCAGAATTGTTTGTTACACTGATTAGCCATGTGCCCATATTCTTTGCAGCTGTCTTACTCATACTCTTGACCTTGTCTGAGTCGCATATGCAACATCTAATGAGCTAGGACCAACTCCTTTATGTTCCATTGTCATTTGAGTCATACATCATTGTTCCTCTCGAAGAAGCTCATTGAGAAAAGTATCCAAAGATGGAGAAGGTTCCCTACTCATTGTCGCGACCCCGGACCGGGAATCCCAATCCGGGATCGGGACTAATGGTGTGGATGATGATTAAAGGGGATTATCTACATCCACAATATACAACTTATTTAATTTCCCACAAGTGTCCGCGGTGAAGATATCACAACCTGGCATGAATATTTCTTTTGAGTGCGGAAGCGTGTAGCAAATCAAATAGTAGACTATCTCTAGTCATGCAAGCATTAACATCAAATATCAAAACTGTATCAGAATGAGCAATGATCTATAGCATGTTTCCCAAAAGTTGTTAAAGTTAGACAAAATATCATTTAGTTACATTCGCCAAAATTAGAGGCCAACAAAGGCCAATATTACAAAATAATAACCCAAAAGAATGGTTAACAAGTTCTCCCCAAAATGTTACGCCTCTTGTAGCAACCCGATGTCTACATGACATCGTCAGCACGCCACTCAACTAGAGGTTGCGGCTCACCTACCGCCTCCTCCGGCCCCTCCTCAAGGAAACCGGCAACGGGACCTGAGTACCAAAGCAAAGGATCAGACACGACGGTCTGGCAAGAGAGTGAGAAGATACAACAACATATAATAGATGAAATATCTCGAAAAGCAAGGAAATCTGTTTAAGCAAGAACTCTCACAAAATAGATAAATCATTTGCTAGAAAACATGTAAACAAGATAAAACATATGAGGTAACCAAGGGATCGGGAACTCACAAGATGGCAATCACATAAAGCTAAGTCCTCTGTCACTAAAGTGACAACAATATCACGGGACGTTGATCTCAGTCACACAAGGTGAGGAGATTCAACGCAATCATATATACAATATAAATATACGGGACGGGACCACGGTAGCGAACCGGGTGTCGGGACGGGACCACGGTAATGACCGGGTATCGGGATCCAAACTGCAGCTGGCGGGACGGGAAAGGGATTTCCAAGTCGGTGGATCAAACCGACAAGGTTTCCAAGCTTAGTGACGCCGACACATAGGTTAAATAACACATCGATACATATGCAAGTAAATCAAGTACAAGTAAATCAATGAACGGGCAAGAATATTCAAATGTATAACTTTCATTTCATATCGGGCAATACTCTTCGGGACAAGTCAATGTTATTAGTGTAACCATCAAGCTTTCGGGAAAACAGATCATGTAAAGTAAATCTTGGGAAAGAAGAAATAAAGTGAACTATTACAATTCTGAGAAAATATTGATCCCAAGATCTATTTAAGTGAATAGGGGTCCCGTATGTCGATTATTGAAATGATTTGGTACTCCTTGAGTTTGAAGACATTCCGGGCTCCTTATGCACTTTTACAATTTTTAAGACTTAACATGAGCTTATGGTTAGAACTAGGTATTACCATAGAAGATCAAGACTATAAACGGTCCATCCTAAGTATGATGTCAACCCGGAACCGTCGAGCAACCTACTCAGTCACCGAAAGGAATAGAATTCGCGATACCCAAGGAAATAGACTTTGCATTTAGGTATGAAGAAGATATCGTGTCGTTCCATCCCGTTCAAGATTGAAATAGATTGAACTTCGATGCATCCGAACCAACCGTGAAGAGCATCGGCTCAAGACGCTCTCACATATGGTCAAGTGAGTCCAACGAGGGTAGCCAAGGTCCACAAAAAAATAAATATCAAAACCAGGTCCGATCGATCGGCCGAAATTCTGTCCCAGTTATGAACAGAGTCCGATCGATCGGCTCAAAAAACCTCTTAGTTAAAGACAGACCGATCGATCGGCCTGCACGTCCGATCGATCGGACCTGGGCGTCTAGCAGGTCCGGGACACTGATTTTTCTTCCCTTTTTCATTTCCTTCCAACACATCAACAATCACAAATAACTATAAACAAGATGACTTAAACACATGATTCCAAGACATTAAATGAGGCTATCAAGATACATTAAGATCATTTATTCCAACCATGAAAAATCAATAAAAGCAATCAATGAATGCATGAAAATCCATAAATGCTTCACCAAACCATTTGAAACTTAAAAACATCCAATCATTCACTTGCCTCAAGTCCGAGCTAGCTGAAATCAAGCCTCTATTCACTTCTATTGCTCAAAGCCAAGCTACAATCAAAAGCCCCTAAAACAAACCCTAAAATGGGTCAAACAATGAAATGACAAGGAAACCTTTCAATAATAAAGGTGGAGCTTCTCTAAGGCTATAGGAACACAAATCTAGGAGATGAAGGAGAACACTTACTTGGATGACCTTCAAATGAAGAGAGCTATCTCAAAGGGAGTCTCAAAGTTGATGGATTCTTCTACAAAAGGTATCAAAGTGAAGCTTGCTAGATGAGGAAGAGATTGGTGATCTTCAATGCTTGATTGATGAACTATTGGTGTGGCTTGGAGATGAAGAAGCAAGAAGGAGAAGAAGTTGCAAGAAAAGCCCTAGGCTCAATAGTTGTGCTGGAACAATGGAGAGTGAGTGGAAATGGGGATGGGTTCTCCCTTTGTTAACAAAGGAGAGGTTGGGTCCCACAACTTAAGGAACTAATTTGGCTGAAATCATCTCTCTCGGGTCCTCGGATGAATTCGACGAAGAAGGAAGAAATGATCGTCGTAATATCTAGTTTCCAAAAAGTATATGTTTCGCGGGTTTCGGGAATATCAAGTTTTGGGTACAGATTTTGTGTGCAATGACTGTTTTACCCTCAAGGCTATGAAATCGGGTTTCGGGATCTCAAACGGAATCGGGATCAACATGAAAGTTGTAGGGGTCATCAAAACGAGTAAAACGGGATTAAAATCATGAATGTAACAACCTGCGATAAAATCCTCAAACATATGCAATGTCATGAAAGGGAACCCCCAAAGGGTCCTACTAACACAAAGCAAATCAAAATCCCCAAAACTATATCAAAAGCTATTCCAAACCCAACTAGACCAAAAACACTAATCAAGCTTAGCACTAACACGCAACTTAATTAGCACTAATCGGGTTCACTCGGGTCGGGGTCTTACATCCTCCACCCCTTAGGGCATTTGGTCCTCCAAATGAAACATAAGACTCACCTCTGGTAGAAGATGTGGGTACTTCTTCTGCACTTGATCTCGTAATTCCGACGTTGCCTCTTCCGGTCCATGATTCTCCCATAATACCTTTACCCACTGAATAGTCCGAGTCCTCAACTGTTGTTCTTTTGTGTCGATGATCTCAACGGGCTTTTCAACATAGGTAGCATCCTCTCTGATCTCTAATGGTTCATGCCGGAGTACATGAGAAGGATCGGGAACATACTTCTTCAACATAGACACATGGAAGACGTGTACACCAGATAGCTCAGGTGGTAAGGCCAATCTATAGGCCACGTCACCAATCTTGCTCACAATGTCATATGGTCCAATGTATCTCCGTGATAGCTTGCCCTTCTGTCCAAATCTCAATGTTCCCCTTGTAGGTGACACTTTTAAGAAAACCTTATCTCCTTCCTTGAACTGTAAATCTCTGTGATGGGAGTCTGCATAGCTCTTCTGTCTACTCCGGGACACTTTCAGACGCTCTTGAGTCAACTTGATTTTGTCGCTGGTCTCACTAACCATAGTCGGTCCATGGAAACTGCGAGTGCCGACTTCTTCCCAACAAACAGGTGTCCTACACCTTCTGCCATACAAAGCCTCAAAAGGAGCCATCCCAATGCTCGAGTGGTAGCTGTTGTTGTAAGCGAACTCACACAAAGGTAGAGTCTCATCCCACTGAGTCTTGAAGTCTAACACACAAGCACGGAGCATATCCTCAAGAGTCTGAATCGTCCTCTCTGACTGGCCATCTGTCTGAGGATGATAAGCTGTACTGAACTGCAATCTCGTACCCATAGACTCGTGCAATGTCTTCCAGAACCTCGAGACAAATCTGCTGTCTCTGTCGGAAGTGATAGAAACTAGCTGCCCATGACGACTGACGATCTCGCTGACAAACAACTCTGCCAAAGGTAGCATGTGCATCTTCTTCCCTGTCTTCATAGCAAGGAAATGTGCTGACTTGGTGAGACGGTCCACAATGACCCAAATCGCATCGTTGCCTATACTAGTCCTCGGTAATCCCAAAATAAAGTCCATAGTAATGTGCTCCCACTTCCATTCCGGAATCTCTAACGGTTGTAACAACCCTGGAGGCCTCTGATGCTCTGCCTTAATCAACTGGCAGGTCATGCAACGGGAGACAAACGCTGCAATCTCTCTCTTCATATTGTTCCACCAAAATCTGCCTTTCAAGTTCTGATACATCTTCGTGCTGCCTGGATGCATAGAGTACTTCGTGCTATGAGCCTCAGTCATGATGTCGTTCCTCAGATCTTCAATGTTAGGCATGCACAGACGGTCACGGTAGTACAAAACTCCATCAACAACACGAAAGTCAGGACGTTCTGCTATATGCTCTGAAATCTTAACCAACTCTGGATCTTGCAACTGACTGTCCTTGATCTTCTGAATGAAAGAAGGTTCTGACACCGTCATGTTAGCTAACAAAACACCCTTCCTTAGGGGCTGCATGTCTAAGCTCAATTCTTCAAACTGTTCGAAAATACAAGTGCCACTTAGGTTCGCCAAGCCTACTGATTTCCTACTCAAGGCATCTGCAACTACATTAGCTTTCCCCGGGTGATACTTGATTGGAAAATCATAGTCCTTGATATATTCCATCCATCTCCTCTGCCTCATGTTCAAATCCTTCTGTGAAAACAAGTACTGTAAGCTGCGGTGGTCGGAGTGGACTTCGAACTGCTCTCCATAGAGGTAATGTCTCCACATCTTCAATGCGAACACAACCGCTGCTAACTCCAGGTCATGGGTGGCATAGTTCTTCTAGTGCTCTTTCAACTGCCGAGATCCATAAGCAATCACTTTTCCCTCTTGCATCAACACACAACCAAGTCCAACATTAGAAGCATCGGTAAAAATGGTGAAACCGCCGCTCCCGGATGGCAAAGTAAGGACTGGTGCGGTAGTCAATCTCTTCTTTAGCTCTTGGAAACTCTCTTCACACTGCTCTGTCCACACATATGGTGCATTTTTCCTTGTCAACTTCGTCAAAGGTGACGCAATCGACGAAAAACCTTGCACAAACCTCCGATAATAACCTGCCAATCCCAGAAAACTCCTGATTTCTGTCACATTCTTCGGTCTTTCCCAATCCACTACTGCTTCAATCTTGGACGGATCCACTGACAAACCTTCTCTTGAGATAATGTGCCCTAGAAATGCTACTTGGTCTAGCCAAAATTCACACTTGTTAAGCTTTGCATACAGCTGATTCTCTCTCAAGAGTTGCAATGCAATCCTCAAATTCTCTTCATGCTCTTCCTTGGTCTTGGAGTACACCAAAATATCATCAATAAACACTACAACAAACTGGTCTAGATACTCTGCAAATATCTTGTTCATCAATGCCATGAACACTGCCGGTGCATTAGTCAACCCAAATGGCATCACTAGGAACTCATAGTGGCCATATCTCGTCCGAAAAGCTGTTTTCAACACATCTGATTCTCTAACCCTCAGCTGATGGTAACCGGATCTCAAGTCAATCTTCGAAAAGTATGATGCACCTTGCAACTGATCAAACAATTCATCTATCCTTGGTAATGGATACTTGTTCTTGATGGTCACTTGGTTCAATCTTCTGTAATCTATACACATCCTCATCGAACCATCCTTCTTCTTAACAAACAACACTGGGGCTCCCCATGGTGAAACACTCGGTCTCACAAAACCTTTGTCCAACAACTCTTGTAACTGGGTCTTCAATTCCCCCAACTCTGCTGGAGCCATCCTATATGGTGCAATAGATATCGGAGCGGTCCCTGGTAGCAACTCGATAGTGAAATCAATCTCTCTCATGGGTGGCAAACCTGGAATCTCCTCCGGAAAAACATTCGGGAATTCCCAAACAATTGGGATCTCCTCCACCCCTTGGGACCGTTTATCCTCCGTGATAAACGCTAAATAAGCTTCACACCCACTTCTCAAAAGTCTATCAGCCTTCAACGCTGAAACAAACCCTGCACGAGGATTCCTCCTCTCTCCCTGAAACGACACTCCTGCTGGTGTCTCAACCAACTTGAAAGTGAGGGTCTTATGGAAACAATCCATTGTGGCATGGTACCCTGCCAGCCAATCCATCCCTAGGATGACATCATAATCAAACATCTCCAAAGAAATGAGATATGCGGTTAAAACCACTTCTCTTATCTGGACTGTGCAACTAGGATAAAAGGTTCTACAAACAACTTGTTTACCTACTGGGGTTGCCACAGTCAAAATGAACTCCAGTTCTATAGCATGCATATCAATCAACTTAGCAAACTTATGGGACACGAAAGAATGTGTAGAGCCAGGGTCAAACAAAATCATAGCTTTAATCCCACAAACAAGAAGTGTACCTTCCACTACATTACCCACTGCCTCAGCATCCACTCTATTGACTCCGTAGATTTGGCCTCGCTGTTGGGGCCTATTCTGAGCTTGTTGTGGCCTGCCATGTGGTGCATTCCTGTTTTGCTGCGGTGGACGCTGCTGTCCCTGCTGATGACGGGCCTGCTGCTGTGGCTGAACTGTTGTTGCTGTGGTGCTTGCTGCTGAAGTGGCCTAGGCTGGTTTTTGACAACCAATGCATGCTGTGGTGGTGGTGGTGGACGTTGTGGCCCTTGTTGCTGCTGTTGTCTATTTGGCCTAGGGCAATCCCTCATCCTATGGTCCATCGAACCACACCTGAAGCACGCTCCTGTAATAGTACGACACTCAGCACTAGCATGGTTCTTCCCACAGTGGATGCACACCACTGGATTCTGCACATTAGGCCCTGTCCTCTGCCTCTTATTTTGATGATTCCTTTGATGCTGATAGTTCTGCTGCTGCTGGACTGGACTCTTGCCTTGCACTTTAAGGATTTTGTTATGGAAGTTCTCAAATTTGTAGGCTCTCTTCACTGCCTCATCAAAAGTTACCGGTGGCACCACTCCGGTGGCATCTCTCTCAATGAAGGGATTGAGTCCCTCAAAGAATTTAGCAATTTTCTTCTCAACGGTATCCACCAACTCCGGGGCATACCTAGACAATCTCTCGAACTTGGTAAGGTATTCGAGGACTGTCATGCTCCCTTGCACCAACTGCTGAAACTCTATAGCCTTTTGCTTCTTGACATGGGCGGGTACATATTTGTCATGAAACTGTCTCTTGAAGTTTGCCCACACTTCTGCATCAGCCATAGTTCTATATTCTTCTCTTACCGTCTTCCACCATCTATCTGCTGTGCCAACAAAAAGGGATGATGCTAGCTTCACTCTATCTCCTCCTGTACACTGAAAGATCTCAAAGATGTTCTCGGTGTGCTCCAACCAGTCATCTGCAGCTAGTGGGTCCTCTTCCCCAAGGAATTCCTTCGGAGCTCTCTTCCTGAACCGTTCAAACAAGGCATTTGGATCATGTTGCCTTTGGTTTATGACTATAGCTGGTTGGGGTTGAACCGGTTCTGGTCTTCTTTGCAAGACCTCAAGCAATTGCCTCTGCATTTCTTGCATCTCTCTAGCATGGTCTTCCTCTCTCTTTAGCATTTGTTCTTGCAGTCTGGCCTGGTTTTCATTGGCTTGACGTTGTTGGTCAAGCATGGCTCTCAGCATATCTTGGAATTGGTTAGGTGGATTGTTCTCCACTATATCCTCTTCTAGAGGCCATGTATGATCACTATTGCTTGCAGTAGGGTTGTCATTCAACGGTCTCTTACGTGGAGGCATGATGCTGCAAAACAAATGGTTAGCACATAATAATCCAATAAAGGGTCACACATTGCTCACACGATACTAGCTAACGAAAGATCTAGCGGATCCTCGCCACGTCCTTAGGATTCCTAGTTTCTTTTAATTGCTTGAAATACGTCTCGCTCTAATACCAGTCTGTCGCGACCCCGGACCGGGAATCCCAATCCGGGATCGGGACTAATGGTGTGGATGATGATTAAAGGGGATTATCTACATCCACAATATACAACTTATTTAATTTCCCACAGGTGTCCGCGGTGAGGATATCACAACCTGGCATGAATATTTCTTTTGAGTGCGGAAGCGTGTAGCAAATCAAATAGTAGACTATCTCTAGTCATGCAAGCATTAACATCAAATATCAAAACTGTATCAGAATGAGCAATGATCTATAGCATGTTTCCCAAAAGTTGTTAAAGTTAGACAAAATATCATTTAGTTACATTCCCCAAAATTAGAGGCCAACAAAGGCCAATATTACAAAATAATAACCCAAAAGAATGGTTAACAAGTTCTCCCCAAAATGTTACGCCTCTTGTAGCAACCCGATGTCTACATGACATCGTCAGCACGCCACTCAACTAGAGGTTGCGGCTCACCTACCGCCTCCTCCGGCTCCTCCTCAAGGAAACCGGCAACGGGACCTGAGTACCAAAGCAAAGGATCAGACACGACGGTCTGGCAAGAGAGTGAGAAGATACAACAACATATAATAGATGAAATATCTCGAAAAGCAAGGAAATCTGTTTAAGCAAGAACTCTCACAAAATAGATAAATCATTTGCTAGAAAACATGTAAACAAGATAAAACATATGAGGTAACCAAGGGATCGGGAACTCACAAGATGGCAATCACATAAAGCTAAGTCCTCTGTCACTAAAGTGACAACAATATCACGGGACGTTGATCTCAGTCACACAAGGTGAGGAGATTCAACGCAATCATATATACTGTCGCGACCCCGGAACGGACCCCGGGCCCGCGACGTGTTGTTACATCGCATTCGGTGTTGTTAATTGCTTTCCCACAGGTTCCCGCGGTGAGGATTCCCAAAGACACGCGGAATCTGGCTCACACGTACAAGTATGCGGAAGCGTGTAGCAAAACACATCAAGATGAGCCCAACAAAACATTTGGGTGCCATATCAAATGATCACAAGGCATGGTATCATAGAAAGAAGCTAACATGGCATTCCCATTAATATTCAAGTTATAGAACTAACACAAAACAAGTTAAGTTTAGTACAACCCATAAGAGACCAATAAGGGTCAATACAATCTCAAAATAGCCAAAAAGAAACCCCAAGACTAAAGGTGACGACACTCGAGAACCAGACCGACATCTAAATGACATCGTCGGGCTGCCACTCTCTCACGGGAGTTGGCTCACAAGCCTCCTCCTGACGCTCATCCTCAAAGGCAACGTCTCCTGCACCTGGGCACCAATAAACAAGGGTCAAACACGACGGTTTGGCAGGTAATCAATGTAGGCATGAACATGAACAATAACATTTAGAGAAAACATGTAAGCAAATCTTTGGTATGAAGTACTATCAAAGTTGAGATACATTTTCAAGAATACGAACAAAAAAACTGAGATACAAAACAAACTAGCATGAGTACATAATATATCATGAATAGTTACAATCCACAAAGAGCCCATCCTTTCTCTATCATTTATATAATGAAAAGAGCAAGCACGCACGACAAGCACGATATACATAATATAAACACGACACGATTTCCCACAAAGACGGGAATTCCGGCCGCGGAACCGGACACGCACGATGTGTAATAAATACACGACTAGTCTGCAGACAGTCCACATGTTTAAGGACCCCCAGACAGTGGATCAAACTGAAAGGGCAGTCCAAGCTCAGTGGTGTTCACTTAGTTCATGAATGCACAAAACACGCGAAGCACGATCAAAACACGTCGAGATAAAAAGGGGGAAATCACTTATCAAAACACGACGAGCACGACTAGCAAAAGGCATAATTAATATGCATAACACGCTTATGAAGTGGTCCCCTTTTTCCTTGAAACAAATCTTCAAAACAAACTTGTACTTAAACTTCAAAACGAGTACACATTGATATTCATTGTATCAAAAACCAAAATACGAATATAAAGTCTAACAAGCACATGTAAGGACCTTTGGTTGATCTTTGTGTAAACGAAACCCAAGTGTTGGAATTTAAAAGAGAATTGGTGCCCCGGAATTTCAAAGATATCTCAGGCTTCGAATGCACAATATCAAGCTAAAAACTCCTAATCAAATACTAGTTTTCCTTGATTCAAATATCCACCTCAACTTTTCAATCTCTGGTCACTAAGATAAGTATACCATTGGATTCTACACTTCAAGAGCTTTCCAACGGTATGTGGAACTCCAAAAACGGACGTACGGTTAGAAAGTTATGGCCATTTGAAGTTCGCACTGTTGGGCCCACTGGGCCCATCCGCTCGAGCGGACCAACAGTTCGCTCGAGCGAATGTTGGCTCGAGCGAATAATAAAATGCGTTCGAACGAACGGCTCACTGCCTCGCTCCGGAGCAGACAGTGGCATGTTCGCTCGAGCGAACCCAGGGGTCGCTCGAGCGAACAGGCTGCTGCCTGGGCTCGCTGAGTGCGGAAATCTCCTTTTCTTTGCACATTTTTCACTACATTCTCCTCCTTCTTCTCATCCATCAACCACATATCATCCCTTGAGCCTTCATGCTCACCAAGGGTTCATTTATCATCATCCACATCCACATCATAAGAAAACATAAACATGAAACTTGTAGACAAATCATATGCATAATTTCTAAACAAAAATAGAATCAAATACAATGCACATGAGGCCTATAAAGATCACTTGCCTTGACCAATGCTAAAAATCTTCTCAAGCACTTCACCCAAGCTAATCAAGAACTACAAAACCCAAAGAAAACACACAAAACTCACTCAAAATGGAGCAAAGAACCCATTTTAACAAAAAGGGTTTGAACACTTGAAAAACACAAATCTTAAGGAGTTAAAAAGACTTTATGGAAACCATGGCTTGAAGCTCTTACCTAACAATGGCCAAACAAGAAGAAATGAAGAAGATGTAGGACTTGCTCCACAAGAAGTTCCAAGAAATTGGTATCAAGGGAAAGCTTGTAAGAAGACGAAGAAGATGATGACTTTGGAATCCCTTTTGGAGCTCTCTAGCTAAACATGCAAGATGAAGAAGATGAAGAGAAAAGAGCTCTCCTTGCCCTAGGTTTAGAAATTGCAGAGATTTGGGGGAATGAGTGAAATGAGAGGAAGAAAGGGTTTTAAGTGATGACTCATGGGCCCCATTTGACTTGAACTTGAAATTGCTAAAACACGATCTTGTGGGCCTCGGATGACTTCGACGAAGAAGGATAAAACGATCGTCGAAATATCTAGTTTCCAAAAAGTATATTTTTGACATAGTTTTGAGATCTCGAAAATTGTGTCCAGATTTGTGCAAGAAAGACGATTTTACCCTCTTTGGGCCAGAACTTGGGTTTTTGGGCTTCAAACATGAATGGGCTTAATACGAAAGTTGTAACACGTCGAAATATCAATCAAATGAAATCAAAATCACAATCACACGGAAATCGATACGATCTTCCCAAGCTCACACGTGCACTCAGGCCATCCTGAGTGTGTCTAACTAATATTAAACGTTCTCAAAATTACCAAAGCTATATCCAAGACTAAAACTAATCACTTCTAATCCAACAATAACTAAACCCACTTAGGACTAAACACATACTAATCGCACACTAATCGTAAAGGTCTGGGTCGGGGTCTAACATCCTCCACCCCTTAGGATATTTGGTCCACCAAATAAATCAAACAATTACCTCTGGTAAATGCTGTGGATACTTCCTTTGCACTTGCTCTCTCAATTCCCAGGTGGCTTCCTCTGGCTCGTGATTTTCCCAAAGTACCTTGACCCAATGAATAGTTCGGTTTCTCAATTCTTGCTCTTTGGTATCAATGATCTTGATCGGTCTTTCCACATACGAGGCATCCTCCCGAATCTCTAAAGGCTCATGCTGTAGAATGTGTGCAGGACTAGAGACATACTTCTTGAGCATCGAAACGTGAAAAACATTGTGTACCCCGGAGAATTCCGGCGGTAACGCAAGTCTATAAGCTACATCTCCAATCTTGCTCAAAATCTCATACGGACCAATAAATCTTCTAGACAATTTGCCCTTCTGTCCAAACCTCAAAGTTCCCCTAGTTGGTGAGACTTTCAAAAACACCTTGTCACCCACCTGAAACTGCAATTCTCTTCGGCGAGTATCTGCATAACTCTTCTGCCTACTTCGGGCGATCTTCAACCTTTCCTGAATCAACTTGACTTTGTCACTTGTCTCTCCAACTATCGTCGGTCCATGGAAACTACGTTCACCGACTTCTTCCCAGCAAACCGGAGTTCTGCATCTTCTACCATAGAGTGCCTCGAAAGGTGCCATACCGATGCTAGAGTGGTAACTATTGTTATAGGCAAATTCACAAAGAGGTAAGCACTCATCCCACTGAATCTTGAAATCCAATACACAAGCACGCAACATGTCTTCGAGAGTCTGTATCGTCCTTTCTGACTGACCATCGGTCTGAGGATGATAAGCTGTGCTGAACTGGAGCTTGGTACCCATCGACTCATGAAGAGTTTTCCAAAACTTTGAAACAAACCTACTGTCTCTGTCTGAAGTAATGGAGACAGGCTGACCATGCTTACTAACAATCTCATCAACAAATAACTTCGCAAGTGGTGCCATGTGCATCATATTCCCGGTCTTCATCGGAATGAAGTGAGCAGACTTTGTCAGACGATCTACAATAATCCAAATTGCATTATTCCCCTTCTTGGTATTAGGCAAACCGGAGACGAAATCCATGGTAATGTGCTCCCATTTCCACTCCGGAATTTCCAAAGGCTGTAACAAACCTGGAGGCTTCTGATGCTCTGCCTTGATCAACTGACAAGTTAGACAACGAGACACAAAAGCTGCTATCTCTCTCTTCATGTTATTCCACCAAAACCGATTCTTCAAATTGTGGTACATCTTCGTGCTACCCGGATGCATAGAATATCTCGTGCTGTGAGCTTCATTCATTATCTCATCCTTCAAATCATCCACATTTGGCACACACAACCGGTCACGAAAATACAATATTCCATTCACCATCTTGAAGTCTGGACGCTCTGCAATAACTTCTACTATCTTGGCCAAGTCTGGGTCTTGCAACTGATTTTCCTTGATCTTCTGGATGAAGGTAGGTTCTGACACAGTCATATTCGCTAACATCGCACCCAATCTCAGGGTTTGTACCTCTACACCCAACTCCTCAAACTGCTGTAAGACACCCATTCCTCTCAAATTGGCCATAGCCACTGATTTCCTACTCAATGCATCAGCTACAACATTCACCTTGCCTGGATGGTACTTAATTGGAAAGTCATAATCTTTGATATACTCCATCCACCTTCTCTGCCTCATGTTCAAATCCTTCTGTGAGAACAAATATTGTAAACTTCTGTGATCTGAATGGAGCTCGAATTTCTCTCCATAGAGATAGTGTCTCCACATCTTCAATGCGAAAACAACTGCTGCCAACTCCAAGTCGTGAGTCGCATAATTCTTCTCGTGGTCCTTCAACTGTCTCGAGCCATAAGCAATCACCTTGCCCTCTTGCATCAACACACAACCTAATCCCACATTCGAAGCATCTGTATAAACAATAAATCCACCGTTGCCCGAAGGTAATGTAAGGATTGGAGCTGTGGTTAACCTTCCTTTCAACTCCTGAAAACTGGTTTCACACTGATCGGTCCAAACAAATGGGACATTCTTCCTAGTCAATTTTGTCCACGGGGCTGCAATGGATGAAAAACCTTGGACAAATCTTCTGTAATATCCTGCTAATCCCAAAAAGCTTCTAATTTCTGTCACACTGCTTGGCCTCGCCCAACTAACAACTGCCTCTATCTTGGCTGGATCAACCGCTAAACCTTCTCTGGAGATGATGTGGCCTAGAAAAGCGACTTGTTCTAACCAGAAATCACACTTACTGAGTTTTGCATATAACTGGTTGTCCCTCAAGAGCTGCAACGCTGTCCTCAAATGTTCTTCATGCTCCTTCTTACTCTTGGAATACACAAGGACATCATCAATAAATACTACCGTGGAATGATCCAAATATGGTGCAAAGACCTTGTTCATCAAAGCCATAAAGACTACTGGTGCATTTGTCAAACCAAAGGGCATCACTAAGTGTTGGGATTAGTGTATGCCCTAAAGCCCACTGACTGCACTTTCATCTCTGTAACTGGATATTTATTGGTTATTTAATGGAATGACTTCTTTCTCTTTATACTTGTGTATATGTATGGTTGTGTAAGGCCCATTGTTTTCTAGTAATGACTTAGGTGTGTAGTGGCTACACACAGTTAGGTCTGAGTCATGGACACTTGAAACAATAAACTTGTTCATAACTGAGAGATGGAGTTGGGCACTTCATCTTGGTATAAGTTATAATGAGATACTCTCCTGTGTTCAGGGTGACTTACCTTAGTCAAGGAGGTCTTTCCGGATTTATCTCATTAGTGCATGTGTCATGCATTGAACAGGACCACCTGTAGGTGTGATCTCTAAAATAGTACTATCAAAGAGAGAGATCAAATCACCTCTTGCTACTGAGTGACCAGTGCTCTTAATCTTGAGCATTTGTGGATGAACTGATGAAGTCAAGTTCTTGTGCTTTAATTCACTATGGGTGAGATCCTTTTCATGGGTCAACAGCTCTGTGTTTTGGGTGCTCGGGCTTGATTAGTTGGGACGTGCAAATGCAATATGGAATCTATGCCATCATGAGATGGAATGATCGTCCCCTTAGAATTATCCGATTAATCATCAGAATCTAAGATCTTAGTATATGGATGTTCCATATGGATATTGAACTTGTGGGTCGCTCCCTGGATCAAGAGAATGATATCCGGATGATGATTAGGTCAAGGGTATGAAGTTCTAAGGTTGAGATGTAATCAAGAAGGTAGATAGTACATCGGTTAACCTACTTGATTATGGATGTTACATAGAGGGGCATTGTGGTCATTGTACTTGGTAGGTCAAAGACAATCGTCAATTTATGATGAGCTTCAATTGCTATTTAATATTTGTCCCTGGAGTGCAACCATAACTCTTTAGTGGAATGAGTTAGGGTTAAAATGATCTTGATGTTGCTATGGGGTTAGCATGGACATTTTGGTCATTTTGGGAGCCAAGGGCAAATATGTCTTTTGGTCCCTTCTCTAGCCACTTTCCTAGATTGGCAAGGTTTCCTAAATTGTTTAAATGTGTGGAGAAATAATTTTGAGTGTAAATTCAAATAGGCCCATGATGGCATACATGAATTACAACTGTAGAAAAAAATTATTTGTTGCATGGACCATAGTGTGTGTGGGCTAGCCAATGTGGTCCCTAGTATGTGGGTCCCAAGGTTGTGTAGGTCCTATCACTTGGAAGGATTTCTTTTTGTGCAAAATCTCCTTAAGTTTAGTAGGCTTCTAATTTTATTTAGAAACTAAACTAGAAAGGAAAGGGGCTGGACGTCCACAATGGGGGTGGTTTCCTTTTTGGAAAGTTCCTATTTTCTCTCTTGGTTTCCTAGTTCAAGAGGCTTTCTCTCCAAGCTTTCAGCTATTATATATGGGGCTTCTCTTGGGCGTGAATTAGGGATTGAGCATTAAGAAAGAGAGAGAAAAAAAAAACTCTTGGGGCGTGGAAAAGAGAGAGAGCAGCCAGCCTTCTCTCTTGGACGTCCAAAGCTTTCTTGCACAAGAAACTACTCCTTGCTGGTCCACGTTTTGCTCCTTGAGAAAGACCATATCAGGTCTGGTTTTCTCACATAAAAATCAAGGAAAAACAGTAAGGAGGAAGCCTAGTTTGTTCCCACCAGCAATAGCCAATCAGATTAGTAGAAAGGGGAATAGAGGAGAAGACTAGAAGGAACATTGGTGCAGAAAATTCCTGCAACCAGAATTATTTTCTGCTGGCTGATATCAGACCTTTGGAGCGTTCTTTTCAGAGGTTTTAAGTCTTCAAATCATCAGGTATATGTTCTCCTATGTATCTTATATGATTTAGACACATGTTGATCATGGTTTCATGGATTTATATGCATGTATTCATGGCTGGAATCAGATCTGTTTTCTAGTTTTTAAACCTTGAATAAGCAGAAATCAGCCATGTTACTCTGATTTCAGATCTGATATGCATATTCTTTCACTAAGAACTCATAGTGCCCATATCTTGTTCTAAAGGCTGTTTTCTGAACATCTGAGTCTCTAACTCTCAACTGATGGTATCCTGACCTCAAGTCTATCTTAGAAAAATAGGCTGCTCCTTGCAATTGATCAAACAATTCATCTATCCTTGGCAAAGGGTACTTGTTCTTCACGGTCACATGGTTCAACTTCCGATAGTCTATGCACATTCTCAAACTTCCATCCTTCTTCTTCACAAACAACACCGGTGCTCCCCACGGTGAAACACTTGGCCTAATAAAACCTTTGCTCAACAAATCTTGCAATTGGAGCTTTAGCTCACCCATTTCTGCTGGAGCCATCCTATATGGTGCAATCGAGATCGGAGCTGTCCCTGGAAGAAGCTCAATTGTGAACTCAACTTCCCTAATTGGTGGTAAACCCGGGATTTCTTCTGGAAAAACATCCGGAAATTCACACACAATGGGGATATCCTCCACCCCTTGGGACTGTTTATCCTCCGTGATAAACGCAGTAAATGCCTGACACCCACTCTGCACTAATCTGCTTGCCTTCAACACTGAAATAAACCCTGCCTGAGATTTCCTCCTGTTCCCCTGAAATATCAACTCTGCCTGTGGCCCTTGGAATCTGAATGTGATGGTCTTACTAAAACAATCCATGGTGGCATGATACTGTAAAACAAGGTATTAGTACACAATAATCATGGCATAAGGGTTTCTAAGGTCCTATACTAACGAATCTATCGAACTCACGAATCCTCGCCACGTTCCTAAGACCTTTCTAGTTTCTTTTAAGTGCCTGAAACATGTCTCGCTCTGATACCAGTCCTGTCGCGACCCCGGAACGGACCCCGGGCCCGCGACGTGTTGTTACATTGCATTCGGTGTTGTTAATTGCTTTCCCACAGGTTCCCGCGGTGAGGATTCCCAAAGACACGCGGAATCTGGCTCACACGTACAAGTATGCGGAAGCGTGTAGCAAAACACATCAAGATGAGCCCAACAAAACATTTGGGTGCCATATCAAATGATCACAAGGCATGGTATCATAGAAAGAAGCTAACATGGCATTCCCATTAATATTCAAGTTATAGAACTAACACAAAACAAGTTAAGTTTAGTACAACCCATAAGAGACCAATAAGGGTCAATACAATCTCAAAATAGCCAAAAAGAAACCCCAAGACTAAAGGTGACGACACTCGAGAACCAGACCGACATCTAAATGACATCGTCGGGCTGCCACTCTCTCACGGGAGTTGGCTCACAAGCCTCCTCCTGACGCTCCTCCTCAAAGGCAACGTCTCCTGCACCTGGGCACCAATAAACAAGGGTCAAACACGACGGTTTGGCAGGTAATCAATGTAGGCATGAACATGAACAATAACATTTAGAGAAAACATGTAAGCAAATCTTTGGTATGAAGTACTATCAAAGTTGAGATACATTTTCAAGAATACGAACAAAAAAACTGAGATACAAAACAAACTAGCATGAGTACATAATATATCATGAATAGTTACAATCCACAAAGAGCCCATCCTTTCTCTATCATTTATATAATGAAAAGAGCAAGCACGCACGACAAGCACGATATACATAATATAAACACGACACGATTTCCCACAAAGACGGGAATTCCGGCCGCGGAACCGGACACGCACGATGTGTAATAAATACACGACTAGTCTGCAGACAGTCCACATGTTTAAGGACCCCCAGACAGTGGATCAAACTGAAAGGGCAGTCCAAGCTCAGTGGTGTTCACTTAGTTCATGAATGCACAAAACACGCGAAGCACGATCAAAACACGTCGAGATAAAAAGGGGGAAATCACTTATCAAAACACGACGAGCACGACTAGCAAAAGGCATAATTAATATGCATAACACGCTTATGAAGTGGTCCCCTTTTTCCTTGAAACAAATCTTCAAAACAAACTTGTACTTAAACTTCAAAACGAGTACACATTGATATTCATTGTATCAAAAACCAAAATACGAATATAAAGTCTAACAAGCACATGTAAGGACCTTTGGTTGATCTTTGTGTAAACGAAACCCAAGTGTTGGAATTTAAAAGAGAATTGGTGCCCCGGAATTTCAAAGATATCTCAGGCTTCGAATGCACAATATCAAGCTAAAAACTCCTAATCAAATACTAGTTTTCCTTGATTCAAATATCCACCTCAAATTTTCAATCTCTGGTCACTAAGATAAGTATACCATTGGATTCTACACTTCAAGAGCTTTCCAACGGTATGTGGAACTCCAAAAACGGACGTACGGTTAGAAAGTTATGGCCATTTGAAGTTCGCACTGTTGGGCCCACTGGGCCCATCCGCTCGAGCGGACCAACAGTTCGCTCGAGCGAATGTTGGCTCGAGCGAATAATAAAATGCGTTCGAACGAACGGCTCACTGCCTCGCTCCGGAGCAGACAGTGGCATGTTCGCTCGAGCGAACCCAGGGGTCGCTCGAGCGAACAGGCTGCTGCCTGGGCTCGCTGAGTGCGGAAATCTCCTTTTCTTTGCACATTTTTCACTACATTCTCCTCCTTCTTCTCATCCATCAACCACATATCATCCCTTGAGCCTTCATGCTCACCAAGGGTTCATTTATCATCATCCACATCCACATCATAAGAAAACATAAACATGAAACTTGTAGACAAATCATATGCATAATTTCTAAACAAAAATAGAATCAAATACAATGCACATGAGGCCTATAAAGATCACTTGCCTTGACCAATGCTAAAACTCTTCTCAAGCACTTCACCCAAGCTAATCAAGAACTACAAAACCCAAAGAAAACACACAAAACTCACTCAAAATGGAGCAAAGAACCCATTTTAACAAAAAGGGTTTGAACACTTGAAAAACACAAATCTTAAGGAGTTAAAAAGACTTTATGGAAACCATGGCTTGAAGCTCTTACCTAACAATGGCCAAACAAGAAGAAATGAAGAAGATGTAGGACTTGCTCCACAAGAAGTTCCAAGAAATTGGTATCAAGGGAAAGCTTGTAAGAAGACGAAGAAGATGATGACTTTGGAATCCCTTTTGGAGCTCTCTAGCTAAACATGCAAGATGAAGAAGATGAAGAGAAAAGAGCTCTCCTTGCCCTAGGTTTAGAAATTGCAGAGATTTGGGGGAATGAGTGAAATGAGAGGAAGAAAGGGTTTTAAGTGATGACTCATGGGCCCCATTTGACTTGAACTTGAAATTGCTAAAACACGATCTTGTGTGCCTCGGATGACTTCGACGAAGAAGGATAAAACGATCGTCGAAATATCTAGTTTCCAAAAAGTATATTTTTGACATAGTTTTGAGATCTCGAAAATTGTGTCCAGATTTGTGCAAGAAAGACGATTTTACCCTCTTTGGGCCAGAACTTGGGTTTTTGGGCTTCAAACATGAATGGGCTTAATACGAAAGTTGTAACACGTCGAAATATCAATCAAATGAAATCAAAATCACAATCACACGGAAATCGATACGATCTTCCCAAGCTCACACGTGCACTCAGGCCATCCTGAGTGTGTCTAACTAATATTAAACGTTCTCAAAATTACCAAAGGTATATCCAAGACTAAAACTAATCACTTCTAATCCAACAATAACTAAACCCACTTAGGACTAAACACATACTAATCGCACACTAATCGTAAAGGTCTGGGTCGGGGTCTAACATATACAATATAAATATACGGGACGGGACCACGGTAGCGAACCGGGTGTCGGGACGGGACCACGGTAATGACCGGGTATCGGGATCCAAACTGCAGCTGGCGGGACGGGAAAGGGATTTCCAAGTCGGTGGATCAAACCGACAAGGTTTCCAAGCTTAGTGACGCCTACACATAGGTTAAATAACACATCGATACATATGCAAGTAAATCAAGTACAAGTAAATCAATGAACGGGCAAGAATATTCAAATGTATAACTTTCATTTCATATCGGGCAATACTCTTCGGGACAAGTCAATGTTATTAGTGTAACCATCAAGCTTTCGGGAAAACAGATCATGTAAAGTAAATCTTGGGAAAGAAGAAATAAAGTGAACTATTACAATTCTGAGAAAATATTGATCCCAAGATCTATTTAAGTGAATAGGGGTCCCGTATGTCGATTATTGAAATGATTTGGTACTCCTTGAGTTTGAAGACATTCCGGGCTCCTTATGCACTTTTACGATTTTTAAGACTTAACATGAGCTTATGGTTAGAACTAGGTATTACCATAGAAGATCAAGACTATAAACGGTCCATCCTAAGTATGATGTCAACCCGGAACCGTCGAGCAACCTACTCAGTCACCGAAAGGAATAGAATTCGCGATACCCAAGGAAATAGACTTTGCATTTAGGTATGAAGAAGATATCGTGTCGTTCCATCCCGTTCAAGATTGAAATAGATTGAACTTCGATGCATCCGAACCAACCGTGAAGAGCATCGGCTCAAGACGCTCTCACATATGGTCAAGTGAGTCCAAGGACGGTAGCCAAGGTCCACAAAAAAATAAATATCAAAACCAGGTCCGATCGATCGGCCGAAATTTTGTCCCAGTTATGAACAGAGTCCGATCGATCGGCTCAAAAAGCCTATCAGTTAAAGACAGACCGATCGATCGGCCTGCACGTCCGATCGATCGGACCTGGGCGTCTAGCAGGTCCGGGACACTGATTTTTCTTCCCTTTTTCATTTCCTTCCAACACATCAACAACCACAAATAATTATAAACAAGATGACTTAAACACATGATTCCAAGACATTAAATGAGGCTATCAAGATACATTAAGATCATTTATTCCAACCATGAAAAATCAATAAAAGCAATCAATGAAAGCATGAAAATCCATAAATGCTTCACCAAACCATTTGAAACTTAAAAACATCCAATCATTCACTTGCCTCAAGTCCAAGCTAGCTGAAATCAAGCCTCTATTCACTTCTATTGCTCAAAGCCAAGCTACAATCAAAAACCCCCAAAACAAACCCTAAAATGGGTCAAACAATGAAATGACAAGGAAACCTTTCAATAATAAAGGTGGAGCTTCTCTAAGGCTATAGGACCACAAATCTAGGAGATGAAGGAGAACACTTACTTGGATGACCTTCAAATGAAGAGAGCTATCTCAAAGGGAGTCTCAAAATTGATGGATTCTTCTACAAAAGGTATCAAAGTGAAGCTTGCTAGATGAGGAAGAGATTGGTGATCTTTAATGCTTGATTGATGAACTATTGGTGTGGCTTGGAGATGAAGAAGCAAGAAGGAGAAGAAGTTGCAAGAAAAGCCCTAGGCTCAATAGTTGTGCTGGAACAATGGAGAGTGAGTGGAAATGGGGATGGGTTCTCCCTTTGTTAACAAAGGAGAGGTTGGGTCCCACAACTTAAGGAACTAATTTGGCTGAAATCATCTCTCTCGGGTCCTCGGATGAATTCGACGAAGAAGGAAGAAATGATCGTTGAAATATCTAGTTTCCAAAAAGTCTATGTGTCGCGGGTTTCGGGAATATCAAGTTTTGGGTACAGATTTTGTGTGCAATGACTGTTTTACCCTCAAGGCTATGAAATCGGGTTTCGGGATCTCAAACGGAATCGGGATCAACATGAAAGTTGTAGGGATCATCAAAACGAGTAAAACGGGATTAAAATCATGAATGTAACAACCTGCGATAAAATCCTCAAACATATGCAATGTCATGAAAGGGAACCCCCAAAGGGTCCTACTAACACAAAGCAAATCAATATCCCCAAAACTATATCAAAAGCTATTCCAAACCCAACTAGACCAAAAACACTAATCAAGCTTAGCACTAACACGCAACTTAATTAGCACTAATCGGGTTCACTCGGGTCGGGGTCTTACACTCATCAAGTTTACGCGCACTGGTTCACATTCTCTACGCATTGTCATAAGGAACCGATCTCGTTGGCTTACTTCATTAACCTTTTGGAGAGTGGGTATTTCTTCTTCAGATAAGTAGCATAAACTGGTTTGGTATATTCAGTCCAAAGGTTAACAAATCCAAAGAAATAGTCTTGAATAGACTTATTTCTCTGAGTGTATTCAGAAATTTCATACTTCAATTGGAATCTTCTTGCTGAATCTTCTTGATTATAAATCCTTTTTAAGCAGTCCCACATTCCTTTTGCAGTTTATAATGGTCTCAAATTGAGAACCAGTCGTGGACCTACAGAACCAAATTAATTATTCTAGCATCATTAGTTTCCAACTGCATCAGTTTTGTGCTATCTGGGCTTGGATATAGTTCCATCAATATGTCCCCACAGTTCTTTTCCCTTTAAAAACATGTGAACTTGAAACTCCCAAGAGAAGTGGTTTTTTCCATTAAACTTAACAGGTAAAATTTCATTTTTATCTCCCATTTTTCAATAAAGAACTCAGATGCAGTATTTGAGAATAAGATGTGCAGTTTCAGAAAGAAAATTCTGAAAATAGTATATGGAAGACCAAAAAATTATGGAGTAGAATCTTGTTTAAATCCTCACAACGTCCAGCACTCATTAATCAACATTCAATCAATAACTATCAATACTTTTACTAACTACAACAATTTGAGTTTTCTGAATCAGCAATATAGATGAGAGAGTCAATGGCTATGATGAAATATTAGATTAAAAAACTGCCCAAATTTGAGATAGGAATTAAACCCATACCTAGAGAAGCCCAAAAACTTTCAGAGCATGCAGAAAAATCCCTCTAAGACAGGTGATCGTTCTCTGAAAATCTGAAGTTGTTTAAAGAACTCTGGTGGTCTCCACAGATGATCGGCAGAGACGTTTCCTGACAGTCGAATGACTGATATCCCCAAACTTCAAATCTGAACTTTTCTTTAAGAATGCTCCACGGATGGCTCCAAATCAGACCATATCCTTCTCTCGATAGCAAAAGTTCGCAAAGGAACTCATGAATCCAAGATTCTGCCGAACTGTAGAATGCCGACAAGAGAGAAATATGTCGATCTCTTCAAATCAAAGATTCTATTGAATGTTGATTGCCAAATAGAGAAAGATGTTGATCTCTTCAACGGCAGTGATTGCACACTAAATCTTCAACTGATAAAAGGAACACTAAATCTTCAACTGATAAAAGGAATAACTCATGAAGAAAGCCCTTTCTTTAACCGATGCTCTGATACCATGACAAAGCATAAGAGGATTGGTGAAATTTTAGGTGTCCATCCCTTTGGGAGACCCTTTGTATTTATAATCTTTTGTTAACTATACAAGGAAAATTTTACAGCAAGATATCCCCATAATTGGATGATTACAATTGAATAATCCCAATAATTGATCTATCAATCAAAAGTCAATCCCTAATCAATAATACAGATCTTCTTTCTAGAAGATTTAACTATCATCTGAAGGTCACGGACCATGTGGGGTCCATGGCTTGATTCGCTCTAAGAGACCTAACCTTGCATTCTTCGTAAAGTGTAAACCAAGCTTGTCAGCATATGCAACAGCTGACTGAACTCCGTTTTACTGCACTCAAGCGTATTTTACATTATCTTAAGGGCACCCTGACATGTGGAATTCACCTGCAACGTGGCAATTTATAACTTTCTGCATTCTCTTATGCTGACTGGGCTGGAGACCCAGCAGAATGGTGCTCTGTCTGGTTATTGTGTCTTTCTTAATCACGCACCGGTATCCTGGAGTGCCAAGAAACAACCTACAATTGCTTGGTCTTCCACTGAGGCAGAATACAGATCTCTCGCTGCTGCAGAGCTCTCTTGGTTGCGCACTTTGCTCAAAGATCTTCACATCTTTCTTCTTGTTTGCCCAGCTTTATGGGTTCACAATGTGTTTGCGATTTCACTTGCTTTGAACCCAATATTTTATTCTAGGATGAAGCATGTTGAACTGGAATATCACTTCATATGGGAGAAGGTTCTTAGGCGAGACATTGATGTTTAGATTGTCTCTACCCAAGACTAGGCTGCAGACATTTTCACGAAGGGTCTTCACCCTTGTCGATTCCAATATCTTCCCTCCAAGCTAACGACGACGAATCGCCCCAATAGCTTGAGGGGGATTGTTGACCAACCTGACTAGATGACTCACTGAGGTTGGAGTCATTTGCTGGAAACTGAGTTATCACGGTCGTAAACAGTCTGTTAGTTAGGACCATTGAACAGTTGGCTGACATGAGGTTCTTGCGATAATTGGTTATCAAGAGCTGGATTTAGTTGTGGTTAGTTACAGATGATTCTAACTAATAAGATTCTAATGCAAAAATACTGATGTAGTCTTCCGTAGATCAGTCAAGGTGTGAAATAAATGAAATTCTTCTTCTCTTCCTTCTTTTTCCCCTCCTCCTTCCTCCGTTCCTCGCCCTTGCTCTTCTAGATTTGATATTGCATTTTGGAGAGGAGGAGGGGGTGTTGTGATTAGTTTTCATTGAATATTTATCTTTTTTTTTAATAAAATGCAACCTTCTTTCTAAATTCAAAAAGATTTATCACTTTGGGCAACTTTCATTTCAACTACGTGGTTTTAGAATTCAATTTACCATGTGAACCATTGGCAGGCTCATATTTTATTTGTTTGTTTTGTTGTTCAGACTAGAGGAAGCATTGAAGAGTATAGGTATCAATTCACTTTTTCTAGTGCAAGTTGCAGTATGGCAAGAGACAATTGGACCTGGGGCTTTTGAGAGCGACCTTTGTGTAAACTCACCTACAGGGAGTGGAAAGACTTTGGCATATGCCTTACCTATTGTACAAATGCTTTCAAATTGTACCCTGAAATGTCTACGTGCTTTAGTGGTTCTTCCTACACGTGATCTAGCCCTCCGGGTTTATCTTTGAGCTTTACTACATGATGCAAGGACAAACATATATGTTCACCCTCATATTGCATGCTTAAGGTGCGTTTGCATGACGAGAGGATTCCATAATATAGAGCAATTTTCCATGCAGCTCATTTTTCGGTTGTTTAGTGCGACATATATTCCTTGTGGAAAATGAATCCCACGGAAATAGAAATCCACAGAGTGCGGAATCCTCTCGTTGCACAAAAAAGTCCTAAATTTTTGTGTTGCCGATATCCATTAAAATAAAGTACTGAAACTCCAGCCCTACTCATGTTTATGCTTATAGTGTCAAGTGATAAATCCCCTTCCAACACACTCATGTTTCAGTGGTGCTGGCACCTTAGTATCACATTAACATACATACGTAGTGATTGATCCTTGGGTCCCAAGTTAAAGTATAACTCCTGGAATGGTAGCCAAAACAAAATTATTCCCCTTGTCTTATTTTCAATATTAAATGGATTTTGGTTTTTTATTTCAAATTCTCGATCTTTTTAGGGAGTATTCTAATCTCAATACGATCTAACTATTTATAGATCAAATCAGATAACTTAATATTCACCTCTTCTTTCATTAGAGTGATTGATGTTTTGCTAAGATGATGCAAAACTACTTGTGAAAAATAGTTCTCAACTTCCATCATCTCATGGATATGCTTACAATATCATTTGCTTTCATCATCTATTATTTTTTTATTGGTTCAAGTCGTGTCACCCCCATGAGATCCAGGGAGTGCGAAATTAGGGGTCAATTAAAATTTTCCACAACATTAATATGTTTGTGGTCCCTAATTGGGTGGATCAAGTTTGCGGTGAGGTTGTGATTAGGTATCCATCACCATAAATCAAATGCGGAAGCATCCAAACATAAAAACATAATTTAGATAGCGTAATGATAAAAGAGAGCAAATTCAAGTAACATGAATGCATTTACTGAACATAAAGTTAGGGTTTAATTACAAGGCCATAACAAAAACATTGGCCTACAAAAGATATACATCAAGTATATGTGATCCAAAAAGAATCTATCCAAAATGAAATAAGTGGCGGCTCTCATGTGCTGGACAAAATGACATCAAACTACGTCGTTGGCACACCACTCGTGGATCTCCTCAGTTGGCGGATCTTCTGGGATCGCCTTAGCCGACAGCTCGTCGTTGGGTTTGATACCTAAGCACCAAATGTAGCATCATCAAATTATATAATGCGGCAGGTGGGCAAATGTTTGCATCATCAAATTATATAATGTGGCAGGTGGGCAAATGTAAATAACATAATAAGATGCATCAATAATGAATAACGACAATATTAATCTTAAAGAGTAGCAAATAAGGAAGGACTAAGCCGTAGTGCATGAATGTAAACTATCCCATAATAATCAAATAGATATAAGACTACACCTACGCACTCCGTCAAATAGGCAACCCACTTAGGTTAATTGTATGGGATAAAAGCCCAACTAAAAACATAATCCCAAGGCAAGCCAGGTAATGATGCGTGGGAAAAACTCCTGCTGAAAACCAAAGTGCGTGGGAAGAAGCCCAACATAAAACATTTGTACAACTACCTATATCTCACAGCGAAGTACACGGTGCCCCAGTGCATAAAATGTAACAACCCAAAATTTGTGTGGGTCTGTCCACATGTTGGATCCTTAATTAGGTCTCACTTTTTTTGTTTTGTTTTTATGGTAAATTAAATTAAGGAAAGAACAACCGTACACGGCAACATAAAGCAAAAACAAAAGAAGGAATTGGTACAAAAGCCTTATACCAACACACACACACACCAAAAAAAACCTAAACAATAGGGGCCACAAGCGGAATAACTCTATGCACCCCTTGTTTTGCTAGAGAGTCTGCCATACCATTTGCGGACCGACGGACATGAGAGAAGGAAAACCGAATTGAAGAAGATAAAGCCTTAAATCTCATTGAGATAAAATTGAAGTCTCCAAGGACCCCTCTCCACCTTAGACACCCACCTAATAGCATTTGAAGAATCACTTTCCACCATTAAGTTTTCCTTGAATGTAGAAGAAAAAATCCTTAAAACTTCCAAAATGGCAAGCACTTCCGTTTCATTAGATTCCCACTTGTGCAACCTTTAATTTAATCAATTAATTAGAAACTTAAATTTGGGATTAATGGACCCTGCCTTTTGCTGAAAGTGACACGTCTTGGGTGATCTTTGCATTGATATCCATTTTACTGATATCATATCAATGAAAGGGAGTTTGCATTGATATTCCTTTAATGGAATTCAATACAAGGGGAGTCCCAAAGGTCTTTAAAAGATTCCTTTTCCCACTTCGATTACCTTGCAACCAAGAAGATATCTCATAGTTTCTGGATCTCCATCTCTCTTTTTAACTTAGAGTTTCATCATATCAGGTAAGTGGGATTCTTAGCTTTCTCTTTCAATTTTTAGGTTTATGGATGCATTTGGTTTCTTCTCCAAATGATTTGATAGTGTATAATATTGGAATATCTCTATTTGGTTTAGATATAGGTTTAAGGAAAATAATCTATGGAGATCTAAATGATAAAAGTTTGCTAGAATTATCATTATTATTATTTTTATTAATTTCACAATTGCATCTTCAATCACATATATCATATTGTACAAAACTAAGTTCCCAGAGTGCGGAGCAAGAGCGGGAGTGCCGAAGTGCTAAATTTTAAAATAATTATATGTCCGGAGCACCTGTACAACATAGTGCTTGTGGGTTTATTAACAATTAACTAATGGGCATAAATATATCTTATCCATATATTCAAGTATCAAGAATAGAGAAAAAAATTAACTTTGCAATTTGATCACATAAAATAGACAATTATTAACAAGTCAGAAGAAGGTTCTTCATTCAAAATTGTTATTAACAAGTTAGAAGAAGTTAATTAACAAACCAGGTAGATAGATGGAGGTAACTTGCCTCCCACGAGTTTCGAACTCATGACCTCTGATACCATGTTAATAACCAATACCACAAAAAGCTTGAGCTGTTAGTGAGTGGCATAACAATGTATATTAGCACCCCCCTTCGAACGAGAGGCTGTTCAAATTTAAAACCAAACAAATAGATGGAATAGACAGACCACACATACAAAATGGAGGTAACATGCTTCTCAAGGGTTTCGAATTCGTGGCCTCTGGCTATAATACCTTGTACATGACTCCCAAGGGTTTTGAGTTCACGTTGACTCACACTCAATGACAACCGACGAAAAGAGAAGATACAAGCTTATATAATGTACAAAGCGGAGACATGCCAACCTGTATCCCAATTGATTGTGGGTCAACAAAGTACTTACAAATAGCCAACCTAGGTTCCTAGTTGTCTCGGATGTGTGAAAGGCTACACTATCCATTCTAGTGGCTACGCGGGTCTCAGATAGATCGTGTAGTCCATTGGTGCTTCTGAAGTTCAATGCTATCCTCGGGAGATCCACCGCACCACTCACTTGGCCCAATACGGTCCACAAGTGGCCTAATGGGAAACCCATAGGAGGATATCAAGCTCACACATCCTCTTACTCTTATACTCGCACATATTCATCATTAGGCTAGGCTAAGTATCATGATTTAGGGTCAATGTTCCAAAAATCCATAATCCTAAACCATGGAAAAGATTGCCTTACGGTTAGCCATAATCTCCTTACAGCTAGCCATGGGGTCTTCTACAATTAGTTGTGAGCTCATTGTGAATCAAAGCCTGTCAGTCAGGAGTTTCAGCATGAACAATAACCTGAGACAGAATTGAATACCTGGGATTGACTGTTGTATTACAGTTAGCCGTGAGGGTTGCTTACAACTTACTGCTAGGTTAATGGTAGTACAAAGGGCTGAAATTCCCAATTCTGGGAATGAAACTGTTGCATGCCCACGATTGCTCCCCGTGGAGCTCTACGACTAGCGGTAGAAGGTCTACGACTAATTGTAGCTCTCCTAGAAATCAGTTCCTCGAATTAAATCACTTCAGAAATTGGGGCTCCCTTTCACCTACAACAAAGGGGTCTTGGGCATCATAGCTTTCCATTTCACACACTATATAAGTCCATTAAGGCCATTACACATCCCCACCATTAACACTCAACTACCCTAGCATTTTGCATAAATGAGGTTGAAGGAAGTAAATAGATGAATTAAATGCTTGGAATCAACTTAAAAACACATGCATATCACATTAATTACAGTTGTTCACTTGCCTTAGTGTTTTTGGAGAAAACCCTCTTTTGGTGCTTGATCCCCTAACCTCAAAGCTCACACAACCAAGCCCACTCTAGCCAAGGAGCTTAGAGCTCATTCCTACAACCAAAACAAATGGAAAAGATCAATCTAAGCTAACATGTACAACTCCTATCGTGGAAGAAGTGAATCTATGTCACGACCCGAGCCCGAGATCGGATCACTAAGGGCTAACCCCGGGTCGAGAAGACATCATACTTACTCCTGTAAACCTCGAATTAATCGAAGTTAAGACGAAATCCACTAGGGATCTATCATGCGTACCTGTCAAATGTACATTTTTGCGAAATATATATATACATTGACGGAATAGTAACTATACAATTACTTTACATCAAAAGTAAAGTCTAGTATATAAAATTCATTTCCTATCGAAGTCAACCACTGCATATTCAAATACAACGCAGGTGACATCTATTTACTATTCAAAATAAATATACAAAAGTTCTCTCAAACATTTCCCAAAATACTCTGTTCACTGGCACTTTGATTCAAGTCCATTCGATTATTGTATGTCACGACCCAAGCCCGAGTTCGAATCACTCAGTGGCTAACCCCGGGTCGCGAAGACATCGTACTTACTCCCGTAAACCCCCAATTAACCAAAGTTAAGACGAAGTCCACAAGGGATCTATCATATGTACCTGTCAATGTACAATTGTGCGGAAATATGTATATATATATATACATTGACAACCATTAAAACTTAACAAGTCCTTTACATAGAGTAAAGTCAATATACATAATCCATGTACAACTAAGTCAACAGCTGCATATTCAAATACAATGCAGGTGACATCTAACTACTACTCAAAATGAATATACAAAAGTGTTTATCAAATATCTTCAAAACATTTTATTCTTTGGCACTCCGATTTAAGTCCATTCGATCAAACCTCCTGGAGGTATCGGATGGGCCTCCTCCGCTAGCGGTGCGGCCTCGGCATGACCGGCACGGGCAACTGGGCCTGTAATGTCCTTCAATAACACCGTGAACACGACGGTTCAACATTGTACATACAAATCTATGATGATTCATGCTACCATATACCATAACTTGTCAATTCATCAATTTAACAGTTCTAGATAATTCAATTAAGTACAGTAACTACTCATGTGAGTCAAGTAATGTCAATTACTAAATTGACAACTGCAATAGCATTTGTTTCAACTCAGTTCAGTTCTTCCTAGAGGAAGCAGTCATTCATTTCATGTTCATTCATTCATATTCCATTCATTGATTTCATTGAATATTCATTAAGTGACTTATAGATTCAGAGACTTTTTAGTCTATGACTTTTAGATGACTTATCAAGTGGGACTCTTCAATCCATATATGTATGTGGGATCTACCAGTGTCTTGATCAGAGATCACTGGCATCACCACGGAGCTCCGGAACACCCCAGTCCATCTGCTGTAGCATGATTGTTCATTAATTCATTGTTACATTTAGTAACTGTTCATTATTCATCACATTGACTAGTTCAGTTTGATAAGAGTTTGAGAAATTACTATGTAGTGCCAAGACTCAAGTAATCTACTCAATCTATCCTTCAATCTAGATTTCTAAACCAAACAAATGGGTGAAGCGTTCGTTATCCAACGTATGTGTTATTCTCGATGAACATCACTTTATTTAGTAATTTGTACGTTCAGATAACCTTAGCTAACACTTATGACGGTTTAGATATCACTAACACTAGCCTCAATGGTTGAGCTTTCAATTCAGAAAAATCAGAATTTAGCCTGTAATTTTTCTCAATGGCGGTTACATGGCGGTTAGCCGAATTTTGGTTGGCGGCTAGCCGAACCATGTTCGGTTAGCTTGCGGTCAGCTTTCCAGAACCCTGTAACTTCTAATACACTCAGAAACTTCGGTCACCTCATCAGTTACCCTGGCGGTCACTCCGTCGGTCACCACTTTGGTCACCCCTCGGCTAACTGAATTCTCAAATTCGGCTAGCCGAACTCACTTGGCTACCTTGCGGTTAGCTTTCGAGAAGCTTGTCTTCTGATGTGAGTTTCTGACTCAATTTCGGTCAGCTCACGGTTACCTTTCCACTAGCCGAATTCTCAAATTCGGCTAACTGAATTTCAGCGGTCAGCTCACGGTCAGCTTTCCAGAGACTTGCCATTTTGTGGATTTCGGCGGTCAGCCTAACCGAACTACACCCAGAACTGAATTATGAAGTAAAATCCAGAATTTGAGTTCCTTGAACTCCGAACACTTCAATAACATCATAAATCAATAGGAGGTGTATATACTTGCCTCTAATGAAGATCAACCAACAAAATCCCTTGCTTGGCTTGGATTTGAGGTGGAACCTTCTTAACTTGAAGTCTCTTTTCAAGCTTCAACTTCAAAGAAATGGAAAAAGAAAATGAAGAAGATGAAGTGGATGAAATCCTCTTCAACAATCACTTGAAAACTTTGACACTTGATGGAGGAAATGGAAGAAAAAGAAGAAAAAGGAGAAGAGAAATGAGTCTAGGGTTTGGAACGGATGGAATGAGCTCATTGAAGCTCATCTTGAGCTTATATAAGCTCATTTTGCATTTAAGTCCACAATTCCCTCTCATTTACAATTCGAGTCAAATGAAGGGTCATTTGACCCGATTTTCGTCGAATGACTTCGAGTCTTCTACGAAAGTTAACGTACTCGTCGAAATACGCGTGTTGGTATCAAGAGTTTCCGTATTCGATAAAATACGCAGAAATTCTTATTTACAAAAAGTCCTTGTTTTATCAATTTAAGCCTAAAAACTCATTCAATTCATTCAATACCTTGATTACCAATTCATTAAGCCTAATTCATTCGTTTTAAGCTAATTCAATCCCATTTGACCACAATTCATCATTAGCTTAATTAAGCATGATTAGTTAGCCTTAATTTCAATTGATCAGAGTTAATCTCGATTAACTCGGGACCGGGCCTAACAATCTACTAGGGTTTGGGGGAAAAATACTTACCCATGGATGACGAGGAAGGAGAACTTGGAGGAGATGATGAGTGAGAGCTCAATAGTGATGAGGAGTAGCTTGGATGGCATTCACCTTGACTTGGAAGCTTGAATTCATGAGGAGTGTGAGTGAAAGGGAGAAAGGGAAGAGAGAAATGAAAGAGGCCCATCCTCTTTTTGTAGGAAAATTTTAGGGAATTTACAAAAATTAAGTGGTCTTAAGGGACTTAAATGAAAAAAAATGGGAAATTTGATGGGTTTCGGGCTGTCGGATCTTGACAAGCTTTCAACGGGAAACGACATACAAGATGAGGCCTACCCAATGCACCCAAAATTGCCAAAATCTGGAAATTACAACGAACCCCTCTAAGTTTCCCAAAATTGTAAACTACCCCTACCACACCTAAACTCACTTTGGACACAATGAAACTTGCAGGCCCTACTCCTAACACTAAAACCGACTCATTAAGCACTAAACATAATTGAGTAACTATAATTATAATTAATTACACTAATCATATGATTAGGTCATGGATCTTACAATTTGTGTTGCTAATAATTTTAAAAAAATATTTTCATCTGAAATAGATGAGATTTGGACCATTAAGGTCTAAACTATGTTTTGGTTGAGTTTTTGCTTATTTGCTTGTATTTTTCTTGTTTCAGGTTAAGGAAGTTTTTGCTGCCATTGCACCTGCAGTAGGCTTACGTGTGGGTTTAGCTGTTGGTCAATCTTCAGTAGCGGATGAGATATCAGAGCTTGCAAATAGACCTAACCTTGAGGTTGGCATTTATGATCCAGAAGGTCCACCAGTAGAGTTACAAACCTCTGTGGATATATTGGTGGCTACACCTGGAAGACTGATGGATCATATCAACACAACAAAGGGTTTTACCCTGGAGCATCTTCGTTATTTGGTGAGTGGCAGATTGCATTCATATATTTAATTATATAGGAACGTATCTGGTTCTATGCATCATTGTGAAATAGCTAAATGATATCTTCTGTTTACAATTTACATATATCTCCATCATAAAATGTACTATTTGTCAACCCTCTATATTTATAAATAAAATGAACCATGGTTAGCGAATTATGTTGTGCTTCTGTAGTTCTGTTCATGTTCTATCAGTCTCTGTGTCTATGTGGGAACCCAGCCACATGCACGTGGTTGAATTGGCACTGATCTGGCTGTTATTACCATTAAACTTTAAGGTCTTACAATCTGGTGGTAGGATGCATTGTCGCGACCCTGGACCGGGTCGCGGGCCAAATCCCGGATCGGGACAATCTAAATGATGATGATGCCAATAACATTAATTAAATTGGCAAGTACATACACAGATTAACGAAGAACATATCATTCGTGCACGTGATTTCCCACAGGTGTCCGCGGTGAGGATATCACACCAGTATAACATTTTCATTCAAGTGCATAAGCATATAGCAAATCAAATATATAATTCATTTCCATCAAACAAGACTGATAATGTAAGGGTATACAATATGGTGTCAGGGTGAGCAGTATAGCATTTCCTAAAAGTAAAGTTAAATGTTTATACAAAGATTAGTTAGTTAATCACTCCCCAAAAATAAAGGCCAACGAAGGCCAATACGACCAAGAGAATCCCAAAAATATGTTAAACACAATACTGAAATGTTTCGTATCTTAAGGCTTGACCGGATGTTTAAACGACATCGTCAGCCTGCCACTCTCTTACACGTTGCGGCTCTCCGGCCGCCGCCTCAAGCTCCTCCTCAGGATAACCGGCATCTGGACCTGAGTAACAAAGAATGGGCCAGACACGACGGTTTGGCAAGTGGGTGAAAAGATATAACCACGATAGTAAAGAAAAAATACAAGTTACCTTGGAAAACATTGAAACTTGTTTGAACAATATTTTTCATGAAAGAAGTGCATCACTTATTAGAAAGCACACATGCAGTATAAAAGCATGTAAAGGTACCAAAGAACAAGGAACTAGCAAGATGGCAAACACACATCCTTTATCATCGAAGTGATGAACGCACATCAGGGCGTTGATCTCTGACATATGAGGTGATGAGAATCAACGAAAATATATATATATATATATACACATATAACTATACGGGACGGGACGGGACTACGGTAGCGAACCGGGTATCGGGATGGGACGAGATCTAGACTGCAGCTGGTGGGACGGGAGGGGGACCTTCAAGTCGGTGGATCGGGTCGACAAGGTCGTCCAAGTTGAGTGGTGCCGACTCATAGGTCACGTGAAAGAAATCGGGACATGTACAAATATCGATATGATGTAAACACATAAACGGGCGGGACAGGATGCCCCGGGCAATGCATAACAGGGCTAACAAAATGCTAAAAATATAATTTCAGCATTTTCGAGGCATGACTATTCCTGTAGCAGAAGTTTCGAGAAGTGCATATCAAAATTCGGGAAAAACAGAACAGAAATGAATTTCCAAAATTGCCGGGGCAAACATTGAGGGTTAAAGATTGAATCAATGTGAATAGGGGTCTTGTATGTTGGTTTCAATATAGACTTGGTACTCCTTGGGGTTTGGGGACATTTTGAGCTCCCTATACACATTGGGAAGATTAAAACCATAAATAAACCTTCGTGATGGGGTTTCTTTTTCAACGGGGCTCCATACATTGCCTCCTAAGTCTCCCCATCGCAATGGGGCTCCCAACAAACCTCTTCCAGACATTTAAACATCATACCCATGCTCTCAACACCGACCCCAGCCATTTGTACACGTGGCTTGAGTGGACCTGAAGCTTGCTTGAGCCATGAGCTCTCTGGGAAGGGTTCGCTCGAGCGGACCTGCCCAAATCAGGTTGGCTCAAGTGAACTGTCAAGCTAGCTCGAGCCAACTGTCCTTTAGATGGGGTTCGCTTGAACGAACTATCACAGAAACTAGTTCTGATGTGCAGTTCGACTCTTTCCTTTCTTCTCTTTACGAACATTTCTGAGCACACTTTTTGCACATAAATGAGGACTTATAATCTTTTCAAACCACACTTATTTCTCCATTTAAATCACCCATAAAAATGCATCACATTCATCTCATTCTTCCTCATTCATCAAAGAAACCCAATCACACTTGAAATCCATAATAACCCAAGAGTAAAAGCTTCAGCAAAATCAAGTGCATACATTTTCCAAGAAGTTAAACAAGAGGAACAAGGCCTATCAATATACATCTTTGAAATAAATGGAAATCATGGAAAGAAGCATATATATATATATATATATAAAATCACCAAAAGCATGAAATGGAAAACCACATTCATCATAAACATGAAAACATTTAAACATCCATTCATCCACCTGCCTTTGGTCTCAAACAAGCTAAGAAAGCTCCTAATCACTCTCTCTCAAAGCCAACCTACAAACACATCCAAAGACCCACACACACAAACCCTAAATGGTCAAAACCAAAGAACAAGAAGAAAGCTCCTAATAAAGAAAAATGGGAACTCCCCAAGGTTAGGAAAACAGACATCAAAATGGTGGGGAGGATTGCTCACTTTTGAGTTCCTCAAATGACAAGATTAAGCTTAAACGAGACCTCAATGGGGGTGGATTCCTCTTCAAATGGTACCCAAGGGAAGCTCTCATGGAGAGGAAGAAGATGGTGAAGTCTCATTCTCCATTGGTGCAAGGTTGGAGTGGAATAGAGGTGAAGAAGCAAGGAGAAGGAGAAGAAAAACCCTAGGGCAGCTAGGGCAACCTCCTCCCACGTTTTGGAGCAACAAGAAGAGTGAAGTGAAGAAGGGTTCCTTCTTATATATGAAGTGGAGATGGGTCCCACAGCTAGCAATCCTTGTCGGGCTAAAAACATAGTTTTCGGGACCTCGAATACGTTCGACGAAGAAGGGAGAATTGATCGTCGAAAAATCTAGTTTATAAAAAGTATATATTTCAATGGTTTTGGAGACGTCGAATCTTGTGTCCAGATTTGGTGTAAAAAGACTGTTTTGCCCTCGAAGTTGGAAAAGTCAGGTTTCGGGATTTCGAACGGAAACGGAATCAACACTAAAGTTGTAGAGATTAATGAGATGAGTCAAACGGAGTCACAACACGAATTATTGGAATCTCGAATAATCCCCCATGTACACGTAAAGTCACTAGAAGAACCCCCAAAGGGCCCAACTAAATCAAGAAGGCACTCAAAACTCCCCAAAGCTATTTAAAAGCTATTCTAATCCCAACTTAACCTGAATCCTCTAATCTCACTTAGAACTAACACACGGCTTAATTTGTGCTAATCGCAATCACTTGGGTCGGGGTCTTACATGCATGGAAGGGGACCAATTTTAGCCCACCCCTTATCCACCCTGACCTTTCTGTTCCTTTCCTCCCCTTTGATCTGTGTCCATCCAAGTGGGCCTGACATAAGTTGCACCAAGTTGAACAGTTTGCAGAAGCCTGGTCACGATCATAGTAAAATTTGGGCCGCACACAATATACCGAAAGAAGGTTTTATGGGTGGCTATTGTTATTTGAAATGAAGTTGTTGATTTTGGGAGGGCCATATCTTGATGATAATAGATCCCAAGTATATGATATCTGGTGTGCCCCCTATCCAAGCAAAGCCATTTCCAGTCTCCTACCCCCATCCTCCCAGGTGCTCCCCCACTAGGCCGTCGACTATTAGGATGATGACAATTGAGAAGTTTTGGAGGGATGGATAGATCTAGGTGTGTACTAAGGGTGACCAAATATCAATTCAAATTAACCCTAGACTTAAAGCCTTAAATTCTAATGGTTCATATCATACATTTTTTTTTAAATTAAATCCAAAGTGAATTACGTCCAGATTAGTTTCAGATTGGGATTAGTGCTAATTCATGGGATTAGTGGCACTCAGTTGCCAATTCCATTCCTCTCCCCATTATGTTTTGGCCATGGAATGGAAAGTTCCAACATTCTGGTGTTACATTTTGGAAAAGACTGAAAAAAAATAAAAAATAAAAAAAACGGAAGAAAGGAATAACTAGTAGAACTTTAAAGTGAAATTTAAATTCAAATCCACATAATTTAATGTATACTCTGCAAATGGTCATTTTTACCTTTCTACTTGTTAACTATGCCAAGCCAGTAGTCATGCATCTAAATCACATCATACAAAGCAATAAATTGTTACAAGTGTATTTAATTCTAAAATAATTAAATGTGAGATTTTAAAGTTTAACTTTTAGAGTAGCACTAAACTAGATTATTACTCAGCATTTAGAAACTACACTAGAAATGTAGAAGTTTAGATGCATTAGGCATTACATAACCAAATGAAATTATTTAAATGACAAGAGCATGTGGCACATCAGAAGATGCTTACAATTGCAACCTTCACTTTGTGGATTCAATTCTCTTCCCAATTAAAAAAAAAATCCTTTCTAGTTCAAATAGTTCTCATCCTTTCACAAGTCACCACTTTAAGACTGAATGAAGGAAATAACTTGAGCAAAGAACTTTGAGAATAGTTCATCTATCAGCGTCCTCTTCTTCATCCTCACCTTTCTCATCAAGATCTACAAAACTTGGAAATTGCTTATATTCCCTTCATGCATTTCCGCTAATGAATATCTTCTTCAGTCAAGAGTGATGGCTTTTCACATAACCTGTCTTTCGTGATATCAATAGTCTCCAAGCTAATGGGAATGCAGTGGTGCATAAGTCCCTCCCCCCTCCTCCTCGTAGATGGGCGTTGGGTCTAGCGAGCATCTGCCTAGAGAGAGAGAGAGGGCGATGGAAACACTAAGGGCCAGGCAACTCTACTAATATAGTCAAGTGAAGTAAAGTTGATTTTGAAGAAAGAATAAAATATAAGTGGGTTATGATGGTATTCTGTTTTTAGTCAAAGGTGGTTGATTTTTGAATTTTTGTGAAAATGATGAAGGGAGTTTTGAATTAAAGTGTTTTTGATGTGACATTTTATCTGAAAAATGGAGGCTTAACTTGACTTTAACTATGCTAGTAAAGTGCCAAACTAGCCCTAAAGGACTGGTTATGTAGTGGTGCATAAGGCCCACATCGGAAACATGCAATTACGATCTTGGGTATATAAGTGCGCCATGGCCTCAACCCCATATGAGGCCTTTTTAAGATCGTGCGGCAAGATTGGGTTGAAACCCCATGAGCCAAAGCAGACAATATCATGTAGATAGTGGGCCCTTATCGTTACATCCCTATCTTCAGTTATATCCAATTTTCATTCAAAAATCCCCAATAAACTATCATCTTCTATTCAATGCAGTCTCGATAATGGTTCCAAATCCCCCTCAATTAAAGTGGAGTGTATGAGGCATTTATGGTGGTAGTCAGTTGTAGACTAACTTTTTTTATTTGAGTTTATTTTCAAGATTTTATACACTTGAATCAGGGTCACTTGAAAATGGGGTCCACCTCGTGTTTCCTTACAATTAGTTATTAAATAGTTTCAAATAATTAATGGTTGCACTAACTCTTTTTTTTTTTTTCAATCATAGATGTGTTGAAACGACATGTTTTTGTTTTGTCTTCTGGGTTTTGGTGCCTATTATGTCTCTTGCATTAGCATCATACTAGAAGTTTGTTGTAAGAAGTTTGTCAAACCTATTCAGTGAGTTTTATGGACTTCAAGAACAAATCTTGATAAGAACTCACAAAGTTGACGTTAGATAGTTGGGAGGTAAGGATTATGATGATCTTGCATTAAAAAAGCAACAGATATTGACATTTGGAAGTTCCTCAGGTGGTGGATGAAACAGAGCGGTTACTTCGAGAGGCTTATCAATCTTGGCTTCCCACGGTGCTTCATATGACTCATTCAACTGAGCAAGGAATGTATGCACATGAACGAAGACTGTGTCGTTCTATGCTGGGATCTTTGAACACCATAAGGAGATTGTAAGCTCTAATGTTCTAATTCCATTCTGGTCTTAGCATTCTTGATAGCCTTGGTCACTTCCTTTTAATTTTGCTTTTATTTCTCTTTTGCAGTGGTGTCGAACGAGGGTTTAAGGGTAAAACTCACCCAAGGCTGGTTAAGATGATTCTATCAGCCACACTAACCCAAGATCCTAGCAAGCTTTCCCAACTCGATCTACATCATCCTTTGTTCTTGACAACAGGTGCCAGATGTTACCAGCTGCCTGAAAAGCTAGAATCCTACCAATTGGTATGTTCTCTCTCTCTCTCTCTTACTAATTGGTATGTTCTCTCTCTCTCTCTCTCAACTAAAATTTAAATCTAAGGTGTTACTTGGCTCAATCATCTTAAAACATATTTTCAGAATTGGAAAGATCTAACATCTAGCTAGTCCTGTTGGTCTGCTGGGTTATGTTATATGGACTGTGTCATTGCAGTCAAGGTATTCTCAATTAAAAAAAAAAAAGAGTACATAACTATGGGGGACTGTGGCATTGCAGTTATGGTATTCTCAATTAAAAAAAAAAGTGTACATAACTATGGGACATTTGGTAGATTAATCTTCTGCATTTCATCTCTCATCCAAAAATATCCAAATATACAGATATCAATATATTCTCCTATGGGATGCCCAATCTGGACGTTAAAGAGGCAGATGGCCCCATCAATAAACTGGGACACCCTTCTGAATCTCACAACACTAACCGTGATGACATCACCTGTACATATACATATAGATATATGTATACATATACGTATAATGTATGAGAAATTCTAAAAAATGCCCCCTTCAAAAAGGGGAATTTTTGCCCCATCCAACGTCCGATGAGAGGATGTTTTCTATGGAAACTTTTTCCCATTTATTAACTTGCCCTACTTTTTCTCCTCTTTAATTGCAACAACAATTCCCCATGACTTAGAAGTAAACATCCATAGGAGAGGAAGTGGGGCCTTGCCATGAGGGCTGAGTCTAAGCGTCTAAAGTGGGGCCTTTTATAAACAATCTTGTGATACTTGGTCATCACAGCTGCGTCATGTGGGTCCAACTATTTGTATTTGGAAATTAGAAGGTGTGTGATTCCAATGCACGAGTAATAAATAGGATGGTTATCTTTTTGCTAAGAATTAGGATAAGTTTGTTATAAGGAGAATAAGGCATTAGATATGGTATGATTATCATGAATCTTAATTGAAACATTAAATGCTGACAAATAGGAAACCAACGTGTGAGTTGTTAAAAGCATTCTTTCTTGGTAAATAGAGTTGTTATAGAAGCACATTTAATAGCCATAAAAATAGGTGTTACAAAAACTCCACCTAATTCATATCATTAATTGTAGCTGTCTCGTATTGGTTGAATGAAGGGGCGTTTTCCCTCTCTAAAACGCCCGGGCATTGGGCAAGGCTCTCTTAAGCTTAAGCTTAGGATAAAATTCCGTAAGCTCAAGCTTGTGGGGCCCACCCTTGGTCCATCCAAATGGACCAAACACACGACCCCCCCTGAATTGCACATATCCACCAACTTTCGATTGGATCCGAATTTACTGGACCATTGGATCGATTGAATACTGATCCGAATAGACTGTTGACCATTAAACTTTTGGGGCTCAGATGAAGATGATAGAGACCATGGTTGAGGCTGAATTTTTACAAATAAGGAGGGTCCCAGGGAGTCCTTGAAATCCCCTTATCCCCACCCCCATGTAGGCCCCACCACACAATTGAGCTTACCTCAAGTTACCTTATCCTAAGCTTCAGCTTAGGAGAGCTGGCTCTAAACAGCGCCCGGACATTTTTTAGAGAAAAACGCCCCTCCTAGTTTGGCCCATTAGGATGCATGATGATCATGGAAATCCATTGGATGGAAAGATCCATATGAGGCCTACCTACATGCAAAACCTTGAGCCCATAAGATCACACTAACCTTATGATCCATGGCCCTAAAATTTAAGGGTTTAGAGGCATCATTTTATTATGATTTCAATCCAACGGTGAGGAAAGTTGGATGAATGTCAAACTTGGACTTGTGACTATTCATTGGGGGGTAGTGTGTGTGAAAATACTTTATTGACACAACATGGGCCCTATGACCAAAAAAAGAGAGGCTCATAAGGGGGTGTTTTTAAAGTGGGGCATTTCTTAGAATTTCCCATGATGGTATTTACATCTCTTAATTAATGTTATATATGTCCCCACTTAAAATCTAAAGGTGAGATTACATGCTTTTAAGGGGCATTCTATAGAACTTATGGGTGGACCCACTTATGAAAAATTCCAATCAAAATATTATTTTTTATTGGCGCTTGCAAAATCTCGCTTTAGTAAGAGTTGGGCCCACCGTCTATTTGAGCACAATGGAAAACTTGAGATTTTCATAATTAGATAGTGTGCCCAACTCCTATTGGAATGATTATTGGTGATGGCAAGAGAAAGAGCCATATATTTTTATTAGTTTTGATATTTCAAAGTGGGTCCTACTTAGGATGGTCACAGAGTTCCCATTAATTTCAGATTCTTAGATTGTAGTGTATCCTTATTAATTGTGCAACTACTTTTAGTTTGTAGTTATTGCTAGGTTGAATAGCAATAAATTAATCATCATGTCCATTGGATGTTTTAGAAGGGGCACTACAAAAAAAATATCTTAATGAGTCACTTTTAAAGTGTCTTAAAAAGTGGTTTGTGTCGCTTTTCTGATTACTATGCAAGCGTCTTATCTACCGGCGTCACTAAAAGTTCGTAAAAGCGTCTCAAGAAATACATTTGTTGTGTCAGTTTCTGTTATCAAAGTGACACAAAAAAAGGGTTACTTGTGTCACTTTAAACCCAAAAGTGACACTGAAATAACTTAAAAGCGTCACAAGAAAGATAACTTTGTTGTCTCGCTTTTCAAAAGTAGTGATCAATATATTGTTTTCGGACCAAAAGTGACACAAGTAGTCATCAGTTGTGACAGTTTCCATAGAAGCGAGATACGATCCCTTTTTTTTTATAAATAAAAATGCAATATATACATTACTAATAACATGCTGCAGCATGGATACACTTTCAAATCACTAAACCTGCCTTACAAAAGATGCAAAAAAATATAGCTAGCAACATTCAATAAGAACCATTTCATTAATTGGAAATTAATCACTATTCACATTAAGGAACGTACTTGCTCGTCCACGCACTAAATCAAACAAACTATTCAAAACATAGCCAATTTGAATCCATCCATAATCCAAACTATTTACATTAACCTTCGAATTCGTAACCAAAGCGTCACGACATAATCCAAAACCTTCACAAAAGCATCCAAAAAAAGGCAAGCTACATTGTAAACAATTTCCGGAAATCCCTAACTAACCAAAATTAACTTAACCTAATTAGTAGATCCACTTAGCAAAAGGCATTCCATCTCCGTTTAATTAAGTTCTTCATTCATCTACAAAATAATAACAATTTGACTATATATCAATAATATAATCAAGTAAGAAGGAGAGTTTAACCAACAATATCAAGGATTCATGTTAAAGAGAAAACATTTTGTCACTAGAGAAAGAGCAATTGAAACACTAGCAGTTCACATGTCATAAGATCATAGTAGCAAGCAAACTAGGAGCAATCAATAATTCACTAATATGATGACCTAGTATTCCTATCACCATCTACAACTAAGACCCTCAATAAGCATTAACGTACCAAAAATATGCAAGTTAATCACAGAGAGTCCCCCCCCCCTAATTATATGTGATGAAGTGTGAAATGCATCATGAACTAAAAAACTCCACCTACCCAAGTGCATGATGCAGACAAAAATGCATGAATCAGTTCACATTGATGATAGTCCGATGAAGAAACAGGTAGTCACTAAGCCTAAAAGCTGAAATGCACATTAAATTAAGTTTATCATCACTAAGCCTTACTATGAAATCTTCTCAACTATACAAATTGAACTCCTAGGTATACCTTTATAAAGGAAGAAATCCTTTGATGAAGTCGATAAACTCGAGTCGGATCTTATCTATTTCTTTGGTGGTGTATGTCTTTATGCTGGCCAACTCCATAACCTGTTTCGAGAAAAAGCAAGTTAGTGTAGTCATTAGTGTAAGTTGGTCACAAGAGTATTCTCAAATGACTGGTGTAAGACCCCGACCCGAGTGAACCCGTTTAGTGCTAATTAAGTTGCGTGTTAGTGCTAAGCTTGATTAGTGTTTTTGGTTAAGTTGGGTTTAGAATAACCTTGATTCTAGTTTTGGGCTACTTTGAGTGTTTTGATGGCTAGTGGGGCCCTTTGGGGGTTCCCTTTTCGGCTTTGCGTTTTCTTGAGAAATTTTCCTGATTTGTTGTGAATTGTGTTTTTGACCCGTTGCATTCATCTTGAGGAATCCTACAACTTTCATGTTGATCTCGTCCTCGTTTGAGATCCCGAAACCCGATTTCATAGCCTTGAGGGTAAAACAGTCATTGCACACCAAATCTGTACCCAAAACTTAATATTCTCGAAACCCGTGAAACATACACTTTTTGGAAACTAGATATTTCGACGAACATTTCTTCCTTCTTCGTCGAATCCATCCGGGGTCCCGAAAGAGATGATTTCAGCCAATGTAGCTCCTTTAGTTGTGGGACCCAACCTCCTTTGTTAACATAAGAGAACCCACCTCCTTCATTGCTCATTTCCTCTCCATTGCTCCAGCACACAACTGAGCCTAGGGTTTACTCTTGTGTTTTCTCTCCGTCTTCTTGTTTCTTCATCTCCAAGCCACACCAAGAGTTCATCAATCAAGCAATGAAGATCACCAATCTCTTCCTCTCCTTGCAAGCTTCCTCTTGATACTATTTTTAGAAGAATCCATCAACTTTGAGACTCCCTTTGAGATAACTCTTTTCATTTGAAGGTCATCCAAGTAAGTGTTCTTCTTCATCTTCTAGATTTGTGCTCCTATAGCCTTAGAGAAGCTCCACCTTTATTATTGAAAGGTTTCCTTGTCATTTCATTGTTGACCCATTTTAGGGTTTGTTTTGGGGGTTTTTTTATTGTAGCTTGGAAGTGAGCTTAAGAAGTGAGTAGAGGCTTGATTTTGGCTAGCTTGGACTTGAGGCAAGTGAATGTTTGGATGTTTTTAAGTTTGAAATGGTTTGGTGAAGCATTTATGGTTTTCATGCTTTCATTGATTTTTCCATGGTTGAAATAAATGATCTTTACACATCTTGATAGCCTCATTTAATGTCTTGGAAAACTTGTGTTTAAGTCATCTTGATTATAGTTCTATGTGGTTGTTGAGGTGCTGGAAGGAAAGGAAACAAAAAGGAGAAAAATCAAGTTCCCGGGCATGCTTCACGCCCAGGTCCGATCGATCGGACCTACAGGCCGATCGATCGGTCTGTCTTTTAACTGTAAGGCCTTTTGGGCCGATCGATCGGACCCTGTGCATTTCTGGTCCAGTGGGTTTTGATTTTTTTTTTGTGGACCTTGGCTACCCTCCTTGGACTCTTTTGACCATATGTGAGGACATCTTGAGCCGATGCTCTTCACGGTTGGTTCGGAGGCATCGAAGTCCAATCTATTTCAATCTTGAACGGGATGGAACGACACGATACCTTCTTCATACCTAAATGCAAAGTCTATTTCCTTGGGTATCGCGAATTCAATTCCTTTCGGTGACTGAGTAGGTTGCTCGATGGTTCCGGGTTGACATCATACTTAGGATGGACCGTTTATAGTCTTGATTTTTCTATCATAGCATCTAGTACTATCCATAAGCTCATATTAAGTTTTAAAAATCGTAAAAGTGCATAAGGAGCCCGGAATGTCTTCAACTCAAGGAGTACCAAATCATTTCAATAATCGACGTACGGGACCCCTATTCACTTAAATAGATCTTGAAATCAATATTCTCCCGGAATTGTAATAGTTCATTTTATTTCTTCTTTTCCAAGATTTACTGTACATGATCTGTTTTCCCGAAAGCTTGATGGTTACACTAGTAATATTGACTTGTCCCGAAGAGTATTGCCCGATATGAAATGAAAGTTATACATTGAATATTCTTGCCCGTTCATTGATTTACTTGTACTTGATTTACTTGCATATGTATCGATGTGTTATTTAACCTATGTGTCGGCATCACTAAGCTTGGATACCTTGTCGGTTTGATCCACCGACTTGGAAATCCCTCTCCCGTCCCGCCAGCTGCAGTTTGGATCCCGATACCCGGTCATTACTGTGGTCCCGTCCCGATACCCGGTTCGCTACCGTGGTCCCATCCCGTATATTTATATTGTATATATGATTGCGTTGAGTCTCCTCACCTTGTGTGACTGAGATCAACGTCCCGTGATACTGTTGTCACTCTAGTGACAGAGGACTTAGCTTTATGTGATTGCCATCTTGTGAGTTCCCGATCCATTGGTTACCTCATATGTTTTATCTTGTTTACATGTTTTCCAACAAATGATTTATCTATTTTATGAGAGTTCTTGCTTGAACAAATTTCCTTGCTTTTCGAGATATTTCATCTATTTTATGTTGTTGTATCTTCTCACTCTCTTGCCAGACCGTCGTGTCTGATCCTTTGCTTTGGTACTCAGGTCCCGTTGCCGGTTTCCTTGAGGAGGAGCCGGAGGAGGCGGTAGGTGAGCTACAACCTCTAGTTGAGTGGCGTGCTGACGATGTCATGTAGACACCGGGTTGCTACAAGAGGCGTAACACTTTGGGGAGAACTTATTAACCATTCTTTTGGGTTATTATTTTGTAATATTGGCCTTTGTTGGCCTCTAATTTTGGGAATGTAACTAAATGATATTTTGTCTAACTTTAACAACTTTTGGGAAACATGCTATAGATCATTGCTCCTTCTGATACAGTTTTGATATTTGATGTTAATGCTTGCATGACTAGAGATAGTCTACTATTTGATTTGCTACACGCTTCCGCACTCAAAAGAAATATTCATGCAAGGTTGTGATATCCTCACCGCGGACACCTGTGGGAAATTAAATAAGTTGTATATTGTGGATGTAGATAATCCTCTTCAATCATTCGTCCCGATCCCGGATTGGGGATTTCCGGTCCGGGGTCGCGACAACTGGACATGGTTATAATAAGCTGGAAGCATCCTCAGAAGCACCTTTACCATGACATGGATAGATGAGATCTAGATCAGTGAAATCAATTTAAAAAAATGAGAAGATAGAAAGTAAAAATAAAAGAAAAGGAGAACTTTCACTTCAGACTTCTTCATTGTTTTCATCATGTAGCGGTCATCGTTGGTTAAGTAAAAGAAACTTCCACTTTTCCTGGGAGATGAGAGCTCCGAAGTGCATCGTTACCACATATAGAAATCATATAATCTCCTGGATCAATGTTGAACAACTTACGGAGAGTCCTGAGCATAAACCATGTCAACCATCATACACTAATGACAATGACCAGAGAATAGTTATAGGAAAACAGAGATTAATAATGGCTACAAGAACGTGCGAACAAATGGGAATATTAGTGCAAAAGGTATCTAAAGGCCTGACCTGAACACCAATGGACAGTAATCTTTCCATCTGAATTCGCACGATTGGTGTGGTGGAGTTTGTTTTGATCCTTCAGGAGGGAATCTTCTCCATACCCTTTCTTTGGGGTCAAAGGCCGATGCTTTCAGATCAAGGGATGTAGTTGGACCAGGTCTTGCTACAGAATGCCTGAACATAAGATTATGCACTGATAGTGAGTGGCGAAAGATGATAAGAAGCACAAAACTCCTAAAAAGAAAATGGTACATTAATGGATTATAAGCAAAGGATCATCTATAGTCTCGGAAAGAAAACAGGCAAATTGAATACCCAAGAAATGGAAGTAGATTATGGGCTAGCTTCTCTTCCACATTGGTTTCCCTGGCTTCTTCTGCGACCTTTGCCTATTAAACAGTTTTTCAATCCAGGTGGGCAGAAGGAGAAACTGATGTTTCTAAGCTAGCACAATGCAAACACCAGAGATTCTCAATTGAATTAAGAAACTACAATGAGAAAAATGAATGCATAGAAAATACTAGTCCATCCAGACTTGACTATTCTACAACAGTAACAAGGTGAAGTAAATAAATAGAACCTAAACATAGTCCAACTCCAACATTTCTAAGCTAGTTAGGAGCTGTATTACCTGCTGAATCCCAAGGAATTCTTAGGAATGTCCGGTCCCTTCATTTCTAAGCTTCTTAGAAGCTATATTGCCTGCTGAATTCCTAGGAGTTACTAGGAAAGGTGCTTGTATAAAAGGTATTAAGAGTGGACCAAGAAATAAAGACCCATCAAAATATTCCCTCAGATATGATTACCTCACTTTGACATGCCAAAATGAATCCTAGAGTTGGAGGTACTAAAATTAATTCATTGAGGATGATGAGTGCAGCAAAGTTAATGTAAGAAACAAAGAACTCTACCTGTAAAAGATAATAAAACTCAAAGCAAAAGGTTTCATTCAGTCATGACGACATACATGCAGGAGAATTTAGTTTTAATCCCAATGTAGTCAGATCAGTTCCCAAGGAAAGAGAAGCCAAATCAGGATCATGATTTCTTATAACACCTAATAAACCCCAACACACTAAAAAGATGCACCAAAAAAACTTATTATTCCAAAAACAACATTCTCATTACAAGATACAAAACAATAAAAAGGGAAGTTGGTCTTGGCCTTTTTCAGAACCATGAGGAATTACTGATTCAAACAAAGATAATTCTAAAGCAGTAATGAGTCTTGTAATCAATAATGGTGTATCATTAAATCCTCAATCTCAATAATGCTCAACTTACCATAAAGTACTTTTGCAAAGCACAGTGAAAAGATAAAAACTAAAAGAGTTTATAGCAACTGAGCCATTAAACAGACACCATAAGTGTTCTAAAAAATTCCTCCTCTTCCACCACCTGCACACACCCACCTACTGCACCACAGTGCACACACCCACTGCCTACTCTTCCACCACTTGCACACACCCACTTGCTGCACCACAGTGCACACACCCACTGCCTCCTCTTCCACCACCTGCACAGCCAACATTCTAACATTCTACTCTGTACCAACATTCAAAACATTCAAACTCTGATTTTTTTTTGGCTGCATCTTTTCTGCATGGAATCTTTCAACATAAAATCTTCTTCAAATTTCATTCAATCCTACATAAAAAAAAAGAGCAAGATCCACAATTTAACAAGATCCACAGGGAGTTGAACAAGGTTAACTGATGATAATAAGACATCTTTAATACATCAAAATGAATGAAAGCAATGTACGCTTGTGATTTCCAAATGTCAATAGTGCTGATATGACCCCATTGTAGATGTGCTAGTATGAAAACTTAAAACATGACAACAAATAAAAACATTCATATACAGCGTACATTTACAAATAAAAACATAAGGGAAACACAAATTCATATACAGCTTCATTTACAACAGTTGGAAGGAGAGCACTTCAAAGCATGAACTGAACTACCAATCCAACCGAATGGGGAAAAAGCCTTGACAATGCTACAGTCCCAAAGCAGTAAGGATATTAACCCATGAGGAAAAAGAACTAGGGATATTAACTCACATCTCATGAATCACTAGAAACGTTAACCAAGTTACTTCCAGTGCCTCAAAAATATGTTTGCACATTAATTCTCTTGTGTGATATCAGCAATGCTAAAATTAAGAGGTATTGGCACTGGAAACCATGGGCATATTTATTCTACATTATTAAGGTTGTGAAATGTGGCCAGCCTAGTTTTCAGGCCTATCACTAACTAAACTAGGATCACCCAGTTTTTCAAGAAGAGATAGGCCAGAGATTGATATGGACCAAGTTATTAGCATCAGCTATGCCCAGATAGACCTCAGCCCTATCCAAGTTAATTTAATTTTTTTTCTCTGTTATTCCTCATATAGAGAAGAGAAGTAGAACTGAATGTTTGTGATTGTGGGAGATGCAAGCTTCTTAGGTTCTGGCGTGGACACAAGAAGCTTGTACCTATAACATTCCATGGGTAGAATATCAAATCAGGTGACACTGAAAAGTTACTTCAAGAGCACAGAAAACTCAACTCCATTCAAATACCTTATGAGAACTGGCATAAACAAAAACCAAAGTCAAATTTCATACACATAATATGTTAGTTGAGCTACGAGGTGAGTATAAGTGGAAAAGAGTCAGTGATTTATGTGAAGACAGTACCCCAAAAATTTGACTGCAGTGGGATGTTAAAGATAATGTGAAACAAGCAGTGCACATTGAAAACCCAGACTTTAGGGCAGGGCAGGGTGGGGCATTGATAATGCCAACCCAGGGTAAGATCACTGACAAGTGGCATGAGATCATTCATTCCTCTTGAATTTAGAAAGCAAAATTCTTAAAAACAAATAGGTGATGGTAGAAAGCAGACAATTTTTATGCATCATTCCCAACATTATCTGAAGGAGCCAAATGTACCTTAATATTCAAGTTTGGAAAGTTAACAAGCAAGTTTGGAAAGTTAACAAGTGAACATGTTGGAGCTGGTCATTTTTTGGCCCATGACTCAAGACAGTCAAACAGAATGACCAGCTCTCAACTAGAGAAATCTCAGCAAGCTTCATTTACATGCATGCATATAATATAGGAGAGAGTCATACATGGTGATCTTCCTCTTCTTCAGCATCAGCATCTTCTTTATGATGAAAAGACTGTTACCAAAAGGGGACAGTAGAATGGAACTCACATCAGATTGGTCAATGTCACTCTTCTCAGATTCCTCCTGCACAACACAAACTTCATCAGAATCCACCATCCATAAATTAAAGGCTGGGTCCAACATGCTTTTAGGCAATGATGGAAAAATAACTATTAAGGTGCTAAAATACCTCCGCTTCTTTCTTTTTCTCCACTTCATCAATAGCAGCCTTCTCAACCTGCAAAACTAATCAAAAGTCACAAATTAGACACTTCTTTCTAAGGCTAAATGATGGACATAGAAATGAGTTTTTACACATAGCTGTCTGATTCTTCCTGACCTTACACAATGTAGTTGTGTTTACACTCTAAATTTCCCTGACTTCAACATGAGCAGGCCGACACAATAACAAACAAAGCATCCTTACTTTTCACATAAGAAGTACTTTCGCTATCTTTGCAAACAAATAAACTGCTTGATAGATATACAAAGGAAAAGAAGTTTTTCCCAGCAGTAGCATTACTGCTTGAATTGCAGTACCAAACAAGCCAACAAATAACACATTATGCATTAAAAAGCACAGATCAGATTTAGTTCAACAACACCACCAATCACATTAAATTGCATGAGAAGAAGAAAAGTACCCTGCAAATGGGAAAAAGAAAGGCATAAAACCATCAGAAGCAAGGTATAAAAATCATCAGAAGCTAAGCACAATCATCATATTAAAAAACAGCACACACTTTATTATACTAGTAGTAATAGTCCAGACTACAGCACAACACACAACCTTTAAAAAAAGTCCTAAAACATCAAAACCACATAAAGACACCCGAACAGTAACCACCCACAGGATACCACCAGAAACAAGTATCATCAAACACCAACTTCGACCACAATAGCTCAGTACCCCACAACCAAAACACCACAAAAACCAGACACTGACATCTTCTTCCTATTCTATTTATCTTTTTGAACTGGTGATTATTACATTTTGAGTCTGGCTTTCCTTAAAAAAAACATCTTCTTCCTCTATTTTATCTTTAGTATCAGGTTCCTCAAACAAAAAATCTTCTTCCTCCTCTATTTATCTTTAGTATCTGGCATTGTCACAAACACCTATCATGCATATACTAACTGGCAATATCTCTCTAAATCTCTATTCTACAACCAACCCATCAATGATCAGAAATAATAATAAAAAGGAGACAAATGGGTGCATATTCATGATATAATAATAAGATAGACAGATGGGATACCTGAATCAGAGCCGTGAACTCGTAGAAGATCACATAAAGATAAATGATCTGAACCAAAGAAAGCTATGTTAGTTTTGCCTCTACCCCTTCAACGCCTGGAAACCGAGAGAGAGAGAAATAGAGTGAGAGGGAGAGGGAGAAGGAGGGAGAGAATGAGTACTTGTGGCGGCTCTGGCGCAGGGAGGGAGAAACAGAGAGTGAACCGGTGGCTGGAGGGCACAGTGCAGAGCGAGAGAGAGAGGGAGGGAGGGAGGGAGAGAGAGAGAGAGAAATAGAGCAACGAGAGGGGGAGGGAGAGGGAGAGGGAGAGGGAGAGAGAGAGAGAGGGCGTGTCGTGCTGGTGCGGCGGTGGCGTCCTGGTGCGGCAGGAGGGGAGAGCGCGAGAGCAGTTCCGTCAGTGCAGAGAGAAATAGAGAGAGAGGGAGAGAGAGGGAGGGAGAGAGAGATCCGAGGGCGAGGGGGATATTGGAAACCAGAGCGCGGGAGAAGGAAACCAGAGCCCGGGAGGGAAAAGGGGAAACGGGCAAGGGGAAAGGAAAAGGAGGAAGAAAAAACGTGGCTCGTATGGGGTTATGAGAGATATCTCTCACCTTATATGAGAGATGGGGGTGGGGGCCCTCACATTTAAGTTATTGGCATTGGATATGGATGTGAGGGCCCTAGATGCTCCTCACATCGATATCCAATGCCAACAACTTAAATATGAGGGCCCCCACCCCTATCTCTCATAGGAGCATCCACACAAATGAATAGTCACAAGCTCAAATTTGACACCCATCCAACTTTTTTTCACCATTGGATTGAGATCATAATAAAACGATACCTCTAAACCACGAAAGTCTAGGGCCATGGATTTAAAGGCTAGGATGTTCTTATGGTATCAAGACTTGCATGATCCTTTAGAGTTTTCCCCGCCCCCTCTCCTGGCTGGTGCTTGCTAGACCTGACGCCCTTCTAGAGTGGGGGCACATGCATGACATCATGCATCGCCCGGGGGGGGGGGTATTTTTCTATTAAAAGACGGCCAAGAACAGTCTAGGGCTATAGATATATAGGAGTTATCAAGTGCCTCTGGTATGCATCTTGCGCACCGGGGGTGGGGCTCGCCCGATGGTCCATCTGAATGGTCTGCACACACTACCCCCTTGAATTTCACATGGGGCCCACCTTTGCACCCATTTGTGATGTATTGTACACCATTGGTGGATCAACTGCACACCCATCCAAATGGGCTGTACACCGTTAAACTTGTGGGGCCCAGATGGAGGTGATGATGATAAGGGATGGGGCTGGTTTTTTATAGAGATGAAGGGCTAGGGGAGCTCTTTCAATCCCCCAGGTCCCAATCTGTGCTGGGCTCCATGAGGGCCCCACATTGAAGTGCGCACATGGGCACTGGATTAGTACTATATATATATATAGAGAGAGAGAGCTTGTAATATGGTTGTCTTTATGTTCTGAAAGGAAACCGTTTAAGCTTAGACAACTGGTCCATGTAATTCTGGGGGCTCATTTTACATCTTTGTAGCCTGCCATTAACACATTCAACTTCTTTGGTGAGTGAGAGAGACAACAAAGTAAGAGGAGAGTGAAAAAGCTGTTGTTAGTTCTCTTTCTTTGGTTACTATATATTTATGTATGTTTGTTCCTGAATGGTTGGGTCAAACAGTTTTTAGAACATGGTTTTAATAAAGCTGTTTTAGGAAAAGAAAAGAGGTCAATTACTAAGGTGCTTTTTAGCAAGTCTACTTTTGGATCTATATGACTTAGAACTGATTCAAATAGATTTGTGAGTTTAGACTTAGAATTGATTCAAATAGATGTTTGAGTTCTTTAGACTGTTTGGTAAAGTTTTTGTGAATGTCTAATTCAACCAACTTTAAGACCTTTTGCTTCTTTTTGAAAAAGTTACAAGTTACAAAAATGGAGAGAATCACCTCAATGTCTAAAGGCTGTAGACCTTTTCTTTTTCTTTTTTAAAAGTTTGCTCTTACAACTCTTAATCATATGACAATTTTGCACATATAACACTAGACTTTCCATCTAACCTCTTTCTCTTCGTGAGAAACTCTAGGAGAGCTCTTCTGATCCGATACCCTTTCTGAAGGCTTCAGTGCGATCTCCTTTAGGCCGATCTGATATCGTTTCTTTCTCTCCAACCCTCTTTTTCTTGCTTTTCATGTTTTTTCCCTTTGGTTTTGTGGAGTATTAGGGCATTTATTCCTATGACACACTTGGGCACTGTTTGGTTAGGTTGCCCTGCAATTGGTTTACATGTCTTAAGAACTGGATGCTAACATGATTAATAATACGTGGCTTTGGAAACAAGTTAGAAATCGATTAGAACAAAATACTCAACGGCAGGCCCCAGTTCTGTTTAGCGGAGGCTAACATGATTACTGGTCTTCTGGCAAAATTGAAAGCTGCACAGTTGCAAAATTTAGTCAGGCTGTACCACCTCATATTCATGTGCACTACACATGACAGTTGCAGGTTCAGGCAAGGAATGACCCCTATTTTTGTTCAAGTCTTCAGCAGGCTGCATGTCAGGATGCATCACCAGTCAAATATTATGAGCTCAATGCAATGCATTAGAGCATTTGGATTTTGGCTGTGATGCTAATCAGTTTGGTAGGTTTTAGTCAACTTTTTCTTCTTTATAGGTCTTATAAAAAAAGAAATGAACTATGATGCCCAGATACGGATACGGATATGGATACGAACACTGATACGGGGATTGGGGATACGACTCCTCACTTTTTAAAATCTAGGACACGGATACGGATGCAAGTGTCCTAATTTTTTCTTTAGATCACTTTTGATTTGAATCAATGAAATTATCATTGTCTTTGTCCCTTTCTAGCATTTTTTATGGTGAGAAGTAAAAATATGTAAAGAACTATATGAAATAAAGGACTTTATAAGTAGGAAATGTTAAACTTGTTCCCTAGATATTTTGGTGCAGTATTAGGTACCAATACAAGTGTGGTATCAGTCCGACACAGATATGTTGAGCTTGTACAAGCATCTGGGTATCATAGGAAATGAAGCCTTCTGGATGAGTTGTACATGTGAGCATTTCTGATCCAAATTCATTAATCTATCTCAAATGCTTTGTGTTTGAGTTGTTGTAGAATTTCTTTTTCGGCAAATCCATTGACTCATGGGTTCAAATTCGAAATCAAACTCATGGGTTCAACTTTGAAATCAAATCCCACTGACAGGAAACTTGTAATGGATGGTCTAGATTGGCCCCATGAGCTCAAGGTAGAAAAAATGATCACTAATTAGATGGATGTGGAAATCAAATTTATACGAAATTATTGTTTTAAGAGAAGACAATAAATGCTCCTATAATAATCTCTTATTTGTATGTTTCCCAAAGAAGCCTTTTCAATTAGATCTAATCGAATCAAATATACTCTGTGTCCTACCAAATGGTCCATTTGTAAAAGGGTTTAATTGAAACAACTATATTTCAAACAGACCAGACTCGCCAAACAGGCCCTAAATGTGGTTGCTTTTAATCATTATTGAAAACTGTTCTCATTTATGCCTTTTGTATTCTGTATGGCACATACTTGACGCAGAATGGGCCATAAGTGGTCCCGTCCAAGCAGTTTAAAATTATTTTATTTATTTTTATTATTAGTAGTTTCTTAATTTTATCCTAATTAGGATTAGGACTCCAGTTTAATTACTTTCCTTGTTTAGACTGATTTCTTAGGCTTAAGTTTTTTTTATCCTATATATATGGCTTTGTAGGGATGGAATTCTCAGACTTGATTATTGAATATAATTGTGGGTTTTCCCTAGAGAGGTGCGTCCTCGTGTTGTTGAAGTCTCCGTTGAGACGATTTCAAGTGTCTTTTGACACTTGCTTCGGCACCTACGCAAGCCCTAGCCCTAGGGCCTCCATCAATACTTTACTGGTCTTTTCCCAGTTTTGGAAGTGAAAACATTGAAACCCCCTCTTTGCATGTGCATGTATGTGTATGTTTATACCGTTTGGTCCTATTATAACTGAATACAGCTATTAGTCTGATTCACCAATCACCACACTGATACTAAATTGTTTACCAAATCCCATCTTTACCCTGATTTATAAATTAGATGTTTACTGCAGGATTCGCAAGTTCATACTATCAATTTCTGAAGGACTTCTAAGATTAACATTAGATATATGTTTTGTTGTTTGGCTTCTTTGCAGATATGTGAATCAAAGCTTAAACCATTGTATTTGGCTGCTCTCTTACAAGATATAGGAGGGGAGAAGTGTATAGTTTTTACATCGTCCGTTGATTCAACTCATAGGCTCAGGACTTTATTGAATTCCATTGATGGGTTGCCATTTAAAATCAGTGAATACTCAGGCCTTCAACGTCAGTCCATCCGAAGGTAAATTACAAATAATAATTTAAACGTGCATCGGCACATATTACTTGTACTTGTTGAAAAAAAATCCAGTTAGCTATCTTTTTCTACTACTACAAATTTGTGTGACAAGTGTGTCCAGTAATCCGTTTTATGTTGTTTTTATATTATTGTTTATGGAGACTGCCTTGTTTTAACTTCAAAAATTACACTTCAGAAGACCCAATGCATTTGCATTGATAATGGAACTGCCTTGTGTCAACTTCAAAATTTACATTTCATAAAACCCAATGTATCTGCTTGCTTAGTAGTTTGAAGTGATACTTTAAAGTTGGAAGACCCATGGATCGATCTCTGGTCATGTGTGTGAAACTAAGGTGCCAACACTACTCAACCATCAAACCAAAAAAACCCTTTTTTTTTTTTTTTTTTTGGCAAATGAAGAAACCTAATCACGTTATGATATCAATTTAACCTAATCATAACCTTGAGATATTACCGTCTCAGTCTAACTCAATCACAATCTTGAGAGATTATCTTCTCATTAATATCCCAATATATCTGAGCATATCCTAGAATATCTAACCACCATCACCATCTTAATATGTAATGTTCTGTATCACCCACCAGCTATTGCATTGCCCTTTTAAGAAAGGATTTTATAATTCCTTACATTGAATATAACCCTTGATCTTTCAAAATTAACGGCTGATTTTGCTGGAAAAATGCCTATGGCGTTATACTGGTGGTTGGCACCTATCTGTGGAGCCCATCACCGTTGCATCACACTCATTTAGTGCGTGTCAGAGCTGGTGGCTCACTAAATCAGATCTATCATGATCTTCTCTAGAAGCATATGCTATAGAATCATGTGCTAAAGCCAAGACTATTACCGGTTTGATAGGATCTAAGCCAACTACGGCTCTCGTTGTAACACCCCGACCCCTAATGGCCTATTAAATTTAATTAATTGTTTGGTTAGTTAGTAAGCTAGTTTAGAGTGTAAGTAGTCAGGGTTACCGACGAATCTCGTGTGCGAAGTTTCGCACGGTTCGGAGCGCGTTTGGGTAGGATAGAGAGTCGTTTTACGAATTGGGTAGGGTTTTCAGGGAATTTATGAGATTATGAGTTTTGTGAGTTTGGGTGCATGGGGTAGGTTTCGACGTTTCATGAACTTTACCCTTCGGTCGCGTTTCGATTCGACACGTCGAAGAGGCCCAAAATCCATTAATTAGATAAGTGGACCGACCCGGACCTTGACCCATAAACCCATAAGCCCAAGCCCATGGCCCATATACACTTAAGTATCCTACCTAACCCCTTTTAACTTATACTTATCTCTCTTTTCATTTCATTCATTCACTCACCCAACTCAAACACAACACAGCAACAGCCACCGACTCCACTTCTTCCTCTCTTCCCATCGTTTCTTCTCCTCCGTTGACGAGCCCGGAGCTCCGGTGACGGAAACAAAGCAACCCATCTTCTTCTCCAAGCTTCCAAGAGTCCATTCATACTCTTTTCTAAGAGTTTCACCCACAACCCACTTAGAGGTAAGCTCTCCAAGCTTAGAAACCACCTCTTCATCTTCTTCCTTGGTTAGAAATGGATTAGATAGGCTTACCTTGGTCTTGGCATGCATGTGTAGGAGTTACTTGGGATTTGGAGAAGAGTTCACCTCATTTGGAGTGTCCAAAGTGTCTTCCTTCTTCTTTTTCTTCTTGAATTTGAATCAACACATCACTAAGGCAAGTCAATATTCATATTAATGCTTAATATGCTTGTCTACCTTGATCTGGTTGATAAAAATCATGTTTTAGTTACCTTGGCTCAATTGACACTTTATTTGATTGAAAACATGATAAATGGACTCATAGTTGTAATGAAATGGATGTAGATCTTGGTGGTTTGATTAGTAGTTTTTAGAAGTTGTTATTAAGTTATTTTTATCTCCACATATTGTATTCATCAGGTTTCATAAACAGGAAATGGGAAAAGTCCCATTCCAGCCCAGAAACAGGGGCTGTGCCCTGTTTCTGCAGCTTAGCCGGTTGACCGGGTAACAGAGGCCGGTCAACCGGCCAAGCTTAACTGGGAGGGCCATTTAATTCTGTAACAGGCCGGTCAACCGGCTGTAGTCCAGCCGGTCAACCGGCCAAGTGGGGCAGGTTGACCGGGCCTTATGCAGATTTTTCTGCAGAATTCCTTTGGAAAGGAAATTTTTCACCAGTTTTAGATCGACTTTGGTGAACCTTTGGATACCCCCTTTTTAGGACTCATTTGACTTATTGTGAGGACGTCTTGAGCCGGCGTTCGTCACTGTGAATTCGGTTGTATCGTGAGTCAACTTAGTTCAATCTTGAATGGTATGGGACAACGGGATACTCTTCTTTAAATCTATGCACGAAGATAATTCGTACGAGTATCGCGAACCCTAACCCCTTCGTTGACTGAATAGGTTGTCCGATGCTTCAGGGTTTACACTTTACTTAGGATTGGATTGTTTATTCGCTTTGATTCCAAATGGTAATAGTACCCTTGAGTACTATCTTCTACATGTGATGAGCATGTCCTTTAGTTCGATTTGTTTTGCTTAATTAGAGGATTGCTTTGAGAACTTAGAGGTTGGACTTAGGATCCCTTTGTTATTTCATTTGATTTGTCATTCGTTTGAAGTGTCGAGGCTAGGGAGCTTTGATTGTCAAGCTTTGAGAGGACTACTATTGGTATTGGTTTGGGAATTGATTTGTTTTGGAAACAAAGTAGTTCTCTATTGATATTGAATCTTGTTCGCGCAAGAAACCTAGCCCTTCACTATTGTCTTTAGGATTCTTTGAGTCAGGCACCACTCAGCTGTTAACGTTCAACACAGTTGGGGCACCGACTGTGGGAGAACCCGATACCACCTCGAAGCAAGATAGAGCCAGAGCTCACGGAGCCCGAGCTACTTGAGCTGATATTGTACGTCCTCGAGCAAAATAGTACCAGAGCTCGCGGAGCCGGAGTACTTGAGCCACGAGTTGTTTGGATATTGGATACAGGGATTTTAGCCCTATTGATGATATATATTGGCATATGTGGATCGCCTACTTTGTTAGTTTGTTTATGATTCGAGTGCATTGCATTTTCCACGATCGGAGTGCTGTGCATATCCTATACTCATGTATACTCGTTTACTCTCTTTAGTACTGCATATTGATGTGATTTATATATCTATTGCTTTGCCATCCGTTGTGTTGATGATGCTACTCTTGGTGCATAGGTACCGAGTACTTCTACCCAGAGGCGGAGGAGCAGACGGAGGAAGTTCAGGCGGATCAGCCTGATGACTTCCTAGAGTACAGTACGGACGACATCGTATAGCCGTGACGACCCCGTACATGAGCGCCTCATGACTAGTTCCTTAGCTTCACCTTTTGTTTTCTCTTACTTTTGTTTAGGCCTAGTTTTAGTTGGCCTTTTTATTTGTAAATGATATTTTGTGTATAGTCTTAAACTCAAACTTTAACTTTGATATTCAGTATATTGCTCTTAAACTTTATATCTTTAAGATACCTCTTGTGTTATGAAGCTTCCACTATTGTTTAATATAGTTGAGGAAATGTTTATACCTCACAGCGGTCTTCGATCCAGATGGGACACGATTAGGGCATTGGCTTGTACTTATTATTGGAAAAAGTTTTAAATTGGCCCTAATCTCACGCATAACCCCGGTTTCACTTTTGGGGGCGTGACACTCGTACCATGAAAACTTTAGAGATTACATTTCATAAACCTTCAATGTAATTTGCATTGATAATAGCTGATTACTAATAGCACATGCATAGGAGATAAATCAAGAAACTTAATCTGATCAACTTTTTTAAAATGGTGATGACGAGTTAACCTAGTCACAATCTTTAGAAATTATCCAAACAGATCCTAACATAACTAACAACCACAACCACAACCACAACCTTCCTAATATGTAACATTGTACATCTTGTTCTGACAGAAAATGTTATAATGTAGCAAAACATTGAAGGCCTTTCGGGCGGGGGGAAATACAGGTACTTGTTTCTTCAGATGCGATGACTCGTGGGATGGATGTTGAAGGGGTGAGCAATGTCATCAATTATGATATGCCTGCCTATATTAAGACATATATTCACAGTGTGGGCCGTACTGCAAGGGCAGGCCGAACTGGCCGTTGCTTCACTATCCTGCGGAAAGATGAGGTATTGCAATATATTTGATTTTAAAAAATTTAGGTAACAATAAAAAAAAAAGAAACTATATTTCCTTCACTATCCTGTGGGCCGCTTTGGTTGACTAACACAACTTTTTCCTCATATTGTTCTTCTTCTCTTTTAAATTATGTAATATCAAGGTCATACCATTTTTGCACCTAAGCCCCGTGTTTCCTCCTCTCGTTTCTTCTTTCCATTTTTCCTTTCCCTTTCATCCTTGTTGTGCCCACCTACTTGTGACATCTATGGTATCGAGGCACTAGGGTCTACTGCAGGTTGCTAGGCACTAGGGGCCTATTCGTGGTAGTCGCCATACTTTGAAGGCTTGTTTGCTGAGGTCGCCAGGACGGTAGGCCCTCGTGCCTTTCTTCTTTGTTCACCAGGATGCTTTCAGACTCCAATCTAATATCATGTTCAGTATTAGGTATTGTTATATGGGAACCATACTAGCTGGTGGATGACCTATTGTACCATGGAGGTATACCCATAATTATTATTTTCTTTCTTAAGATTTTTGACATGATTTGATTACATTAGAATATATTGTATCCAAATGAGTTGTAAAATGGGCTTGAATAAGGAAAGTAACAAATTCAAACATGAAGAGTAGTTTCCCACTGTAGTTAACTCATTTTATCTCTTCCGCTATTTTTCTTCTTCGCCACCGGGTCCTGGAAGACGGTAGGAAGGTAAAAGTCCGTGCTATAGTTAAATTCTTTTGTCATGGTACAAACAGATAATAAACTCGAAAGCAAATGAAGGAATATGAATTGACAGAAGGTAAAGTCGAGGAAGAAGAAACTATTTAATATGCACAGGTATTTGTATTTAATAAAAAAAATGAAACCATTGCTCTTACTAGTCATAGGGATGGCCGCCCCATAATTTTATGATCCAGTTGGAAGTGGGAGACTGTGGTGGCAGGATTGGCTATTGCAGTAGCACCTGGGTGTTGTGTAGTGGAGTTATTGTTTAGAAATGCCTTTGGAGCAGCCAACTGTTGAGTTCTTGATGCGAGCATAGAATAGGGGTCCACAATTGTGTTACAAAACATTTGGTGTTAGAATAATAATCTTGGATTTGTGTTAGTAAGCTTAGGAGGCTATTGGATTTGATTGTGATGTTTCTTTTGAATCTTCGGTTTTGATGATCTTATCTGTATGCTCACAACATGAGTTTTCTCCAGTGAATTATTATAATTGATTTCTGAAACTATTCTCTTCATTTAATGGTATCAGAACCAATCCATGATCTCAATGGCTAGCAAAGTTGAGAACCCTTCTAGTTTGATCTCAGCTCCTCCATTAAGAGGTGACCCAGGGGCTTTATCTATTTTGCTAGTATTCTGTTCACACTGATCAGTTTTCGGTCATTGTGATATAAGTCTCTGATCATCCATCATTTCTCATATCATGCCCTGCTGACGAGCCTACTTGTTTCCCTGCAAGCCATCTCTGTGATTGTAGCAACTGTCTTTGTAACATCCCGAAATTCCAAGGTTGTAATTAGCTTAGTTAATTGTGTTTTTAGCTAATTAAGCTCGTTTATAAGCCAAACAGGTCCGATTAATCTTTAGGGTTGCGCGTGCGAAATTGGGTTGAGATCCGAGCTCGTTTGGGTACAATAGGGGTGTGTGTCGTTATTTCCGGAAAGTTCCGAGGGCTTTTTAGTAGTTTTCCGCTTTTCGAGATTTTAACACCATCGGGTAGATTACCTAATTTCCCAGACTTTATCCTTTTGTTGCACCTCGATCCGGACCCTCGAACCCGACCCAAAACGTGACCGGGCCCAAACCCATTAAACTTTCCTTTCTCTCTCTTCATTTCTCTCTCTCTCTCCTCACTCATTTTCTCCTCTCCCCTCACCCCACGTGAATGCCAGCTGCCCCTTCCTTCTTTATTCTTCTTTCCCTCTCCCTTATCTTCATTTCCCTCTTCTCATTCACTCCACACACAGCAGCCCCCACCTTCATTTTCTCTCATCTCTCGTTCTCCCTCCCTCACGGCTTGCTGCCACCGTCGCCGGATGTCGCTGCCGCCGGACCCATCACCACCACCACCAAGCTCTCCTTCTCCCATCTCTTCTCTTCTCATCTCACCTCATTTCATCTCTCACTCATCTCTCCCTCACCCAGCCATGCGCCCACTGTCCCGGCGCCATCACCGTCGCCGCCGGACCCACCTGCACCGTCGCCGCCAGTCATCTCCGGCGAACCCAGCCCACTCCATCTCTCTTCTCCATCTCCCTCCCTCTTCCAAGCAGACTGCCACCCCATCTCTTTCTTTCTTTCTCTATTTCCCCATTCCTTTCTCTCTCTATTTCTTCCCCTATCTTTCCCTTTTCCATTTCTCTTTCTTTCTCTGTTTTTCCCCCTCCTTACTGCCGGCGTGAATCACCCCTCCCCATTTCCTTTTTTTTTCCACTCTCTCTCTCTCTTCCTTTCTTTCTCTCTCATTCCTCTTGCTGCCAACGATTTTAGCCCACACCATTTCATTCCCATTCATTTTCTCATCATCTCATTTCATTTTCTCTCATCTCATCTCATCTTCCTCACCCATTCCAGCCACCTCATTCTCTCACTTATTTCCTTTCTTTCTTTCTCACTCCCCTGCCAACGTGGAACACCCCACCCACATCCATTTCACTCTCTCTCTCTAATTCATTCTCTGTTTCTTACCTCTCTTTATTTCTTCATTCTTTATTCCTCTCTATCTTCACTTTCCTTCTTGTCAATGGACCACCAAGAGACCCTCCATCACCACTAATTAGTGGGCCACTAATCAAGTGGGCCCCATAACCTCCGATGATCACTACCATCTCCGAGTGGACCCCGCAAGCTCAATCATCTCCAATTTGCAAGCCACCACTCCATCCACCCATTTGTTTGGTAAGCTCTCATTCCCCTTAGGTTTGGGTTAATACACTTTGGGTGTAGAAATGTGTTTGGTAGCTTAGAGCTTCCCCTTTAGTAATGTTATATATTAATTTAGTTTTATTTTGTTGTTTATCCCTTAGGCTTGGTTTGTTGGACTATGGAGCTAGGATTTGTGGATTTGTACACTTTCAACCAAAGGCAAGTAAATAGATATATTATTGCTTGATATGTTTGTTTACCTTGATTTGTTTGATGAAATCATGCTTTAGATGTTTATGGCTCAATTGATACTTTAGAAGTTGAAAACATGATAAAATGGCTTAGAGATTTAATGAAATGGATGTAGAGATTAATGGTTTGATTAGTTAGTTTTATGCTTTAAAAGTAGTGTGTTTTTATCACTACACATGTTGCTAATCAGGTCCCATAAGAGAGAAATGGGAAAAGTCCCATTCCAGCCCAGAAACAGTGGCTGTGCCCTGTTTCTGCAGGCTGGCCGGTTAACCGGGTAACAGAGGCCGGTTAACCGGCCAACCTTAACTGGGAGGGCCATTTAAACCTGTAACAGGCCGGTCAACCGGCTGTAGTTCAGCCGATCAACCGTCAAAGAGGGCAGGTTAACCGGCCCTCCTGCATTTCTGCAGAATTTCTCCTGTGGAGTAATTTTCACCCCTTTTTGATGGACTTTGACGGACCTTTGGTTACCCCTTTTTGGACTCACTTGACTATGTACGAGGAACGTTTTGAGCAGATGATTTCTCGTAGTTATTTCCGTTTCTTGGGTTTCAATTCATTTCAATCTTGAACGGAATTGGGCAAAGGGATACCACCTTAAATCTATGCACGAAGAGGTTCCATTTTGGGTATCGTGAACCCTAATTCCTTTCGTTGACTGATTAGGATTGTACGAGACTCCGAAAATAACAATGACCTAGGAATGGATTGTCTATCGCTTATGATTCCGAAATGTACCGTTTGGTACTCTCCACATGAAACGTCCATGTTCTTTAGCTTCGTTTGTTTGTTTTGGTTTGGGGATCTCCGTACGAACTTAGAAGATGAACTTAGGATCCCTTTTGAGGTTCCGTTTGTTTCGAAATATGATGGGGGTGTTGTGGCTAGACAGCTTTGATTAAGAAAGCATGTTGAGGACTACCTATGAAGATAAGTGTGAAGTATGAAGAAGTTCGATTATGTTTGTATGATTTGATAATAGTAAGGTAGTTTCTCTTTGGTTAATGAATCCTGTTCGCGCAGGAAAGTCTAGCCCCTCACTATTGTATGTTTAGGACTCTTGTGTCAGGCATCACTCAGCTGTTAACGCCCAGCACTTTTGGGGCACCAATTGTGTGAGGACTTTGGAATGAACGTCTGCGCAGTACGACTTTTTATATTTTAGATGGATGTACACCATCAAATGCCCGTTCTGTAAGAAGTATGAATGTTCGTTTTGTTTATTTTGTTTTAAGGGTATCATATGTGTGTTTGCCGGGTTTTCATCCCGAGCCTATTGCTTTACTCTACCACAGCTCTCAGGTTGAGCCAGGAGGGTCAAGTGAAACTATCCCGTGGTGATTAGCTTATGTGATTTGCCTATTTGTTAGAAATGTGTTAGTTGATTTTATGATTCTTATGCTATGCGTTTATTACAGTCAGAACGCTATGCATCTCTTATGATATGGTTCCTTCGTATATTCTTTAGTCTGCATATCTATGGTGATTTATATATCTATCTTCTTGCCAGCCGTTGTGTTGATGATGCTACTCTTGGTGCATAGGTACCGGGTATATTTACCTTTGGGAAAGTGGAGGTGCCGCTTCAGGCAGTTTAGCCTGATGGTGAGTACGAGTTGTGTGTCGACGGTATTGTCGTCATGACCAGCACACGAGTGCCTTCATACTTTGGTTAGTTCGTATTTATTCTCTTTTGGCTTAGGTTTTGTTAGAGGCCATTAATTAATACACTTTTGTTATCTTTTGCTAAACTGGAACTATAGAAAAGAAAGATGTGCATACTCTGAAATGTTATATTGTACCATCTGTTTAATTATGATGTTCCGCTGTGTTTTATGGTTACCGAGGAAATATTTATACCTCACCGCGGACTTACGATCCTATGGGACATGATTAGGGCAAGTTACATTTGATTAATGTTGGAAAAAAGTTTTTAATTGGCCCTAATCTCACGCATAACCCCGGTTTCACTTTTGGGGGCGTGACAAGTTGGTATTAGAGTAGGCACGTTTTTAGAAATAAAATCTACTAGAAACAAGATGACGCGTGTGAGAAATTCGATTCGGTAGTTGGCATCTATACTATGTATGTATGGATCCTATAGTATTGTTTGTTAGTACATTAGGTGTTTAGTAATTTCTCCTATAGAAATGAATTTGGGGACCAAATTGAAAGTCCACGAGGATCCTAACCCTAGAGGGGGGGGGGGGTGAATAGGGTGAGCTACAATTGTGACCAATTTAAATCAATATTAATTTCTTAACACAAACTAGTCACATGTGATGATTAACCATACAATATGCGGAAGCTAATAAAAGAATCACCACAAATGCAAGCACCACAACACCAAGATTTATAGTGGTTCGGCCTCAATGCCTACATCCACTACCGGCTTGTGAATCCAACACCCCACCGGATTTCCACTATTTATGCTTTTTCAAAGGCTAAGCAATAACCTATACAATGTTGTTTTTCTAGGCTCAACAACAACCTTACAATGTGCTTTTCTAGGCTAAGCAATAACCTTTACAAAATGCTTTTCTTAGGCTAAGCAATAACCTTACAAGATGTTTTTCTTAGGGTAAGCAATAACCTTTACAAATAAAGCTTTCTCTAAGAAAGTGTCTTTACAAAAGATCACTCTAAGAGATTACAATTTAAGCTCAAATGAAATTGCCTCTTGAATAGGCTAATATGAAAGTTTAAAACAAACTCACACAAACACTCTATGCATGCAAAAGTATATGCTCATGATGTGTGTGTGTGATGACTCCAATCAAGTTTAAAACGAAGGCTCACTCAATATATTGCTTAAAGCAATTCAAAGTTTAAAGCTCATAAAAGATTTGATTGAAGTCTTATGCAAATCACATGTATGAAATTCAACTTGTTTATGACATAAAAATCAAGAACTAACAAGTTGTATAAAAATGACTAATTTAGAACATGTGATGCATGTGCATGTTGTTTTCAAAACCAAATTAATTTTACTAATGCTTAAATGAATGAAAACAACAAGCAATGTTTCAACCAAGTAAAAGACTCATGCTATGAAAGAAAAACAAAGATTTTGTCTAAGCATGATTTAAAAAGTTAACAACTTGGATTGAAAACAAAGGTGAAGAATCCAATCTTAATTAGACCAAAGATAAGAAGAAGAATGGATTCAACACATCATAGTTATTATGCTAAATATCATATACCAATAGTTTAAACAAAGCACATAACTATGATTAATAAAGGTAGAGCTTACTTGGAGGTTTAACTCATTAATCCCAAGCTTTAGCTCTCCTAAAGACCTCCTAGCCTTTCCAACTTCATTCCCTTCCAATGGCTCCAAAATGGTCTCAAAGGTTCAAGTTTCAAGCCTTGAAAAAGGTTGGAAATGAATGGACTTTATAGCCAAAAAGTTGCCAACGGCTAGTCCTCGGTCGACCGGCAAAGGGGTCTCGGTCGACCGGGATCACACAACGGGCAAAAAAATGACCGTTTGAAAAACCACTTTTAGCGGCGGACACAGAAACCGCCGCTAAAAGTGGTTTTTCCGCCGCTAAAGGTCCTGTTTTCCCAAAAATGTATTTTTCTAAGGTAATTTTGGTTGGGAATTTTTTGGGCCATTAAACCAAGTTAGAATACATGTTTTAAGACATTCTAAGATGTTTAAAAACATGAAACACCCAAAGCCTAAAATGATTCAAAAGATTAAAACCAAAGGCTAGCTTGATTTGACAAAACTCTTTTCAAATGAAAATGCATACAAAAAAAATTCTTTTTGTGAAGAATGTATGCAAAGCTCAAACCTAAATTCACAAGATGATTTTCCAAATATAATTCACAAGGAATTAGGTTTTCAAAAGAGTTTTGGGTTCTAAAACCAATGCATCCAAGTTTATGACCAAAACATGCATAAACCAAAAACTTTTCCAAATCTAAAAACCAATGCATGTAAAAAACTAGATTTCAAGGTATTTTAAATCAATGCATGTGTGAAATATCAAATGATGCTAAAGTGCAAATGCATCCATCAAATTGCAATTACAAAATCCCTAACACAAATTCCTTGTTAGTGGGGAGAGAATGTAATGTCTCATTACCCACTGTTTGTGGTTTCAGTACCGCAATTGTGCTAGAATAAGAGTTTCTTAGATTTAGTTAGTTTTGTCTTAGAGTTAGTTAGTTTCTTTCTTAGTTTTGTTCGAGGAGTTGCAACCGTCTTGAGACTTTTCCAGTTCGCTGAAGTGGACTTTGTAGCAGATCTCGTTGAAGTTAGAGTTGTTCTCGCTATTCAATTCTACGTCAGTGTCAGAGATTTAGCGTTTTCTCAAGTTGTAGACTTCAGTGGAAGATTTGTTCAGGGTTTGCCTTCAAGTGCAAATTCGTTGGCAGAGTTGATCAGGTAAGTTGTGCTTTTGTGTGGTTAGACAAGTGTGAGATAAGTCTTGAGGAAGAAATTTGGTTTCAGATATTATCGACAGTTTTGTGATGTTTCGGGAGTTAGATTGAGATTGTATAGTTGCAAGTGGCAATGTTGAGTTGTAAGACAAAAGAAGCCTATGTACCAGAGTTGTTTCAGCTTTCTTTTAGCTTTGAGATCAGACAGGTTGATTCGAAGTGGGTGTGAAGGTTATGATGTACCTATGATATGTGAATTCCCGGATGTCTTTCCGGAGGAGATACCTGGATTACCACCGGTTAGGGAGATTGACTTCATGATTGAGCTCAAGCCAGGGACAACACCGATTTTGAAGGCTCCTTATAGTATGACTCCAGCAGAACTAAGAGAGTTGAAAGCTCAATTGCAAGACCTTTTGGATAAAGAATTTGTGAGACCCAGTGTATCACCTTGGGGTGCACCGGTTTTCTTCGTGAAGAAGAATGATGGATCAATGCGTATGTGCATAGACTACAGGCAGCTGAATCAGGTTACGATCAAGAACAAGTATCCATTGCCCAGGATAGAGGAGTTGTTTGATCAGTTATAGGGAGCACAGCATTTCTCCAAGATCGATTTGAGATCAGGGTATCACCAGATAAGAGTTAAGGATCAAGATGTGCAGAAAACAGCCTTCAGGATCAGATATGGACATTATGAGTTCTTGGTTATGCCATTTGGACCGACCAACGCGCCAGGAGTATTTATGGCCTTGATGAACAGAATCTTTGCACCATGCTTAGATAAGTTCACGGTTGTATTCATAGACGATGTCATAGTCTATTCGAAGTCCAGAGATGAACATGCAGAGCATTTGAGGAGTTCATTGCAGATTTTGAGAGAGAATCAGCTCTATGCTAAACTTAGTAAATGTGAGTTTTGGCTAGAGCAAGTGTCTTTTCTTGGACACATCATCTCTAAAGAGGGATTGACAGTAGATCCAGCGTCAGTGGAAGCAGTGGTCAGTTGGGGAAAACCGAAGACAGTGTTAGAAATCAGAAGTTTCTTAAATGGACATGATATTACAGATAGTTTTTGAAGGATTTTCTACAATAGTAGCCAGTTGAACAAGTTGACACGGAAATATGTTTTGATGGTATGGTCAGAGAGCAGTGTGAGATCAGTTTTGGGCAATCGAAGTAGAGGTTGACTACAGACTTTGTTGATCAGAAAGACAGTTTTGTGAATTTTACTTGTGTTTTAGGAATTTTATCGAGATTGGTACTGATGCAGAATGGGAAAAAGATAACGACCTATGGGTCCAAACAGCTGAAAGAGCACGAAAAGAGATACATTTACCATGACTTGAAGATTTCAGCGGTTGTCT